>OX419755.1:53789113-55211592 GCA_948567375.1 Lunularia cruciata | reverse complement strand
ATCATGAAGGGGGTACCCTTTTTAAAGGACCTTGTGCTCCTTATGTTGGCAACGTCTTCGTTGGATGTGGCGACGTGCAAGGATACAATCAACTTCATACTCCTCATGATCATTGATAGGGATAAGAGGAGGAGGATGTTGAGCTCAAGAGGAGAAATAAGAGGAGTTAGGAACAAAGGGTTTCAACTTGGAAACATGAAAGACAAGATGTATGCGCATATGATAAGGCAATGCAAGTTGATAAGCAACACAAGAGACAATTTGGGTGACATCGAAAGGTCCTATCCAATTAGGGGCAAGTTTACAAACTTGGGTATCAAGTGGGAGGGTTAGATTACTAGTGGATAACATAACTTTATCACCAACTTCAAAGGTGATATCATGATGATGATGGTCCGCATATTGTTTTTGACGATAATGAGCAACAAGGAGGTGAGATTTGGCTTGTTGGAGAGATTTGGAGATGGTGGTCAAGAAGGTTGAAGTACGGGGGACTTGAGACGGAAGGAGAGCAAGAAGAGTATCTGGGACAAGTGGATCTTGGCCAAAATTGAGAAAGAAAGGAGAGAATCCGGTGCTTGCTTGTTTAGAATTATTGTATGCAAACTCTGCAGGTGCAAGACATTGATCCCAATTGGTATGGTGAATGTTGACAAAGGCACAAAGCATATCTTCCAAGGTGCTATTTGCATGTTTAGTTTTTCCATCAATTTGAGTATGATAGGCCGTGGAAAAAGCAAGCTTGGTGCCAAGTAGCTGGAAGAGTGCTTGCCAAAACTTTTGGTGAAGCAAGGATCACGGTTGGAGATGAGTACACATGGCATCCCATGATGTTTGAAGACATTATTGAAGTAGAGTTGTGCCAAGGTTGGAGCATCCACAATATCAACCGTTGGTGCCAAATGGATTTGCTTACTAAGCTTATCCACAAACACCACAATTTTTGTGTGATCTTGTTGTGTCACACAACTTGGTAAGGAGGTGATGAGATCTAAGCTCACATGTTCCCAACGAGTAGTTGGAATGGGAAGTGGCTGAAGGAGTTCACTTGGCTTCTATTTACTGGCCTTGTTACATTGACAACTCTCACACGATTGGACAAAGTCCTAAACATCTTGTGTCATGTAGGGCCACCACCATTAGCATTGGAGGGTGCATAAGGTCTTGTCCACTCCCATGTGACTAACTATTGGTAAATCATGGGCTTCTTGAAGGCGCACAAGTTGAAGATCACCTTTGGCTAGAGCATAGATCTGGTCCGCATGGAATAAAAGGCCTTCCTTGAAGGAGAAGGTGTTGTACTCCTTATTTCATGTTGTAAGACAACCATGTACCATTTGGGATAAGAGATCTTGTTGTAGAGCTGATCAAAACTTGTTATGGACCTTGGGGTCAATTGACACCATTTTAATTGCTACTATGATGAGAGGAAGAGCCTTCAAATCAGGTCGTCATGATAGAGCATTAGGGATGACATGGAACCAACTTGGTTTGTACTCAATTTTGATGTCAAACAATTGGAGTTGCTCTTCCCATCAATGATGTTGACTCTTCATGTGCTCCAAGTGTAGGGTCCGCAACAATGGCTTGTGATTAGTTTGCATGATCACTTGTTTTCCAAAGAGATAATGCATCCATACCTTAGTGGCATATACCATTGTAATTTGTTCTTGATCTCAAGCAGAGTAATTTCTTTCAGCTCTATTTAGTCAGCGAGACACAAAGGCAATGGGATGTAGTCTATCTCGGAACTCTTATTGCAACACATCTCCAATTGCAAAGTTAGCAACATCAAAATCAACCACATAAGGTAGTTGAGGATCATGTAAAAGACCAAAACCGACGAGAGAAATAGGAGAATGGAAGCTCACATTGGGACACTTGAATGAGGGAAAACTCCGAATCCCTAGCATGAGCTTCGGCCTTGGTATTTATAGGTAGCATACAAGACCCTTGAAGCTTCTCAAGAAGTTTCCTTGAGCCGCTTTCTTGGAGTGCAAGCCAAGTTAACTAGGAAGCTTCTCAAGAAGCTTCCTTCTAGAAGCCACCTACTTGGCGTGCAAGCTAAGCTAGTTAGAAGCTTCTAGAAGCTTCCTTCTAGAAGCTACCTGCTTAGGGCGCAAGTTAACTAGTTGGGAAGCTTCCTAAGAAGCTTCTTAGATGCTTCTAGAATATTCTATGCTATTTTGTCTTATTCTCTACTTCATAAGCCCGACTAACTTTGTCACTAAACTCCATATTGTTACATATTCCCCCGCCGCTAGTTGGTGACGTCCTCGTCGCCAGTGAAGCTTCAAATTCCTTGATGGCCATCTGTGCATTTTGGAGATGAGAAAGAGGTTCCCATGTAGCATCATAAAGGGGATACCCTTTCCAAAGGACCTTGTACTCCGTATGTTGGTGACGGCCTCGTTGAATATGGCGACGCGCAAGGATACGATCAACTTTGTACTCCTCATGATCATTGATAGGGACAGGAAGAGGGGGAGGTTGGACTCGAGAGGAAAAGGAAGAAGGGTTAGGAACAAAGGGTTTCAACTTGGAAATATGAAAGACAGGATGGATGCGCATGTGACAAGGTAAGGCAAGACAATAAGCAACAGGAGAGATAATGTGGGTGATATCAAAGGGTCCTATCCAATTAGGAGCAAGTTTACGAACTTGGGTATCAAGTGGGAGAAGGAGGTTACTAGAGGATAGCATGACTTTATCACCAACTTCAAAGGTGAGATCACGACGATGATGGTCTGCATATTGTTTTTGGCGATTCTGAGCAACAAGGAGGGGAGATTTGGCTTGTTGGAGAGATTGGGATATAGTGGTCAAGAATGTAGAAGTATGAGGAACCTGAGAGGGAGGGGGAGCAAGAAGAGAATCTGGAACAAGCGGATCTTGGCCAAAATTAAGAAAGAAGGGAGAAAATCCAGTGCTCGCCTGTTTGGAATTGTTGTAGGCAAATTCTGCAGCTGCAAGACATTCATCCCAGTTGGTATGGTGGATATTGACAAAGGCCCACAACATATCCTCCAATGTACGATTGGCGCGTTCGGTTTGTCCATCAGTTTGAGGATGATAGGCCGTGGACAAAGCAAGCTTGGTGCCGAGTATCTGGAAGAGTGCTTGCCAAAACTTCCCAGTAAATCGAGGATCACGGTAGGAGATGAGTACACATGGCATCCCATGATGCTTGAAGATATTGTCAAAGTAGATTTGCGCTAAGGTTGGAGCATCCACGGTATCACAGGTTGGTGCCAAGTGGATTTGCTTACTAAGCTTATCCACAAACACCACAATTGCGGTGTGTCCTTGTTTTGTCTTTGGCAAGGATGTGATGAGATCCAAGCTCACATGCTCCCAACGAGCAAATGGAATGGTGAGTGGTTGAAGGAGTCCACTCGGCTTTGGGTTGCTGGCCTTGTTCCGTTGGCAATTCTCACATGATCGGACAAAGTCTCGAACATCTCGTGTCATGTTGGGCCACCACCATTGGCGTTGGAGGGTGCCCAAGGTCTTGTCCACTCCCATGTGACCAGCTATTGGTAAATCATGGGCTTCTTGAAAGCGTACAAGTCGAAGATCACCTTTGGTTGGAACATAGATCTGGTCTGCATGGAATAAAAGGCCTTCCTTGAAGGAGAAGGTGTTGTACTCCTTGTCGCGTGCTGTTAGACAACCGTGTACCATTTGGAAGAAGGGATCTTGCTGTAGGGCTAACCGAAACTCGTTATGAATTTTGGGATCAATTGACACCGTCATAATTGCTACCGCGATGAGAGGAAGAGACTTCAAATCAGGTCGTCGTGATAGAGCATCAGGGATGACATGGAACCGACCTGGTTTGTACTCAAGTTTGATGTCGAACAATTGGAGTTGCTCTTCCCATCGATGATGTCGACTCTTCATGTGCTCTAGGTGTAAGGTCTGCAACAATGGCTTGTGATCAGTTTGCATGATCACTTGTTTCCCCAAGAGATAATGCCTCCATACCTTGGTGGCATTTACCATTGCAAGTTGTTCCCGATCTCGAGCAGAGTAATTTCTTTCAGCTGTATTTAGTTGGCGAGACACAAAGGCAATAGGATGTAGTCCATCTGGAAATTCTTGTTGCAACACAGCTCCAATTGCAAAGTTAGAAGCATCAAAATCAACCACACAAGGTAGTTGAGGATCATATGGTTGAAGAATGGGTCTTGAAGACACCATATGCTTTAACTTCTGGAATGCTTCTTCATGCTTGGTGGTCCATTGGAAGCTCGAGTTCTTTCCCAAGAGGTCAGTCAATGGTGCAGCCACGTGAGCATAATAGTGGATGAACCGTCGGTAAAAACTGGCCAATCCGTTGAACACTCGTACTTTGATAGCATCCTTCGGGGTAGGCCAATCAGTAATGGCCTTGATCTTCTCTTCTTCCATCTTGATCCCCTCTGATGAGATCTTATGACCCAAGAAGGTAACCTCCTTTTGCCAAAAAGCACACTTTGACTTCTTGCAGTAAAATTTCCACTGTCGTAGTCGTCTTAGGACTTCTCGCACATGATTCATGTGTTCTGCCTCTGTCCTACTATAGATTAAGATATCATCTAAGAACACTACCACAGACTGATCCAATAGCCCCTCCAACACTCAATGCATCTGATCCATGAAGACTGCTGGAGCATTAGTGAGTCCGAAAGGTAGAACTCTCCACTCAAAATGTCCATACCTTGTACGAAAGGCAGTCTTTTTCACGTCCTCTCCTTCAATAGGAATTTGCCAATAGCCGCTACAAAGATCTAGCTTGGAAAAGTATCGTGCTCCACTTAATTGATCAAGCAAGTCATCGATCCGAGGCAAGGGATATGCATTCTTCACGGTTTGCTTATTGAGCCCACGGTAATCAATACAGAAACGAAGTCCTCCATCCTTCTTTGGAACAAATAGTATCGGTGCTCCCCAAGGAGAGGTACTATGTCGTATGAAATCCTTCTCCAACAACTCTGTAAGTGTTGTTCGCAACTCCTCCAACTCCTTTGGTGAGAGCCGATAGATTGGTCTACTCACTGGAGTACTCTCTGGCAATAACTCAATCTTGAAGGGCATACCTTGATCAGAGGGTAATCCCTTTGGCAGATCATCCGGAAACACATCTGCAAACTCTTGAACTATCCAATCAACCGTCGCTTGATGCGGCACTTGGCCCTCCTCAGATTGTTCTTGTGCAATCGGCTTGATCCACACTGCGAATACAGACTTATCTTCCTCCAAAGCTTGCTCTATGGCTGCTTCATTAACAAACTTCCCTTCTTGAGACTGACTATTCTTAGGTGTCTTACTCAGAGGTGCCAGACAACCTAATCGGAAATTCCTACCTTGGTGTTGTACTTGAATTTGGTGTCGGGTCCAATCAAATTGAACCTTATGACATTCAAGCCAAGGTAGACCCAGAATGATATCATAGTGTAGAGGTGCCACTACAAACCTCATACACTCCAAATACTCCTTCCCAATCTTGAAGGTAACAGGATGCAAGGTGCGGAATGTAGAACCCTTTCTACCATCCGCCATCATCAAACTACTTCCAATCACTGGCTTGATAGGAATACCCAATTCCTTTGCTACTTGCATAGACATGCAATTCTCTGAACTTCCAAAATCAACCAAAATTCTACAACCCCGATTAGATATCATACCTTGCAAGTGAAGCAAACTTGCATAGGTCGAGCTTTCATTCCCATTGGAACTAATCAAGCTCCTAGTAGGCGGCTCAAAATCTCCTACTGGGATTCCTTGTTTCCCTGATCATTCCGCTCCACAACCTCCACTTGGGCAACTTGTCGAGGTCGTCCATTCTTGAGTGGACATTCAGCAATGCAATGCCCCAACTGGCGACAATAAAAACAACCTCCATTTTGTCGTAATCTTTCTCTATCTGTTGTGCCAAGTGGTCTTCGTTGGATAGCATCAATCTCCATTGGTACTGGTTCTTCCACTCGTGGTACTGGTGGGTTTTGTGTAGGTTGAGGTCGAGACCAAGTTGTCGCAACTAAGGAATCAAAATGCTCAGCCAATTGCATGGCTTGTTCTACATTCTGTGGCTCTCGCATGGTCACCTCCGATCTGGTTCGTGACTTCAATCCTCGCACAAATCGATCCAGAACTTCACCTTCTTGGATATATGGAATTTGCATGATGATATTCTGAAATTGTGTGATGTAGCTTCTCATTGAGCCAATTTGCCTCAACTCCGCCAATTTATCTTGTGCAGCTCGGGTGGCATTTATAGTCTGAAATCGACCAAGTACTACATCCTTGAATTCTGCCCATGTAAAAATTGGTTTAGCAATTTGTCGTTCAGCTCTTTCTACTCGGAATCGCCACCAAAGTTTTGCCACTCCATCCAATTGGCTAGAAGCCAAGAGAATTTGTTTCCGCTCGTCTTGAAGATTGGTGGCTTCAAAGTAACGTTCACAGTCAAACACAAAATTCTCCACTGTGCCTGGAAGATTCTTGCCTTCAAACACCTTGGGTTTCGGAAATCAAATGCGATCTTCTCCATCTCGAATTGGCGCTCTGTCTATTTGTTCTCATCATTGCTGGTCTCGTTCATCCAACAATCGAGTAAGATGCTCGATTTGTTGTTGCATTGCAAGGATAACATCCGGTATTGCCGCCATCGCTACTACTCTATTCCACTACTTGCAATTTATCTAGTTGATTAACACATAGATACAACACGTCCACCGTTCTCCATAAGTTACAACTGGAAGTATCAAGGGTTCCTTTGACACGGTGATCATATGTAGAAAATCCTGCCCAAAGCGTGAGGTGATGAATTGTGTGAAACGATGCTTTGGTAATATCTGGACATGAAAGTCCCAAATGTTTGGCTGAAGTGGATTTGGTGGTCCATAAATTCCATCCATCCCATTCCTGCTCTGATACCAATGTAAAAGACCAAAACCGAGGAGAGAAATAGGAGAATGGAAGCTCACATTGGGACACTTGAATGAGGGAAAACTCTGAATCCCTAGCATGAGCTTCGGCCTTGGTATTTATAGGTAGCATACAAGACCCTTGAAGCTTCTCAAGAAGTTTCCTTGAGCCGCTTTCTTGGAGTGCAAGCCAAGTTAACTAGGAAGCTTCTCAAGAAGCTTCCTTCTAGAAGCCGCCTACTTGGTGTGCAAGCTAAGCTAGTTAGAAGCTTCTAGAAGCTACCTGCTTAGGGCGCAAGTTAACTAGTTGGGAAGCTTCCTAAGAAGCTTCTTAGATGCTTCTAGAATATTCTATGCTATTTTGGCTTATTCTCTACTTCGTAAGCCCGACTAACTTCGTCACTAAACTCCATATTGTTACAGATCATATAGTTGAAGAATGGGTCTTGAAGACACCATATGCTTTAACTTCAAGAATGCTTCTTCATGCTTGGTGGTCCATTGGAAGCTCAAGTTCTTTCCTAAGAGGTCAGTCAATGGTGCAGCCACATGAGCATAATATTGGATGAACCATAGATAAAAGCTGGCCAATCCATTAAATGCTTGTACTTCTGTAGCATCCTTTGGGGTAGGCCAATCAGTAATGGCCTTGATCTCCTCTTCTTCTATCTTGATCCCCTATAATGAGATCTTATGCACCAAGAAGGTAACCTCCTTTTGCCAAAAGGCACGCTTTGACTTCTTGAAGTAAAATTTCCATTGTCGTAGTTGTCTTAGGACTTCTTGTACATGATTCACGTGTTCTACCTTTGTCTTGCTATAGATTAAGATATCATCCAAGAACACCACCACATACTGATCCAATAGTCCATCCAACACCTAATGCATCTGATCCATGAAGACTGCTTGAGCATTAGTGAGTCCGAAAGGTAGAACTTTCCACTCAAAATGCCCATACCTTGTGTGAAAGGTAGTCTTTTGCACATCCTCTCTATCAATAGGAATTTGCCAATAGCCACTACGAAGATCCAACTTGGAAAGGTAGCATGCTCCACTAAGTTGATCAAGCAAGTCATTGATCCGAGGGAAGGGATATGCATTCTTCACGGTTTGCTTATTGAGCCTACAATAATCAATACAAAAACAAAGTCCTCCATCCTTCTTTGGAACAACGAGTACCGGTGCTTCCCAAGGAGAGGTACTAGGTTGTATGAAGTCCTTCTCTAACAACTCTGTAAGTGTTGTTTTCAACTCCTCCAACTCCTTTGGTGAGAGCCGATAGATTGGTCTACTCACTAGAGTACTCCTTGGCAATAACTTGATCTTGAAGGGCATACCTCGATTAGAGGGTAATCCCTTTGGCATATCATCCGGAAACACGTCCGCAAACTCCTTAACTATCCAATCAACCATTACTTGATGAGGCTCTTGGCCCTCAACAGATTGTTCTTGTGCAATCGGCTTGATTCACACCGCAAATACAAATTTATCTTCCTCAAAAGCTTGCTCTATGGTTGCTTTACTAACAAACTTCCCTTCTAGGGATTCATCTCTCTTTCAAGCTTGCTCCGTGGTTGCCTTCTTGGCAAACTTCCCATCTTGGGACTCATCTCCCTTCCAAGTTTGCTCTATGGCTACCTTCTTGAGGGACTGACTATTCTTAGGTGTCTTACTAAGAGGTGCCAGACAACCTAATCGGAAATTCCTACCTTGGTGTTGTACTTGAATTTGGCGTCGGGTCCAATCAAATTGAACCTTATGATGTTCAAGCCAAGGTAGACCCTAAATGATATCATAGTGTAGAGGTGCCACTACAAACCTCAGACACTCCAAATACTCCTTCCCAATCTTAAAGGTAACAGGATATGAGGTGCGGAATCCAAAACCCTTTCTACCATCCGCCATCATCAAACTACTTCCAATCATTGGCTTGATAGGAATACCCAATTCCTTTGCTACTTGCATAGACATGCAATTCTTTGAACTTCCACAATCAACCAAAATCCTACAACTCCAATTAGATATCATACCTTGCAAGTGAAGCAAACTTGCATAGGTCAAGCCTTCAATCCCATTAGAGCTAATCAAGCTCCCAATAGGTGGCTTGAATCTCCTATTGGGATTCCTTGTTTCCATGAACATTCCGCTCCACAACCTCCACCTGGGCAACTTGTCGTCGTCCATTCTTGAGTGGACATTCAGCAATGCAATGCCCCAATTGGCAACAATAAAAACAACCACCATTTTGTTGCAGTTTCTCTCTATCTACCGTGCTAAGTGGTCTTCATTGAATGGCATCAATCTCCATTGGTGTTGACTCCTCCACTTGTGTGTAGTGTATTGGTAGGCTCTATGGAGATTGAGGTCAAGACCAAGTTGTTACCACCAATGAATCAAAACATTCGGCCAGCCGCATGGCTTCCTCCAAGTGTTGTGGCTCTTGCAGAGTTACCTCTAATTTGGTTCTTGCCTTCAAGCCCCTCACAAATCAATCTAGAGCTTCACCTTCCAATATATCTAGAATTTGCATGATAGTGTTTTGGAATTGCGTGATGTAACTTCAACTCTACCAACTTATCCCGTGCAGCTCGTGTGGCATTTATAGCTTGGAACCGACTAATTATTGCACTCTTGAATTCTGCCCATGTCAAGATTGGTGCAAAAATTTGTCATTTAGCTTGCTCTACTGGGAATCTCTACCATGGCTTTGCTACTCCATCCAATTGGCTAGAAGCCAAGAGAATCTATTTTCACTTGTCTTGTAGACTGGAAGCTTCAAAATAACATTCACAATCAAACACAAAATTCTCCACTACACCTGGAAGATTCTTGCCTTCAAATACCTTGGGTTTAGGGAATCTGATCCGATCTTCTCCTTCTTGAATTGGTACTCTCTCCACTTGCTCTTGTCGTTGAAGATCTTGTTCATCCATTAATCAAGTAAGGTGCTCGATTTGTTACTGCACACCAAGGATAACATTGGGAATTGCCACCATGGTTGCTACTCTATCACACTAATCCCAATCTATCTAATTTATTAACACATAGAAACAACACGTCCACTATTCTCCATAAGTTACAATCAGAAGCACCAAGGGTTCCTTAGATATGGTGATCATATACATAAGATCTTATCCAAAGTGCGAGGTGATGAATTGTGTGAAACGATGCTTGGGTAGTGTTTGGATGCAAAAATCCCAATAGTTTGGTGGAAGTGGATTTGGTGGTCCATTAATTCCATCCATCCCATTCTTGCTCTGATGCCAATGTAAAAGACCAAATCCGATGAGAGGAATAAGAGAATCATTACTCACATTAGGACACTTGAATGAGGGAAAACTCCAAATGCCTAGCATGAGCTTTGGCTTTGGTAGGTAGCATACAAGGCCCTTGAGAAGCTTCTCAAGAAGCTTCCTCAAGCCAATTTCTTAGAGTGCAAGCCAAGTTAACTAAGAAGCTTCTCAAGAAGCTTCCTTTGAAAAGTCGCCTACTTGACGTGCAAGCTAAGCTAGTTAGAAGCTTCTAGAAGCTTCCTTCTAGAAGCTACTTACTTGCGGTGCAAGCTAAGCTAGCCGGGAAGCTTCCCAAGAAGCTTCCTAGATACTTTTGGCATATTCTAGGCTAATTTGTCTTATGTGGTACTTCTTAAGTTTGACTAACTTTGTCGCTAAACTCCATATTGTTACAAGATGCAAGATCCTTGTTGCAAAGTTGTTGCTCAAAAGATTCACTAACACCAGTGCATTGGTCAATCTGACTAGTAGCCCCATGTTGCCTCATACAATGTGCACCCTTTCCAATTTACAAGATATTCTACATGTGGATGGTAAGTAGCATAGATGCAGTTTTAGAGAATGTGTTTTACTTCATATTCCTCCATGTAATCAATGAGTGTTGAACAAGGTCAAGTTTCTTGTATGGAAGAAAAGTGGAGCAGTCAAGATACATACTTGTAGAGTCATGAAACATGGAATAATAGATGGATCTTCATGTATGGTGGTAGCTTTAGGTGATAGGCCATTGTGCCAATTCAACAAAGGATGGAAAAAGGCCCAATAAAACAAGGTTTGAGTTTGCAATGGCTAATTAACATGAGCTTGGTTGTTGATAGCAAGACTTGGTCCCCAACATTGAACTCCATGTGCCAATGATGTGCATTTGCATTTTGTTTTTTTTTGGTGATCTACAACCTATGTTAGGTATTCTACACTCCTTGTTGGATTCTAAAAACAAAAGTGTTGATGGCATCCGCCTTGGTATCCACTAGGGTGAATGTTCATCAAGCTTGAAGGTATGAAAGGATGTTCTCCATACATGAGGAAGAAGGGTGTGGCATGTATGGATGCACTCATTGAACTATTGTATGCAAATTTTACCAATGGGAGTAAGGTGTCCCACCTTTCTTGCACCTCTAGTGTGAAGCCCCAAAGCATGTCTTCAATAATGCAATTAGCCCACTTTGTTTGTCCATTGGTCAGTGGATGTTAAGCCATAGATATAGTCAATTTTGTTTTGAAAAAACCAAATTGGCTTTAAAACAAATTGTTGAATTGAGCACCTATGACAATGATGAGCACTCTAGATAGGCCATGATGAGAAAATAATGCATCCAAGTACAATTCAGCTAATTGTGGAGTAATCATGTCCTTGGTGGTGGAATGCATATGAATCATTCTTTTGAGTTGGTCAACAAAGATCATGATGGAGTCAAACCCTAAGGTGGTCTTGGGCAATTTGAAAACTTGATCCATGCTTACTTGTTCCCAACATTGTGTAGGAGTAGGAAGGGGTTGAAGGAGTCTCGTAGAAGCTTGATTAAAAGCTTTATTTTGTTGGCAAAGTAGGTAGCTTTGAGCATACTCCATCACATCATTTCTCATCTTGGGCCAATAGTAATAGTGTTTAGCTGCATCCAAGATCTTGGCCACTCCAACGTGACCTATAATGGTGGACTCATGATATTCCGCTATGATGGTGGTTCTTATGTCCTTACCATCTGGGATCTATAACCTGCTATCACAAAAAGTGAGTCCTTGGGTCCTTATGATGCCTTTGGATGATTGAGCTCTTACAACTTGTTGGTTAGTTTTTTTAGCAACAAAAGTCTTTGGCCAAAATTAGAAGTTCATCTTTATCTTTACCACCAGATTGTTTACCATATGCATTTGGGAAAATGCATTGGCAAGTTGCTTCTTGCTTTCTACATATGTGATCATCATGTTGAACCTTTGTCTCCACTTTCATTTTGAACCTTTGTCTCCACTTTACCCATCAAATCTATTGATGAGATAGATCTTTATGTGTCTCAAGGTAGACTATAGGTTTGTGGTTTATCTCCATTACAAATGCCTTCTTGCCAAGATAGTGCTTCCAATGCTTGGTTACAAGGACAATGGCCAACTCTTCTTCTTTGGTGATGTGATAGTTGCATTCTACCAGTAATAACTTTTGAGAGAAAATATGCAATTGGATGCCATCCTTCATACCACTCTTGTTTTAGGATTGCTACTATTTCTATGCTTGATGCATCTATTGCCAACTTGATAAGATGTTTTGGGTCATGCCATTTCAAGATTGGTGTATGGAGTAATGTACCTTTCAATTCTTAAAAGGCAATTGTTGTATGGTTCCCCACATCCAATCCTTCTCCTTGCCAAGTAGTGTTGTTAAAGGTTGTGCAACCTTAGAGAAGTCCTTGACAATTTGACAATAGAACCCATCAATCCCTCTTGAGTTGAGTTTGATCTTTTAGAGCACTCCATTTTTCAATGATCTCTATTTTATTTATGAACACTTGGATACCTTATGCACTTACTCTATACCCTACGTATTCTACTTTAGACTTGCCAAACTCATACTTTGAGATTTTTGCATACAACTAATTTTGTCGTAGAATCTGGAGGACTTCTTCTAGATGTTGCTTGAGTTCCATCATTGTCCTATTGTAGACAAGGATATCATCTATGAAAATGATAATAAATCTATCCAAGTATGGATGAAACATGTCATTCATCAAACTCATGAAAGTGGTAGGTGCATTGGTGAGGCCAAATAGCATCACCAAGTACTCAAAGTGACCAAACCTCATTCAAAAGGTAATTTTGTAGATATCATCCTTAGTAATCTAGATTTGCTTATAACTACTTTGTAGATCAAGTTTAGTGAAGTGTTTTGGCTTGTTGAGTTGATCAAATAGGTCATCCATGCAAGGTAAGGGGTATTTATTCTTCACAATTTGTTTATTTTTAATCAATGCACATGCACATTATATTGCTCTTTTTCTTCACAAACAAGACAAGAGCTCTATATGGTGATACATTAGGTTGAATAAACCCTTTCTATAACATATTTTCAATTTCAGCCTTACACTCCTCCAATTCATGAGGAGATAGATGATATGGGTACTTCCAAGGAGGTGTCTTTCCAAGAATTATTTTGATTTTATGATCTACTCTCCTTTTTGGTGGTAATCCTAAGGGTAAGTCATCTCAAAAGACATCCTGAAACTCATTGATCACATCTTTCAATCTCTAGGGAACTTGTGCATCTACTTGTATACTTTAGGCTTCTCTAATTAGGCCCATGAAACATTTATGTCTTATAGATAGTCATTTTCATTATGCTATAAAGAGGTAATTCTTGTGTTTATGCTCTCTCTTTAACCCGAAAATCTTCCATTGGCAAGTTCTCGCTTTTTTCTTCTTCCAATCAACTATGGGGTTGTAGTGCTCCATCCATGGCATACTTGAGTAAGATTTTATCATAACAAGCTAATTGTATCACTTGCCACTCAATTGCTTCTTGATACTCTCTATAAAGAGTGCTACCTTTTTAGGTAACACCTCAATCCTCTATGATTGCCCTTTAGGTAATTTTACTTCTTCATTCTCATCCTTCTTTAGATCCATCCCCAACCTTATTGCAAAAGAATGAGACAAGAAATTCTTTATTGCTATAGGGTTTATCAATACTTACACCTTATTGCCTTCTAGGATTCCATTTATGACAATCAATTGTGAGCTTGTCTTCCTCAATCTATACACACTTGTCCTCTTCCTTCCCCTACTTTTTTGCTTCTCTATTAAGCCAATAAGGCCATGAGGTATATTTATTGGCAATCTTTGTTTTCCAATGTGATTTTTGCATCCATCTCTTCAATATGTCTCTCCATGTTGTTCAAAGATTGCTTGTATGGAGACCAAGAACCTTTAGGAAAATGAGTACACCAATTGATGGCTAGATGCCCAACTTGGCCGTAATTATAACAACAACATTTTTTTGCTTGAGTTGCTTCCCTTGTGGGACTCCATATCTTCTTTCTTCCACTTGTTCCCATTCTCCTTGGAGTTGTTGTGCTCCTCATTCTTGGAATTGAATGTTGCCCAATTCCATAGGATATGGTCCGCCAAAGTGTTGTGTTTAGCATAATAATGTTGAGTTGTGACTACTCTTTCACCTCCTCCAAGCGCTCCTTCTATTCTTTAAGCAAAAGCAATGGCTTCAAAAACCATGTAAGGGTTTTGTACCATTACTTCTTGGGGAATTTTCTCTTTTAACCATTGTTTGAAATTGTCCAAGCCGTTTGTTGGACTCATGTTGGTTATTGCAACTTGTAGATTATGGAATATCTCCATGTACTCTTGTACATTGTTCTTTTACTTCAACCTCCATTGTTGGATTTGGGCCATCTACACAAAATCCATTCTTTAGTAGCCCTTCTTGCATGGCCATCCAAGTGAACTCTCTTCCTTTTGCAAACATTGATCATTTCCAAGCATTGTACCATGTGAGTATTTTATCAATCAAGTACCCACATGCAAAAATGCTTACAAAATAATCGGTGATTTTGACTATGAACAATAAAAAGTATCAATTCATTCTTGAAATCCAATTCTCCATTACTCATATGGAATGTTGTTCCTTATAAGGCTTGATATTGCATGTTTTCTTCATCCAAAGTAATAATATGGCCTCATTGTTGACCAAGGTTGGTGTCATTGGCATGAGTGACTCATCATGCACGTACTTTGGCCATTGGTATTGGGTTTTGGGACAACTCTCCTTTGTGCATTGCTTAATCATTCTTGAAGGTACATACTTAACTGCAATACCTCCATGGTCATCTTGATCTCTCAAAACTCATTCAACATCCCGTGCATTCCTTGCATCAACTCTTGCAACTTTGGATCCATGATTCCTACACACAATAACTACTTAATTGCTACTTCCTACTTCAAATAGAGGATTAATATGATCACTCAAGAGGGGCACGGACTATTGGGACTTTAGAGATTATCACTTGATAGCATTCCTCACTAAAATTGCAGACTATGAAATCCTTAAATATTACTTTTGGTCTAACCATGTAATAGATTTCTACTTGAGTGTTAAAAGGAAGAGGATTAAGTATATTTATATCCATCATAATAATATGTAGATTGTCAAATCCCACTCTCTATTGTAGATCACCATAGGCAAAATCATCGGGTTTGGTGAATTCATCATTATATCTATGAACTCTACTCCAAAATGGAAAACAATATACACTCTTACTTGCTCATATTGGATGTACATAATCTTGATGTGGAATGGATTCAAAAACAAAAAAGAGAGTTATTGGATATTGACCTCTCAAAGCCTCTATCCCATCCTCTCTCCAACACACTCTTAATCATTGGGTTTGGTGAATTCATCATTATATCTATGAACTCTACTCCAAAATGGAAAACAAGATATAATCTTACTTAATCACATTGGAAGTACATAATCTTGATGTGGAATGGATTCAAAAATAAAAAGAGAGGTGTTAGATATTGACCTCTCAAAGCCTCCATCCCATCCTCTCTTAAGACACTATGGTTTCTCTCCTCAAAATTACTCAATCTTAGTAGCATGTTCCTCTAAGAGGGATGACCCACTCTCTTGGATTGGAACACTTTCTTTGATACCATTGTTATCTTTTGATGATAGGAGACCTCAAGAGAAACACAAGAGAAGAAACACCACGCTTCACACTCAATACTCCGATGCTCCAAATAAGCACATTGACTTTATTATATAGCAAAGAATGTTCCCTCAAAGGGAACTCCACCCTTGCATTAGATACATAGATATATGACATGTCAATAAGCTCTACTCGTAGATTAGTTGTATGCATGGGTGACCTGTTGGTTCTAATCCTATTTGGTTGGTCAAATAATCTTTTACTAGATGGAGTCTTCTTATAAGAATCTTAAAATTTTGTGGGTGAGATATCATTGGAAAGCTCTCAACAAGATAGACCAAGGGGAGGGAAGGCCAAATTTTTCTACATTATGAAAGAACTAATATATTTTTGAAGCCTAATTCATTAGTTTAGGCCTTTGAAATTGACTTTGAAGTTTTAAGGCTATTTTTGGCTCCTACCCTATTAGTATAAGTACTCTTTGGTAACACTTCTATCTGATCTACCAAGCCCATCATACATAACATCCTTCTAGTTGTTACAAAGCCAATTTTCACCTCTATATAATATATCTAGCTGTTGATATTGCAGAAGTCCAATGTAAATCAAACTAATTCTATTTTAGTTAATTCTCATCAAAAGATCTTTATGTTTTTTGTTGTTTTTTTCCTATAACTTGAGTACTGGTGCATTCTTTGTTGAGTAGTGGTGAGAAATCTTTGTAATAAGAACATGGGTGCTTGAGTGTAGAAAGACATTTGTACTTGTTTGGGGTGTGTGATCCTTGGGGCTCTAAGTGAGCAAAGCACTATTTTGAAGGATTCAAGTTGAGTTAGAGCAATGAAACTACCCAAAATCAAAAATTAATGCATTTTTTAATCTACCTCTTTTAGACTATATTTATATGTCTTTAGTAGTTGGTATGTTTTCTCAAGGATCCAATGATTTAGTTCACTCTTTTCATGTTTGTTTCTAAGTTTGGTTTTTCATTGAGTTTACAAGGACTTGGGACCAAGACACTTTGATTAAGAGAGTGCATGAGAGAGACTTGACATTGAGTTTGACACTAATAAGAAAGGCCTTTGCAATTCCACTAACTTCTAAAATAGATAAGAGCTCAAAGAAAGGACGTAGTGTCCATAAGAACTAGAGGAAGAGAATGACACCAAGAGCACAAGGCCCTTGAGCATAAGCATAGCACCAAGAGCATGATAGCCTTGAGTGCAAACATAGTGCTTAGCCACACAAAGGAGCGTGGTGCTTGGCCATGAGAGAAGGAGTTTGGTGTCGGCCATGGGCAAAGAGCATGATATCAAACATGGTGCTTAGCCATAAAAGGAGGAGAACATAGCCTCTTAATCCCTCATTGGTGTGTGTAGAGTACATCTTCTAAATGGTGGACATGGATGTTGGATTTTGAAATTTTAGTGAACATGCAAAAAAAATTTAATTTAGCAAAGGATATTCAAATTTCAGCTAATATAGAATGGGATTGAGTGGGAAAATTGAGTACACTCACATTTGGAATAAGATACTCTTAGCCAAGTGCAACCTTCAATCTCCACAAATCTAGATTGGATTCTCCTATTCTCACCATTGACCTCTTGATTTGGGATTTACCCATCCATTATCACTTGATAAAAGTCATATGATATGGGATAGTATGGAACAAATTAACCAAGGTCATACACTTGGATCTTCCATTTTGGCTTCCTCATCAATCATTATGCAACAATCCTCAAAAATTATACTCTATAATGGAAACTTCTTAGCTCACTACATACTTATTTCCTTCCAAGATAGTTTCTTCATCCCTTACTCTTTGTTTCCCCTTCCTTTCCACTCTTTTTTTTGTTCCTTCCTTCTTGCATTTGAAATGACACTCTTTCTTTCTTTTTGCTTTTTCTTCTCTTCTTTGCATTCAAAATGACACTCTCTCCTTCTTTTTGTTTTTTTTTTCCTTTTTGCATTTGAAATGACACTCTCATTCTCCACTAAAAATGAACAAGCACACATGCTCCTTGAATTTGTATCCTTTCCTTTTTGCTTTCAAAATAACACATTTTTCCCCCATCCAAAACAAACAAACACACTCCAAAGAACTTACAAGAGCACTACCATACATACCACAAACACTAAGCTTGCAAACAACACCAAAGCTTACAAACACTACCAAGAGTGCAAAAAACAAGCTTACACATCAAAATATTAATTTTCCTTCTATTTTACCTTTTTGAGACTAATCTTCCAAGTTGTCTTTTGAAAGTAAGGCAGCTTTCAATCATATTTATTCTTGTTTCCTCTGAATCATTGTCATGCTCTCTATCTTTACCTACTTATTTAATGGAGCTTTCTATTTCTAAATCTTCATCTTCTTCCAATCATATATTAGTTTGGTTGATTGGGAAGTTACAAGCATCACACAATAACTACTATATCATAATAAATAGAATCTCTCCTACCAAATTCTAAAAATAATGAGTCAAATTATTTAGTTGATTCAGAATTGAAGAGAGTCAGTCAGAGAGACAGTGTTATGTAATTGGACTCTTAACTTCTTCCATGAGTATCATATAGCTTTCAAAATCCCAATAAACAACTTATTACGAATGTGGTTCTATGTTATGCACTTATTGAAGTTAAACTTGTCTTTGATGGAAGCTTGCTCCATAACACCAATTTGTGCATGTGTGTAGTATTATGATATTTAGCTTGGTATCATAAATACTTGAGAAATATTATTTATATAGAGATAGAAGATGGTTCAACATTAGTCATGATTAGCTAAATTTAGTCATAGCTAAGATAAAGGGGACCTTACTTTAGAGGAAGTGGAAAAGATGAGCACCATTGTTTTGGATTTTAGTGTATAGCCTTGGTATTATTCCTAGGTGTTTGGCTTTGAGGAAATAATTGAGAAATCTTGGACACACAAGCCTCTTTGTTTTGGGTTCTTCTATAGTCCAAGGATATTCCATGTGAAAGGATCCTTGACTTAGTGGTTGGGTGAAGATAAGATCACATGCATAGTGGAATATTTCCATGTGGATGGATATTCCTTTATACTTTTTGCCTTTACTTGACTTTTAGCCTAACAACTTGAGTTACTCTAGTAATTAGTAACTTTGGTGCATAATTATTTCACAAGTATATAAACAAGGGGTGAGGAGATATTCATCATCCTTTCATTTGCAACTATCCCTCTCTCATTGAGTTCTCTAGTGAGCAATGTCTTGAGTCTTGAAGTCTTAGCCCTAGAAGAGTATGATGGGGTTGGGGTCACTTTCCTTCTTAGTCCATGGTGCAATTCCATAATACCCATTAGAGGTTCATCATGAGTGAGAGACAAGCCGGCTCACAACTCAAAGAATTGCACAATATGTCTCATTGGAACGTGCCCAAATCTCCTATCAAATACTAATTGCTATTAAATAATTGAAAGCTCTTCTCAAGTTTAACTCATACCACAATGGAGACTTTTTTTAGAAATGCATGTTGTGATACTACCCATGCATAATTACACATACATTAATCACTCATCAACAAAAAATTCCATATATTTCTAATATCCAGAATTTACACTTATCAAAGTAAACCAACTATATTAAGAACACTTACCTCTTGCAAAATGAAGATTCATCTTCTTGTCATCACAAAACACTTAATAATTGATTGAATTGCTCTCTTCTCTACTAATAGTTTTCTCTGTCAATGGAAAGCATAGTTACTAATGGAAAAGTGATGCATTCACTAATAACACACATCTTGAAAATCCTTTTTCAAGCAAAGATCATGAAGATTCTCATTTTCTCTCTTGTACTTTGCCACTTTACTTCCCTTCATAAATATTATAATAATTCAATATTCACTTTACTTGTTAAATTCACTTTTGATCATACATTAAACCCCCAACTGTTTAATCCCTTTGTTGCATATTCTCCATTTCAATGGTGATGAAATCTATTGAGAGCAATTGCAAGTTGTACCAAGACATGGGTTTAATCTCTATGTGAGCTACTTTTAAAAATAGGATGGTCTTTTATCTAATGAACCAATATTGTTAAAAACACAAGTCCATGCTATTGAGCTGCCTAACTAAAATAGATAGAGATCAATAAATTTTATGCTCAAATTTATTTTAGCAATATGAGTTTACTTTCTTGTGAAGAAATCTAATCAATATAACAAATTCATACTTCTTTAATAACATTAGCCCAATTTTGAATTCATCTTTGTCTATAATTCACTTGTCTAAATTTATACTAATCTCCTTGGAATCCCATTGATTATCCAAAGTCCACTCATTATTCACTTTGAATTACCTTTATAGTTTTGTTAAGAACTTTCACTTGAGGACTTTTCCAAGGTATATTGACAAGAGTAGAAGTTGATTCAATCTCCAATACACTTGATATTATGCATTCTTAAAAAGCACTTGTCAAAGCCAAAGTCAATCCAAACTATAAGATAATAATTGATAAACAATAATGATTAACACTTGCACCACTTATACTAACTCAACTTGCAAAAGCAACTTGTTACTTTGCTAGGTGTAGAAAGATGCCCAATAGAATGCACCATATGGAGCACAAGAAAAGAGAAAAACCACAACAAAGAATTGCTTAGAGTGGCAAAAAATCAAAAGGTACAACACACCAAGTACTTGGGAAATGAAGATTTTAATATTTGACAAGTGAAGATTTGAATGGCAAGTTAAATGCACCAAACCAAGTGTCTTAGCGGAAAGAATTGATGTGTGAACTAGGTAGCACTAAGTTATCAAGGTGAAAATTTGAATGGAAAGTCAAATGAACCATAAAAAGTATCTCAAAGGAAAGAATTGGTGTGAGAATTAGGTGTGCACCATGTATTATAAAGAAAGAAAAATTGAATTGCAAGTCAAAATTGATGTGAGAGTTAGGTGTGCACCAAGTATTATAAAACACTTGTTGGTACGGATTTGAATAAAAATTCACATGCAACACACCAAATATCCAAGGAGAAAGAATTGATCTAAGCATCATGTGCACTCCAAGTATCATAGAGAATGACTAATTGAATGGCAAGTCAAACTTGATGTGTGAATTGATGTACACCACCTATTGAAAGAAAGAAGAATTTAATGGTAAGTCAAATGTAACACATAAAATATTAAATATGGGAAGTAGAACGTAAAATAGAAGACACATGCATACGTTCAAATTGAAATTAACACAAATGTTATTAATGCCACTAATTAAAGTTCATGGTAGAGCTAATAACCATAAAATCATATGGATGACCTTGAGGTGATCTTGTATGATTTTATAACTATGTGCAAAGCTTGTAAGCAAAAAACACATCCCCTTTGTTACATCTCATAGCCATTTCAATCAAAACCTTATCATTTATGTGAAAACTCGTACAACTTTTTGTGGAATACTCATGGGGCCTTGTAAGCCAATATTTGAAACCCCAAATGAAGTGTCAAGTGAATTATCTACCAAGTGTGAGCTTTCACAATATGTAGAGCATGTATCTTAGGAGGATGGGATACAACAATACCACTTTGCTTGCATTATATTCTCAAGGTAGTAGCTTATGAATATTTGTAGTTCATACTACTTATTATTGATGGTTTACTATGAATTACTTCTAGAAATTATTATTTTTAGTGAGAAATACTGTGAATAAATAAAATTGGAGTGGTGTAGATTGATTTATTTCACTATAAATAAGCAATAAGATCACATACAAAGACATATTGTGTATGTCTACAGCATACCATACATGTCTTAAAAAAATTCCAAATCCATTGTTAATTATAGTCACCAAGGAACTTATATCTTTCAATTTGTATGTTATCCATTTTCACTCATTTCAATAACTTCAGATCTCATATTCTACATATGGAGTTGGATT
This sequence comes from Lunularia cruciata, assembly GCA_948567375.1. Classification (NCBI taxonomy): domain Eukaryota; kingdom Viridiplantae; phylum Streptophyta; class Marchantiopsida; order Lunulariales; family Lunulariaceae; genus Lunularia; species Lunularia cruciata. The sequence goes on along the minus strand of OX419755.1, from coordinate 55,189,836 downwards.
CCATATTCATGGTATTAAGACTTATTACCTTATGCATGAATACCAAGTCAAAATCTACTGAAGAGTTTGCATCCTATACTAAGTTTACAAATTCTTAATCTTTACCAAGTGTTTTATTATAGGATTTAATTATAGAGGAGAATGTAATGATGAAAATTTACTAGTGTGTAGAATGTTGGTGGATAGAACTTGTTCACTTTCCTCTAGGATCATAACAAATTCTTATAATCTAACTTTGGTAGAGGCTTATAAAAAATATCAAGCAAGTGCATGACTTTAAACTACCACATAAATTTTACATAACAAATATTGTAAAAGAAGAAAAGGTGCTAAAATTTCTAAATTAATTATGAGAAAAAGATGAAGGAACCTATGAGATGGTTGCTGTATTAAATTGCATTGGTTATTAGATTTTCAACTCAAGAAGCTAATCTAGAGATATAATTACTTGGTGACATTCAAAGAATTACAAAAAAAAATGCTATAAAGATGTGTATAAATTCTTGGCAAGATAATAACATTCCATTATAAGAAGGAAGGTTCAAAGTATGCAAGCATAGAGGACATCAATAATTCATCCATGGTTAAAAATAAATCAAAGGTGATAAGGATGTGAACATTGATACCGCTTGCTTATTTGCATTAAAAGGTCTTCGTAATATATACCTATGCAAATGGTCATGCAAAAATTTTTCAAACAAATAAATTATAAACTATAATTTTAGGTATGTAAATTCATGTAGTGTTATCTAGTTATATGCCTAAGTCTTTAGATGATATTAACAATGTAATTTATTAGCAAAAATTTAGCAACAATATTTTTCTCATATTATATGTCATTTCCAAGTTTCATATTGTGAAACAAATAAATTGCAAATGATAACCTACTTATCTACTTATGAGAATACATCATATATTCTAAGGCAAAGTATTAGCACTAATAGTTTTCTATACTACCTACTTCAAATTGACAACCATATTATGTTCTTATAGAGCTTCCTCAATAAGGAGCTCAAACTAGAAGGAGAGAATTAACATGAAAAATGAAGTACTCAAAGAATAAATAATGATTGTAAAGTATAATACCATTATCAAGACATATTATCTAGAGGTAGAAATTGGCTTGGTAATATCTTGAGTGGTGATATACATAAGTAAGTAGATCAGAAAGAGGTGTCACAAAAGAGTTCTTCCACTAATAGTGTAGAGGTCATAAACACCCTGCAAACTTTAGAGCCAATTTTGGAGGCCCATACAAATAAATTAGGCTTCAAAAAATAAAATGTTTATGATATATATGATACAAGATAAAGTTTGTGCTTTCTCTCCATGTTTGTCTTGTTGAGAGCTTTCCAATGGTACCTCATCCATGCTATTTTGAGCTTCATACAAGAAGATTCACCAAATATTCTCTATAGTAAAACTTGTTTGACCAACCAAATAGGGTAACAATCAAGATGTCACCAATCCATACAGTTAATCTAAGGGTGGAGCTCACCAATATGTCACCAATCTATGTATATTATCCAAGGGTGTAGCTTTCTTTGAGTGGATTCCTTTTGCTATATAATAAAGACAAGGTGCTACTTTGGAGCATTTGAGTATTGATGGATGAATCCTTGTGTTTTTTTTGTATTTCTTCTCTTGTGTTTCTCTTAGGGTTTCTAATGTCATTGGAACATTATACAAAGGTACCAATATAACATACCCAAACCATAGATGAGATGCATGTGTTTTTTGTGTGTTTATTCTCTTGTGTTTCTCCTGGGGTTTCTCATGTCCTCGGAACACTACACAAAAGTACCAATATAACATACCCAAACCATAGATTAGATGCATGATTGTGATCATTATGATGCCATTACACATGTGATCATTACGTGAAAGACTATAAGTGTGTGAAACCTTGTCCATTTTTCCATTGGTCATCTTAGTACACTTTTGGTATGACCTATTGTAACCTATATATTCTCCAAAAATTTAGCTTAAGAGCTTTCATATTTAAACAATGAGTTATGATAATATAACTCATTGTTGAAAGTGTTAACCAAAGATTTTGCTATGTTACTAGTACATGAGCAGAGGTTTATTCTTTAGCCACAAATAATTTAAACCTGTTCATTGAAGAGGTCCTACCTAACGTAAGCAGCAAAATACCACAGTTTATCTCAAGGAAAACCCAAAATTTATTTGGAATCTGAATCCATTAATTAAGATTTTGGTAAAATCTCCATGTTTGCTTGTGCTTCTACCATATTTGCCTTTGAATCGATAGGTTTGATGTCATATATATATTGCAAATCAAGACTACATGTATGTAAGCTACATATTCAATCTTTGGACTTCCCAATTTTGTTCACCCGCTCTATCATTTATATTTTATAGAATTTGCTTTTATTCAAATCTATAAAACCACTCCATATCATAGATCTATAATCGAAAATTTAGGTTAAGTAACTTTCATACTTTGGTACCATAAGTCCATCGAGGCAATCACTCTATAAGATAGCCACGGAAGGCGAATACTGGAATTTAACGAATAAAGTAGTTTTGCGAGTACAACGAGAAAAGGACAAACTGATACATAGTCCAAATCCTTGGAGGTCATATTTTAAGACCTCAATATTCTTTTATTAGACCCTAATTTCCAAGAATGTTCCAGTATCAATGGATTCAACTTCCATAGTCATTGAGATTGAAATACTCTTAAATTACCTTGATTGATCCTTTACTAGCAGATCTGTAAGTAGCACATTTGAATTATTGAAGCATTCTCTTAAATTACATGCATATGAACCTAATACATGGCCATCCGTTCCCAGTAACCAATAGCATATCCTTTATCTTGGTACTTGCAGGCTCACAACTTCCAAGGCAATAAGTATAATGGTAAGTTGATTTCTTCGATCAATTAAATTCCAAGTAAATTTATAAAAGACTCGGCTACAAACTCGGAGAATGTTATTGCTCACACCTAACATGTAAGTAACTTTTATGGTAACTCTATTCGTTGATTTTGATCTGTCTTCCTGTAAGAGGAAATCTATTTTTTTTATTTTAAACACCTTTCATAAGATTCGATCAGACAGATAAAAAGATAAATTGCTAAGCGTGGATGTATTGCGCTCTATGCTGATTGAAAGTGAAAGAAAAGAAATAATGATAGTAGCCATTAGGATGGCTTAATAAAGTGGAATAATGTGGAGAACATTATTCTTCGCACTGAACATGTTAGTAATCTTCTTCTTGTCTTTCCGCTATGGGCCGTCCACGCGGGCGTGGACAATAACGACAAAAAGTACTTGATCAGAGCTTATGACCTCCACGTATAACCTACTGCTTTTGTTACTTTGTGATTTTGAATCCTGAAATGGAAACAGCTGCAAGTCGGACCCAACTGCGCTCCGCAAGCGGTTCGATCCCAGAGGAAAGAATATCTTTTAAAACTCCCTACTAAATCAATAAAGTAAATCAATAAAGTCAAATAAAACGAAATCAATAAAGTAATCAGTCATGTCATGAGTAAGTATCACGGACGTTGATACTTAACCAAACTTGTCATCCCGGAAAAGAGTGAGGAATTTACGGCAACGTCAAGTACTCGGTTTTATTAATACGCATATTGGTACACTAATTATAAATGACCTTGGACGTAACGCGACGCACATCGGATAACAAGAAGGACGGGAGGACCCCATCAAGAAAATGTTAAAATATATGGAGAAATCAACCGCAACTCCAAGTTCGTCGGTGTTGTTAATTAGGACCGTCAATAAACTAATCAGATATGTCATTTAAGAAAAACGGAGAAATCATCCGCAAAGCCAAGTCCTCGATTTAACTAATTATGGATGTCGAATACAGGTGCCCGAAGCTCGACGTACTGCTTGCTTGTCGGGTTTAGGTTTTGAAGAGGAGAGGAAAATCTGTTATGTTATTGGAAGGAGGTAAAGATAGTTAGTTGTTGAAGGGAATTAGTGTAATTTGGAGGAGGAGGAGGTGGAGTTTTCAGACTGGGCAGGCCCGGGCAGAGGGGAGGGTTGGGTTTGGTTTGGCTGAGTTCGCCTGTCTAAACAGCAGAGGAAGAGAAGGAAATAGAGACCAAAAGCTTCGAGAGAAGAAAGAGAGAGGGAGAGGTCGAGTGAGTGAGGAAAAGGAAGGGAGACGCTGGCTGGGCTGGCTAGGCTTGCTTGCTTGCTCGCTTACTTACCTGCTGGTGGATTGAACGAGTCGATTCACATTTGTTGTTTCCACGGATCTCTATTGGAATTGGAACGTTGAGGGAGGGGAGGAAGGAAGGAAGGAAGGGCAGGCAGGGTCGGATGGTGAAGGAAGTAGAGAGGTAAGGAAGGAAGAGGAGACGGAGAGGGGAAGAGCGTAATTTGAGAGGAGAAGGAGAGAGGTTTGAAAAGAATTAAAATACAGGACCGGGTTAGGAGGAGGGGGATCTCTGTGGTGGTTTAAGAGTAGTGATACAATTCCAGATCAGCGAATTTTGCACAGATGAGTTTCAGGAGAGAGAATGTCTCTCTTGACCTGAAAGGGGATTAAATTTACGTTAGGGAGGGCGAGTGCTTGCTCGCTCCTCCGAGTTCTGGTTCTGGAAACTGTGATCAGTTGTCACAACAGTTGATGCATCGAGGCCTAGGTGTTTGATGTGACCTGCCCATTCGTCTGTTCTGTGCACGTTTTCATATCGTTGACTGTAACTCGTCACCCGTTTAGTCTGAGCTTATGAGATGCAGAGGCAAGGCCGTGTGGTAGCAATGGGCGTCTGTGTGAAAGGTTGATGAGTTAGAGTGTCTTTCGGAAATGAATATTAATGCACCATGCTGGCCTGTCTCTTCAGGTACGGAGGAGGAAGTTAGTGTGGAAATTGTGATGGAGGAATGCTCGGAATCCTTCATTTGAATCTCAGCGGGTAGGTGTTGAGAATCTTTTTCTATATCATGCCGGAGTACGAGGATGATGGCAGTGAGGGTGACAGCGGGGAGGAAGATAGCATGGCTAACTTTATGGGGGCTGAGGAGAGGGCACAACAGAGTCTGTCAGGGGATGATGAGGCGGACGAAAGTACTGAAAACGGAATTGTGCATGAGAATGACGAAGTGCAGTATCAGAGTGCCAGTGAGCAAGAGAACGGCGAAACCGGTAGTGACAGAGAAGAAAGTGATGGTAGTGCTATTGGAGAGGAGGAGACTGCCGAGTGCACCACAGGAAAAAAGTTCGATGATGAAGAGGGATTCGAGTATGAAGTTGAAGAGTCCGGTGCTATTCCCGAACGATCGTTTCAGGGTGGAAGGAGCCTGCGCCCCATTGGCAACTTGAAGGAGGTTTTTGAGGCCGATTCGGGAGGGATAACGAAGGATTTAGATGACGAAGATGCGCAAGACAGGGATACACAGGTTCCTTTCAGCAAAGAAGGAAGCCAGTCGGAGCCTGATGAGTATGACGGCTCTTCTGAAAGAGAAGACTTAGAGATAGCTTCTCTTAAAGACGGCGTGAATGAGGATAATAGACCGAAGCATGATGCAGATGCCGAAGTGGATGAGGGTAAGGATGATGAGATAGACGGTGAGATAGAGGAGAAAGATTCTGATGATGATTATGAAGTGGATGATAACGGTGACGACGATGGATCAGAATTCAAAGTTGAAGATCCAGATACCTCTTCAAGGTCAATTGCTGGGAAGCAGGGGAAGAAACCTCGATTTTCTGGACTAAGAACTAATTTGGTAAACGGCACTTATGCCCCAAGGCTTAGCAAAATTATTCATTATGAGCAGCGACCTCAGGAGGAGGATGAGGAGGAAGAGCAAGAAGTAGAGGAGGAGGAGGAGGAAGAAGAAGAAGAAGAAGACGATGATGACGAAGAAGGTAAGAGTCAAGGCTGAGTTATCATATCTCCTGAATTCTTACGGCTGTGAAGGGGTTTGAGGAGTATCTAGCAAGTCTAACGGGCAAGGCCTGTCCTTCTCTACCATCGACCAGATCTTCAAACCGTTCATTACATCCTATAGACACGTCCTTACTTCCACATTGGAATCGACCTTAAAAATGCTGCAAGATTTCCTTCCTGAGCTTCTCTTCCGAGTACAACATTGCCACCTCAAATTTACACACGGACGTTCTCAAGTTCACTCGAGTTTGATACAATGGAGGGATCGTGGTTCGAAACTTAGGGAATGTTGTTCTGGAAGAACAAATTGTCCTCTAAGACTGGACGTAGGAGAGGACTGTAACAGACGCCCTGTTCACCTGCGGCCAAAACCATAAACCTAACGTAATTAAGACCTTTATCCAAGTGTAAACCTTATTCTCACTCGTTCCGCAGCCTCGAGGACCTTACGTTGAAGTTACGTATTTCAACTAAACCCTGGTGAAACTCGTCGACGGCGCTTTCAGTGTTTCCTATCCCGGCCCAGAACACTTGGATAGGTCATATCAGGAGAAATTAAAATTCAGGGCTTGGACTGAAGAGAAGTTAGTGTAAAGGTTTGCATCATCAAATTGACGCCGAGAGATAGCTAAGTGTCTCCAGATGTACCATTTCTGAAAGGGAACATGACATCTGAAACTCAATTCAAACGGAATTTGATTGCTATTGCGTTTGTAGTATATTGCTGACCACATCTCATTGCGTAAGGATAAAGCGTTTTCTTGTTGACAAGCTTTATCCTTAATGTGGAATGGACTGGGTGTGGGGTGGTTCCAGCTGATGATCCCGACGATGTTGATTTCGCACCTTCAAGCCGAACAAGAAGTGGGGGCGTAACAAAGGTAAGGAACTGATCACGAAGAACTCTATCTTGGGATTTTATGAATAATGAATGGAATGTACAAGGGACGAAACCCAAAGTCTCCGTTGGATGGCCTGATCATAGCGTCACGCGCAGTATGAGGCCCGTTGGAACAAAAGCGTGACATCAGGGTTTATGCTATAATGTCTCCTGGTTTATTCAGGTTAGTCACGACGAGAGTCAAGATGAGCAAGATGACGAATTTGATGATGATGAGAGCCTAGGTCTCTCAGACGATAGTGATGATGGGTACAAAAGAATCCAAACTCGGAAGAAGGGGCGAAATACCAGAGGGCACCAGCCGGTCAGGCAGGAGAAGGATAAAGTCGTCAATCGGGGTAGAAGGAGTACTAGGACTCAAAGAACTATTTCCTACTCAGAAGCAAGTGAGTCCTCAGCCAAGGACACTGATGAAGATGCCGATGATGAAGAGTATGGTCGGCGACAAAGAAGACCTGGTTTGACATCCCGTGGAAGAAGTAGTCGACTGGAAACTGCAACTTCCAGCTCTGCTGTGGCTCGGAGCAGAAAAGAGAAGTCTGCTGACGCCATGGAAACCCGTACGTCACGGAGGGCAGTGCCTCGGAAGTCCTATGCTGAAGCTGAGGAGAGCGAGGACGAAGAGGACGAAAGAGCAAAGAAGCGTGCCAAGGTAATGAGAAATGCGTCAGTGAAGTCCCAAAAACCATCATTTACAAGTAGAATGGCTTTCCAGCGCTGTCAGTTACTTGTATCCGCCCCGTGACTTTAACATACGTTGGTGCAACACAAGCAGGTCGTTGCCGAAGATGTAGAGGAAGATGATGGCGACACTATCGAAAGGGTGCTGTGGCACCAGCCCAGAGGTTTAGCTGACGCTGAAATGGAAGAAGGGCGAAAAGCCGAGCCTTTTGTTTTAGATACGGACCCAAAAGCACCGCTAGATTGGGATGAACAGGAATTTTACATCAAATGGAAAGGACAATCCTATCTACATTGTCAGTGGCAGTATCTTTCTGAACTTTCACAGGTATGTCACCTTCCTTGTATCGCTTTTGATACTCCAAGGACATCTTACTCACCTACTCATTATCTTTGTTTCTCAATAAGTCTGTTTTCGGGTGGAAACTGGAAATAGGCTTCTCCTCCTTAACTTTTCATGTTTTCTGTTGTGCTAATAAGGAATTTGCTTTTGACCCCCGTGCAGCTGAGCGGTTACAAAAAGGTTGTGAACTACATGAAGAAAGTAGATGATGATAGAAGTGTGAGACGGACAATGTCTCCCGAAGAGGTAGGTTCAGAGGTTCAAAGCGGGTTCAAAGTATTGTGTTTTCCCTTGTTTAGGTTAACAGTGCGCGATGTCCTCTTGCTAATGATTTTATTCTTTGAACAACGGCAGGCTGAGCTCCATGATGTGAGCAAAGAGATGGAACTCGACCTATTGAAGCAATATGTTCAGGTGGAGCGGGTGTTTGCATCTCGAACGTCCAAGACTGAAACAGATGACGAGGTTCAAGAGTATCTTGTTAAGTGGAAGGGGCTCTCCTATGGGGAATCAACCTGGTATAACTCGGTTGTCCTTGGCTTTCACAGTATATTTGTTTGCGGTTCTTTCATATAACATCAAAAGCTACACTCGGTCGGTGAGAGTGGAAAGTTTGCCATCTCAGCCTAAGTTTCGGCTTAATTGCTCTAGACTGATAATTATGAAAGTTTTACTTACCAGGGAAAAGGACACGGACATAGCATTTGCCCTGGAAGCTATCGATGAATACAAGGTACCATGGTTACTCAAAAATATCTAGATTGCTGGATGTTAAAGTTTATGTTAGGGCCTTAATAAAGTAGAGACATTTGAATATACGTATTGGTATTAGCCATTTCCTTGTAAAGGTTTGATATGGATATTTCTGATTATGTTGGTATGTTGTCAGGCTCGCGAAGCTTTATCATCGATGCAAGGAAAGGTTGTGGACTCACAGAGAAGGAAGAATAAAGGTACTAGCCTGTCTACCTACCATTTTTAGAGATCAGATCAGAGGTGGTTGCGAACGGTTCTAAGAACAATTGTCTGCTAATCGTCTGTGCTTAACGTAGTGTCTTTTGCTGACTATTAAGTATGTGCGTTGGTTGCAGCAACACTTCGTAGGCTTGAACAGCAACCAGAGTGGTTGAAGGGAGGCACTTTACGCGACTACCAGCTTGAAGGGCTCAACTTTCTGATGATAAGGTAAATTATTCGACTACTATTTGGTTACGGTATGATACTTTCATGAATCTGAATCTTCGTTGAGGGACATCAAGGTAGGAAAGATCCGAATTAACAGTTTTTCGCTATGGGCCGGCCAGCTGGAGGAACGATACAAACGTTATACTTGCTGATGAAATGGGTTTAGGTAAAACCGTCCAATCCGTCTCGATGCTTGGTTTCTTGCAGGTATGTTACTTCCTCTGGTTAATGGTTGATGTATTAAACGCCTTTCTGTAGTGCATTCGGCAACATAAAGTGCGATGCGGAATGACTTCCACTTTCTTGTTGATCATCTCGAATTTCGGATGAGATGTAAGGGAAGTATCTGGGACTTCCAGGAGATAGACTGCTAATTTGCTTCCAGAATAGAGCCCGATGGTGAGATTGTCTCGTTACGAGTTGGAATTCGGCGAGTTTTGGCAATGGTTGGTAGTTTTAGCTAGGAGAGCTAAGTTCTTCAATTCATGGCGTTAAGTCATCTGTTTGCAGTATTCTCAACAAATTCACGGTCCATTTTTAGTGGTTGTACCACTGTCTACAATTACGAATTGGGCTAAGGAGTTTCGCAAGTGGTTACCAGAAATGAACGTTGTGGTATACGTCGGCAACCGAGCAAGTCGTGAGGTACCTTGCTCGCAAATACTTTGCAACATCAGGCAATGGGAATTGTGATGCACATCAGTTCCATTCGATTGCTGTTTGAATGAAGCAGGCTGAACAGATCTAATTTAAACAACAAACAAGTTGTTGAGATGAATGTTGCATGAACGGATATCCAACCACCACGTTGATAAGGAAAGGTTGAGCACGTTCCGCAGAATAAGTTATTTAGCTGAACGTTTTTGGTGTTCTATCTGAGGCAGATGTGTCAAAAGTACGAGTTCCCAAGCGGACGTAAAACTGGACGCACGATAAAGTTTGATGCGCTCTTGACGACATATGAAGTTGTTCTTAAGGACAAGACGGTTTTGGAAAAAGTGAAATGGAACTATCTGATGGTCGATGAAGCTCATCGGTTGAAGAATAGTGAGGCAGCACTGTATCAAACATTATCAGTAAGTCAACTGATTATTGAAGAGGAACGAGATTAGCTGCTTCGGTGGGTTTTAAAGCCTCTGGTTTTTTGTTCATGCTTGGACGTTTTACCGTAGAATCCTCTTGCCTTCCTTGTTCCTACTTGCCGGAGGAATCTAGTGTAACTAACTTTTGCGATCTTTCTCTTAGGTGGAATACTTTTTCTGTTCAAGTTCTTCCTTCCTCTAGGATCTACGCCCTTGGTAGTGTGCTTAGTTTTGCCTGGGACCACTAGAATGTCAAGTTCTACATCCAGTTAAGTACGAGCCTGAACATATGAAGGCATAGGGAAGTTTGTCACCTAAGAGTAGATATTATATGTCTCGCAAGGATTATATGAATCTCGCCTCCTGTTGGATGATCCTCTGTTTTGGAAGGTTCCGGAGTGTCTATGTATTGTGTCGGTTTAGAAATTGGTCAGTGCTGATTTAATCATGTTTTTGCCAGCCCTAACGGTATTGGTGATTTCTGATCAAGGTTTGATTAGTTCAATTCTTAATTCGGGCTATGCTCTATGGGCAGGAGTTCAACGCCAAAAACAAGTGCCTGGTGACGGGAACACCCTTGCAGAATAGTGTTGAGGAGCTTTGGTAGGTTCGACAGCCAATGTGTTTTAAAATGTCTACTCGATATCGCAATCTTGTCGTAAAATGTTTTGCATCTACAACTGGTGGCGTTTTTTAGCTCAACAATATCGAAGCGGTTAATCACGGCAGTGGGCATGCATGCTTTCTTCGTATGCGAGTCCAGTTTGATTATGTGCCTGAAATAGTTTTGGTACCAACTAGACATCAAAACTGGGTTAGGATATGTAATGTGGGTTGTTTCTGCTTTCAGTGTTTATTTCAACACTCACACTGATAGTATGTTTAAGTTTCTAGGAACTAGGACAACCTCCTCTCCTGATTATTGAGATATAAGGAAGACATGTCTATTTAATTGTCGAAGCAACGGAAGATTTGATCTGATTAGTACGTTCTGTTTCCAGGGCACTGTTACACTTTCTTGATGCTGAGAAGTTTAGAAGTAAAGAGGACTTTACAGAGAAGTACAAGAATTTAAATTCTTTTGACGGCAACGAGGTATATGCTAATTTCAGCGATTGCAAATTTATTCTACTAAGCTGCTTTTATTCTGATCATTATGAAGATCTTTACTGGGTTATCATGACAGAGTCAGAGCCAGTCTTGTCAGACGTGGGTACGGAACTGGGTTGTTTACAACGGGTTCTGTATTTCATGACGCAATATGCTGAACATCAGTGTTTAGAGTTTTAGGACTCATGCGTTCATATGGCATGCTGCGATATACACTTTCCAGTCCTCTCACTCTTCGCTCCGACCCAGCCAAGACACAATCCACTCCTCTCCCACTTCGCTCCACTCCACCCATCCTCAACTAAAGCTCTGTCTTTTGCTCCTTGCTCGATGTTTCTCTGCTGGATGGTCCTCCCCGGCTTTCAATTTCAGATGCTTAATTGGTTGTCCTGCTTGTTAGTACGTGATGCATACTACTTCTCTGTAGGTGCTACTTATGAAATATATCAATTATGTCTTTACTTCTTTACGAGGGGTGCTGGCATTCGCCCAGCTACTTCGGCACTGCGTTAGGCACTGATGAAGTCGTTTGTGCTTTCGTGGAGGTTTATCATGACCGCTTTCTGCTTCCTTCAGTGTTTAGCGTTTCAGGACTCACGTGGTCATAGGACTAATGCATTCATAGCGCATGCTCTCATCCCTCATATCCAGTCAAGACACCATCCACTCCTCCCACTTCCCTCCACTCCACCCATCCTCAACTAATGCTTTCTATATTGCTCTTAGCTCGATGTTTCTCTGTCTCATGGTCCTACCCGACTTTCTATTTCAGATGCTTACTCGGTCGTGTCTTGCTTGTTGTTACATGATGTATACTAGTTCTCTGCAGGTGTTACTCATGAGATGTTTCAATAATGTCTTTACTTCGTCTTACCTTGGTATTGTTAGTGTCACTTAATTTCCATTTCCTGAGGTACCATTCATTTCGATTTGCACACATTCATGCTTATATTTCATCTGCACTGCATATGCACTTCGTAGGTCCTGGATACTCCGTTCGAAGAACAGCTTCTGCTCTCATTTCCCATACTTCTGCTGTCATTTCCCCGTTCTTCGGACAGTTTCTGCTCCCATTTCTCAAATATACTGATCATCAATACACAGCCAAGACACCATCCAGTCCTCTCCTACTTCGCTCCAATCGACCCATCCTCAACTAAACCTCCGTCTTTTCCTCCTTGTTCCATGTTTCTCTCTTTGATGGTCCTCTGCTTCAATTTCAGATGCTTAATTGGTTGTGTCTTGGTTCATATTCCATGATGTATTATACAAGCTCTCTCCGGGTGCTACTTATGAATCCACCAAGTCCTTAGTTCCGCCTATCTTTGTAATGTTAGATTCACTTACATTGCATTTGCTTAGATTAATTCATTTCGATTTGCATCCGGTCATGCATGCATTTCTTATGCACTTCACAGGGACGTTCTCGGTTCCATACTTAGTGGGTTCTGGATTCTCCCTTCTTCGAACGGGTTCTGCTCCCATTTCTCTAATATGCTGATCATGAAATTGATCCTTATTCATCAGAGAATAGGGGTTTGACCTCTTCCATGTGCGGGAATTTTTCATAACCGTTAAGAATGCACTGAAACTATTTTTTAAATGGCTACGGGGATGTCTACACCAGAGACCTTTTTCAGCCCCCGTAAAAGAAAGGCTTTGATTCCTGTAAGAATATAAAACGTTGTAATGCGGTACTGAGCCCTCTTATGTGAATCTGGCAGCAGCTTGAGAACTTGCATGGAGAACTGCGGCCACATTTGCTGCGGAGGGTGATCAGAGACGTGGAAAAGTCTTTACCACCAAAGATCGAGCGAATATTAAGAGTGGAGATGTCACCACTTCAGAAACGGTGCGTTATTCTTGACTTTTGCTTCTTGACTTTTGCTTGAAGTCCACGTTCATGCTTTAAAATTTCGGCAGTTTGGTAAAGGATCTTTGGCATGTGTTACTTCAATGAACGAGTCGATTTACTTCCAGCAGTGACATTTGCAGTTAGAGGCAGTTGTACAAGGGCCAGGACATTCTGTGGTTTTTAGGAACTTGTTGCATGTCCAGCCTTATAAGCACCACGGCTACGACTCACTTCATGTTGTTGCAGTGGATACAGGTGAAACACATGTGCAAACAGCATAATCAGTCTTTTAGATTTACATCTGTTAGGTTTGTTCTCATGAAGTTAAATGGTTTATGGACAGGTATTATAAATGGATTTTGGAGCGTAATTTTCAAGATCTTAACAAAGGCGTTCGTGGGAACAACCAGGTAACTCTCTGATCCGATGAACTGCAATGCGCTTCATGATGGGGTTCTCTATAAGCCCTCGCATAAGAGTGCATTCGCTGATTCGCTTACGGTAATGAGCTTAGAGGGCTCTTGTGATTAGTCTTACCCTAATCTCAACTCTTGCATAGCTCGGATATCTTAGGTGCAGTGGGCCAGATTTCTCATATAAACTCTATTGGGGCTTAGCCCCAAATTTTTTTTTTTCATCTCTCCCTTGTACGGCTTGATGGGGTCTTCCCATCCTTCATGTTTTCTACGCGGTTGTCCTTTCTGTCGATCTCAACTCTTCCATAGTTTATAGTTTCTGATTTTATGCTGTCAATGTTCTGGAATCCTTCTCACACGTGACAGGTTTCCCTTCTCAATATTGTGGTGGAGTTGAAGAAATGTTGCAATCATCCATTTTTGTTTGAAAGTGCCGATCATGCCTACGGTGGGGGAGATGCAAGCAATAATGACACCAAGAATGTGCAGAACATAGTGTTAAGTAGTGGCAAACTTACCATCCTTGACAAGTTGCTTGTTCGACTTAAAGAGACGAAGCATCGAGTACTTATATTTTCCCAGGTAATTTTGAGGTCTTTGTCTTTTGTCAAAAGACTCAGCATGGAACAGTAGCTGATAATGCTAAATGTAATCATGGTCCCCTTTTTTCTGCGCTTCTGCTCATTGAGAAACGATTTTGGTGTACAGTTGCACGTTCTTCTGAGCTCGTGAAGCTACTGTGCATTTTGTCTGACAGATGGTAAAAATGCTGGATATTTTGGCGGATTATCTAAGTCTCAGAGGTTTTCAGTACCAAAGACTGGATGGAAGCACAAGGGCCGATTTGCGTCAGCAAGCCATGGAACACTTTAATGCTCCTGGTAGTGAGGACTTCTGTTTCTTACTGTCTACTAGAGCAGGTGGCCTCGGGATTAACCTTGCCACTGCTGATACTGTTATTATCTTTGACTCAGACTGGAATCCACAAAATGATCTTCAGGTATGATCCATTGACAGTCCGTTATCTCATGAGTCTGATGACCTTTTGGTCCTTAATATATTCCCATGAGCTATCAGCACTGAAACAGGCATCAATGATGTACTAGTGAGATTTAAGATCTGTTGTATGGGTCACATTGTCCGGTGTTGTACCTGAGGTGTAATGCTGTGCAGGCTATGAGTAGAGCTCATCGAATTGGTCAGCAGGATGTTGTGAACATCTACCGATTTGTGACAAGCAGGAGTGTAGAGGAGGACATCTTAGAACGGGCGAAAAAGAAGATGGTACAACTAATCCTTAACTTACCCAGGAAGAATATGTTGCGTCTGGATTAAGAAGATGCCGGTGAGGGAGCGTGTTTATTTAATTTTAGGACTTGGATCCTCAGGAATCGACATGCTTGAAGGTTCTAGTGAGGACAATGTGCAAGCGTATGGCAACATGTGCCGATTGAATTAAGAGTCAATTCCAATAGATTGTAACCAAATTTTAAAGCGAACTTAAAAGTATCAACCACACCAGTACAAAGTACTTTAGGCTTCAGTTATGAGCATTTGTTTCTTCTTACATGCCGGTGATGGGGAATGGTTTTTCGGTGGTTAACCATTTTGTTGTTTAAACAGTAGGTATATGCTTCTTTCTGATCCTGGGAAGATAGTTTTTTACCTAACGGAAATGGTTGGAGGAGGGTTCTATGACTGCTGCGCTTACACGAGGAGGAAAAATGTGCAGCTGGTGCGCTACACGGTAGTAACCAAGTCTGGGCCAATTGCGCAGGTTTTAGATCACCTGGTCATACAAAAGCTCAATGCACAAGGGAGACTTGAAAAGAAAGAAACGAAGAAGGGTAACACTATGTTTGATAAGGTGCGTTGATGTACAATGCCTTTTATTTCTTCGTCCTTATCCTCATGGGGAGATGTAGTCGTAAGTCAGTAGTCGCTAATCGTATGGTGAACGAGTCATCTGATGTGAGCAAACTCCATCCTGGGACTATGACATGCAATCTTCTAGCTAGTGAATTGCACCTACAAGTGATTACACTGGCTCCCACATGCTTTAGCTGTTTGATGAACAAACCTTTTCTAGGCCAGCTGGTGTATCATATCATAACGAGCGGCATCGATAAAATAAATGGGGTCTTGAACCAACGACTCACGTCTCACCCATTATCCATGACCACTAATTTGTGGAAGATGATCGTTCGCATTGCCAGAGTGAACTTGCGGCCATTCTGCGATTTGGTGTCGAGGATCTTTTCAAAGAGGATAAGCATGATGAGGAAGGCACTATCAAACTGGAGAGCATGGACATTGATGAAATTTTGGCGAGGGCAGAGAAGGTTGACTCAGAAGAAAAACCGGCAGGGGAATTACTCGGTGCTTTTAAGGTGCGACTCTTATAAGGGCTAAATTGTGGTATTTCTTTTGCATAGCGGACATTGTGGCAAAGGAAGATGTGTTTATACGACACTGACACTCGTACTTTGTCCTATGATGATGTAACAGGTACCGCTGGTAGACTGTTGTTTTTGAATCGGGTGACGGTGATCTCATGTTCTGCTTGTGATGCATGATACAGGTTGCCAATTTTAGCAGCGCAGAAGATGATGCAACTTTCTGGAGTCGTCTTATTCCACCGGAGGCAGCTGCCGAAGCACAGGTAAATCTCAGCTGAAAAGATACCTCTTCATGGCTACTCATTACTTATAGGGCACAGAAGTTTGAACACTCTTAGAGTTGGCTCATGCGTCGTAAAACAAAAATGCTTACTGAGAGTTTTCCGCATTCACATCGTTTGCTACTCAGGAGGAAATGACACAGCGGGCCGCGAGGAATGTGAGGACCTACGCCGAAGATACAACTGTAGGCCGCAATATTAGGAAAAGGCGAGCTACAGAGAGCAAGGATCGCCCCAGCAAACGGTCTACAAAGGCTGTTGATGTGGTTGTTCCTCAGTCTTTGCCACTCGAGGGTGCCGCAGCACGTGTTTGTAGTTGGGATGCTGGAAATCTTTCTAAGAGGGATGCAAACGTGTTTGTTCGAGTGGTGAGTGAATTTGTTCGTTTTCTACATGCACGGACATAATCATCGTGTCTCATATAAATTGTCAGCAAGCTTTCCAGCTCTTTTCGATCTTTCTTTGTGGTGCATGAATCTTTCCTTGCACAGCCAATCGTCCGTATACCGAGCTGCGTCGATAGGTCGAATTAAATGGTACGCTTTTCCTTCATGACTAGCATCGTTGCCAGAGGCTCAGGAAGCTTCAGGAGTCGGTTTGACTCATGCAGAAGGGCCCCGAGAGTTGTTTGTACCCGGGATTATTTCTGAGGAAAGGGGTTGTTGACCTTATGAGCATGCGTTAAATCAAGACTATACAACTCGATGTGCAGTGGAAGTTAGTGTTGAAATGGTAGAGGGTATACCAAGCTTACATGCCCCAGAGCAGACTAACCAAGGGACGTCGTTCTTTTGACAGGTCAAGAAGTTTGGGGACTCCAACCGAATGAAAATGATCACTAAAGAGTGCGGTGGAGCCGTTGAATGTGCCGAGAACGGAATGCAGCTGCAACTTTTCAACAACCTTGTGAATGGTTGCAAGCAGGCGGTGAAAATTGCCGGTCTTGAGAGCAAGGTCAGTTAGTGATCTGAATATCGTGTTTGTGTTAAATGACGGGTTCTTCGATAAGTGTATCACATGTGTAAAGGAGACAGAAAATTTCTCCAAAGAATGAAGTGGAAATGCAATTTTATTCTGGAAAAGCTTCCGGATGAAACATCACGTCAATGTTCAGGGCAGCTAGTTCCTACTCACGTATTGGTATTCATGACGTATGTACATCTTGTTTCCGTACTGTTTGAGGAGGAATCGTTCACCTTGCAGTTTCGATAGGTTCCTCTTAGATGAGTATGAAATTTTTTCCATGGTATAAATGCAATTTTCTAACGGGATTCTTTTGAAGCTTTGTTCAGGCAGCTGTTCTGGACTTCTTTGGGGTGCCCGTGAAAGCACAGGAAGTTCTGGCTCGCGTCAAGGAGTTGGCAGTGCTTGCCAAGCGTGTCAAGCGCTATTCTGATCCTGTTACTCAATTTCGTTTAAAATCGCATCCAAGAAACCCAGCGTGGTCGAAAACTTGTGGTTGGAATCAAGGTACTGATCGATGATTCAGGTTTATAACAAGACAATAACAGGAACAACAGAAAGAAGCTGGTAACATCCGGGAGGGATACTTCCATTCTGTCGTCTTAACGTTGCGCTTTGACGTGTCAGGAGACATACTGAACTATTGAGATTTTTGTTGGAAGTCTAGGATAGTTATGCACTATAGTGCTAACCTACATTCTGGTCTGGCAGTGGATGATGCCCGGCTACTTTTGGGAGTTCATTATCACGGACTTGGCAACTGGGAAAAGATAAGGACGGATGACAGGCTTGGCCTCAGCGACAAAATTGCTCCAGCAGGGATGTCTGCTGCAGAAACCTCTTTGCCCAGGGCCACCCACCTTGATGCCCGGGCCACCGCATTGCTACGCAAGGTAATTCTAGTCACGTGATACACCTTTTCATAAAGCAATTGCTTCTCGCAAGGTTTTGTTCTTCAACTTTACACTAAAACAGTAACTTTCTCTCTAGAAAGTTTGTCCCTACGTGCAATATGTCTTTGTTGATGTGTTGCTTATCAGGGAGTGCTATACATGATCCGCAAGCTTTTTCCAAATTTTACATCAAACCAAAACTTTCTTAGATTCTTGACAGAAACTCTGAGCATTTGCATTCTATTCTATGATTTACCAGGAGCTTGAAGATGCTGAGGAAGCCAATGGCACTGGCCTTAATGATAAAACCAAAAGAGAGAGAGGTGGCCCCAAGCGCGGAAGAGGTGACAATCACGGAAGATATGATCCGAAAGATCGGCCCGGAAAGCCTGGTCAAGGTGATTCTAAAAATGCATTTGGAAACTCGAATGCTATGGCAACTCGTGAACGTGGTGCCAGGGCTCCCAAGGAAGAGCCGGCAGTCAAGGAAGAAGGCGAAATTTCCGACGCTGACAACACACCCCAACCTCGGCGAGGAAGGAAGAACTCAGTGGACAGAGATACGAAGGAAAACAAATGGCACGAATGGTGTGCACAAATGATGCATGATCAGTCACGTACGCTAAAAAGTTTGGAGAAGTTACAAACATCTTATGATCTTTCTAAGGAGGAGGTACTTTATAGTCATTCAACTTCCAAGATGGACTACGTGTTGGTGTGCTTCCTATGTTGACTAAATGTTGGTACTGACCAGGAAACTTGCTTTCGTATGAGTTTGTTTACACTCTTACTTCTCCCTTGATAATTTCTGAAAATTTCTTGAGTTTTAGGAGGTTACTAAGGTATGTGTTGTCTTGCGTCCATACTTCAGATTTTGCATAGAGTGAAGAAGTATCTGAAACTCCTGGGTCGAAAAATTGACGAGATATTGGAGGACAATGCGGATGCGAAGAATTTGCAAAGTAAGCTTAGTTGCTGATCCCTCCCTCTTATCCTCTTCTTTTATTGGGCCAATCATTTGATTGTAAAAAGCATCCAGAAGAGCTGAACCGAACTCGCGAGTGGAAGATTATGAAGTCTGAGCTGCTTTCTCGCGAGGCATAGCTGAGTACTTCACATCGGTTCGTTGTACTTTATAATCATCAGTGGCGATTCCTACTAACTTACCGCGTAGTCAAGCTGTATGCTTATGCCGAAAAGATACACGTAGATCATTCATCATCTATACTTGCCACTGCAATAAGAAAAGTTAATATCCACGCTGAGAGCTTGTCATACAGCAGTCTTAGCAATATGAAGAGGTTTATCACTTACCCACCTGTTCTTGGACTCGTGTTCCTCGGGTTGCCTGTCGCAAGTAAAGCCTCAAGTACGCATCTGCACTTTTCCTTCAGAAGTCGGTATTTTCAAGGCTTGCATTTGTTCGGTCGATGTTCTATGGGCGAAACAGTAATGGCAATCTACCTGAAAATTGCAGGAATGGCAGGGAGATTGTGGAGTTATGTTGGCACGTTCTCCACTATGTCTGGTGAGAGACTGTCGACATTGTACAAAAAGCTCAAGGAAACTCCAGATCCTACCAATGAGGTGCATCCACAAACAACTGCAGGCCCTAGTGCGCGGGACACAGATCGAAGTCATCTTGGGGGGCCTCATCACGACACAAGGACTCGTCCAAGTGGTAAACATCAGGCATTTTTGGAAGGACCAGGTGCAGAGACACATTATAGAGAGAACGAACGAGATCGTGGAGATGCCGATGCCTGGCAGCATTACAGGGATGATCGAGAAAGAGACTCTGAGGCATGGCAGCGCAGGCAAAGAGATGATAGACTAGGCGTAGAAGGAGGCGGCCAAGTGGGCATGTACAGTGTCACAGATCGCAGAAAGTGGGAGGGCCGACCTGGCAGTTCGGAAGGTTGGGAGAGAGGAGCTGTGAGACAACCACCTGGTGCTCATGGTCCCGGGTTTCCGCCAGCTTCAAATGGAGTGAATGGCTGGGGGCACGACCCGAGAAATAGAGTTGGAGGTGGCCGTGGTCCTTTGGATCGGGATCGGAAATGGCATGGTGATGACGTTCTGATCCATCATGGCCGAGGAGGGGGAGGACGGGGTTTATGAAGTAGCCAAGCATTGAAGGGTTGAGTCTGTAGTCAGTCTGTTGAACCCACACCACAAATTTACCATCGGAAAGGGGTTTTTCTCTAGTTATTTCCCCTCACACATCCTCATTTTTTAAGAAGAACAAAATAAGATTTAAGGTCACTGTAGCTGAGATCAACTGAGAGCAACTTGTAGTACAGTAACACACCTTTTTGGCTCCACTTTCACTGTTTGGTCTCCGAAATAGGATCACACCAAATTCTGGATTTGTAAGGAAGAGAACAAAGCTCTCACCGGATGTACAGACTGATAGGGCGACGCAAGTTTCAGTTCTCTTCTTTAGGAACTCCAGGAATGTGAAGGTTTAGTGTTGTGAATCTCATGCTGGTATGCTCACACATCTAGCAGCGTTGTGACAATTTGGCTGTGAATAGTAGATGCCTGTTCAACTGGCGCCATGATTTTGTTACCTAATTTAACAGTTTCAGTTATTTTGCCTGCTAATTATCTCTCCTGCTTTGTGATCCCCTTGCTTAAAGTAGGAGTTCTGGGGTCATCTATGAGATGGAGTTATGAATTTACTGCAGTGACTATAATTGACCTACCCAGCTCATTAGTACCTGTGCCGTCGAGCCCAAATCGCTCTATGACGTCCACTAGAACAGTGTCAAGTTGACTACCCCAAAACTTATCTCGCTCCCTTACCAATGTCTCTTACAAACCAGTGTCTATGCTAACACCTGAAGTGGGAAGAAGTTGCAAAACCAGGGAACTTGCGGAAGACTTTGTCATATAAAATTCCAGACGGTACCGAATATCGCCTGCACCATAGTGAAAGTCAAAAAGATGAATCTACCTTCCCCTACACACAACTTGAATCCGAAAGTAGGGCCATACCCGGGAAGCATGCTAGATGGAAACTAACAGAGAACGTTGAGTAAAGCACAAGAGGAATGAGTTGAATATATGAAGTGAATGTCAGCTGTCAAGGTTATACAGTCAGTCCACCTTCAGTCAAACTCCTTCAGTCAAATCCCATCCCAAACACGGAATAGTTCTACTGCTCATCCCAGAGTGCGGGAACGAACTCAAGGCCCCACCCAATCCCGGACGATTTTGTTAGAATCTCGCGTTCTAAACCATTACTGTAAAGTTGATGGAGAGGAGTTCCTCGTGGTTTCGGCACGTCCTGTTTTTCGTTTTCTGTAAAGCGTGTGAAGTAGAAAGGATTTCCAATCGTTAAGGCCCTAATTGGCCTCTTTCATCACCAGAGGTTTAAACAAAACTTCTGCCGGACTGTGTCTTCTCTGATTGCGCGCACGAAGAGAATAGAGCTCCGCTACCCCAAATCAAGAAATTATTCGCTCCAGTGAGATACTTCTTTTACCATGCATATAGTACTTATATGTACAGAAGCCCAAACAGAAGGAAAGGGAGCCCGCGTAGAATACACGAAGGATGGGAAGACTCCATCAAGTCATACAAGGGTGAGACAACAAAGGTAAAATGGGGTTAAGCCTCCATAGAGTCATATGAGAAATCTGCACTACTGCACTTAAGAAATCCGAACTATGCAAGTCGCACAGTCTACAAACAACTGGAGCATCCGGAAAAGCATCACCTAGTGTGATTGCTCTCCTATGGATTGCACCAGCCACTGCACTCTGTAGAGCAATGGACATATGTCTAAAATATTCTACAAAGTATGAGAGTGAGAGTGGTACCCCTGGTGCTAACATAATAAGCTATCATGCACTCTCTAACAAATGTGTCGAATGTCATGTCCATCGCTCCATATAACTCCAAGGCTAGATGAACAAAGAGGTTAACTCATTGCATATCTCTATACTTGGAGACCTTTTGAGCTGCTGCTACACTCACTGCACATCCTAGGGGATGGGTAATCACTCCCTCCGAAATAGTATCATGTGTATGGTCGGTAACCATGACATCCAGTACTGTTACCTGATCATCTCGGACCAAGTATACGTCTACCCTGACACATGTTATCTATAATACATACAAACGCAGCCAAGTATCCAATCTCCCGTGCCATAGAAAACACTGTGTCTCTAATAGCATCATGGGTAACTATACTTTGTCCTCAAAAAGGACACTATGTCATATGGAAGGCTGCTGCATCTACACTCACTGCCCATCCAAGGGGATGGGTAATCACTCCCTCCGAAATTGTATCACGTGTATGGTCGGTAACCATGACATCCACTACTGTCACCTGATCATCTCGGACCAAGTATACGTCTACCCTAACACGTGTTATCTATAAAGCATAAAACGCAGCCAAGTATCCAATCTCCCGTGCCATAGCAAACACTGTGTCCCTAATAGCATCATGGGTAACTATACTTTGTCCTCCAAAAGGACACTATGTCATATGGAAGGCTGCTACATCTAGTGTAGAATCACACTCACAATTGAGTAATTAAGATATAAATGTGTGGACCAAACCTAAGCGAAACCTTGTCATTGTAGAGAAAGTAGTTGGTGCAAGTCAGAATGCCCTAATGCAAGATCGAGCTAGGATCCAAGAGTCAACAACCTTGCCGGAGCATGAGTGAAGCTGTGCTCTAGTAGCCTGAGGAATGGACGAGTCAACTAAGAGAGAATGAGCAAATGTTGACATTGTTGCTCCATGAAGGAAGACGGTAAATCTCTAGTCCAATCTGACGTTAGTGAAGCAAAAGATGGAAGGTCCTCGTGTGCTCATGGCAATAGACTATCTCTTGTCTGCCACAATAACATATGGAGAGAAAAGGATCACTCCTCCACCTCTATCACATAAGTCTCCAAAATCGGCCTATCAACCACCATAGAGCAGAGAGAGAGTGCAACTACCCAAAAATACTATAGGTGCCATCATCACCATAAATAGAAAGTCAACCTTTCCACAAGAGATCCATAAAGACTTCTGTCTATAAATTAAATCTATCTATACAGTCATATGCTCAAATGCACATGGTCCAATAATATCACCAAAAACTCCCATAATCTTCCTGTCAAAGGCTTTTAGACTTGATAAAAATCATATGCTCAAATGTACATGGTCCAATAATATCAAAAAAACTCCTATAATCTTCCTATCAAAGGCTCATAGACTTCATAAAAATGTCACGAAACTCGCCCAAACCAAACTATGATTCGAGTTTTTGAATATATGTGTAGGGCCTTCCACAGCCAACGTCAATTGGTATTCCTCTAATGAAGCTAGTTTAGACACCTATTTAGCTTACGTTCTTAACTTTCAGTTTGTATCGAAGAGGAGTCGAGTTTAGTCCTTCATTCATCGACTTGCGGTGGACCATGAGAAGGTGAGAGAGAAATATCAAAAGAAAAAAAATCATTTCGTTGACTGGTACATGTGTCGAAGAGGTTGACTCGATTAACTCGTTTCTTTTCTTGTCGCACCACTTGTGGAAAAAGTGAGGATTGCTGTGCTGCCGTTGCGACTCTGACTTAACTTCTGACTTTTTGTGAAGGCATCATGCTTACTTTAAGCGAAGAAGATACGATGTCGTTGACGAACTCGTTTCTGGACGTGAGAGAAAACCGAAGCTCTTTGCTTGTTTACTACAGTAGCCTGAGGTAGAAGAAGTAATTCAACGTGTGACGTGTTTCCGTTGGCAATCTCTTTCAACTGAGATGCTGTAAGGAAATCCACTGTACAGTGAACAGGGTTAGTTCCGTCAAGAACTACAGTACGTTCTACTCTTTAATTGTGTGGCTCCTAGATATTCCCTCTCACCACAATTGGATGTTGAAGATGAATGAGTTTGGTGTGCTGTTGCTGCAGAAGAGCTTCCGCGAATGGAAGTGGAAGGCTTAAATTGCAGGCGTCAGTGAGTTGAGGTCGGACATGAAACAGGAAATTTCACAGATGTCGGTAAGCGCGTAGACGCAGTCTTTGTGTTGTTCAAATGGCCTCTCCGCCTTCACTGAGTACCACCTGCAGAAGGAATCAGATGACTCTTGAACCTCCGAATCCTTTTTGGATTGTTGTCTTTATGACATGAGACTTGATCGTGGACTGTCTTACCGTCCTACTACTGTACGACGACTGATAGCTTATACTATCCTAGCCAAACCCCTCATTATTGTAGGCATATTTAATCAGACGCATCTGCCGGGGAAGATTGTGTGCTTGCCTTGCTCAGAAATTTGTGTTGAACAGCTCCTGATAGCCGAAGCGTGGAGAGTGGAAAAGTCTACAGAACTTGACTAGTCCTCTTTTTGTCTTCTTTTCTGCTCTTTGGACAGCGGAACTGGCGGCTACTAGGAGTTTTAACCAATGCTGTAGTCAAAGCAATTGCCGATTCTTTAGAATCAGTTAGGGAACAAAGGAATTAGCAATTGATGGTTGACATTCTAAGGTATACTTACTTGATTGGAACGTCAGTCTTGATTCCGTCTTTTTGTTCTATGTGGATCGGATTCCTCCAGGAAACTTAGTTTTGGGAGAGGGGGTCTATCTCTAGGACCAGGAGACTCGTATCCAACAGCAAGGGAGCCGCTACTCTTGCTGACTTTCTCGCTTCACGGATGAGAAGTTCATCGCTCTTCCTCGCAGCTGGAATTGCGCACCTCGATCTTTTGTAGGAGTAAGCATGATGGTTCTGATCAGCGAGTGTGTTTCCTAGGTGTGGTCCGGAACGGCAGCAAATCTGATGCCAAAAACTTCATCGTGTTGATCCAGCAACGGGTTCTTGTCGGCTGCCCCTGTCCACATGCTCCTCCACGCTTTGTTTCTTACATCTGTGCTGTAGCACGTTGAATTTCTGGACAGAATCGATCAGGAGCCAGCGCCATGACGAACGTTTTAGCGAAATGGAGAGCCTGGAAGGAGTCTGTCAACTCGAGAATGAATAGGAACAAAGTAGGAAAGTATTTTAAGTTGGAAAAGCGGGGCAGCAATTTCACCACAGAACTACGAGCTGGTACCGCCACATTTTTAACGATGGCGTATATTCTCGCTGTGAACGCGAGTATTCTGACAGACTCTGGAGGTCCATGTTCCGTTTCTGATTGCCTCCCAACATGTAGCACAACAGGTGCGGTTGCTTCTGGCTCATCATGTCCAGGGGGTCAGATTATACAACCAGGCCCTGAATGCAAGTTTCCACCTGTCAATGTAGGGTATCAAGACTGCTTGAACGTGGTGAAGAGGGACCTCATCGTTGCGACAGCAGCTTCTGCTCTGATCGGGTCCTTCATCATGGGATTTTTTGCAAACTTGCCTCTGGGGCTGGCTCCCGGAATGGGGACTAATGCTTACTTCGCTTACACTGTGGTGGGTTTCCACGGGTCTGGAAGTATTTCTTACCAGAGCGCACTGGCAGCCATCCTTGTAGAAGGGGTTATATTCTTTATTCTCGCTCTCACAGGGTTTAGGACGAAAATTGCAAAGCTGATGCCTCGTCCAGTGCGTTTGGCTACATCTGCTGGCATAGGGTTGTTCCTGGCCTTCATAGGACTCCAAGGCAGTGAGGGGGTTGGCCTGATTGGGTTTAGCCCCTCCACTCTGGTTACCTTGGGTGCTTGTCCCCCGGAGTATCGAGTTTCTGTTGCACCTGTGTGGACAGTGAATGGAACTCTGGCTCTCATGCCTGGAGCGACAGCTTCAGGAGCCATACTGTGCACCAAACACCGGATGGAAAGCGCTACCTTTTGGCTCGCAGTGGTAGGATTTGTCATTATTGGATACGCTTTGATTAAAAATATCAAAGGAGCTATAATATACGGTATTGTTTTCGTAACAGCTGTTTCTTGGTTCAGAAATACTGAAGTGACCTACTTCCCTGATACTGTTGACGGGAACCAAAGGCATGAGTACTTCAAGCAGGTTGTGGACACTCACCGGATTCAGAAAACAGCTTGGGCTCTGAGCTTCAGTGACTTTGGCACCAGTAATTTATGGGTTGCCCTCATCACTTTTCTGTACGTTGATATTCTTGACACGACTGGTACTTTGTACTCCATGGCGAGATTTTCAGGAACAATGGATGAGGATGGGAACTTTGAAGGCCAGTATCCGGCTTTCATGAGCGATGCTGTGGCAATAGTCGCTGGTGCTACTCTTGGCACATCTCCCGTCACAACCTACATCGAATCTTCCACAGGTATACGAGAAGGAGGAAGAACAGGCCTTACAGCAGTGACAGTCTCAATGTGGTTTCTGCTGTCCTTTTTCTTCACGCCCCTGCTGGCGTCCATTCCACCCTGGGCAGTAGGACCTCCACTGGTTTTAGTCGGGGTCATGATGATGAAGTCAGTGACGGAGGTTAGATGGGATGACATGAAAGAAGCCATTCCAGCTTTTGTAGTCATAGCTCTAATGCCAATGGCTTACTCCATCGCCTATGGCCTGATTGGAGGAATTGGTACCTACATAGCTCTCAACTTGTGGGACTGGTTTCTACTAGGCTTCAGAAGAGTTCACTCAAAAGTTGGCACTGGCAGTGAACAGCCGCCTGTTTCACATCATTTTGCGACTAATGATGAAGAGAAAGTTCCCCAGTCTGGCGTTTTACAACCAGAGATAGAGGGAAGGGACTCGAGAGTGTAAACAAACGGTCTCCAAATCGGGACTCATCTGCTGTAAATACTGTTTCATAGCACTTTGATGTCCAACTGTGCTCTCCTCTGTAGGCTGGAAAATTTCAACAAGTACAGCCATATTTGATAATAGATCATCGGACCGTCGACGTGAATACGCAAAATTTGGAGGGGAAAACTTCGTGTGCTTACCTTATCAGCTTTCGAACACGTTCTGTGAAAGGGGAGTGTGGCAACAACTCTAACGTCTATGCTAAGGTCTTTGGTTGTGTTCTTTTGGGGATAAGAGTACCGTAATCCTTGTTGGTCCGTACACAGTGGTCTGCAATGATGACAAGGAGTTGTGAAATATTCAGGCACTGTTCCTCTGGCACTGATTTTGGTTTGAATATAGAGAGCAAATCTACCGGACCTCATCTGTACTCCGTGCACTCAATTACTCTATCACTAAAATTGCAGTCCTCGCCTCGCTCTTGTGTAGTAGTACGAATGATCAATGACTAAATTCCTCGCATTTGTAGTTGCGACATCCAGAGATTACTTCACAATCAGATTCCGTTGGGTGCTCATGCAATGTATGGGCGGCTAGTGCGTCTTATGATCCGCAAACTGCTTCTATAAAAGTATTTTGAGAAGATAATAACAATTTTGTTTACTATTAGTAATTTTGTTGAGAATCTCATTCATAGTATTCATTTTCGTTCGCATAAATTATCTTTCAGATCAATTATTTTCACTTTCTTAGCATATGTACTGGCGCGCTCTGCCAACAATTCTTTGGGAAATGCTCGAGACATCTAAAGAGAGATGGTTCAAAATAGTCAAAATTTCCGAATTGTGGTACTTGTTTCTGACAATAGGCATGTTTGCACTCCATTGAACCCAACTAGAACACAACCACTTTTCCGTAGGACCGACCTCGACCCGAATCAGGAATTTCCGCCCTATGGGCCTCGTCGAGAGTGCCAAGAAAATTGCAAAAGACACAGCTCAGAGGCTGCGATCGGGTTCGACTAAATGCAAAATTTCTCATTAAATTAAAGTTCAAATAATTAATTCGATGGCACATGTTATATTTGAAATCATTAATACCAATAATTTTGGAGAGATCTTAAATTAATTGTGATGTTTTTAATTTGAAAATATTATGATGCAATAAATTATTTATTTTATGATTGAAGATGAAAGTCTTATGCTAAAAATATTTTAGAAAATTTTGTAAGATAGATTTTGATAGAACTTTTCAAATGATAGAAAACTTGATAAAATTTTAAATTATTACACTAATTAGTATTCAGATGTTATGTTAAAATTATATAAAACATGTTTATGAAGATAATTCCAAATATATTTAATCATTATTATTTGACTAAAAATATATAACTATTGACAAAATGATTTAAATAATAAATAAACTTATATTTAATCTAAACAACCCAAATTGGAAATTATAAAGAAACTAGATAATAATCTAAACGTAAATTTACTACAAATATCATTCTACTATAAAATGAGTAAAAGAAGAGTTGCTTTTGGTAACTTAATTATGTTAATGGGTAAAGGAGACCGCATAGAAAATACAAAATGCAAAGGATGGGGAGACCACATCAAAGATGAACAAGGATGTACAAGGAACAAAGATGTATAAGGATTAGAGAAAAAATAAAAAATGAAGTAAGCCCCATTAGTATTCGTATTCGATAGGAAAAAGGAAACCGCATAGAAAATACAAGGACAAGGAAACCCATCAAGCCAATATATCACATCAAGATGTACAAGGGTGAGACAAAAGAGGTAAAATGGGACTAATCCCCTTAGTATCGATAAGAGAGATCTACACTATCACACTAAAATATCATAGATATGCAAGTTTTAAATTCCGAGAACATCTTAAGCAACATAACCTAGTGTAATCCTTCTATGCACTGCACCATAGACCTCGAGTGATGCTTTTCCGTTCGCCATCTCTTGGATGAATAATCATTCACTCCAAAATTTAAACTGTATCCTCCCGCGTAGGATATGTAATTATAACATCTGCAATTATCATCTGCATAGGATATGTAATTATAACATCTGCTATTATCATCTGATAGTCTTGAACCAAATATAAATCCGCTCTATCGTCTACAAGCAATCGATAGCTCCCTCCAAAGCAAAGGTATACATAGACTCTATTGGTGTCTAGCTCTATTTCATTTTCTTTTTCTCTCCCTTATACGGGTTGAAGGTGGTCTTCCCATCCTTCAACGTGTTCTCTACGCGATCGCCTTTCTCTGTCTTGTGCCATAACAAACACTAACTTTCAAACTACATCATGGATAACTATCCTCTCTCTCTTCCAAAAGGACACCGGTGGTGCATCTAGTATCCTTCGGTCCTTCTTTCGTAGAAATGTTCTTTGGACCGCCTGAAGAACATTTCTTTGCCTTTACAAGACTATGTGCTTGCTTGGCATTACGGATCCTATGGCCGGAAAGGACTTTACATGTCATTTTTTAGCTCTTATGATTGATAATCTACCCCTTAAGTAGACTCTTTTTTATATGCGTGTGCAAATATGACGGTACTCACCAAACCACCCGGGCTCACCTTCATCCGCGAATATGATGGAAGAACTGTATCCTGAGATATAACTATCCTGAGATATAACTATGTAAAATAAAGGAGTGCTGTCATTTAACCTGGTACAGTGGGAGACTTGTCAGAACAGTATGAGTGCCGTTACTGTTTGGTTTCTCGAGAGCGTCTAAGTATCGGTCATAAACATTCCACGTACACGGTTCTCGGTTTATTAAACTATACGTTTCGCGATATACATTGATAAGCCTACTTATAACCGTTTTGCACTTCCTCTCTCGTCCCTTCGGGGACATCCGATAAAATTGGAACGATACAGAGAAGATTAGCATGGCCCCTGCGCAAGGATGACACGCACAAATCGAGAAATGGTCCAAATTTTATTTCTTTTCAAAATCCTATGTTTTAGATCTCCACGAATTCATTAACCATTTCCTCTTCCTCTTACGCACGGTAAACAATGCGTAGTGATAACACTTTAACAAAAGAAAAAAAGAATATACGGCATATTATTCCAATATTTTCAATTATCATGATGATTAGTGCATCCGAGTGTACATAGCATTCATCGATTGGAAATTACTCCTCAACCTTCTTTTTTTACGCACGTCAAAAGCGTCGTGGTAAAACTTCAACAGAAGAGAAAGGATCTATCTGATGTCCCTCCTAGTGCCCATGTTTGAAGTTTTCCACGAGTTGAATTACGTTAACCATTCCTCTTGCTCTTAAACCTGCCTTTTTAAAGCATCTCCACTTACGCT
This sequence comes from Lunularia cruciata, assembly GCA_948567375.1. Classification (NCBI taxonomy): domain Eukaryota; kingdom Viridiplantae; phylum Streptophyta; class Marchantiopsida; order Lunulariales; family Lunulariaceae; genus Lunularia; species Lunularia cruciata. Next base: position 55,159,814 of record OX419755.1, on the reverse strand, counting down.
TAGACCTTCTTCTCTAGCGCATGATCTGGTAACACTTTAACAAAATGTAAAGAATATACGGCGTACATTTGATCTAATATGAAGCAAACGCCAGCAAGGTGAAAGGAAAGTAAGTTCTCTCATTCTTGGGAAAGGGTGAAATTCATCATTATTCGAAAGATGTAGAGAAAGAGTTATATCATCAAACAACAAGTCGTCGGAAACCTTTTGCTTCCTATGTTTCGCTCGCTTATGTATCTTTCTCTCTCTCGTTAGACAATTCGTAATTATGGATTTTAAATCTCGCCATTAAGTAATTGATTTTATGACATTTCAGCAAAATAAACTCTGAATGCATAAAATCATCCCAAGTAGCAAACGAGACTTCATTATTCGTTCCCCCGCGTCAAATTTCAGAAAGTTATATAAAAGAACAAGAAAAGATAAATTTTTTGTCTGCCGCTGTGGAGAAGGTAGCTGGTTCTGTTTATGTTTATGTTGGCTGGTTATGTTATGTTTATGTTTATGTTTTAATTAAGTCAATGAGGTCCACTCCAAGTTGCAATAGGTGGTCCATTCCGGTTAGTGCTCCCACTCGTCAATGTGTAAAATTTATCATCCAAGAATTACAAATGATAAATCTTTTATAATTGAGGAGGTACGATGATAGCTAGTTTGGATGCCCATGCCATGCATCGAATACTCACACCATACAATTCCATGAATTTATTGAGCACAGTAATATCCCAAGGTTGAGTCTCAATCCATGCCATATTGTTATGTTTATCGAGTAAATCTTGTAAAATTATTAAAGTCGATGGATGTAAGCTATATTCAATTGAACTACAATCAAGTTAACACTAAAACCTTTCCCTTGGATATTATGGATAAGAAGGTTTTACAACCTTCGCTTATTCTTGCTAATTTGTACTAAACTCAAAACACCAAGCCCTCTTCCCGAACATCGCATATTAGTTTCATGGATATGTCTATATCCACTCTATTCCTTTTGCCTTCCACTGTCCGCAATCTTCCCTTAACAATGCGGCAATTGCCCATTAGCAGAAGATCAATCGCCCAATTGCCATTCGGTAATCGATCTGTGCGTATCAACACAAATTCATCTCGAACTACGAGATGAATGCTAAATTTCGTATTACTGAACAGAGAAGGACTGGCGCTCTTATATAGAACGAACCAAAAAGTCAGATATCGCGGCTCCTGGATATGGTTCTGGGTATTCACGTCCTCACTGTACTGTCCTCCCGTTTGTTCTTCACAGCTTTCATAGACGCAGGATCGAAAAAGTACCATGGAAGAGGTCAGTTCACTTTGTGAACCTGAAACCACAGCGAAGGTAGGTGTGCGATTTCCTTCACTCCCAACGGGTTCATCATGGGACACTTATCTAGGTAAGGCTCGAGCTATGGAATTACTGATTGTAAAGTGCCCTTGCCGTGTCTCTAAGGACCAGATAGAACAGTGTTTCCTGCGCGTAGTATTTACCACCAGTGAGCGAGCGGAGACTAATTACGTTGTACATACATAGATGGGCTACTACTTCGTGCATTTTACCCGTGTAGATGAATAAGTTGAGCTTACTCAGAGCAAGGACAACCGAAGACCAGAGATTGATGGGCAAGAAACGTCAGGTTCGATTTGGAATGAAGAAATTAGAACAGCGTTGCTCTTAGTTAAAACTCACCTATTTATGATCCAGCTTAGCATTCCAATAGGCAGTAACTGAAGCTACTCAAGATTCAAAGTAGAGTCTAGGATCTTCCGAAGCAAAGAAATTTTGAAAAAAATTTGAAACAAAATTGAAGATGTATGAATAAGTACTGCATGAATCCGTCTCTGCCCGTTATCCAATCTAAGAGGAATTTGACTCCAATTTAAGGACGATGGTATACACATGCATGCGGCTTTGCCCGAGACTTACAGGCATGCCACGCCATTATTAGTCATATCTTTTGACGTATCGTGAACATTTCCAATTGTTTGCTAATTGGCAATGCCTGACCAAGAATTTATCCTTGTCGTAATGTCTGAGTTACTGATCGTCACCTTTTTAGTTGGCCATGCTCCTGGACAACTTTATGAAATTTGTGACCATTGAATGAAAGATAGGTCAAAGAATAGTTTCTGCCGTCTATCACTACATAATTGGCATAGCCTTCAAGTGAAGACCCTCCTGATCCAAAAGGACTGTTGGCAGTCCTGGAGTTTGATGGGCTAAATTGGAGGGAGCCTATGCAGTTTATGAGGTGCTTGGCATCTACCAGTATGTCAATACACTGAAGAAGAATGAGCACGACAAGAAGTTCACATATACAATCCAACAAGTTGTCCCTCATCTCATCATGATCTGCGTCGCATCTTTGACACTACTGAAAGAAGATTCGAGCCCCACTGAATGTGAAGAAAATAAGCTCCAGCTCCATTAAGTGGTTGCTGATTCGCTTCATAACCTGAATCAAACCGCCAAAGTTAGATGTCAGTTAATCCATTTCTAGCTCGTCGCGGTCTATCGATTACTTTTCAGGTCAAGTCCTAAGATGCTCATACCGTAACAGTTCGAGGGAATCTTGTAGAAACCAACTCATCTATAACCGAATAATAGGGAGTGACTACGGAGATACCAGCTGCATGTTGTGCGCTTCCTCTTCCGATATGGATGCAAGTTTTTGACTCCAGATTTGTAGACCATTCATACCACTGCCGATACCATCCATATCAAGACCATCTTCAATTTTTGCTTTCTCGGCTAGAAAATGATGTCTTGCTGAGTCAAACCAGTGCAACGAATCAAAGTCTTTGTTTTGACCAAGAACCTGAAAAACATTCCACGAGCTCAGAACCTTTGGAACTTAGCCGTGCAGCTATGGATCATAACCAAGTTAGCTAAAGCAGGAGTAAGTATCATCTGCAACTTTGAGTTTTGGTTCACATGGCTGTTTTCACTAAGTAGCAATATTGTGAACACAGCCAGCACACACTAGTTGTTCCGAATTGAACCTGTCGAGGCTCTATGTCGAGCTAAGTTCTCTCTACTTAGCTCTTGATAGTGAGTAAAACCAGGTTGAGCTGCTTGCTTAACATGGCTTTGATCATCATCAAGAGATATGGAGGGCATGAGAAAGGGGATTGATTGGCCTAACACACCAGTCCCATATATATTTATCGCCTCAACCTCTTGTTAGTTGGATAAGAAGAAAATTGGAAGAGATTAACTTGCAGCAAGTAATGAGTCTGCAGTGTGTATTGCGTGTTGAGTATGTGGGGAAAATAGCGGTAAGACTGAAGCTTACTGAAGCTCGGGTGCGGGGTGCATAAATCTTGCAGAAAGAAATCACTAGGATGTGCATGGAATAGCAGACCTCTCTAGAGGGCAATGCACGAACAACTCTGAGATAGTCTTCAGCATAATCAAATCCCGTTAAAGAAGGCACAGACCTGACCGGACAGCTCAGCTAACGCCAGACATACGAAGACAATCAATAGCAACCTGAACCGAACTTATTGTTCTAGGCAGTCAGTGTTACCTTCAAAACATATGCAAGTCCCAAGGCAAAACCATCATCGGTAAACATGCCATTGGAAGCATCCCGACCTCTTTTCGACATTTTCTCCTTGGCATGTAGTATAGCTTCTACAGCATTGATTGTGAGAGATGGCACTATCAAGAAAAAATCTTTCAAGTGTAGATTGTCAGTACTCCGCAGCTCCTGCACAAGACATGGCTGAAGTTTCAGTGATTCAATGGTACACATCTCGAAGAAATTAGTAGCCTTGATGATTCAAATTGTCCCAAACGCAGATCAGTTTACTCTGCTGGTTCAGAAGAAAACAGAAGTCTAGAGATCCACAAGGTGGAAGATTAAGGTAGTCTCTACTGTTAGATTAGCATGATAGGTAATGGAACATTTTTAATCAGTCATGTCAATCAGACATGACTCTTGATCTTCTGGAGCTAAGCCTATGTACCTATTAATCCCTATTCAGGTTATTAGAAGCTAATCTTACAGTCAATTTCGTTTTCTCACATGGTATCGGAACTCTGAAGGCTTGGAATTTTCTCGCATCTACTAGGAAGCCAAATGCTACCTGAGTGATTAGCTCATGATAGTGAATAAAGCCATGTTGATCTGCTTCCTGGCAAGTTCAGTATGGTACTTCTAGATATTCGATTGTGGTTACTAGGACAAAACATCTGCCTTGAGCAAGAATATAGGTGACCCGATATTACAGCCAACTTATTCCCTCTATGTCGTCAGAAAGGATCGTCAGATTCCCGGGGATATTAGTTGATGAAATAGTCTAGATGTACCTGGCTAAACACGTTCGTGAGTATATTCAAGTAATCCATTCCCTCTATAGACATCTTCTGGCTTCCCAGAGCTCGATCCAACATCTTCCCGGCGGTAACTCCTCCAACATTTAGTCCCGCTTCTCTCGACGCTTCTTGGAAGCTCATATCCTTGCGTAGGTCGTGCACAAATCTACCACACAGCACCACAAGTAAGATAAAAAGATCTTAGAACACATTTGACCAAGTCGAGTCAGGCCCTGCCCTTTAGATAACCTCGAATACCACCAGCTCTAAAACTACTGGATGAGAACCTATTAGACCGTTAGAGGCACTATGCAGCAACTGAAATATCTAAATTTCTACCCTAATTCTGCGCTGTCATCTGACACGTTGTGTACACATCTAATGATTAGGTGAGAAGGCCCTACATACCCTGACGCAGAACTGCAATAGTGAAGCCCGCCAAGCCGAACCATTCGCACAAATCCTAGAGCATTACCAATCTCAGCGATAAGTCGCCGGAATTGATCAAGAAAACTCAATCCATCGTCTGTAAGCCCAAGCTTCCTGATGTCCTTATTCAACCTCACTGCTCTGTCAACAGGATAGTCCTTCCCCCCTTTCTCTTTACTTTCCTGTAGCGCATTCAGGGAGCGGGCGTTTTAATTTTAGATATATCGAGTGTATGAATACGGAACCCGATCGTTAGAACGGGGTTCAATACCCACTTTACGACTGAACCAGACTTCACAAGGTATAAGCAGTAAATTAATTCAGATATATATATATATATATAGGTATATACGAGAACAGATATATGTAGTTAGTAGGGGAGTATCCGTTTTAAACATAACCTACAACCCATTTTAAGAAACGTGCCTAGCCTTCATCCGTAACAAACTCGCTTCTACTCCGAGATTTTACAACCTGGTTTTCATACAGCATAAGCTTGCTTCTACTCCCAAGATTTCGTAGCACTTCCAACCATAAGATTTAGTATAGTCTTACCTTATAAAACCTGTGCTCCTTGATCAGTCGTGATTTAATATGATCATCAAACAAGAATTGGGAGAAGACCACAAATTTTTGAGCAAGATATTGGTAAGCAAAGTTGACAGTTGTGCTCATTATTCCTGTTCCATGAGTGCGGATGGAATTGGCCACGTGCCTCACATTCACCGTGTTGAGATACTTGCGACTTCGAGCATTTGAAACTCTCTCTACAAAAACCTGATAGGCATTGACAAGAAATATAAGATTGACAATGCTTCTATCTATGAAAGTTCCTCAAGCTTCTCAGATTAAGCATGATATACTCTGCACCATGTTCTACTTAGTCTTCGTGGACACATCAGTTTTACTCTGGTGGAATAAGATCATATAGCTTCGTCAGACAATCCGATCCTCTCCGTTCAAAGTATAGAGTACTTCCATTGTGAAATTTGAATACGAAATGAGAGGAACAGTGCTTCGCCTAACAACTTTGAGAGCAAGTGACCAGCGGTGTAACCTGAGTGTTTAGATTGTAAGTATAGCAGGCCACAAAAAGGTGAATATTGCGCATGATTTCCAATACATCCACTCCTTGCTCCAGCGTTTGACCAGGCAGGTGAATGTCATCAAGTTCCAAACCGTACTTCAGCTCTGCCAAATATCTCATCTCTCCATATGTCTGAATATCAAAACAGTAAGGTTTCCAAGTATAGAAAGATTTTCTTCGGGTTAGTAGCAGACAATAATCTGAACACAAGGATATGACGCAAATTTCCAGAGGTTGTTCTGTTTGCGGAACCTTAGGCCTGTGATACTGGATCTCAAGTAATACGACTGTTTGCAAGCTACTTCCTTTGATTAGTTAAATATGAGATAATCCCCAGCAGTGATGGTGCTCTCATTCTAAATTCAAGTGGTCGCAGTAACCATGACTAAATATGAGCGTAGCTAACCTTCCAATTGTGAAGAGCAACAGCAGCATGATTGTAGAATGCGGCGATCAGGTAATTCTCTACTCGGCTTCGAATATGAATCCGCTTGGAGCTTAGTCTCAACGGCTTTAAATGTAGAAACCATGACAGATCACGTACTCCAGTCTGGGCCAGGTTATCGCACATATACAAGTGTCAAATGTATACCAGAGTTAATACACCGCTGGACACTTGCGGGCTCTTGACCTCCGTGTGTGTACATGTTGTGAATAATGGTAGTCTGTAATGGAATGCAAAAGCCGTTCTAATGGTAATGAGTAATGAAATGGTAACACCATTCCAGATTGCTCTGAGATATGCTCCTCGACCCCCGGGGAAGTTTTGGTGTTTCATGTACACGAAGAGACCGTCAGACGGTGGCAGGACAGAGTATGTGGGGGAAGAGCAAATGACCTTACCTTTGCAAAATTGTACGAAGAAACGAGAAACTTAGGAGCGTTGTATTTAACCGTTAGCTGATTACAAAATAACAAAAATAATACGCGAGATGATCACCTTAGTCGGGTTAATATTCACTGCACCCTTCAAGTGTGCTGAGTGAACATGCAGACGAAGGTCAGTCTCTATATCTCGACATAAAGGCGCAACGAGCTCCTGCAATACAAAACAAGCCCGTAATGGGAAAGTCAAGTAACTCAAACGCAGCCTGCAGAAAGTGCTCAGTAGAGAGCAAAATTCTATCTAGACTTCTCAGACAGCAAGAAAACCTGGACCTGGCGTGCTACACCAGAAGGTAAAGTTTTCAGATAGATAAAAGAAACCACTGGTCAATCAATCTCATCAGAGTGTCTAAAATGGACTAATTGAAAATCTAATGATATTGACATATTCCTCCATTGAACCACACTCCAATTACTTCCGAAGCTAAAGAGAGAAAAAGGAAAGATGGAACATACACTGGTGATTGCCTCTTCGATTTCCTTCTCATATGAGTCAATTACTGATCGATCAGCACTCCCGGCTTTTAGCAGGTTTATTGGATCTCTGAAAGCACTCACCACCAACCTGGCTCATAAAGAAACCACATCAAACAACTATCACATAAAGAAGGGTATGCATGTCTTCAAATGTTAGAAAGAGCCGCAGCCTGCGAGCCCCTACGCTCAATCACATCGTCCATGTACAATCCAGTATACTGCATACTTCGTCTCTTTCTACTGCAGTCCAGTCCTTGAGACCTCCTTCCGACGACTACAGCCCTACAGTCCCTCAGTGACGCAGTGTCCCATAGATCGGACAGCAACAATTGGTAGCTATCTCAGGACCGCATGCAAATAACCAAGTTCAAAAGTGTCTCTAGCTTTTCTTCTTCCTCTTATCCAGCAACAGATCCACTATATTTGACAAACTCAGCTTCATCGCTGAAGAAGAAGATCGTTCATATCCCCACTTCCGCGGCAAATGGTCTATCTAGTAAGATCACCATCAAAGCGCCAACCAGCAAAACCATCATGGTTAGGATACAAAGTGCGAAGAGTCTAAGGATACCAACAAACATACTGGAGATGTCGGGCTTCTCCGGTCTTCTTATACAGCATGCTAAAACATGCTGGCATTGTATCCCTGCTCCAGTATAAGAAACTGCAATCTGTTACCAGCTTCACCACACTGTGAATATCTGCAACTAGCTCAATCACCGTACACAGGTCCCTCAATTCGGCAGCTGCATCATCAGATACCTTGCTTTGCTGAGACAAATTTGCAACAATAGAGTCAGTGATATGAACTCCAAAGAGACGACCCAAAAGATATCTGATAACAACATGTTACTCTTAAGGCTGGCAGTTCAACGTGACCAGATGCCTTGCTATGCTGAGACAAATTTGCAATAATAGAGTCAGTGCTATGAACTCCAAAAGACGACCCAAAAGATATCTGATTACAACATATTACTCTTAAGGCTGGAAGTTCAACTTGACCAACAAAGAAGCTTGTTGACTTACAGAGCTGCAAACAACTTCCAAGGCAAGGCGGAGGATGATACTGCTTTGTACACTGGAACAACCTTGCACCATTTTGATTGCCAGGTTCATCTGCCATACATTTAATACATGCTCCTTTCAAAGCGGCCCACAAGTGAAGTACTGGAACAAACGAGCAAGCACACAAGAAGCACTGCATTTCGTAACACCCTGAGCAGAATGGTCCAGAGATTTTTGACATGGCCACTTTCCTCTGATAGCCCTCTCTCTTCCTGTCTGGAGTTTGCGACCCTAAAACTAAATGCCCTTATACAAAGTCAAAAGTTTGAGCTTCTAAGGACAATCAAAATACCGCTGCCAACGCGTCCATGATCTTCGTGTCCATATCCTTTCCACCTACACAAAGGCCAGATCCCATATTAGATTTCTCAAAGAAATATTGGAACCTAGGAGTGTAAGTACATCTCATTTGGAGCTCTTGCAGTCTTGACGGTTGAAAGGTCTCTAGTCTTCTTTGGATGTTCATTCATTACTTGTACATATGCAATACCAGTTCCAAACCAGCAAATCACAAATGCAAAGGAAATAGACAAGACGATGGTGTAGAGAAGCGTAGGCAGAGAAGCAATTGAGTCAGCCAAAGACAAGCCTTCACTCAGGTGCCAGAAGAGATTGCAGCCAGTCCTAAGAATGACTTCAAAGTGAATGTTGGATTATTCTGATGAGTTGAGCAGTTTAAGTTTTGATAAAAACAAATCTACAGCGTGGAGATGCAAAAAGTTGGTCTCTACAGTTGGTAGTAAATGGGCAGGAATGGATCAAGCTACAGAGATAAGATAGAAAGGAGAACGGTAGGAAATGGACAGAGATAAGACAAAAAGGAAAGGTAGGAAGAGATATTGATCTGGAAAATCATGGAATCATGGTGCGAACGAGTATGATGCCGGAAAATGCCATTTTCCCTATCAGCCCTTTTGGTGCAAGTTACAGAGAGTCCAGGACCCAAGTACAGAGTCAGTCGAATTTCTGTACATAAACTGTGTGATCAATCTCCTTGTGTGACCTGGCACAGCTGCTGAAAGACAGGAAAATGAACAACCAAGACCAAGATGGCAGGCTCAAGAATAAACTCCGATAAGATGTAACAGAAGAATAGCTTACTTCGAGTCAATGAACGAGCCAGCATAAGTACGCTGCTGCTTTTAGACATCGCAGACAGATCTGCTTCAAGCTGTGCCTACACATTGAAACATTGGTTATCCCGCATGTTAAATTCTAAAAGGGAACATGATACATATCGCCATCTTGGCTACATAATTAAACAAGAAAGAAAGAATTTAGACTTTATAAAGAAGATAAGCGATGAGAAGAGACCATCAAGAAGACTGGTTGAAAACAGACATAGCAAACTTACTTTAAGGGGAATAAGCCGTCTTAAGATCTGTGATTGGGCCAGTTGAAGCATGTGGCCAAGTCCCAAGGCAGTCTCACTACTTCGTCGGTGAAACATCGCCTCCACAGCCTGCCATAACAAAATTGAAAAACTTAACATGCTGTATGATGGAACTCTGGTGGAAACTTCATATAGTTTTCCCGGTAGCTAAAAGTTGTGCAAAAAGCCCTACCCATGTAAGCGCATGTTTCACTGAGAAAGACATCGAGTACCTTCAAAATTTCTGCAACTTGCCGCAACCTTTTCAACTGCTCCTTGTTTATAGGTACCTACAAGGACAAAGCAATTGCTGGATCTAGCTCAACAGACGACCTGTGCTTCTTTATGTGATTCTATGATTTTTTCACTGAAAGTTCTCTTACCCAAGATCCCATTCTCTAACTCTAAACGAAGTTCTTTCGCTGATTAACTAAACTGATTACCCCTAAAAGCTGACCCAGTATTTACAGCACACCACAAGATCCCCTGAAACTTCCGAATCATGACATGTGCCCAAAAGCAAATTCAGACTTCGACTGGGAAGTACAGAAATCCTTGCCAGTTAGTCCATAAAGGCTTACACACCTCTAAATAGGCGTGGATATCTATAGTGGCTCGTAGAATGTGTCGTAGTCTATTTGCGAGAGAAACACCCTGCCAGATAAGAGAAGAAGTGAAAGCGAGACATACGTTATGCAGATAAACTTCTCGTAGCCCTTCATTTTACAACCTAAGCTTCTCAGTAATACGATACATCCCTTTCTTCCATGCTGTCAGTGATGCTTGAATATTTCAAACAGGATACGATAGTAGACACATTAGGGAAGATTCAGAGATTTGAACACGCCAGCCTGCCAATAGTACTTATCACCGACGATGCTTCATAGGGGTATTGATGACCAAATCAGTCGAGTACAGGTTTAAGGTTAATACGCTCCACTAATTAGACAGATTAAGCCGAACATTCAATAGAGCATCACGCACATCATGAATAGATGGCATGCCTGGGTAAGTTGCTTGAATCGTGTTCCAAGCATGGCATGAATCGCAAGTTGCTGCACCTGCCAAATCGAGGTGTAAACTGAGTATTCACAATTGATTGACGTGCTTTACCGCAACAATGAGAAAGAGACGAAAGACTGATCAGTTACTGTGGAAAACTGATGTAATCGGCTCCCATGACGGCTGAAGGACTGGCCACAAACTGCAGCAAAATGAACATTTTCAAGCTAGAGCTGTTAACGGAAATTCCAGCTGAGGGATGATCCATACAACTCGCAAAGCTATGCTGCATTTGGGGCCTTACCACTGGAGATATAGTTGAGTCGAAGGAAACAAGCCAATTTGCCAAGTCGCTTCGTAGTGATTGTGAATGGCTGTCACATAGACAAAATGCCTGGTGAGATCAAATCGTATATCTTACTTGAAAGTACAAGACCTTCTTGATGTACTGAAGTTTTCTCAAAACGGAGACGTAAGAAGAACAAAACCAGCGGAAGTAGCTTCTTGGAGACCCATGTAACGTACATAAATGAGAAAAATGAACAAAAATAGTTTCTGTGATTTTTAACAGTTTTTGCACATCCCTATCACTTCTTAGAGAAAGGACAAGGATAGATACCTACTCAGCACGTCATCCAAGGTTGTTAAATAACTGCTATTCACAGATCCAGAATCTCTTCGAGCTTCCTTGAGAAATGGGGATGAGAGAGCCCAGGATGGAAGCTGGCCAGTCAAAAAGTCTAAAGGAACTAATCGTATATTGCAGAACAGGTGCACAACTGGCGAACGTCTCTGAATCTCTAGAATTAGTTTGATCAATTTCTTCTCCGGAGCCTCCGCTGCAATAGCATGCAAAAGAACTGAGTATTAAAGTGGGTTGGACTATCTGAGTAATGGGAGCAGAAGCCTTTCACCGAACGGAGAATCCAGAATCCACTTAGGAACGAACCGATACCAATCAAAAACATGCATTTCGAAGTAATGAAGTGCATGCAGGGACGGATGCAAACTGAAGTCAAGCTGATCTAAGCAAGTAAATACAGAGCGGAACATGAGCGAAATGGATAAAAAGCAGAAGCGAGAATTAATACATCCATGAGCAGCATTTATAGTGAAACGGTATGCATCAAATAGATACCAAATAACTAATAAGGGAGGATATTGGCCAAAGCAAAAGAGTATATCTTCCCGCTCTGATCAAAGGAAACGTTAAGCACCGAGACTTTCATTTGTAATGTGGAATCTCACGCAGTCTAATCATTTATGAGTCTACTATCATCCAGATTTCCAGTACATGACTCTTCAATCAAACAAATAAGAATCAGAAAGCATAAACCGAAGATAAACTGAAGGGAACCACTGAGTGAGGCAGCCAATGCTTACATACCTATCATCCACGATTGACATACCCATACTGCAAGCAAACCAGAAAATAACTCCCGATCATAAGGGTGTTCCCTCAAAGAATCTATATAGACGGCCACCAAACACCACAACGAGTGCTGTCAGTCAGATGATAAATGACAAACAAGAAGGTCAAGACATTGTTAGAACCAACTGAATTGAATAACCATGGAGTGGTGAGCTGACGACTATATTAGAGAATAATTTCGAAGGAATAGTTAATCTGACTCGACTAGGTAGATTCATGACATGTACGACCTACTTGGTGACTGACCTATACGAGAAAGAATCTGAAGAAGTCCCTCGCGCACACAGAATAATATCTCATCCAGACATTGGCGATTAACTTTCAAATTCTGCATGTCAAGATTTCCGTAGAAGTCTTCTTGCAAGCATCTCTGCACATACATGTAGTTGAATCCTCCCGTCATAGGTTGCCTCCAGATAGAAACACGAGCTGAATAGCAGTGAAACTAGACATATTTGAGAAATGGGGGCAGAAGCTGTTCGAAGAACGGGGGTTCCGGAACCCACTAAGTATGGAACCGAGAACGTGCAAATGAATTGCATGCATAATCGTATGCAAATCGAACAGAATTGAATCTAAGGAAATGGAATGTTAGTTATATCTAACATTACGAAGATAAGCAGAAGTGAGGACGTAATTGATACATGTCATAAGTAGCTCCTGCAGAGAACTAGTATACGTCATGGAGTAAGAACCAAGACACAACAGATTAAGCATCTGAAATTGAAAGCAGGGGAGGACCATCAAACAAAGAAACATCGAGCAAGGAGCAGGAGCAAAAGACAAAGCTTTAGTTGAGGATGGGTGGAGTGGAGCGAAGTGGGAGAGGAGTGAATGGTGTCTTGGCTGTGTCGGAGAGAAGCGTGAAAAACTCAACATATTGTGTAATGGGATATAGAACCCGTTGTAAAGAACCCAGTTCCATACTCACGTCCAACTGAACTGACTCTGACATTTGACAGTAACACGGAAAGATCGTCATAACTGTCAGTTATATAGAGCGGTAAGCATGCTTATGTCTGCATACAGGGGTTAGTATCATGGTGTGATGCATAGGTACCTGCAATACACAGTGAGTGTGAACAAGTGTAACCTTGAGAAAAGAGCATCACGTTGTGACGCGATCATAATGTTAGTGTATTGTATTGGTTAGTGTAAACAGCACAGTCTCAAGACCAAAATCATGAGACGCCCCCGAGCGAGTTTATGAGGACTGGGATTAACATACTGCACAAGACTGAACAACTTCACAGAACCTAACATACTACCTAGATGATTTTAGCATCCTGGAACCATGTAATCGCCTTCAAGCCTGATACTACACCAAATAACAAGTCGCAAACCGTACACGTAAAAGACTAGACTAACAGCGGCAAAAAGCGGGATACCACACGACCCACAAATGGATTCAGACAAGTACGTACAAACTGCTAGTTTCCTCGACAGTACCTGGAAAAGGCCCCCCATGAGTACACTGTCGACTTTGGACACCTCTGAATCGAGAGACTCCACCTGATCTGACTCCATCCCAAACGCGGACGGCTCGCTTCTTACTGAGTGCAGCATCCTGTGAGGAAATTTACATCGTGATTAAGATGAAACTCATACTCCACAATAATTGATCTGTAATATTATGAGAAGATTTTGTAGGAAGGAATTCCTCTCAACTGTGTTTCTGATTATATAATTTATTTTGTTGTATCTTATTGTTTCCAAATCACGGCTCGAAAGAGAAGGAATGAAAAGAATCAGGAAAGTCTGAATTTGCACTTAGGTCCACATCGTATGTTTAACAGAGAGTTCTTCGACTGAACCCCTAGGAATGAGTAGAATCAACTCTTCAAGCATACATTATTGTTTGAAATATGCTAAACATCGACTTCCTTCGCTTCCTTGATAAACGCATGTAGATGCACTGACCTTGTAAATAAAGATAGAGAGTGCCCAATCGATGTATTTTGGGCTACAATTTCGTCAATCGTCATGAGTACAGTAAAGCCCTCCGCAAGACAGTGCACTACTGTTCGGAGATGTACATTCCAAAAGGATCCATAAGGTCTCCTGCTATTTTTCGATGCATCACCTGCATAAATTGCTTCCAGTTGCCGAACTAGATTGGAAACCAATGCTCTCAACTTTGAAACAAACTCCAAAAGATCTTGGAAAAACTTGAATGACCTTGCGAAGGTCTTCTGCAACTCCCCCTCTAGAGGTGTTTCCTCCAGGTTTGGACGGAGGCCGAAAACAACCAAGCGAGGGTAGATCTTTTTCAAGGCCTGTAATGACAGATAGTCAAACTTATTGTCAGACATGCTGTGCCAGTCAGTACACATATCGTATTTCAAAGTTGTCATCTAGCCTTCCTTAAGCTCTAGAGAGATGATAAAGTATAGTGACAAAAAATGACACAATCAAAGAAAATAAACTTACAAACCTGCTTTCGCAATCGCTGTATTTCATGGCAATCATGTGCCAGAACTATCATTAACTTGTTGAAAGGAAAATTATCGGTCGTGATCAAATCCAAAACTGTTAATCCTTCAAGAGGCCGAGTAAAAATCTGTATAGGGTCTTCGTTGATGTCGCCAACATCTCTTGCAGCAGCTTGTGACGAATTGCTATCGAACTGCTCCAGCTTTTCCCAAATGTGACTTCTCCACTCATCTACAAATCTACGGAGCTTCTCCTGCTGCTCCTCCGCGGTAGACATTGTTCTTCACATCAATAGCACATCACTCGGGTGCGCTCGACAGCGAGAAACGCGACGAAATCATCACGAAAAGGGCGACGCGCTCTCAAAAACGAGAGGACTGGATCACAACTTCGAATTGGCTCACCGAGACGATGCTTATGTAAAGATATCTTCGATTCATATCTGTTGTAAGTGAAACGAGCATACTAGGTACGCTGTTTCCCAATTTTCCGTGATTGTAGAAAGTTACGTAACGACTGATCGTCCCTGCTTCACTCATAGAACTCTTTCTCCTTCTGCTTCTCCTCCCCTTGATACATGTCTCACTTTTCATCCATCACTCTTGCTCCTCTACACTCATGGAAGCTCTCTCACTCGGTGGAAGTAGTGTCGCAAAGAAGCACTGTCGTCGCGCCGTGACTCCGTCGGCGGCCCCGAGATTCTGGTGGCGCGTCGCTGTCAAATGTTTGCTCCGCTGTAGTTTCTCCAGTGCCGTTGTCACCACACCATATAAAAGGCGCTGTGACTTACTTGCCACCTGAGTCGCGGGTCACAAGGACACAATTCTCAAGCTTGACACGTGGAGGATGTAAACTGGCAAGAGCAATGATCTTCGACTGAAGTAAATGACCGTGGTGCCCGCGACTCCGATGACGGGGAGGGTTTACGTGTCCATTTCGCCGAGAATACTACTACTTCGTTCAGGCTTTAACATTCGGACCAGTGGAGAGGAGGGCTTTGGGACTTTTTTGTTCATGTTTCGAACGGGGACAGGAGCCCGGGGAAGCCCTATAACAGGGGCGGCAAATGCCAAATAGGAAACAAAGCCCAGAACAGCCCGAAGAACGAGCAGGGCAGAAAGAGCCACACGGGCAGTCCACAGGGACAAAGGGCAGCACTGAAACGGAAGCACACTAAAACCCGGAAAGAGCCCATCAGTGCCGCACAGGAGAAACAGACCAGGGTGGAAGCGTAGGCAGGTCGCGGAGCGCAGGGCTTTGGAGTTCTCCAAGTGACGCTTGCGTTTTTCGTGAACGCCTCGATCACACAATGGCTGACGAGGAGGATTACAACGATGATGGAGCGTGAGTGCTGACTATCTTCTCCGCTTAGGCCGCAAATGTCTAATGAAGTCGAAATGATAACTTAGTCCTCTCGTTTTCTACAGCGCATCTGCTTAGAGTGATGTCGTCGCCTTTCTCGCTGTCCGATGTGCTCTGGGTGAGGTACAAGCTACCTTGTTGGGAATTGGTGTAACTAGCAAGAACTTATTCAAGTTGTGTACTCCGGAATGTGTCTTTTGCAGATACGAAGAGGAGCCTATGGAGCCGGAAGTCGAGGTAAGTCATTTCCTGACAATGAATGACGTCCAGCTTACTATTGCGCTAGTTTATCTACTAAGTCTTTCCGGTTTGGTCGCCAAAGACATCAATTCATGGCTAATCAACCCGTGGTTATATAACTTGGTGTCTCTCAGGGTGAAGAACTCGAAGAAGAAGGGGAGGAGGGCGAGAAGGATGGCTTAGACCCATTTGCTGCACCTGATGTGGACATTGTGGACGCAGAACCGGAGCCAACTAATGATAAACCGCGCAAAACTACGAAGTATATGACTAAATATGAGAGGGCCCGAGTGCTTGGCACCCGGGCCCTTCAAATCAGGTTCGCCAATATGGCCATAAACCTACTCTGCCGCTGCCAAGTGCTTAGACTTGAGTTTGGTTGGAGAAGTTTGCTGTTTATGTTCAACTTCGCTTGATGCTACACCAAGCATGACACAGTAGAACCAAGCATTTGTGAGTGTACTTGCTTTGCAGCAGCTCACGAAAGAAAAAGAAAACATTTTAACGTAGACAACTCGGTTCAAAGCAGGTGGAGCTCTTGTAGTGATCTTTTTGAGGTCCAGAAGGCAATTAAACTAACATATTTTATGCTAATTTGCAGTATGAATGCCCCAGTGATGGTTGAGCTGGAAGGAGAGACCGATCCTTTGGAGGTATCTTCCATGATAGTATGTAGCTCCTCGTATCGAGTTGGAATTTGCTATATATGTTGGTGAAGAAACCAGTCAATAAACGTCATGCATTTTTTGTGCTTCCAGATCGCCATGAAAGAACTCCGTGTGCGGAAGATACCATTCACGATTCGCCGTTACCTGCCTGACGGAAGGTAAATGCGTTATCCAACTTTTATTTAGCAACAACAGAATTGACATTGCGAATCAGGTAGAGCTGGTTGATGTACTGTAGAGTTTTGGATATATTCAAGAGGTACGAGTGGTTGATTTGGAAACTTACGGTCGTAGATTATCCACTACAATGTCTAGTCTTTAGGATAGTTTAAAAGTAAATTATTCTCCATCTTGTTTATTGTTAGCTCAACTGGACAGCCTGAAGATGGACCATATTGTCCCTAGAAAAGCGCTTTCAATTCTCTGCTGATTGGATCTACTGGCTGTTCCAATAGCAGAACATCATCCTTTATCACAGCAGTTTCTCATTGTCGAGGAAGAAGAAATCAGCAACACCTATATTTTGCGTCCTCTAAGATCTCGTGTCCTTTGAATGTATAGTTACGAAGACTGGGGCGTGGACGAACTAATTGTTGAAGACTCTTGGAGACGACAAGTGGACTAGGTGAGCTAACTAAGCTGTCTTAGATCTCATTTTTGTTGTACAGGCCCCATTGTTGCTAGTTCTTATTAGTTTATTGGGATAGTTCCGGAACAGGTGTTCTTATTAGTTTCATGTGCATACAGACGACCTGATTCGGAGAATCCTGGAGGTTGAGCAACCCGACATAGTATGTCCAAAATTACGAAGCAATTACGGTATGCTGTACTGAAACACTGGACGATGTCCTGGTAGAAAGAATACTTTGGCTATTGCGAGTGTCGTCGTGACGGTTGTGTAGTCTGTAAAAATCAATGTACAGAGACGAAGTGCACGGGGGGAAGGAAGTTTACTCCTCTGAAAAACTTGTTGCGGATTAGTGTAGATTTTCTGGGGAGAGCATCTGTGTTGCTTCCTGGTATCCGGGGGGAGAAATCCCCGCCTACTAGTAGGACAAATTTTTTGATACTCACAGCTTCCATGGTAGGTATTAGTGTGGACACTTTATGCCTACTAGTCTAGATACTGTACGATCAGAATTATCATCAAAACACCACTGACCATGGCATTCCTGTATTCGCTGAAGGCAATGTGAACGCTTGGTGCCATGTTTATCCTTTCGAGTCATTCTCTAAAATGCTGGATTCAGAACGTACTTCCGCTCGGGAGATGAAACAAATCTCGTTCAAATGGCTGGTGACCAAATACTTGTTTGATTTTTATTACCAAGGGTTTCATCTGATATGACAATATGAAATTGCCTCCGTACTACAATCTTTGGAATCGATGACAGAAACTCAGATGCGACTGCCCCTTGTCTGGCGGTTGATGAAGTCTATTGAAAGCGGTGCGGTGGTGCCTTGATGGACACCACTGTTGTTGTCTATGTTCGCTAGAGTACCAGCATCGACAGTTTAATTCATACAGCACACTTGTTCCCTCGATAAGGCTTCTCCCTGAACCTCATGTTTTACGTGGACATATTCCTCCCTTGGGATGGTTGTAAGTATATTTCCTCTGAAGGGTGACTGTAATTTACTTTCTTCGTCCTCTTGAATGCTCGTCCTCATTTGTGAATAAAAGGGAGCTCGAATACTCGTACTAAGTAAGGAAACGAAGGTTGGGAAACACTTCCTAAAGCAGGAAGAAAATAGCCACAGTACAGAATCCTAAAGCACAGACTAACAGTTCCATCTGAACATGGCAGTAGAACGACAGTAACCACACAGAAAATGGGCTAAGAAATACAATCGCTCAAACTGCATCCCCCTTTAGTGGCCTTCAGTTTGAACCATCCCTTTGTTAATCCACGAAGAGTCCAATCTAGACAGTAGAATTTTCCTAGTCGTAATCTGAGAGATCGAAACCAAGCTAAAGAACACAAGCAAAACAAATTCTCACTACAGAATAAACTCTTCCAACCATTTCATCAATATAATGAAATCCAAAAAGCTTTTAATATCATCCAGAATTGTATGATATTAAAACCCTTTCTTGGGAGTAAAGTGTGAGAGGATATAAATGTTTTGGAGACCCTCTTAGTGCTAAAGTGAACTCCACAGACCTAGAAGACAAGAAAAGTGGTAAAAATGATACACTAGGAATTAGAAACATCTCTTACTTCAATAAACATAATTTTCTAGAGCCGAGGATTTGCGAAAGTGCTGACCTACTTTACCGTACGCTATACTGGGAATACGAAATAAGACACCAGTGGGAGAGGTTCGAATACCATCTAAAATGTCCGTCCAAGCTCTCTATAGCTCAATATCTTCCGGTTGCAAGTAAACATATATTCCTATAAACCCTTGTAATTCAAGTCACGGTGGGGACCTCAACTTGCACTGTTGTCGTATGTATGTACAGGAAACTATCAACTCTGGACCATGAAACGCTGCGCAACATTGGATCCCAAAGGAAGACAAGCCCCACCACGTGGAGTGGGTTGTTGCAAAGCACACACATTTCATGCTAGGTTGGCAGAAGACCGTGAAGCATCTCACAGAGAATCATCACGTGTGGCTGTCGAATTTGTCCAGTCACTCCAGTCTGTCCACACCACAGGACGCATTTGTTTGTAGGTCAATCAGGAGGCCAAAAGTCATGCATTGTTTTTGCCATCCCCATGCAATTGTAGGTTAATGAATCTGTGTGCAAAGTTGTCAATACGCGCAATTCGTGGCTGGGTGGCTACGAGTGCAGGAGGCAGTTGTCTTCTCGTGAGTAGTAGACAGACGGACAGGGAGGTTTGTAGAAATAGCTCCTTGTCCTGCTTCTACGATCAGACAGTGACAATCGTCGAACTTGTTAGAAGAAGAAAGGTGATGTCCCTCTGTCTCTCCCACTCGAAGGAAGCTTGAATGATTACTACGCGTGACAGATTATATGGAGGATAGCCTCATGTTCGTTCACTGTCCGCCTGTTACGGGTGGGATGTATTTGCTTGATGTTGTAAAGCTTCTTTCTGCATGGGCGTCTACAGTGATCGGCCTTGGAAATGGAAGTCTGTCAAGACTTGGCACCGTTAATATTTGCACCTTGATTATGATAGCTAAGCTGCCATTGGCGGTTGTCTTGGCTTGAGGTGATGTTAGCTTTATGCCACGGAGTGCGAATATGCGGTATGATATGTTGGCACGCCTTGGCATACACTAGATACTTTAATCTTCAACCAAAAGCGATGTCGAGAACAGTCAGGGAACAGGTCGGAGGTCTACTATTAGAAATCGCGGAGGAGCCAGTTTTGAGCTACGACAGGTGTGAGCCGTGATCTGTCAGTCCAGGTTATTCAAGGCAGCAGAACAAAGAGTGGAGTAATCAGAGTATCAGTGAAAGTGTTTCCTGACGAATGCTGTGCTGTTTGTGCAGTTTGTGACAATGGCTGGATCTGAGGTGACCAACAGGCAAGTACTCTTCAAGAATTATGTTGTAGGATGGCCCAAGGAATCAGATATGGAGTTGGTGACAACAACGAAAAAGCTGGAGCTGAGGGAGGGGAGCCAGGATGTCCTCCTTAGAGTCTTGTATCTGTCCTGCGATCCATATCAACGCGGTCGCATGCGTGAGAGTTTTGACTCGTACATCCCGCCTTTTACTCCCGGAAAGGTAGGGGCCACAGCAAATTACCATGGAAAGATTACAGTCCTTGGAGAGCACCACGCACGGAATCCGTAATTCACTTCTGGAAGAAGTCTGCGTTCCAAAGCTGGATGATTATTAGAAAATCTGAGGCGAAAGATCAGAGATTTTTTACGGTTCTCTAAAACAGTATATCATACCACTGAACTTACATAACAACAATTTCGAGTGTGTAGCCAGTCGAGGGATACGGCGTAGGCAAGGTTGTCCTCTCAAATGATCCGGCATTCAAAGAGGGGGATCTTGTGTCCGGATTGATGGCTTGGGAAGACTACTCTCTTGGTTTTCGGCTTGATAAGATCGATTCGGATGCGGTTCCCATCTCCTACTACTTGGGGGCCTTAGGTGAACTTGAACTCCTTGTCATGCCCTCTTTAGTTTCACAAATTAAACGGATGTACATTGTGATAGTTAGAGATTTACAAACACCTCTCAGGAAAGTCGTTCTGTTTTGACATAAGAATTTTTTATCTCCACCTGTCGGTGGCTGAAGAGATTGTTCTTTGTCGTCAGGCTATGTTTGAAAGTCATGCCGACTCTGTTCAACGTCTTTACAGAGCTCGTCATGGTTGCTTTATACGAGTCAAATACATCTATGCAGGATGATCGAGACGAAGAGAAACTAACGTAAACTGAAAAATCACTTTGATTGCAGGGATGGCTGGATTCACAGCGTATGTTGGCTTCTTTAGTGTATGCGAACCAAAGAAAGGAGAAACAATCTATGTATCAGCTGCGTCAGGAGCCGTGGGCCAAATGGTTGGCCAGTTTGCAAAGATTTTTGGGTGCCATGTTGTGGGCAGTGCTGGTAGTTCGCAAAAGGTCGGTAAATTTTCTGCCAAATTTGTGTGCTGGAGATGCATTTGTCATGTGGGTGGACTCAGGAAACGTTGTGATCGGCGTGTCTAAAGTTGACTTTTCTGTACTTCGAAGTTTCACATGTCTGTGGTTTACCCTTGAGAGGTGACTGGTGATAAAGGGCTATTCTGCAGTAGGAAGAGAAACAGAAGTATGACAGGAGTGACCCTCCCAAGCACTTCGCGTTCAATGCATCTGAAAGGCACAGATTTTCATAATCCTGATATTCTCGAGTCCTTTATAGGTCCTTCTCTCCACGTTTTGCAGAATTCAATTAGTTTTAGATACCGGGATTAAAATGCGATATAGCTATTAAATTAGTAACTGAGGTACAAGATCAAGTGAGCACAGTCCTCTTAGTCTGGTCCTTGTATAGAAGGTTCAAGCTGACTTTGTTGGTGAGATCAGAAGCTTAAGGTGCCTTGTGTGCCGGTGGCGCAAGGAAAATCTGGAATCAGCCGTCCATCATAATGTGCCGCAAAACCCCAACGTCTATCCAGCCTCTGTAACATTAATATAGTTTTCTCCCAGGTTGTTGTAAGCTTGATCTTAGCTGCTTGGTAAGATGTCGTGGGGGGATACACCATGGTCAGGATGCATAATTTAGCATGACTCCTGTCTTATACTACTAACTTCGCTCTTGCAGTTAAGGAAGAATACCTAATTACTGTCTCCAATACTTGTTCACTTGTTCGTGGCACAGGACAGTGCGGAATTACTGTATTGACTTTGCATGTTTTACAGGTTGCTCTTCTTAAAGAGAAATTTGGATACGATGAAGCTTTCAACTACAAGGAGGAACCGGATCTGGAAGCCGCCTTGATAAAGTAAGTCTTATTTTAGCAGTCCTCTTGATTCTTCTCACACTTTTTGACTGGCAAAACACGCCTGAGACATCCTCTCGTATAGTTTAAGATCTTCAAAATATGGGTGTCAAAGTCTATGTCTTGGCGTTTCGGCACAAATATATCTTCAGTTGGATGTGTCTTTTACGCGCGAGTGGATCTCCTGGAAATAGCAGTAAACCTAGTACATGTCTTCGGACAAACGTACAGCTTGCTCGATATGTTACCTGGTTACCTGGACTCTGTGCGTGAAAGGTACACGGCACAGTGGTGTCTTGTAATGTCTTTTATGTAACTCGTGTATCAGGCAAGTGGTGTCCAACTTACAAAGGCTTGTAATAGTATTGGTGGTTGCTTCCTTTCTCCCCATGAGCAGTCCTCAGTGGGCTCATACACCTTCGCTATTTCCTCACAAAATGACTTCACGAAAGATGCCCATCTCATTAGAACAACTGTGATATAGCTAAAGTGAGGCCTCTTGGTTTTGTCCTTCATGCAGGTATTGCCCCAAGGGTATCGACATGTATTTTGATAACGTTGGTGGAAAGATGCTGGATGCCGCACTCGCGAACATGAATGTCTTTGGACGAGTAGCAGTATGTGGAATGATCTCACAATACAATAACGAGGAGCAGGAACCCATCTACAATCTCAATCTGACTGTGAAAAAAAGACTCAAGATACAAGGCTTCTTGCAAACAGATTTTCTTCCTAAGCAGCCTGAGTTTAAGGAGAAAGTCATTGGTTGGTTCAAGGAAAAGAAGCTGGTGTACGTTGAGGACGTGGCTGATGGTTTAGAGAAGGGTCCTGCGGCTTTGATCGGGATATTCTCCGGGAAAAACGTTGGCAAGCAGAGTATCAAGGTTACAGATGCTTAGATTGCAGATTGCCGTCTTATGGCAACCCATGTTTATTGTACATTTTCCCCTCGGCCATCGCAACCGGAAATGTAGATTTATCATAGCCCTTCAGTACTGTAACTTTGTATTATCGTCACAACTTAATTCAGGATATCCTCCAGTAGTGTTATCACAAACTACAACACCATACACGTGAAGGGTGTATGATGACCTTTCATAACAGAGCTCATCAAAGCAAAGGTTGGCACGAACAACTTGATTCGACTTTTTATATGGCTTCAGGTCGCTGTCAGGATGTCGTTCAAAGACTTGCCAGTGAGTACTTGTGTATGACAACCATGTTGGTTTGTTCAAACCACGCATGTCGGACAGGATTTTTATACTGCATGTTTACAGCTAAACTCCGCAAATTTCTATATTTCAAGGACTTCATAGTTTGGCGATATGGGCGGAAGATGTTAAGCCAACTCAAATTTCTCCATCCGTGGATCCTGGGAGTTCCTCGCGGATTTTACTCAAAATACATACACCACAAAAGGTATATCTGCTGTTTGCATATCATTGGACCGAACTTCTGTCCAGGAACACGTAGTTGAACAGAGTACAGCTCATTTCTGGCTGCCATCTTTGCATCTTTCGCAATGGAGCCTCCATGTCCTGGCTGAGTCATAGATTTTAGAAACTCTATCTTCTTTGGATGTCTCTCAAGTCCTATATCAAGCGACCCTCGTCTGTCTCCTCAATCTAAATCCTCTATAAGATTTTCTCTGCCTGCCTTCCGGACGACAGCGCCAAAAATCTTTTCAAAGTCCTGACCTACCCCAGCTCCTCAATTCTAAAGCTTCTGCTCGAAGCAGGTACTCGGTGCTAGTATATTGTCTGGTTACTCTCTCTAGGACAACGGACTCAGAACTGGGCAAAACTCAATTGGAACCTAATTGTGGAGAATGGAAGAGACCATTGAACTGAACCAGGCTCTGGCTTCAGTATCATGTCACACATGCCCACTGACTTCTTGGGTTAAGGAACCATCTGTTGAGGCTAACTGCTACGATTTTCAGAAGTTCGAAACGTGGCTTCTAGATTCTCGAACTACTTGTCCAGAGGATACAGCTCAATGCAAGTCATCAAATGATGGCTCGTTAATTGGGTGAGCGAATCATCTGGTAAGGTTGAGTATGATTGCTTTCGCATACAATTGTGACGGTAATTCACGTACATACTGTTTTGGCACTACCTCCGATACCATAAAGGTCACTGAAAAGTGGTTTTCGGAGAATTGATTTACTTCATATCCCAATCTGATACAATGTCAGTTAGATTTTTAGAGACCTTCAGTGATCAAAATAGACCTCAGCCAAATGGATCTAAAGTGACTGCAATATGGGATTTGAAATGCTCTTAGGATTATTTTATTCTTGTAAATCAAGAAGATTGATGTTGAGTATATGATTGATCAGCACCTTCTTCTTAATTATCTAAAATGAGAACATGACGTTCATGTAAAGTACATCACATCAATATGTGTATGAAGATTTTCTTGAACTTAAATTTACAGAACTCATTCAGGATCTTTGTAATAAGAGATTTTTCTAATCAAACTTAAATTCTAAAGATACTTATCGTCTGCTTACGTAATCAAAATGGTATGTTTTCATAACGTATCTGGTTTTAAGATTCGCGTATTTCAACTCACTTGAATGGAATACATAAGTTTTGATCGAGAGTTTGAAGTATATCTGAAAGATGTAGTGATGACTGAGCGGATTTAGAGCATGGACTACCAGTCATATTCATAATAAGAAATTCTTTTACGACAAACCTTTTCGTTGTATGCATCCAATCATCAAAACGGAAACAACCATTAGATGAGATGAATCCTGAAAAGCAATAAGTACATTAGCCCGTTTATTTGTGTTTCTTGTTAAAGGTGAGGGATTAATATCTCGATCCAAGTGTCATGAATAAATTTGTAGTGAAGAAATATTTCGTTACTTAATGAAATCTCAAACACTTTAAATAATATAGAGTTTTCTTATTTATGAACATAAACTTGATAAATCTTCTGGCTAAACCCAAACCTAGTTATCAAATAAACCAGGTTCCGCTGTTTGCAGTAAGTCATTAGGGGAATCTGCAAATTAAGTTTCCAGGTCGTTTCAATATATTTATCATGCATCAAACTATCGACGTATCCATATATTGAGGATCAAAGAGGGCAGATTCTCACCTTGAATTTCACGAACATACACTAGTTTCCATGGTTGATTCTGTCCGTGTTAAAACTGGATTCCGCCCTTCTTGAAAGCACATCAAACCCTTTGAAAACAGTGCATCTTATTTTGGGATCAGTGAAATCGAGATACGAGAGAAGTTGCTCTAGCAGGTTGCACAGTTCCACTTCTATGGAATGGTGAACAGAAACAGAAGATCGTGAGAAACGGCAGCCCTAACGAGAGGCGATGGCTGAGAGAAGTGAGTGCACTCATCGATCAGCGAGGAGAGACAGGGTGGTGCAGACGATTGTTGCAGGTCAGCAAGAGAGATGCTATTTTCCCTTCGTTTTGCTCCCGTTTTATTGCTGTAACTTGCTGGAGCATGCAAATCTGGTTTTATCTGGATGTGAGTCATAGACGAGTCTGTGTGAGTCGTGGAAGTGAAGATGAATTTCGGTCGGCAGGTGATCTGATGTTTCAGCAAGTTCGCTTGGATTTTTCTGTTTCAAGCTGCTTTTGACGATTGACAGTGATTTTTAATAAGTAATCGTAGAATGCCGGCGAAGAAACAAGTTTCCACTTGTGAGTTAAGTTGTGCTGAGTAGAACAGCCATAGGTCAAATATGACCGTACCCGTTGTTCATTCTTTTCGGCTATTCAGGGTGAGAAGAGCGAGCAGCAGCTGAAGCTTTTGAAATTCGACTTGTGAAACCTGAATTTCTGCGCGCGAAAGCAAGGAGTATTCTTATGGGGCCAAAGGTGCTGGAGTCAGGAGCTCCGAGCGTGGACGGCTGCTCACCAGGAGACCTCAGTCCGAAGGGCAAGCGCAAGCGGAAGCCCATTAAGAAAGATGTTTTCAGATTTGGCAATTATCATCACTACTATGGTTATCGAGTAAGTTCGCCTCGCAATTTGTTTTTTAATCAAGTCTTGAGTGAAAGAAGTTTGGAACTGCTAATACTTTGTCATCATCTAGCTTGGCAAGACCCTCGACGAAGACCCTAGGCTGAAGAATTTTCAGAGGGAGTGGTTCGAAGGAAAGGATTGTCTTGACATCGGCTGCAACGAAGGCTTAATAACAATCTCCATAGGTAATCTTATGATCAAAATGCTGAAATCGGAATTGGAACTGAAACTGAGGAGGCAGAGTTCATGGAGAAGGAGCTTAGTTGTCTTGTTTCTCGTTTTCTGTCTTTTCGCAGCTGGTTGAATGATATATTCTCCCTAAACACACGACTGGTGGTTCTCTTCAGCGCAGAGGTACAATTGCCGAAGTATATTGGGCGTCGACATTGATGATGGTATATCGACCTGCATAGTTTCTGTTTGACACGCTCCCGATTCCGTGATATTGACTACCATCGGCCTATTTTGTTTACCAAGTCGAATCTGTTACTTTATTTGTTGAACGTGTTCATAAAATTCCTATACTTCTTCTGCCTCTGTGGGCATAACTTTCTTTGGTTCGATTGTTTCATGGTCAGTTTTGATTGAGAAAGCCATCACCAACCTACGAGAGGCAAATGCTTCATCACAAGAGGTTGAAGATGGAGCCGTTGAGGATGGAGATCCTAGGTTGCGTGATAGCGAATGTGGTGGTCTGGAAGATGAATGGTGGAAGGAAACTATTGCGTGGAGAGACATGCACACACATGAGCATGACATCGAGGACAAGTTTGCAAGCAAGGTGGAAGAACCAAGTACCTCCTCAAGTTCTGAAGACTTGCTAAGAAGAGTAAAATTCAGGAAGGAAAATATAATTCAGGATTTTCCCTATGGTGACTACATGAAGGATGGCACCTTCGACTGTGTGCTATGGTAATATGACCAATCAAAGCTGATTACTTTTCTGTGGCCCATATGTGCAACGCTCAGGAAAGGCTAAGCAGAACTCGTACGATAATATGTTTTTTCTATCATAGTGTCTTTCCTGTCAACTATACAAAGGAGGCTGGTTCGCTCCAGCTACAAACCTCTTACCGTGAATCCCCCGGGCTTTATTGCAGCTTGAGTGTGACAAAGTGGATACATCTAAATTGGGGGGACGACGGGCTGATTCGCCTTTTTGCAAAGATCTACAATATCCTCCGACCGGTAAGTAATCCCCAATATCGTAATATTCCAACCCTATGTTGTGACACAGGCGTGTTCTGGGGCCGTAGTGCGTTCTTTACTGTGTTTAAGACCAAATGAAATCTGCACGGGTGGACTGAATCCATATTACTGTCGATAATGCTGTCATTTCTCTGTGTTGTAACGAAATAATGTTAATCACTCACCGCGCACATCTTTCTCTTAGGCAAGGGATGTACAGATATCACAATTTGACATATTCCTCCTTAGCTAAGACGACCTTCTCAGAAGCGAAAGAGCTCATCATGACTATGTTTACACCAATTGTTGACCTTCTGTTCAGGATGGCATTTTGATTCTTGAGCCACAACCTTGGAGGTCTTACAAGAAGAAGAAGCACGTGTCCGAGGTGATTTCCTTTTCTCATGTGTTTTAAGAATCAACTTGCTTCGCCACAAGCTGCCACTATTTTGATCACCTGTGGAGCTGAATCAAGATCTGATTATTAGTTTGCCGATGTGTGCAGGTGGCAAGACAGTTTTTCAAAGAGGTTCTCATAAGGCCTACTCATTTTACACATATTCTTCTTGATAAGGTATATAACATGGGACCATGAGCATTCAACTGAAGTAGTCTGGCTTTATTGTAATAATCTATGTGCATACGTGAAATTAGGTTAAGCTACTTCAAGATTACAAAAACTGATGGTACTCCCGAGATGGTTTCAGGAAATCCCAACTCTAGCCAATAATGCTAAACGTTGGATGTGCTCTACTAGACATTAGCTAATGAGAAATTACACAAACTATGGTTCTTTCGGCTGAGGGCCATTCGGTCAAGCAGAAGGTCGCGGATGACAGGATTTTGAACCCGATATTTGCAATGACATCTAGGTTTTTTTACAAGTTTATGCAGAATATATACAGCTTTAGGAAACGCAAGATGTGAAATATGTCTGTCCTACACTTGAGAGTACGTGCTACCGATGAAGTTTTACTCCTCGCACGTTTCCCGTCTTTTAGGTTGAAGCTTGGTTTGTACCTTGGTTTTGTTATGTTGCTTGTCAACCTAAGATAGTTTCTAGTTGGAGTATCCGAGCTGACGGTGGGCTCCTTCTATCTGATATTGGCAGATTGGATTTAGGTCGTATAAAGAAATCAGTACAGCAGTACCTGGGAGTACCGCAGGTTTTGACCGGTCTTTAGTTCTCTATTTCAAGTAGTTTCTTTGGCAGTAAAGAAGACGACACAAGGTTCGACATCACAGGTCTAGTCCAGTTGCCAAGACTGGGAACTCCACCTTTGTAAGAAGGACGTGAATCAGCTGGTTGACAAGACGTCTCAAGTCAGTTGCAGCTTGGGTTTCAACGTTCCTCCACCAGGGACACGATCACTATGCCCCTGTGATTTTAAGCGACAGAGCCTTCGGGAGAGTACACTATTAATTTTTGGGGAATTTATAAATGCCTGGACTAAGAATCAATCCAGTCGGAGTCTCTCAAAGAAACATCTGTTCCGTGCATACGATTGAGGAGGAATTAGAGCAGGAGGAAAGTAGAAAGCAGCAGTCCTTTTCCGAACAACCAAGGATCAGAGCTTACAATTTCAGTCTTAGACGTGAAGTTTACAAATGCTGTCCTGCATAGGCTGGATGTCCAGCGCAGTGGCTCTCTAGCACAGATCAAAGCATACTGATGTTTGTCCTAAATCTCGTTCGCTCCTGATGTTTATCGGGCTTTTTCAAGTTGCTCAAAGAGCTTTAAGGATTACGTATGTTTGTATTGTCGATAACCGTTGCTGATTTATCCTGCTCTAAAAGATCTGACATTTGAATGACTGACTGGAAAATATAGATCTGCAGATTCCGGCCAATCTAATCACTGTCACCGCCTGTGCAATCAACTTGTCTGGTATGAGTTTGTCTATGATTGTGAAAATAGTGAGAGGTGCAGGAATGTGATGACGATGATGATCTTGTAATATAGATGCTCCTTCGCGAATCTGAGGAAAGTGACAATCCATGGAGTCCTCAAAATACAGATGATAAGATCTTGCGCTTTTAACACTGGTTTTCATGTTCAACTTCTAACAGTTGTTTAGGGGATCGTGTCTTTGATTCAAAATCGTCTTATTGATACGATCAGTCAAAAGAGTGAGTAACGAACGGACAAAGAGAACGGGTAGCTAACCTTGCAATTAAGAAAAGACACAAGGGATGGCAATTTCTATCACTGATATATATTCCAGAGCTGTAATACGGAGGCTTGGATTATTGACTTTTTATAGTGAACGATGCTTGCTCTACGAAGCACGAACCTTGAACCTCAAAAAGCATGCGTCATTTACTTTTGTGTGTTCTGATTGGTTACTTCACTAAATGTATACCCTGAAGAACAAAAGCTAAAGCTTAGAAGAGGAGAAAAAAGACACATGCATTCCTTCGATTTAGGGTACGCTACCACTACCTTGTATAACGTTAAGATGCAAAGCTTAGGAGATTCAATTCCCCAAAGTCTATGCATCTTTAATCAGTTGTAAATTGCACACAGGATGATATCTTGGATTTTCCTATGATTTACAACTGTATTCAACCATGTTTCCTGATTTCACCTATCTTTACTGTTTTCATGACCATATGGTCACCCCAACTTGAGAGG
This sequence comes from Lunularia cruciata, assembly GCA_948567375.1. Taxonomy (NCBI): domain Eukaryota; kingdom Viridiplantae; phylum Streptophyta; class Marchantiopsida; order Lunulariales; family Lunulariaceae; genus Lunularia; species Lunularia cruciata. The sequence goes on along the minus strand of OX419755.1, from coordinate 55,129,800 downwards.
AATCTAAAAGTTTGAAACTTCAAAAAGAAGTGTAGACCAAGTGTGACTCGTTCAAAATTGTTGTGAGATATGATGCACACTACCAAATGTGATTAGAGTAAAGATCTTTGCTAATCGAAGAAAAAGAAGTCTCTCTAGTATTAATCATTTGCCGATTTCGAGGTTACAGATCACCAGCTTCATCTGTGGTCGTAAAGACGATGAATGAGAACAAGTTTGTATTCGAACAAGATTCTTCTTCTTCTTCCCTTCCTCCGGGCGGCTTTCTATCCGCCGCCAATAGAAGGAAGTGATGCACGGCCAACGGATCAATGGTGGACGAGACGAGGGAGCAAGTGACTCGGGGATCCAGAATGCTTCGGTACCTTCCCACAAGAAGGGGCACGAGCGAGCGAGAAGTAGTCCTTGAGGAGATGCGATTGATTATTGTGTTCATTTGTGGAAATCGAGATGGCGAGCAGGGATCGTTGAAGAAGGAGGATCCGGAGGCTCGGGAGGAGTGGAGAGGAGGAATTTCGTTTGTTTGCTCGATTTATGCATTGCCGCTGCTGGGCGTTTCCAGCTGCGTTTGAGGAAAGAGGGGGAGGCAGAAATGAAGATTAGAAGTCTGAAGAATCTAGCTAATGCCCATCACGACTCGATATGGGCGGCAGCATGGGCACCAGCTACTGCGGACAGGGGTGCGCTTTTGATTACAGGCTCAGTGGATGAGAGCGTGAAGATATGGAAAGGGGATGAGTTAGAGCTCGAGCGCACCAACACGGGGCATGCGCTAGGAGTTGTTTCGGTTGCTGCTCATCCGTCGGGTTCCATGGCTGCGTCCACTTCGTTGGATAGTTTCATACGGATTTTCGATGTGGATTCGAATGCCACGATCACAACCCTTGAAACATCACCTTCGGAAGCCTGGCTCATGCAGTTTGATCCCAAAGTAAGAAGCTTGCTGCTCATCTCTTTGTAGTTTGACAGGAGCCTTTTTCCAGTTCACGTATTCCTTGGATTTAGGGTTTTGTTTGGAAGGTATTGTCTGTCTGAAACATGCTAAGCTGTACAGCGTACTTTGCATAAATGCTTGTTGTCCTCGGCCTACGTCTCCCCTATATTTATTTGTCTCTGAGTGGAATAGGAGATTACAGTAAGCAGAGGCTGATGTGGGTGGATCTGTACTTCACCCAATCAATTTTGAAGAAACGAAAGGGGATTTGTCGCTCAGCACGGAAATATTAGAAAGTACTAGCCTTCTCGTGGTTCGCTGTTACTTTATGTTCTCATCCTGCTCTTATCCTTCTTGGTTTCCTACCCAATGACTCGGTAGTCTGCCTCAGTTGGCTTCGTGACTTAAGCTCTAGCCTTCAGGGAGAAAATCTTTTGGCTGTTTTCATTCATAGAATGTGAACGTTCATTTCGTGGAGCGATTACGTGCTTTACACAGTAAAGTGTCAATGTCTTGCAAGTCAGGGGATTTGTATGTCGCCAGACCCGATTTATCTTACTGAATGCTAGTTGCTGGTCCGTGAGACTTAAGGTTCGCTAGCAGCCACTTACTAATGCTGGTATTTCTGTTCACAGGGTGACTTCCTTGCTGTGGCTGGTGGTGGTAGTGGATCCGTGAAACTATGGAACACAAATACCTGGAGAAGTGAGATCCCCCTTACAATACCGAAAGGAGACGCTAGCGATGTGAGACCGACGGAGAAGAACAGTGGTTCTGGAAAATTTGTTCTGGCAGTCGCATGGAGTAATGATGGCAAGAGACTGGCATGCAGCACCATGAGCGGAGTTATTGCCATTTTCGACGCCGTCAAGGGAAAATTCCTTCACAATTTAGAAGGACATTCGATGCCGGTGCGCTCAGTGGTTTTCTCGCCTATCGATTCCAGAGTTCTGTTTACTGTGTCCGATGACAAGCATATACACATGTATGATGTGGAAAGTAGAAGCTTAATCAGCGCCTTTTCTGGTCATGCTAGCTGGGTGCTGAGCGTGGATGTGAGCCCTGATGGGTCTTGTCTAGCTACTGGATCTAGTGATCGGACCGTCAGATTGTGGGACCTTAACATGAGAGCGGCAGTTCAAAGTATGAGCGACCACAATGACCAAGTCTGGTCAGTAGCATTCCGACCCCCAGGAGGCGATGGGGTCCGTTCAGGAAGACTTGCAAGTGTGTCCGATGACCGAAGCATATCATTATATGAATACACTTAAGTTTCAAACCGACACGCGTGTCCAGTCAGCTCCTTTCGTTGTGTCTGGTAACAAAGAAGTCTTCTTTTTCTTATCTGCAAGCGGTGAAAGAACACAGGGAATGGGCGTATATTGTTGGCGATCTTGAGCTGTTTGTTTGGCTCTATTGAGGTGTCAAATTAAGACAGTTGGATGTGCTAATGGATAGAAGGCTTGTCTTTTACGAGTTTTCTGACTTCGTTTAGAAAATAATGTACAGAACAAATTTTTGATTTGCACCCTTCATATTCATGAGACGTCATTCATCCTTTGGATTGTGTCACCGCCACCTTCAATCCCTGCGAATAGGGTGATGGCTTATTTGTATTCTTGGAGCCTTTTTTAGGGTTAGCTGCTGTAGGTCGAGAATGGCCAGGCCTGTTGTTGGTATGTCCAATATATGGAGGTAAACTGAGAGTCGTAAACAATTTAGACCGACAATCTAAATGCCTTTGCTCCTAAGCCTTCTTTTCACAAATTCAGCCGTGTGTTCTTTGGGACGTATCTTCTATTGAGTGCCAGAATGAGGCACCGCGGGATTTCGATGCGTGTACTCGGTCACCTTGGTTAGGTTTATCACCTTCTTTTTGTCTTCACTGACCCGGAGGTATTTTGGTTTGTTCATACTATTAGCAGTACTGTACGTATCCCTCTACTCAGTTCACCTCGAAGCACTTGTGTGAGTCATCCAGAAGAGAAATGCACATGTAACACACCTTGCAGCCATTGTGTCCAGCGTTACTGTATGTATCACTCAACTCAATTCACCTCAAAGCACTAGTGGCAGTCATTCTGAGAAGAAATGCACATGTTTTTGCATTCATTGGGTCTTCTGTTCTCTTTTAGCCAATGATTTACACAGCCACTCTTTACTCTTTGCAAATACCGAAATCACAGTATCTGCTAAAAGAATACACCTTATGCAATCTGGGACCTTATTCTGTTGGCTTAGTGCTCATACGAGTTTGTCTCCTTCGTGTCAGTCAAGAGCCTTACATCAGAACGTGGAGTTTCTGTTCAAAGTCCAATGAACAATGAGACCCCAAATGCCTAGTCTCACTGGACCCAGAATGCCTAGTCTCAGTAGACTCCTTGGCTTAGAGTGAAATAAGCTTAGGACTTTTGCGTACATACTGTCGTCGGGTGATTTCCGAAAGCGCCAAAAGCGAGAAGAGAGTATACCTCGAGAGACATCAAAACGTGCGAGTTCTTCCAGCCTGAAGGTGTAGTCCGCCCTGTAGCAGATCTGTAGCAGTTGCCTGTAGCAGGGCCTTTGGTAGTTTCCTTCACCTGGAGGTACGGGTGATTCTGCTCAGTATCCAAGGGTGGAATCACAGGGAGTAACGGCTGCTAACGATTGCGAGTTCATCTTAGTTGATTGCAGTGCAGAGCTACAACTCTCCTAACCGCACTGCTGGACGAATGAATCAAGAATCTGCCCGTCGTAGCAACACTGGCCATCCATCCAGTCATAAACATCAAAAGGTGAATGTGTCTGGCCTTGCGAACAATCCCTCTGATTCGTTAGCTTTCCTCCGATTATGATCGAAGTCATGTGCAACAGCATGTGTCCTCGGGACATGGGAAGGAGTGGGTTTACTCCGCGGCGGATCAAGGCATGGCGTTCAAGGAAGGCTCGAATACAAAGCTATGGTAAAGAAAGTACTTGCCGTCCAAACCCTCAGGATCATTCAGAAAAGACCAGGTATTGGAAGAAAGATCATGGACCAACATAACGAGTTGCACAGATCCGTCATCCAGGACGTCGAACACCCGCAAGTATATGACCCCCTGCAGTGCCATGCATTTGTGCAGGACGGCCATCGTCCCGTTGTACAGATCCCTCGAGACTTCTTTCACGAGGCGCCAGGGCATTCCAGCTTCATCCAACTCCCAGAAACAGATGCTGCAGTTGAGCAAGCCTTCCACTATCAACCACAGGCGACCATGGATCACCAGGAGTTGTGGTCTTTGACTTGTTTGAAACTGCTGATTATGCTGCTCTCTTGTCATGGCCGATTGCAGAGGTGGAGTCACCTCGTAGCAAGTATCGTCGGCCATGTTGAAAGTCACTACATTCCATGTCAACGAGTCACGGACGTTGTTGTTACCTTCGATGAAATACAGGATGTCCTCACACGACACCATCTCGCTGTCAAATTTCAACTTGGCTTTAATCGACTCATGCCTCACCATCCTCCAACACTCCCTTCCTGAATCGTAAACCTGTAGACTTTGGTTCGAATCTTCTTTGCTCGCCACCACGACTTTAAAATCGCCTGTATGCCTGTAAGTGATCAGTGTCACCATCACGTTCTTCGCAAGCTCCGGTGCCAAGTTCTCAGTACTGTTGTATCTACGCGGACAATGCTGGTCCTTGAAAATGGTTTGTGGGTTCAGTCCATCGCTTATGATCGCCAGAGGCAATCGTCTGCAAGCCTTGGATATGGGATTAAAGACGATCAACCTACCGGCATTTTTAGTGCAGAAGCACAGCAATCCAATGCCTGCAGCGACCAAGCAGAGTCCCCCACTCGGCCGGACGAGGCGGTCCAGGTGAACAGGGAACCAGTCTTCCCGAGTGTTTTCTTTCAAGTTGCATTTCACGAGATTTAGTCCACCTCCACTTGGACTGCAAAGGAGTATCTGCCTGGGGTTTGGATTCGATGGACCGGAGCGCATGGACAATCTCGCTTTGTTCCACGCCTTGGAAACTCGACGTAACCGGATGATATCTTCATAAGGGAGCCTCTCGATGATCTTTTCGAACACGTCCCGAGGCAATAATCTCCACACACAGGGATCAAAATCGACATGTGCTGGGGGCTGCCGCTGATTATTACAGAGTGCCATTAATTCGACCACAATATGAAACGACAAGAGCGCTTCTACACTGAGTGTCTATTCGGGAAACGAACTTGCGAAATTTAATTCTATTCTTTAGTCTCTTGGTCGTGAGCAGGAGAATGGGTATTTTACCTGTTCGCATCTCCCAGGTAATATTGCTGCAAGCAGTCATTTCTACCGCAATTGAGTTTTAGACCGGGGTTCTAAACCTTACCACAATTGCATACATGATCTTTATGTAGAGGAGTTTGCTTCTCGTTCAATTCGTGGAGTGGGAAAAGAACGTTCTCGATTAAGAAACCTGTACCATTTCTATACTTTCAATCATCGATATACAGATTTTGCTCAGTTTGTCGTTTGAGTTCAAACAGTGGACCTAAAAGATGGCGGCTGAACGCGTTATTTGGCAGTTGAGCAGACGGTCGTGCTGGGAAGCATCTGAGATGCCAGCAACTGAAGCTCGTCGCACCTTTGGGATCACTCTATTACGCTCACGCTGAAGCACCATTATTCAAGTTACTAGAAAAGAAAAGACAGTCGAAGACATTAACCCAATACACTGCAGAGGATCATATGAACCGATGGTCTGCGCTCTCTGTGTCTCGAACTTTGGCTAATACCAGCGTCGGGATTTGACGAGAAACGAAGCACCTTCGCTCTTGCTGAAGACTTCAGGAAGTGAATAAGGTGGTCCTGTTTGTTGGTGAAGAAGCATCTCTCAAGGGAGCGTACTACGAATTTGAACAATATTGGTAAACACACATATTCGGGTCTCTCGAAATCGGGGAACTCCTGTCTTTGCTACTATGGTCTCCTTTCCGAAACATAGTCTGGCAAATATAAGCACAATTCCTCGACGGGATCTATCTATTTTGAGCAGACACCTATTGTCATCGTTCCACGGCTATGAACGTGCTGATTTGAGCAAGAAACATAGCTACAGTCGGTAACTTCTGATGTGGACCAGAACGGTGAACATGATCTTGAAGCAAATTTATTATTCCTCTCAAGGGTGAAACCGATATCGAATTTCGACCTCGGTGGTTGAAATTTTACCTAGTCGTTGGTTCTACAGCTTTGAAACCCTCCACACTCAGTGGCTATGCATATGTTGTGTACACCTTAGGCTGGGAACTGGATTCGTCGGAATTGATGGGAGCATCATTGATGTTTAAGAGATGGTCAACCACATTGTATTCATAGTCCTGGGTCCATTCATGTCTGATAGTTTCTCCTTATCTTATTTCGATAAACATCATGAGCAGTGGATGCACCATTTGCTGTTGGTTTCATCGACCTTTACTAAGTGAGGAAGGAAGATCGTGGTAGTTTATGTCTCTATCCCAAGCGGGTGGAGGGCAGATGGGATTCGAAGATACGGGTAGACGACAGAGACACATTGTCACTTGGTGCTTAAGTAGGCGAGAACCTGTACAAATTCTGAATGAACGGCAGAATGCCCAACACAACTAGAAACTAAATTGCACGATATGAAGAGTTTGTTGTCCTGAAACCCTGACTGAGGATGGAAGGCTTTGACTCTCAGGTGCGTTCAGGATCAGGCAGTTTCAAGGAGCCAACGAAGTGACTATAACAGGCATACTGTGAAATGGAAGCCTCCTCTGCTCTTGGTAGAGAGTTCCAAGCCATGAGCGTGATTGAGCATGAGAGTGAAGATATGAGCGATAACTTGTGGAGCCGACTCCCAGAGGCATTGCTGGACAAGATTCTTGCAAGATTACCTCTGCGAAGCCTGTTTCGCACTAGAGTTTTGTCCAAAAAGTGGGACAGCGCAATTATAAGATCTTTATCTTTCCAAGCAGAGATTAGTGCACTTTCGTCCAATTGGGAATCCTATTGTCCAGTGTTCTGGAGCTGGAGCTGCGAATGGTTGATTGGATACGATCGCCGTTCAAAGCGCTGGCACAAGCTCTTCAAAATATCGTACTTCCCTGGTATCAGCAAGGTCCGCTGGCTCTCTGGAGGGGGAGCAGGTTCTCTCCTGTGCTTCCACCAAGGTGGTTGGAGTGGTGGAGACCTTTTCATTCACGTCACAAATCCCTTCTTACGGCGTTGGCACAAGCTGCCCAGTACGAATACACCTTCACGTCCAATGCTTGACATTGTTCATGCGATCAGGTTAGGCTTCAAAGATTACGCGGTGATCGTGATCACGCAGGGAGACGAAATTGTCGCTAACAATGTCACCAATGCTCAACCAAACATTGGCCCTTGCAGCGCCTTGTGCGCTGAAATCTACAACCCATCTCCCGCCTCATGGACCACCGACACGGGAGGTCCCTTGGTGCCACGCGACCTACGAAAGGTGAGCAGCTCATATTTTGACGGCACTGTGTACTTCGCGTTGGCTAACAGTGGGTTCAAATCCTTCAAAAACTTACAGTTGTTCGCTTATCAAGAAACACGAAGAGAGTGGACAGTTATTTCTCACCCCTTCGGAGATGGGGACGACGTGTACCAGTGCGGGATCGTAATCTGCGGCTTCAAAGTGCTGCTCGTGATAATGCACAATCGGGACAGACCCCAGCAGACGACTCTCAGATTTCCACACCCCGTTCATGGCCCCTTGTATATCGCTGAAAACAGTATCCACATCTATCAAATTCATTCGAATTCCAGTTATGAGATTACACGGATGAGCACGGGGCCCCCGGAAGATATCCATGATGCTGAAATCGTCGAAGGCATCGCCAGTGACGATGAATGTCTATACCTGCAGGCTTATGGACAAGGTATCGTCGTGGAATACAATGTCCCAAATCGGAAATGGAGTTGTATCACGATAGACTCCGGCCCGGTCCATTATCACTCCCGCCCGGACATCTCATCCCGCTGGTTTGGCCCCAACTTCAAGTGGACAAACGTTACTTTCCAACCTGGACTCAATCCTTTCGCAATGCAATCCTAGCTGCAGGCAATCTTAGTTGATTTGGCCTTTCTCTGCCGGCATGATTAATGAATCAATGATTCCGTTCCCGTGCCCTGTGCACGTGATGAGTCGGTAGTCTTGTAGTGGCATTTTGTTCGATCGGTACAGGTTCACTCTTCCTCTGGTCGACAACCACAAGGTCAAAGCCGAGCATGGGAACCTTGGAACCTGCCAGTCCCTTTGATGCAAGATTAGAGAGTGCTTCCTAAATAATACTTCCTTAGCAGACCTTGCTTCTAGAGTGACGCGCTTCGAGGCTCTATGGATTCACCGAGTTTATTCTATCATTCCCAGCGTGCATGGGGGAAGAATGAAAGTTTAACACAAACCCCTTCACTTGCCTCATTTCTTCGGAGACAACACCTTTACTGTAGTCCTCTATGTTGGATGGTCCAATCGGACAAGCAAGCCAGAGTCCCATCTGTTCCAATAATTCTGGAGTACGTGGTGAGCCTCCACTTTCCATTGTCTTTGGACACTCCGCCGTGTGTGTGGGAGATAAGAAATTACACTCAGCAGTTAGCAACAGTGCGTCACAAAATCATCGACACGGACCTTCTCGTTGGATCTAACCCCACTCACTTTTGTTATTCCAGCGTAGTACTGCCTTTCATGAATGATAATCATTGAAACATCGCTGCCTGTCTAGATGATGAAACTCCGTTGTCTTTCATGCAATGATCGCACGTTTTGGAGTCGTGAGTGTTAAAGATTCTTACTTTGGTGCAAACTCCGTTGTCTTTCATGCCGTGGCCGCACGTCTTAGAGTCTAAGAGTGAAAAATTCTTACTTTGTCCTCAAATGCAAGCAGAAACGGCAACCGCACCCGTGCGTTTCGCTACCATGAGTGTCCCTTCCTTCCTGACTGTTTCAGCCAATAACTCCAGCATTCTTTCTGCTGGTGGGCGAGGTAAAGTCCTCGGGGATCTTCATCGCTTGTTGATTCAGACAACCTCTTCGGCGGTGGACGCATCATCCTCGAGAGGCATGAAATTGAACGATCGGTTGTTCATTTGCGGACGATCCGGACGAGCGGGCCCAGGGTGCGATTGCGTGCCGGGCATGTTCTTCCTTCCCCCCTGCCCCGCGGTGCACCTCGACTATCCATTACGTGGAGAGAGACACGGACAGTAGTATAATTGTAGGCGCCTACGTAACTTCGTGCCGAAGACATGGTGTTTGACGGAGGGAAGAAAGTAGCATCAACAAGCTTACATCGACTTCTTTACACCTGCGTGGGGGCCCCCACGCAGGTTCCGTAAGGGCCGGTTTACAGACAGAAAGAAGACCCACGTCATCTCTTTTCTATGCTTCAGATCGGAGTGGAAGATTGAAGAAAGGTTTCAGTTTTAGAAACATGCAGTGTATGTAGGTAATTTATTATTTACAAGGATGTCGACGAATTTGTGCTGGCTAATGTGGCCAGCAATGACTGACTGAATGGAATTTACACTTTCTACTACTGAAGTGCGGAAAAGTAAACCAGTGAGGTTTCCAATGTATTCCTGCAGTGTATGTGTATGTACGTATGTATGATTTCACCGTTGCGCTATTATATCTTCCGCTCTCTGCAATGTACAATGTTCTCGTCGGAGAGACCTATACGTAATCAAACATTTATCAACGCTGATGGATCTCGGCCGTAACGTGGACTAAGAACCCTCTTTCTCTGCATTAAAGAAGGACCACGAAGACTAGGGGCAAGTTGATGATTGTCCCTCTGAAAGGCAGGTTTCTAACACTCCCAAGTCGTCTGATCCACAACCAATGGCCAGGAAATCAGAATAATTAAAAGTCGGCGAATCGTTGAGTGATTCCTAAGATGAAACATTTTGCTGATGGCTTTTGTGCTCTTGTGATCGCAAAAGCATTCGAAAGGACTCAGGAACAGGGATAACAGCCTCATGACGCGAACAGCACTCGCATGGAACAGAGCATATAGTCTTGGGTAACTGTTGCTGCTTCCGCTCGTTGACAATCTCATCCAAAGCTTGGTGGATCGCTTCCTTCTGGAGCGGAGATGCTCCCTGTGAAATAAAATAACCCTCATCAGACAGAATATGAGAACAAACTGTAAGAGAACAATTTTAGAAATCTGATTGAATGATAATATCAGTTTGGCAGGCAGGCTTTGAGCATAAGGATTTACCTTCGTAGCTTCGCTGAGAGGCCCCCAACACTCCAGGCGGTTGTACTCCTGCATGTTGGAATGGAAGTATACCCAAACGGGTGCATTCTGTAGCTCCGGATGTTTTGAAAATAGGTCTCTGTCCCCATGCATGAACGCTTCCAACACCTGAGATACCAAGCGCAAATCAGTAATCCAGTCCAAGACTGTAAGTGACAAACAGATGTAAGTAGTTGACAAGAGCAGAGAGTAGTATGGAGATCAAGACTTACAACAGGTAATTCTTTCCGAAAAATGTAGAATCGGAGCTTGGCAATAATATTATGAAGCCAATTACCCCCGCTGATATGGCAGTGCACGTGAAGAGCCATCTCTCCTTTCGTCTTTCTCCATTCAGCCAACACCTCATCTCGCTGCAGCTGGCTGTACCATCCCTTCAACTGGCAAGAACAAGCAGAAGCAATTTAATCACAGTGACGACAGTCTCAACGTTACTAAACTCGAAGCGGAACCTCCCATAATAAAGACTAAGTTTGAACTACATCTTCGTCACAATGTGAACAAAACCGCAGGATAAATACGAATTCTCAGAAAATCTACCTGCGCTTTATTGATCTCTTGAGCGACCGCCAGAGTGATTTTGGCAGTAACGTCACTGTGCGTCAAAGTATATATGCGCGGTTGTTGTAATTGACCCTTCTCATCTTCTTTCCCCAAAAATAGGACACGGAGTTTCGATGCTTCGAAGATTGCTGGCCCGAAAAGTCTTGCTTCCTGATTTCCAAGAGCACCACGAGTCTGTTAGCACATGCTCCGTGACTAGCAGGTGATAATTATTCCTCTGCATAGAGTAGTTAGTTTGTTACCATTCACAAAGAACAACGTGCGCATTTCTTAGGCAGATGTTTACACTACCATCCGAAACCTCAATTCATGTCACTGTTTTTCACGCCAATTGATCAGCAAAGCAATCTTCAGATATAGAGCAAGTTCGTTCAACTCAGTTCTATGACTTACCACCGCTAATCTCGACAAATGTGTGGGGCGGCGCAATTGTTGTTGTTGAGTCTCATGCGTGCGGAGCCTGCTGCCCCAGAATCTCGAAGAAAGTTCATTGTCATGCTTAATTGAAACCGAAGCTTTCCGTGCCAAAGAAGTTGCTATCGTGATTGAATTTGATGATGATGAAGGTGCTGCAGTACATGGACCTCTTTCCCATACCTCCTTTGAATCGACCGAAGGACCCGGAGAGTTGAACAAACCACTAATACTACTGCAAGCGCAAGCGGCGAAGGCCATTTGTTTACAATTTTTGAGCACTGGTCTCAAGCTCTATAATACACAAGTTCACGACGTGTAAGTTCCTAGATTCAACAGCAAGTCTCGTCAGTTTTTTTTGACCTTGTTGCGGTCTGAGGTCCAAACGTATGATGGAAGCCACCCGAAATTTGCGGTGGTTCGTGGTACACTCAACAGGAGCAGCAGCTTGGAACTACAACTTGGGGATAATTTCATCCGCCGACTCTTGCAGATCAGAGAATCGCCTGCTCACTTGCGTTCTGTACGTGCTTGGATAACGAATATTTTGACAAAACCGAACGAAGATCCGAGTCCACCAGACTAAACTATAAATTACATAATCCGATCCCGCTCTGTGATCTCCTCAAGGCGGCGCAGCTGCCTTCTACTTTTCCACCACGAAAGTCCCGTTTGCCTGCTACCACCCAGCTACCACTTCTGCACGGCCGCTGCTGCTGCTGCTGCTGCTGGCAATCCTCTGAAGATCATTCGTATTGTCTTCGAGTGGGAATGACGATCGATCGCACTAATGTTCTCCTGCTCCTTCCTCGGGTTGACGAGTAAAGAGTCTGCACGTGCTGACAATGTTTTGCTTCAACTGTTTACTTCAACTGTATTCTGTGTGTGCAGTAGTATGGATTTCTCATTCCGATGATACTGGGGGTTTGCTTCCGATCCTTTTTGGTTATTCTATATGTGTCGCGGTTCCTCCACCGTTTCATATATTCGAAGCATCATCGGAATCATAAGTGACTGTCACTGCTGTCCTCCACGTCAGGGCCATGGTAACCCTGAGAGAGAACCACGCAGCAACCTCTGCCGGCTTCCCTTCCAAACCAAGTCTAAGTAAAAGGAGGGTAAATTCACGATTCCACCAGAGTTTCCACCTCATTCAGGACATGGTAACTTAACTTAGAACATAAAGTCGATTAACTCAAGTTTAAATTCCACTCCAAATTGTATATTATTAATATTTCAAACGAGGGTAAGTGAAAGGATATTTTCAAGATTCAGAAGTCAGAACTGTAGGAAATATCTTTTGATTGCAATACTTTTGTGAGCAGGAGAGGTCTGTACGTAATTATGAAGTCTACTCGCTCGGAAGAGGGGAAAATCATTTAGGTTGCATTTTAAACATTTTGCTCGTGGACCATTGTTGTATGTTAACAATAGAGATAGAGAGACACCAGAAATTTATTGGTCAATCTGCCAATATGGAACGAGAGTAGAAGAGTGAATATTGTTCTATTCTCACTCATGGTTAAATGGATATGTACCCAATAGTAGCCCAAAAGGGAAAATACACTACACGCACGCGCACTGCAAACAATAACACGTTCGATTCGTAAATCGTCATTCAAGTTGGCAAACCCTATGTCACTTCTCGATGGCACTAAATAAACTACAAGATTATCTACTACCCAAAACTCAAGATTTATCGATCAAAATCTATAATCCATGAACGCTTTTATAAATACCAAGTTCTTTCTCAAGTTTCTATTTTAGTATTGGGGAGCTTGATGGATTGTGCGGTATAGTACCTAAACTTGGAGCATAGTAAAAGGGCGATCGCTTAGAAAACATGAAGGATGGCAAGACCCCATCAAGCCGTACAAACAAACAAACAAAAAAAGTAGAATGGGGCTAAGCCCCAGTATCTAAACTTGGAGTTGAACAAGAAAAAATATGATATCCATGATGGTTATCGAAATACATTTTCTCTCTTTTTGTTTATGCTTAAGCTTTTTACTGCAATATAAAACATGTCAGCATTTCCTATTCACCGCCATATATATATATATATATATATATTCTCTTGGTGCAGTACTTCCAATGTTACTTAATATAGGATGATACATATGAAAAAATTTGGTTAAAAATAGCTGAAAAATTTATCAAAAATCGTCAATCAGAATAGATAAATAAACTCCAGTTTGCTGGCATGACATGGTACTTTGGCCGGAATTCCAAGTGTTTCTCACTAAATTGACCAGTAGATTGAATTTAGAACGGATGTATCTATGTGTGTATAAATGTGGATTCAATCATTTGTTCTGGTACAATGTGATGGTATGTATATAGACTCACCTAAGATGCAAAACATTCATGCGATAATCCCAGAATACATCTCGTCCTAATGTGTTCGTTGTCTTTATGAGTATACTTTTGTTAATATGGAAACGGGGTGTCGTGAAGATAAATTTATTTAGAGTACAAAAATTACTTAGAGACTATATATATAATTATTAGCAATTCTTTTTATATTATATATAATAATTTTTACATTCTATTATATACTAATTTTATAATTTTTCACAATTTTTTTGAATTTTTGTGATTGAATGAAAAACAACATCTTATATTATTATATACTTATTTTCAATTCTCTTAAGACTTGTAAAATGCTCTTGAGACTTGTAAATATTCAAGCAAAGTGAAAGGAATTACACTTTGTGTTCATTATGAGACCAAAAAAAGACATTTCTTGTTGAGTGAATATTTTGAATACTAAGAATATTCAAGTAACCTCTTAAAAAATTCCATTTTAACTGTCAAGTTATCTCTAGATAAATTTTTTTGACAGAAATATTTATCCACCACATCCAGGCAAGGGTTAAGTATTTGTTAATGAAGATGACTTGGTTTAGCTTTGTTCATGGAATATGTATCTGAAATGTTGCCGAGGAGGTCGATAAGACCCATTTCCCTTGATAAGAAGATCGTGCCATTTCGATGTCTGGTGAGAATTGATCTAGGTTATATCTTTTAATGTCCTGGGGGTGAAAAGTAAAAAGAACTAGAAGAGGATGGACTTGAAGATGTATTATGATTACTTCTTATTTCTAAAGCAAAGCATCTTCATTTCATTACCAAATCAATTGAACTCTACTTTGGCTTTTCATCCTCAGTCCCTATCATGGGATGATTAGAAAATATGACGGACAAGGAAGGAAACATGATTCTCTGGTTTGTTTTATAAGCTAAAGAAAAGGAGGAGAAGTAGAGAAACCAATTCACTTGACGCTGGAAAAGGAGATAATTCGTAGGTTCTAGGTGGAGTATAAGAGAGAAATTATAACCTGCTTGATTTGAGGGAAGCTTGTAGTGGAGAAGAAAAATCAACATCAATTGGAGGCAATGATAAGCAGGATTTTTTTTAAATTTAAAACAGTTTCCAAATATCCACTAAAGGAAGAAGTAGGATAGAAATACACCGAAAAGAAGGACTATTAGCAACATGTCATAAAAGGATTGAGAATCATTACTCTTATTTCAATTTGTTAAATCTCCAATATTCTTAGTGGGAATTTTTGATTTGAAAGTCCGGACTCAAGGACATTTGGGATACCATACAAACTTGTTGGAGATGTGGGACTAACACACAAATTATCTAAATGTTGACAGACCTGATTGTTTTTAACCTAAGTGAATATTAGTGAACAATGTTTGCAAAATGTGTGTAACGCCTGACTTATCTAAATGATGTTTGCCGACCTGCTTGCCATACAACCCATACGAACGTTGTTCAGTCATGCAAAGAATACCTAATCTACTTAAATGCTGGTCTGCCTTGTAGTTGTAATAGTTGATGAATGTTGATTGAACAATAAAATATAATCTTAATATGTTAATCTTCTCCTTTTTGTGTACCATTGTCACTTGAAATCCTCTAAAAGTCAATATTTTTCTAAAGTATCCTTTTGAAGTATTCCTTCCATTATAATGCAGGACCAACCTCACATACCTCACCATACATAAACTATTCGAAGAAGATCTTCTCACTTCTTCTTGACTATCCAAACTCACACAAGACTTGACTTGTCATGTATATGTAACTCTCTATTAAAACTACTACTTTTTGTAATTATTTATTAAAACTAATATTTTTGCCAAATTTAGAGTGGATATGTTTCTCTAATTAGAAAACATGGTAAAATTAGGGATTTTAAATGAATCCAACCTCACAATAAAATAAAAGAGGGAAATTTTGCTCACAATTTTTTAAAAGCCCACGAGATAGGCATTCCTATGACAGAAAAAAGCCTTGCTACAACTTGCCATGGAGTTTTTGTACATATTAAACATACCTAAGTGATTTTGGAGGCCAAGGCTAAAGACAACTTTGCTTGACCTACACTCCCAAGTCTAAAGACATGTGCGTCCGAGCTACAATTTCAGAGCTCTGACTCCGGAGTTCCAAGAGTGTTTTTGTTCATGATACCATGAAACTACTATATGTACTATATTTTTATTTCTTTGCAAAGTCAAGGCTAAAGACATGTGTGTCCGAGCTACAATGTCAGATCTCTGACTCCGGAGTTCCAATAGTGTTTTTGTTCATGATACCATGAAACTACTATATGTACTATATTTTTATTTCTTTGCAAAGTCAAGGCTAAAGACATGTGTGTCCGAGCTACAATGTCAGATCTCTGACTCCGAGTTTCGAGAGTGTTTTTGTTCATGATACCATCAAACTGTACAATGTGTACTGTATTCTTTTAATTTCTTTTCGAAAGGCAATCGAGTAGGAGAACAAGGAGGGCAGGAAGATCCCATCACGCCATGCAAGGAGAAAACATAACAGGTAAAATGGAGCAACGCCTCCGTACGAGACATGTGTACTATAATGGATGTTCACCATCATTTGTGATCATTTGATAGTAGACTACTTTGGCAATATTGCACTAGCCGGTTTCTTTGAGATATTGATGAGGTTTGGCACACCCATCTACATTTAATTACTCATACTGAGTGTTATTTTACACTAGATGCAGCAATGGTCTTTTGACACTAGACCCTTATGGAGGACAGAGGATAACTACACATGATGCAATCAGATATATAGTGTTTTCTATGGCACGAGAGAGTGGATATCTTGCTTGGAAGGAGTGTTCATATTCTTTGTAGACGAACGTGTCACAATAAAATTATATTTGGTCCGAGATGATCAGGTGACGGTGTCAGAGTAAAATTATACTTGGTCCGAGATGATCAAGTGATGGTGGCGGATGTTGTGGTTACAAACCTTACGCCTGATACAGTTTTGGGGGGAGTGATTACTCATACTCCTGATGACGGCGAGCAGAGCTGCAGCACAGAAGGTCTCCAAGTATAGGGGTATGTAGCGAGGTCACATTTTTCTTCCTCTAGCCTTGGAGTTATATGGAGCTATGGACACTGCATTCAGCACATTTGTTAAGGAGTGAGATAGAGTTTATCATCTTAGATGCCAGGGGTACCATTCTCAATCTTATACTTTGTAGCATACTTTAGACAATGTGTGTCCATTGCTCTATAGAGAGCATTGATTGATACAATCCAGAGGAGAGTTATCACTCTAGATGATGTTTGCTCCAACAGTTTGTTGACCTTATGACTTGCATAGCTTGGATATCTTAGCTGCAATAGGGTAAATTTTTCATATAGATACTATTGGGGCCTAGCCTCATTCTAC
Source organism: Lunularia cruciata (assembly GCA_948567375.1). Classification (NCBI taxonomy): domain Eukaryota; kingdom Viridiplantae; phylum Streptophyta; class Marchantiopsida; order Lunulariales; family Lunulariaceae; genus Lunularia; species Lunularia cruciata. The sequence goes on along the minus strand of OX419755.1, from coordinate 55,112,895 downwards.
CTCTTTTGTCTCTCCCTTGTATGGCCTGATGTGGTCTTCCCATCCTTCATGTTTTCTATATGGTCGCCTTATTCTCCCTTTGGCAAATTGTGATGTACATTATAGATATAACTTAAAAGGATTCTAAACATAACTATTGGCGGACGCTCGTTAACAAGGATATTTAAGAGATTATCATTGTATGGAGAAAATTGTTTCTCATATTGATCTATGATCGATTTCTCATGTCGATAGCACATTTACTTCTTGGTCTCTCCCTCGTATGGCTTGATGTTCTATGTGGTAACAATTTCCTCTTATTGATCTATGGTTATTATCTGTAGTTTCTAATCATAGGGTATCCGGTTAATTAGAGTACAAATCAAATTCCAAGAACATGGATGATGTTTGAGTTACAAACAAGCAAGAGAGGTGAATTACCTACATATTTGACGAATAAAAAGCCACCGCGTAAGATAATGTTAACATATTCGATTAATATTTATTTACCTTTCTGATGGCACTTCAAGATGCACTTTTTGACGGCACTTTAAGATGCACGCTAACGGTATATTGAGGTGGATGTTGGAGCACAAGAGTCATCAACCTTCGGGGATACGACAGCTGGCCAAGAATAAAGCACGTGGATCCCCACCTGTCAGTAAGAGCAGTTTGCCGTTAGTACGTTACATCGACGACCGAGGACTTCTTCCATCCTGGTCCGGTGGATGTTATGGGGAACACGTCGTCCGTCTCTTCACGTCTACTGGGTACGTGTAAGGTGGAACTGTGGGACCACAAGATCCTGGCGATGGACGGCTTGAAGCTGCCGCACCTGTGGTCATTCACATGGGTTCGGTTCGGCTCGGCTCCCCTCTCCGCCGTCGACTGCAGAATCTTAGTGCAGTAGTTGTCCCAAGGGTCGTTCGCAGTGAGACTATGAGAGGAAGTTGATTCCAACGCATTTGGCGTTATCTCGAGTTGCATTTTAGACGGAGAGATCCTAGGCCAACTTGTCGCCCTGCATTGAGAAACAGGACACCGAATTTGATTCTGAAGAAATTGCCATTTTCTTCCATATTGAAATTTCGTTGATTCAGAACGAATTGAAATTCGAACCTGCAGTGCGTATCACGTGATATGATACAATGAATCGAATGTAAAAGTTCTTGAGGTGATCACTTGGTTTTCTTATTACCAAAAGTGGCGGGATCCTCCTTCAATTTACGTGCATTAGTTAAAATGTCACAATCCCAAATTTGAGCTATTGTCTATTTAGGTTGCCCTCAGTATAATATGGTTTGGGACCAAATTTTAGAGGGTGATGCTTGACTCATGTGTAGATGCTCCCATATCATTTTTGGCCATGTTCAAACCAACGATAACAATTTACAGGAATATAGACAACACAAATTAGGAAGAACAAGAGAAATAGAGATTCAGAGATCCCCCCCCCCCCCCCCCCCCCCTCTTTTACAGCCAATAAAAAGATGGTATTGTTAAATTGACCTTCTTATTATCGGGTCGCTGCTTGGTTGTTGCTAGACTTCACCCGTTGCAGACCAGGGTGGGTCGTTTTAACAGAATGAGAAGGTTGATTCAACAATATTCTGATGGAAAACACACGTTTGTCATTTTCTCGAACTCCAAGTGCATATTCACAAAAGAATCTTGGTTTAATTTACCGCATACAGAAGGCATCGAATCTATGTGTTCCTTTACAAGCTTGACAGAAAGCTCTAACTAAATGTTTGTGTCCGTTTCTGTAGTACTTGAGAACCAAAAAGGAGCTTATCAGAAGTAGATCCATGCTCGTAGATTTCATTTTATTTTTTTATTTTATTTTATTTATATTTAACCTTAAATTCCCACGAATGAACTTTCCTTTCAAAAGATACCGAAAATGTACGCGTTCATACAAATAAAGTTAAAATATAACACCCACCGAACCTCTATATCCTCTCCAACAATCAATGTAAGGTGAAATCCATGAGCAAGAACAAGGATTGAAAAGCTAACCCCACTTAATTAGCTTAAGTGTGGTAAGATGCTATGCTATGATCTCATTTACCGTAGCTTGATATGTGTCGATGGATCATGATAGCATGGCGAGGAGGACCCCAACTCGCAATGAAGCGCTGGAGGAGGAAGTGGTACGTGTGGATCGGGATATAGAGATTGATTGATTGATCTGCTGCATGAAACAACAGGTACTACCATGGGGAAACGAAGCTTCAGGTGTAGAGAAGGTAGCGTGCTTGGTTGATGGATTGATAGCGTACGTTTGAGGGCAATGAATCGACCCGGGGAGTTGCAGTTGTTGTTGGTGTTCTCCTTGTAGATGGGTTCCGAGTCGAGTCCAGACACAGGGGTTGCGTCTTCACGTGGGAGCGAGGCACCCGTCCACAGATAGTGGACACAGCGTGAAAAGCGACGTTGTTACCATTGTGTGCTGACTAAGAACGACCGGACGGACTGACGCATCTTTACATAAACATAAACAGTGTGGTCACTTTGAACTGTGTCATATCGGACTCGATTGGTTCAAGATGTTGCTCGAATTCAGGGTTCCTCCATCTCTACAGCATTAGCTATCTCATGACACCTGTAGATAACAGTGATAACCACTTTGTGCATCGCTATGAGGCACGAGTCCCCCTCCTTCTCGCAGAATTCTTTTAAGTGCCGCCCTAACAAGTCAAACCCCAAAATCTGCGGCGGAGGTGGTAGGACGAGATTTGAAGTCGAACAAGGTATCAAAAGAAAACTACCTTTGGTCATGAACTGGCCATGGAAAGTATTCAGCTTACGGATTACTGGGACAGGGAGGATAGGGAACTGATTCAATGTACGCTTGTATAGCAAGTTAAATTTGACGTGATTGAGACTGCTGCTCGGCCGTCACGGTTACAGTAGTCAGGTGCATAGACACCCCTCTAGGCATTCACTAGTCCGAGTCCACGATCACTAACAGTAACTCCAACTTCCAGTATTTCTTCTCCAATTGCTTCCGGATCATCTGCTTTGAAGAGTCGGAGACTTTCTGTTTCTTACAAGCAAATGTTCAACTGATTTGAACAGCTTAGGAGGACACGTGACTGCCGAACTAGGATACAATCAGTTGCGACTGTTATAAAATTCGGGGCAATTTCAACTGGGGGTACACGCGTTCATCAGATCAAATCTAGAAAATTTAGCTTGATGAGATAAGAATTGCTACTAAACGTGAAAAGAAATTTATATAGTAATTCTTGATCCTTAATTTGCCATGCCTCTCCATTGCCGACTCATCTAATCGGGGTAGGTTGCCCCCAACTCCAGTCCCTAACTTGGATAGCTTACTACCGAAATCTATCGTAAAGCAAGATTTGTAAGAAAAGGTTCAAGAGTGCAAACTAGTCCGTAGAGATCAAGACTGAAAAACCGGCAGAACGAGCGACAGAGAGGCCACGGATAATGACATCAGTCATTGAAGTTTGTGGTCACACAGACAAAGACTTTTTATCTTCGCAAGACAGTATAGATCCAAAACTCAGACACTCGAACAAATTTTGGCCTTCTTATACATCTGATGGTAAATCGATGTTAAAATGTTAGCTTCTTTATTCTGTATCCATATCATCGATCACTTAGCCAGCGCTGTACCCAACACATAAGTTTTCGCATCAGATGCTGTACCAATGCCCTTAGGGCTTTGCACTCCATTAGTATCGATCATATGCTTTTTAACTCTGGATCGCATCGGGTTTTTAGAAACATTATTGTCTTTACGACGATGAACCAGATATTCTTTCTTCAGTTTTTTATTCCCGACGCTGACTGACGACCTCATTACGATGAAGTCCCGGTACTCGTTATCAGTTCATTCACAAGTAGTCGACAATCTTTGGACCTCAATACAAATCGTGTAAACCAACAACTGTATCTTTCAAGGTATCAAATTTTCTCGATCAATCAATTAACTCGCCATTTCTCCTATCTGTATATTCCAAGCGTTTAATCAATACAACAAAGCGCTTTCAACATTCTCCGGGGTTCTATTGTGCTAGTTCCAGGTGCAAGTGGACTAGAAAGCCTTGATTATCTCTACACTAAGGCGGCCATATCTGCATGAGACCCCTTGCATTGGACCAGACCAGCGAGCGACCAGTCAGGCAACCACGGTAATCGCGGGATATTATCTACTATGATCGAGATTCCCCGTGTAATGTTAAATTACTGATACTAGATAGTATCCGTTGTGGCAAATTTCGCGAGAGGTGTGTGGATAAAGAAGTGCCTTTCGGCATTAAACGCACGATTGAACAGAAAAGACTCGTTAAGTTTCGCGTAGGCAACCGCACTTGTGTGTAGCCACTTGACCATCTAACATGCCTAAAGATGAGATTACAAGCTAAGTGCCGTACAGTGACACTTCGGAGGAACTTTTGTTGTTCAGCTCCATTTACTCCGAGAATCGCCATCGTCGTCAGCAGTGCGTAGCGCATCTACCCCGAGCGGAGTCATTCCTTGACGGAGACGAGATCATGACTCCTGAAAAAGATCCTGGACTTCGAAATCATCAAAGCAAAGTTCCAATTCAGTACCCAATTAATAATCCAATTTCTCATAGAGACTCTATTGGGGCTTAGCCCCATGTTACCTTTTTTTTTCTCTCCCTTGTACGGCTTGATGGGGTCTTCCCATCCTTCGTTTTTCCTACGCGGTCGCCTTTCTCTTATTCAGTACCCGGACAGATATGAGTGAGTACGGTCGTAGTATCAGGACACTTTACTATTTATTGGCCCACAATAAATCATGGAACATTATGTTCACGTGTTCCACCTTTTCACTATACACTACATGATCATGTTTTTCAGGTATGCGTCCCTTCTAATCTAATAAGACAAGTTATAATGATGCAACTAGTTCACTTGCTACCGTGTAGACTGCTGACTGAACAGACGACTAAAATCCTTCTTTGACAAATCAGCGCTTTGCGGTAGAATGTCTGAGCCTTTAGCTTTCGACTCTACTTTGAATAGCTTTAGCGCGAAAGACCAGACATGATTTGCATAATCCTGTAGATAATAGCATTTTCTAAATCATGGACCACGGGATGCATTCCATTGCTTCAGAGCCCCTGCCAAAACCAGGCCGGCCCATATGACACAAGGTGGTCGGCGTAGTTCATCGCACGAGGTCGAGGTTCGCTACCATTCACAGCACTTATTATCGGGGAGGCGGGCGGATTCATGGAAACCATATTCCGTGCTGCAACCATTCTGTTTCCACGTGCCTATACAGTGGATGTAGAGCACGGAGCCTGTGTTCAAGCCTAAACGATGAACCCTATCAGGAGACGGCCTCGGAGAAAAGATGTTCAATCACAATCCTACCAGTACCTGTACTTTGGATGGTGATTTACTAAGGCATGTGACAATCCGCACTAACGATACTGTACTGTGAGTGCGCATGAACTGGTGTTCAGTTCAGATTTCTCGCGTAAAGAATCTTGGTAGTTCAGGGTTCACTCGATACTGCTGCTAGTGTCTGTGCTGACGAACCGTATTCGCTGTGTTATTTAACATGGAGGTAAACATGGAGGGATGTTGGTAGATGAGAGTAGAAGCCGTTCTGGGAACGGGTTAACATGGAGGGATACTACACCAAGGTTAAACAAACCAAAGTGAAAATATAAAACACCCAAACTCGGGGGGGATGAATTCGCTGAATAACCTGCTAGGTAGAGCAAGTATGGACTTCGACAGCGTTAGGGGAGAATGGGAACAAAACAACGTGAAACTGGAACACACTTCACGCACATGTTGTGACGAATTGTTCAAACCTTTAAGTTTCTGATATCCACCCCCAACATGGACAGCGGAATGGTACATGGCTCGTACAGCGGAACAAAACGAATCTATTTAATAATGGTTTCCTCAACCGTACCCATCTTGTCCTGGTGCCAAGCAACCCTGATATTACCGAGTTGTGTTTCTGCTTCTTCAAAGGATGTCCCAGTCAAGTTGGGAGGGGTAAGGCAATTTGGTTGTTTTATCCACTTTGAATTCTAGGATTTGTACCACAGAGAACCTGCTCTTCAAGATTTCTATCCTGCCACGACCCATCCACCTGAACAATGTATCCTAACGCGACTTCTTTGTCTTCATTATCCCTAAGAGAAACCTTCTGACCTTGACCTAAATTACAATTTCCTGCTCTATTAGATGATGAACCGCCTCTTGAATCATGCATGCACAGGCTTGTTCCCAGGCTCCAGGCTCGCAGGTTCTGGAGTCTCCTTGTGATAATCCCTCTTGCTTACAGATCGGGAAGACTTGCTTGTTCGCTGTTTTATAACTAAGTCTCTGTGACTCCCGTCTAAACTCCTGGTACCTTCTGGAGAGCCAGGAGGGGTGACAGCGTTGTCATGGGATTGGTCATCCAAGGGACCCAAAGCGGACCTCGTGTGGCGGGAGTTTCCCCCTCGCGGGTCTCCCTAGCGATGCGTGCTAGCTTCGCTTTTCTGTTGTTAAGCCTGCTCAGAGGAACAACGGTAAGTCTCAAGATTGAGAGTCTTGCCTCGCTTTTTTGTTGTTTTTAAGCCTGGTCGCTCTTTTGTTGTTATTTATCCTGCTCAGAGACACAATAGTAAGAAGTCTGCATCGCTTTCTGTCTTAAGCCTGCTCAGATGACAACTGTAAGTTCCAAATTTTCCAAGCGTCAAAGAAGCAAATAAAAACGGCAAATCCATTGGCAGCTAATAAACATCATGTGTACTAACCGAGAAAATAAATTACGCTTTCATCTACATTAATGCATACTATCTTACAACTAATGCTCAACTGGTATCTATTTAAACGATATCAGATATTCTACTGCAATATTCAAAATATACAGTACTCCGCAGACACTTCCCTGTATTCTACTACAGAGAACTGTTAAAACCTCAAATGAGAACACGAGATGCTTACCAGTTCTTAAGCTGGTGGACAGCAATTTCAGGCCCCTGCGAATCCAGATAATGGTCCAATTCAGAACGTAGACACTACTTTTGAAACACATATAAAAACGGTCAAAGTAACCTTCATTCGGGATCTGTACAGGTCTAAAGCAGCAACTGTAGATTTTTGCACAAACCGGAATAACTAAGCAGATGCAGCACATCTATAGTCGTGCACCTCTAAGGTTCAATAGGGGAAGTATGCTAGGTACCATTTGGTTTAAGGTGTTAGTCCACTGTTGTATTAGCTTGGGATATCGCTGCATTTCAGGTTCTCCTTTCAACGCCTCTTCTATAGTCTTGATCTGACGATCATTCATAATATTCCGTTTCCTTTTCTTCGGTGGTTCATCACTGTCCAGACTCTTCTTCGACTCTCTGCGTCTTTTCGGGTTCCTCATAAACTGTCCACCCCTTGCAATCTCATCTTCATGGCTTTCAATTGTAAAATCACCATCAGCGAAGTCTTTGTTCAAAGTGTCGTCATCTTCATCAATATGGCGCTCTTCGCACTGGTGTTGCTCGGGAGGACCACGATGGTTTCCTGCTCTGCCCTCTTGCAACTCGGCAAGTCTTGAGCTTTCTTCTCTCGCGGCAATTTGAACAGAACCTGGCCCAATTGATCGAGGTCGGATCTGCAAAGAGCACAGAACTCGAAACGTTAAATTGAAGCACTGTGAATATAAACGATATTCAACGAAATATGCGCTCGAGGGAAGGAGTTTACTTCTGAAGCAATAGCTAATAATGAACCAATATGACAGTATTCCATGTATAAAACCTGGAACCTTGGAACGAGCTGAGATTAACAATTAGTAAGGCACGGAATTTACCCTACAACACTGGGCAAATGAGCACAATGGGAAATGTAGAAGTAACCTCTTCAGCCACAAACAGAGCAACTTCAGATATCAACTAAAGAATTGATAGAAGTAAACGATCTACCGTCAAATTGATAACACGCAGCAAACATGCTCTTAGGGTGTAAGGATTTTTTTTCAGATACCAAGGCTAGCTAAAATGAACGAAGACTGCACGATAACCGTATGGTACAGTGATGAAGTTTCAATCATCTCTCTTTCAGTGCAGGACGGAAGGTTTTGCACTCCTTGCATGCTGTAACTCAAAAGACTGGGTTTGAAGTTAAAAGATTACGCTTTCACTGCACGATGGTAGTTTCTGCATTTGTTCCATGGCATTTAGCAACAAGTCTAGTGGAGCATCCGCTATCTTGTGGTGTTCACTAAAACCACTTGAGTAGGTTTTCACCTCTTCTTGATTCTTATCAATCTCCATCCCATTTTGAAAAGGGGCAGTTTTTTCCTGGACAGCAGTTGGTGGCAATGGAATGGTTGCAACTTCCTTTTCCTGAAGCTCTACTGAACTTCGGTGAATTTTTTGCCAACGTGGAAACTCTTGACGGCGAGTATGTATCATCAGCAATTTCTTCTCATGTGCATCTCTCAGGTAACTTACAACAGGGGCAGCCTGAGCGGAAAAGCCAATCCAATTACATCTCAGTTCAATATCTGCATTCCTGGCATCTAGTGATCGTCTATAGACGGCTTGGGAAACCCTGGCACAAATGCTTAGTCCTAATAGAAGTAAAAACCAAAATTTCTAAAGGAAAAGTACCTTTGCTACAAATGATATATTTAAGTCGGGTGAGAAATTGCGCAATAAGCTTCAACTTTACCAGACAAATTGACTCGTCAGACGGTGGAGACGGACAAATTGCATGATGTAGTGCATCCGAAAATTGGCTGCAGGTAAATCATTAACTGATGATTTAGAGAACGCGGGCGACTAACACAGCTACAAAAAAGGAACCAAATGATGAGGTGACGGTTTGGAGTGAATAAGGAGCTCCCACGACACACATATACAATTGGAGAGATTAGCGTAAAGAAGGTTGCAAGTACGCAGATTCATCTTCGGTATGTAGACCTAATAAGAGACAAAAAAGTAAACGCCTGTACATTTAATTTAGACGCAGTCTCCAGAACAATCTCTGAAACTTTTGTATTCCCGCATATAGATATCTGGACATAACTAGTGCAAAATGCTAGAATTAAATTTGCACTGCGTAAGGTAAACTTCTAAGCCAGAATAGGAATAGACTATGAAATGCAGGATTACACGGATTCAATTCAAATTCAGTGAAGTCAACCCCGCTTCTTGACAACTTACACTGATGAGATTCCAATTACATGAACAGGCCAGGAAACATATACAAAGCAGCATCACTCGGAGTCAAACCTAAATCAGTAGATTCCATCTCCGCTCTTGACAGGCTACGCTAATCAGATTCCGCTAAAAGGAAAGGCTAGAATTTCCTTTGAATCAGGACCTAAATTTCTAGAGTACAAGAAGAAAAGAACAATACCTCACGAGCGATAAGTCTTCATCATTGACAGTGTGTGAAGTAGATACCACATGGTCAAGCAACACATCTGACAGCAAGAAAAATAAACGTCAGCATACCGATGCTGTAGGCAAGACATGGAGAAATAAACAAACAGCCTGAGTAAAATACTTGTATCAATTGATCTGATCAAGAATGTGTTTGTCTTACATAAATTCTCACATATCCTAACAGCAGTTTGCTCTGGAGTTAGAAAATGAGAGCTGCTTGACTTGATCAAAGGACCCGAGGCGAGGCAATCGACGAAGACGTGCAGAAATCGATCCTTCTCGTCCACTGTATGAACATATGTAGATATAAGAACCTTGTCAACTCATGCTTGCTACCCGACGTTGAATTGTTGGAGATGGAATAGGGAATAGCTGATATATTGCAGTGAGATGTAGGTAGCGAAGGTAGGGCACCTACCAAATTGTTATTAATATGCGTAAAGGACATCACAAACCACAAAGAAAACGAACATCGCTACCAAGAACCTTCGAGCAGAGAGGTATCATTATGAGGATAAAGACATCCAGATATAAGCGTGAGAATGACGACCTTGAAACAACTGCTGTGCTAAAGAGTACCCCCATCATCTTCAGTTCTCACCACAACTTGTTCACCAAAGTTGGTAGCTTTCAAACTCGACTGCAACCCTTACTATGCAAATCTGTATGTTGCTACCTACGCACATTTGTGCACATCTCGCAACCAGGTATGCTAGTATGTAATAAAAGGACAGTCTTTGCATAGACTATGGTGGCATGAACTACTCAAAAACAGGTGTACCTGACACAACTGCTCAACATACCTGAACAAACGTCGGGATTGAAGCAGGTGAGATTGGCAAAAAGCTTGACGAGTAAAGCTGATCTCTCCCGTGCATAGAGGTCCGGTGACGTGCTCTCTATGGAGAGCACGCAGCCTGTCTCCATTTCCTCCAAGGGTTGGAGAGACCCTCCTGGTGAACCAGACGAAGGGGATGTGGCACCCTTTGCAGACGCTATCATGGCAGCACCTGCTGCCTGAAAGGGGTCGTAGACTAAAATTGCATCCATCTCTCCCTTAGCCAAGTTCACAGCAATATCCCCCTCGCACCAACGAGAGGTGAACACACCTGGTGGTGCTGCCAGAACTGTTCCCAGATCCGGGGCCTGCCCAAAAATTTTAGAAAAAATGAGGCCAAAAACATATTGCGTTCAAGTTTTTAAACAAATCTCGAATAAGGAATCAGAGCAACGAAATCGTCCATTAAATAGAATGATAAGCGTACTTACAATGCTATCCATCACCAGGTTCCGAAAGTTGGAATCGTCGGAGAAAAGATCCGCTAGACGCATAGCATTTATATGCAGAGAACCCATAGGATTCTGCTCAGATTCACTGTCTTCAATTCGCCTTGGTTCTTCTAGTAAGGCACTTCTCACCAAATTAAGGACCTACCTAGCAATAAAAAATTCGAGTTTCTAATTAGGCACTCCAGATCGACCGAAACAAGAATTGAACATATATCTGTGAAGATGTAAGACATTAGGGAGCAGCACATTATAGACGTGAGCCAATAACATCCAGCCATGGAATGACTTTCTTAGCTCGAACGGACACAGGGGTGTAAACAGCTGAAGAAGATAGGACATCAGCTCCAATGCGTACGGAGACCCCACTCACCTCACAAGCAACTAGTTCGGCCAACTGCATACTTTGAGGGTCTGCTGCCACGTCGTCCAAAAAAGACACCGACTCAGTCTCGCAGAACTTCAGTAGCTGTGATTCAGAAAGTTAGAAGATTAGGAACAAATTATGATGCCAAAAACCTCGCGTCTGTGGAAATAAAACGAACAAGTGTTTTAATATCTGCAAAGGACTGAACAGAGTGGTATGAGCAGACTTACCATGGAAAGGGCTTTGGACTTCAACCGTGAAATAAAAGCAACCAAAGATTTTGATTGTTGTAACGAGCTAGGCATACTCAGTTTCAAAACTGCAAGAGTCAAGCGCAACACTCCACCCCTTGTACAAAGCTCCTGGAGATATCCAAAACAATCACAGAAATAAATTAAGTCAAATGCTCTGCATCAACCACGCAAGACATCTACAGATCTCGCATCCGAGCTGGTCACGGCAGGGATTTGTCTATGAGTACATGCACTTGGTACATGCAACCAGGATGATTCTCGCGGACTACTCGGTACTTTTGACAAATTAGTTCTCACTCTCCTCTGTAGCTCTGTATTTTCCACTGCTTCTTACCCAGACCAAAGAGTCATTAGCAAAGCAACAAATCAGATAAGACTTCCAAGAGGGGAAAGCGGAACCTTATGGTGAAGGAGCTGGTCTCGGAATGCCTGTGTTTGACATAGATTTTGGAGCACTTGGAGTGATGCTTCACATTGCTGTGCAGTAGCCTCACCAACGCGTTCTGCAGCAGGCAGAGTTGCTTTCTTACTTGCCAGCTTTATGTGCAAGGTGCGCAATTTACTTTGCAAAAGCCCAATGTCTCGTCTTACAACATCAAATGCTGCGTCCATGAATACATCTACCTGTTGTTCATGACATGCACTTCTATACATCAGCTCATCCTCCATAACAGCCAGGAACACGTTGATCTGAGACTTATACATGAAAGAAATATTATCTTTGAATATTCACTATCAGTCACCGTCAATGACTTACAAAGTTATTGGCACCACGAAACTATAAAAGCAAGAGACAGTAACTATAGTTACTGCTTGCTTTACTTGAAAACAAGAAGGCATTCTCCAACGTAATAAGATATATCACACTGTGCCTTAGACCCAGCACACTTTATTGTAATCAACGTTCGCCTGATGGACTTGGATATAGGATGTATAACCTTCGGGTGTGCCAACAGAACAGGGACGACATCATGCCACTCTTTCGTCACAAACGCCGTCAACAGGTAAAGGCAGCATGCCACAAGTGCTGCGTGCAGCAGAGCCACAAAGCTGCCAGCTCGACCTTCCTGTCAACATTACGGATCACTACCTGATCAATTCATTTACAGAGCATGCTACCGCTTACGTGCATTTCACTAAACCTGGATTACAATAAGTGGATCGTTCAAGACTGGGTTACGAACTAGGTTTTGATAACCACTAGGTATCCGAATCCGACGCTAACTCATCCTTTACAAGTCGAGATGAGGTACCAAATCATATCACATAATGCTGGTCCACTTTCATGTTGCTTCCTCTTGAACTAGGTTGAACTAGAAGTGTGCAGGACAGTACGTTACGGAGTTATAAAAGCAAGTTATTGCACATCTTACAGGTCAAAGCAAATCAAGGGAGATGAAAGTATATTTAATGTGATTCATATACTAGATGCTAGAGAGAAACGACCGGTTTGAATATTGGCCAGATTGAAGAGAAGCACATGGCATATTTATATGATACAGGTCTTGCTGAAGGCTAAACACATACGTCTACTGACACAGACACCTCAAGGACGAAGGCAAGCACCTGTTCAACGCTGGCGAGAACGATTAGCATGTATATAACTAAATCCAAGACCTGCTCTCGTAGCTTAACCTCGTGTAGTAACAGCTGCAACACAGGCGATATATGTTGATATATGTTGTGTGAGGAAAGGTAAGGCCAAACAGATAAACAAGATACCGACATGACATAAGGTCGCAGAAGCTAACCTGCTCGAGTTTAGGGTAGCGAAGCGCCAGATCGCTCAGAGAATGCAGAAGGCGAACACCTCGAAGGAGGTATCGAAATCGTGGTTCGGCACCTGTTGACGCTACACTTGCAAGCAAATGCAGAGGCAGACTAGTTGCTAGTCTTTGGACATCCACCTGGTAGAGAAAACATTAGAAGTTTTTCTACATTCAAACTTTAGGAGTGCTTGCATTGTTCATAACTCAAGAAAGCGATATACCTCGATGGAGAATTGTGGTCAATAAATCAAGATGGTGGTGAACTAGTGTGCTCACCCTCATGAGGCCGCCCCTACTGGTATTAAACCGGAACGTAAAGTTGTGAAGGTCCTTCAGAAGCTTGCTCATGTCTCTGGCACTCAGACCGTGCAATTCATCGACTGCCATAATGACGTCCAGCTGCATGGATCCCATCATAGTATGCTGGTTGTCCAGTGCCGTAGAGCTTGTTCTGCTCTCATCCTCTCTCAAGTCGTGCTCCCCACTATTCCCTTCGCACAAAGATTGTGCCCAACTTAACATGTGATTATTGCATGCACCTCTCAAGCAAAAGTTGACCGAACCGAGGTTTCAGATTGGATAGTAACTACTGTCAGTGGAGGAAAATTCAAATGCAAGTCAGTTCTCTGTCTTCTCCTTCTTGCTGCGGGTGAAGAATCTGCACAAGCGCCAGAGCTACAAAGAAGAACCCTAGGAGGCAATATCTATCATGTATTAAGATTCAGTACCTACCCGTATGTCTGGTATGCCTTCAAATTTTGGTGTGTAAGCTTTGAAATTGCTTTTTACAGTGAATGGAACGTAAACAGGAAGCCAGAATTGAACACAGTTGATATCTACTGGAGCTTCTCCCAGTCATATCAGTGCTGCATGAAGAATCGAGTACAAGAAATCCCCACGTGAACTCTCTTCTCTCGCCTGACGAACTCGACGAACAGTATGTGTACTCTACTCTGATTTCTTTTGGTTCTCCCCAACAACCTTTCTTCCTCACCAACTAAGGCCAATTTCGTCATCATTGATTTAAGCGTGGATGTACAGTATCATGTGCGTTCTTCTTACTTAATATAACAGCGCTCTCACCTTCTTCCACTAACACGCTACTTGATATCTCCCGCTCTCGCCTAACTTGCACAATGTCGATAAATTCTCCGTTAATTGATGAGTTGCGGCATAGTCAGACCACGATCAGCTTGCTCGCTCATTCCCCTCACGACGATGACACTAGGGTACATTACTCCCTCCTTTCCTCTTTCTCCTATGCCTTGGTCCTCCGATCCATTCCACGCCGTCCCATATTCGATACTGTAATTGCAGCACTGTATCTCGACGATCTCTTTTCTCACTCTCTCTCTCTCTTTATCTCTCTTTGTCGGTTCCAAATTCTTCGCTACTTCGTCCGCAGTTTTCTTTCTTCCTCCCTCCACAATCTGCCACCTCTTCTCTCCTTTACTGTACTGTACGTCGTCACGGAGATGATATGCGAAGGACAAGGCGAGGGAAATTATTTCAACCCGTCCAGCTATCCATCCTTGTCGTCCACATCAACTAGTCGTCAAAGGTGTTAACTTATCTAACTATCTTTGTTTCTCTAAACTTCGAGTTACATGGAGCTAGAAACACAACGAATAACACATTTGTCACTAAGTGCACAAGACCTTATCATGATACGCGTTAGGTGTACCCTTCTCACTTTCACATTTTGTAGTATATTTTAGATAGAGTGTATCCATAGCTCTATGGAGTGTGTTTGGTGCAATTCAAAGGAGAGCAATCACATTAGGTGATTTTTCTTTGGATACTCCGTAATTTTGTGTAGACGGTCAGATTTGCATAACTCGGATATCTTAGGTACAGTAATGCATATTTCTCCTATAGACTCTATCGGAGGCTTACCTTTTTTGTCTCTCCTTGTATGGCTTGAGGGGTCTTCCCATCTCTCTTTTCCGCTACGCGGTCGCTTTCTTTCTAACCATCTTAATAAATATCACTACTAATATCTTTACGGTGCACCAATGAAGATATATACATTAATTTCATATGCTGATTTTTTTTTTATTGAAAGCAAGGGAAGGCGACCAATATAATACACTTTTAACATACATACAAATCTTTTGATTCTATCTCAAGTCAAAACATTCAAATATTCAACTTATAATTTTTACTAAAAGATAATATATATGTATATATATATCAAAGATTTTGGCAATGAATTAAGAAGTAGAAGAAGTTTAACAATTTGAGAATGGACTCCAATGCTTCAACTAAAACATCTCTATATTATACAGCTACCACTTTGCCTTAATTATCTTGGCTTTTCTATATTTAAAAAGAGAAGCAACTATTTTTAACCTCTCTATCTTTGTTTTTTTAATCAATGCTATATGTAACAAGTTTGAGCTTTTCAAATATAAAACTCTACTATAACATGTATTTGAACATGTATTTCATTTCTAGAGAAATTCTATTGTCTTATGTTGTGCTTATATACATTGCTACACAACATACATTGTTACCCAACATTATACACTTTAGACACATAATTCACACATAGACTCTAAAGTGCCACAATAATCAGTTCATTTATACCACTCAAATCAATTCAACCCATATCATTACTTGATCTACCACTCTACAAACTGCAAACAATTGGGCATTGATTACAGTCAAGCCACACCCATTCTAGCTAAGAGAATCCAGGTGATGCTCGCCGGCCTCTGGCCCACCATAGCCAAGAACTCAAAGGCTCAACATCAGAGAAGTGAGCTCTTTGGAGCTGTACTTCAAAACTATATCCCTAGACTTGAGTTGGGTCTGAAACCCTATGGTGCAAAGTGATGGTGGTTCCCACCATGAAGTTAGTACTCCAAATATAAAATCTAACTGTCTGAAAGTAGTCTACAAGTAATTGCTAAAATACCTCTAACCATTATCATTGCAACTCTAGTGTCTGAGCAATCTAGATGCGACACTACAAATGGTGTGATAGTTGTCGTGTGTATATATATTTCTACATAATATACATCATTGTCAACATCATACACTATAAACACATAAATCATACATAGACTCTGAAGTGTCACAATTGCCCCCTTAGTTGGTAGTTATATCCCTCTAACTCCAAA
Source organism: Lunularia cruciata (assembly GCA_948567375.1). Lineage (NCBI taxonomy): Eukaryota > Viridiplantae > Streptophyta > Marchantiopsida > Lunulariales > Lunulariaceae > Lunularia > Lunularia cruciata. The sequence continues at coordinate 55,096,714 of OX419755.1, read as the reverse complement.
TAGCCATCTACTCCAAGCATATGGTAAAGATGATGGGCAAAGATCATGAGGGTTGGTGCTATTGAGCTCCATTGTTAGTTACCTGTCTACAATCTATACCATATAAAGGATGAACTAGCTATAGGTCAAGTATATCTAGGACATAACTATTGTCCATGAGGAACCACCGTGAGGGGAGGAGTCATACATGCCATATGCCATCCTCTTGAACATCTATCACACAGGAACATAATAGCAACTCCACCAGAAGAGCCACATAACACACACCTCAAGCCTGCCCATACAAGTGCCAAGCTTGGATCCATAGTACCATCAATGTTTGGGAGGTGGCATGGCGCACAATTGCGCACATGATCTTGCCAAACAACACCATCATGTCCTTCCAACACAAGGACTCCATATGGCAAAACCTCACGCACTCTCAAGATGGTGCAACATGTCTAAAAATCAAGTATCGTCAATGATGTATGTTGTAGATATACATAGTCACCTGGATGAAATTGACGAATCAAGGGTCTCCTTTGATCAGTCTCTTCTAAATAGGAGCATATCTCAACTTCTCCTTGAGCTCTACAAAAGCTCTCTCCTACTCATCTCCCCAACACCACTCATGTGTAAGCTTGGTCAGCTTTGTCAAGGCCTTAGCAATGGCACTAAATTCTTTAGCACAGCGGTGATAGAAGTTCCTCAACCCAAGGAATGCTCGCACTATACTCACATTTGTAGGTCAAGGAATATGTGCAATAACCTCTATCTTGGTCTGATGAACACCAAGTCCTTTGGAGTAGATAGTGTGACCCAAATACTCAACTTGCTCATAGAAGAACCTACACTTCCTAATATGTAATTTGAGTCCATGAGATCTCAACCTCTCAAAAACCTCCAATAATTGTCTCTCATGCTCCTCCATAGTAGTGTTATAGACCAAAATATCATCAATATAACACTGAGCAAAATCCAATTTAACTAGGATCATATCCATGACCCTCTCAAACTCAACAAGAGCATTCTTTGACCCAAATAGTAAGAACCTCCATTGATATAATGCATCCTTGCCATGAGGATCAATAGCCCAAAATGTTGTCTAGGACTTATCCTCCTCCTTGATCGGCAACTGATGATATCCTACTTGAAATCCAAAATATTGAAGACCTTTGCATGCCCAACTGCATCAAAGATCTCCTTTGGTGTAGGCATGGCATACCAATCAGCCCTAGTCTATCAATTGATAGGACGGTAATCTCCACACATCTACCTATTTGTGTAGTTGCCATGCATATCCTTCTTGGTTGGCATCACTATAGCTGATGCATACTCTCCATGTGAAATCTCCACCAAACTAGCCTCAAAAAGATCATTACTCCAACTTTGAATCAATGCTCGCTCCATGTCACTATATTGATAGGGACATCAGAAAACTAATGTATCACTAGTCAGCTCAATCCATATAGTCCTTTTAGAGCACCCAAATCCTTCATATTGAAGGCAAAACAACTTGTGTAGCTCCTCAAGAACCTCCAAACTCTCTATATTTCCTCTCTTGTAAGCTTGGGTCCAAGATTTGGCTCCCAAGTATACTCTATAACTATCGTAGGAGTAGAAGATGTATTGACTGGCTACTACCCTGGGCCCTTGGGAGCAGTAGTGTCATGCCTCCGACCACTAGAGGTCCCAACCTCTATGTGAAAAACTCTCTCGACTCTGGCTGCAAGCTCCACACGTCTTCTAGTAGCATCCCAAGTAGACCAAGGGTGTAATCCAAGTAGCCCATGCTCATCTGAATGGAATCCAAGTAGACCACTCTCCCTAGTAGCTACTAGTTGTGTCCCAAGAATACCATGTCCACTTGGTCCATTGCCCCCAGCATGTGCCTAAATTATCTTGATAGGCACAAGGCTTAAAAGTATCCAATGGCGATGCCTATCAAGGGTATCCTACGTTGCTCTGCCAAGCCAAGGCTCACAATCCAAGTCAAAGAGTTTAGGTCCAAAGTCTGATCTAACACTTGATGTCTAGATTCCTCTAACACTACTGGAATAGCAATAATACCAATGCAGAAACCCATTGCATGCTCTCTCTCATCGGCGCTGGACTCCACCAACTACTATAACTATGAGTCCCAAACTAGTGTAAGACCTCCCTCTTGAAAATTGTGGGAGCCTAGGAAACTCATAAGTGTGGGAAAAGCGGCTCTAAGCTGTCCAACTAGGTTCACCATTGCTATAGATGACCTATCAGCCACTATCACCATCTAACATTGACGCCCAACATCCAAGATGTCATCAACAATGATGTGGTCTAGTAGCTAAATCTCATCATATGCACATTGTAGAACCTTTCTAGGTAAGAGGTTTGTCCACCAAAGATAAAGATGATGAGCCCGTGATCCCACTATAGTTGCATCTAACAATACTGCATGTTCAATCCAAGAACAGACTTGATGTGTACTCGCCATCACCTTAGTGCAAGAATCACCCATCAAAGGAACGTTCTCCAAAATGTAAGCTCAAGAAATGGACTAATGAACCTGAAGATGTAATAGTATCCGTAACATCTCCCAAAATACCCAAGAACGGGGATCCTAAAGACCCAAACCTTGGCCAGCACATGTATGTCCCTAACATGGCCATCCAAAAATCACCAAATGAGCAAGCCCATGTCTCTCTAGATCATGCACCTCCAATAAAGAAATGTCTATTGGTAGGGCCTTTTGGTAACCACTAACTATTGACATTGGTAATAACTTAGGATACCAATAAGCCAAGTGTGCCATGATGTAGAGAGACTTACCTAGCATTCTTATCTCTCTCCATATACAAGTACCTTTGTACTTGTATACTCGCTTGCTGTACCATAGCTAGTCCAATGCTAATCTCACCAAACAACTCCAATAGACATACTCCCTCTATTGGATACTTCCAAGTAATAAGTGTGGTATCCAAAAGTGTTAAGGTAATTGACTCTGGAGGCTCATCTCACACTCATCTCCTTGTGGTACAAAGGCTCCACTCCAAGCCTGCTGCACCAACCAATTTGCATATTGTTGCAATGCCTCCTTTGAACTCCACAAAGGAACATCCAAGGTGGATTGAACAATCCCACTTGTACTCCAAATCCAAGTGATCTCCTCTAGTTATGGAGTATCCTTTGCATGGGTGTTCCTCTTCAATAACTCACTAGGCCAAGTAACAGAACCACAGAAAGCTGAAACTAAAGTGGCCATGGTCTCAAACTATAGTGAGCCAAGATAGCCACTACTAAAATGTAGTAGTAGGCAACATACTCGTCTCGCATCGGACTATCAACCTGGTCTATAGGAGGTTGTCTCCTCCTGTAATACCAAGAGCTAGCCATATGATCTAGATGTGAAATTTTGTTTAGTAACATCTAGAATGATGTTATACATGATGGTCAAATTAGATTAGATAGAAGTATCACCAAAAGAGTACTTCTACTAATAGAGCAGAAACCAAAATAGGCTTGAGAACCTTAGAACCAATAGCTAGACATATAATTTAAAGGTGAGAATTGGTTTGGTAACATCTGGAAGGATGTTATACATGATGGACTAAACAGATCAGAAAGAGGTATCACCAAAAGGGGACTTCTACTAATAGAGTAGGAACCGAAATATGCCTGAAATCTTTGAAGGCAATTTCGGAGGCCTAAACGGATGAATTAGGCCTCAAAAATGTGCAAAGTCTACCCCAACCTTTAGGGAAGGATAGGCTAGCCCTCCCTCCTCCCTACTTTGTCTTGTCAAGAGCTTTCCAATGGTACCTTAATGATTTTGAGACTCCTACAAGAAGATTCCCTAAAAGATTCCCTCTAGTCAAAGCTTGTTTGACCAACCAGAAAGGACCTAGACCGACCTGTCACCCATCCAAGTAAGTAATTCAAGGGTGGAGCTTGCTGACTTATCACCTATCTGTGTGCCTAATCCTATGGTGGAGCTTCCTTAGAGGAGATCTTCTTTGTCTATATAATAAAGAGAAGGTGCTCCTTTGGGGCACCAAATGTTGAGTGTATAATCTGTGTTTCCTCTCTTCTCTTGTCCTTGGAGTATTACACCTCCAAATAGTCAATATTGAAACCCATGGGGTATAACAACGCTCCCCCAACTAGCATATCATATGACTCAACTATTGTCATAATAGCCTGAGCTCTCACCACCGAGCTATCAATCGGGTGACAAGGCTGAACCTAGACAACAAGCTCCACACGTGTGATGTATTGTGTCAAACTACCACCTAGAGATGTTTGGATCTAAAATGGACACCTCTCCATATTGGTCTTTTGTAACTCCATACTGATAACTACAACTTTCTCCAAGGGTTACGCACCAGAGTCAAGTGAGACCCTCTATGGTGTATAGACCTTCCTTGAAGGTCCTACCAAACAGAAAATATATGTTTGGTTATCTAATAGGACAACACCAGGTGTGAACCATGCTCTCTCAAAGGCCGGTCTAGCTGGCGACTCCTCCAATCTAGTCATTGTTGCCTGCCACAAACCATTGGTTGCTGAGCAAATCCCATGCTCCTCAACCAAGTCAACTCCATTATCAACCACCTCAACTCTAGTAGTAGGGACCACATCATCCCTACCCTCACAAAGCATGGCAACCAACCGGAACATTAGAGTTGGGTCAACTCCCAATGTACACATGTCACTAGCTCAAAATAAATGATAGCGCATAATCAATTGAGTTGCCCCCACCATTGTGCTAGACTTGGTCTGGGTAGTAACAGGTGGTTGACTAGTAGGTAGTCTATCATGCACCCCATCACCACCTACCACACCTGCACTAGGACATGTAGGTCCCATGGATGTCATATGTAATGCCTCAAAGAGCGTGAAAGACTAAGGAAGTCTAACCTATCTCCCAACCTATCCTCTTTGTGGGTCCAACTCCATTGATGCTCCTCTAGACTCTAAGGCACATACTGCACTCCTAATCACTATTGCATATGCATCCACCTGTGCTACTCCGCACATGAAGACCAAAGCATCTCTATCACCAACATATGAAGTGGAAGCCTTAGCACCCAAATTTGATCTCCTTTGAGCAATGGCCATACTAGCCAATCTTTGCTCCAACTGCTCAATGCAAGTAGTCATGGTTGTATCAAAAGTAAGGGTAGTTATTGCACCTCTACTAGGTGTGGATCCTCTACCACCTCATCCTCCATGATCTGGAGCTCCTCTATCACCTACCATAGTAGCCCTACCACTCCATAACTTCGGTTGTAGGTCAAAGTACCTATCACTAGTATGACCAAATCTGTAGCAATGCTCACATTGTCTATGTGCTAGTTGTGATGCACCAGAGGTATCAGGTCTGCTGCCTTGAGTGCACTCTCTCATGTGATGAGGTCCACCATAAGTCCAACAAGCAACACCACCACTCAATGGCTATTGTTGACCCAAAATTGAAGGTACAGGTCTAGCTATAGTAGGCCCTCCACTCCCTCCATAGGATCTAGGTTGTCCACTCTATCCTTGAAAACCAACTAGGCATGGTGCACTCTAGAAGAAGTCATAGTTGTGGATGAGATCTTCCCACCAAATCTTGATGTCACCACTCTCTCCTCCATCATTTTGAGCTCAATACGCTCAACCAAACCAAAGACCACCACCAAAGTAGGCAAAGTAGCCTATAACAACATAGCATCATGAACTCTACGTTGCAACTCCATATCCAATATCCCATACTAAAATTGGACTACTTAGGCCTCAATAACTCCTTGAGTGAAACCGATCAGCCACTTCATGCAAGTGTATGCCTTGCGTAACCCTAAACCCTAACTCTATCCAGCCTTTTGTTGGAACATTTTGCAAGCTCCTGAGCTTGTCAATCCATACTCCTTGGTAGTTTTGCCTCAAACATTGAAAGAACTCCACCATGGGGTTAAACCCTAGTACTACACCACCTCCTATAGCGGTACCTCCACTTGTAGCAAAACTATCTCTAGCAAGTGCACCTCCCATAGCGGTACTTCCACTTGTAGCAACACTATCTGTAGCTAGTGCACTTCCATTAGCTCCACCAACACTACTTGAGCTAGAACTTGTGAGTACAGCCAATCTACCCCCGTCAACCAAGCCTGAAATGATGGAGACATAGTTCAAAGACCAATAATGTCTCCATAACTCAATCTCTTCCAAGTGAGCTCTCTTGAAACTCATGGTAGTCGTCCATTGGTGGACCCTCCAAGTGCTAAAATAATCCCTTCCATGCCATGAAAGGTGTGAACAAAGTTAGGTTCCGCATCTACTATAGATCATACCAACTATCAAAGTCTTAGATGAAATCATCCAACTCAATAGTATCCACTTTACTAGAGTAACACCTATGGCCTTTGGAGGCCCCATAAATCTTGTCCATGTCCCACAACAATGGTGCGGACATGCCAAGTGCACTCTCAATTGAATCAACTCCTATATCAAAATCCAACTTAGAGTCATTCTCCTCCCTCATTAGGACCTGAGATATAGGTTGATACCGAGCACCACTTTGAGTAAAAACATTGTGTATTATAGGGCTATCTCCTCTAGAATCCCCAAAGAACTCTATAGTGACAAAGTAACCACAAACCGCCAACCGCAATTGCAAGTACCCCACTAAGAACCAACACCACCAACCAAACACCACCAAGTACCAACACCAAATGAGCACCACCAAGTGCCAATACCAATGGAACACTACGCACTAATGTAACTCTAACTAAGACAACTACACTAGGAGAAAGGATGACCTCTTACTTGCCATCACAACATGCACTCTTAGGGTCTGTAGGTCATCACTTCTTGCCTCACCGGAGAGAAACAAAAGTGGTATGATTGGTCATCACTCCAGCTTCACCACCGAGAGCACACCAGTGCACCAATGCTCTAAATTTAGGGCACCACACACAAACATGTTGCACAAACAAGAAATAGAGAATGGAGGAGTTCTAATCATAAGAAATCCAAACAAAAACCTTCCATCTCATAAAGCAACATGGGATTGACTATGCCACCATTTGGTATTTGGCATTTGACATAATAGGAGTTCCTATCTACATCCTAAGCTACAAGGATCACCAAGAATGGGATCAAATTGCCTCTCCTAGCCAAAGCTATAAGTGTATAGATAATAGTTGGTTTGTCATTATGTCAACAAGTGAGGGTGGACTAGTTGGCTAGGGCACCAATCTAGTAACCAAAGATCTAGGGATCAAACCTTATTGTGCATAATCTAGCAAGATGGATAGATTTTGCTAAACAATGACCAAGATCTACTTTAAACTAACTAGCCTCACTCTAGCAAGCTGGCTTGCCGGCCCTTCGTAGCCTCTCATAGCCCATAGCTCCATGCCTTGAAGCCTCTAAATGCCAAATGAGGCCTTTCTTCTTACCACTTCAAATCCTCTCCAAATTTGGCAAAACTCCACCAACTCTCTGGCCATTTGTAGCCTCTCATAGCCCACAACCCTATGCCTTGAAGCCTCTAAATGCCAAATGAGGCCTTTCTTCTTGCCACTTCAAACCCTCTCCAAATCTGGCAAAACTCCACCAACTCTCTAGCCAAAATCTGCCACTTCAAAACTCCTCCAAATTTGGCCAAAATTTGATGTAAACTCCAGCAAAAATCTGATGTAAAATTTGACATAAACCCTAAAGTTGGTTGATTGCCAAATCCTCTACTAACTCTCCACTTGGGCCAAATTGAAATTATGGGTTTCTCCAAATCACAAATTCAAGAGGATAGGTTCCAAAATCCACCTTCAATTTCACTTTATGAGCCCAACTCACAATAAATTGGTCTTGCTTTCACTTCTTGAGCTCAAAATCACAACCATTGCTCAAAAATTGCTTCTCTTTGCTTGAAATTTGGCCAACACTTTTGCACACCATTTACATCACTGCCAAATCTACATCAATCAATGAGCTTTTGCACACCAGGGAAGACTTGAACTTTGATTGAGCTACCAACAATCCACCAAGCTTGGAGATACTACCAACATTTGCAATTCTTGCACCCAATTTCTCTTTGACCTCAATTCTCTGATGTGATCAATTTGTTTACACCACTTGAATCAACTCAACTCAAATTAGTACTTGATCTGTCAACAACTAGGCACTGACTACAATCAAGCCACACCCACTCTAGCAAAGAGAATCTAGATGATGCTCATCAGCCTCTATCCACCATAGCCAAAAACACAAAAGGTCAACATCAAAGAAGTGAGCTCTCTAGAGTTGCACTTTGAAAGTATACCATTGGATTCAAGCTAGGTCTAAAACCTTAACGATCCCATTGATGGCACACCCAATGATGCATATGGTGCAAAGTGATAGTGGGATCCACCATAAAGCCAGTACCCCAAACACAAAATCTGATTGTCAGAAAATAGTCTATGAGTAATTACTAAAATACATCTAACCACTATCACTACAACACTAGTGTCCGAGCAATCTAGATCTGATGCTACAAATGGCGTGACGCTTATTTAGATTAATTCTAGAACAAAGAATTGAAAAACATTCAACATACAAGAGAAGTTGTTAATGAAAGGGGGAAATCTAAATGGTGTGCTTTGTAAGTAAGAGGAGATCAAATGGTTTTATTAGAGATTTTTGTATGAGGTTTCAAATGAGACAATCTTCTTCTTTTTTTATACATTTGGTTGCCAAGGATCTCACTTAGATAAGACATGCAAGGAGTGCTATGACAATATATCTTTAGATCATGATAAGGTGTTGTGCAAGTCTTGTAAAGATTTCTACAATAAATTTCCATCTTATTGCAAAAGAAAATAATTTTCATAAGATTAAGTCTCTTGAAAATACTATCATAAGTTCCCTACATCTTTTTCTTTATTACAATTATGATAATTGTATTTTATTCTTATTTTATCTCATATCTTATTGATGTGCTCTTCAAGTAGGAGGACAATGATATGAGAAAAAAGTTGAAAGTAACCCTATTAGAAGTACTAGAAGGAGAAAGATAAGGTGAAAGGTTGATGAAGTCAAGAAACCTCAATTAGTGCAATGTCTTGTCACATCTTCCTTCTCTAGCTTTTATACTATAGTAAGGTTTAAGAATGCTAAGGAATTGCATCAATATAAGGTTGTAGGTTTGCCCTAATAAACCATCTCCAAGAGGAGGTCAACAAGCTCTATGTAGCGTTCTTATATTTGATATTTGGTTGATAATAAGAAAGATTGAAGTACTTCTTCATGCCAAGAGATATACCTTGGAAATTACCCAAAGTCCTTATGAATATAATATAAAGGGATGTAAGAATGATGATCACATACTTTTCATCAAAGAATATATCTTTGATGTGGTCTTGACCTATAAGAGAGCAAGCATCAACTATTGGATCATACTTAATTTTTCTCTTCTTGATAGTTTAATGTTATTTACAAAGTGCTTCACAACCAATATAAGGTTTTGGATTCATGGTTTGGTAAGTTATTTCAAGTTAAGCTTTTTTAAGATGATCTAAGTTTGCAAGTTAATTTTTTTACATTTAGAATCTACTCTTATATTGCTATATTCCTAAGAAGAAGCCAAAATAAAGCATGCAAGTGGATCTTATATCAATCATCAAGATGAGTTATCAATATGAGTAGATCATGATCTGCTATTAGATAAAGGAAGTAATAAGATATATGACAAACTACAATTCTTTATATGGAAATGAAAATAAGAACTATCAACCAATTCTCTAGTCCATTGTTTGTTTATTTTGAAGAGGAGAAATTAAAGCATCCAAGAAATTACTTCTTATTAATATGTACTACAATCACAATTCTTTATGTATTAATTGATCACCACAATATGAATTATTAAAAACTATGTTTAATAACCTTATTCAAATTGTGTTTTCTTGATTGGAATGTTTGAATTGTGTGCTTGACATGAATTATAACAATTACATTTACTAATGAACTTCTAATAGCAAAAGACTTACCTTTTTTGCAATGGAATGATATTTGTTCATGGATATTAAAAAATTTAGGACAAGAGACTGAGATATAAATTTCCATGCCCCATATGTTATATATTTTCCATAAAGTTATATGAGTAGAGGTACAAATCATACCAATTATGAAATCATGTTTTGGTCAATCAATCAAATTAGAAATTCATAGGTACTTGCAGTAGATGGCGAGGAGGAGGATTTAAAGGTAGAGGAGGAAATCCATGATAATATGGATAACTTAGATTGATTTCTCTTTTAATTAACAATCATGCATTAACACCATTTGCAAATGTAAAAAATTGAGGAGAGAAATAAGAGAATCTAAGATCACATTGAAAACTCTCAATTGAACAAAACTCCAAATGCCAAGTCTGAGCTTGAGCTTTGGTATTTGTAGGCAACCTAGGTATCGGGTTCCCAAGAGACATTTAAGGAAGGTTCCTTCTAGAAGCCACCTTTCTTGAAGTGCAAGTTAAGTAAGTTTTCTTACTTACTGTGCAAGATAAACTAGAAATCAACTCGGCATACAAGTTACTAAGTCCTTGGAAAGATCCTATAAGCATCTAACCAAGAAGCTTCTAGAATATTCTTGAATTCTTAGATAAATGTTAGTTCTACCTCTTGTTAGCTGTATTTAGCTTACATTAACTCCTTATTATTAAATATTCTCCTCTTTGCTAGTTTGTGATATCTTTGTTGACTTGGAACCTTCAAACTTGCATATAGCCACTTGTGCATTTTGGCGATGAGAAATATGTTCCCATGTAGCATCATGAAGAGGATACCCTTTCCAATAGATCTTATACTCAATGTGTTGTTGGATTCCATGTTTCAAGTATATAGTCAACTTTGTATTCTTCATGATTATCAAATGAGGAGGATGTTGTGTACAAGTAGGAAAAGAAAATAGGTTAGAAAAAAGTGTTTTAACTTTGAAACATGGAAGACAAGATTGATCTTCATGTGACTAAGAAGTGCAATTTTAGAAGTAACAAGAGAGAGGATTTGAATAATATCAAAGGGAACTATCTAAATGAACATAAGTTTATAGACTTGGATATCAAGAGGGATATGAAGGTTACTAAAGGAAAGTATAACCTTATTCCCTATTTTAAAAGTAAGAGTGTGATAATTGCTATCAACATATTGCTTTTGCCAATTTTGAGCAACAAGAAGAGCAACAAGTGTAAGGACGTAGATATCATGAACAAGAAGATGGAAGTGTGAGGGCCATGAGATAGTGGTGGAGCAAGCAAGGAAACTAGAACAAGTGGATCTTGCCCATAAATAAGGAAGAATGAAAAGAAGCCTATAATTTCATGCTTAAGATTATTGTATGCAAACTTGAAAATTGCAAGACAAGCATTATGGTACCACTAATTTTTCAAAACTTGTAAATTTCTTTTATTTTCTATCTTTTTGTAAAGTTAAGGGAAAGAATTTTCCTGCTTGAGGGAAAAAACTTAATTTTTGGGTATTCTTTAGGCCTACCTTTGTATATGCTAAGGTACAAAGAATCTAAGTGCAAAGACTTAAGAAGTACAAAGATGAAAACCAAAAGAAAAGCAAGAACTCAAGTTCAAAGATGAGGTGGTGCAAAGCTGAGGGAGCAAAGTTTCTTTGCCTAAAGAACTCAAGGACTATATAGAAATTCAAATTCTCTCACCACTTAAGCAAAGAACTTCCACAAAAGGACCATGGGTTTTGCCAAGGAGTTTCTCACATGTGGATAGTGACCATGCACCCATCAAAGACCATTGGCCAGAGGTCCTTTGCTATAAAATTATAAGGCTGAGTGATTATAATTTCTATCAAACATTCCATACAACTTATCCATAGAGTAAAGAGTGAAGAGCAGAGAGTAACTTTTGATCTTTTGGAGCTAAGTCTTAGTTGAATCTTTGAGCAACCTTCAATGAGTAATTCTTTGTGAGTGAGTAAAAATGGTGAGAGCAAGAGCCATGCATGCATAGGACCCTTATTGTAATACTTCACTACCAAATGGTGGATAAGTGTGATATGTATATTGAAAGTGAAATTTTATAAAGACTGCATTTATCCTTCCTACTCTGGAATTGGGTCCTCAATTCCCAACCATTGTTGTGAAAAACTAGTGTTATGCACTTTGCAATAACTCAATGGTGTATGCTTTGCATTATATCAATATGAAACAAGTCATTTCCATATAGATATTGTTTGGAAATTTACAAAATAGAAAGAAGTGTCACTATTTTAGTTCTTTATTGTTCTTATTTAACCTCTTGTGCAATATTAAACTCCCAAAAGAGGCCACTTAAACTACAAAGAATACAACTCTAAAGAATATGTCTCATCCTTCTTAGAAAGCACAACTACAAAGGTTTTCTAAATTGGTGGTATATCTTTGCTCTTTTATTCCATGGTACTTTCAGACACCCCAATTCACTTAAGATCCATCAAGGAATTGCTCCATTTCTTCAAAACTACAAAGGATCCCAAACCCTAGCCTCAAGTACTAGTGATCACACACTCTCAACTACTTGTGTTTTTACTACAAAGAGTCACAACAAATACTTAAACTTTAGCATAAGCAACAAAAGCTTATGGGTCTTCCACTTTATTCTCTTACATGGACTAAATGAATCTTTATAGCAACAAAAAGCCTTAAATAGCTTTCATTTACTCATGAGTTAAGAATTTTGATAGTCAAGGGAGTGCTATGAAATACAAAAATTGCACTTCTTGCATCTAGATTGTACAATTAGGATCTTATTATCTTATCTCATCCCAATAAGCCAATTTTTCAATAACACATGTCTTGGGAGATTGTTTTGTTTCTATGAAAAAACTCTAACTTTTTCCTCTTTGGACTCTTATTCCAAAGATTACACAACTAAGAAGATATCTACAACTACAAAGAATTGTCATCCGGAGAAGGATTCTTTGTACTTCTCTATTGCAAAGAACTACCTTTACCTATAGCCTTTCTAAGGAGAATTTTAGCTCCTATCCTTATATTTTGTGATTTTTAATATTACCTTATCATAGGTTTCTTGAAGTTTCATATCTATGTCATCCCTTAGCTTTAGGGGTATTTGTTCTAACTTTGGATCTTTGTATGCATGCACGTTGAGAATTGAGCCTACAACTTGAGGTCATGAATCTTTACATTTGCAAAATTACCTATTTTGGCTTCTTTATGGAGCTCTATAATTTGATCTTTAGTCCACTCTAAGTTCTTAATAATCTTAACCATTTCTTATTCAGAATTTTTATAAGCTTCATTTATTTCATTGTTAATTTCTTCCATCTCCTTACTTAATAGCAACCTAATCCTCTTCTTCTTTTGTAGTTATATCTACATGGCCTCTACTTTATGGTTTGTTCCCTAATTTTATTCCTCCAAGATAAATTTATCAACTATAACTTTTGCCTTTCATTTTTTCATGTCTAATTGCAATCTACAAATGTGGTTAATTTTAGTTCAAATTCCTACTTGAAACCAATCTTGTCTTTTCTTACTTTAGTTGAATGTTTTCTTAGTTCTTCTTGTAGTTTTTGAATATAATGAGCTTGACTCTTCCTTATGCTCTCTAGTGAGGTATTCTACTAGTTAATTTCATGATTCTTATGCACCAAGCATTGCTTTCTTGCCCTCATATTTGTACAAGCTTCTTTCATTCTACAAATCTTCCTTACACTTGGATACCTTCACCTTTGTTACATAATTTTGTGTGTGCATGTGCTTCACTAGCAAATTTTAGTCCATTTTGTAGGGCCATTCTTCTCTATATAAAGAAAGAATCATCTACAAGAACCTAAGAGTTGGTTCTATTGAATTTATTATAAAGTATGCTCCATCTATTACAAGTGGAACCAACACTACTTTGATTAAGAAACTCTATCCTCTAAACTCTTCTTCTTGGTGAGTTCTACGTGAAGTCTCTCTTCCCTTTCCTTCCATGTCCACCTAGTCTTTTTCTTCAACTTTGTTGCTTAGCTCCACTTGAGTTGGACTTGTAGGTTCTTTGGGTTGAAGATCTTCTTGATCCTTTTGTTCTTTGGCCACAACTGCCTCTCTTCAACTTAAACTTTATCTTGAGTATTGACTCTACTTTTGCATGATCATCTCCTTCCTTCTTTGAATTTGACTTGGTTCCTTGCAAAGTAACTTCTTCTTTTGTTATATCTTCTTTGTTATCTTCTTCAATTCTTCTTGAGCTTCATCCTCATGCAAAGAAATTTTGACCACTTTAGGATTTATCCTTGCTTTATTTGGCTTCTTCTTTGGAGTTTTGCTTGTAGAAGTTTGCTTCTTCTTCTTGGAGATGAATGTCACTACCATTTCTCTTAATTCCACAAACTCTCTTGAATCTACAAACTTAGCATCTGCTTTGTGAGTTCTTGATCATAAATTGTTCTTCAATTTTAACCTAGAAATACTCCTCCAACATGAAATATGTGCCAAATTGCCTCTTCTCATCTTTACTTAGCAAATTCAACCTCATATAGAAGTGAATTGCAGATGGAGCAAGATAGATAGCTCCTCCATCCTCCTTGAGTTCTTTGATCATGAATTATGCCTACCAATAGAACATGTAAGCCCAATTGATATGAGCTCCTCCAAATAATTGCTCTAAGAGTATCACTTGGTTAATCATCAAGTTGATAGTTTGATTCAAGCAAAAGAGCCTCATAATAGAGGGAACAAGGTATCTACAAATAAGGTACTTGTAAGTATGAACCTTCCAACCATTACTCTTTTACCTCTTTTGTATAAAGGAATTCTTGATGGCTATAGTAAACTCTATTCCTATCTTCTAAAACTTAGTATCCATTATCATCACTCTTAGAGGACTTGAATCTCCTTCTAGCACAATTCCTGAATGCTCCTTTGGCAAAATGTAAGGGTTATGCTAAAGATCCAAATTGCTTTCTTGCTTCTTCTTTGCATCTCTTGAATGATTATTGGGGAACCCAATTCCCAATTTTAGAGCAAAAACATCATGTGCTTGCTCTAGAATAGATCACTCCAAGCTCTCATTGCCCTTTATTGATTCTTGGAGATGGAAGGATCATTTCAAGGATCTTACTTGTGGTTTTATTTGATTTGACCATATTGCTATTGAGTGCACTTTGACTACAAAGAGACTAATGACTATGAAGAGAAGGATTACTCATTGGAAAAGTTATTGCAAAAAGATACTAGAAAAAGTGTAAATTAATTAACTATCATTTGGTTTTATAGATAAGGACTCTTTGCTAACAGTCTATAGTAGAAGAGCCATCACTATCCACACATGAAAACTCCCCAACTGGTGTCATCAAGTTTGGATGGCAATTCTTTATCTTGTTGGTGATGTCATTCAAATTGGCATATGGTTGTTGACTTAGAAGGACTTAGACACTAAAGATTCTTCATACTTGGGCTCTTTGTGCCCATTTCTTTGTACTAGACCAATCCTTGGAGATGTTTTCTTTGCTTCCAAAAAAGAACACAAATGAACTTCAAAGAATACTCATAAAGGAGGTTCTTCCCTTAAACATATAACTAACTTACTCTAATTTCATCAAAACAAAAAGTAAAATGAAATAAAATTGCAACTTTTGCAAAAAGGTGGGTACCACAATTGTATAAGAGTTATAGCCAAGAGCCTAGATCAAAGAATAGTAAAGGGTGGTACTCAATATGGATGTAGGTATTACTCAAGGCATCATCCTCAACATGAAGTTTAGGGACATGGCAGAAGAAATAAATACAAGGATTGTAGAGTCATTCAATGGACAACGGTCCACAAGTAATGGTTAGAAAGTACTCAGTTACAAAGACTCTACATGCCAGTAGTTGTTTCTTCCCTCATGAAAATAATTTTCCCTAAGAGGAAAACCTATTTAACCACCAACTAGGTGATCTTCTTCAAGCATGTTTATCAAGGAGAAATTATTAATTATGCTCAAATATTCTACCTACAAGGTAGTGCTATGTTCAAGGAGCTAAAGGAAGACGGAGGAGCAACATACTTGGAACCATTTACCATTCATTTCTACATGGGGCTTATCTTGCTCAACAACAAAGAGCAAAAGTGATTGCTTACACATTTCAAAATAGCGGAATACTTTGTCATCCACCATGAAAGGAAAGGGATTATCAAGGCTATATGGGAAATAGATTTGAAGTTTTCTATGACATGCACCTACGTGGAGATGAATAGAGATTAAATCCTTGCAAAAAAAACTTCCTTCCAAGACTACTCTAGCAGCAAAGAAGCTTGCAAACCTTAAAGTGGTGGACCTCTCCCTAGAGGAGTATGAAGTTGACAAAGAAGAAGATGAGGAAGAAGAATTAGCCCCACAAGACATAAAGATTGAGTACAAAGGAGAGGAAGAGCAAGAAGACATTGAGTCTAAAGGAGAGTAAGAGCAAGCAGATGTTGAGTCTAAAGAAGAGTAAGAGCAAGAAGATGTTGAGTTTGCACCACCTAAGACCAATGAGCAAACATAAAGGAACATGCGAGTCAAAGATCAAGAAGATCAGAAACCTATGACTCCAAGATGACTTTCAAGACTTCAATAACTTATGACTCCAATACACCGAGATTTTCCTTTAGAGTTGGTAGTACTAGAAACAAAAAAAGGAGTAGCCAGAGATGAGGAAGTAGACATCCAAGGAGACAAAGCACTCAAAGAAGTGTGCCACAAAGGTGCAAAAGTGGTGACTAAAGAACAACCAAAAGATGCATTCAATGTTGTAGACTTTGTGGTAAAATATCTTGGTTATTTGTTGAAATACTTGCATAAAATACTTCCACAATACAGGGAGAATTGATTGGAGATCAAACTATAAGTCTTTGTTGAAGAAGTGACATGTAAAAAAAATGCATTCAAGCAAAGAAGGACCATTAGGAGATGAAGAGAAAATGAGGTATGTATAAGGAGGAGTGTAGGAGATATGATACCATAGTGTATGAGATGGAGGAATTTAGAAGGAAGAACACTTCATTAGAAGCTAAAAAAAATACTCAAGTAGATAAAGCCAAAATTAAAAGAAGAACTAAGTGCTCTTCAAATAGCAAGAAATTTTTTATAGAAATGGCAAAATGGAAAATTACAAGATTGTAGTAGGGAAATCCTCCAACTTAAACAACAATTAAAAATAGAGCAAGGTAAGTTCATTAACTTTGAGTCTTTAATGGAAGAATATAGGAAGGAGAATGGCTTCAATATAGAGTCTCTGCAATTTGAGTTACAAAAGGAGTAAGACAACAAAGCATTGAATAGAGCCAATATGATGAACAATATTAGTATTGATATGATGAACAATATTAGTATTGAGATACAAGAAGCTACAAATGGAGTAAGACAACCAAGTAGTGATTAGGGCCAAGATGATGAACAACCTTAGTATTGAGAGACAAGAAGCTTACAACAAATCCATAGGAGGTAATGATCAAGATGAGTAAAGATTTGGAGGATCTTTGAGGTCAATTTGTGTTGATTGCCAAGAAAGTAACCAAAATTAAACAAGTTGAATTTCCAAGTCTTAACTCTCAACAAGAAGGTGTTTGAATACCGAAGAATAGACCTATAGCTATAAATCATAAGCTATGTAGCTATAAATCATAAGAAAAATATGGATGGAAGAGTTAGTGAGTCCTATAATACCTTACTATTTGAGAAAGCCAATTATAAGGAGGCTAGAGGCAAAGTCAATTCTTTGTAGTAGGAATTTTTTGAAAAATTCTTCATAATTTTAATTATTCTTAATAGGATCTTTGCATAAGTAAACCCAAAGAAGAGAGCAAGTAGGAGCATTCTTTGGAGAGAAATTATTGTCCTCTAAAGACACATATGCAATAATTGTAAGTTTTTATAATGTAAAAAGTGTAGGAACAGTTTTAATTAGAATTTTACCACTTGTAGTTTTGGTAGAGATATTCACATGTCTTAGCCTGCTAGCAAGTAGATTTCTTAGGTTTTGTATGGTTCTTTGCTACTTAAGATTGCAATTCCATGTAAATATTCACTCAATTGCATGAAGATAAATAAAAGTGAAAGAGAGAAAAGTTCTTTCTTGCTTTTGCTTAATTTTGAGTACTCATGTTTATGTTTTGTAGTGTGGTTGCTTTTACATCTATGTAGTGAGAGTATAAAGAGCCTTGTGTATATGATCTTTGGTCTTGATCTTTGAAACCTTGTGTGTTTGATCCTTGATGCACTTTACCTAAAGCAATGCATTGATGGGACTTAAGTGACATGTAGTGTTGATATTACTTAGTACTTGATATTCATTAAAGCAAAGATTCTTTGAGGATGATTTGCCTTCTAGGATGTGTAGAACATGTTCTTTGGAGTATAAATCTTATTTGTAGTTGCACTTAATCATTGCATTCAAAATTTAGTTGGAATTGATATTTAGTGAATGCAATACTTTTTTGTTTTCCACTTGCCGTAATACATCTTGGTGGTGACATTACACTCTTTTTGGAGTGTTCTTTGCTAAAGAGGCTAAATGGACCACAATAAAGAACTACAATAGTGAAACTTTCATTCAAATCTTGCTATTTCTAAACCATATCTTTGTGTGAACAACCTATATCTTGCTATTGTATTGCATATTCTCCAACACTAGGATGCCTAGAGTATCCAAATCAATGTGATGAACATTGATAATGGTATGTAACATATCTTCCAATGTGAAATTTGCTTGTTTTGTTTGCCCATGAGTTTGAGGATGATAGGTTAAAGACAATGCAAGCTTGGTGCCAAGGAGTTTAAAAGGCACTTTTCATAATTTTCTAGTGAAGCAAGGATCACAATCAAAGATGAGATCACAAACCTTGGCATCCCATGGTGTTTGAAGACAATATTGAAGTAAATTTGGGTTAGCATTGGAGCATCCACAATATTCACCATGGATGATAAGTGAATTAATTAATTCGCTTATCATAGTACAGCTAAGCTTATTAAAAACACCATAATTGTTGTATGGTCTTCATTTATCTTTGGCAATGATATTATAGGGTCTAAATTTACATGTTCCTATTGGGTAGATGGAATTGGGAGTGGTTGGAGTAGTCTACCTAGGTTTTGGTTGTTGGTCTTGTTGTGTTGGCTCTCACCATATCAAAGAAACTCTCAAACCTCTTGTGTAATGTTTGGCTACTACTATTGATATTTTAAAGTACTCACGGTCTTTTCCACACCCATGTGACAAGCAATTGGTAAGTCATGTGACTCTTGAGTTGCACAAGTTGTAGACTTCTCTTAGTTTCAACATAAACCTGGTTCTTGCAAAATAGAAGGCTATCCTTGAGTGCAAAGGTGTTGAGCTCTTTGTCATATATTACAAGATAACTTTGCACAGGATGAAAGAAGAGATCCTATTGTAAAGTGGTCTTGAAATTTTTTTGGATCTTTGAGTTAGTCAAGATTGTGGTAACAGCCATTTCCATGAGAGATTCAAGAATCTTCAAATCAAGTTATTGTTGATAGACTATCAAGTTATCGTATCATGGAACTTTCTTTGTTTGTACTCAAGCTTGATATCAAAAAATTATAGTCCTCCCATTGATGATACAAAATCTTCATGTGCTCCAAATATAAGGTTTACAACAAGGGTTTGTGGTTGATATACACTATCACTCATTCTCCAAAAGATAATTTCTTCATACTTTTGTTGCATTTTCCATTGCAAGTATTTTTTAATCTTGAACACAATAATTCCTTTTTGACATGTTTAATTGTCAAGATAAAAAGGAAATGGGACACAATCTTGTTATATTCTAAGAATTCTTGTTCTTGTTATATTCTAAGAATTCTTGTTTTAACACAATTCTAATTGCATAATTAGAAGCATCAAAATCAACCAAACAAGGTAGTTGAGTATCATAGAGTTGGAAGATGGGTCATGAAGACATGATATCCTTAAGTTCTTTTAATTTCTCTTCTTGCTTGGTTTTCCATTCAAAGCTCATTGTCTTTTCCAAGAGATATGTTAATGGTATGACAACATGAGCATAATATCGAATGAACTATCAGCAAAATTTGTCAATCCATTGAATCCCTAAACTTCAATGGCATCCTTTTGAGTAGGCACCAATTAGTTACAAACTTGATTTTCTCCTCTTCTATCTTAATCACCTTTATTGAAACATTATGGTACAAGAAGGTAAGTTCCTTTTATAAAAATATCAACTTAATACAAAGATCCAACTTTAAGAAGTGTTATGTTCCACCTAATTGAATCTCAATAAGTCATCAATTGAAGGCAAATCATACTTATTCTTCATATTTTATTTATTAAGACTAATAATCAATATAAAATCAAAGCATTCTATCTTTCTTTTGTATAAATAATATTGGTGCTTTCCAAGAGGATGTACTATATGTATCAAATCATTCTCCAACACTTGGTCAATGTTGTTTGAAGTTCCTCTAACTCTTTTGGTGAAAGCTAATAGATTGGTCTACTCACTATAGTACTATTAGATGATAGTTTGATCTTGCTTGCTTTAGTCAAATGGTATACATCTTTGGAAAATTATTTGGAAATATGTCTATAAACTCTTGAACTATCTAATCAACCAACACTTTTTAAGGCTTGGTTTCTTGATTGATTCTCTTCTGCAATATGCTTTATATACACAAAAAATAAGAATATCTCCTTCCAAAGCTTTTTCTCCAATTTCTTTATTAGCAAGCTTCTCATCTTGAGATTTACTACTCTTAAGTTTCTTGCTCAAAGTTGCCAAATAACCTAATCTCTAATCCTTACCTTGGTGTTGTACTTGAGTTTTTCATTGGTTTCAATCAAATTAAACTCTATGATGTTCAAGCTAAGAAAGACCTAGAATGATATTATAGTGTAAAGAAGATATTACAAATCATACACTCTAAATACTCCTTAATCTTAAATGTAACAAGAC
Organism: Lunularia cruciata; assembly: GCA_948567375.1. Lineage (NCBI taxonomy): Eukaryota > Viridiplantae > Streptophyta > Marchantiopsida > Lunulariales > Lunulariaceae > Lunularia > Lunularia cruciata. The sequence goes on along the minus strand of OX419755.1, from coordinate 55,075,830 downwards.
GTGAAGTAAGGAATGCAAAATCTTTTTCTACCATAAGCCATAATAAATTTTCTCTCTTATATTGATATGAATGTATAATTCATTTTCAATTGTATGGACACATAATTCTCAAAACTCCCATAACAGCTAAAATCAATCATCATAATAGGATATTATACCTTGCAAATGAATCAAAATTGCATAGGTTGCGCCTTCAATCCCAATGGGCCAAATTAGATTCCTTATAAGTGGCTCAATATCTCCTATTGGGACTCCTTTTTTCCTTGATCCTTGTGCTCCAAGAACTCCATTTGGATAATGAATTGAGTCCACACATTATTAGTTGTGCACTTGTTAGATGGCATCAATCTCTATTAATGTCGGCTCATCCATCTATGTGTGACATGTTTATAGGTTCTATGAAGGCCTAAGTCAAGACCAAGTTGTGGCAACCAAGGAATCAAAGCACCTAGCAAAATTTGTAGCTTTTCCAAATGTTAAGGCATACATTTAATTAGTTCCAACTTGGTATATGATTTCAAACCTCTCATAACGTGATCCAAAGCTTTGCCTTCCTAATCTTTGGAATTTTCATTATTATGTTTTGGAATTGAGTGATGCAATTACTCATAAAACCAATTCTGTCAATCTATCTTATTCAGCTCATGTAACATTTATCATTTTGAATCTCCAAATTATTGCAGTTGTAAATTTTTCCCATGTCAAGATTAGAGCAAAAATTACCATTTAGCTTGCTCTACCCAAAACTGCCACCATAGTTTTGAAACTCCATCTAATTGGCTCAAAGCCAAGAAATTCCAACTTTATTTATCTCAACTATTTTTAGTTTCAAAGCACCACTCACAATCAAATACAAAGTTATCCATTACAAGCATTAAATTCTTACCTTCAAATGACTTAGGCTTTGGGAATTGCACTCAATCTTCTCCCTCTTGTAAAGTTACTCTCTCCAATTGCTACTATCATTGACCATCACAATCTCTCTCTTCCAACAATCAAGTAAGAAGCTAGATATATAAAATTGTATAAGAATGATAAATTTGGACATTGCCATCATGGCTTATACTCTTCTAACTATCTAATCAAAAATGTCCAAGTTAATATGTAAATGAAACACATCCACCACTCTTTGTAAATTACAATAAGAAGGATCAATGGTTCATTAGATAAGGTAATTGCATTTAGAAAATTCTAATCAAAGTGTTAAATGATAAATTGCATGAATATGGTTTGAGAGTACATAAATATATAAATCCCGATGCTTTGGGAGAAACAACTATCACATTACTACTTTAATACCAATGTAAAAGACCATAAAAACAATAAAATAGAAGGTCACATCTAAAACTCTCATTTGAGTGAAACTCTAAATGCTTAGCTTCAACATAGGTTTTGGTATTAATAAGCAACCTATGTACAAGGCTCTTGAGAGGCTTATAAGGAAGGTTCTTTCTTGTAATGCAAGCTTAGCTAATTGATTATTTGGTGTGCAAGTTAATCTAGTTGTCAACTTGGCATACAAGCCAAGTTAGCTATCAACTTGGTATTCAAGTTACTCAATCCTTGGAAAATTTCTAAAAGCTTCCTAGATGCTTCTAGTACATTCTTAGAATTTCCTCAATATATGTTAATCTTACCTCCTATAGTTATATTTAACTTCTACTAACTTCATATTATTACAACAAAGTAGAAGCAAGATTTACTCAAGTGATATGATGGAAAATAAAATTATGAGATTAAATTAAGGTCAAAATTGATGTTGCAATGAATATAGTGAAGACAATATGATGATAATTGATGGTAGATTTGAAGGTGTAAATGATGATATCTAGTCTACTTGAGCATTAAAGTATGCTCAAACCCATTATTAACTTATGGGGGGTTATTTTTCAATATAGTTATAAGATTTGCCAAACTTGTGGAATAAATTCTATGTATTTGTGTAATAATTGCCTCTAACAGCTATTTAATATTGGTTTTTAGACTTTTTAAATAGCATTATTTTTATGAAAAACACATAATGCTTCAATTGTGTATGAAGATAACGCAAATTTTGTTTCAAGTGTATGCTTAACAAATTGAATGGTCCAACTTTACATAAAAAGATATATAATGTTATGTATGATCATCAACATGTTCTTATGAAAATAGATCTAAATCTACAATAAATTATAGATGCATGATAAAGATAAAATAATTTTAATTATTATTGATTTCATAATGAACCAAAGTTAAGATACTTCCTTTAAGATTAATTATACAATAAATCTAGGATGTTATTTTATTGAAACAAGAATTCACCTTTATTATTATTTTAAAATAGTTGTTATTATTGAATTTAATTGATGTATGAAGCATTCAATAATAAAGAACTATAATAATACTTGCATGTGTATTGAGAATGGAGAATACATGTGAAGATTGATTACAATTCCATAAACTATATTCATAATTAAAGGTTTGGAAATGAAAGAATTATAAAAAATCAAAATAATTTGTTTTTATTTTATGATTTTTCATAATTTAATTAATTGATCTTGCTAACAATACTAAGCCAAGTCAAATTGATAATAGATTGTAATCTTAAGTATAGTTTTCAAAATTCCCTATAACTATCTATTATTAGGTGTGAAAGTTGAATAAACTACATTTCAAAAGAAAAAGCTAAAAGATATGGAAGAATACTATTATATCAGTTATCATAATTATCTTTTAAAATCAAGAGCTGATTAAACCTTAGACATCAATAAGGAGGAGTTTGACATATAAATATGCATCAATTGGAGATATAATTTTGGAAATTATATATGTACTATATATATATGAAAATTTTAAAGAAAAAATTACAATATTCTACAAGTTCTACTTATAGTGCATAATTACTTGATTCTTAAAAAAAATATAAGTTCCTATTCTTTTCATCGATCTATGTCTTTTTACTTAATAGAGTAAGTGATTATAAATTTATTAAGGTGTTAATATAAAAATATTAATAAACTCTTTGCTCAAGTTTTATAAATTCAAAATGGGAGTATACGTCATGAAAGATCAATATTGGGATAGATATTAAATGTCATTCAATTAATTTGTATGATATATCATAGTTTATGAAATAGACTAAAATTTGAGATATAGAGGGAAGGCTACTTATAAGCTTAAACAAGCTTAAACAACCTACCTCAATATTTGGGGATCTAAGATTGTTTTATATAACAAGTTTTCACATGACTTTATCTTATCTCTTAATATGTTATATACAAATAACTACAAAAGAGTCCTAAAATTTACCATACAAATTACTTATGTAGATCAAGATGAAGTACTAGTGGCCTTAATTTCCTCTTCTTGAATAAGTGTTGTTTAGAGTAAAAGGGGTAAAATATGTGATCTTTTGGCTGGTTTGATGATTCAATGATAACTTAATAAATTACATTGCCTTAGAATTTACAAGGTTTCATTCGAATTTCTTTCTCTCAACTTTTGAGTGTACAAAAGAGGCTTATTCTAGTAGTAATGGGTGATTGAGAATAGCGTTTGATACAAAGAGTGAGACTGAAAATAGCTATCATACCCAAGGAAAGCAATATGTGTACAAATAACTTAATCTTGGCATGAGTATGGAGTGATAGACATTAAAAACTTTTATAATTTTGGAATTGGGAATAAGTATAATCTAGATCCCTTAACTAGAATCCTTGCGCATGCAAGTCTAGTGCCAATAGCCACAACTCAAATAATTTATAGTGAAGTAGATTTAAGTTGTTGTTGTAGTTAAAATTCTTATAGTTGGATCATTGGGAGGGGTAAGTAATCCGTATACATTTGGGTTTCTTAAAATTTTTTTATGGAAAGTCTACAAGAAACCTCACAAGCTTCCAATAAATAATTACAAGAAGTAAGAGAGAAATACTACCTTAATTTTATAGGAGTTACTCCTATAGCCTCTTGAAATTTTATGGGTCATGAGAAAATGATCCATAAACTTTTATGTGTTATGGCTGGTCCATAGAACTTAATTACCAAAAATTTGACCAAATTCTTATATTTTGAAATTTGAAATTTTATGGTTGGATTCATAAACATTTATAAGTTGGTTATGAGGCACATTAATAAACTTACAAGATCCTTATGGAATACCTAATTCCCATAATTTTAGTTTTTTAAACCTTCTATTGCTTTTATCTTTTGGCCAAGAATATGATTTAGGTTTTATTAACGATGTTACTTTGAAAAGAGTAGAGTGCTTAAAGCAAGCATATGCTCCAAATGAATTGGCATATAATAATGTGACAATAATCTTGTCACATTGAGTTTATATAGGGATTATAACATTGATCAAAGGGATAATTTTTAGTATTTGTATTAATTGTTAGAGGCAACAATCTTAGATTCATGAAATATGAACTTTTTCAAGGATTTTTTCCTAATGAAAAAATAAATTCGGCAGCAAGTAGTTGATAAGATATAATATTAGTCTCAACCATAAATAATGCTTATTAGTGATTGACATATATTTACTTGATAACTCTACCAAACTTCACAAGAAATCAGAGTTAACCAATTTTTTATGGAAGGGAGAATATAGTTGCAAGGCCAAAACATAAGGGACTTGACAAAAGTGCACCATTAGGAGTGGAGCCTAATTTTGATGTCTTTTCCTTTCTTATCTATGACAAGAGTACACAAGAACTGAACAAGAGAATGAGGTAAGGAGAAAGACAAAATAAATAATCATTTCTCTTTGTCTTTTCAATTTTAGTTCTATTGGTACACTAATTGAAAAGTATTGAGAATTTGTTTAGATATGAGCATACTCAGTTTTTTAGGATTTTGAGTAATTATTTTGCTATGAAAGTAGTGGATTTGGATCTTCTTTTTCTAATCTCTTGGTGTTTATACCCTAGTTTATTGGAACCTAGTTTAAAAATTAGGAATTGAAAATAAAGAGTTATGATTTTTTATAATCTAAGGGTTTACATAGTTAGAATTTATTCATATGAGATGTGATATGAATAGTGTGTGGTTTGGAGAGATATAGATACAACATCTTATGTTTTTATTATAATTTTTTTGCTAGCTATAGACTACTAAAGATACATCATATTGAATGTATTGAAGAATTTATATATATGGAATAATGATATATGTGAGAAAGATGAAAAATGATTATGCTTGGATCACTTAGGATGCTATGTAAGGCAAGCTTTCAAATTGAGATTATTAATATTCAAAATTCCATGTGCTAGGATGGTTTCAATTATAGTTTTATTGGTAGTGTAAGTGCTTTTAGAAAGGAATTTTCTTTATAGTGAAGACCATTTAGTTGTTGTCATGCTTTGTCTTGTTCTCTTTGGTAACACAACCAATGCCTAATTTTAGAGCCTATAGATAGGAGGTCCTTTTTGACTTATGATGGGAGGTTGTGCACACTTGTACGTCCATCCAAATTCTCAATCTTTCCTTCTATCATATAGGGCAAAAGAGAAACCTAACCTATAATCACAACACTTTCTCTTGGCTTGTTCATTATCATTAAGCATTACCAACAAGAAATAGCCGATATGCCTAAAGAAAATAAACCTAAGTGCAATGCATGCACCTAATCAAAATCAATTGTGCATACATGTGTCAAGTATCAATAATCAAGTATGCAAATCATGACATGGATCCAAACACAAGCATATCAATAATAAATTTACCATGCTTTTTCTACACAAATACCTCAAAGCATCTTTTTTTTTGTACAAGTGCTGCTTCATATCTATACTCTTATGAGTTACTTTCAACTTGTACTCCAAACAAGGGAATTCTACATCTTTGTTGTGGAAATAACTCCAAAACTCAAACTAATATGATTTCTTCACTCTAGCTTTAATTAAGATGTTTTAAGACTGAATGGAAACTCTATAAGATAAGCTTTTTAATCTTATGTAGCAATATCCATTATGACTATTAAAACTTCCATGATAATGCAATACAAGTAGCTAGGCATATTACTTGGAGGTGAAAATTGGCTTGGTAACATCTAGAAGGATGTTGTGTACAATGGGCTAGGATAATCAAATAGAGGTGTCACCAAAAGAGTAATTCTAATAGAGTAGAAGCCAAAAATAGCTTGAAAACTTTAGAGCCAATTTTGGAGGCCTAAATGGATGAATTAGGCCTAAAAAATAGGAAGATTTTGGCCCCTTAGGAGAAAAAGCTTACCCACACAATTCTGATCTCCCTACAAGACAATTCCTTAAAGATTCTTTCTGGTCCAACTAGATAGGACAAGGATTGACATGTCACCAATCCAAAAAACAATCCAAGATAGAGCTTGATGATAGGTCACCAATCCATGTATCTGATCCAAGGGTAGAGATTCCTTTGAGTGGATCTTCTTTACTATATAATAAAGTGAAGGTGCTCCCTTGGTGCATTGAAGTATTGAGTGTGAAACTTGCATTTTCTCTCTTGTACCTCTCTTTGAGAGTTTTTTTGTCCTTGGAGTTTTACAATGGTATCAAAGTAGGTGTTTTAATCCAAGAGAGTAGATCACCCCTCTTGGAAGAACACAAGCTATTATAAGTTGAGTAATTTGAGGGGAGAAATCATAGGGCAATTGTTAGACTTGGGAAGTGCTTTACAAAGTCAATGGGATGGAGGCACTAGGAGGAAAATTTCTTGCACCTAGCTTCCTATTCTTGAATCCATTTCACATCAAGATTATGTACATTCAACATGAGTAAATGAGAGTATCTCTTGTTTATCATTTTGGAGTAGAATTCATGGATAGTGATAAATTCACCAAACCCAATGATTCTACCTATGTGGTATACAACAAGGAGTGGGATTTGACAACCTACATTCTATTATGATGTTATGGATCTAAATGTATCAAATCCTCACCTTTTCAACATGCAAGTAGAAATTTATTTTTTGGTTAGACTAAAAGTGATGTTTAGGGATTTTGTAGTCCATAATTTTGGTGAGGAATATTATCAATGAGTGATAGCCTTTGAGGTCCCAATGGTAGTCCCCATAGTTCATGCTCTCTCTTGAGTGATCATTCTAACCCTCTATTGAAGTAGGAAGTAAAAATTGAACATTAGTCATGTGTAGGAATCATGGATCCGTAGTTGCAAGAGTTGATGGAAGGAATGTAGGGGATGTTGAACAAGTTTTGGGAAATCAAGACGACAATAGAAGAATTGCAAAATCAAATATGTATTGTCAATAATGATCAAGTAATGCAAGAAGGGGAGTCATCTCAATAACCAACACCAGCAATCAAAGTACCTAGAGAGTTATGCATGCCAATGATACCAATTCCAATCAACAACCAAGCCACATTATTACTATGAATGAAAATGATGTGCAACATAACAAGGCATAAGGCCTTACAAGGCATAATGTTCCATAATGTTTGAGCCTTACAAGGCATAATGTTCCATGGAAGTAGTGGAAAATTGGATTTCAAGAATGAATTGATACTTTCAATTGTTCATAACGGAGATCAATGATCATTATATAGATGTGTTTGTGTGTGAGTGCTTGACCGATAAAGCCCTCACATGGTATGAAGCTTGGGAACTATCATTGCTGGTAGAAGGAAGAGAGGTCACTTGGACAGCCATGCAAGAAGTGCTACTCAAGAATTTCCAATTTGTGGATTTTCTGCAAATGGCCCAAACTAGACTTTGGGAGTTGAAGCAGAAGAATAGCATACAAGAGTACGTGGAGACATTTTTGGATCTATAGGTTGTGATAACCAATATGAGTCCAGCCAAAGCTCTTGAAAATTTCAAGAAAGGATTAAAAGAGAAAATTTGCCAAGAAGTAATGGTGCAAATCCTCATACGGTTTTTGAAGCCATTGCCTATGCTCAAAGAATAACAAGGGCGCTTAGAGGAGGTGAAACAATAACACCGATGAAAAACTATCGGGGCCAAGACACACCATTTTGGTGGACCAGGTCCTATGAAATTGGGCAACATTCAATTTCAAGACCAAGGAGCAAGACCTCTCCAAGGAAAATGAGGACGGGTCAAAGAAAGGAAAGAAGGAGTCCCATGGGGAGAAGGGACTTGAGTAGAACCAAAAAATGTTATAATTGTGACCAAATTGGGCATATAGCCATCAATTGTAATGCTTGTCATCTTAGAGACCCTTGGCCTCCACACAAGCAACCTTTGAACCACATGGAGAGGAAAATTGAAGAGTAGGATATGGAAACCACATTGGAAAATGAAAATCACTAGTAAATGCACCTCACAACCTTACTAGCTTGGTGAAGAAGAGTAAAAGCGGGGGAAGGAAGAGGACAAGTGTGAAAGATGGAGGAAGATCAATGCACAATTAATTGTTGTAAATGGAATGCAAAAAGGCAATCCTTTTAGAGTGTTGATAGAGCCTAGGGCAATAGAGAATTTCTTGTCTCGCTCCATTGCAATAAGGTTGGAGATGGAATTAGAGAAGGATAAGAAGGACAAAGTAGAGTTACCTAATGGTTAGACAAAGAGGATTGAGTCCTTACCTAGAAAGGTAATACTCTCTATAGGAAGGTATCAAGAGGCAATCAAGTTGCAAGTGGTACCACTAGCTCATTATGATGCAATCTTAGGTATGCCATGGATGGAGCATTACAACCCCACGGTGGATTGGAGAAAGAAAGTAGGGAAAACTAATCAATGGAAGATCTTTGGGGTTAAAGGAAGATCACAAAGGCAAGAGCTGCCTCTATATGTAATAAGGACCACATCTATTGGTAAGACAAATAAATGTTTCATGGGTTTAATAAGAGAGTTCTAGAGTGCCCAACACAATGGACAAATTCCTAAGAAATTAAAAAGATGTGTTCAATGAGTTCCAAGATGTCTTTTTGGATGAATTACCCATATTTTTACCACCAAAAGGAGAATAGATCATAAAATTGAGATACTTTATGGGAAGACATCTCCTTGTAAGGCCCCATATAGACTATCAACTCATGAGTTGGAGGAGTGTAAGGCTCAAATCAAGGATATGTTACAAAAGGGGTTTATCCAACCCAAAGTATCACCATATGGGGCTCCTATATTGTTTGTGAAGAAGAAAGATGGAACAATGTGCATGTGCATTAACTATTGGGGATTGAATCAACAAAAGGTGAACAACAAATATCCATTACCTTGCATAGATGACTTGTTTAATCAACTAAATGGGGCAAAGAACTTCATCAAACTTGATTTGTGGAGCGGTTATAACCAAATCAAGATTACAGAAGAAGATATACACCAAAATGGCCTTTTGAACAAGGTATGGTCACTTTGAGTACTTGGTGATACTGTTTGGTCTCACCAATGCTCCAACCACTTTCATGAGTTTGATGAATAACATATTTCATCTATAATTGGATAAATCTATTATCATTTTTCTTGATGACATCTCAGTCTACAGTAGGACACTAATAGAGCACAAGTAGCATGTGTGAGAAGTCTTCTAGATTCTACGACAAAATCAATTGTATGCCAAAATCTCAAAGTGCAAGTTTGGCAAATTTCAAGTAGACTACTTAGGGCATAGAGTAAGTGCAAAATATACCCAAGTGTTAATAGATAAAAAAGAATTTATTCAAAAATGGAGTGCTCTAGAAGATCAGACTCAACTCAAGAGTTTCTTGGGATTGATGAGGTTTTATTGTCAATTTGTCAATGACTTCTCCAAGATTTCTCAGCCTTTAATAGCATTGTTGGGCAAGAAGAAGAAGTGGATATGGGGAACCGCACAAGAGTTGGCCTTTTAGGAGTTGAATGATGCATTACTACATGCACCAATCTTGAAATAGTATGACCCAAAATGTCCAATCAAGATGGCTATAGATGCATCAGGTGTAGCAATAGAAGCAATCCTACAACAAGAATGGCAGGATGGATGGCACCCAATTGCATATTTCTCTTGTAAGTTATTATCGACAAAATGCAACTATCACACCACCAAATGAGAAGAGCTAGCCATTGTCCTTGCAACCAAGCATTGGAAGCACTATCTGGTGAGAAGGCATTTGTGGTAGAGACTGACCACAAACCTCTAGTCTACCATGAGACACAAAAATGTCCATAAATTCAATGGGTAGAGTGGAGACAGCAATTCAACATGAAAATCAGATATGTAGAAGGCAAGAAGCAACTTGCAGATGCATTCACCCAAATGCCGATGACAAACAATTTGGTGGTGAAAATCAAGATGAACTTTGAATTTTTTGGCCCAAGATTCTTACTGTTACAAAAACTGATTTGCAGATTGTAGGTGCTCAATCATCCAAAGGCATCACACCACCCAAGGACTCACCTTCCTTGATAGCAGGTTATGGATCCTAGATGACACAAAGCTAAGAACTACCATCCTAGCGGAATGTCATAATTCTGCCATTGCAGGTCATGTTGGAGTGGACAAGAACTTAGATGTGGTCAAATGCCATTATTATTGGCCCAAGATGAGCAACAATGTGATAAAATATGTTTGGAGCTGCCTACTTTGTCAAAAAAATAAGGCTTCTAATCAAACTCCCATAGGACTCTCCCAACCTCTCTCCACTCCTACACAACGTTGGGAACAAGTAAACATGGATCTGGTTTGTGAGTTGTCCAAGACCACCTCTAGGTTTGACTCCATCATAGTCCTTGTTAATTGACTTAGAAAAATGATTCATGTGTATCCTACCACCAAGGATGTTACTGCAACTAGCTCAATTGTACTTAGATGCAATCTTTTCTCATCATGACTTATCTCGTATGCTCATCACAGATAGAGTCACTCAATTCACTAGTTTGTTTTGGAGAACACTCATTGGGTCTTCAAAACCAAATTAGCCATGTCCATAGCTTACCATTCATAGACCAATGGACATATATAGAGAGTGAATTGCACCATTGAGGACATGCTTCATGGCTTTACTTTGGATGAGCAAGAGAGTTGGAACACCTTACTCCCATTGGTGGAATTTGCTTATAAATTTTTTGTGAATGCCTCCACACAAGTCACAACGTTCTTCCTCATGTATGGAGAACATCCTTTCAAACCTTCAAGCTTGATAAAGGTCCGCCCGGTGGCTCCCAAGGTTGACACTATCAACACTTTTGTTTCTAGAATCCAACAAGGGGTGAAGCACACCAAGCACAAAATTAGCAGAAGAAATATACAAGCAGATGCATATTGCCACCATATGGAGTTCAATGTGGGAGATAAAGTCTGGTTTTCAACCACCAACCTTAAGTTAGTTGGTCCTCATAAGCTTATACCTTGTTTTATTGGACGTTTCTCCATCCTTTGTTGCATCAATGCCGTGGCTTATCACCTTGAGCTACCGCCACATATGAAGATTCACCCGATGTTTCATATTTCCTTATTAGGTTGATATGCTCCTTAGCAATTCCGCTTCTCTTCCATCCAAGAAGTAGACTTTGTCCAATACTTGTTGATGAGGCAAAGGAGTATGGGGTCAAATGCATTCTCTATAAACACATCCATGGTACTCGCCATCCGCTTGTGGAATATCTGGTCCATTGGAAGGGTACCCACTATATGAGGCAACATGGGAGCCAATTTGACCAATGCACTAGTGTTAGTTCAATCTTTTGAGCAACAACTTTGTAACAAGGATGTTGTGTCTAAAGGGGAGAGGTCTATAATACAAGTAGCTAGACATATTATCTAGAGTTGAAAATTGACTTGGTAACATCTAGGAGGATTTTGTGTACAATGGGCTATGTAGATCAGACAAAGGTGTCACCAAAAGAGTACTCTACTAATAGAGCAAAAGCCAAAAATAGCTTACAAACTTTAGAGCCAATTTTGGAGGCCTAAATGGATGATTTAGGACTTGAAAATTGAAAAATCCTATCTTCCTAAGGGAAAATGGCTTGCTATCTCTCCCCCATGATTTATCTCATCAAGAGCATTCCAATGGTACCTCATCTACATGATTCTAAGCTCTCTATAGGAAGATTCCCTAAATATTCCATTTGGTCAAACCCATTTGACCAACTAGATAGGACAAGGACTGACATGTCACTCATCCAAACAACTAATCCAAGGATGGAGCTTATTGAAGGTCACCAATCCATGTATCTGATCCAAGGATGGAGCTTCCTTTGAGTGGATCGTCTTTGCTATATAATAAAGAGAAGGTGCTCCTTTGGGGCATCAAGAGATTGAGTGTGAAACTTGCATTTTCTCTCTTGTATCTCTCTTGGAGAGTTCTCTTGTCATTGGAGTATTATAATAAGTTTAGGATTTAACCATTACATCCTTTAGCAAAAAAAGAGAGACCAAAAATCTTGCTTAAGGCTTTGGAGTTGGATTTTGGAGGTCCATATATCAAGTTGTAAGAAATTGGGCCAACCAAGTAAAGTATATAGTTTTGGATGTTCAATGAAGTCTAAGAATGGAATTTAGAAAGAAGAGACAATTTTGGGAGAAAGTTGAAAAAAAGCTACAATAACAAGACCAAAAGTGCAAGATTTGAGCAATTGATGATCAAGATATAATTGAATGAAGCAAGGGGAGCCTAATTCATACCCAAATATTCTCTTACCAAGTTTTGGGAGTCTTATTCTAGATTTTGACAATTTGACAAGAGGATTGGAGAGTAGATAAATTATTGGTTGTGTTGCACTAAAGTAATGCTTCTTTTAAGTCAATCTCAAATGATATATGATCAATTATAGTTGGAGTATTCAGGATTTAGTATATAGTTTAGATCAAGGTGTTTGGGTAGAGATTATGATTGGGTTTGAAGTTTTAATTTGAACACTTTGGAAGATTAAATTAATCACAATTCTTAGTCTTTAATTAGAATTTTGGGAGAAGTCAAGTTTGGAAAATTGGAATTTATGATTCAACTACTTATATTTGGATTCTCTCTTTACTTTGCATGATTGATATGCCCAATTGGTTTAAATAGGTGTGTGTATATTGTGCTTAGATTTATTTATCTAAGGTGTGCTAGGTATTTCTCTTTGGTAATGCTAGGAATGTTGACCTAAAAACCAAGTATACATGTTATGATGGTAGGTTAGGTTGTCATTTTTTCAATACCCACTAAAAGTAAGATTGGAGATTGAGGTAGAAGATCCTTGCGGTTGGAATGCATAAGTATGAAAAACCACCAATGATAAATCTAGATACAACATATTACCTATAGCCTCCATAATTAAGCTTATGGTGTATTTGCAAAGAGAACAATGCAAATTATTATACTGAAACACTAGAAATATAAGATCTACACTTCTAGGATACTCTTAAAGTCATGATTGAAACTCTTTGTTGTCTCAATCATTTTTTTACCATTGTAAATAAACCAATTGAGGCATGGGAGTGGTTTGTGTCCCATGTATGCTATATGCTAGGCTTATTTAGGACTAATTTTCAATGTCCATGCTTATTGTAACAGACCAAGGAGAGAAATAGGAGAATGGAAGATTGAAATGAAAGATCACATTAGGACTCTTGAATGAGTGAAATTTTGAATGCCTAGTATGAGCTTGGGCTATGGTATTTATAGAAAACATACAAGGCTCTTGAGAAGCTTCTCAACAAGTTCACTAAAAGTTACTTTCTTTGAGTGCAAACCAAGTTAATTTGGAAGCTTCTCAAGAAGCTTCCTTCTAAAAGCTGCTTACTTGGCATGTAAACTAAGCTAGTAAAAAAGCTTCCCAAGAAGCTTTCTTCTAGGAGCCACCTACTTGGTGTGCACGTTAAGCTAGCCAAGAAGTTTCCCAAGAAGCTTCCTCCTAGAAGTTACCACTTGGCATGCACATTACTTGATACTTGGAAGGTAACAAGTAGCTTCTTAGATGCTTCTAGAATATTCTTAAAATTCTTGGCTAATTTGGATAATTTGCTTTTTTTGGGTCTCAATTGACTCATTTGTAAACTCTATATTGTTACACTTATTCTATAGGCTTTCTTGTGTATTCTATGATGAGATAACAATAAGTGTTTTGCTTATCAATCAATCAATCAATTTGCACATGATCCTTAGATGATTTCACATGGTTCTTATTTCTCTTAATCCACAATGGCATCTTTGTTATACTAGATAGGGATATGCAATGAAGCAAGAGGTAGTTGCTAGATATTGGAGATTTTGGGCTAGGGATTGAAGTACCTTAAGAAAATTCCATTCAAGAAGAATGTTTTAGGAGACAATTTAGTCACAAAATATTATTAATTCTACTTTGTTATAAGGTTATAAGGTCGTGGTTTAAGTTAGATAGTATAGTTGAGTGGCATGAGCCCTACACTTTTAATATATAGTTAGTCCCACCTACAAGGTTATTTCTTACTTATGCTTATTACATCCTCTATTAGGTCAAGGAGTGACATCAAAAGTCTTGGAGTATCCACTTGAGGAGTTATTATGTTCTCTTTGGATATCATATTTTCCCCATGCATAGGTATAACTCCATATCTCTCCTCAAGAGGTTTGTCATAGATGGTCTATAAATATCTCAAAGATTGTTTCAAAGTAGATGACCCTTCTAGTGGTCTTGTGGAGTTGTTCCAAGTGGTTACCATAGTAAAAAGAGGGAGATTCATATGCAATTAATCAAGTGCTAGGTGATGCTAGACTTGTTGTAATAAATAAATACCCAAGAAGTATTAGATAGATTGCTACTAGGGAGGTCCTATTGCCTCTTATAAGTTGTCTCTTGTCTTGCAACATTCTTCTCACATCCAAAACATTTTATTGCACACAAATTTGCTACACCAAGAGGTTACAAGTATATATCTCTTGGCATTAGAGCTCTCTTAGGTATCCATATAGATTGGATTGTCTAGTAGGTGGATGATGAGAATGCTTTCAAAAGCATCTCACTTGCATTATCTTTAGAGACTTAATGAGGCTAGTAGATCCTTTGGTGAGGATTATTTCTTTTATTTAATCCTTTTATAATTTTCTTCTCTCTTTACTTTCAATACAACTTCTTACAAGAGAGTCATTATATTCCAATGAATTGTTGGTAAAAGCATAGGGAGATCCCTTAGAGGACCTCTATTTGCCATGGTTCATTTTTGAGTTTCTTTTCTACTATATTATTTGTATCAAGTTTTGTCTTTCCCTCCTTAGTGGATGATACATGCATTGTAAAAGACCAAAACCAAGGAGAGAAATAGGAGAATGGAAACTCACATTGGGACACTTGAATGAGGGAAAATGCCTAGCATGAGCTTTGGCTTTGGTATTTATAGGTAGCATACAAGACCCTTGAAGCTTCTCAAGAAGCTTCCTTGAGCCGCTTTCTTGGAGTGCAAGCCAAGTTAACCAAGAAGCTTCTCAAGAAGCTTCCTTCTAGAAGCCACCTACTTGGTGTGCAAGCTAAGCTAGTTAGAAGCTTCTAGAAGCTACCTGCTTAGGGCACAAGTTAACTAGTTGGGAAGCTTCCCAAGAAGCTTCTTAGATGCTTCCAGAATATTCTAGGCTATTTTGTCTTATTCTCTACTTTGTAAGCCTGACTAACTTCGTTGCTAAACTCCATATTGTTACATATTCCCCCGCCGTTAGTTGGTGATATCCTTGTTGCCAATGAAGCTTCAAATTCCTTGATGGACGTCTGTGCATTCTGGAGGTGGGAAAGAAGTTCCCATGTGGCATCATGAAGGGGATACCCTTTTCAAAGAACCTTGTACTCCGTATGTTGGCAACGGCCTCATTGAATATGGCAACTTGCAAGGATACGATCAACTTTGTACTCCTCATGATCATTGATAGGGACAGGAAGAGAGGGAGGTTGGACTCAAGAGGAAAAGGAAGAGGGGTTAGGAACAAAGGGTTTCAACTTGGAAATATGAAAGATAGGATGGATACGCATGTGACAAGGCAAGGCAAGTCGATAAGCAACAAGAGAGACAATGTGGGTGATATCAAAGGGTCCTATCCAATTAGAGGTAAGTTTACAAACTTGGGTATCAAGTGGAAGAGGGAGGTTACTAAAGGATAGCATGACTTTATCACCAACTTCAAAGGTGAGATCATGACGATGGTGGTCCGCATATTGTTTTTGGCAATTCTGAGCAACAAGGAGATGAGACTTGGCTTGTTGGAGAGATTGGGATATAATGGTCAAGAATGTGGAAGTATGAGGAACTTGAGAGGGAGGGGGAGCAAGAAGAGAATCTAGAACAAGTGGATGGCCAAAATTGAGAAAGAAGGGAGAAAATCCGGTGCTTGCTTGTTTGGAATTGTTGTAGGCAAATTCTGCAACTGCAAGACATTCATCCCAATTGGTATGGTGGACATTGACAAAGGCCCGCAACATATCCTCCAATGTACGATTTGCGCATTCGGTTTGTCCATCAGTTTGAGGATGATAGGCCGTGGACAAAGCAAGTTTGGTGCCAAGTATCTGGAAGAGTGCTTGCCAAAACTTCTTGGTAAATCAAGGATCACGGTTAGAGATGAGTACATGTGGCATCTCATGATGCTTGAAGACATTGTCAAAGTAGATTTGCACTAAGGTTGGAGTATCCACGGTACACAAGTGGATTTGCTTACTAAGCTTATCCACAAACACCACAATTGTGGTGTATCCTTGTTTTGTCTTTGGCAAGGATGTGATGAGATCCAAGCGCACATGCTCCCAACGAGCGGATGGAATGGCGAGTGGTTGAAGGAATCCACTCGGCTTCTTGTTGCTGGCCTTGTTACGTTGGCAACTCTCACATGATCAGACAAAGTCTCAAACATCTCATGTCATGTTGGGCCACCACCATTGGTGTTGGAGGGTGCCCAAGGTCTTGTCCACTCCCATGTGACCAGCTATTGGTAAATCATGGGCTTCTTGAAGGTGCACAAGTCGAAGATCACCTTTGGCTGGAACATAGATATGGTCTGCATGGAATAAAAGGCCTTCCTTGAAGGAGAAGGTGTTGTACTCCTTGTCGCATGCTGTCAGACAACCGTGTACCATTTGGAAGAAGGGATCTTGTTGTAGAGCTGATTGAAACTCATTATGGACCTTAGGGTCAATGGACACCATTGTAATTGCTGTCGTGATGAGTGGAAGAGCCTTCAAATCAGGTCGTTGTGATAGAGCATCAAGGATGACATGGAACCAACCTGGTTTGTACTCAAGTTTGATGTCAAACAATTGGAGTTGCTCTTCCTATCGATGATGCCGACTCTGCATGTGCTCCAAGTGTAAGGTCTGTAACAATGGCTTGTGATCAGTTTGCATGATCACTTGTTTCTCCAAGAGATAATGCCTCCATACCTTGGTGGCATATACCATTGCAAGTTGTTCTTGATCTCAAGCAGAGTAATTTCTTTCAGCTGTATTTAGTTGGTGAGACACAAAGGCAATAGGATGTGGTCCATCTGGAAATTCTTGTTGCAACAAAGCTCCAATTGCAAAGTTAGAAGCATCAAAATCAACCACACAAGGTAGTTGGGGATCATATGGTTGAAGAATGGGTCTTGAAGACACCATATGCTTTAACTTTTGGAATGCTCCTTCATGCTTGGTGGTCCATTGGAAGCTCGAGTTCTTTCCCAAGAGGTCAGTCAATGGTGCAGCCACGTGAGCATAATAGTTGATAAATAGTATGTAAAAACTGGCCAATCCATTGAATGCTCGTACTTCTATAGTATCCTTTGGGGTAGGCCAATCAATAATGGCCTTGATCTTCTCTTCTTCCATCTTGATCCCCTCTAATGAGATCTTATGACCCAAGAAGGTAACCTCCTTTTGCCAAAAAGCACACTTTGACTTCTTGTAGTAAAATTTCCACTATTGTAGTTGTCTTAGGACTTCTCGCACATGATTCACGTGTTCTGCCTCTGTCTTACTATAGATTAAGATGTCATCTAAGAACACTACCACGGACTGATCCAATAGTCCCTCCAACACCCGATGCATATGATCCATGAAGACTACTGGAGCATTAGTGAGTCCAAAAGATAGAACTCTCCACTCAAACTATCCATACCTTGTGCGAACGACAGTCTTTTGCACGTCCTCTCCTTCAATAGAAATTTGCCAATAGCCACTACAAAGATCCAGCTTGGAAAAGTAGCGTGCTCTACTTAGTTGATCAAGCAGGTCATCAATCCGAGGTAAGGGATATGCATTCCTCACAGTTTGCTTATTGAGTCCATGATAATCAATACAGAAACAAAGTCCTATATCCTTCTTTGGAACAAATAGTATCGGTGCCCCCCAAGGTGAGGTACTATGTTGTATGAAATCTTTCTCCAACAACTCTATAAGTGTTGTTCACAACTCTTCCTACTCCTTTGGTGAGAGCCAATAGATTGGTCTACTCACTAGAGTACTTTCTAGCAATAACTCAATCTTGAAGAGCATACCTCGATCGGAGGGTAATCCCTTTGGCAGATCATCCGGAAACACATCTACAAACTCTTGAACTATCCGATCAACCATTGCTTGATGAGGCTCTTGGCCCTCCTCAGATTTTTCTTGTGCAATCGGCTTGATCCACACTGTGAATACATACTTATCTTCCTCCAAAGCTTACTCTATGGCCGCTTCATTCACAAACTTCCCTTCCAGGGACTCATCTCTCTTCCATGCTTGCTCCATGGTTACCTTCTTGGCAAACTTCCCATCTTGGGACTCATCTCCCTTCTAGATTCACTTTATGGCTACCTTCTCAACAAACTTCCCATCTTGGGACTGACTATTCTTAGGCGTCTTACTAAGAGGTGCCAGACAACCTAATTGGAAATTTCTACCTTGGTGTTGTACTTGAATTTGTTGTCGGGTCCAATCAAATTGAACCTTATGATGTTCAAGCCAAGGTAGACCCAGAATGATATCATAGTGTAGAGGTGCCACTACAAACCTCATACACTCCAAATACTCCTTCACAATCTTGAAGGTAACAGGATGTGAGGTGCCGAATGTAGAACCTTTTTTACCATCCGCCATCATCAAACTACTTCCAAACACTAGCTTGATAGGAATACCCAATTCCTTTGCTACTTGCATAAACATGCAATTCTTTGAACTCGCAGAATCAACCAAAATCCTACAACCCCAATTAGATATCATACCTTGCAAGTGAAGCAAACTTGCATAGGTCAAGCCTTCAATCCCATTGGAACTAATCAAGCTCCCAATAGGCGGCTCAAAATCTCCTATTGGGATTCTTTGTTTCCCTAATCATTTTGTTCCACAAACTCCATCTAGGCAACTTGTCGAGTTCGCCCATTCCTAAGTGGACATTCAGCAATGCAATGTCCAACTTGGCAACAATAAAAGCAACCTCCATTTTGTCGTAATCTTTCTCTATCTGCTATGCCAAGTGGTCTTTGTTGGATAACATCAATCTCCATTGGTATTGGTTCTTCCACTCGTGCGTAGTGTACTTGTAGGCTTTGTGTAGGTCAAGGTCAAGACCAAGTTGTCGCAACCAAGGAATCAAAACGCTCAGCCAATTGCATGGCTTCTTCTACATTTTGTGGCTCCCACATGGTTACCTCCAATTTGGTTCATGACTTCAATCCTTGCACAAATCTATCCAAAACTTCACCTTCTTGGATATCTGGAATTTGCATGATGATGTTTTGAAATTGTGTGATGTAGCTTCTCACTGAGCCAATCTGCCTCAACTCCGCCAATTTATCTCATGTGGCTTGGGTGGCATTTATAGTTTGACCAAGTATTGCATCTTTGAATTCTGCCCATGTCAAAATCGGTGTAACAATTTGTCGTTCAACTCTTTCTACTCAAAATTGCCACTAAAGTTTTGCCACGCCATCCAATTGGCTAGAAGCCAAGAGAATTTCTTTCCACTCATCTTGAAGATTGGTGGCTTCAAAGTAACATTTGTAGTCAAACACAAAATCTTCACTGTGCCTAGAAAATTCTTGCCTTCAAACACCTTGGGTTTCAGAAATCAAATGCAATCTTCTCCATCTCAAACTGGCGCTCTGTCTATCTGTTCTTGTCATTGCTGGTCTCGTTCATCCAACAATTGAGTAAGATGTTTGATTTGTTGTTGCATTGCAAGGATAACATCCGGTATTGCCGCCATCGCTACTACTCTATTCCACTACCCTCAATTTATCTAGTTGATTAACACATAGATACAACACGTCCACCGTTCTCCATAAGCTACAACTGGAAGTATAAAGGGTTCCTATGACACGGTGATCATATGTAGAAAATCCTGCCCGAAGCGCGAGGTGATGAATTGTGTGAAATGATACTTTGGTAATATCTGGACATGAAAGTCCCAATGGTCTGGCAGAAGTGGATTTGGTGGTCCATAAATTCCATCCATCCCATTCCTGCTCTGATACCAATGTAAAAGACCAAAACCGAGGAGAGAAATAAGAGAATGGAAACTCACATTGGGATACTTGAATGAGGGAAAACTCCAAATGCCTAGCATGAGCTTTGGCTTTGGTATTTATAGGTAGCTTACAAGACCCTTGAAGCTTCTCAAGAAGCTTCCTTGAGCCGCTTTCTTGGAGTGCAAGCCAAGTTAACTAGGAAGCTTCTCAAGAAGCTTTCTTCTAGAAGCCGCCTACTTGGCGTGCAAGCTAAACTAGTTAGAAGCTTCTAGAAGCTACCTAAGCGCAAGTTAACTAGTTGGGAAGCTTCCCAAGAAGCTTCTTAGATGCTTCCAGAATATTCTAGGCTATTTTGTCTTATTCTCTACTTTGTAAGCGCGACTAACTTAGTTGCTAAACTCCATATTGTTACATGCATCATGGCCCTATAAACCAAATTAAGTTGGCCTTTGACCACTTGACTATTAACCTTCATCTTGTAGGCTTGAGAATCAAGGTGTTAAAGGATAGAGCATAGTCTCTTTTAAGTATTCCTCTTGAACTCCTTCTTTTTAAGGGATGTATTACATTTACACATAGCTTATGCATCTTGGAGTACTAGTAAAGTCCAAGGATTTTTTCATCTGCTTCTCAATGACTATCTTTGCTCACAATATCCTTCATGAGGATGACCTTCTCCTATTAAAGGATTTCTAAGTGGTATATGGTGTACTCTAGTGTAATATTTTTTGTTGAATAACCTACTTCTTTTATGTGGTTCTTCCTCCTTTGACTATCCTCTTGCAATCGAGAACTTTTGGTAGGAGGATAATCTGAGTCTTTAGTGATTTTATTTGAGTACAGACTCTGAATTTATGACAATAAATTTGTTGTGTAGACAAATATCTCAAAAAATTTCTTTTTTGAGGACTAAGCTACTACATATAGAGGAGATAATACTTATAATATATTTTTATAGTAGAGTAATCTTGTAACCTTTGCTTTCCTCCTATTTGGTGATTGTTAATAGACTTGTCTTGGAGATGTACATGATGAAGGTAGATGAGCAATCATTTTCTCTCCAAATACTATTGTAATAAAAAATAAATAGTTTTTACCTTTAGGTAACAAGATGATCTCTCTACATACACATCCATTCCTTATGCTACAAGGGTATGACTTTGTTCTTGTTTTGACAAGCGTGAAAGCTCTTAGATCCTAACTTGGCCTTACATATCCTCTTGGATGGGTGGCAAGCAAAGTGGCAATAACCAAGGTGTAATACTACCAAGACATGAGAATCCCAAGAGAAATACAAGAGAGAAAATACAAAGTTTCACACTGAATACTCCGATGCACCAAAGGAGCTGCTTGTCTTTGTTATATAGCAAAGAGGATCCCCTAAAAGGAAGCTCCACCCTTGGATCAAATACATAGATGGGTGACATGTCAATGAGCTCCACCTTTAGATTAGTTGCATGGATGAGTGACATGTTGTTCCTTGTCCGATCTGGTTGGTCAAACACGTATGATCAAAGAGAATATTTAGAGAATCTTCTCGTAAGAAACTTAGATTTGCATGGGTGAGGTTCTGATCTACTTAGTCTATCATATGTAATATCATTTTAGATATTGCCAAACTAATTTCCACCTCTAGATAATATGTCTAGTTACTGGTATTACAAAAGGTCTCCAAGTATAGGAGTATGCGACAAGGTTACCTCTTTGTTCCTTTAGCCTTAAAGTTATATGGAGTTGTGGAAATGATATTCACTATATTTGTTAAGTATTGAACATGTGCTATTATATTAAATGTTATCATCCTATAATAAGAGTAGCACTTTCATTTTAATCATGTGTAGTCACTTTAGACAATAAGTGTCTATTACTCTTTATAGAGTAGTATTAATGCAATATATTGGAGAGCAATACTATTAGGTGAAATTTGGATGCTCCAATGGCGTATAGATTGTTTGACTCAAATAGATCTGATTTTCTAAATGCAATAGGAAAGATCCTTATGCAGAAGTTATGGTGACCTCATCTTACCTCTTAGGTTTATTTCTATATGCAATGATGGGTTCTTTCCATACTTCTTTAGATTATCCAATCCAAGAATTGATTTAGGAATGCTTGATTACTGTTTTTCTTTCAAGTGGTTTATATGGAGTACTTTGCTTGAAAAAAAAGGAAAGTATAGCATAAACTGTATAATCTCAAAAGGATTATTTTCATGCAAACTTGACATTTAATAAGGTTCTTAAGGTAAAATTTTTTACATCTTTAAATTTTTGTCTCATAAATATAATCATACATATTCTAACCAGAATTACTAAAAATAGAAAAAGCATAAGATGTTTTTATAAGTTGAGAATTATGAATTAGAGATATAAATATTAGAGGTGGCAATGTTGAAATTTAGGAGATAAGCTTCTCAACAAAATTAATAAGTTTGTTGATTTACAAATTCCTTTAAAAGGAACTTAAATTAGATTTTCAAAAGATTTTTCACAACATCCATATTTCTATAAAATACTCCTTATGTTCAAAGTATGGATCTTATTTCTTTCATAAACATATTTGAATATTCGAACATTTTAACTTATCATGCAGGGAATAGGTATCTTCTGTCGGTATCCAATCATAAACTTCACAGTCTTAAAAATTGTCAACGCGAACGAGCTTGATCCATACAGAATAATAATAATAATAATAATAATAATATCAACTAATTGTAGTCAATCATCCCAGATTTCTTCTGGTAATGATGGGATCTTCCCATCCTTCTTGTTATCCTACGCGGTCGCCTTGTAATGAGTAAAATGGCAACCGCGTAAGAAAACAAGAACGATGGGAAGACCCATCAAGCCGTACAAGGAAAAGACTTGGAGGTAAATGTAGTTGAAGTCCTTTTGGACGAGTCGTTCGGACAGAAAGCGTTGGTCCTTCCCTTAGACGACAAATGTACGATGTTAGCGGCAAAAAGCAGGAATTGTCGTAATTACGCATCTCGTCCGCAGCAGAGAGGACTTCCTGGTGAAGAAAATCGCTCGAGCTGGATCCAAGCGAAGAAGGAAGGGAACTCGAGGGGCGGGGAAGAAGTAGCAAACGGAGTTCTCAAATCTAAACAGCAAAATAGAAGAGGAAGCGGGTCATGCAAGAAGACGATTGGTGATTTCCAGCAGCCAGGAGCATAGTTGTTCTCCTGCAGACTTCAAGTGTCGGCTCGTGATAGATCGATTTGGTCGCGATGGTGGGACTCGAAATGAACGATCGTAAAAGTGAGGAACTGATTTATGCTTATTTATGATATTTAGGTAGTTATTGATTCCGAAATCCGTGGCGTAAGGTTGTTAGAGTGTGTCTCGGATCTGGCACTGGGCTAGGGTTTCATAATTGAATATTATCGGCTGTGATTTTATGGTGTTGGCCATCTGAGAGCTAACACTGGTCTTTATGATGTCTTTTCCTGGACACAGAGATCGGAATTGGACTCACGGGTTTCGGTGTTCTGTTCTCATTCCTTGGAATAATTTTCTTCTTCGACAAGGGTCTTCTCGCGATGGGAAATGTAAGAACCTGTACGCAATAATTCAGCCTACTAATTTTTATTTGAACGTTTCTCGCACATTGACATTGAACATCGATCCTTCTCAATTTACAGGCATTCAGTGCACTCCTTTTGAATGAGGTAGCAATTATACGTGAATTACCGGCAAGTAGCCAATTCAGTTAGATCTCATATCTCTCAGCTAGGGCTCGTATATATGTTCAAGTGCCTGAGCAGCATCTTAACCTGATTTTTGCCCAGGGATTCGGGTTCCAACCACTTACGCGTGAACTCCTAGAAGGAGATCGCCTTTGTGGCTAACTATCTTCGTGTCAATCAATAATGCAGATCCTGTTCATAGCTGGCGTGACTCTTACAATCGGGATGAAGTCAACGATATCCTTCTTTCTTAAACCACGCAACTACAAGGTTGTTTTCTTGACTCTGCCAGCATCATTTTTAAGGTCTTCTTTTGTACAACTGCATGGAGTCACTGCTTTGAGTGACAAACAAAAAGGTTGCATGTGTTGAAGTTTTAGTCTGAACATCAAGAATGATGTCAATAATGGCAAAGTTTATTGTCGAGATCATTTATTACCCTGCAATGAAATGGCACACCGTTCTCCGCTCCGATTACAGGGTAGCAAGATTGACACTCACTTCTCCATCGGATTTGCAGGGTTCTATTTCCTTCCTTGTTGGCTTTTGTTTAGTGCTATTGGGATGGGCTATCATCGGGATGATTGTTGAGGCGTATGGTTTCATCGTCCTTTTCAGGTTTCAGTTCGTTCCATCTCGACCTTTTCGCAAACTCATCACATTGTTCATCTGGCAAATCTTATCTCCAGAATTAGTATCTTCTTACCTTAGGCATCGACTGGTCACTTACATCACTCTTCTTTTTACTAGATGCCCGTAGCTTTTGTTGCTCGCCTTCACTTGTATTTATTCCTAGCATCCCGCCCGCATCACTTCTTTGACGAGAATTGAACGAATCTTCACATTGTTTCTAAGCCTCTAATGGCCACTCTTTTGCATGCGCAGTGGCTTTTGGCCCACAGTCGTCGTCTTTCTCGGTAGAATACCTGTATTGGGCTGGTTAATCAACACACCTTTCCTTCTAGCGGTAAGTTACTCACACATTTGGCTCTGGAGAGAAAATGAATATTGTGATAGGCATGAGCAGTGATTGTATTTCACCTCACTGGGCTAGTCAAGGTCGAGGTGAAATTGGATTTGAAATACAGATGCGATGTATCATTGCTGATTTCTTGTGTTTTCTGATATCTCTTCAGTTTTTTGATCGCTTCCGGGAACGAAGGGTGCCGGTTTGAACAGAACATCTGTGTGTGTCCTTTCTGCGGGATTATTCGATGTGAGTTAGCTTGCATTTAAGCTTCTCTTTCAAATCACCTTCGTCTGCAGAACTTCTCAACTTTCATTGTAGTCTCATCTCTAAATTCACTATGCGTAGACGATCATGTACAGTTCAAGAGAGGAATGCAGTGGCTTGTAATATGCGTCCATTGAAGAATTAAAGCTGCCTCTATATCAAGCTCTGGTGAAAATATAGCGACTGTTCTGTGAATATGGAGGATATATTCAAGGAAAGAGCCGTTCTTGTGATGGCCTTGGTCCGCAGTCCAGCCATTTATGATTAGTAGCAGTTGCTAATCAGACAGATGCCAAGTACTTGTTTTGCTATTGCATACAACGAATGAAGGTCTGTGGAGCGGAACCCAACTACACCAATGTCTGAGAGGAAAAGCCCGAGTTCTTGTAGGGTGATCACCGATAGGTGTTCGGTTGGGTTGCAAGTCTTTTCTGGAAGTGGGATTCATTGAGGTACTTGCGGGTATTCTTCTCACAAAAGTAACAGGCGCTGTCGTACACACGTTTAATCTTTACAACGTGTAAGCTTTTCACCATTCTTGCAGCGCGATTCTCCGTTGAACGAGGTTTCGGTTGCATATTTGTTTCTGAGGGGTGTCATCCTAAACATAAAATTCACAATCAGTGTCAGAGCTTTGCGTTTTGCTCGCCCAAAATCTCGTAGAGGAATATTTTAGAAACTCAGTGTTTCTCTGTATCTCTCCGTACATGATCAAAAGTTGTAAGATGAGGACACAGCCCAACCCAAGAAGAGTAAGCGAGGGCATAATTACAAAATGTCGCAATTTCTTGTAGTGCATACTTTCACATCGCTACAGAGAAATTGCACTATCAGACACCCAAGCTTATGAAAAAGTTGAAAGATTGAATATTATATCGAAAGGACATTTACGTTTCTCCAAAGTGATTTCGAACTAGGTAAACAGTTTGTCAGAAAATCTGTCGCTTGTTCCCACGGGCCTATGTCCATCTCCCGATCGCTGCTGGAAACTTCCTTACTCAAGGAACAATTGGCTGGTTCACATGTTAAACTGTAGTATCCTATGTTAGGCACAAGGTGAGTTTCTAACTACTTTAGTGAACAAACCATTCGAGAACATCAGTTGGACCTTGCTGGAGTGAACCGTCTAAGTTCAGAGTAAAAGTCGTTGAAACGACAAATCCAGCGACTGTAAAAGTGCCAGCTTTCATAAATATGGTGTAGTAGAAACGCGCACAAGAAGCTTCTGGGTGGTTCTAATTGAGATCAGTGAATATATCGTTTGGGAGCCATCCTTGCCCATTTATGAAGGCAGACGAGAGGAAGGGTTTGGCTTCGGCAGGTGTTAAAACTCGAGCCCACGGTGCACGTCCGCTGGTGACAGCTCCCGGTCCTGAACAATTGTATTCGGCGTAGTATGAAGTCCTGCAGTTATCCTTTTTTGCAAGTTAATCATTTCGACTCAAGACGTCAACAAAAACATTAAGCAAAAACTTTTATGACTAACAAATTGTTAACAGTGGTATCACAACTTCTAACGCTAGCCCGAGTTCAAGTGGTCACCTTTCACGACCTTCGGAGCCCCAGTCATTCCAGCCAACAGGAAGCACAATATCATCCATAAAACTCTCTGCAAATATAACTCTCGAATCGTTCCCCCAAGCACGCCCTAAGTACACTTGCCCAGAGCCACTGATACGGGAATCCACGAACGAAAACCCCGTGTCCAATGTACTGGCGTTCCTCTTCTGAGCAGTCAGTGACCCTGGCGTACCAAAGTTGTCTAGAGCATTAAGGACGCAGTTCTGGGCAAGTACCACCAGTCATGTATAAGAGTAAAGAAACAAATTCCACCTTCCACCCTGAACTTCTGCCAGACTGCAAATTCATTGTGTGATCGGAAAACCTGCGCTTCAGACTAATTCTCAACTTCAAATGACCAATACAACACGACAATAGGTTAGTCATCAAGATCTATCAGCTATTCATGCCAGGTGAAGCCCATCTCCATCAAATTTGAAAAAGTTTGTGGCGAGCTTAATCTCTAAAGCTGTGCCTTTTATAAATTAACGAAGCAAATAATATCGATATATCAAACGGGTAGGATCCTTGTGGGGTTCATAGCCGGTATTGATGGTTTTGGTGACGGTCAGTGTATCTGGAACTGTAGATTTGGGTTTGGTGCATCTGATCACCACACAAGCTCACACCAACTCAAAAGGACGCAGTATTGGAACCTAGCTAATTGAAACATTCAAGGTAACGGATAAGATTTCACCTTGTACAAAGATCGTCCATTGCCAAAAACGAAGTCAATGGTCCCCTCAATATAGCAGTTCTTGAAGTAGTGTCGACCATGGTGGTCATACAAAGTATCCTGAGTTCCGAGGAATTGGCAATTGTAGAAAGCTGCCATATCAGCACTTATGCGAAAGGCCACTGCTTGCTTCCCCATAGACCCAGGAGCTGGAGCAGGTGCAGAGTTCTACAAAAAGCCATAAAGCAGGTTGAAAATCTTAAACCTGTCTCTGCACCTTAGCGATTCTTTACTCATCAATTTCATTGAGCACTAACATGTTAATATACATACGAGCACATGTTTAGTGCCAAATACAAACAGGTAGGTTCCAGTAGATAGCTGTGGTTTAGGGGCACATCACATGTCGGGTTTGAGCAAGGAAGAAAGACCTCCCTACCTCACGATTGGACCCGTAATATACCTCGGAGTTGAGCGGATTCGGAGGTCTTCAATGAGTCAAGTACAAGAACAACTACCTTGATTTTCTCTAGCATTTAGACTCCACCTAGGTCAGCAGCCAAGATTGACGCTATGTAACCTTGTAATCAATTACCATATTTTTGATTTAATTAGTAGGATGACAACCGGGTTAAGTTACAAGAATTAGGGGCGGTGCTATTAGCTCACACTTGCCTTTTACAATTACACACTCCGATTTTATCTGGTCACTCTGCAGTATATTCTAGGAACACGTCCAACACGGCACGCTACTGTTGATGAACTAAAGGAATTGTTTGAAATTACTTCTGGATGTTTTAATGCAATTAATGTAGATCATCAACAACAACTTATCCATGAGCTTTATGTTTGGTGAGGACAGATTGACAATTTTACCTGAAAAACTATGTTGATAGCGATAAAATACTTGGAATTAACGGCCACTGTTGCGCTGTTGTATGTCTTCAGAGTTGTATGACGTTTTCTAGATTTCGGATCACTTGCGGTGGAGTTGTATGTGATTATGGTCCGATTGTTGCTGTAGCCTTGGAAAGTGATGTAAGGCTTGCTTTTCGGAATTCTCACCTTCTCCCTGCACAGGAGGCAAACAAAGACGATATGGACCGATGTTACACTTTTGTTGACCGAAAACCGGGAAGTACTTCACACACTACTCTCCGTCAATGGCAGCGTGGGGAAGCTACATTGAACTGCTGATATAATGCATCAAATCAGGAAATAAGCCTACTATATAAGGTGAAAAACCATCACTCTAATGAACGAAATCTGTGCCTCTACACTGAAAGAGCATATAGAGCAAGATTCACGTTTCAGGAACAACAGCTCGAACTGGACGTGCATGAATAGCTGCCTCCGTAAATGACTAGAATCGAGAAGCAGTATTTCTGTTACCTGTAGACGCCTGGTCTTATCCGGATGATGACGCGCTCCTTGTTACCAATAGGCACGAAAGCAATAGCTTGCTGAATAGTTCGGCAATGCCCTTTGCCGGATTGATCGACCACGATCTTTCTGATTTTCTTAATCTGATTTGGTGCAGTCAAGTAGTTCTGACCATCGGAAAGACTGACGCCAGTGGCCTCAGATTGGACGTTATTTTGTTGCAATTGTGTGCCAGATGCTGAAGAATGAGTATAAGTCGTCGAACAGCGATCAGATGTGCGATGAACGTATCGCAGCCATGGTTGGAAATCTGCCGGTTCTTGCCACCCACCTACTATTGAAGTAGACGACCACGTCGACTTCTCCATAGTACTTGCGAATACCATCTCCATGAGCATGCACAAAATGGAAATTCTTCGAGGATCGCTGCCCATGGTATTTATTCTGGAGAAAACATGCATTGCGTTCAGTTTTTACCCAGAAACAATCTCCAATACCGCCTAAAGCATTCTATTTTACTTTAGGAGACTCGGTCCTCCACTCTTGCTCTGCAGGCGCAGCCAAGGCCCGGTCTGTGTATGCGCAAGTCTTCCACCAGTACGCCAGTGATCCTATGTCAATTGCAAGAAGCGGAGAATCTTACTGTCTCGATCACTGGTGTGTGATTTCATGATCCAGGAAGGTGTACCCGTCAACAAGCAAGCTAGACGTATCCATTTTCAACATGTCTGATTTCGTAAAACCGTGCCGTCAACAAGCGGAGTACTTCTAGACTAGCGTTTCGACTTCTCTGACCGAGCGACATGATTACAATATTATTATGCAATTCATGTTGTCGATATTTAATGCACATGCTTACATTTTCGATCCAGTGAACATGTAGGAGTCTGTGACTGACTGTGCTGATATTAACACCGAGCAATTAAGCTGAGGTTTTCACTTGTTCCCTCATTGTCTTTGCTGCATCTCGAAGTACTCCGATAAAGTGCAGCTGACTTGAGAACTTCTGTGAGTCTTAGTCACTCAACAGTATCAGACGGTTGTACACATTATGTATACCGATGAAGAGATCTATTCCCTTATGGTCAGAGACAATACCCTTCTAAAGATCGAGATCATGCTCACTCACCTACAGCCCTCACACATATATGTACCTCCCTCGACTGCATAGCTACAGGAGCATACATACACTTGGCAAACACATCTGTCTTCGTGGTGCCAGAAACGCTAAGATCTTCCACTTGTCGAAAGAAGAATTCCAAAAGAATTTCGTAATACGTTTGGGCGGCCACAATTTGCCTACTTGTTACGTGCACTGCAGCTCACTTTGGCTGGCGATCGAGCCGTTGACGCTCTAATTCGACGCTTCGCAAGCCTTGCCACCATAAAACAACCCACGATCTGACTGTACACAACATTGCCGTGACAGCAGTAGAGTTGGTGACTTGGCGTCGCCGCGCCCTGCGTACTTTAGCTACCACTCCCGCCACTTGACACAGGGAGCGACGCTTCATGTTTTGGGGGTACCCGTGATTTTCGTGGTTAGTGGGAATTCTCAAAGCTTGGACGATCACATGGTCAATGTCCGCTTCAAGTGTAAAATTTCTCAACCTCTTCCACATCAGGAACCTTCTTTGCCTCCAAGAGAATCGACTTGCAGCAGACGGGAATACTATATCCACGTGGCCAGTCACCAGTCTCTCCAACTATTTCCGGGGAACTACTGCACTGTAGGAGAAGGAGAAGCGAAGTTTTAACAAGTGGACTGTAGCCAACTTCATCTGACTGAGAACAACCTGCGATACATATTTGGTGCGGTTCTCTTCGGCTACAGTGATCCTTCACCTAACTGAGCACAACCGTGATACATACTTGGTACAATATGCTTCATGGTGGCCGAGCTCGACCTTGGAACACCTTCATCATGATCTCGTGACTAAATGACTGAAGACGGCAGACGGACCAGAAATCAGAAAATGTTATTAGAAACGACATTATTGATTTCCGTTACAGTTTTCCAGTACCAGCCGTTCACAACCATTGGAACAAATTGAACATCTAGAAATGTTTTTACACTACTAATTTTGGAGGTAGGTTTTTTATTCAGAATCCTCAAATGTTATTTTGAATAGACATTAATATTACTATTCTATTTAAATGAAAAATTTCAATCACCTATTTTGAGAATTGATATATCTTTGGGATCAGGTCTTGAGACACCCATTTTGGTGTGGAGACGCCTTACACATGTGATACAATGATGCACATGTGATTCTTTTGATAATAAAGAGCTTATATAGGTCTCCAGTAGGCATCAATTAAAAGATAAAGGTCAAACTTAGTTTGGATATTGTATGTTTAATTCAGTACCGAGATCAAATCTAAAATTTCATCCCATCCTCATTAGAAAAAGTTTGGGAGGAAAAAGTTAAGAAGTTAAAATCATGGTCCCGTAGGAAGAAGTCCATTCAAAATTAATTTCAAAGTTGTATAATCTCCATGGTTGGTTAAAAGACCAACACAAAGTGCAACAAGGTGTATAACTGAATTTCACAAACCTCTGTAGTAGAAGAAGGGTTGTAGTGCATATATACATTGCTATATAACATACATCATTGCCAATATCATACACTATAGAATCACAACTCACACATAGCCATACATTAACTCTAAAGTGCCACAATAATCAGTTCATTCTTCCACCCAAATCGGATCTGAACTCTATACTCCACTCAACAATCCGCCAACAATCGGGCATTGTACAGTCAAGCCCCACCCACTCTAGCTAAGAGACTCCAAGTGATGCTCGCCAACCTCTATCCACCATACCCAAGAACTCAAAGGCTCAACATCAAAGAAGTGAGCTCTTTGGAGTTGCACTTCAAAAGTATACCCCTCTGCTCGACCTAGGTTTCTAGCCCTAATGGCACCATTGACGGTAGGTCCCACCATATGATGAGTAGCGCTAACATGAATTCTGGCCACCATCAAGTAGTCCATGAGCAACTACAAAATAACTATGATTGCCAACACTACCAATGTAGCATCCGAGCAAACTAGCTTTGGTGCTACAAATGTCATGACAATTTTCGTGCGTACATAAATTGCTACACAACATACATCATTGTCAATATCATACACTATAGAGGCATAAATCACACATAAGTCATACATTAACTCTAAAGTGCCACAATTGCCCCTAGTTTGTAGTTAGGTCCCTCTAACTCCAAGTAAGTGATATGCACTATAGTAGGCCAAGATCAAGAGACCATGTGCTATCAAGCTCCATTGTTAGTTTCAGTCTATAATCTCTATCACATAAAGGGTGTAAGTCAAGTATAAGTCAAGTATATCTAGGACATAACCATTTTCCTTGAGGAACCATCATGAAGGAGAAGTAAAGCTCACCATATGCCATCCTCTCAAACAGCCATCACACACCAACACAGTGGCAACTCTACCAAAAAAGCCATAAAACATACACCACAAGCTTGCATGTACAAGTGCCAAGCTTGGGTCCATAGTGCCATCAATATTTGGGAGGTGACATGGTGCATAATTGCATACATGATCCTTCCAAACAATACCATCATGTCCTTCCAACATGAGGACTCCGGAAGGCAAGACCTTGCACACTCTCAAGATAGTGTGGCTTGTAGTAGCATCAAGTATCATTGGTGTAGTTTGCTATAGATATACATAGTCATTTGGATGAAATCAATAGATTGAGTGTCTATAACCCCCTCCTCAAATATTAACATAGCATAAGGTATCCTATGCTGAAAAATCACAAAGTTTTTAAATACCAGCCATATCATCTCCAAAAGATCTTTGCACATTGAGAACATGCACTCACCCATATGTCTGGATCATGTAAGTCCAAAATTACAATATTATCACAAAAAATGGCTATATGTAAATTTGGATCTCATCCATAGATTAGAAAGCAAAGAGAGAAGGATGCTAAGGAAGTTGGCCAATTGAACCAATAGCCCATGGCCAACCAAGGTAATTGGAGATCCCAATCCCCCAAGTGGCCTCTCTACAAACCATACTTATGCTATCATGTCTTCATCATCTGAACCACTCTCTCTACTAAGCTATCTACCTTAGGGTGATCTTAGGAAGTAGTATGATGATCAATCAAAGCCTTCTTACACAAGACCTACAATTCTTCCAAGAATTCTATATCTTGATCAGTCAAAACTTCAATTGGTGCACCAAAATGACTAAGAACTTGATCCAAGAATGAGTAAGCCATCCCTAAACTTGATTCATTGGACTTGTCAAGAAGTATCACCGACTCAATCCACTTGGAAAAGTGCTTCAACATAACAAAAATATATTGATGATGTACCTTGATCAGTCAAACCTCAATTTGTGCACCAAAATGACCAAGAACTTGGTCTAGAAATGAGTAAGCCATCCCTTCATTGGATTTGTCAAGAAGTGCCACCAACTTAATCTACTTAGAGAAGTTCCCACCAAACCCAACCATATTGATGATGTCTCATAGCCAACTATAAAGGTCCAAAAATTTCAAACTCCAATGGTTATCCAATCCCATGATAGGTAATGGGTGCAATTGTGGCATAGGAGAATTAGATGATGCTCTAACTTGGACACAAACAACACATCTAGCAACAAACTAATGTACATTGGTCTGCATACCACACCACCAATAATGATTCTAGAGTAAGCTATATGTACACTTTACTCCAAATTATCCAAGCTCTTCATGAGCATGACGTACCAATTGTGGTCTTAGAGATAGAAGTGGTACTACTTGCATTCTACCATCCTCCCACACACAAAGAAGGTGCTTACGCTCTGATCTAAACTGCTTAGCTTGCTAAAGGACACAATATCTCTCCTTAGCACCAACTATGTCACTATAATGTTTTGAGGATAAGAAAACTTCCAAGAGAAACACAAAGCTTCACACTCAATACTATGATGCTCCAAAGGAGCACCTTGTCTTGATTATATAGCAAAGAGGATCCCCTCAAAGGAAGCTCCACCCTTGGATCAGATACATGGATTGGTGACCTGTCAACAAGCTCCATCCTAGACTAGTTGCCTGCATGGGTGACATGTTGGTTTTTGTCATATCTAGCTTGGTCAACCAGTTTTGATTGGAGGGAATTTATAGGGAATCTTTTGGTAGGAATCTTAGAAGAGTATAGATGGAGTATCATTGGAAAGCTCTTGACAAGAAAAATAAGCAAAGGGAAGGCTAGCTGGTTCTTCCTTTGGGGGGAGAGGAGGGGAGCAGAGTGGAGAAAACCTACCCATTTTTGAGACCTAACTCATCTGTTTAGGCCTCCAAAATTGGCTTTGAAGTTTAGGCTATTTTTGGCTCTTTTACAATAAATAAGAGTACTCTTTTGATGACACCTCTATCTAATCTACTTATTCCATCATATATAATATCCTTCTAGATGTTACCAAACCAATTTTAGATAATACCATATACCAACCTCTAGATAATATGCCTACCTATTGGTATTACAACCACCCACAACACTAATGCAAAGATAATCCATCATTATGAATGTCTCACTGACTTGTACCAATATCTCCATCTTTTGGATTTGTGACCTCAACAACTCCTCCTATATGTGTATCAAACCCTCAAAAAATATACATAGAAAAGTAGATGTATGCCAACCAAGCACCATCTCCTCATCTATCTCACCATGCTAATATGCTCTAGTTTGATCTGTAACACCCATTTGTGCATGTGTGTGATATTGTGATATTTAGCTTAGTATAACAAGTACTTGAGAGATATTATTTATGTAGATAAAGGATGGTTCTACATTAGTCATGAATAGCTTAAGTTAGTCATAGCTAAGATAGAGAAGACCTTACTTTACAAGAAGTCAAAAAGATGAGCACCACTATGTTTGATTCTAGTGTGTTGACTTGGCATTATTCATAGGTGTTTGGCTTTAAAGAAAGAGTTGAGAACTCTTGGACCTACAAGCCCTTTTGTTTTGGATTCTTCTATAGTCCAAGGATAGCCCATATGAAGGAATTCTTGACTTAGATGTTGGGTCAAGATAAGATCACATGCTTAGTGGAATATGCCCATATGGATGGATATTCCTTTATACTTTTTGACTTTACTTGAATTTTAGCCTAGTAAATTGAGTTACTTTGGTAAATAGTAACTTTAGTGCATAACTATTTCACAAGTATATAAACAAAGGATGAGTATGTACTCATCATCCTTTCATTTGCAACTATTTCTCTCTCATTGAGTTCTCTAGTGAGCAATGTCTTGAGTCTTGGAGTATTAGCCTTGGAGGAGTATGATGGAGTTGGGGTTCTTTGCTTTCTTAGTCCATGGTACGCCACCATAATAGCCATAAGAGGTTCATTCCAAGTGAGAGATAGGCCAACTCACATTTTTGGTTCCGTTGCCAAGACCTCTCTAGAAGGCAAGATAATGTTCCACGTTCAATTTTATATTAGATAGAAGGAGGCTATGAGATCTCACTTGGAGAGAACTTTAGGGGAAGAGAGGGTTGAACTTATGTTAGAGAAAATTGACCTATTTGTATACTCTATAGTTCATTATCATGTCTTTGAGGTGATTTTGTACATCTTGTACACATGAGAGGATTTAGAGAGATTGTGTGAGATGGATTGTAGATTTTGGAGATTAAGGTGATTTTGGGCAAAATCTCAAGTTTGAGATCTGGACTTGAAATTTCTAAATATGAATAGCTTGGTTTATCTTTTAGTTAGCACATTTGAAATTATTGTGAGAGCTATTATGCGCACTTGGCAAGAATTTTTGAAAGTTGATAGGATAAACTACTCCCACAACTGCATGCTCTTTGGAAAATTGTACAAAGTTTTCCATTTCTTCAATTTATCAGTGGATTGTCCTCATAATTTCCAAGAAAACTCAGTGCATTATATCCTACTTGCTAACTCAAAAATTAGAGAGAGATCATTCTTGCGCAAGGAGTTATGAGTTTTTAAAGTGAGGGAGATGGTTTTCAGACCAAATCTGAAATATGTGTGGTGAATAGAAAGGTGTCTAGGCCAAATGGTTTGATTAAAAGACCTGAATTTTTGCAAGGAGGGACGCCATGGAGTTTTGGTAAAGTGTGAAAAATGTCAAAGGAATGTGACATACAAGTTGAGAGATTTGAATGACATTGTGAGAAAGGGTCAATTCTGCAGAGTTTAGATCTCATGCATGAGAAGTGTGAGAGCAACAAAAAGCATGTTTGAGTGTTTAGACTCATCTTGGGAACATGGAGGGTCACCAAGAGTAGAAATTAAGTCCATGTAAGGTTTCCCAAGGGTTTAAGGTGATTGTAGTGGTGGATTTGAGGAAAAGAGAGTTTAGAATAGAATTTGAAGAGAGTGTTGAGAGGATCCAAAAACCTACACCACTTGGAGGAAAGGGTGAGTCTAAGTGCTTTCTACATGGAGAGAAGTGACATAAGGAAAATTCATGTCCATTGACTTTTGAGAGCAAGAGATTGAGGGAAAGGAGAGGCTTACCTGACTTGGGTTTGCATGTTGGACCTTCTTCACCAAGATTGGGAGGGAGAAGATCTAAGACCAAGGAGTTGTGTGAGGTTTGTAAAGTGGAAGGACTTCCAAAAGGACATGAGTGTAGTGGAGTAAAAGCACTTTTAGGAACTTTGGTGAAGGATCTTGGAGAGAATCTTAGTACAACTATAGAAATACTACCACCTTCATCAACTATTTCTCAAGATTAGTAATGAGATAATCTTTCAACTTATGGATAAACTCTCCATGAGAGTTTGATTAATATGCACTCTAGGATTTGATGTTGCTATAGTAATCTTGGAGTAACTTGAACCTTTTGTGTTCCTTAGGGTGGATTACTCTCAAATGGTGTTTTTCATGTACATAATCTATTAGTTATAAAGTGAGAGAAAAAAAAAGAGAAAAAGAAAAATTGAGAGAAAAGAAAGATAATGAGGGGCTAAGATGGGAAAACTTCTGGTTTTCTTTGGCAAGGATGTAGAAGATATGGAGGCCTTTGTACAAGACTTCAAGAGAGCTTGCATATGAAATAATCAGAGGAGGAAGAATGAATGGGCCTCATTATTACCTGATTTCTTTGAGAATGCAGCACTTACATTGTATGAGTCAGAATACCAAAAGAGAGAGAGAACCTACCCATTTTTGGGGATGCAAAGTAACTCAAGTTACTAGGCTAGAAGTCAAGTAAAGTCAAAAAGTATAAAGGAATATCCATCCACATGGGCATATTCCACTAAGCATGTGATCTTATCTTGACCCAACAACTAAGTCAAGAATTCCTTCACATGGGCTATCCTTGGACTATGGAAGAATCCAAAACAAAAAGGGTTGCAGGTCCAAGAGTTCTCAACTCTTTCTTCAAAGCCAAACACCTAAGAATAATACCAAGTCAACACACTAAAATCCAAAATAGTGGTGTTCATCCTTTCCACTTCTTGTAAAGTAAGGTCCTCTCTATCTTAGCTGTGAATAATTTTAGTTTATCATGACTTATGTAGAACCATCCTTTATCTATATAAATAATATCTCTCAAGTAGTTGTTATACTAAGCTAAATATCACAATATCACATACATGCACAAATGGGTGTTACAGTGCGGGCGTTGCATTTAGGTTCTTTCTTTCTAGGAGTGGTGTGTATTTCTCCTTGTTAATGTTAGAAGTGATGACCAACATACCAAGAGATCGTGTTATGATGATAGGTTAAGTTGCTTGTTACCACCTTACCCAATAGCAAGAATACCAAGACCTAGAGCAAAAGGTTTTACTGGTTGGGCTCTACACACTCTCAAACTAGTAGGGACAGGTTAATCTAAACCTCTAATCTATAGGCTCCACAACTAGGCACGCTATGTTTTCCTAGAGAGAGAGACAAAGTACGACAACATGGTGATGTTCTTGGATGATATCTTAATCTATAACAAGACAAAGATTTAACATGTGAATCACATGCAAGAAGTCCTAACAAGACTATAACAATGGAATTCTACTACATGAAGTTGAAGTGTGCCTTTTGGCAGAAGGAAGTTACCTTCTTGGGTCACAAGATCTCATCGGAAGGAATCAAGATGGAAGAGGAGAAAATCAAGGTCATTTTTGATTGGCCTACTCCAAAGGATGCTACAGAAGTATAAACATTTAATGGACTAGCCAGTTTTTACTAACGGTTCATCCACTATTATGCCCACATGATTGGGAGGCCACACATCATTGATTGACCTCTTGGGGAAGAACTTGAGCTTTCAATGGACCACCAAGAACAAAGAAGCATTCCAAAAGCTGAAACATATGGTGTCTTCAAGACCCATCTTCAACCATATGACCCTCAACTACCTTGTGTGGTTGATTTTGATGTTTCTAACTTTACCATTAGAGCCATATTGTAGTAAGAATTACCAGATGGATTACATCCCATTGCCTTTGTGTCTCGCCGACTAAACACTACAACAAGGAATTACTCTGCTTGAGATCAAGAACAACTAGCAATGGTATATGAAAGTTATGGAGGCATTATCTCTTGGGGAAACAAGTGGTCATGCAAACTGATCACAAACTATTATTGTAGACATTACATTTGGAACACATGAAGAGTTGACATCATCAATGTGAGGAATAACTTCAATTGTTTGACATCAAATTGGAGTACAAACTTGATTAGTTTTATGTCATCCTTGATGCCCTGTCACGACGACCTGATTAAATCTAGTTAGATATAACCTACTCAAAATAAACAAATGCTAATAGAGTTTAGTGAGCACACTAAGTTTTACATACCCATGAGCTAAGGAACATTGGTTGGATAAGAAATTTTCTTTTATATTTTACATCTATATGTATAATTGTTTTAAATTTTTCTATTTTTTGAAAATATTTTTTACTCTGAAATTTTTACTACACAAGAAGTTGGAGATTACTTGCAACTTGAATCTACTTTGTGAAGCTATCGTCAAAAAAAAAAAAAAGAGAGAATTTGTGATGGAAATAATTAGTACTAGAGTTTTGAACGGAGATTAACCCAATAGGAATCTTTATTTGTGTTACCTTAAGCTAGCAACAATCACTTTGTTGTTAAAGCTTCTATTGTCCAAGCATTATAAACAAGTGAAGATTGCATTTAAAGAGAAACTAAGTGTAAGATAAAGAGCTGCAAATGAAGGTTGAGAGAAGGAGGAGGCTATGCTTTGAGGAGAGCTCAATATAAGCCTTGAGCCACAAAATAGCAATCACAAATAACAAGAATGACTTCCCAATTGACATGTCTATATGGACCACAATGGAGGCTATTGTCTAAAGTTAAATGTGCCCTCTACTCAAGAAGATGTCCAAGTTGATATAGATGTTATTGACCATCCTCTTTAATCTCTTGGAAAAATGATCATAATCCACTTCTTCAACAAGATGAATGCATTCCAAAATGGCCATAGGGTTTTTCTGAGATATTAAACAATAATATCTTGTAAATAATCATACATAATTTTGGGAGTTATTAGCATGAAGAGCTTTTAATTAAAGATGTACTTTTGAACAAACTCATCAAGAAGATAAGGAGAATGTACTTGTACTTAAACTCCTTCTATGTAGCT
This sequence comes from Lunularia cruciata, assembly GCA_948567375.1. NCBI lineage: Eukaryota > Viridiplantae > Streptophyta > Marchantiopsida > Lunulariales > Lunulariaceae > Lunularia > Lunularia cruciata. The sequence continues at coordinate 55,036,384 of OX419755.1, read as the reverse complement.
TTGTTTTTGACCAAGATGATTACATGACAAAGGTGTCATGAGTATATACATCCCTACACAATATACATTGCTGTCAACATCATACACTATAGAAGCACAAGTCACACATAATTCATACATGGATTCTAAAGTACCACAATAATCAGTTTGTTCACAACTCAAATCACACTCAATCAAATCAATACATGATCTATCACTCGACAATCTGCCAACAACTAGATATTGATTACAGTCAAGCCACATCCATTCTAGCTTAGAAACTCTAGGTGATGCTCATCGGCCTTTGTCCACCATAGCCAAGAACTCAAAGGCTCAACATCAAATGAGCTCTCTGGAGCTGCACTTCAAAAGTATACCCCCCAATCTCAACCTAGGTCTCCAACCCTAATAGTCCCACTAACGGCACACCCAATGGTGCAAATAGTGCAAGTGACAGTGGGCTTCACCATGTAGTGAGTACTCCAAACACAAAATTTGATTGTCAACAAGTAGTCTACGAGTAACTCCCAAAATACTTTTGACTACCAACACTACTACTCAAGTGTTTGAGCAATCTAGGTGCAATGCTACAAATGGTGTCACAATTGTTGTGCGTTTATACATAACTACACAACATACATCATTATCAACATCAAACACTGTAGAAGCACAACTCACACATAAGTCATACATGGACTGTAAAGTGCCGCAACTTCCCCCTAGCTGGCAATTAGGTCCCTCTAACTCTAGACAGCCATCTACTCCAAGTATATGGTATACCCTATGTTGGGCAAAAGATCAAGAGACCGGGTGCTATTGAGCCTCATCATTAGTCACCTGTCTTCATCTATACCATATAAAGGATGAACTAGCTATAGGTGAAGTACATCTAGGACATAACCACTATCTCTAAGGAACCACCATGAGGGGAGGAGTCAAACATGCCATATGCCATCCTCTTGAATAGCTATTACACACTAACATAGTAGTAGTAGTTCCACCAGAAGAGTTGTATAATATACACCGCAAGCCTACATGTACAAGTGCCAAGCTTGGGTCCATAATACAATCAATGTTTAGGAGGTGGCATGGCACATAATTGCACACATGTACTTCCAAACAACACCATCACTTCCTTCCAACATGAGGATGCCAGAAGGCAAAACTTCACACACTCTCAAGATTGTGCGGCCCGTAGTAACATTAAGTGTCATCAGTGTTGTTTGCTATAAATATACATAGTCATTTGGATAAAATCATTGGATTGAGTGTCTATAACCTCCTCCTTGAATGGTAATATAGCATAAGGTATCCCCATGATGAGCAATCACCAAGTTCTCAAAAGCCATGGGCATCACTTTCCAAAAGATCTTTGCATGTTGAGAACATGCACTCATCCATACCTCTAGATCATCCCAGTCTAACACTATAGTATCATCTCGATGAATGGCTATAGGTAAATTTGGATCTCATCCATAGAGTAAAAAGTAAGGAGAGAAGGATTCTAAGAAGGCTTGCCAGCTGAACCAATAGTCCATGGCCAACCAAGGTAATTGGAGATCCCAATCTCCCATGTGGCCTTTCTACAAACCATACTTTCACTATCCTCTCTTCACCATCTGAACCACTTTCTTTATTAAGCCATTTGCCTCAAGGTGATCTTGGGAGGTAGTATGATAATCAATCAAATCCTTGTTACACAAGACCTAAAACTCCCCCAAGAAATTTTTACCTTGATCAATCAAAACCTCAATTGGTGCACCAAAATGAACTTGATCCAGGAATGAGTAAACAGTCGCTTCACTAGACTTGTCAAGAAGTTCCACCAACTCAATCTACTTGGAGAAGTTCTCCACCATCACCATAACTACCAATGATGTCTTACAGTCAACAATAAAGGTCCAACAAAGTCTAAAATCCAATGGTAACCGAATCCCATGATAGGTAATGGGTGTAATTGTGACGTGGGAGCATTGAATGCTGCTCTAACTTGGTCACAAACCACACATCTGACAACAAACTATTGTACATTGGTTTGCATATTGCGCTACCAATAATGACTATGAAGTTAGCTATATGTACACTTTACTCCAAAATGTCCTAGCTCCTCATGAGCATGATGGACCAATATGATCTCTGAGATGGAAGTGGTACTACTCTCACTCAACCATCCTCCCATACACAAAGAAGGTGTCTTCCCTTTAATTTGAACCGCTTGGCTTGTTGAAGAATATAGTCTCTCTCCTTGGCCCCAACTATGTCATCCATAACACCAATGCAAAGATAGTCCATCACTAAGATATCATCATGAATGTCTTGCTGAATTGTACCAATATCTCCACTCTTTAGATTTGTGACCTCAATAACTCCTCTTGTATGTGTTGAGAGAGATACCACCAAAGCCTCAAAAAATACACAAAGAAAGGTAGATGCATACCAACTTGGCACCATCTCCTCATCTATCTAACCATGCTAATGTGCTCTTGTCTAATCCTATTGGCTAGGAAATGGGTTTCTACTCAACCCATCTGCATAATGGTTCACCACTACAGGTTTATGATAACCAAGAAATCATAGTCTTGTAAAATCAAAGCCCATGATGCAAGCTTCCTTGAAAGCTTGCCAAACCACATCAACCACTCTAGTGGCTAATGATCAGTGATGAGTGTAAAGAGGTTACCAAATAGGTAACATTAGAAATGTGCTATTGCCCATACTATCGCCAAACATTCTCCCTCATGTGAACTATACTTTGCCTCCGCTGAATTGTTGGAGTGACTAGCATAGGCCACCACAAACTCCTTCCCCTCATCATCATGCTTGATGAGCATTGCTCCAAGCCCCAACATACTCCAATCAATGTGAACCTAAATTGGTTGTCCTCTGATTGGTCTCCTCAAAATAGGGGCAAATGTCAACCTCTCCTTGAGCTCTACAAAAGCTCTCTCTTGTTTATCTCCCCAATACTACTCTTGTGTAAGCTTGGTCAGCTTCATCAAAGCCTTGGCAATGGCACTAAATCCTCTAACATAGTGGTGATAGAAGTTTGTCAACCCAAGGAATGATCACACTTTACTCACATTTGTAGGTTGAGGAATACACGCAATAACTTCCACCTTGGTCTGTTGAACACCAAGTCCTCCAAGGTAGATAATGTGACCCAAATACTTAACCTGCTCATGGAAGAATCTACACTTTCCAAGATGTAATTTGAGTCCATGAGATCTCAATATCTCAAACACCTCCAACAAATGTCTCTCATGCTACTCCATAATAGTGTTATAGACCAAAATGTCATCAATATAACATCGAGCAAAATCCATTCTATCTAGGATCCTATCAATGACCCTTTGGAACTCAATAGGAATGTTCTTTAACCCAAATGGTAAGAAATTCCATTGATATAACACATCCTTACCATGAGGATCAATAGCCTAAAATGTTATCTTGGACTTATCCTCCTCCTTGATCAGCAATTGATGATATTTTGCTCAAAGATCCAAAGTATTGAAGACTTTTGCATGCCCAATTGTATCAAAGATCTCCTCTAGTGTAGGCATGGCATACTAATCAGCTCTAGTCTATCAATTGATAGGATGATAATCTCTACACATCACCTATCTATGTAGTTGCTATGCATACCCTTCTTGGCAAACATCATTTTAGCTGATGCATACTCTCCAGGTGAAATCTCCACCAAACCAACCTCAAAAAGGTCTCTACTCTAGCTTTAAATCAATGCTCTCCATGTCACTATATTGACAAGGACGTAAAAAAATAGTGTATTGCTAGTCAACTCAATCCAAATACCAAATCCTTTTGGAGCACCCAAATCTTTCATACTAAAGGCAAAACAACTTGTGTATGTAAAGACCCAAGACCAAGGAGAGAAATAGTAGAATGGAAGATCACATTGGGACACTTGAATGAGCAAAACTCCAAATGCCTAGCATGAGCTTCAACTTTGGTATTTATAAGGAGCATACAAGGCCTTGAGAAGCTTCTCAAGAAGCTTCCTTAAGCCATTTTCTTGGAGTGTAAGCCAAGTTAACCAAGAATTTTCTCAAGAAGTTTCCTTCTAAAAGCCGCTTACTTGGCATGCAAGCTAAGCTAATTGGAAGTTTCTAAAAACTACCAACTTGAGGTGCAAGTTAAGTTAGCCAGGAAGCTTCCTAAAGAAGCTTCTTAGATACTTCTAGAATATTTTGGGCTATTTTTTCCTATTTGCTACTTTATTAGCCCTAACTAACTTTTCTCACTAAACTCCATATTGTTACATATTCTCCCATAGCTAGTTAGTGATGTCCTTAATGCAATTGAAGTTTCAAAGTCTTGGATGTGCATTTGTGCATTTTGGAGATGAGAAAGAGATTCCCATGTGGCATCATGAAGGGAATACCCTTTCCAAAGGACCTTGTACTTTGTATGTTATCAACAGCCTTGTTGGATGTAGCAATGTGCAAGGATATGATCAAATTTTTAATCCTCATGATCATTGATAGGGACGTGAGGAAGAGGAGGTTGGACATTAGAGGAAAAAGAAGATGGGTTAGGAACAAAGAGTTTCAACTTGGAAATGTGAAAGACAGAGTGGATGTGCATATTACAAGGCAAGACAAGTCAATAAGCAATAGGAGAGATTATGTGGGTGATATCAAAGGGTACTATCCAATTAGGAGCAAGTTTACAAACTTGGGTATCAAGTGAGAGGGGTAAGTTACAAGAAGAGAGCATGACATGTAACACCCATTTGTGCATGTGTGTGGTATTGTGATATTTAGCTTGGTATTACAAGTACTTAAGAGATATTTTTTATATAGAGATAAAGGATGGTTCTATATTAGTCATAGTTAACTAAATTTAGTCATAGCTAAGATAGAGGGCACCTTACTTTAGAGGAAGTAGAAAAGATGAGCATCATTATTTTGGATTTTAGTGTGTTGACTTGGTATTATTCCTAGGTGTTTGGCTTTGAGGAAAGAGTTAAGAACTCTTGGGCCCGCAAGCCATTTTGTTTTGGATTCTTCTTTAGTCCAAGGATAGCCCATGTGAAGGAATCCTTGACTTAGTGGTTGGGTCAAGATAAGACCACATGCTTAGGGGAATATGTCCATGTGAATGGATATTCCTTTCTAATTTTTGACTTGACTTGACTTTTAGTCTAGTAACTTGAGTTATTACGGTAATTAGTAACTTTGGTACGTAATTATTTGACAAGTATATAAACAAGGGGTGAGAAGGTACTCATCATCCTTTCATTTGCATTTATCTCTCTCTCATTGAGTTCTCTAGTGAGCAATGTCTTGAGTCTTGGAGTGTTAGCCTTGGAGGAGTATGATGGAATTGGTGTTCCTTGCCTTCTTAGTCCATGATGCACTACCATAATAGCCATCAGAGGTTCATCTTGAGTGAGAGACAGGCCGGCTCACATTTTTGGTTCCGTTGCCGAGACCTCTCTGAAGGCAAGATAATGTTCCGCGTTCAATCCTATATTAGACAGAAGGAGGCTATGAGAGCTCACTTGGAGAGAACATTAGAAGAAGAGAGGGTTAAACTTATGTTAGAGAACCAAGATCTATTTGTATAACCTGTAGTTCATTATGATGTCTTTGAAGTGATTTTGTACATCTTGTACACATGAGAGGATTTGGAGAGATTGTGTGAGGTGGATTGCAGATTTTGGGGATTAAGGTGATTTTGGGCAAAATCTCAAGTTTTAGATCTGACCTTCAAATTTATACACATGAAAGCTTGGTTTATCTTTCAGTTAGCACACTTGGATTATTGTGAGAGCTATTATGCGCATTGGGCTAGAATTTTTGAAAGTTGATAGGGTAAACTACTCCCGCAATTGCATGCTCTCTAGAAAATTTTACAGAGTCTGCCATTTATTTTAAATTTCATTGGATTGTTGTGAAAAATTCCAAGAAAATTCAGTATGTTATATTCTACCTGCTGGCACAAAAATGAGAGAGAGATCATTCTTGAGCAGGGAGTTATGAGTTTTTAAAGTGAGAGGGGTGGTTTTCCGACCAAATCTGAAATATGTGTGCTGAATAGAAAAGTGTCTAGGCCAAATGGCTTGATGAAAAGATCTGAAATTTTGCAAGGAAAGACACCCTGGAGTTGTTATTACGTGTGCAAAATTTCAGAGGACTGTCACATACAAGTTGAGATCTGATTGAAATTGTGAGGAAGGGTCAATTCTACAGAGTAGAGATCTCATGCATGAGGAGTTTGAGAGCAACAAAAAGCATGTTTGAGTGTTTAGATTCATCTTGGGAACATGGAGGATCACCAAGAGTGGAAATTGAGACTTTGCAAGGTTCCCCAAGGGTTTGAGGTGATTTTAGGGGTGGATTTTAGGAAAAGAGAGTTTACAATAGAATTTGAAGAGAGTGTTGAGAGGATCCAAAAACCTACACCACTTGGAGGAAAGAGTGAGTTTAAGTGCTTTCTATGTGGAGAGAAGGGATATAAGGCAAGTTCATGTCCATTGACCTTTGAGAGCAAGAGATTGAGGGAAAGGAGAGGCTTACTTGACTTGGGTTTGCATGTTGGACCTTCTTCACCAAGATTGGGAGGGAGAAGATCTAAGACCAAGGAGTTGTATGAGGTTTGTGGAGTGGAAGGACTTCCAAAAGGACATGAGTGTAGTGGAGTAAAATCAATTTTGGAAACTTTGGTAAAGGATCTTGGAGAGAGTCTTAGTACAGCTACAGAAATACTACCACCTTCATCAACTAGTTGTCAAGATTAGTGATGGAGATAATCTTTCAACTTATGGATAAACTAGCCATGAGGGTTTGATTAATATGCACTCTGGATTTGATGTTGCTATAGAAATCTTGGAGCAACCTGACCCTTTTTTTTTCCCTAGGGTGGATTACTTTCAAATGGTGTTAGTCATGTATATACTCTATTAGTTATAGAGTGAGAGAAAAGAAAAGAGAAAAAAAATTTGAGAGAAAGAAAGATAGTGAGAGGTTAAGATGGGGAAACTTCCGGTTTTCTTTGGCAAGGATGGAGAAGATGTGGAGGCCTTTGTGAGAGACTTCAAGAGAGCTTGCATAGGAAACAATGAGAGGAGGAAGAATGAGTGGGCCTCATTATTACCATATTTCTTTGAGGATGCAACACTTACATGGTATGAGCCAAATACCAAAAGAGAGAGAGGAGAGATAGGGAAGAGGAGTCTTGGGAGACTTTGACTTCAACACTCATTGAGAACTTTCTTTCTGATGAGAGTTATGAGAGATTGATGAGTGAGGTTAACTTTCTCAAGCAAGGAGATGGAGAGAAAGTGAGAGTCTATGTGGAAAGAGTGGAAAAGTTAGAGTCCAGATTTTGCATAGTGTTGAGGAAGGGTGGGGATGATGTGGAGACTACAATGATTGGCATAGAGGCCATGCTCACCAAGAATTTTGTGGGAGAGTTGAGACCACAAATTAGAAGCAAGGTGAGATATGAGAAACCTTCTTCCAAGGTTGAAGCTATCAAGATCGCAATTCGTATGGAGGAGAGTTTGGAAGGAGATGAGAGTGATTTGGTGGTGAAGGAGGTTGTGCATCCTCTTGAAGGCTACAAGTATGGTGGAACTTCTGATACTTTGGTGGGAAAGGTTGTACTACAAGTAGTAGTTGCTCCAATTCTTGCACCTCCACCAAAGGATCCACTTCAAACCATCACAGAACAACTTGCGGATCTCAAGATCAATAGGGTGCAACTATGGGAGAAGAGAGAGGTAGATCAGAATGTAGGGAGAGGGCCTAGGAGTTATGGAAACTATCTATATAGAGGAGGCCAACCAGCCAACAATTTCAATGATAAAAATTTTTTTGGTTGTGGAAGAAGAGGCCATATCCAAAGGAATTGCCCAAATTCCACTTACCATGGAGGAAGGGGTTATGAGGGAGCCAATAGAGGGAAAGAGGGAGGTAGTGAAACCCAAGTGGCTCCTAATCCAAACAAAGGTAAGGGGATAACATCCATAGATGTGGTTGAGAGCAAGTATGAGAAGGGAGAGTGCTCAAACTCCAAGGGTCTTAATTTGGAACTTTTGGCACGAGAGAAGAAGAGAGCTCGTTTTACGGAGGATGTTCACTCTTCTCAAGGATTTATTCCAAGCAAGAATACTCCTATGTCTACTAGGAGCACTTGAATCTCAACACCATCAACAACAAAGATTCAAAGGAAGAAGTTGGGGATGGAGGATTTCTTGATTTCAAAGCAACAATGGAACTACAATGTGTTGGAGGATGCTGGTAGTCACAAGGCTAACATCACAATGGGCAAATTAATTACTTTGAACCCTACCTTGAGAAAGGAGCTTAGAGATGGTTTGAGTTCTACAAGGAGCAAGAGGAAGAAGAAGGAAAAAGCTCCAGTATCAATGGGGGTGGTGGATGCCAAGCCAGCACCATGGGAAGCTTGTGAATATGCCTCCAAGATTGATGTGAGAGTGAATGGTCACAACATCAAGGATGCATTGGTTGATGGAGGATCAGTAGTGAATGCCATGTCAGAAAGGTTGATGAAGAAGTTGGGTATGATACCCTCAAGACTTTCAACATTTGTGGTGAGCATGGCAAACAAGCAAGAAGTTCGACCAGTAGAGGTGATGGATAAAGTGGCAGTTTCAGTTATGGGAGTTCAAAATCTCATGACTTTCCAAGTCTTGAAGGATTCAAGCTATGACTTACTTCTTGGGAGGCCATGATTGAGATCAGCACGCACAACTGATTGATGGCACTAAGGGTACTTGAGGATTAGTCCATCAAACCATAGAGTCACAATTTCTAACACCACCAACACTTCACATTCAGATACATCATCTTTTGATTATTGGGAATCAGATTCTGAGGAAGGAGCTTCAAGTGTGGACACAAGCATGGAAGAGGAGACTTCCACGGAGGAGGATGAATCTGAATCTGATTCAGATGTGTATCCTTTGTGAGCTATGGATTTTGCACCTAAGCCAGAGGTTTTGAAGGACCTAGATAAATCACCATTGACACTTGAAGAGGTAGAGAGAAGGTTGTCTACCCTCAAGTATGGCCCAAATGTTACCAAGGAAGAGAAGGTGAGATTTGAGGAGATTTTCCGCAAGTTCATCCATGTGTTTGCTTTTAGTTACAAGGATTTGAAGGAAGTCACCTTGGAGGAGCACAAGATAGAGGTAGAGTCACATGCAAGACCAATCCGCCAAAAGTAGCATTGCATTAGCCCACCAATATCATTTTCCAACAAGGCTTATGCATTGACCATCTACATGAAGAAGGGTGTAGATTACATGGTGATTTTGGAGGACAAGGAGGCTCTCAAAGCTTTTGAGGAGCTCAAGCAATTCCTTGTTGTAGCTCCAATTCTTGCTAAACTTGATTGGAGCAAGCCTTTCATCCTCTACATTGATGCTTCTAATGTAGCTATAGGATGCACTCTTAGTCAATTAGACCAAGATGGGCATGACCATCCAATAGCTTATGCTAGTATGCAGATGGTTTCAGCAGAGAAGAACTACTTTGTCACGAAGAGAGAAGGGTTGGCAGTGATCTTTGGTCTCAAGAAGTTGAGACACTATTTAATTGGAAGGAAAGCCACCATTGTCACACGGATCACAAGGCTTGAAGTACATCTTCAACAAGCCTAATGTGGAAGGGAGACTAGCAAGGTAGATGATACTCTTGTCTGAGTATGACTACACCATTGAGGATAGGCCAGGAAAGAAATATGCAAATGCTGATTTGTTATCTAGAGCCTATGATCATGATGGAGATGAGCCAGTAGCTGATTCCTTCCTAGATGAGGAGCTCATTACAATCTCAGTCACTCAAGAGGTTCCAGTGGAGCACAAGGAGATTGTGGATTTTGTGACAAGAGGTAACTATCTAGAAGGGATGCCTACTAGGGAGAGGAAGGCCCTTGCAGCAAGATCTAGACCTTACACAATGGTGGAGGATATTCTTTTTCACCAAGGAGCAGATGGTCTACTTCAAAGAGCAGTGGGTAAGGAAGAGTCTATCCTACTTATAAAGGAGTTTCATGAAGGTTTAGTGTGTGGAGGACACTTTGCAAGAAAGGTGTCTGCTTTCAAGATTCTAGATGCAAGTTACTATTGGAGAGGGATTTTCAAGGATTATCTTGATTATTGCAAAACTTGTCATGTTTGTCAAGCTTTTGCTAGAAAGTCTACATCCACTCCACCTCTTAGATCAATTCCATTGCTAAGACCTTTTGAGAAGTGGGGAATTGATTTTGTAGGTCCTCTCAATAGAACCCCAAGGAACAATCGGTACATTGTGGTAGTTACTGATTACCTTACCAAGTGGGTTGAGGTTAGACCATTGAGGGACAAGAATGAAGATGAAGTGGGTAGATTTATTTATGAACGTATTATCACTAGATTTGGATGCCCTTTGGAGTTGGTTTCTGATAGAGGAGGAGAGTTTACAGGAAGCATAACTATAGCCATGCTACGACATTTCTTTATCACACATAGAGTAACTATATCCTATAAGCTAAATTCCAATGGCTTGGCAGAGAGAACCAATCAGACCTTGTGCATGATGTTGGCCAAAGATGCAAAAATGGAGGGGGCTTAACATCATTGGGACAAGAGGATTCATGCAGTTTTGTGGGAGTATAGGACAACCATGAAGACTTCCACCGGATATTCTCCATTTCAATTGGTATATGGTATTGAGTCTACCCTACCTATTCACTCTGATCTTCCTACCTTCCAAAGCATTCATAGGATATTGAAGAAAGCACAAGGAGGTGATGTAGAGAAGTCAAGGAAGGAACAACTCATGGAGTTAGAAGAGGCAAGAGCAGTTGCTATGGTTCAAGTGGAGCAAGCCCAAAGGAAACAAAAGGAGAGTTATGACAAGAGGCAAGGCAAGAAGAAGGTGGAGCCTTTCAAAGAAGGTGATTGGGTAATGTTGTTTGATTCTATTTGATTCAAGAGAGTGCAAAAGAAGTTTTTGCCTAAGTACTTTAGACCTTTCATAGTGGAGAAGGTGTGGAGAAATTACACCTATGATCTCAAGGAGTTGGGAGGAAGACACTTTGATAGGATTAACCATAATAAGTTGAAGATGTACCATAGAAGGTGGAGAGACCTTCACTTTGAGGACAAAGTGAAAACTTAGTCTGGGGGTAAATGTAACACCCATTTGTGCATGTGTGTGGTATGTTATATTTAGCTTTGTATTTCAAGTACTTAAGAGATATTTTTTATATAGAGATAAAGGATGGTTCTATATTAGTCATAGTTAACTAAATTTAGTCATAGCTAAGATAGAGGGGACCTTACTTTAGAGGAAGTAGAAAAGATGAGCACCACTATTTTGGATTTTAGTGTGTTGCCTTGGTATTATTCCTAGGTGTTTGGCTTTGAGGAAAGAGTTAAGAACTCTTGGGCCCGCAAGCCATTTTGTTTTGGATTCTTCTTTAGTCCAAGGATAGCCCATGTGAAGAAATCCTTGACTTAGTGGTTGGGTCAAGATAAGACCACATGCTTAGGGGAATATATCCATGTGAATGGATATTCCTTTCTAATTTTTGACTTGACTTGACTTTTAGTCTAGTAACTTGAGTTATTATGGTAATTAGTAACTTTGGTACGTAACTATTTGACAAGTATATAAACAAGGGGTGAAGAGGTACTCATCATCCTTTCATTTGCATTTATCTCTCTCTCATTGAGTTCTCTAGTGAGCAATGTCTTGAGTCTTGGAGTGTTAGCCTTGGAGGAGTATGATGGAGTTGGTGTTCCTTGCCTTCTTAGTCCATGGTGCGCTACCATAATAGCCACTCAGAGGTTCATCTTGAGTGAGAGACAGGCTGGCTCACTATGCTGAGGCACGAGGTTGTCGTAAGAGATCAATCATAGGGAGAAGAATCATAAGGTGAAGGCAAGGACAAGTCAGAGGACTCAATGGGAGAAGAAGAGGTTGAACTTATATTGTAGAGTAAGGAGTCAAGCAATGAGAGTGATGGAGAACCAAAGGTGCAACAGCCAAGTAGCTGAGGAGGAAGATCGGGAGTTCCATGAGGCAATTGATTGTATGATGGGAGGCAACATGCCATGTCTAGAGTTGCCTGTAGAGGAAATGGAAGATCAGAGAGACAAAGAGCCAAGGGTGGCATTTCTCCAAGGGATTAAAACAAAGAAGCAATCGACCTTAGCAAGACCAAGTAATGCACCAGAGGAAGATGCCAACTTGGAGGAGGTTATGCTGAAGGTAAGAAGATTGAGACTTTGGGGTAAGGCATTGATTGAGGACACACTAATGCAGGTCATGAGCAAAGGCAAAGACAAGGCAAAAGAAGAAGATTGTGGTGAAATCACATATTTAGCCAAGAATGTTTATCCCTTTTTGAGGATGTTGAAGAGAGATCATCCGGAGGTAAAGGATGAACTTTAGGTGGTGAAGTATTTGAGTAAAGAGCTAGTGCAGTTAGAAAATAAGTTACTCAAAGTCAAGAAGCAAGTTGAGGAGCTTTTTGTAGATGGAGTCTTGAGAGAGAAGAGAGTTGTGAACTTATATGAGGCTTTTGAGAAATGAGGAGTTGAGCTTGAAATGTAGGCTAAAGAACTAAGGAAATAGAAGACAGCCTAGGAGAGGTTGAAGGGAGAATGCAATGAAGTGTATATTGAGGTATACATCCAAAGGCAATTGCTGTTGTGATGGAGCAAGAGTGGGGTAGTTTAAAGAGGATGGCAGCACAAAAGGATGAAACCTAACAGCAAAAGTTAGCAAGAAGAAATTGAGAAGAAGAGCATTTGCAAGGGCTAGTCATTAATGTGGAAGCCCAACTTTCTTGATAAATGGAGGAGAAGGAAGCATTGAAGGCCAAGTTTGAGGATGCAGTAAAGATGTATTGTGAAGAGTTGCAAGTGGAGAGAGCTTAAGATCATACATTAGAGCAAGTGGGAGGAGAAGTATAGAAACTTGGTATGATGTTGAGAGCCAAAGCCAAAGTAAAGATAGAAGAAGTATATCTACATGAGTTGAAGTTGTTGGTACAAGAGACAAGGAAGAGAAAGGCAAAGGATATGGATCTAAAAAATCTTCTGATTTGCTTGAGAGATAGAGTAGATAGGAAAATTAGTGAAATAGAAGGCAATGTTTGTCTTAGATTAGATTTAGTGAAATCTAAGTTAGAGCAGATTAATAGTAGTGTGAAGTTAGGAACCTAAATCAAAGTAAGAGAGGTAGCAGCGCAAGTGACTTTGGATGAGTTATCTAAGATATAAGAGATGAGTGGGTGAAAAGATAAGATGATAGATAGAATACCCATGAGTTCAATTGCAATTCAAACTAAAGAAGTGATAGAAATAGCAAAAGATATAGAAGTTGATATAGCAAAAAATGAAGACAAAGGAAGTTACATCGGGTTTAGTAGAAGAGGAAGAGGTAGACATTGGATTGGATTCATAACCAATTTGAGATTTGAATCAATAGATATGAAGAGTGGGTTGCCATTTAAGATTTGGAGATTGTTAAGGAATGGTATCTTAATAAGATAACTATCAAGTGCTTAGCTTATTTAAAGGAGACATTTGCATTGTGTTGTTGTTGGTTGGTATTCATATTTCTGAAGTTGAGTGAAGCAAAGTGTTGTATCTTAATAATCATCATTTCAATTAAATTCCATGTATCAATCTTGTGTGTGTATTTGTGAGTGTTGGGAGAATTTCAAAGTGCAATTTAGAGTGTTGGACGTTGGATTCCACAACTCTAATTTCATTGTGTGTTTGATCTTGAGTGGATAGCAATCAAAGCAATGCCTTGACAAATCCATGAGGAATTGTAATGTTGATAGTATCATGTATTGGTGAGCACAATACAAGGTTGATGCAAAGCAATTTTGATCAAGGAAGTTGTACCTTCAGTGGAAGGGTGGTACATACTTCTTAGGTGAAGTCATTTTGTAGTGAAGTAGCCTGCTTTGGAAGAATCTGAATCATCACAATCAAAGTTGGTTTGGAAAGATTTGATGTTATTGTGATTATGGAGTGTTAATTTTTGATGAGACTATGAGTCAATGCTTGTTATTCTCTTCTAGGTGTGGTTTCTACCTTAGAGATTAAAGACACAACAAGATGAACTACATTGTGATTGTCTTACTTTGTATTTAACCATTTTTGACTTGTATCTTTGTAAGGAAAAAATTTACTCACTGATTACCACAAAAGTGATACTTGGCGGGTTGTCACAAACTCTGCCACTATTTGGCATTTGACATAATACAACTTATCTACTTCCTAAACTACCAAGATCACCAAGAATGGGATCAAATTGTTCATCCTAGCCAAAGCTACAAGTAGTATAGGTATTAGTAGAAATGTCATAGGACAACAAGTGAGAGTGGACCAATTGGCTAGGGCACTAGTCTAAGAACCCAAGATCTAGGGTTCAAACCTTATTGTACACAATTTAGCAAGGTGGGAAGATTTTTCCAAACAATGACCTAAAACTACTCTAAACTAGCTAGCCTCACGCCAACAATTTGGCTTGCTAGGCCTTCTAGGCCTTTGTAGCCTCTCATAGCCATAGTACTATGTCTTGAAGCCAAAATTTGACATAAATCCCTAGAGTTAGCTAACTGCCAAATCCTCCACTCATTCTCTACTTGAGCCAAATTGGAAGGATAGGGTTCTCCAAATCACAAATTCAAGGGAATGGGTTCCTAACTCCACCTTCAATTTTGCACTTTGAGCTAAATTTCCACCAAATTGGTATTACTTTCACCTCCTAAGCTCAAAACAAACACCATTGCTTGAAATTGACTCTATTCTCAAGGAAATGGAATAAGCACTTCTACACAACATCGGCCTCACAATCAAATTTGCATCAATTTGAAAGAGCTTCTACACACAACCACTCCAAGGAAAATCTGAACCATGATCAAGCTACCAACAATCAGCAAGGCTTGGGAATACCATCAACACATGTAGTTCTTGCACCCAATTTCCCCTTGACTGCACGTCTCTGATGTAATCAATTTGTTCATAACTCAAATCACACTCAATAAGATCAATACTTGATCTATCACTCAACAATCTGCCAACAATTAGGCACAGTCAATCCACATCCAGTCAAGCTAAGAGACTCCAAGTGATGCTTGCCGGCCTTTGTCCACCATAGCCACAAACTCAAAGGCTCAACATTAGAGAAGTGAGCTCTCTAAAGCTGCACTTTGAAATTATACCCCTTGATTTCAACCTAGGTCTCCAACCTTAAGGGTCCCGCTGACGGCACACCCAATGGTGCAAGTGATAGTGGGCCCCACCATGTAGTTAGTACCTCAAACACAAGATCTGACCATCAACAAGTAGTCTATGATTAACTGCCAAAATACTTTTGACTACCAACACTACTACTCTAGCATCCGAGCAATCTAGGTGTGATGCTATACAAATGATGTGACAAAGGAGTATTGGATAAATCCTCCATATTGCAAATGGAAGTTCCATGTTATGGATATTAGCCTTGTCATCATGGAAAGATGAAAATAATCAGAATTTCACTTTAGCACCTTCCCACACTTCTTATTTTGTTTCAATTATATGTGTGTTTGTTTGAGATGAAAGCAATAATTCTATGATAATAGGATAAAAAATCTGAATACTTCCTCAACAAGTTTTGGTAGAATGGTTGCATTATGGATAAAATGCTCAAGAAGAAGTTACCTTTTGAAACCAATAACATCCAAGACAAAGATACATTAGATATGGTGATCATCTCAAATTCTAGCAAATTCAACTTGATAAGAGAACTACAAGAATGACAATGGATTTTCCTTATACTAGAGAAGACCTTTTCTAAGAGGTAGGAGTAAGTAGCCAAACTAGTCAATCAACTCAAAAGACCACTCCAATATGTTGCCTAAAATGCCAAGCAAATCTGTCAAGACATTGTGAACTTGGACCAAGGCCAACATGCCAATTAGGTGTGATGCCATCATCATCCTCATCACAACCAAAAAATAGATGCAACTTATTTCTTTATTTTATATTAGCTTTGGCAAAATTGATCCAAGGAAGGATGTTTTCTTTCACAAAAAAACATATGATTGTGATTTCCTCAAACAATTTGTCATAATCCTCATATCCATATTGGAGAACATTTCACTTGTGAGTGTGATGATGTAAAGTGAATCAGTCTATCAATGCCAAATCTTGAGACCTTTGCCACACTTTTTACTCTAAGAGAAGCACACATAGCTGCACCTTGGCAAAGCAAACTTCAAAGGATCAAAGAATGCCTTGAGCAAGTGGTTGGCAATTGCTTGATGGTGTTTGACAAAAAAAAGGATCATAATTGTGTCTTCAAATGTGAATGTCTTGATAAAAACCATTTGGATCTAAAACCTTTGCTGCAAATACATGTGAACTACAATTGCCAAGAAGAATAAAAAAAGTACTTGCAATGTTGCCTCACCTCCCTCTTGATGCAATGAAGTAGATGTAATATTAAAGACCCATCTTGCTATGCCTTGGCTTAGTAGTCATACAAGACATTATAAGTGTCATTGATTTTATTGCCTTTTAAGGCTCATGGCTGCTTCAATGTGCAAATCAGTTGGACGATGAGTTTTCCATGCACTACACTCACAATTAATACAATCGTAATGCAATCTTTAGACCGTTTGACACCACAACCATTGTTATTAATGGTCACATAACCAATTGTGAAGAAGTGATATGATACTACAATGTGGTTTCATCAACATATTAAATTTTTTCTAGTAGGACCTTTTCCAAATGTTTGCAAATATAAGTTAGCCACTTCTTGATTGTTGTAGGATCTATCAAGCTATGCTCACCGCAACAACACCTATTGGTGGTTCTTTTTATGATCAGATACTTTTGGAGCTAGCCATTTGATGCCTTGAAGTTGGCCGTATATTGCTTAAGCGTTGAGGTAAGATCATATAATCTTCCAAGGATAAGAGATCTTTAGAGAAACACAAGAGAAGAAACGCAAGCTTCACACTCAATCCTCCAATGCCCCAAAGAAGCACCTTCTCTTTATTATATAGCAAAGAGTATCCTCTCAAAGGAAGCTCCACCCTTGGATCAAAGATATGGATTGGTGACATGTCAACAAGCTCCACCCTCAGATTAGTTACCTGGATGGGTGACATGTTGGTCCTTGTCCTATCTGGTTGGTCAAATAGGTTTGACCAAAGGGAATCTTTATGCAATCTTCTTGTAGGAATCTTAGAATCACATGGGTGAGGTGCTATTGGAAAGCTCCTGATGAAATAAACCTAGGGGGGAAGGCTAGCCTTTCCTCTATTAGGGGCGGGATCCAAGGGGAGGAAGAGGGGGGATGTGCATTTCCAAAATTGACTCTAAAGCTGTAAGGTTATTCTTGGCTCTTGTCCTATTAGTAGAAGTACTCTTGTGGTGATACCTCTATCTGATCTACTCAGTCTATTATCTATAACATACTCCCAAATGTTTCTAAGCCAATTCTCACCTCCAAATAATATGTGTAGCTATTGGTATTACATTTTTAGGCTATTTTTGGCTACTACTCTATTAGTAAAAGTGCTCTTTTTGTGTCACCTCTATCTCATCTACCAAGCCCATCATACCTAACATCCCTCCAAATGTTACCAAGTCAATTTTCACCTCTAGATAATATATCTAGGTATTGATATTACATACCATCAACATATAGTTGTTCAAGATTTTGTTGCAAAACTCTCTAGCTTTAATTTAAAGAACTTTTCTTATCACATTCAAATTGGGTGCATCTATCTCAACTCAAGTGTATCACCAAAGCAAAATGTACTCCTTAGGGCCATAGTGAGCTAGACTGAGTGTCTTCTCACACCCATTGGAGACAGATTGATCAATGTTGGCTATGATCGGGTCCAAATCTTTCATGATTTTTTTACCATTAGGTTTGATACTTTAAAATGAAGGGCAACCTCAATTTGGGTTCTACTAGCCTTGACTTATTTAACAATTCTCAGTATATTTTATTATCAAGAATCAGCCGTGATTGCTTGGCATCCTTTTCCATTGCTTGTAAATTTACTTTAGAGTCTACTATGTAGTTCCACATACACAACCAATCAGTATCCCATCATAGAAAATTTTCCTTTGAACTTTTTGAGATAGTGACACCCTTGCAATAGTCACACCTAGCTATCGCCCCAATAGGTATCACTATAGCAAATTAACTCTATATTTGCAATCCAAAAACTAACCATTAAATAAAAGGAAAATAGCATTGCAAAAGGAGTATTTTTGTGTGAAAAAATACTCCTTTCATTGCATGGTACTATCCTTGATTATAGCCTAAACTATGATGTCTATGTTATCTACTAAAGTATTGTAACAAACCCTTTTCTTTCTTGTCTCTTACTTCTATCGCATCTACATCTAATGTCTATGAGTTATCAATCAAATGAATAAAAGACAATGAAAATAACCATGTAGTAATTTTTATTATGTTAGCCTTATTAGATCATACTAATATCTATGAGTAATCATTTTAAAATTTGTACAATAATATATGAATGTGTATTATTAGCATTATATGCACCTAATGTAACATGCCAATATGTACTACTTTATTTGTATAAAATATTCAATGTACAATTGTACACTTGGAGCATTGTGCATAAGGTAGCACAATGCAACTTATTGCATTATGTGCATAAAATGCTCTATGTGTTAGTTTAATTTGAGCATTTTATCACATAAGATAGTAAAGTAAATAGTGCTATATGATTTTCATAATATAGTAGTGTGGATTGGTGCTCTTGGAGCATTATCTACACATAGAGTAGCACTACTTTATGCGCATCAAATACTTAGTGCATATTAGTGCAAAGTATCAATGTGTACATTAAGCATTATGTGCATAATCTCTTATATATATATATATATATATATATAAAAGTACACTTAAAGAATTATGCACATATAAGGTGTCATGCTAAAGTATGTTATATCATATATGGAAAATGCTAAATGGATATATAATAGTGCATATTGAGCATTAAATTATGCTCATAGAATACTTAGTACACATAGAATGTTATATGTATAGAAGAAAAGGCGTCAATTTGAAAATTTGAGCATTATACGCACATTGAAGATTAGTACACTTAGAGCATTACATGCACTCAATTTTTATTAATTGATATGAAAAATATAATATATGTGTAAAGTAGGGTGCTAATGTGCATACCCAATCCACTATGCATTCTCCGTAACTAAGGTAATGTGTTAATGTGCATTATATTATGCAAACAAAACATTTAGCTGACATTTTGTACTTTGGGCATTGTATGTGCATAACAAAAAGATTACTTTAAAGTATAATTAACTAAAAATTGAAAAAAGAAAAAAAGATGCAGAAGTTCTCATATCTACTTGGTTGTAAGGTATAAAGCTCTCCATATCCAAATTCCACTGATCATTAAGAAGGATTGATTTGCAAATAATTTATCTTTGCCCTATATAAATTAAGCTTATTATTTAAGATGTAAAAATCCAAATTTCCATTATCAATCTCACCATCATTCTTCATGCGGTGACTTGTTTAGAATATATTATTTATCTTGTTATGAACTCCAAAGAGTTAAATTTTCATATAAAAGTCCATTTGTTTTGTATTGTTACTGTAAATCTTGTACATAAAACAAGGGATTATCTTGATTTTTTGCTTTTGAATAGTTTTTAGTAATCTACCAAAAAGATTTGGGATATTTGCTTTTGATATAAAATTAAGAAATACAAAGTTCAAGTAAAAAAATATAAAGAAGTCAACATATTATGGGAAAAATAAGCAACAAGAAGTGAAAATAGAGAAATATCAAACTAGTAAAGAGAAGTTCTACAATCCATATTTAAATTTTTGAAATGCTAAAATTCAATCTGTGAGTGGAATTGCAGAATTTTTTTTTTTTAATAAGCAATATTGCTAATGGTAAATTTGAGTATGGAGAAATTCAAGAATTGTTCCATCCATCTTTGCTCATTCCTCATTAATATTTACATATTTTGGCTGAATCTAAAGGATGCATCAATCTATAAGATAAGATTGATTCTTCTGCAACTATAAGATAAGATATGTCAAAAATATATAGACCATGAAATATCCATCTTTGCAACTAGCCTTTATGCACTCCTAGCAACCACAAGTCTTTTGGTACACAAAAAAAATGCTTAATATGAAGAAAAATTAGGTCATCTTGTTTGGAAAGGTTTGTAGTATTAGATCCATGTATGCATGAGTAGAAAAAAAATCAACTTTTAGTCATCATCTTGGTCTCTAAAATAAGTTTATGATTTTAGAGAATGCTCCAACTTAGATTGAAAAGATCTTAAGTGTCATATCTTGTTATACATTGATCATCGCAAGATTATTCTAAAGAGAAGGTTGATTTGATATGCAACAAAAGTAGAAGCTGCTTAAGTTGATAAGAATTTTGTGTAAACTTTCACGAGAATGGAAAGAAATAACATTTAGAGATTCCTAAAGGAAGTGTTGGATGCATCCAGATGAAGACTTTTTGCCTTTGATTTTGTAGTTAGGGCAGGAAACAACTTAGAACTTCAACTTACAAAGTAATCAGGACTATTCTTTTTATAATTATGATAGTGAAGTTACAAGCTACTCTATCACTTCAATCAAGGAGAGAGATTCTTCACATAATAGGTTTGAACTCTTAAACATCCTAAGAAGTATATAAGGAAACACTTTCTGATTAATGCATGAAGGTTTTAAGACCCATTTTTTCATAATTTTAGACAGAAAAGAAGTACACATCTTGGAGTATTTATGCATGTAATTTTCATTCCTATGAACAACTTATAAGATTTAGAATGATTTTTTGTTTAGATTTTTAGATTTAATGTATCTTCTTGTGTGATAGATATATGTAGGTAGATAAAAATACTTTGCTCATGTATGTCAACTTTATGTCAACTTTTTATTACTATAACTTTTATTACTTATAGATTTAATTATATATTCCTATAAGAAAATAATTCATTGATAAATTAAAGGGTTTAGCATCAGAAATATCACTTTCTATTTGTGATTTATAATATATAATAATTTTTTGAGATTTATGGATTGAAATTATGATAATTATTTAGTAAATGGGGAGGTTTTCCTTGTAATATAACCTTCTAGTCATTACTTGTCAAATTTCATTTTTATACTTTTAATTTTATGATTTCTAGATAAAATAATTGTTGCTTGTATTTAAAGTATCCATTGGTAAATTGGAAATTTTGCACAAAAAATTGTTGGTTCTTATTTTCAACACATTTCTCCACACAAAATCACACATTGGTTCCTTTACTATATCCATCATGTTGGGCTAAAGAGTTATTTTCATGCTCAATTTATACTAAATATAATAAATATAGTACATATAATATTTTGTTTCTTTTAGTTGAGGATCTAATTGATCACCAAGTCAATATTGTAGATATCTAGTTACAAATGGTCAAGTAAATTTATAGGAATTAAACCTTAAATTTTCCAGATAACGATGCTTCAAATGATAAAATAAAAGTTACTAAACTATTGTACTTTTAGAACTCACTTATTGATTGAGCTAAAATTCTAAGTAGATTATAAAATATAATAGGAAATATTTGGGTTCTTGTGACCTAACATATACTTATTAAAAATTAAAACCAAATTGAAAGTAAAATACAACATCCAAATGAATATAAAGTCATTAAATATACATGATAAGTCCAGAAATAACCATTTGAATTCCAATTTCGTAATCCAAATATCCCAAAGTGAATCAAACAAAAGCATCGTTCTCATTTGACATTTTATTGAACATTTGACTGTCACCACGAAAACGTTTAAGAAACTGACCGTCTACCATTCATCATCCGTAAATAACAAAATTAAACCACCTATTGATTTCTACACTACGTTTGTCCATGTTTACTCGAGGTTAGCAGATGTTTCTTAAGGTTGCCAAAAACAAAAAAGGCCAATGTTAGGAATTACTTGTTAGGCTTGAAATATCTGATCGCATTTAACCATTTCCAGCTCACGTGTCATTACGAAAGATTGGTAGCTAGAGATATGCTTGTGGTGCCTTCACACTCACACCACTGGTGCATTCACGATCATATTCGAGGACTTCTGATATTGACGCAGTGGGATACTCGATATTTTACTGTCACATCTAACCTATCGGGGAGACATATCTAGCACACCGTTTAATTCACACTTATCTAGCACATACACTATCTTATTACCGTCAACTCTTAGTATCAGCTGAGGTGAGTTAGTTCTACATAATTCGCGCGTCAAATTACTCGAAACTCCATTGCGGCAGGCCAATATAAAGTACACAAGGACACATTTATTTAACTTCTTCATTCATATGTACATGGAAATGAGATTGAAAACTAAATGAACACTATAAGTACTTGATGGTACTTGGTGGTTTCAATAACTTGGAGAAGATCACAAGATGAAAACTACTTTTACTTTAAATAACAACACTATAAGTACTTGATGGTACTTGGTGGTTTCAATAACTTGGAGAAGATCACAAGATGAAAACTACTTTTACTTTAAATAACAAAATGTGCCTGATATGGCTTTACTCACTTGAAAAATCCCATAAGGTTACTTAGAGGATCTATTGTATTTGAAGGTGAAAGGAGACTACATACAATAACAAGAAGGATGGGAAGACCCATCAAGTTGAACAGGGATGACACATAAGAGGTAGAATGGAGCTAAGCACTAAGAAGACATTGATATGGTGCACATGATGTTTTGACATCAGCTGTTAGTGGATATTTTGATAACACAATGTCATCCAATTTACAATATAATAGCAAGGAACATATCATTCTTATAAAGGTATGGGTCTTAAATGACTAGATTTGACAAGAGGTGTCACTATTGTAGTTCTTTATTATTACCATTTTAACCTCTTGGGTAGTAACCACTCCACAAAGAGTGGTGTCAACCCCTGTGGTGCACTATGGCAAATAGAACACCTAAAAATCACTGTCACTTAAGATATGTTCAAACTATTTCCTGAAGGTGATGATTCAGTCAACTCCAAAAGGTTTGCTTCTACTACAAAGACATTAACTCCAAAGAATGTGTTCTACCTTTCCTAAAAGGCATGACTCAAAAGGCACTTTGCATTGGCAATTTTCTTTGTCTTCATTTTTTGTGATACATTCAACACTATAGCTCACTTAAGACCTATCAAGGCATTGCTTCACTTCTTCAGAATTACTAAGGGTCCTAGACCTTAGCAACAAGTACTAGTGATCATACATACTACAAGTCACTCAAGTTCCTACTGAAAAGATTCCTCACTATCACTCAACAAAGGTATACAACCAATACTTGGAATTTAACCAATAATGACAAAGTAATTTTGACACTTTTGCTTTATTTGTGTTCAAAGAATTGAATGAATATCTACAACTGAAAAAGCCTTAATTAGTACCTCCTACATTTAACCAAAAAAATTTGACAGTTGAGGAAGTACAAAGACCTACCCAGGCTGCATTTCCTTGCATCTGCATTGTACATTGGAGATTTCTATCATCCTCATCTTATTTTACCTTACTGATCTATACATTGCTAACTCAATAACACGGGTCTTGGGAAAGTGTTAACTCCTCTCCAAAGAAACTGTACTTTCTTATCTTCAAACATCCTTAAACTCCTCCAAAGATCATACAACTGCAAATATAGTTTACAACCACAAAATATCTTGATTTTGTGAAATTTCTTTAGTACAAAACTACTACAAAGAACTACCTTTACCTCTAGCTTTCCTAAGAAGTATTTTAGTTTTCTCCTTGTAGTTTGAGATCTCTAATACTGTAGTGTCACAAATTTCTTAGAACTTTCTATCTACATGCTTCCTTAGTCTTAGAGATAGCCGCTCCATCTTTGGATTTTTATAGACTTGAGCACTTAGAGTTTGTGCCTGTAACTTAAGCTCATGAAGCTTAACCTTGGTCATCCTACCTACTATTGCTTATTTGTTGATTTCTATCAATTGACCCCACAGATCTTCTAACTCCTTGATGACCTCTCAACTTCTTCTTTTTGGAGTTGATTGCCAATGCATTAACTTCTCTAGTTACTCCTTGAATGATATTTTTCCAATTTTTTGCACTCTTCTCCTTCTCATTCTTCAGTTCTTGTATAGAGCTTTGATTTTAACTGCTACCTCTATTTTTTACTTTGCTATCTACAATTCCAAAGTGACTATCTTCACCTCCTCACTCTCCAACTGACCTTGGATGCATACACTCTCTCTATCCTTCTTCTACAACTCTTCTTCATATTCTTGCTACTTATGTTTTTCTTCAATCAAACAAGCTTGTGTATCTCCTTGCAATCTTTGGATATCTTTTGTAAAGGTCTTTTGTTCTATAACTAGCAAGGTTTTTTTTTCTTGACCTCACATGCTCTGCAAAATTGTATTTATCTTCCTGCAATCTTCTTTATAAAGTTTTAGGGTTATCTTCTCTAGATCCTCCTTCCCTTTGGCCATCTTTGCCTTTGTTATGTACTTGTTTGTATGAAATTTCTTCACAAACAAAGTGTAATTAGACCATCAGACAAAAAATGTACTGCATCAGACCATGCTTCTATGTACTACCAAAGGATCATTTGCAAGAACCTCAAGGCCGGTCCTACATAATTGATGATAAACTCCGCTCCATCCACAATAGGGGATGTTAAAACCGCAATGACTACTCCTTCTTCTTCATGGTAGTGTGTTGCTAATGCCTCCCTTGCGTTACTTTCAATGTCTACTCAATCTTTGTCTTCTCTTTGAGCATTTTTATGTGGCTCAACTTGGACCAAAATTATCAATTCTTTAGGCCAAACATCTTCATATTCTTTATCCACAACCTCTTCTTCTTTGGTTGGTGCACTCTTTACGTGGCATTGACTCCACATTTTCATAATCTTCTCCTTTGTCTCTTGTAGAGTGAACTACTCTTCTTCTTCTTCTATTTTGCTATCTTCTTTTGCTTCTTCCAAATAAAGATCCACCACCCAAGAATTATTCTTTACTCTCTTGGGGTGCTTTCAATGGTGTTTTTCTCAAAGAAGGTTTATTCTTTTGAGTCACATATACTACAAATTTCTTCACCTCCACAAATTTGTCATACTTAATGAACTTTGCCTATGAATCTTGATGGTTCCTGATTGCTCTTGGTCCTTTGGGCTATCTTATGAAGTACTCCTTCAAATGGAAGTAATTGGGAAATCTCTTCCCATCATCTTCTCTTAGTAGATTCAACCATGTAGAAGTGGATTGCAAATGGGCCAACGTAAGTGGTTTCTTTGTCCTCTTCATATTCCTTGATCATAGACCAAGCTTGCCAATAAAACATGCATGCACAATTAATAAATCCTCCTTGGTATATCTGCTCAAAAAAGATTGCTTGGTTTATGGTCATGTAGGTGGTTTGCTTTGGGCAAAATAGTTTCATTATTGACCAAACTATAAACCATCAAGCATGGTCTTTGTAATTTTCTACACTCTAGCCATTACTAGTGGAACACTTCTCTACAAAAGAGTCAATGATCTTTGCATTGAATTGTTCTCCCATATCTCAAACTTAGTATCTAATGTCATTGCTCTAGAAAGACTCGTGCCACCTCCTAGCACTATCCTCCAATGCTCTTTTCCCAGACTATAAGGATTACCCTAAAGATTCCTAGTTGCTCTTTGAATCCTACTCCTCATTTCTTGAATGATTGCAAGTGATCCTAACTCCCAATTCTTGAGCAAGACAATCAAATTTTTGCTTTAGGGTAAATCACTCCTTGCTCTCATTGCACACTTTATATTTGTGTGGAGCAAAGGATCACCTTAGATATTGTATTCATGGCTTTCTTGGCTCAAACCATCTTCTTATCAAATGCACTACAACTACAAGGAAATCTCAACTACAATGGGTCTAACAGCGCTCAAGTGTTCTTTGGAATGCTCTTGAAAATTTCTGTCAAAGTGTAAAATAACTCAATGAGCACTTATTTTGTAGTCAGGGGTTCTTCGGTAACTGTGTTTAGTAGATGAGCTATGATAACTCTCTAATGGCAAGCGGTTCTTTATCTAGGTGGTGGTCCCATTCAAATTTGCATATTGTCTTTGTCTCCAAAGATTCTTTGTTTGTCTTCTTTGGTTCAGACTCCTCTTTGGACTTGGCTTCTTCATACGCATTCCTTTGTATTGAACAGTGGATATCTTCTTTGTATCCAAACATATACAATGATGACATCCAAAGAATACCCATATAATGAGTTTCTTCCCCTAAACATGAAAATAACTTGCGCTCTCCTCATCAAAAGAAGGAAAAGAAAACAAGATTATAACTTTTGCAAGAAGATGAACACCATAGGTATATCACATATAGTCACATTTTCAATACCAAGTGGATTTTTATTAACAAATTCTATTAACCTTGGTGAAGGTGAATGGAATAGAAAAAAATTTGCATCCAAGCATCTGTACTTCTGTACTGGTCTTCAGTAAGGAAGTTACCAATATCTAAATGCAGACCCTATTATCTTATTCGACAAAAGGCAACCATGTAGGAAAAGCGAAGGATGGGAAGACCCCCATCAAGCCGTACAAGGGAAAGACAAAAAAGGTATCATGGGGCTAAGCTCCAATAAAGTATATATGAGAAATCTGCACTACCGCACCTGAGATATCCGAGCTATGCAAGTCGTACGGTCTACACACAACCGGAGCATCCAAAGAAACATCATCTAATGTGATTGTTCTCCTGTGTGATTTGACTAGATTATGGTAAAGTTTGTGCAGCTGAAGCTCAGCTCATGATGCACAGGCAAAGGCGACCACATAGGATAACAAGAAAAAACACCATCAAGCAAGGAGAAAACATAGGGGGTAAAATGGAGCTAAACCCAATATACATACATGCATGTACAGGTGTACATACATACACAGGTGAGAGGCGATGCATAACGTGAAAGATGTCTCCACCCTCAGGTATATAATCTCCAAGCTCAGCTGTAACATCCAATCTGGTGGACAGACATGCCCAATGGTACCTGCACACCGTCACTCGTCTAGTACATTCACCACCTTATTTGGAGAGCGTGCGACAAGTTTCGTGCAGCTCTGGATCTTGAAGTTCAGCTGTAACATCTATATAACTAACCTCAGCTTCTCCACCATAGCGTCCGCGTTGTTCTTCCCTAGCTGGTGCCAAACGCTGATGCCTTCTCTCCTTGGCTCTGAATTGCAACAATCCACCAACCTACCAACCAATTCCAGTGGGGGGAGACATATACCTCTTGCTGGTACATCCACGATCAATAAAAGTTCGAATTCCAGTGATGGCATACTGCACCTTGAATCTATCAACATTTGATTTCAGCATTCTGCACAAATATCATTCATTTGTAGATTCAACTTTGGAAATAGTTAACCCCACAGAGAAACGGGATACAAACTCCAAAGTTTAAATCTTGACGGAGGGCAAACTCCCACGGAATATAAACCTTTTTAGAAGTACTGTATGTAAATGATTGGGTTTTGCATGCTTGTGTTTAAAAGACTATGAATAATAAAATAGTTTCCATTTCAACTGTGTATTATGCTAATAACTTGAATACAGTCCTCTTGATCCTCAATCTGGAAATCCAACATGTAGAAATCTGACTAATCTGACTATGACACTAAAATTTTGACTTATACTGTATATTCCTACATGCCAGATTTCTCCATCTGTATTCAGCATGTTCCATGAGAAGTTGGTTTGGGTATATAAAATTGAAATCATGTATATAAATATAAATTATTTGTAGGTATGAATTCTATGGGTTTTTTTCTGGTCTCCTATCTCATAAACATATACTCTTTGCAACTTTCAGAATTTTTCATCCATTTTTCTTGATTTGATCCTTTTTTAGCATGTGCATTGTGTTTCCTAATTTTTTTATGTTGGGTTTAAGGAATGGGAAGTGTGGTTATGGGGAATATATGATCATGTTTGTTAAACATTATTTTGCAAATGAGTAGTATCCAGAAGATCGATTGTTAGCACTTTTGGGTCTTGGAAGAGGATTTAAAGAAGATGTAAGCATTGGAAAATTCATTGGTGATAAGAACAATAGTGATAAAGCCAAGGTCTACTTTAGAAAAAAGACTCTTATTATTGATCGAAAACGTCTTCTAGATTGCATCTAGCACCATAGAGGTATATGAAGTAAAAAAATGAATTTTGAACATGTCTTTCATTATTGATTGAAAACTTCTAATTGATTACATTTAGCATTGTAGAATTATACAAAGGATAACAAAATATTTTCAACATGTGGCAACAGAAATTAACGCAAGAGCAAAAACCTAGATCAAGCAAAAAGAGATGGAGTATCTTGAAAGAAGTTCCAAATGGAATTGTCCTTTAACTACTTTCATGTATATAAACAAGGGTTTTGACAATGGATGAGATGTGCAAGAAGTACTATAGCTAAAATCCCTCTTATCATGACATGCATTATACGTGGCTTGCAAAGAAGTCTAGTGAACAAGCTCAGATAAGTATCCCTTACATTGCATGGATTACATTGCATAGAACTTACCATCAATTTTTCTTGTCGTATTCATGGAGTTTCTTTTCCATGCAATATTTAAGAAACTCCATGAATACTACAAGTCCTTTACAAAATTTGATGGTAAGTTCTCATCGTGAATTTTTTTTATTGAGTTTAGTTCCCTTTTCTCTTATGTCATTTAGTATCTCATGACATGTTATTTAGGTGAGATGACAAGGATGTGAAAGAAAGTTGAAGAGCAATAAGCAATAGCTTAAGAGAGGGAAGCAAGCAAGCTTAAAGGAAGAAAGCACAACAGGAAACTTTGCTAGAAGAGAAGGAGGTACCATGAGCAATGCAAAAACTTGCTTTTATTTTCTCCTTAATTATACTTTTTGGTGCAAGAATGTAAATGATGTGCATCAATGTCATATATATTAGATTCCATTTCAAAAGAAGAGATCCATAAGTTCCAAGTCGTTATTGTGATCTTGTAATAATTCACCTCTTACTCCAAGGAATTACAAGAAATTTGATTACTTTATCATGCTAAGGGAGTAGTAATATGGGTTCCTTGCATTCATTTTAGTTACATTATCAAGGAATATAAGCATAATAATAGTAAGCCATTCAAAAAGGAAGATAATGTGGTTTTCAATTTCATAGGAGTTATAACATCTGATTCATTGACCATAATAATCTTCTATTTATCAAAAAAATTCAACATTGGGTAAGGTGCTTCACAACCAATGCATGTTTATAGATTAGATGGTTTTATGAGCTATTATTTAACTTGAACTTGTTATAGAATTATTTGAGTTTACAACCTCTTCACAAAAATTTGACCTTCTTTTGATATTATTCTCCAAGGATAAGCCAAATGTAAAGCATGTTGCAAGATCTTGATTCAACTACCAATTTAAGTATATCATGACTGAATATTAAACTAAGATGATGTTGAAAAGGTCCATGATCATTTATATCCTAAGTGTATAACAAAAGTATGTTCAAAAGATTGAAAATCCATAGTTTGTTTCTGATAGTGCCACAAAATTGAAGTATTACAAAGATGGTTGCTTATGAATGTGTAAAAAAAACCATATGTATAATTTGATTGTAATGTAATAAAATGCTAAAAACTAGGAATGGAAGTGACATCAGAAGTTTGGTTCCATGAAGGAACATGACTAGATAGCAAGACATAGATTTTGACGACTCTATTAAGTGTGTATTAATTTATACGTAGAGCACCATCTTAAAAATGAAAATCTCCATGTACTAAGAGGATATACACTTCTACATGCAACCACATTAAAAAAAAACTCACTTGCCTGTACTTATTTTACAACATTATCATTGATAAAAAATTATGTCAAAATAGTATGGTTAGAAGAAAATATAATAAATTAATCTAATTTTAGTTTGATCAATTATAATATGAGAAAGAATAAAATATCTCTTTCCTAAGCATCTATCATCTTAAGGGGAGAAATGGCTTTGTAACATTAACAACATCTCATAACAACCATGAACTAAATTATTCATAGTTGTAAAATACAATTAGTTATTTTGGGGAAAATTAAATCAAATTTTTATTATAAGTAAGAATTCTAGGAATTTATTCAATCTTAAGCTCAATAAATAATTACCTTAATAATGAATTTTGTAATTTTAATTCAATACATTATTAACAAATAAAATTTAAATTTAGCCCTATGATCAAGGTATTTCATGTATGCTTATATAACCACCTAAGCTATACATGTTGAGACATGAAGCAATAGATAACCTTGAAAGGAAAATTGACAAGTGGTACAATGAGTGTGAAGTCAAGATACAACATAATTTTATCCAAATTTGTGGTCATAATGAATCAAGTAATTTACTTATTTATTTATGTACAAATGTATAAAAATGCATATGAAAATTTATTATAGTAAGCTTTCTAAATAACCTTATCATTAGTCTCTCATTTTTCATCTCTCTATGAGGCTACTCATCCTCTACCAACTCTTTTACTTCTGAACAATTTGATCTTCCTTCTCTGCATCTATAAGTAATCTATTTCCTTATCATATCTCTACAAAATAGACATATTTTTATAATATCTCTACCTTGATAATTTCTAAATTGTCCTTATTATAAGTATATCCTTATATGGTCTCCTTAGTTGGACCAAGTGAATTTTTCAACAGATTTTATCACAAGGTAAGATCCATGAACTTGCAGGACCTTTCTCCACCACATTACAATCTGATCTTGCTTTACAAGGTAAACAAGTGCTTCCTTAGAGAAAATGTCCATCACCCATTTATTTGGCTTTAAGAAGATAAAACAGACTTATCAATGATATTTGGAGGATAGATATTTTCTTGCTGGTGGCCAGGATTATCTTGTAAATGAGAGCTTTCACCTCTATATAACACTAGGTACTGCCTTCTTAATTATATTGAATGAGCTAAAGAATTCCATGGACTAGTTGTCATTGGTCCATAATCCAACATCTTTACTTCTCTTTTACACACAACCATTGGCATTCTTGATGTTCACATTGAAGTCCTTGAAAGTTGCAAAAACAAACTATGGAAGATCACAAACTAATAATATGAAAAAAACTAATAATATAAAAACTACACAATTATCTTATCAATATCCTCTTATTTGAATCATATAAAAAATTGTACGTTTAGGATAGATCAATTATGGCTGATGTGAACCAAACCTTCCAAACATTAGATAAGTAAAGGATATTTGTATTCATTGCATATTATTTTTTGGTATTCCATTATGATAGCATGATTGCTACTTATACTTTTAGTTGATCTATAATATGGTAGCTCTAGAATCTACTTCCTAAGCCTTTGTGTCAAAATTATTTTACTTCTCTTGATATATTGGAAAAAAATTACTTACAATTATAAAATTATAAAAAAGTATACCAAAGATATCATTAGCTTAGTATGCTTCTACTTTTCTAGCACATCCTCAGATAAACCTCATCTTTGGCCTTCATCTCCTTATGGAAGATGTGCTTATTTATTATATTAACAAAAAGATAATCCAAATATCAAAAAATAATTTAATCAAATAAAATTAAGTTAGAAAATTTTGCTTAAATAGGTACTCTTACTTAAATGCCTACCAAAATATATTCAAGAGATGGATAAAACTCTATGAATTTCAAGTCAAAGATAAAGCCTCCAAATGGAGACTTTATAAAAGTCCAAGACTTTAATTCAAAATGCTAAAAAATCATAAATTAGATCAAATTCAAAAAATTAGAACTATTATAACATGCACGAATCCTATCAATGCTAGTCTTTTCACATTTCATATGTTTCATATGGAATGATTAGCTTCTTGCAATTATTGATACTTTTAAGGAATCTACTTCATATCATATCTACTTCTCACTCCTTATGGATACATGTTGTATCTTTGATAAGGATGAGCACACATGTAGCTCATTCATTGATAGATACGACCAATATCATTGAGAGTGTCTTGAGCAAGTTTGACAATATGATAAATGAGGCGGACTCTAACCATGACAAGAGAGTATCTTGAGCAAGTATGGTAACATGAAAACTAAAGCATACTCCAACAATGATGACATCACCAAGCTGGTCTCAATTGAGAATGTTATTGCCATGGTGGAAATTGTGCAAAAGCATTTTTCATTGTGCACTCTCATTGTCATGCTCCTCAAAGTTTGTTTGTGACAATGACTTGCACTAGGTTTTGTGAACATAGCAGAACCAATTGATGGAGGATCAAAATAGCAAGAAATTGTGGAATCTCCAATAGTCATTGATCATATCATTCTTTGCCAACTTGTAGTTTGCAAATAGATTGAATGCTAAGTCCTTTGTCAACCCATTTTTTAATGAATATAGATTTTGATGATATAATTTCACCTCTCTTTAATGACTCCAATTGCCATGATCAACAAATATCACTATTGGTGAATGTTGATGCCCCGTCACTATATTTCACCATTTCTTATACAAATTACAATTATCCTTATCAAACTATCACTATATGAAGGCTATTACTAAAATAAGGTGTCACTATAGTGAGAGTTAACTTTGTATATCAAATATCAAGAGTTTATTTTGATGAGCCACTCAAACAAATTATTCTTTTAAGAAAAGTCAATGATTTATGTTTAGTAAATCTTCTTGAATAATTTCTAATCTTGATAAAAATTATGACAAAAAATAAGTTTTTTGTAAATTACAAATTTTGATTAATTTCTTGGCACATTTTCTCAAACAAGAACAATTTTTTGATACCTAGATCTCCTAAAATTGATGCATCAGTACATATTGTCTAGGAGCATTTCACATATCAAGGTCAAAAGGGATTGGGTGTTGTCAGCCCCTGTCTCTATTTATCATCTAAGATGATAAATTGGTCACAATCTTAAGGTTCAGGTTGTGGAACTATGGATTAGTTGATGTTTTTCATTCATCTATGAATAAATTAACTGGAGCTGAAATCTCCATGTTATTAGAACACATCTTACAATTATACTTAGCTTTTATTAAATAAGTAAATTATACCCAAATTATGACCAAAATTATATATTAGTAAATTACCTACATAATGTTAAATTATCAGACCTAGAAATCTTACCAAGAATGATTATTTGATATCCATAAAATATTATTTAGGGGAGATCATATTAAATTTATACATAAATGATGGAATCTTTTTTGTTTTTCAAAGGTATACTAATCAAGTGAATAACTTATATCTCAAATTTCAACTTAAAAGATTGTGAGCTTCATATGGAAATTCTTTCAATTTGGTTCTTTTCTTTGTTAATCAATTCTTCCTTCCTTTGTTTCGATTTTTTTCATGGTTGGTGAGTAAAAATTTTAGACATTTATGGTTTTCCACATGTAGGCTCTCATTGTTATGGAGTGCTTCTGCTCGCTTTCCGTTCCGAGTCTATTGTAGAATGGTGGATTTTAAAGTGCTCTCCAACATGAGTATCTTTCATACCCCCTCCTTAAAAGAAGTGCATGGCAAAGCAAGCAAGAAGAGAATATTTTGATTATCCCGTGTCACTATGCTCAAATACTGTACTATGTGGATTAAGCATAGTATTTTGATCGAATTGATAGCAAGATATTAAAAAAAGCCTCTATAAAATAGAACACAATGTTCAACCATATGACCATTTATTTGAGTCACTTATTTGGTGAAATACAAAGAGTTGATTTTTTGAGTGGCCGATATGCAAGCTAAAAATTGAGTCTAGTTGCATAAAGCAATAAAGCAAGAAATATCTCTTTTTCTTCTGGTAAGGCTAGTACGACACAAACAAAACAAGCCATTTCATTACATAAGCAATTAATCATCATAAACATAAATCATTGACTAAAGAATCCTTTTAGTTGCCATTTCGATTGTTAATATGTCCATCACTTCAAGTCTACTTTCTTATTATCTTTTAATATTGTTACCATCAATGTTTTCAAATTTACATTTTTCCTCTTTCATAATAAGCTTTCCATCTCTTTAGATCATATATGTTACTTGCATATAAATTTAACTTCAGAAGAAGATCCATCTGAATAAAAATACATGTGGCTATAGGATCCATAAAACCACCATCGAAACCCTCCGATGTACCTAGATTCTATCGGCCTCCATTTCTTTTTATATGTAAAGAGACCGAAGTTGTTCATTCATTTTACTTGAGTCCCGGGATAAAGTATAGTCTATGAACTTTCAAGGAACCTTTTATGAAGCTTTAAGCTTACATGGAGGCGGATCCGTTTTGAGGAAATGTCAATTCACGTGCAATTATCGCCAGAAGGATCCAACCTTTTTGACAAATACACTTAGAAGCCAATTCAAATATGTCTGTTCACTTTCGAAAGAGGACTTCAATGCATTTGACAAGGCGGAGACCTCGTCTACCCTCATTGCCATTGTGGGGAGTAAGTGCAAGACCTATTGAATCTTTTACCGTAATATCACGGTTAAGCAATTTTAGACGGCTGCTGAATTCACATGTAAAAGTAGCAAAAGTGACAGAAAACATAGAGTCCGTTGTAATGTGTTTGTTCAGGCTGAGTTGAGTGACAAGAAATTTTCTATTTATTCTTATACTTTAGCAAACATAACCTTGCAAAAGAGTTCATATACTGGATTGTGAGAGTGGATGTGTCTCTCTGGTCTCTACTTGTTGCAGGAGTGGTGGAAGAGAGAACAAAAATTAGATCGCAACAAACACTTATCGATGTCACTTGCAGTTTACTATGTCATATAGCAATTTTAGATGTGTGTGTAGATAGAAAAGGCAACATTTCTTTACAATCTCAAACTTCAGGAATATATAATCAAGCTGAAAGGAAAGTGATCGTGGACTGTAAAGGTAGAGCAAAATATATCGGAGGACGGAGGAGGCACCTTCCCTTCTAGAACACCTATTAATAGCGGGCTACATTAACATCCAGAAAGCTCCAAGAGAACAATGCAACGCAGGGTTCCATTGACTCCGTCGAGATGCCGATGATGATCGGAAAAGCTGCAAGCGCAGTTTAATAGCGGAAGAATTATTGTCACGAAATGGAAAGTGAAGAACAGTGAAACTATGATCAAACGCCCTCATGAAAGAAGATTGGGACAGGTAACGCGGTCGGGGACTGCTATGGAAAACGGTTCGATTGGTGGTCACTCTCAGGAGGAGCTCCTCTGGTATCTCCTTCTACTTATCTTGTAACTTTGACATAACTCCCAAAAGGTGTCGTGGTATCCTTCGTGTTCTTGGTGTCTTTATCCTTTCACATCTATTGTTGCAATTTCATCGGGCCCTCCATATCTTTTCACTGACGATAACTGTTCATTGTAGTACATACACAATCATTCATTCGGAGTCTTCAGTGTTGAAGTGAAGGATGCGGATGGAAATTTGTGGACGATCGAGCGGAACTGCATTTAGTACGTCTGTCATCTCTGAATATTTGACAGACGAGACATGGATGATGGAGTTCTTCTCTTTATTAAATGCAGTCTCGTTTCACACTCTAATTCACCTCGCCTCCCCTCGCAGATGATTGATCAGACAAGGCATCCACATGGGTCTACACATTTCTAGCTTTCTCGGCATTCATTCTATCCGACCAGCAGACCAGATACCCTCAGGGAAAGCAAAACGCCAGAAAGGAGAAATTCATGCACAAAACGTCAACCTTTGGAAAGTACAGTTAGATCAAACCATAGTCATGATGGTCAAGTCTCTTTCACTTTCTTGGACCGCCAGCATATAGAAACTTTCACCATGATCATTGCAGCAGTTTCTACCGTTGCATTCCTGTCCTCCCTTGCTGCCTTAAAGACGGATCAATTTCTTCAACACCGATTCCCTGCATGGTACCGTAACGTCTGTGCCTGCCCTGCAAGATGCTGTACCGTAGTTGACCTGATCTTACCAGGCTTCAGGCTTGTGAGAGAGGAAGAACTCAGATGAGCAACATTCGTTTCAAGGTCTTTCTGTAATCTAGTCGTCGTGTAACTTTTATCTCTATTGCGGCTTACGACCAAGCTTTATCTTCATTTTCTTTTAACTTGTGATCTGCATCCATCCTGCATCCTTACAAACAAGGAGCAAAAACAATGAAAGTCGAAACATGGAGCCGCCTTTAAAGTTAGAGCCGAGAAGTTTCAAGTTGACACTGAGGCTAAATTGCAGGTTGAAAGGGCTTGCATGATGAAAGATGAAAGATGCAATGACTTGTGATTGGAAATAAGCAAAATATTTGGTCTACCGTGGTAAGTTCTCTGTAGAGTCAAGCACTTTTCCGAGGCACACGAGAGTGAGGATCGAACAAATCATATGGCTGACATTAGTGCTAATCATACTCTCATTTATAGAAACCCGCAGTCTCTTGTGTAGGGCCGGTTAACGTTCGAACTTTTACAATAAGTACCAAGAGTTGCACTTTACAGAGATTGTGTGGGGTTCATGACATATACTGTGGCTGATGCCTACAGTACTTTCAGTTCTCCATAATCGGAGTAGCTTCGGGAAGACTTTCCCGACGTTGTGGGGAAAGGTTCAGGAAAGGCACATTGCTTAAGGAAATTATAGTCCCCTGAACAAAACACAGGCGTAATTCTCGAGATCAGTGCGTCTTTGCTTCTTAACGAACATGTATAAAAAGGTCATGAAACAGCGTACGAGCCCGGTAGTTGAAACGCGGTGGAATCGGTAGATGAATCGTGACTAAGACAACAAATATATGTCACGAAAAGGAATAGGTGTGGTGGTTTAAGTAGGCCTCGACAGTGGTCATCATCTCTTATGTGCACTACAACGTCTGTAACCACGAGCAAGCATACTTGGTCAGCTGTCCCAGATTTACAAGCATTGGAAACAATACTGGAGAATACAGAGTACGAGCACGATGCAATCACGGCAAGATATCGAGCTTAAAAAATGAGACGGCATCAGTAAACCTGTACGGAATTTCGTCAACAGTCAGAGATTTGACCAAGTATGCGCCAAGCTTCAAGCAAAGGGAACAAGCAAGGGGAAGCATATGGCATTCGGGGCAAGAAGATTTTAGGTAGTATTCGCTGGAACTGGATTTCCTCCAAAAAGCGTGCATGCAAATCCTTAGGGCACTGGTGAGAACATGATTAGGGCAACGCCGAGAGTACCGACGCTTGGAAGTTGATGATAATTAGATAGTTGAGTTCGGGTTATAGAGTCTATTAGGGGATCTTGAGGAGGACTTAGTGCCCAATCTGAGGACGACTACCTGGAACTCTGTATTTGGAATGGCATGGGATGGTTATGTGTTCTCCTGGGGGACCCCCAGGAGAACACAGTGGCATAACACTTCACAAAGATTCAAGTTGATTCGGAAACTGAGTCCACGCGATCGTAATTGTGGAAGTCAAAAGGATCGAATTTATACCACAAGAACAAGGATCTGATGGCAAAGAATCACATCTATTACAGCTCGATCTTGTACAGCAGATGAGCATCGAGTGGTGCTCTTCACAGTGTTCTTCGTCAATGGTTCTAAGACTACGTCTGTATTGCTTTGATAATATGTGGAGATAAAAAATGAATCTACATAACAGTATTTTAATTACTCGCTAACGAGGAGAAGAAACATCGTATTGTGGTGATATCCAGATGAGCTGCAATACTATGCAATACTACCCGGTATTCAACATACCGACGGGGTTCTAGCTGACTCAAAACGGCCGCATGTCGACGGTTTAGATTACTTCGCACTTCTCTAGTGCCTCTTCGTCTCCCGTTTGACTTCAAGACATTCATCCAGAGCTCTATGGAGCTGGTTGACTGCTTCTGGAGTGCGTGAAGATTATAGACAATCCAGAATTCTGCAAACAAGTTTGTCTGGAGTTGATGAGTCGCCCTCAACAACTAATCCAGAGACTTGCAGGAAATAAGCAGTGACGGCAGATTCTTATCCTCCTCCTGCTCATGAGAGCGTCATTGAGGCCCTCCAGAAAACAAGATAAAGCTGGCAGTCAGCTATGTGTGCATCTGGATGCGTAAAACTCCAGTAAGAAACCACAGTTTGTGTGTTCCTTGCTTGTTGACAACTGTGTGTACATCCAGAGGGCACCTTCTGGCATCTGGAGGAAATGCTGTAGCCCAAACTTGGGAAGAACAAGATGGACTTCTTCGTGACAATGTACAACCCAGGATCGATGGAGCTGAAGAAGCAGTAATTGATTGTCGGACAGCCCAGACGAGAGTGTTTAGGTCCCAAGAAGAAGACGAGGAAAGTTAGCGGCTTGATTCTGACGCATCCTGATTATCAGTACATCCAGAAAAATTGTGGGCGATGTGAGGACCTTTTAGACTGTACAGATATGATCATGTCAGAAGGAGAGAAAGGATCGCTAAATTGTGAAGTTACTAACAAACATTTGAAGGAGTTGTCAAATGAGTGCGACGAAGTGTGAAGTTGAAAGTGTCCAGTGCAGTGTGGTGAGATTAGTTTCGTTAAGTTGAAATCCGCCTGTCTTCAGTAGCTGAGTTTACGGAGTGAGAGAACAGTCTCGTCAATCAAGTCGTTGAAGATTGCTCTCTCGAGCTCCAGCCCGATCTGCTCCATATTCTCGCGGTGACACATCCAGTCCATGCTTTTGCTGAGGTCTCTCTCCAGCAAGCTGTTGGAGGCATCAGAAACGCAGGATGGGAAGGAAGAGCACAGCTCCATCCAAGTCTCCATAACGAGCTGGCGGCCGGAGGGCATGGGGCGTAGCAGAAGAGGCTTGCTGGGTTGCACCCAGGGATGGAAGGTCATATAAGGACCCAGTTTCTTCAAAAGCACATCGTTCACGGCGTCGAATAGCAGGCGGTGATCTAGCTTCACCACGAATTCTGCATTCGCTCCGGGATTGCTCTTGATGTGCCCATCTTTCATAACAAATTGGGGCTGACTACCGTTGTAATAATCCTCCAAATTTTCGAATAAAATGGGGTCCAGGGGCTGACTTGGGGAGTGCCATCTTGTAAACACTTTGGAAGCACTCTGAACGAATTCGGAAGCCACCAGAAGGTCCCGAACGTAAACCAAATCCTCTTTCCTGCCTTCAGGATACGGAAACCCTTCTAGATCTATGCTCTCCAAAAGAGCTCGATCCTGGTTGATTGCTTCCGTAGTCACGTGGCTCACTTCAACAACGGAGGAGAGTTTTGGCGTCTCTGGTTTCGACTGTAACTCGTCGGTAGACTCCGCCGAATTTTCCACTTCCCGGTAAACGAACTCCTGGCATTGCGCCACTTGAGATGATGATGTTGTTTCAACGTCACTCTCATGCGTGCTGTCCAGACTGGGTCGTGGCC
Organism: Lunularia cruciata; assembly: GCA_948567375.1. Classification (NCBI taxonomy): domain Eukaryota; kingdom Viridiplantae; phylum Streptophyta; class Marchantiopsida; order Lunulariales; family Lunulariaceae; genus Lunularia; species Lunularia cruciata. The sequence goes on along the minus strand of OX419755.1, from coordinate 54,996,967 downwards.
TGTCGCTTCCATCCAACTTGAGAAGACGCAGGCGTAGACGCAATTCTGCACCAAGAAATCTTGTTGAGTATCCAATTTCTCCTTTCTAAATGACGAGAAAAATATTCGGACAAAACGCTTGCAAACCCTGAATTCGAACAGTTTATTCACCTTGCAAATCCGAGGTGACTTCCTTGAAGTCCTGAGGGCTCGGACTCTCTATCTCCTCAAAAGGAGAGTCCAGCACCGAAATTGGGCTGGGCTGGCCACCTTTGTCAGCGCATGCTTCAAGAGCGTCCTCGTCGTTTCTTGAATCTTCTGTTGCTATCGAACGAAATTTGGAGGTTCTTGGCGTATGCTCCACGACTGGAACCTGGATGAGGGCCAAACAAACACTTTGATGTGAGCCTTAACTGCATTGCTAAATAACGCAAGTGGATGATTTCAGCATGTCTACACTCCACACTGAAACTGGCAAAATAGTCGTACAGTCGAACTGACCTCCAAAACATCGGTGACGATTGTAGTCGTCGGACTTCGGCACCTCAGGTCAGCTGCCATCGGACTGTTGCAATGTTCGGTGGCAGGACTTGTGCAACACTGATCGGTTGCCATATCCACGTTCACGCGAACTTGTCCACGAGGTGTCAACATTGAAAGCGCTTGTATCAAGTCTTGCTCGACCACAGGTCGCAGTGAAGTCACTGCTGGCTGTTCGTAGCTTGCTGAGTCGCTGCATATGGAGATTCTCTTCACGTCCGCCATCTCACTGGCTTCAGCTTCGGAGTCATCATTAGAACAAGGTAGATTGAGTCGACCACTCCACTCAAGCGGACTGGCAATGTCGCTCCCGTCATACGGATGATGGACGTCCTCAGTCGTAGCCACTGAATGTTGTGAAGTTTCGTGGCTACTGAGATCATCTGAGTGGGACTTCTTTCTGCTCCTCACAAAGATTTTGTTCCTCTCTTTGCTCTTGGCTCTGGCAAAAAGACTTCCAACAGCTTCGACTCCCCTCTTGTACGAGTCAGTGAACTGCCTACCTGGGGTATGATGCTGCACGACGGTCGTAGGAGGAGTCTCCGGAACAACCACTCGTTCGTGTGAACGCTGATGGTTCAAGAGACTACTTGATCTAGCAGAAGTAGTAGTGGTTTCTGCTGGTTGCAGCTCCGTTCGGAGTTTCTCCCTCAAAAGAGCAGCGTTGGGCACGGATCTACACCTTTGCAAAGTCCTGGGGGAATTGACGGAAACCTCATCTTCGCTGGGAATGTTACTCACCACTCTTTCTCCTTTCAGGAGCAACTTCGGTAGCAACATTTTCTCGTTGCTACGCTTGTGGTAAGATTCTGCTGCATGATGTTGCCTGGCATCCGAAAGCGATTGAGTCTCCAGCAGCGAACCCACGATGGCTTTCCTCAGAACCTTGGAAGACATCTGCGAAGAACTCCGCCGAGGTGAGCTAGATCGAGTGGGATCCTGTGGAGCTGAAGAGGATGACTTTCTCGGAGTGGAGAGTCCCTTCTGCAAATTATGCTGCTGCTCTTCCAATTGCACAGCGAGCAATGCAGCTTCCTTCTCCCTATCAGCTGCTGCTCTTTCTCGTGCCAGCTTACTGTTCGTGAAGGGCGTGCTCGAGTCTTGGGAACGCACAGTGCGAGCACTCCCAGGGCTGGAGAGACCAGTTGCTGACCCTGATCTATGGTGGTTGTAGTCTCGGGCTAGCAAACTAAACGGAGTGCCCTCCCCGTCGCTACTCCCAGTAACTTCTCCACTATCAGGTGCCATTCTTAGAAGAGTGATTCTTCTACCGGTGCTACCACTTCGAGTTAGTGATACCTCACCTGCACGCGAAGGCATCTCACCTCTGCCTAGCTCCCTCACAATACCTGCCCTCGCCTCACGAATGATATCCCGTGCAATATCCCTCGACTCTTTCGACCTCTCCCTCTCCTTCGCTCGATGCCTGGCACTTTCCTTAGCTTGTCTTGCTGCTTCTTCACTTGCATAATTCTCCCAGCAATCAACGCTGTGCCTGCTTTTCTCCCTCGAAGAACCTCTAGACTCCCGGTAGTGATGTTGATGCTGCTCCCCTGGATAACCTCTCAAATCTTTGACCTCCTTCGCTAACCGAAAGTGTCTCGGAGAATAGCTCGGGACAGAGGCAGGGCTACTGATTTCAGTACTCTGGTCAGAACCTGGTCTCAGTAGAACAATCTTCCCAGGAGAATATGTTTCCTTCTTACTAGTGTAGCTGTCGACAGAGGAAGTTTGCTGCTTAATGTGCTCATGAGCGGTGCGGACAGTCAGCTCCCTCTCTGCAGATGGAGCTTTGGAGTCCCGCATTCGTGGTGGCATCAGTGAGGAGATTGTTGTTGTCGAGGAAGATGTCGAGGGAGGAGCTGTGTCCTCCTCAGTCCGAGACTTCGACGACTTCTTCTGCTTAGGCTCATGGTGTCTTCGCGACTCCATGAAACGCCTTGCAAACGAACTTGGACTAATGCCACCTTTGCTCTTCTTCTCGGTAGAGTCTTTTGGTTTGGACTCTGGCTTGGGCTTCTTCAGAACGTCTACAGGTTGAGGTGGTGTACTGTACATGTTCTCCTCGGCCAGGGGCTCTTGGAGATGCTTGTCAAACAAGATCGCATTTGGCTCTTGCAGAAATTTGAGAAAGAATTCCTTGTTCGACTGCAGCACTTCCAAGACCTCTTGAAACTCTCTCGATTTGTTGAGCTTGTCCAGCGCAGCTGCCAACCGCTTCGGGTCATTTTTCTCTCCTCGGGCTAGAACTGCTTTGGCCTCGTTCATCTTCTCCTGCACCATGATTCGCTTCACTTCGACCTCGCGGTTGAAAGACTCCGACTGACGCCTCTGGCGATTTTCATGGCTCTGAATAGCTAATTTGGTTGCAAACTGCTTCTTAAACTCCTGCAGTTGCTTCTCCTGGGGATGCTCCCGGAAGGTAATCTGCTCGAAATCCTCTTCTCTCTCTGAGAACTGGTCAATTTCAGCACCACGCTGTTGGGTCCTCATGAGGTGCCTCCCCACTTGTTGTTCAGCCGTCGGGACTACTTTCAGCTCCCGCACTGATGTCGTCGAATCCGGCACTGCTGCTGCTTTCACTTCTCTCAAATCCTTCACGTCCTTCACGTCCTTCACATCTTTCAATAATCTCTGCGCTATCAACAGTTTCTCCCTCGAAAATTTCGGATGATTTGTTGTTGTTGTTGTTGTTGGTGGTGTCTGCGGTGTTTGCTGATGATGTAAAGTAGGCGTGGACGGGACTGCATCCGGGAGTGGATCCAGTCCCATGAGACGTGCGACCACGCTGGTACTTCGACGTCTTTTCTCATTTGGGTCCAATGAGAATGAGTCTCTCGGTGGATCTCGTGGAGGATCCCTGGTGACTGGCGGTGGAACTACTGTGCCCGCTTTGTTCCCGAGTTTGTAAGAAAACTGCAGTCATACGACGAGGAAGTTTAGACATGCTCGTACCGGGACAGCAGATGTAAGCGAATCATAATGGCACTTGCCACACTTGAACTGAAATGTCACGGATTGTAGAAGAAGACAATTTACTTACCATAATATCCTCCTTCTTTACGGAACTACTTTTGGGCGTTTCAGTGTTTGCGCTTCCACCCGCGCCCCCCGAGATCGTGTCAAGACTGTTCCTCGGAGCTTCAAGTCCTGTCGAACAACATGATAAGAAAGGTGAAGATCTAAACGCTGGAATAGACGACAATGCTTAACGAGCGTGACGAAACAATGCTTTCGAAAGGTTATAGTGTCCTTGACCTACATACCATCAGTGAACTCTGAATCCGTAAGAAGCTTTTTCCCGAGAAGAGCACTGTTCCAATCAAACATATGCAGCATGCCTCCCATACAACCGGGCGGGGCATTGTCTGCGTACAGACTAATCTGTCTAGCGACCTCACCCCGTGGCATTTTGAGATCTCTTCAGTGACGCTCAATGTCAGCAGTTCGGACTGTGACAAGATATACCTGTGAGTACTGAAGTTTTGCAGTTCGTCTGCGCAATATTCAAGGAGTTAGATAGATAGATGGGTAGATAGCAAGAGATCAGTGAACAAGAATGTAAGAACAAACCTTGTAGACGTCAAATCACGAGATCACGAGTAAAATAGGCCACATGGTCGAAAGCATGGCCACATGGTCTACACACTCTTGCTCTCTCTTGGTCATCTCAAAGTCAAAGTTGGATGGACAACTACAGCAGTTGCTAGTAAAACTTCTGCATCAGAACAGGAACTACTATACTAAAGAGGGACACAAAAGTCACTTACCACACACTAATGCCGATGCTATACTAATCGATCACGCGAAAAAAGCTGCCAATTCAGAAGTACCGAAATTGCGCTGGCGCGCATGCGAGAGTTGTTTGGACCTAGACACGCAGAGGAGAAGTGTTAAAAACTGGAATTGGCCTTAGCTCGAAGCTTCAGTGCTTGAATTCGCCAACAAACATAAGAAATTCACATTAGAACGGAAATGGTTGTAATTCGATCTAGCTCTTGTGGTATGAATGGTTTGAGGGAGAGTTGACTCACAGAGGAGCCCACGCAAGGCCGTCGCCGCAGTGTCTCAACATCATTCACACCAAGTAACAAAAGAATCGCCACATTATGTCAGATCGATACGCGTCAACTCTACAAATCTCATGAGACGCCATTCGCCAGCCTTTGTCCTCCCTACACCACTGCTTCACTACTCCCTCCAGCAAAAAATAAAATCAAAGCCGTTATGTTTCCCCGCTAAATTCCGTCGTCTATAGAGCACCGTAGCTCCTTCACACTCTTCGTCGTCGTCGTGCTGCTCCTCCTCACACTGACCGACCGATTGATTGACGTTCAGTACTAGTTCTCCTTCTCGGCTCCTCTTCTGTTGGTTTGTTGTTGTTGTTGTTGTTGTTGTTCTGTTTCTCCTCCTCTTGGGTCGTTCGTCACCCTTCTCAAATGCTCGTGCGTTGAGGGAGCTGGTGACTTCTGCACCAAAAGAGTTGGAGCAACTGTGCTCCTCCACTTTTACTTACAAGTTACAGACGCAAGAAGAAGCCACAATTCTAGAGATTGGTAGTGAGGGACAGGGTGCCTTCTCTCTTTCTCTAACAACACTACCCCCCTCTCTCATTCTCCTTCCGCAAGGGACTCACTCAATGCCTCCTGCCTGTTGATCTATGCAGCTGGCATTGTGGGCCCTGAGGTTCAACAGAGCCAGAGACGCTCGTGACTTCACTGCCTCTTCCATCCGCTGCGGACCCACCGTTGTCTTCTCTCTGCTCGAAGACGAACTGAGCTATGCTCACTTTGATTTCTCACCTCCACCGCCCCCGAATGATCAAGTTTCCCGAAAGTAACAACCTCCTCATGAATCTCTTCAGGTCCGTATTCCCGTGAACAGCAGCAGGAAGAAGGCAATATCCCAGTCATTATATTGCCCAACTTAGATTTACACGAAGAAGAAAAGGTCTGCCATTCACTACAGTCCTACTATTAGCACTCTCTCTGCCTCCTGATAATAGTCGTACTCTTTTCTCCCCGGTGTAGAGTCCCTGTTCCGTCTCCTCTGGACTGTAGCCAGTTGGCTAGCTGCCTATTACCCCACTCTACTGTACAGCGTACAATCACTTCTGGGTCTATTGTGCTTACTGTACTGTATAATTCGTCCCCATATCTACTCGGTTAAGATCCTTACCACGTGAGTTTCGATCTCTATTTTTAACTCTGAGAAAGTTACAAGGAGAGATGTGGACAAAAGAGTCGCAGTATTAAAGTTTCTTGCCTATGACCTTTATCTTCTCATCAGAACCTTGTTTTGAGCAATCGAGGAAAAGAGTGAAGCAAGAACCTCTACGCTATGCATAATGGTGAAACATCTGACCACCCTTTTGCACCGATTTAGAGTGTCGTGACCAAGATCATTTAGCACCATGCAGTGTGAAATCTGCAGTAGGTGATGAGCAAGCGAGTTCAGGAGCCTTATTTCAATTTGTTACAGTACCAATGTTTGCTCTCCTGCAGAATGTGCCTCACCATGCGTCTGACTACATCACTTGGAGCTCTTCGTTCGGAATTCCTTCAAGGTTAATTTCTATGAGCGACATCGCCGGTGCTATTCACACTACGAACTCGCCTTGCTACAAGTCAAAGCATGTTCCCTCTCCTCCATGTCTCCCTGGAATATTGAGGAACATTAAGCAAGATTAAGAGATCCTGAAGCGGCCTCGTCCACCATATCCATTACCACGTAGACTTCTCATGACCATAAACCCTCCCAGCGGTACTCCTTAGAACAGTGCAGTAGTCGACAACCGCCCCAAGAAAAATAGCGTTTGCCAGTTGACAAGCATACTACTGGCTTTCAGTACGTCAAGTTTCAGTACTGTGTAACGTACAAGTAAACGTCAAGTTTCAGTACTGTGTATTTATATTTTTGACAGGCAAGCGCGTTGATCTTGTGGCAGTCGTGCCTACAAACTCAAAGCTGGAAGAGGACGTGATTACAATGACCGTAATATTGGTGCAAACGAAGCTATTTATGCCAAATCGAAAACGACGTGAGAGAAAATCAACCGAAACAAACGGATCAGGTACCGTAGCAGACTTTGTTGAGGACCTGATTTGGAGGAGACTCCGCTTACCTCTGCATTAAAGCATCGGCATCACGGCCTCATTTGGGAGGTGAAGTGGTCGTCACTTGTTTTCAGGGTGTCTGTTAGCTGGGTTCGTCTTTAGCCAAAATATGGCTGACATCCCAAGTTTACACTTATTGTGTGGTCCAATTCATAACATTTTGGGGCTTAGCCCCATGTTACCTTTTTTGTCTCTCCCTTGTACGGCTTGATGGGGTCTTCCCATCCTTCATTTTTCCTACGCGGTCGCCTTTTTTCATTCATAACATTTCTACCGGAAGATCAATGGTACTAGATTGTTGACTACGGGGGTTGGTTTCTGATCGACCAAGGACTGGTCTTCGTCCCAGATGAGGGGTGGGGCTTGTGGGGTCTAAATATATACATATATAAGTATAAATAGTCGAGACTGAATTCGTACAAATTTCGTTAGACCATAATCTTAATAAAATCAACTATTACTGCTGTCGAGTTTCATCTACAGTACTCTACGTTATACACTACTCTGGTACCTCTTAATAAATACCATGACTGATTAGTTCGTACCCATATAAAACATGTCCAATGGCAATTTAGGCAGGATCCGTTAAACTGCACAAACAGTAGCATTGAAGCGCCGCAGTGATTTCTGTATCAAGCTTTCAAGAAATTCTGGTCCGTAGTTGTTAAATGGGAGTGGAGGACAAACTATTTTATAGACTAGTCTGAACTGGGTCTGCATATGGACTTACTTGCATACCAGACTCAATGACCGACCACAACACATCATTGATGGTAAGTTAAAGGGTCGTAAGAGCTTCAAAATTTGACGAGCCCAATCAGTTTTCACTTGTGTAAAAACTGTTGTGGAACCCTCTGCTCGTTCTGTCATTGAGTTACTACTCTGATCAGACTGGTATTAAAAGCACTATAAAGCAACTTTTTCTAAATTTCTAGCCCAAAATCTTGGAGAAAGAATAGTCAGATAGCAAAAAAGAGTTACTTAACTGTGAGTTGGAATGGTGATAAGTAGGGTTCCCTTTCTTGGTGTGGTACTTCATTCATCCACCATTTCACGAGGCTTTAAATTCAACCGTCATCGGAACTACACATATGATTGAGGTCCGCTATATCTATCCACCGGATAAACATATAATTAGAATTTGTACTTGGGTCTAGATTGTTAACGGTATTAGTAACTTGTGTTCGTTTTCCCTTTGTAGATGACAGAGAAAGGCCGGGTAGAAGTAATCAAGCGTACGAGAATTGAGAGATAATCGATGTCATCTTTGCGTATCTTAACCACGAGGAATTTCAATGGCATAAAGGTAGATGTACATAAAGGTCCGAAAATATAATGTTATTTGAAAGAGAAAGTGCACTTCATCTTCTTTTGAACAACGAGGCCGGTGGAGGTCCATAATGTAGAACAGCAACACCGTCCTTCATCTTTGACTGACTAAATTAATTAAAAGAAAACTTGGTTTTCCGTTTTCTTTCTACGGTACAATCTTTGTTTTCCGTTTTCTATCTACAGAATATCATTTGAGTTATCCCTCATGTCACCTGGAAGACACATGGTGTGATCAATATATTCGCTACAACCCTCACGGCCTGGGAGCCAAAGTACCCCTTGATATTAAATTTGTAAAACCAGTCCACGGTTGATAACCAAATCTGTAGCATTACCTCCCTCTGCTTGTTGTCGGTGCAGGGGACTGAGGACAAAAATATTGGATGATAAAATTTCAGTTTAAAGGCGTGTTCCTCGTAGCCAAGGGGGAACGGTTTCACTCAACTTGATCCAAAACATTTGTCTTGACACTCTGTCGCTGTCACTGATTCGGAAATGCAACTCACGTTCATGCATTTTCAACTGGGTCGGTATTTATAATATGTAATAAACTGTTGGCATATAAGTCAAAACTCTCACATGTGTATCATCCAAAGCACACTGGATTCGACTTAAAGAAATATTTTTTTTCAATTTCAAATATGTCAGTGATACACGTTTGAGATGACTGCGAAACCTCCTTTCACAAACTAAAAACTATTCCAAGATGTAACTTAACTTGGATCTCGACGGACTATCTCCAAGCTTTCCAGATGGTCATTGAGCTGCTCACATGCGTCTATAGCAGGTTCGACGACAAGTTGATACATACCGACAGTGTCACGATCGAGCAGCTGAGGATCATCCTTGGAGAACACAACGTAAGGATTCCAATAGTCAACATTGGTCTCTCTTTGACTGACCTCGAAACGCGACACATATAAGATAACAAGAAGGATGGTCTTTTTGACTGACCTGCTTGCTGTGATAACTAACAAGCACGTTTTCTTTGTTGTAGATCGAGTTGCTTTTCATTAGTTTTATATACATGGAACATATATCGTTCAGAGTTAGGGATTGAGTTCGTTATCTGATATGTCACTTGTGGCCCGATTCCCAAGCAAAGAAGGATATGAATGTCACATCGAGTTATATAAGGTTGGGATGTTTCCGAAGCTCGGGTTTGTAGGAAGTGTATTGACTCAACTTAGTAAGAAAATCCAACCTCTTAGATTATTATGGCCAGCGTTAATTTACTTATGTTCTTGTCTCGGCAAGAAGCTTTGCACCAATCAACCTTGAAACCTGTGTGCAACTAACGAAAAGATATTCAGCCGGGAGAAGCTGAAGAGAATTGCAGATATGGCCTAGGTTGAAATCGGCAATTCAATTGGAGGGTGTATTTCCCGTCCTTCCGCTGCTAGTCAGATGGAAAAACTATTGAGAGTTCAAAGTCGTCCAGAACACCAATCATGTAAGGGACGATGTTGTCTAGCAGATGTCAAGATACCTGAATTACCGGAAAGAGAAAGGCGACCATGTAGAACACATGAAGGATGGAAGACTCCATCAAGCCGTACGGGAAAGAGAGGCGACCACGTAGGAAAACCAAGAACCCAAGCCCCTAAAAATACCCATAATCACCGTTAACAAGTCTGTGACGTAGGTATATTCGCAGGTCCTACACGTCTACACATGGAGTCCCTCAAGTACACATCCCCAGCACCCCCTAGAGTTACTATACGGTACTGAGGTTGAGTGTAGTTTACCCCAGATGCAATGTCAGGAATATCAATTAGGACTACCAACTCACTTGAGGTGAATTAACCAGATTAGCTGCAGTACAGCATTCTTAAAACTTAGTTTATCCCAGATTATTTAGTGGGGTGTTGTCAAGACTTAGCCCCATTTTGCCCGATGTGTTCTTCCTTGTACGTCCGGATGGGTTATTCATCCTCTTTGCTTTACTACGCTCGAGTCTCATTTCAATAATAATGGCAGTGGAACATTCTGGTCACATACCTTTATGTTTCTTGATGGAGGAGAGCGCGGGTTGATAAAAAGGAAGATAGATTAGTGGAGCATATATTTTTCATAACGTTGTTTAGGTTCCTCGATCTAACGTCATAGTGAAGGAAAAAACGTGTTCAGCTGTATTTGCTGTTTAGCTTATGGTACATTCGTCTCAGGGGTGAAAGACTGGTTGCATTCCCTACAACTTTCCTATTGATCTCATGCTTAAATATATCCAGAGACCGCATCTTGACATCTATACTGCTGAAAACACCTTACGTGATCCAACTTAAAGCCCGTCCAAAAGTACACTGATGAATGGGAAAGGCATTTTGCAAGGTCAAAGCACATAGCCGTGTCCTCCACATTCATCATCACATTCGGTGTCAATCAAGATCTGCTCATTACTCGCTTTGGCGAAAGTGGGAACAAAGACCGTGTGGATCATCATCACATACTTAGCCTCTCGAAATAAGCGTTCACATGTGGAGATTTCATCTCTCCTTTGCTCGCTCATTTCGACTTCGATGGACTTCCAACAAGAGATTCCACTTTGACAGGATCCAATAATAAGTCTCCAACGACCGACAAACGCTTTCGCAACGAAGTTCGTACACAGCAAAGTGAACATAAAGACTCATCTTCATCAAGAGGGAGGCCCTGTGTTTGTATATGTTATGCTCTCAACCATCGATCTCTACACGGGCGCCTTCAAGTCTTGCATCTTTATAGTAGACCCACTTCAGCAGTTACACAATCCTCCCTAGCCATGCATGCAATTCTCGATCAAACCCATGTGAAATAAGTGCTTATACTTTGAATATTGATGATCGTGTAGTTTCCGAGAATGTCTACAAGTAGAGATGAGTATGATGAGGTCGCCATGTCCATACAGACCTAGAAAAGGATGACTACATTGCATTTAAATAGTAAGGTGACACCACTGTAAAGGTAAAACTATGCGTAGCATGGGAAGTAAATTTCAGGACTACAAATTTTATGGTAGAGAAGTATATATATATAGAATAGGGAGTTTCAATCAGCAATTCTCGACAGTTATTGGCAAAAAATGTCCCTTGCAATCTGAAGTGAAGCATAAAAATATTTTCAGAAAGGGAATATGTCTTTCTTCATAAGTTGAATACCACTGTCTTGTATTGTATTGTATGCGAACAGGAAGAAACCATCCAGAAAAATGTATTGTTGGAGGGATAAGACTAACTTTTAGAACGGGAATATAGGACGCTCTTGATAACTTGAAGGTCTTACCCATTGGAAAAGACAGACAGCTTATTTCAGCTTTCCGGTTGTTAAATCCAAAGGCATTTAAAACATCTTTCTCCATCGATGTAAAGCTTCACATGCATTGTCATTGTCAGGGATGAACATCATTTCGTACCAGGCAAATTTGTTGGTCCTACTGCACCTGGAGATAGGTTGGGTGATTCATGCACTCTATACGCTTGTTTACGAGGATAGAGCATTTTGTTAGTCGTGTGCGATGCTCGTCTTTGTGCAGCGGAGCGGCACAGTTGGGGAGCCACGATGGTCTAGCCTTACGATTCAATTTTCAATACTTTACATTCTTTTAGTATGGATATTTACCCATTTATTATCATCTATGGTAATAGAGGTTTGCAGACAAATTTAGTATATATTATATTTTCTTATTTTTTTGAGAACATACTTGTAAATTTTAATTATTAAATACAGTTCTAATAGTATTCAATACATGATAGAATGTTCCTGCAAAAAACATGAATTTTATTAAAGAAAACGGAGGCCGGATCTGAAAAACCCCAACCAACAAAGTCCTCTACATTACCCTATTCTTGCACTTGGTATCGTGACTTGTATCAAAATTGATTAAATTTATAATATTTACTCAAGATTTTTGTGTGCTTTTATTATGTTTGTTTATATTTTATTTCAGATTTACTGTACCTGAAAATGTGTATACAAACTTCCCTTATTTCAATTCATTTTTATATACAAATTTTGACTAATGTGTGCTAGTATCATACACACTAAAGTGGAAAATATTCTAAAATAACTAATCTCATTCAGACCTAATCATCCTCAAAAATTGCAAAGAGACGTGGAAGAGTGTAGACATTGTTGCTCGTATGATTCTGTTCCCGATCATTCTTGTTCAAACCGTTCATCATCAACCGTGAAGTCCAGGCTGATGTATAGCAGACGAGAAACTCTTCCATGCATCTTGGAACTAGTCCTTGAACGAAAGTATATGATGCTTAGACCAGTAATATTGGCTGCTATTGGGGGCTTAGTTCCATTTTACCCATTGCGGTTTATCCTTTACGGCTTATCCTACGCAGTCGCCTTTCATTATTGGCTATCAGCACAACCTTTGCCACAGTAACTGTAATCTTGTTGCTAACTGAGATGTAATCTCAGGTCAAAGAATTCTGCAGGTTTACTCGCCGTGCTATCATATCCTTCGGTACCTCACTAGAGTAATCACTCAAGGATTGGATTACTTCAAAGGGACACTCGGAAGTTTGGATCGAATCTACTCAATCGAAGGTTTGGAGAAGTCATTCAAGATGACTAATTGTACCGTTAAATAATGAGTACATGAGGAATAAGACGTGTATTACGCCGGACGGTAGTTAAGACGATGTAACTACTCAATGAACCTTTAAAGAGCAAGTCAAAGGGTGTCGGTTAACGGGTCGCTGATCCATTATGTAGCATGTGGAATGGGTGCCCCCGTCGTGATACGAGGTCACGCCATCGATAGAGCCCGCGAGCTAATGACTACAATCGACACCAACAGTGAACTCTACCGTGGATTCGCTTTCGGTTCTCGAGCCCGTTCGCTCTGCAGGTCAAGCAATTTACTGGATATGGAGTACCTTACTGGTACTGGAATGTCCAAACCATTTCAGATACCGCTTGGATACACACGAGGACTGACTGTTGACTCTATTGGTATGCTTTGTCTTTGTTTTACCCTTCCATATAAGCTTCAAGCATAAGAAAATTTAGCCATATCTAATTTCTCTAAGCGAAGTGTAACCAGTCCTGTGGATCTTTTCATCTCACACTGCATTGCTGAATGAGAGTGTGAGTCCTCTTATAAATAACGGAGCTGTATACGTTAATCCAGATCATAATTTACATTAGGATCCAGATTAACGTATAAACGGTATAAACGGAACAATATAAAACAGGCAGAATGTAGAACAAAGAAAAACTGCTGCTGGGGATTACCTATGTGAGTCCCGTCTCAACCTTTTATGAAGTGTAATCACCCTCAAAGTGTTTGTACGCAGGCAGGATTTTGCGTCATATGGCTACCCTGCTTCTTCCGCTCTAGTCTGGCTTACTTCAGTTGTGATAAAGCAAAAGAAAGGACGAATGGAGGGTTGATGCAGTCGAGATTTTTGAGTAGTAATGCTAAGGTAGTCTCGCAGCAATCACCAATATTAACATATTTCCCACTTGATAAGCTGGTTTTATCTGGACCACGGATACTTCTAGTGGCCTCCATTTGTGGAAGGAAAACCTTTGTGTCTTTGTAAATTTTTGATTATGCATGTCTTTTCTCTATACTTTTATACACATACATGGTCCAGATTAAGCCAAATTATAAAGCACAGTGTAACTTTTGATTATGGATATGTCTGTTTTTATGCTTGTATGTACATATAGTACCGTTACAACTTCTAATTCCCTTCCCCAATATACAAAATGTATTCTCATCTCCATACTGTATATTCCATCTATCAACTATAAAACTCATGCAATTTGATTGCACCTAAGGTTACAAAATCACAAAATTAACCCCATCTTCATTGGTTATGCTTCACAAACAAATTCAGCATTGCAGCATGTATAGCGTGTGTCGTCTGCGAGAAAAGACAGGCCGGGTCGGACCATGCAGGGTCCCCACTCCTCCCGGTTCCAGAAGAACTCATGAAATGTACGACGGGCCAGTCACTGGTTCCGCCCGTCCAAACCTGCCCCCTGCCCATCACATGGCCTCCTCGTCCTTAGCTGCCTTTGTCAACCCAATCGAGTTGGCAGCAACTCTTTTCTGACAGCCGCCAGAGCGAGAGCGATCGTCATACGGATTGACCAAGACGGACGGACAGACAGACGGACAAGACCGTGCTAGGTTATCACGGCATCGGCAACACATGGCTGTACGTATCGTGACTACCAAACCTGCATTAGACTCTTCACTCATACCGCCAAACTGCGAGTCGCGTTAACCAAGCAATCACGCGTAAAATTGATGGCTGCCCACTTCAAGCTGCTCTTTCCCAGTTTCTCGTGTGTCACTGGACTTCTCTTCCACCACTCTCGAGTTAACTCGCTACTCTACCTACTGTACTCGGGTCTGATAGCTCAGTTCCAACCGGAAGTTAGCCAGAACTGTGGACACTCTGGGTACCGGGATATCCAGGAAGGCAAGCGCATCCCTTGTTGTACATACGCTACAGTTCTGTAACTCCTCTCCTCTGTGTTTACGTAGTTGGAAGATGGACTCGTGAATCGTGATCAGTATCTGGCGAGCTGTACCATCTCAGGCGATGTTTAACCTACGGACCACTAAAAACTCTGTGTACTATACCGTACATTGTATGTTGAAGTATCAATCTAAACTCTCTTGTTGTAACCTATGGCACTGTACAGCCAACAAAAAGGAGAGGAGTTATAATACTATTGTTGCTACAATCATACATAGACTACGCACTATGGCTACACTAAGTACGAGCTCTATGAGATGATCCATGCACTGTGGATTATGGATAGCGGAACCAGTCACAGGAATGCAGCAGAATCTCACCATTGGTGAGTATTTACGAGGTTGGATAAGTCCTGACGGGGATGGTTTATCCTACAGGACGACTGACTGCGTACAGTGCTAAGTCTCAAACTCGTGGTTTATATGGTCGTTGAGCGTCGAGGCCAGGTACAAAGTGTCCAGCTACAGTAGAACTGTAGCTGTGGAAGAACAGAAGGAGATTTCTCGTTTGCAGACAATGATAAGAGTTCTGGCAGGTCTCGGGATAAGTTAGGCAAACTATTACCTGCTATTGTATATGAAGGGGAGGCAGAAGACAAAAATGAAGATTAATGGGATGACAACGAGTGAGATCAAAATATTCACCACCCTCGAACTTGGCTCACAGTTCATAGAAATAGAACGCCGAAAACCATGGTTCATTATTTTACTCAACCGGGCGAGATAGAGAATAAGCAGGGTTGTGGAAAACCACCGGATTCGAGGTCAGGTCAGGTCCTGGCAGTTTCTGCCTTGGTTGAGTAGTGGAAAGTTCTTCTGTTATTCTGGTATGACAAAAAACTAATATGCAGGTTCCTATGTTTGCTGGAATAAACCTTTCTCCTGTTATAAGACACAGAAACTCAGTAGATATCGTACCGAACACCTCTCCACCTATTTAATTTCGGGAAGGATCCTCCAGATACAAGTATCTCTCAAAATGCTCCAGAGGTTTTGGGTACAAGGAGAGTGTTTTCCAATAAATTGTCCTGGCAGTAAATATCTTTAGAAGTGGCAACTCCATTCGCTCACTGGAGTGAGCCAAGAAAAAGAATGTAACCCTAACCATCCCCTATCGGCCTAATTTCGTCAATTGACCATTTGCCTATAGTTAATATGCCCTTTCGTTCACTTGCAAACGATAAACCCAACTTTGAAATCTAGCAAGATTACGCTCGATTGTGAAATTGAAGAACGAGCGAATTAATTTGGCCTTTTAAATTCGGGTTAATGTGGTTATAAACTTGTCATGCTCATTTCGACTAGATTTGCTAACGACAAGATCTTATATAAACTACGCGTGAAACTGAGAGTTATCATGATGACCGAGATTGCGCGAATTGACTTGGCAATAGGGCTACTCGCTTCAGTACAGTCACTGGAAAGGACTTATGGCAGTCGGATTTTACCTGGACGTAGTACTCTCTCGAGTGCAGTTTCCGTCTGTTGACCGTCATATTCAAATGTCACCAGTGGACCTACAAATGAAACGGAGAAGCTCGGCGCTCTCTGTTCAGACATAGCCTGATGTCGGGTTTCCTAATTCGATAAGCGAATTGCCGGATAGCACAGCGAATAAGCGGCAGGCCCGCAGCTGCCGATTTTGAAGTGAATCAAAATTTCCGTTGTGTACAATGACAACCATCATTGTACAGAATTCATTCGGGAGATAGAATTGCAATTTTGGTAGAACAATAAAGGGTTAACAAGGCAAAGTCCAGAGAGTGGTGTCTAGACAGAGACTCGTCTCCTGACTTTCAATATAAACTAAGACTAGTCAAAGTTCCCTTTATTGTCATAAGGCTACTCGAAAACCAGTCAAAGTACGATTTCCTCCAAAACGCTTGACGGATTGTCAGACTAGGCAACACGACCCACTCACTCGCGCTGTCCAGGGGATCCATATTTTTAAGGTCGCTCAGATATAGTACCCTCAGCATTAGGGTTTTTTTCAGACGCATCAATGTATTGGTTGCTCGGGAATCTGGGAAGAGTTGCATCAGAAATCACCCACGATTTGAAGTACAGTGATGTATTTGTAAGTACTGTAAGCCCTCGCAAAAACCATACTTATTTTGACAATTCCTAAGACCTGCCCAGCTGACAGGTCTAACAATGGTAATCCCGGTTCCTGTCCTTCACTCAAGCACTGCAGATTGTCACACCAGCTTCCTCGCATCCTGTTGATTTAACTCCTAGGAACGAGCCCACGTCTTGAGCGGATGGCTAATCACGTAGTTTCTTTATTCCCGTCCGAATTCGCCGGTGGAGAGAACTCAGAGATGGAGATGAGGTACTCCAAACTTGTTCCACTGGGTCCCAAGTTGGCAGGAAAACTCACATGTGTACTTTGATACCAAATGGTCCCAAGTTGTCAAACGTCTGCAATCGTTGTCACTAGGTACTCTATATGGACACGCAATGTTCTTGTCAAGGTTCCATTGAGGAAAACCCATCAAATAGAATACCATGAAAGAAAGAAAGAAAATTCTCCGATCTAGCAGGAACTCCCCTTCGGACCCAATCATTTTATCTTGCTTTTAAGCACGTTGACTGAGGTTGAAGTTTACCATTTCGCTCGAGCATTCGACCCTAAGCTTCGGTTAGAGATGAAAAAAACGGAGATTATTCTTCGTTATTAGCAGTTTCCTCCTATAACTCCCGATTAACTCTAGTTCTATTTCTCTTGAGTTCTCTAGAAGCGACAGACGGTTAGATTTTATATTCCATTTACCGTGAGAACAATAATCAGCTGCAATATTCAAGTTGAAATTGGATCCTTGATAGGAGAGTGAGCATTACAAAAAGCTTTATCTATCTGTTCTTGGCATCAAATATCAGGAAATTGGATGCCAGGTACGATTCACGAACTCCGTGAATCGAAAAGGATTATTTATCGTTCAATCTTCTTGCCGACTTGGTGGGGTACAGTAAAGTCTTTTGCTCCAATGTCTCCCAATCTCAGTGGTAAAGATTGAGGTACTGTATGTCCACCTCTGGAGGAAAGCACATTACTGTATCATAGTCTGCAGAAGAATCACCATACTGTCATCTGGGTTTCACCCGACAAATATGGAAGGAGTATATTCCTGCTGACGTCTGGTCAATCTAGATTGGGAGGCAGACTTAAATAAAGAATTGGTATCTGACTTTAGTATAAAGCAATATTTATGGTCTCACCAGTAGACCTTTCAAGATGCGAATATTTTCTACGTATCGGAGATCCAATACAAGACAAGGTCTACTCTCAGAATGTACCGTATTTTCATATAAACTTAACTGTGCTTTTCTATGGTACAGACATAACAGCACGAACTTAAAAGCTACATGGACCATTTAATAGATAAAAAATTTATAAGTGAAGATTGCTTTCCTCTTCGGTTTTCTATTAAAGTTTGTCAATATGGTTATCTTTTGTATAAATGTCATGTCTACCGTATAAAAATTTATTTCTCCCTTGGTCGAGGTGATATCCCGGACCACCAAGTGTAACACGCACTATTGTCAAAAAGAAACATGAGTCTTGAATGGATTTTGTTAGGATTATGATAGTTAGAAAACGTTTAAAATAAGAGGCAGAGGCCCTAATACAGCATTATTTCGGTTCACTGGAGTAGCCTCAGACTGGGGTACGCACTAGACGGTGCGGAATTGCGAAAATGTGACAGAAAACGAGAACAGTACAATGATACCGGAGATGATCGCCCAGCACATTCTACAAAAGAAAGAAGCATGTTTGATACTCTTTGTCTATGCTACTTCCATCAACAGATAGAGCAGTACTATGATCCCATGTGGGACAAAAGTACTTGACACCAAAATCTGAGTGCACCTTCCTGCATCTATACAAGTGGGTGGATATTTTCAAAGACTCGAGATCAGTAAGACCTGGATTACTAAATGGCGTTGTATTTACCCTTGCCACAAACTGCATTCTAGGGTTGACACATTTGTAAGGGAGTGCGCGAGAGCTTATCATGTTAGGGTACCACTTTCACTCTCATACTTTGTAGTATAATTTAGACAGCATGCGTCCATTATTCTACAGAGGGCAGTGGCCCGTGCAATCCATAGGAGAGCAATCACATTAGGTGATGTTTCTTCGGATGCTCCAGTTGTGTGTAGACTGATCGACTTACATAACTCGGATATCTTAGGTGCGGTAGGGCAAATTTCTCATATAAACTCTGTAGGGGCTTAGCCCCATGCTACTTTTTTTCTCTCCCTTGTACGGCTTGCTCCCTTGTACAGCTTGACAGGGTCTTCCCATCCTTCATTTTTCCTACGCGGCCACCTTTTACCCTTACCATTATACAGTGGAATTAGCTTAAAGTGGGCTATACATATCTTAACCCTTAGATGTCTGAATTACCTTCCTCCCAGTCCTGAGGTTGCTGCAAATGTGCTAGTTAGGAACCAGCTTGCAACGCTTGACAAATTCACGAACGATCTTAATCAAATAACAGGTATTGATAATATGAGAGATTCTGCACTCTATCTTGTTCAAGCTGCCAATTTGTCATAATTATACGCAGTTTTCTGCTTGGAGCCTTGAGCCTTGGGATTTGGATAGGAACTCTCATATGAATGAGTGTGATATTTTTCTGAAAGTGGCCCGTGACCAACCAGGCCAAATATGTACCCTGAAGGAACGGGAAAAAGGAATATGAGCAAAAGAAAACACTGAAATAAAAGTTCGTTGGTCGCGAAAATACCTCTTCACGATTCTGCAGTCTACTGAACTATGTCACTTATCTCATGTTGTACCGTGACAAGCAACAGTATCACGATACATGAATATTTAACTTAACAGTCGCATTTACAGTAGATGAAAGGCGACCGCGTAGGAAAAATGAAGGATGGGAAGACCCCCATCAAACCGTACAAGGGAGAGACAAAAAAAAGGTAACATGGGGCTAAGCCCCAATAGAGTCTTAGTCTTACTTACAGTTATGTACCCCACTTGTGATGATAGGACTTACAACATGGAAATTCCCGAGGAAACAAAGAATCAAATGTAGATATTAAACTACTTGCCCTTGTCAACCCTCGTCAACTACCGTCTATACAGGAATCACGTGCAACCGACATCTGATTCAGCTTCGATTATACATATCCTCGAGTGGATGGGACAAAACCATCCCACCAGGTCCACCGTTAAGGATTTAATTTGACCAGTTGATTTACACGAACAGAGAAGAGAGACCGAAAACACAGGTGCTGTGATCGTCTCTTGTATACATATTTATGGTTATTAGTACAATCCTCGTAACTCACCATTCAGAGTATGAAGTATATAGCAAAAGCCCATGTATTTCATGTGTTTATGTGTGAATCTATTGAAAATTTGGAACAAGGAACTTCAGAAAATTAATTTTGTTGTAAAATATTCTCGTATTTAATTAGAACGCTGGAAATATAACACTAGAGGATTATGCATAAGTGGCTTGTTCACTACAAGTCTATTGTTTTATATCAATGTTCACAATTCTTATAGAAGTATGAATGTTTAGTTTGAATATTTATAAATTTTCTGAGAAGTTTTGTATAGAAATATTATGAGAAATCCTTTGGACACTATTGACGTTCTATTCGAAAAGTTGAAAATTTATCTATCAATAAATATAAAGCTAGGTGTATAAGCGAAGCGTTCACTAGTCGTCTATAATTTCTAAAATTGGGAATCTTGACATCTAACTATTATACACCAAGTAGAACTGTTATAGAATTTTTGAAACCCTTACTAATTAAGTGACAATACGATTTCAAGCCTTTTCTTAGATCAGAAAGATTTCCTAACAATTTTCTTTTATTGAGCAAGCTCAAATAACAAGCCATACTGCAATTTTCCATGAAATCCCTGAAATCGACATATCTGATTTATACTAAGATATGTAATTAATGGTATATTATAGTCTTAAACTCAACCTTTAAACAAGTATCTTCCGTAACTCCTGTGAAGAAGGGATTGAGGATCACATAATACTTCATAAATATAATCTCTCATTATGTACATTTGTACAAATTCATGTCCAGAGTACTTAAGCACATCAAGTGTAACTCACAACATTACATTAATGGACCTACTTTTATAGCTAAGTTGGATTGTACAACTCATACATCTACTTTGTCACTTTCTGCAGAAATTTTTATCTTAATGACATTTTTCTTTCTTACTGATAATTATTAAAAAAATCTCCTCATACAAGTTGATCAAATGATATTGTAAAGATTCCAAAAGATTGATTATGTTTGTAATCACATCAAATAAGATAATTCTCTAAGAAGATAAAATCTTAATTGTAGAAATTAGGATTTATCCTTGGCATCTAAAAAGAACTAAAATCTATAAATTTTATTTCATGAGAAATCTCTAATTTATGAAAGAAAAATTAAAGAAAACATGCCAAGAAACATGATCTTTGATATATAATATACAGTGCAAAGTAATTTTATTTTTTTCTCTTATTAGAGATGAAATATCATTTCAGATAGAATTTTCTTTGAAACAACAAGTAATATAGAACAATGTCTATATAAGTAGACAAAGATTAAATTTCTGTTACATCTATTATATTCAAGTGCACAAATTACATTCAATGTATTGATCCTTATTATATTTTCTAATTATTATAGTAAAATTTTACTATTAATGGTGGCAATGGAAAAGAAGCAACACATGCTTTGTATAAATAAGTGAAATGATTGCACAAATAAAGATAGGGGATATTTATAAAAATGTATTTTTAAATAATTATTAATAAAATATTACATAAATATTTGGAAAAGATGCTAAAGAGATTCTAGCTTTGTATTAATTTATAATTTAAGAGAAAACATAAAGATACAAATTATTTTTGATAATGTTAGATGAATTGAACCCAGCAATTTTTGGAAATATTCACTATCAAAATTTTGACTCAAAATAAAAAATTTGGAAATCTTCAATATGTATATTTTGACTAAAAATAAAATTTATCGTACTTTAATTAAAAAACCTCATCACCTTTGACAGTCTCAAAGAGATTTCTTACATACATCATCATTATTATTATAAACCACTTAAAAAACCTTTCTACACAATAGAAATTTGTAAATTAAAGCGGTGATTACCTTCATGAAAATAATTACATTTTATAATATATAATTTTATCCAAAATTATTTGAGTATTCCATTTGATTTTATTGACATAAAGAAACAACAGAAATTTTGAGGTATAATCACGAACAATGAAAATTCATGATTATAGATAAGCCCAATATCACATCGCCTTTGGTTTCCGATATCTTTGAAAAGCATTTGGTATATGATATATTTATATCGAGTGCAGATTGTCTTTTAACTTAGGTCAAAATAGTATCATAAAAGTATTGTTTATCGAGTTACAATTGCGTTATAGTTACATTATACTATTTCCAGTTCGTCCAATTTGCCTTATACATTACGGTTCATTTGAGCAGGTTCACTTTAATAATGTAGAAATCGTAAGATAAGAAATTCATTATATTTCCTCGCTCTGTAGTTTGTCGAATATACGATATACTTTTACATTAATATATATGATATAAGTTGTACTAATGTTATATATACATAACATTAGATACGATATATATTCGTAGACCATCATATTGAAATGCTGAGTAATAGTCCATACATGTTAATCTCGCATTTAGAATCATGAAGTGTGTGTAAGGTCGACAATTTTTGAGTGAGAGTCTGTGTCCAGGGCTATTACTCAAAATCCAGATAAATCCACTGTGTCCTGGCTAGTGCCTCGTGCGCGTATAAACTGGCCATAGCAACCAAAGACTAACAAACCGGTAAGTAACGATAGCTCCCACACGTGGTGGCCGCTCTTAATGTTGAGACTTCTCACTGGCGCGCTGGCGGTTCCTTCCTATTGGCTGCAATCACTAACTATGTGCTCTGGCCAGGCTGGATATACCGACGCCAGATCTGGAACCAGGCGTATTTGATCACGATGTTCTCAAAGTCAAAGGTTCGGGGCTTGAGCTGAGCCAGGGGCTCAGGGTCAAGTCGTCCGGCTGAAGTTTAGGCATAATTCGAGGAATTGGGAGACTGATCAGGGTTGCTAATTTCGGCTCTAAGAATGAGAATTATGTAACAAGGATGCCAGGGGACTTCGCACTTTCTAATTCATGGAAGAACGAGTTTGGAAGCTTGTTGTCTTCCCTTCATCTTCTTGGGAACATCGCACTGCTGTATATGGAATTCTTCCGCTGTGAATCTTCCTACGATGACGCTAATCAGAAATCTGAAATGTCGGCTACAGCTTGATTGTAAACTGCGCATGGCACACTGTGTCAGGCTTGGATTAGTTGCGGTATATTATACACCGCAACTAATCCAGGCCTTATATACAAACTATTGTTGATTGACCGGCACCGATTGCTCGTTTCCAACGCGGAAAGATGTCCTAGTATCCCAGTACAAGATGGAGCGCCGAGAGTGGAAAAGTGTTATTCCATGTCCAATGCAAAAAATTATCTACAACTAGTTGGATGCATGGGCCAGTTACTCTGACGGAGTGTCATAGTTGCTTTAATATATTTTAATTTTGAATGTAAAGTTCATTTGAAAATAATAATATGAAAGTTAACGTAAAATATTAGGTTAGTCTTATTTTTACAATATCTGATTCATCCAACTTGAAAACATCCCATATTAAAAAATAATTTATATTTCAAGTAAATAAATTTAAAAAATAAAATGAAAACACGCTTGGGCAATAGTTTCGAAAAAGTAGTTTTGGAAACAACATTTTTTAAGGAGGATCTAAGGAAAAAATATCTACCAAAATGGTAAAATCAAAGATGAGAGTTAAACTGACTCAACTCTAAACTACATTTAAGGCTCCTCAACGGTTATTTCTTCTCAATAGTATAGCTCTAAATGTGAAAAATACAGCTTAGAAGAGACAGTGATAAATGATGTTTAAATGTTTGTAGTCCTTTCAATTCTTTCCTGATTTATTCTCGGGACCAAGAGAAATCCCTTGGCTTTACGCGTATGTTCATGCTATGAAAATCGGAAATGATCCATAGGCCTCATCTTCTTTGATAAGTAAATCTACTAAACCTGACTGTAACTTAGGGTTTAGTTTAGGGTTTGGGGTTTTAGAGTATAGTGTAAGTAAAATTTATTATATCAAAGGAAAAAAACAAAAGCAAATTGGCCATCTACAGCATCATACCTATCATTTGAGACTTATTCCGATGACATCAGTTGAGAGACCTAAGAGGAGTTGATTGTAATAAAAATCATTAAATGTATTAGTATATAAAGATAAATGCTGTCATGTACATGTACAATATTTCAGGATAAATATTGTATATCTAGTAGTGATGTATTTTCGTTATTTACACGAAGGTAGTAATACTTTATATCTAATAAGGGTCTATGCTTTTTTCTTTTCTTTTGGGAGAGATAATACTTATGATGTTAAGAAATATAGTGTTTGTATTAGTGATAAGACATATACCATTTGCGTTAGGAACGAAAAGTGGAAACTTTATCTAAAAGGAGTGTTGGAATGCATTGTAGATGACAAGGGTTAAAGTAGACTTGTGTAAAGTAAGAGACTATAAAGAGACAATATCACATGTCTCCGTTATGAATACTACATGTGATGTTTATAAATCCCATATATGATGTGGTATTGGAGAAGGTGATTGTCCATTCTCTTGGGTGTGCAATTAACAGAGCGGTAGTCGCCAAAGTCATCGAGTATAGATATACCATTGGGTCACTTTTTTGTTTTTCATGGGCGGCAAGCAGAGCTGCATTAGTAAAGATTACCAAGTATAGAGATATGTAGTGGGGTCTTTGTTTTCCTAGTCTTTGATTTATAGAACTATAGATATAATACTTAACATATTTGTCAGAGATTGCACAACAGTTTGCTATCTTAAACGACAAGGTCACCCTTTCACTTTACTTGTAAAGTTTTGTGGAGGGTGACTGTTCATTACTCTTTATAGAGTATTGGCATTTGAAGACCATCACCTAGTGTGATGGTCTTCAAATGCTCTAGTCGGATGTAGACTATTTAACTTATTTAACTTATCTAACTCTGGTATTCTAAATTTAATAGACAATCTCATTCCGGGATTCAACGGCATTTTACCTTTTAAGTTTTACCCTTATAAGGTTTGATGGCATCTGCCCGTCCTTCTTGTTATCTTATGTAATTCGCGTTTCGACTGGACTACAAGTTATTGATGTTAACCCAATTGTACATGAACATTCAACACATATATGAACATATTGTACGTCTTCTCGAGCTTCACCTCTTAAAAAGAATGTTCAATGAAGTTTCCGTGTCTCTGTACCATCTGAGTTCCGGCTTGAAATACTCGGGTGGTTTCAGCCTTGATAATCCACAGATCACAAACCTGGCTTATGTCGGCAAGCGAATCTTGGAAGTGAAACCGCCCTCGGCGTGCAGATGTTACAATTATCGAGCTAACTCAAGGGTGGTGATAACGACCACTAAATGACTAAACAACGAGATGTAATGTCCCCGGCTTTCGATTCTGACTAACAACAAGAGGAAGTCTCCATGCAAAGGAAGAGAGGAGGACAAAACAGTGATAATACAGTCTTGTGGACAAAAAGGTTCCACAGTGTAAACTTGTTGCGTCGCATGTCTTCTTGGTCTGACAAAATGTCTAAAACTCCTTGGCTCCTTACCTATGGTGGTGTGGGGAGCACATGGCGAGTCGGTGAGTGGCGAACTAAGGAGTAAAACATGGCGCATGGAGAATGCATCGATATCTAGTTGAGATTCTTACCACTGTGTCTAGTTAATAGCTTGGTAGTTTATCGACATTTAACATACTCAACCTCTACAGCGGAATTTGTCATGTCTCAGGGAGACCATGGTGGACAAAGAAGTAGTCTTCCTACACCATAAGGGTCTCCCTGGCAAACATCAGGTAGTGGAGCGGAGACTTGGATGTTAGTTCTCTTGTAACACAACCTAGAAAGGCGAACGAAAGGCGTAAGACCCTCAGGACGAAAGAGACAGGCCATGTGAAGGCACAAGGATGATGAAGAAAGCACAAGTAAACCTGTCAGCGGAAGGGGACATTCTCGAAAACCAGCACCCATGTGATGAAAAGACGAAACTCCAGCAATGACGACGTGTGACTTGTCAGCCGCTCGGTAGATGCATGTAATCTGCAAGTGCGTGGTCATTGTTGTTCTGTCTCCTATGGGAGAAAGACTTAGATACCTCACTACAGTTGCTCTATTGTCCTTTCTCTTCGCAAGTGGTAAAGTACGTAGAATTATCTCTCGGAGACTTCCTCAATGAACAGAACCAGAATTGAAGGATTGCTACGCTAGAGACACCTCAGAAGAGGCATATATACTAATAGATCATAAAGAAATCGGGGCCGATCGCGTAGAAAAAACCAAGGAGGGGAAGATCACATCGAGCCGTACAAGGGAGAGACAAGAAAAGCTAAAATGGGGCTAAGCCCCAATAGGGTGAGCGATAGTGAGCGATTTCACTGCTTGGCTACTGTCCTGTTTCCTTCAAGAATCGTCTGAAGTCTTTACTTTACAACGACCCTGCGGTGGATGCCACCATCCCAACACAGTAACAGTAATACTGTCCTTCAACTGAAATAACATGGATCACAACTAGCATTATCAACTCAATATCCCTCGTGGGATTTACTGATGAACAGTAGTTCTTGTCTCGTTACGCAAATCAACAACAACAAATACCATGCAGTTGATGATTAAGGATGTTCGACACCTCAGGTTATTGGTCGAGCTCTTTTATTGGTTATACTGCAACTTGATACAACAGGGGCCTACCATCCAGCTGCCAATTAATAATCAAACAATTAAAAGATTGTCCAAGTTCAGGAGAGTAAATTTCGCTAAATTCCTTTTTACTGCGACAGTACTTTTTCTCCTTCACGATATTAGCGCTTAAACATTGAAAATTATGTGACGAACTCGCAAAGGCGAGTTCTGAGTTTGAGGTTTTCTGAGTAAAAAAATTATGCATCAAATTGATATTCGGGATATTTTGTGAATACTTTTGATCTACCGTAATTTGGCCGATTGCATAATTCATCTTCTTCAACAAAGAAAAAGAAGAGTGATATCTAAAAGTGTTGAAGCGTGAGGGATATAACCTTGCAAGAATTTTAAAATAAGGATTATTAATTAGGGTCAAAGTTGATGTGCTAAAGTTAGATTAGCTATGATAGGGACCTCATACCACATACCAATTGATACTTATGATGTTAGTTAGTTTGTTAAAAATTCATTTCACTTTTTAGCTTTTTTAATTTCAATCAGAATTGTGCCTCCTGCTTGATTATCTTATCTCTTAAAAATTATAGTTTGGACCTCTTTGGTCTGTGCTTTTTCTGGATTACTTTTCGTGCTGTGATTCGCTACTTTCCTCTAAATTCGTGTTAGGACAAGAATTGAAAACTTTATTTCACATATATCCTTGAGTGGATAATATGATATGAGATGAGATAACGAATAGATAATTTATGAATCTTTGATTTCGGTGAATAATGTACAGCATTTTCCTTCCACTAAATCTTTTTTAACTTGACATGAAAAAGAATGATGGCCATATATGACTGACAAGATATCGGACGTAAATATGGCGACGATGTATTTGATACCAGTACATCCTATATAAATGAAGTTGACTATCTACTGAAATCCATATTCCAGTAGAAATAATTTGGTACTTCATATATCAAATGACAAAAGATGCAGGAAAATCACTCTTAATTTATTTATTCATTGCTGGTCTCTATATCCAAGAATTGATCTGAAAAAAAGGAAAAGGCTAAACCTCCAATGCACATCCAGGTATAATGTCCAAGCTTGTAATGTGCCCCAAGATTTGTTTCTCACAACTTAGAAAAATGTCCAATTCTCTTTCCTTTTTAACACTGTTATATCTGGGAATACACAATCCAAAGAAGGATTTATTTTCTTTACAGTGTATAATTATTCAAACCTGAAATGATAGTTTTTGATATATTTTCACAGAATCATCCAAAATTAAAATAAGACAAGTGAATATTACACAAGGGAATTATATTGGGTGTCTTGAAGGCCGCGGCCGAAAGACGTCCGAGGTAGCTTAAAGGTTATTTAAGCTACAATAATATTCAGTACTAATTTATGGTGCTTATACCATTGCAGAAGAAAGTGCATTTTGAAGAATTAAATTCACATGATGACGGGTCTAAGTAGTGGTTTGCTATAGCCATCCGATTACTTCTTAGTTTGCAGAGAAACAACGAGACTGAATCTGAAGACGTAGAACACAAGCTACTAGTCACGTACTGTACCTGCACCCTAATTTAGACTTGTCTTCTGTCACTTGGAAAAAAAATCAACGACAAAACCTGTTAGTCTTTACAGTCAGAGGATTAGTATTTAATGAAGCTCAGAACTGCTTGTCGGAACAGACTTCATAACTTTAGGGAGGAGGTCTCAAACATAGCTATCATAGGTAACTTGTTTATTGCACATCTAATTATATAAAAATATCTTTTCTCCTCGGTCAAAAGGTACTCTCAGAAATGACTCTCTCAATCTATAATTGTGTTTTCTTCTAATACGACTTTAAATTGTGAAAAGGCGACCGCGTAGAGAACACGAAGGATGGGAAGACCTCTCAATCTATAAATGTGTTTTTTTGTAGTATGACTTAAACAGGTATTAAATTTTGACCTTGATTCCTCTAAGCCGAATCTTATTATGAGCCAAACGTGAGGGTTGATGTTCTCTCCTATCCATGAAAGTCAACAGTCCTCTGAAATGTCAGCCACTCGAAAGAGTCACAGATCAACTAGATCTGATGTCAGTATCCCATTTGTTAACTCTGTATAACTACCAGACAACTAATTCTTTATCATTCATATATTAGAGGGATGCTCGGGAATATTCATTCTATCCTTATTGAGGTTCTGAAAAGAACAAGATTCTTTGCCACTATGAGTTTCCTGATATCGTAGTGGATATTATTAATAAATCTGGTAAGAAAATCATTAAGTTTTGAGAAATTCGATGGAATACTCATGCATGAGCTTGGCATAAGTGATTATAGTCAAATCGATTGAATGAAAATATCGAACAAACTAAACATAAATTTAAACTGCCAAGTTGATTAAGTCACTTTACAATTTTATTCATTGGATTGAGAACTTTATCAAATGATATAAAGAACTCATTAACAAATTGAACGAAAGGTGTGCCCACCTCTTTTTGAATGAAAGACAGGTAATATACAACCTTGGGCCGCGAGGGAATGGTTTAAACCATTCCCTCGCGGAATAGAACGTAGAAAGAATAGTGGAAGTGTAATGTTTTAAAGTTATGGTTCTTCAAAAGTGAATTCCCTACTCAGCAACGAAATTGTGCTAAGATTAATTATGGCTTCGTCGATCCTATATTCTCACATTATAAACGTAAGCACAAAGATGACAACACTTCAATTCTCTTAAATTTTGCAAAGATTTCAAGAAATCAGAGTACGATCTTAAATGATTCTTCCAAACTATTTTCTATCGCTAGATTTACTACAGCTTTGATATTTCTACATGGCACCAAACTACGGTCCAAACGACGGGATCAGCTGCATGAGTTGAGGTGGATGTCGACTCCCAATAGAACCGCTGATGTGTTTAATTCGCTATTCGAGCAACGAGAACCCTACCACTGCAAAAGAATTCAATAAGACTTAGTGTAATCTTTTTAAAAATAGCTTTTACAAAAGAGGCCTAGAACACTATGTTGAATATCTAATAACCGTAACGTGGCGCTGAATCGGCTGAATGGAGGTAGGGAGTTTTCTATAACGCCGATGTCTTGCTGGGAAAAAGTAAGGACCACTCCAAAAAAGTTGCCTTCTTTTTGTGGGAAATTAACTTATGTCATCGCCTTTGCCTGACCAGTTGAACTCGTTATCCACTTTTCTCGAGTGTGCTTGAAATGCTGGCACTGTGAGCACAATCCGCTCCAGAGAACGCTTGCTTTTGGGATAAAAGAAGTGGATGTGCCACAAATGTCTTCTTTGGAGATAGATGAGAGAGAAAGAGAGAGTACTCTCTGCAAAGCATTAGAAAAGGTGACTCGCTCAGGTTATCAATAGTTGGCGCACCTAGCAATAGGTGGTTCCATTATTGTGCTGCTGGTACCATACGTTCGCTGAATTAACTCAGGTGTGTCTAGTTCTTCGGAGTTCGGTCAGTGGTGAGTGAAGTCCAGTAACGAATGGCATTGCACAGTATCTCTTGGCACATCCCAGCCTGATTCAGGATCCTATGTTCTAGACGAGATGGCTTGCTTGATTTGTTCGGGCAATTACAGCAAGAAGAACGCCGTACATAATCCCATCCCCACTTTCATTACGATGATAGGCATGGATGTAGAAGACTACAAGACTGTACCCTGGACAGTCATGTTCCCTGTAGAAAACACAAGCCTACTGTAGCTCCCTTCATGCAACAAAATAATTGAAGACTCTTACTACAGTACAGCATCATGGTCTCTCGTCCGCGGGTCCTACTCAGTCAGAAGATAATCAGAACCAACCAAGCTATCGAGAGTCTTCCTTTGTTCTAATATTAGGGGGCAGTATGCACTGTGCTACCGGAAGAGGCTGACAACGCCCCGCAAGAAAAAAGGAAGAAAAAGAAAACGAAAGAGGCTGACAGATCAGGTGGCTGGCTGCCTTCCATAAATCGATCGCTTTTTCCTGCCTGTTGCCTTCTTCTTTCCCTGCCTTACTCGACTAGCAAGTCGCTGCTGTAGTTACCATACCATGTCAGGCGCCTGTCCTTCGATACTTTGACCATCGGTGTATCTTCTTCCTGTGAAGAAAAGGTCGCTTCTTCTTTCTTCCCTGTCAGACCAGGATAGACGACATGGAGTCATGGTCAGCTTTCTGCTTGTATTTTGATACTTAGTTTGCATCAGCACCTGCTCGATTACATGGCAAGTGGGAAAGTTAGAAAACCACCCGTAGAGGCTGGAGGGGAAAGCAAAGGAACATCTCGTATTAGTTGCCACAGGGAAAGCCAGCAATTGAGTGATGAAGAATTCAAGTACCGATGAAAGTAATTACAGTACTCCGCTCGTGCTCTGGCCACCGGGGGGGAACCATGACCAGGCGTCCCCCACAAAGAAATGCTGCACACCCCAGATCCCTGAAGTTTAGGGTTTAGGGTTTACACTCATTCGTATCCCCCAATGTTTCCGTAATCGATGGACCAAATGCACGATAATATACCTATTTCAGGACCAGACATGTCAGTTACAGGAAAATACAAAGATTGAACATTGTAGTAATAACAAAGTTGAACCTCGTATAAAATAAGATACAAACCTGTATAAGGAAAGGCGACCGCCTAGAAAACACGAAGTATGGGAAGACCACATCAAGCCTGTTAAGTTGGGAAGTAAAAGCAGTGGTCAGAAGGTTCATATGGTAAAGTGCGCTAATTCAAAGATACACCAATTGCAGATGTATCGGGTTAATATTATCTATGTGAAGGATGATTAGGTTGTCGCGATAATACGACCATTAGCATGTGTTCGGTTTTGACGATACCGATTACAGTTCTTACAATTATGGAGACAAACTGTTTCATCTTGACTCGCCACGGTGCCCGAAGATCGAATGTGCAGTACAAAATAGGGAAAACATCATGTAAGAGTGCTACAAAGCTTGAAGCAACACAAGGTCATTACTCACTGAAGACTGCAAGTTCATCCAAGCAAAACACTCTTTTTCCCTGGTTGGAAGAATGGGATGAGTCTTATTCTTCATTTTGCTAATGCCATTGCACTAACTTCAGTGGGCCTTGGGACATACAGCATCTTCCTAAACCCGACACTCGAGATTTATAGAACATAGGGTTGAAAGCTCTGGGCAGGTACTGAGTTGAAATATCAGTGTGTGGAACAGAACATGCGGCTTGCAGGCCCACTGACGACTACTGCCACAACTGTACCCAATCAAGATAAGTATCGCCTCTGAGTTGTCTGGAGTCCAAGTCCAACTTACATGTATGACATTCGTGCTACGGTAAGCTCGTTCCAGTTCGATTTAGCCTTCGAGCACTGGTTCAAATTCGAACATCCTACTTCCTGACAATTCACCGACTGTGCTGAAGATGATGAATTCTACCGAACTCATCATATTCCATTAGATTGAGGTCTGGTAACTAATTCTGCACTGATGAAGGTCAGTCAAAGGTACAGGATGTCTGTCCTTCGAATTAGAATCTGAAGAAGAAGGACCCGATGGAGACTATCATGTGTATGCATAGTAAGTTCGTATCGCAGCACTTTCTTCTCAGTTCGTGATTCTACGTCTTTCCTTTGCTTCTGAAAGGATATACCAGAGACATTGGGAGAAAAACCGGGTGCCAACCTACCTGTGTAATTACAACACCTGTGAGATTACAAGGACCTGTCAATCCATCCTCTCTACATTAGGATAGGTACAGATCTCAAATTTTTTTTAAGTTTGACGAGAATTCGATCGCTAAAATAAACATGAGGATCTCATCCGACTTTTAGCACAAAAGATAGATGTGTATATATCCGGGCACACGATGGCATTTCAACGTCAAATGCTGTCTCGTCCTCTCCTTTCCCTTCCAGTTTCCGCATTTTGGTGATGATGATGGAAGCTCAGAAGTCTCTCCACTTGCTTTCGGAAGTGCCGATTCTCGTAATGCAGTTGATGGGTGGCTATGGGTGAATCCAAAAGCCGAAGAATAGGCTTTTCAATGTGGCTCAAGAAATATCTCGGTCAATTTCCTGTTTTGATACTATCCAGCAATTAATATTTTCAACTCATGAGAAGCTCAAAAAGCTGGAACAAGTTCTACATCATTTCTCCTTTTTGGGGGATAAATCTCTGACTATTCCTCTTTATTACCATTGTTTAAGTGTTGCATACTACTATCATACGGAAGGAATGAGAAGTATGCAGAGAAAAGCTGCAATCAGGATCATTTGCTCATATCCGCAACTAAAAGTCATATGAGCTAAGTCGATGAAAAGCTGAAATAATACTCATCCCATTTGTGTTTCAACACCCGAAAAGTTTCTCTGATCACTTGGGTAAAGAGTAAAAAACTGAAAGCAATTATCGATTTCCATAGCTTAGACCAGTCAATGTTTGTGGTTGCTAAATATCACGAGCCAAATTTCTTTTCACATTCACTTTTATTCACTTAATATCTACCCAAACCATTGTGAAGACTTTCTAGTATTTCTGCACTGTGTCTTCAGACGCCACTAAAGCGGTTGTAATGTATGATCAACGAATCTGACGTTGAATCGATTGGACCAAACTACGTAGGTAGATCAACATGTTCCCACTTGCATTCTGGTTCTTGATTCATTTTTCAATCCTGTTCTTTCCAGCTGACTCCCACACATATAAGGATCAAGTTTACAGTGAACTACGAATGTATAGCTCGTAGCAGTAAGCGATCGCTACTGCTAAGCCTGTCGTCCACCAAGAACCGACCTCGCAGCTGCTGCTCAACTTGAGTTTGCTTGGACTATATATATATGTACAAAGGATACGGAGTGCTCTGTGCTTGACAAAGTGGACCTCGTGATGATCTCACAACTACCTTACCCTCTTGGACGTCGAGCAGAATGGGAACCTCGAACTTCTTGAGAAATAGTCGATGGTCTGACCAACAATTCTCAGGTCTTTCGTACATTAAGACGTTCTTCCGAAATTCCTTCACTCATGGGATTCGGTTGCGAGCGTGAAGAACAACGCTCAGTGCTCAGTGCATTTGCGCTAAGAGTACCGTACTTACCCTGCACCCGAAAGGGAGTATGGGAGATTAACTGACGAATTTTGACAGCTAAGAAAGTAAGCCATATACTTGCCAGGTAGTCTTTTTACGTTCTCATGATTCACAGATTCATAACAACTGGAGTAAAGGAAAGTTGATTTCAAATTTTCGCCATCGAGTTGTGTAGTTGCTTTATTTGAAGACCAACTTTCGTTGCACTTTGTAATGTTTCCGTTCGATAGCGTATATGATACTTTCCCCCGACTTGATATGGTTCAAATGGGTAAGTCGATGATGTTGAGAATAAATGCACATTATTTTCTCATGATGCATCACCATCTCGTACTCTGGAGAGCAACTCCAAAATTTCAAATTGAGTTTGAAATTCAAATTGTTAGTGTCTTGTTCTACTTGAATCTGCCTTCCAATGATTTCGGATACACAAGCGATCTCTACGGATCACGTTATCATTGCTGTATTGCTGTATGAATTGGCTATAGATTGCTCATTTTACTCACTTTACGCGTCTAGTTCCAAAATGATGGAAAGAAATAACGTTATGATGGATAATACTCAGCTTTCCCTGTTCAAATTATCATGCATATAGGATTTCACAAAAGATCTTCGTCTTTGAAGTTTGAGCGTGGTCTGGTCTCGGTTTCAAATCAAACTGTTTTTCTTTTAATTTGATTGAGAGCAAACTTATGAAAAGTTCCCATTTCGTGTTCAGACCCTAAACAGAGTTTCGCACCATCCGTGACCTGATTAGCGTAAATATCTTGTCCCATAGTTTCTCAAAGATATTTATTGCACTAGCTGGGTTCCCATGCAATGCATGGGCTAATATGTCCTTTTCACCTTGCGGACTTTCTTCTTTCTATCATCAATTCATTGAAGATTACACATTCACTATTACAGTCAAAGGTACATGTTTTGTGACTACTTTCGTTGGTGAAGTTAAATTAATTTATAAAAAATTGATTAAATAATTTTAGTCTAGTTTAGTTTAGTTTAGTTTAGAACGTGCACTGTTAGACTAATTGATTGTCGGGCCATTCACTGTAAAGTAAAATTTGTAAGCAATTGTGTTATCTATATCTATAAAACGATTCAAGAAATAGAGCCTTAATTTACTTTTCCACACCATATCCAGAATTTTATAACCTTTTTCTCTAATTTATATTGTAATCTATACAAATAAAAAACGTATCTTTTTTTCATTAATATATTTAAAAATATATTAAATAAATTTTATTGTTAGATCCAAAGCTCTAAAATTTATCTTAGTTCACTTGCTGACCGTTTAGAGCTATTTAAAAAAAATTTGGTCACATTTGTAGTTTCTAAAATACATTGAAATTGAATTTGGAGGTTAATATCCATCCCAATAAGAACAGAATATTATATTTATATATTTATTTAAATGTTAAAAGGTCTCTCAAATGCCGGTGCATCATCTTAATGGATTGCAATTCTGAGTTAATATTTTAATGAGTATTTTCCATGTCTAATATTTTATTCTCATCCATAATTATTATGTTCTTTATTTTCAAAATAACACGTAATACCAACTTCAAAAAATAATTCTATAAATTGTAGTGCTAAGATCTTTTAAGTCTATACCCTTGATTACATTAATTCTGGAATTTTATATATCAGCTTAGATTTATTTTACTCAATTCTCATTATCCTGGTATAGTGTTTCTTACTTGTCCAATGGCATGCCCATGCACAGGTAGTATGCTTTATGAACATAGTGGATTATTCTTTAGATTTTACTATGATATTATTATTACTAAAAATTATGTTATTATCAAATTTTATTTTTATTTAATCCAGGGATTATTATTTAATTTTAAAAATATAAAAAAATTTATTTCATATAGTGGGAATTTTTAGTAAATTATAAGAATTTGAAATGGGTAAATTCTATTATATTAAGAACCTATCATTTATCCAATATTTTAGAAATAAATTTACTTTCATACGATGAACTAATTATAAATTTCATGTCAATGACAATATATAAGTGATTGTAAAACAACATTTTTTTGTGATAAACTCATCTCAACTTTCATTAATTTTAGAGTTTATACTGTTAAATTTTCTTTAGAAATAAACAAAGAAAATAATATTTTACTTAAGACTTATTTAGAATCATTGTTACTGATACCATGGAATCCACTTTGTCCGCCTCGGCATTTAATATTCTCGTAAATTTTAATATTAATAAATAAATGCATCAATATGCTCCAGGAATTTGAACTTTGTCAATTGTTGAATAAGTTTAGGTAAGTCCACTTGACCAAGTCTGACCTAATTAGATAGTCCACCCAAACGGCCATAGTTAAATTCGTTCACTCCGGGCAGCTCCCTCACATTCAACGCATAAATTAATAGATTGTGGAAATCAAATAACATCATTTTTTTAGTATTAAGAGATCATAAAACACTTGTTGAACAAATTATTGATGTAAGTTGTTTACTCTAAGTTGTTAGAGTCTGTTGGGGTTTAGATCCATTTTACTTTTCTTTTCGTCTCTCCCTTGTACTGCTTGATGGGTCTTCCCATTCTTCGTTTTCTCTACGCGGTGGCCTTCTTCCCTTTTACTTGGAGTCAATATAAAGCTAGTTGGATGCCAATATCCTGAATTTATGGATTATAAAATTACATTCAAAATTGAATCCTTAAAATCCATATTATTCGTCCTGAAAACCTATATCATAAATTTATTGAACAGTATTATTTCAAACTCTTAAAATTTATGTTATATTATTATGTTTGTATCAATACCCATGCCATGAATTGAACACAAATTATTATCCACATTATGTATTTGATACTATGCTCTAAATATATTAAACACAAAACTGTTGCAAGATTGAGTCCTTAAATCCATGATATATTATTCTGTTCATGCTGGATCCTATGCCATGTATTGAACGCCAATGTTATGAGTTTGTTTGATCTCTAATTATTTCACAATTAATAAAAAATATTAATATTAACATGTAATTTATAAAATTCCATGGATTAATAATTATTATATCTTATCCTCCATAAACCTTTGACTTTTCATTATACATGTTCTCTGTTGATAATATAGTAATAACTGGACGTCCATACAATATATTGCCTATATTCTTATTATATCTTAAAGAATTTTCACAAAAAAATTATGGAAATAGTTTATTTATGTAATAAATTTAATACAAATATTATTCAGATCTTTATCATAACCAAAGTTATATTACTCATGACTGATTATGTTCGTGAACTTCCTTTTTAATCTTAAATTATCAATCTTAATCATTTTTTCTACTCAAAAATGTTATATACAGTAAAATTTATTTATATAAAAAAGATGAGTATATATATGTAACTCGTTCACTTCTTTCAACCTATTTTCCTTTTTATTCTCTGAAATGATGAACAAATAATGAGATTTAGTTGGTAGTATCCATAATTTAACCTGAAATAATATCAAACTATATGATTATATGTATATATATTCATATAAAATAAGTATTTATTTTTGTTGAATCATTTCATAGATATTGATCAACACAAATACTAAACAACCATAACTTACAATGGATACTAAACAATCATAATTTATAATGAAACATCTCATAATCAGGTACTAGACTAATAATGGATATTCTAAAGTCTATAATTATATATATAATTTTAACGTTCTTAGAAGTAGAATAATACTTAAAAAATTACACAAAGTAGAGAATGTACCCTGAATTTAGGTCTCCATTTATTGACTAATTTTGTAAGTCAAAGTATTTCCATTCCATGATATGAGAATTAGCAAAAGTGGTGAAAGAAATTGTTGAGGTTAATAGTTTGATGATAGTGTTTTCTTAGATTGATCCTACCAAAATATTAGTACCTATATTGATGCTAGATTTCCATTGCTAGATTACAATCCCTCTACAGTAAGTGATGGGAATATGAACAAGGATTATCGTCTTAGTTGATTTGAATTATGATGGCAAAAACAAGTATTTTTTAATTGCACATAGATATAGAAAAGTACAATTCATTATCTTTCATTTTATAATGAAAGAGAATGTCCTTGTGTATTGGTTCTCATTGTCTTCATTTTGTATGAATGGTTTGTTTTATAAAAAGATTAAATTTCACCACTTCTCTCTCCAAGATGCAACATCATTGAGATGAAACATATTTGAGTGAGTGATAGAGACTTCATTTCACAATGATTGATGGATTGATTTATGTTTGGATATATTCTATCCTTTTTTGGAGTGAGATATTTTGATAAATGTCATAATTCTTCATTAGATTTGATTTTAGTTGAAATGAGTGATGTATGAACTACAAAGTCCAAGTCAAAACTCTTCAACTCTTTGCAGGTGCCACAGGAGCTCAAGAGGCCATGTATAGGGAAAATAGGGGTCATGCGGGCCATGAGGAGTGCCATGGGGAGCACATGGTTACCTACAAGGAGCATTGGGGTGCCCAAAGCTAGCATAGTCCTTAGTGGATTGTGCAAGGCAGCAAGGACCATGAGGTATGTTTCTCATGCTTTATATATCATGTTTAGCAGAAATTATCTAAGTTCCTTGTGATCTAGTAGAGGCTGAGGTTGAAGTCTTAATGGGCTACAACTTGCACGTCATCTATCTAAGATGATTATTCACGGTTTAGGAAGTAGATCTGGTCTACTTTCCATATTCCTCCAAGATTGGCAAAAAGAGTTATTCCTGATCTCTTCATCCAAACCTTGCTCTAGAAGAACTAAAGAGATTTTGGTCAATTTGCTATTGTGTAGAGTAACAAAAGCGTATTCTATTGATACGGTAGTTTTAGATTTTGTCCTTCACATTAGCTAGGAGATAGCAAAGGGTTTTACTACTTGAACTAATTCTTGTAAATATTCAAGGGCAGAAATTATTAGAAAGGATGGTAAAAGGATATGTAAGAGCAATGTTAGCAGTTCAAAGCATTGGAATTAAGCAGTGATAGAATTGGTTCTAAGGTTTGGATTGGAATTTGACATTGGTAATGGTTGATTGTTCATCCAAAAAGACATCAAAAAACTTGAAAGAGAGGGATTGCACTAAGTTTTGCAGTAAATAGGAATTTGAAATATTGAAGTTCATCACTTGAATTAGTGTGTCTTGCTGATAATATTTCCAATTGGGTATGAATAATAAGAAGAAGAAAATTGAACTACATTAAAATGCTACAAAGAAATCTGTTTTTTTCTATGTAATTTTAGATGGTGTAATCCATGTGGATATTTATCATTAGATTCACTAGCTATTCAAACTTTCCATACATAACAAGAATTGGATGGATCCAACCTAATGCATCTTGCTATCCATTCTGATGAGAAAGAAAGGCATGTAGATACAATTTTTAGTCATCAATGTAGTTTATTGATTTTACTTCTATTTCCTATTTGAGGAACTAAGCAATGGTGCAACCACTTAGGACTCTATTTGATTAATTATAAATTAATACAACTCTATTTGATTCAACTTATATGACTATCAAGAGAGAAATCTTGTGGGTTGGGCCTATGAGGCTAGTTAGCTTAGAGCTTGTTTGGTTATACTATTCTATACAATACTTGATTGAACTAATTTAATCCAAAAAAATTTTTTTGGATGATTTATCTCAAATTATGTTTGGTTTTGAGGTTGATGATGTCATTAAAAGTCTGACTATTTCCACACCGCATGTATGACTTGGGGTTGAGAAAATTAGCAACCAACTTATAGGTGAGGAGAAATGCAAGTACTTATTTTACATGTGTGATGCCTTTTGGAATCTTAGAATTCCTTTATCTTACTTATCAATCTATTGAGCTCATATTTTTCTTGATTTGCATGTGGGGAATAAATGTAGTTGGAGCTATTTCTCTTTCCTTAAATAGGATTATGATTTTGACTTTCTTCTAAGCTCACTTCAAAATCTCTTGTATGTTGAAGAAACAACTCTGAAAATTGATAGGACCCATAACACTTGGTGTGTATGGAAGTATGGAAGTTCAATGATTCACAAGGATTCTCAACCAGGTTCCTAAATCTTGAAGCCCCAATGAATCTCAACAGATGTAAATGGTAGAAGATAATCATGATGAGGCATGCATTTTAGACCTCTTTACCATAAAGAACTGCATTGAATATGATTTTGTATAGAAATGGTTCTCTACATTAGCTAGGATCTTAGTAAAACTTGCCATCTCCAACATCAGGGTCTATCGTATGATTTCTTAGTTGTACCTTGATGCAAGGCAAAAAAAATTTCACTCCTCTCTTGCTAAGCTTGAGGTAGGAGTACATGCTGGTGATATAGCACCCATGTTCTCCCTTTTTACAAACACAACTGCCATTGCCTTCTTGAGTATCCCATCCTTGTTCCAATGGCATTGCTTCCCAACTAATAGAGTAAGAGTTTTATGTCTGCATATCTCATGACAAGGATCAAGAAACCACTAGATTGTTGCATGTTGTTAGAGGCTTGATGGCCTTCTTATAGTTTGCATGGGAGTACTGAAGCTGAGCCTTGAGAAGCCAATGCTATCAAGTGAACAAAAGAGCAAAATGCTAGAACAAAATATTGTAAAATCATCAATAGTAAATTTAGTAGGTTCCATACCATGCCAACCTCCAAATCAATCTAGAGAGGCACAACAACTTGAACAGACATAAGTTGATAGAATGTGTACTCAAAGTCTTCATCACCTAGACAACAAGGAATACATACATACAAAGGCCAAAGAACTAATGAATTGACTAAATTGAATCTTAAAATATATATGGATGTATGACTAATATGATAGTAATATATCACAAGCCTAAGCTTTGTGCCTTGATACTCTCTCTATGGCCAAGGTGTTCTATTGCAGCATACAAGTATGGAAATACAAAGGAAATGAACCTTGGACTAAAACACCATATAGCACTCCTCTTGTGGGTAGTCAGAGATGGATCCTACATAAACTCTAGCAAACCATCATATGGATCTGAGCTTTAATATCTTAAGCATCCACATTCCTCTCCTATTTACAAAGGCAATAGAAGAGAGTCTCAAGACTCTAAATATCTCCAAGGGTTTTAGCAAGAGATCATAACATGAATTGAATGAGGTACCTACCTTAGTATAAGATGGAGCAAATCTATGAGAATGGATAGCACCATGAGGATGGTTTGCAAAACATGGAGCTACTTCATTATCAACCATCAAAATGTCCCAAATTGATATTGAATACTCATAGAATGCATTATCAATCTAACTCTCAAATCTTGATGTCTCATCCAACATTAATATGCTCTAATAAGGATTTCACGCAGGCATACTTCTTATGGATTTATATAAACCCATAAGAAGTATGCTTGTGTGAAATCCTTTCATGAGGAAACTGCAATCCCATATGGACTGAAGGAGGTGTACTACAGTCAACTTCACACCATTTATCCAAATCATAACTTCAAATGAAGACACAATATGAAATGAAATCCTTAATCCCCGACTGAGATACATATTGGAAAGTACTCATGCCTCAATAAAATTCCATCCAAATTTTTTGGTCAACAAACACCATTGATTGAAAAGAGAGCTACTATCTCACATAATGCCTACTAGACATCCAAGGTCCAAAATTAGGATCTTTCGGTGCAAATCCAAAGCGTAAAGGTGGCAAGGAATGAATGGATGGGATCTGCCAATCCTTTGCCTCATATCCTCATGCTGTACAACCCCATCTCTCAAACTCAGACTCCTCTCCTTAAGCCACTCCAACTCACTGGACACATCTCTAAAAGGAGGTGAGATTGAGGGATCCCATGAAGATATAAAGGACTATCTATGGCATCTTTTGTGTGTAGTGAGTCCTAAACTCTTTGCTAATAGTCTCCATCTCTTTCATGGTAATCTGAGTACCAAGAGTGTGCATATTTGTTTGAGTCCCATGAGCATGCATTTCAACTATGATCTACATCCCAACATCATGTGTAATGCAAGAACTCTATACCCAAGCCTCATGTAGCTAAGCTATAGTCTAATCTAGGATTATAATTGTGTGGATAAAATTCCCTAAGATAAATTTCTTATAGGCATCTCCACTGCTCTACTAATCTCTGCTCTCCTAAATTATACTTTCTAACTCTATCAAGCTCTCCTCTTTACTCCTCCACTCATTTCTCTCTCCTTAACTATAATGTCTAACTCCACTGAGCTCTCCTCTTTACTCCTCTACTCAGACAAGAATAATTCTTCTTTCTCTTGGACTAGATACTCCCTCTCAACAACAAGACCCTCTCTTTCCAATAAGTTTGCCCTCTCTCACCTCTAAATCTCTCTTTAACATGACTTGGGCTATTAAAGCAACATCTACACAAAGATCCTCTTGCA
The DNA here is from genome assembly GCA_948567375.1 of Lunularia cruciata. Taxonomy (NCBI): domain Eukaryota; kingdom Viridiplantae; phylum Streptophyta; class Marchantiopsida; order Lunulariales; family Lunulariaceae; genus Lunularia; species Lunularia cruciata. The sequence goes on along the minus strand of OX419755.1, from coordinate 54,955,227 downwards.
AAACATCCAAACAATGGGCCTCCTTAGAAACATCCACATTAGTATCCTCAAAAAGAACATGGCCAACACACAATCAACAGAAGGTTAATTTAATAAAAATTTGAAACAAGAAGTTTTTAATGCAATTAAACTTTATTCTTCTCTACCACAACATTTATTGTATTCTTACTCACCTTCTTTCTCCTCAAAATGTTTTTTTTACAATACTCCTCATCCTCAAGCTGGCCCTCATATTGTACCTTATATTCACCCAAAACCCAATCTCATTGAAAATATGAGTAAGAAATTATCCTATGAAATTCTCTTTAAATCTAACTATGTTGAAACAACAGAAAGAATAAGCTTAGCCCAATAATACTCAATAAGAAACCATGCAACTTTTATCTTCATTTAAAGGATGATACGCCTATGTACCTCCTTTAGTCTCCTTGATGGAATGAACATCACACTCAATATATGAAAGAAAGGCTTCCATGCAAGGTAGACACACTACCTTGCAAGACACCTCCTAGAGGTCAAATCTCTTATTGGAACTATTCCCTCCACAAAATTGTGCTTTAGAATTCCTTACTCATGGAATTACAAAGGCTTCTCTTATCAAGGGTAAACTCAATCTCAAGTCTCTCCCTTACACTCTAACCATCAAATATCTTTCTCCCAAGTCCTTATAAATTTTATCTAAAAACCAACCTAGAGACTATCATGCAAAAATATAAATCAAGCACCACTAACTCAAATACGCTCTAAGCCTATTGAAACATAAAACATGGAAGCTTTTGAAAAAATTTACAAAACATATAAATATAACAAGTTAAAATACCTAAATTCCTCAACAAGAAAAAAGAAGTTAATGCCATAGCAAGCAAAGAGGTTGGTGCGTCAACATCAGAGGACAGATGGGTTCCCAAGCATTGAACAAAATATGCATAGGGTCTTACTTGGCAAGGTCTAGTACGCGGATATCATGCCCGAGTCAAGTGCCTTGCTTAGGTGCAAGTGTGGAGCCCATATTAAAGTGTCATGCTTGAGCATAGTGCAATGCTCAAGCATAGCACTCCAAGCTTAGCTCTTGAGCAAGGAATAGTGCTCAAGCATAGTGCTCTTAACCCTAAATGTGAGTGCCCAAAATGAGTGATTTAGTTGGAGTTTTGGATCCTTATGGTACTCAAGTTTTTGGTCCCCATAATGCAAGGCAATAGGCCAGGAGATAGAACTAAAAATTACACAATTCAATTTCAGCAAGCCAAATCAAAACAATCATAATAAATTTTACAAGGAGAAAGCCCATTCACTCACATGTGGAACATGATATATAGAAAGCTTGTCGTAATCTTCACTCCAAGTGCACCTTGATCAACTTTTGCAATTTTTTCCATCACATGGATGGACATGAACTTGTCCATCCATGTACATTTGATAAAGGTCATGCACTCAAAGACGGAATGAAAATAAATTAACCAAGGTCCAACACTTGAATCTTCCATATTCTATTCATTAATAGCTCTATTATAATCTATGGATCACTATGGATTCACTCTATCTCAGATTCAATTGAAATTATTCTCTTGAAGTATTCCCTAAAATTTGCATTCAACTCTCTTGAGCCTCCTCACTCCTCTACAATCAAATGGAAACTCCACTCAACTGTCTCAAGCCTCTCACTCCCCTACAGTTAAATGGTGAACTCAAATAAAATCAAGAAGAATGAACAACTATCCTTCCTTTCTGCAAATATTTACCATGTTAGAAGGTCTTGTCAATTGAGAATCTATTGCAAAAAGGGTAATTATAGCTCCAAGCATTGATCATTCTAAGAAGTTCCTAGAGAGTCATGCCTTCTCAAACTTATGCATTGGATACCTATAGAAGCATCACATTGTTTGCTTATTGGTTTGGTTGATAGAGACCAAGAAGCCTCTCAAATTGGTACAGTCAAAGCAGTTGAGCAATAGATGCTATTCAAAGTGAATGGGTCTCCAACATCATCTCTTGTGGTCATATATCTCCTCCTTGTGTCTCCTTGTCAAACAAATACTCTCTCTTTCCTTTGGAACTCAGATTTCTTAACAAAAAGTACCCCTTATCTTGAACAAAAAGACTACACACCTCATTGACCCTACGTGCCCCACCTGACATACACTTGCATGCCCCACAAACATACCCTTTGTCACCCTAAACACTTGTGGATAAATACTCACCTCCAATAAACACCACAAACATCCAAAGGATAAAAATATTGCATGAAGGAGTCTGCTTGTTTTGGGTGACAAGAACATACATACAAAAACACAACATATATCACCTTAAAATAAATAAAATTGAGAAGATTTAATACCCATTGCAACAAAACACCAGCTTTTATCTCATAAATCTTTACACAAGCTTTTATCAAAAACATGTTATCATCTTTGGGATAGAAATTTCCTGGGTTGTTGATTGAAAGCAAGGCACCTTTCCATGATGGTTATTCTGGTTTCTTGCTTGTCATCTACCTCTAACTACTTTTGCTAAGTCTTCATTGGTTCTATCTACTCCAACATATCCAACCTTTTTTGACATATCCTACTCTTGTTGATTAAGAAATTATGCATTATCACACAAAAATTAATCCATTTTAATAAATATGAATTTCTACTTTAAGAATTCAGTTTTTCTCTTAGCTCCTTGTGTGAATGCCATCTAGCTTTGAGAATTCTAATACATTACTCATTCAAAACTTGAATTTGAGCTATACACTTGTTGAAATCAAACTTATCATCAATGTAGGCTAGCTTGAAAGAAGGAACCATAGGTTTCATGGAAAAATATATCAAGTACCCTATCAAGTATTGATAGCTATTAAAATAATTACCTACTTTGCTCAAATTCAAGTGAGACCAAAATAGAGACTCTTTTTTTCCAATCATGTCATGAAACTACTCAAGCATTTCTAAGCACTAAACAAGGATGAGCAATTGAGCATGATTGTTCTCAATTTAAGACAGACTTGCATAAAGCACTTGAAAAATGAATAATCCTCTTCTTCTTGTCCCATATTTGACAATTGATTGATTAACTCACTTTCTTGCCAAAATAAAATTCCCTTTCAATAGTAGGTCTTTGAGCTCAAGGGAAGAGCAAAATAACCACTAATCCCATACACCTTGTGAGATCCTTTTTAAGCAATGCTTGAGTATTTTCTTGATCTCTCTCTTGTTTGACCATTCTACTTCTCTTCTCTTAGGTGATAATATTACAATGATCACTTTATCCATAAAATGAAATGTTGATGCTGCATTAAACATACCTACATATTTAATCCTCTTGCTACACATGTCCATTTCCATGCTGCCTGAATATTAAGAGCAACCACAAGTTGAATGGAAATAGGGGTCTGATATTTATGTGATCTATTGTTAAAAATAAGATGTCCATACATATGAGTTACCTAAAGGGATACAGTCCATGTCCATACATATGTCCATACAGATGAGTTACCTAAAGGGACGAGTTGCCTAAAGATCAAGATTCATGAGAGTGTCAAGCACAAAATCATTGCAGCAATGTGATGAAAGTTACTCTATTGTGATTATATTTGGTTATTATAACCACCTCTCACCACTTAAAAAAAATTACTGACTTGTTACACTCATCTTCATCTCCATTCCATTCATCTAAATCTAAATTCATCTTTTCATGGTTGTAAATCCATTTGAGGTTGAGGTTCACTTGGGACATTCTTGGACTTGTGAATTACTACATCACCTTTATAATTGCATGAAATACTTCTAAACAAGGACTTGTCAGATGTATTAAAGGAAGAGAAACTTGTTGATAAATGGAGAATTAGATTTGATCAAAATTGCTCTATACTTGTGATGAAATAGATTCCATCACAAGCCTTTGGGTATGAGAACTAGCACACTATGTGGGATGTATATTACTTTACAATGTTTATGTCAATACTTGCACTAATAAAACTAACTCAAGTCAAACTCAAATTAACTTACATCCTCAATCAATGGCCTTGATCATCCATCAATTTTAAGAGATCAAATAAATAAAATTTACAATTGGGTTGGTACAAAAGATTTGTAATAGCATTATCAATGAGAAAATTGTACACCTTGCCAAACTAACTCACACATGTAATAGCAATTAGAGCATCACAAAATAAAATTTTGTAAAATCAATTCTTGTAATTTGGTAGAAGAAAAAATACATTGAATCAAAGTTGATGATGTTTACACAAAAGTAAAATCAAAACATTTGAGGATTGAAAACTTAAAGCTAGTCAAACCAAAGCACACGAAGGAGAAGTGACAATTATCAATTTTCAAGTTCAAAGTAACACACATGTCATTAGTAATGCTAATTAAAGCTTATGAGATTTCGTATGACCCCATAAAATTTTGCAACTATGGGATTTCCCCATAAGAAAAAGACTAACATCTCCCACCAAACCCTATAGTTATTCTTGTCAAATCACATAATCATTTCGAATCATTTTTTTCAAGCCTTATAAGTTGTTTTTATGGAATATTTATGGGTACCATCACAAAACCATATCTAAAACCACATTACATCATTTGATCTTGACTTTTACCATTGAAATAGTAATAGAACATGTGTAACAATCAAATACTAACTCTCCTTGAAACTCCAAGTCAAATATATATTAAGTCTCATTAACTTTTGTTGAATTTAGTCAATTATGTAATGCTTCTGAACCTTTTAACAATTGGACTCCATTGACTAAGCATCCATTTCTTTTAGCTGAAGATTAATAAAAAATGTGAGTCATTCAACCAAATAGTAATTCAATAACTTCATGTGTATTTATTTTACTAAATAGAAATTCTAGACTTTTTACTTCCAAAAAATTGGACCTTTAATAATCCACTCTGAATCCTCTTGAGCAAGAGTGCATGCATAGAATTCACTCTTGATCTCTAATAACACTTGGACAGTGCATTTAAAGGTTCTAAATCTTAGATTTGAGAGTCTTTTATGAAGGAAGTATATATACTTGTCATCTTTTCACATTTATTTACTTTAATCCCTTTGGATCAACCTACTAATAAGCTACATGCCTACATGGCCTAAAGTCTTACACTTAGAGAAGTATATTTGATTTCTAATGTATGTACAATAATCCAAAGATTCCATGAATCGTGTGAAAATACGTAGAATAATTTTATAGAATAATTTAAGAAGTAAGTATGTCACTTAGAGATATTGGCATGTGGAAAGACTCAAATGAAATATAAAAAGTTTGATATCTACCTAAAGCAATTATCTTGAATTGAGATGATTTAATTTCTTTTTTTTTAATATTTTTAATATATGACATATATGTGGTACTATAAGTATATCTTCTTTTACTTTTTGTTAGACTATTCTAATTCTTCTAAAATAATTTATAAATTATCATTTATCATTTAAAATAGAAAGTGAGTATGTATAATAGAATTATCACTAACAAAGAGTAAAGACCATGGAGATACAAGTCTATAGTTATTTAATAGATTTATTTAATTTTTAAAATAAAATAGATTAATTTTTAATTATTATATAATTCTTATTTTCATCATTAATAACTAATTATAATTGTACCAAATAATACCTATAAAAACATTTAAGATATTTAGATATTTAAAAAAATTTCCATCATATATGAAAATTAGATTTTAAATAAACTCATGATCCAATACATTTTTAATAATTTATTATAACAATTGAATGTTAAGCTAAACTCTTCATGAGAAAACTAAATTATAAGATTTTGTTCTAGCTACAAACTCAAAGCGTTAGTCAATCTAGCACATAGATGTGTCCCATTAAAATGATATACTATTCCTCTAGTTTTATTGCATTTATACATTGAAGTTTTTTAATAAAGTTTTAGTCATGATTCCAAACTAGATATTAATAAAAATGGTAGCACTTTGAGCATGAACTTGAAACACAAATACATATAAACATATACTATTTTGCAAACACTATGGACTATACAAGTATACAAGTAGTCACTATATAAGTAATTGCTAGTACCTATAGATCTTAGTTCAAAGTAAATGTATACGTAACAGTAAAAGTAAAAGTTAAAAGTTAAAAGTTAAAAGTTAAAGTTAAAGTTACCATGCATCCATGAGCAATACACCATAATTCTTGAGTTTTAAGTTTGAGCTCCTCATATACAAGCTGAAAGCAAGATAGTTTCACAAACATAAAGAACCTAAAACATCATGGTGGAGATTGTGAGCAGCATGTACAAGTTCAAGAATCATCTCAAGTCGATTTATAGAGTCATTAAAAACTAGTGTTACCACAATGTACTATAGTTAATTGCATAAGGCAATAAAAAGTCAAGGAGATGGCAATGGGAAAAGCTTTACTCTTCACAAAGAATATCCTATTTCTGTCTTTTTGGACCATGGTAATCCATGTTTGGGATAATCCCATTTGTTGAATGAGTCTTGAAATGACTATTGTTGCACTAAAAATTAGAGAGAAGATGAGATCAAAGCTTGCTGCTATTTGAGATAATTTTGCAGATTGGCACCAAAGTTGTATGAGTAAGTTGATCAATCTATTTGACATCTAGGTACTGATGAAGTTCAACAATCTATTGTTGATCCAAGTGGAGAACTAGCCACTTGGACATTGAATGACAGAAATTTGTGTTCATGGAAGGTATATAGTGCAACTTTTTGTTTTGCAAGTTTTAGGTTATGGAGTTCATTTGGGTGGCATGCAATTGGGTGATCAATTATCCTCTTTGTTGTGCAATATTAACCATCTCTAGCATTTAGATTTGTCCAATAAATCAATTTCAAGTTCAATTCCAAAGCCATTCATAAACTTAGTAGTGATATAAAAACTTGATTTTAGTGAGAAACACTTGATAAGAAAAATATCAATAGAGTTCTATGAATCTCATGAATTGAAAAATTTGGTCTTGTTCTTGAATAGACGTACAAGTAATTTGGTCTTGTCTTGAATGGACATACAAGTGAAATTTCTTGATTTTGTAGATTATTCTAAATTACACACAATTCTCTCTTACTTTGTACCATCTCTTTTGTTTGGCATTATTCTTGTCTTGATGAGGTATTGCTCCAATTTATGCAAAATTGATTTTTTCTAGAAAAAGTTGATGGGAAGGATACCATCCAATTTAGGAGAATTAGTGTAGCTACAAACACTTGACTTGAATGATAATGCATTGACAAGCATCATTCCTGCATCCTTGGGAAATTGTTCAAAGTTGTTAAACCTTTGGTTATCTAGAAACACATTGATAAGCCAAATACAGTGTGAGCTAAGAGAATTGAGGCAACTGCAATCTCTTTACTTGTATGAGAATGCATTGCCAAGCAAAATTCATGCATCCTTGAGAAATTGTGCAAAGTTGTAAGAGCTTGCACTCCACATAAAATTTATTTCAAGGCAAAAACAAGTTGATTTGGGAGAATTAGCAAAAGTTGCAATACCGTCATTTGTTTGAGAATGCATTGATAGGCAACATTCTTTCATCCTTGGAAAATTGGTCAAAGTTACAAGACCTTTGGCTCTCCAAAAACAAATTTATAGGCTAAATACAAATTGAGTTAGGAGAACTGGAGTAGGAGAATTGGAGTAGCTATAAACTCTTTACTTAAAGGAGAGTGCATTGAAAGGAAACAGTCCTATATCCTGGGAAATTGTGCAAAGTTGCGACAACTTATGCTCTACATAAACAAATTGGCAGACAAAAATCCAATTGTGTTAGGAGAATTTGCAAAGTTGCAATACCTTTTCTTGTTTGAGAATGCATGGATAGACAAAATTCCTAGATCCTTGGGAAATTGTGGAAAGTTTCAATCCCTTGTGCTCTACACAAGCAAATTGATAAATCAAATATTAGTTGAGTTAAGACAACTGGAGGAGCTGCAAACTCTTTAGTTGCATGAGAATACATTGATATGTAGCATTCCTTTATCTTTGGGAAATTGTGCAAAGTTGCAAAAGCTTGCACTCTACTAAAAAAATTTACAAACCAAATACAAATTGAGTTGGGAGAATCAATAGAGTTGGGAGAATACCTTTCCTACATAAGAATATGTTGATTGGAAATATTCATGCATCTTGGGAAATTGTTCAAAGTTGCAAACCCTTAACCTCTTGGTGAAAATATTGCAAAGCATATACCATTTGAGTTGGGAAAATTGGGAGAGTTAAAATACCATCAATAGTTAGGGAACACTCTGACAGGCAACATTCATGCATCCTTGAGAAGTTGTTCAAAGTTGCAAACCCTTGACCTTTTCATGAATAAATTGGTAGGCCACATACCTTCTAAGTTAGGCAAATTGGGGTAGAGCTGCAAACTCTTTCCATGTATGAGAATGCATTGAAAAGCAACATTCTTGCATCTTGTGGGAAATTGAACAAAGTTGCAAAACCTTATGCTCTATACAAAAAAAATTATAAGCCAAATACCAGCTAAATTGGGAGAATTGGCAAAGATACAAACTCATAATTTATATGAGAATGAATTGATAGGAAACATTCCTACCTCTTGGAGAATTTTGCAAAGTTGCAAACTCCTTTGCTTTACAAAAACAATTTGGCAAGCCAAATACCAAGTGAGTTGGGTGAATTGACAGATTTACAAACTGTTATTTTGGGCAAATTGGAAGAGTTCATATTCTTCAATTGGTAAGGAATGTGTTGACGTGAAAAATTCTTACATCCATGTGAAATTGTACAAAGTTGCAATTCTTGTACTCTACACAAATAAATTGAATTATTAAATACCATTTGAGTTGGTAGAATTGGCAAAGTTGTCATACCTTGCATTGATTCCAATACATGCAACATTCTTGCATCCATGGGAATCTATTTAAAGTTGGTAGGTATAGATCTCCAAAGGAACAAACTTTCAAGTGGTATACCATTTAACTTGATTTATTTAAAGCATCTCATAGATTTTATCCTTTTTATGAATCACCTATTGTGAGTAGTTCCTTAAAATTGGAGGTCCTTATTATGTGCCTTGAAATTTTTTGGATGTTTCTCATAATGAATTGAAAAGAATTATAACATCCATCATTTCAAACCTTTCATCCCTAGTGTACCTGAAACTTGACAACAACAACAACAACCTCATTGGTGCAATTTCAACCAATCTCAAACATCAAAGATATTCATTGAAAAAAATTATATTTTCCAACAACAAACTCATCAGTCTATTTCTTACCTCATTGAGTAATCGCAAAAGCTTGTTAGTGCTAGACTTGACCTACAACTCCTTCCACTATTCTTTACCAAGCTTCAAGAATATAGTGACTTTGTTTCTAGTTCATATTGTGTGCTCAAATAACTTGATTTTCTCATTTCCTTATTGGATCCTAGTATCAACTTAGACCTTTCAAACAAAAAATTCTATAAAATTCTTCTTGGAAACCTATTGAATTTGCATAGTTTTAAGTGTTTGGTTGATAGCAACTCCAATGGTGAAAGCAACTCCTTGACAAAGAGATAGTGGTATCAGAAAAAGGTCAAGAGCTTTTCTTGATGTACATTTTGTCCATTTGGATTTCCATTGCTATACACAATAACAATTTAACAAGCATTATACATGTGGACCTAAGTAATCTTAATTGAACTCAATACTTGTAATATTTAGGCAATTCTATACCTTCTTACCAATCCAAAATATGAGTGTAGGAGTCCCTTGATGTATCCAATAATTATTTGAGTAATTCCTCCTCTTTTATGTATCTTACCGTGTTAGTATATTTCAATATGAGTTTTAATTATCCTATAGGACATATTCCCATTTCTACTATTCCAATTGATGGAGAAAGTAATTTTTATTGGGAGTCCTAACTTGTGCAAGGTTACCTTTAGAGCCATGGAGCACAAAAGCTATGAGAATTTTGACATCATATTCAAATTTGAAGAGAATACAAAGACATTGGATGAATTTTTATTATGCACTATTGATGATTGGGTTATACTATGTGTATTTAAATTGGGCTTTTTATCTACTTTAAGTGTCCCATTTGGACTCACTTTTGCCTTAAATAGATTCAGACTTGTCATTTTCAATTGCACTTATGCAATTTTGATGAGTCTTAATTGCATTTGTCTCCAAGAGCCTGAGGTGTAGGGGTTGTATAGACATAGGCAATGACCTCCATAGTCACAAAATTGTATGATGTCATGTATGGCTATTTAGATGGTATCCATTTTCTTCTTAAGTACTATTTCCTCTAGCTAATAACCATTTTAGTAGGTTTGTTTTGGAGTTATGATGGGTATGTACAAACATACAATAGAAATTTTTTATGTGACCAGTTTCATGTATAATCCATATAGGGTGTTTTATTAGAGGTGTAGGGATTACATATATATTTATATGTTTTGTATAGTTTCAGCATGTTGAAACCATGAATGGAGTTAATGAACAATGGAGGAAATTATAGAATCATGTACATACAATTCTCTTAAACTATCAAACCCACAGTAACCTTTTGTTTGCCCTCTCTTGAATCTTTAGCTAGTTGAATGTGGGTATAGTACCAAATACAAGGCCTCAAATACAGTATGTTGTTCTAAAAACCAAATATCAATGATCGTTGATATTTTACATAGGGAACACGATACCATATTTGAGGTCCTTTGTTGTTGGTGGATTATTTCTGTTCTTTATATTAAATAATAAAAATAATAATACTAATAAGTTTTAAAGTTAATATCAAAAGATCTTAAAATTAACTTGATGTTCTAAAAACATATTAAAAACTTCAATTTTAAGGTTTTTTTTTTGAGAATTTAATTACTATATTATGATCTAAGTTCAAATTAATAAATATATTATATTAGATTATGATCTAAGTTCATATTAATAAAAAAAATTTATTACATTTTATCTAGTACTACTATAATGATATAATATCCCATAGATATGATATATTCTCTCTAAGTGAATCCAAAATAATTACATTTCAATCTCTACATAATTATCTTGAATTGTTGTTGCATAAAATTGTGCAAGATTATGTTGAATATCACCTTAATTGGAGGAAGATATGGTTTATGGAAATTTATTCCTAATGGGTTATATTGAACTGCAAATAAATCAAAAGAATGTGTAATAAATAAACTCTTTTCTAACTTTCTAAAATAATTACGTTTGCATCTCTCATTAGAAAAATAAAATTATTGATGTATTTTGGATAAGATCTTTTATATTATTCATTAAAAATATGAATACTTTTAATGTGACCTACTTGTGGCATCTTGGTAGATAATTTGTTGGAAATTTTTTTGGAATGGTATTATATAGTTTCTTAGATTAGAAAACTACTATTTTCCATCTAAAATAATATTCATTATGTTCTTTTGTAGAAATGTTTATTATGTTTTAGAATTTTGATTTATGAATGTTAAAGAACAAGGATTTTGATACATGAAATATATCACTAGATATACGTAATCAATACATAAAATCATGTGTGTTATTCATAATTTAACTTGTTATTCAATGTTCTATCTATCATCATATTTTCTTTATAGTTTTAACTCTTTCTATCTTCTTCAAGAAATTTGTGAGTGGGACTTGAACTTGATATTTGTTGTTGATAATTTTTAGCTATATATACATCAAGGTGTATTTAAAAATAATTTATATATGAAATAGGTATCCTTCCTATCTAAATAAATAAACAAGTCTAAACTATGACTAATCAATGGGATAGTTAGGCACTCATAGATAATTTTGACTTATTTACTATAAATAATTAAAACCTCAAGATTTTATATGAGATTGAGAACTTAACTTTCCACCATCTTTCTTGATATACAAGAAATCAAGTGTATGTGATATAATGTGGTTAGTATAGTTGATAGATATAATACTATAATATGAATATATTACATCTAATATGGAAACTAACAAAATTAAGTGAGCTATATTATCTTTTACTTTTAAGTACCATGGCATCCATAAAAATAATATCAAAATTATAATTAACTTGATATTCTAAAAATATGTATAAAACTATGATTTTTTATATTTTTGAGAAATTCCTATATGATTTTTAATGTAATATATTCATAAAAAAATTATTACATTTTATCTAGCGGTATAATGAATAAGATTACATGACTATTTCAATAGTCCAAATAGAGAATCACCCTTAAGTTTTCTTGAAGTGGAACTTTTAGTGTAAATGGAATTAAATATTTTCAAATAAAAAGAGTAGTGAAAAAAATTCAATCTAATTAAGACGATGAGTAATATATATATTACTTGAGGCTACAGAACCACATGCATAGAATAAAAGACCAAAAAGGTTCATAAAACCATTTAGGTTAATTTTCTAGACAAAAAAAATCAGAAAATAGAACAAATGTATTATTTTCAAAGTGTATTTTGGTGTCTCCGCATGCATATGTACAAATAAAACCTGCAACTAGAACAAAACTGCGATCCTAAAATCATACCTCTCTCTGCATATGTATAACATTCTAAGGTGATAAAAAATCCAAAAGTTTTGACTTAACTGTAGCAATTCGAATAAATAAAATATAAATAGTAGTATAAACAGTAGTAAAATAAAATACAAATAGTAAGCTTTCAAAATCAATTGAAAGAGGAGGAGAAACAAAATGAGTGTAAAACTCTTGGCATAAGTTGGTATTTTCAATTGCCAAATTACAAGCAACAATTTAGCTAAATTTTATTACAAATATTTGGGAGATAAATGGTGATCTATGAAAGTCAATTTCATTTAGAGGGCTGTTATTGTATTCCATTTCTAAGGCTTTAGCTCAATGTTATTGTATATGTATTCCATATTTGAAAACATGGGCAGAAAGACTAATAAATTCTCTTTAGCTCTAGTTATTTGTCAATATTAAATCTTTGTCTAGTGCACAAGATATTGATAAGAATCATTCCTGTGGAAAAACTTCTTCAGTAATTCCATAAGCTATATTCTTCATCAACCAGAGGACTAGCATGAATAAACTATTATGCACAAGGACTAATAAATCCTTTTCAGATCTAGTTATTTGTAAATATAGTCCCTTGTCTAGTCCTATCATATTTTGATAGTCACTCTCTTGGTGTATTTATAACATATATTCTTCATTAACTTGAATCTTGCATAAAATAATGGATTGTGCATAAAAGATCAAAGAATAACATACAAGAGATTTAAGATAAGGCCCAAAAGTGAGAGCAAAACTAAAATAGTTTTCCTATCATATAAGATTCTTAGCTAGATAAGACTAAATTATTTGAATTAGAAACTTATGTTTCTAGGTTTGAATCTATTATTAGAGTATATAAAGGATTATTGAAGGGAAAGTTCCCAAAATGTGTTTGATGAATATAAGTTTAGACCTAAACTATTTTCCTAGTCTCTTGGAATAATGCACAAGGATAGTACTTTTGTTGAAATGGAATGTGAAAAATTTATGAAATGGAAAACTTTGTGTTGTTCTTTGATATTCTTGGAGAGTTCATGAGTCCACATAAAGATCCTAAAATCATGCAACATTTGGAGGTCTTAGCCAAAGTTATGAGCATTTGAAGTTTTTGGATTCCCAAGAGTTTTAGAGTTCAAGGGGGAAAATATTTGGTGGAGTAAATCCTTGTTGTCACAAGTGTTCTTGACTTCGCTTGAATTTTCTTTGCAAGAGCTTTCAATTGAGTCCAAGATGGCCTTGATTGGAGTTCTATAGGAGAAGTTATGAACATAACAATACCCCAAACGTTTCTTTATTTGGGAGCATTCTTTGGAATAGGTTCTTTGAAACAATGTCAATTACCCAAAGAGTAGCAATGAATTGTGCAAATAAGAGTATTATAAAGCAAAAAACAAAAAGTTTTCTAGATTGTAGGAAATTTAAAATAGCAAAGAGTCCTAGCATGTGAAGATAAGGAGTCAGAGCACTAACATTTTCCATAGGCAAGTGGAGGAAGTAGTTTTCTCTCTAATTTTCAAGAACTTGGCACTAGAAATTTTCCTTAGCTTTTGTAACTCCCAAGTGGCCTAGTATTTCAGCTTTACATGCAAATTACTTTGTTGTTCAATCAAAGTGTGCAGAAAATAAAGTGAAAGAGCACTTGGCTCTTTGTCACTTTCTTAATTCCTTGTCAAGAGTGATTTATTTGTATTTGTGCAACGGTGAATCTTTGCAAAGAGTGTTGCTAGGTGCTTTGTGTATTTGATCCTTAGCATATTTGAAATCATTTGAAAAAAAATACCTTGATGGGACTTTAGTGTGCTATAGTAGCAGTAACCAAAATGCTCAAGCCAAATGAAGCAACATTTGGGAAGATGTTGAATTCTTTGGAAGAAAATACCTTTGGAATGAAAGGTAGAACATATGTCTTTGCAATCCGAGTGTCAATAAGATCTTCAGCAAGAGAAGAAGCCTTTTGAAGATGTGTGCCTTTGAAGTAGAAGGGTAGTACATGCACCTTTGGAATATCTCTTCAAATCCTTTGAAGAGAGTTAGTACCTTTAAGTTGAAACATCACTTTCTAGATTTCTTTGGACTTGTATCTTCTTGCATTAGTGATTTTCTTTGTACTTTTCTATCTAGATAAGTTTATGTTTAGAAAAGATGAACTACACAACATCATTTGCACATTTGGATGCTTAATGAACAAGATATTTCACATAGTCAAATAGTAATTGTTATTTCATTTCAAGTCTTTTATTTACTTTTTCCTCCTTTTTGTAGCAATGAGTTTCAATGAAGAGTGCTTTTAAATCACAAATTTAAAATTTGAAATTGATTTCAACCATGAAAAACTCCTAAAGGATCATTAATCCTACAAGGTACTAAGTAATATACATAATATATAAATAATATTATAATAGGTATATGTATATTATAATAAACATATTTTGTTTTTAAATGGATAAAATTTAATCTACTTTCAATGAAATAATAAACAAAAGAGTTAAACCTTGTTTGATGGGATGATAGGGTCGGATCATGTTTGCTATTGTTTCTCTTTTTATGCTACAAGAATATCCTCACTAACTTGAGGTGTTATTATTGGATATATCTCTTGTATTTTTTTGTGACTATTTTCACAAATAATGATGATATGATGCTAGCTTTAATGAGCACAATCTTCTCATTTTCATCATTATCACTCAAATCTATTAGAGAATTATGGTAGAAGGAGGATAAGTACCACCTCCTTTGCAATTCTCTCCACAATCTACTTGGTGTTCGCTTCTTAGCAAGTTGAATTCATATAGTTCCTTACCATTATCATTAAGATTGGCTTTGTCAACCATTTCAATGTGTTGGGAGAAGATATTTGCAAGATCCAATGAGTATTATGAAAATGAATTTGACTTTCATCATTTTCACATTAAAAACTGCTTGCAAAAACCCCTTCTTTAACTAAGCCTAACCTAAATTTACTTGTAATCGAGCTCCATGTGTAGATTTTTTTGTCATAATCCCTAACCTACATCTTCATATGGTTATTTGCTTGTACAAGTAGATTGAAAAAACTAGCATAAAGTTGTATGTCTTTCTATTTGGACATAGAGCAATAAATTAACTAAAATTTTAGTATACAACTCAAGCAATAAGTCCAAAACTTAAAAGTCCATGATAATATCTGATTCAATAACTCAATTTACTCCTCTCTCTTTGGAGTTAGTGATATCAATTTTGAGTTGTTGTTCAGAATGTCAAAGTGCAAGAACTTGGATTTTGCATTGTCTCATCTTTGTGGTAGTGAGGCACTTCTTTCTGTTTGTTGTAAACTCTTTAGTCCCATTATTAATCAAAGTTGTAGGTTGAACTGAAATAAATTTTTATATTAAATTAAAGCTAGCAAAAAAATGAGCTTGATTTTCAATTCCAAAGGATTTGCCTTAATACTTACTTCACCCTTGATCAAATCAAGGGAAAATCAAGTAAGTAGTACTATTTTAATGGTTGGGATGATTAGTCATTATTGGTTCTCATAAAATCCAAAAACCTTGTATGTTGTAAAAGACAAGAGCATCAATGGTTGACAAGAATAACATTATTTGTTCTCCAATTCTCAAATTTACTCAACTAGATAGCAGATTTTTCTAGTAGAGATTCAAAAATTGTGGCAATGAACTTGAACCACCCATAAAAATTAAACTTGGTCCAATTGGCAATCCAAGATAGGTAAGATCTAAGATGCAAATGTTGGATTGTAAACACCTACAAGTGGAGAATTTTTAGTAACATTTTCACACATATGAGCTACAACACAAGAATCTATCCTTTGGAAATATGATGGATGGAGTTCTTCATAATACTTATATTTATAATTCATAATATTTATATTGACAGTTTTATGAGTAGCCTTTCATAAACATAAAGTATCATAAATATTTCCTCCCAATTTTGAGGTGGTTGATGAGTTGATTTTGAGGTTGGTTCCTCAAAGGAAATTGGTATAAATCCAGAATACCTCTTGCCCTCTTAAACCCTATTCCTTCACCAATTCCTCTTTTACCTCTATATGTCACTTGGACTTGAAGTATGGAGTACCTTCTTTGTAACTTCCCCCTTTAACTCTGTACAAAATCCAAATATCAGATAGATCCATCCTCTTGTTGAGGTTGTGATTGTTCTTATGAAGATAGTTCTCCTTCTTTAATAGCTTTTGGAGGATCTCATAAATCTTAAATCCTTCATTCTTTAGATAGCTTCCACCAATTATGCTTTGACACACCTACTGCTCTTAGTCTTTTCAAGAGTCTCTTGTATTCCTTCAAAAAGGTATCCAAGGGAAGATACGATGGTAGTGAGTCCCTTTGTTATGAATATTAAGTTTAATTTTTATTTCTACAAGATATCCATGAAGATCTTAAAGGGCTTTTTTGAGCTCAATTGGATGTCTTTAACCTACCTCAAAACTACTTATGACATTATAACATATCCAATTTGTTTGAAATCTTGGAAAAATATAAAAACAATTGAAGAATAAATAATGAGAGTGAAAAAAGAGCAACTCTAAAATTTTAATTTTGGAGTATGATTCCATAATTATACTGTTGGGATGCAATTAAAAGATCATATGTTTAAGAATTGCATTATTCTAAGATTGGTATGAAGGAAATGCAAGCAACAAAGAAGACCAGCTCTTGAATTTGTAGTTCATAGAATTCCTCAAATCTGAAATCTGCACAATATATACGGTTAATACTTCCTATACTTAATTCCTGACATTTGTGGCTCTTCATCTCCTTGATCTTTTGGGTGATAAATGGTAAAATGGCTAATTGGATCCATCTTTATGCAATTAAAGAGTGAAAATATAGAAGAGTACAATAAGGTTTGCAATTGCACTTTTAATGCTCTCCTAAAAATCAAGTTTCAAAAGGTTATTGGTAATTCCTTTTATCATTTGGATTTTCTCAACAAGCAATAAATTTGCAATTTGTGGCATAAGTAGATTGTGATACAAATCTCCAAAAGAAGCTTTTCCACATAATTACATTTAACTTTATATTACTATATTGAAGGAGAAAAAAATATCTTCAAGATTTTATTGAGTCCTTTATAATGAATTGAGATCTATAGAAATGCTATGATATGAAAAACAAAAATGGTACTCTAGAATCCTTCTCTTCTTGAATATACTTTTAGTAACTAAAATCTTTGAAATTATCTTCTTGTGTGGTGGGTGACTAATCAGAATTCAAATTTTAATGAAAATGGAGAAATTTGGAAAATGGAAAGTGAGATGTGATAATGACATAAGAAATTGAAGAGACAACATAATGATATAAATTTCAGGAAGAGGAGCAAAGATAAGAGTGACCATGAAGAAAAAATACTACAAGATTAGGATAGGATTCAAGTAGACTTTCAAATAAATTAAAAAATTATGGTTTGTAGAATAAAATTTTTCTAATAGGCTCATAGTACAAGGAGAGTCATTAATGAAAATGATACTCAAAATAAAAATTCAAAATTTGAAGAATTTGACCATAGGATGCTAATGATAAAAGAGATTAAAGAGGATAATTTAGTATCAAAGTAATTGGGCTGAGATGGAATTGAAAAGTGAGCCTATACCAAGAGGTATTTTTTTGAACCATAAAGGTGGCATTTCTCATGATTGGCCATCCATATGAAATTCATTCTTTCCAAAAATCATAGAGCTCTAATGAGTGAGGATATCACTAGCATAGTTCAATTGATATCCATAGCTAAAACCCACAATGTAAAGACTTTGAAATATGTACCTTCTTTTATTCAAGAAGTTGCAAATTTTAGAGCATAATTAGTTGATTTCTACCTAAAATCTTATTTCATTTTCATTTTACATGAGGAAAAACATTCAAGTAATAAGCCTTTACTCCTAATGGATGGTCCTTCATATACAAGAAAGAAAGAACTTGATTTGAAGATCAAGCTTTCTATAAAGATACCAATTGGTGAGTAAGTACATAAGGCTATGGTTGATTTTTGTCTATGCAATAAATATGAATTGGTACATTTTAATTAAGGAACACTTACAAAAAATAATAAGATGATCACATAAAAAAGCTCAAGAAACCAAAAGCTACTACTAACAAAGGTCAAGAAATCAAAAGAATTTTAGCATCAAAACCAAAGCTTCTAAATTGTGTGTATACTTAGACAATGGACCTAATACACTTAAGGACTCTTGAAATGGAGCATTGAGGTTAGCTATCAAATCTACCACTTGGTTCACCTCTTAGTTTCAATCTATAAGGTTACTTGTTCCATGAGGCTACCCAATCCACTACAAGTACAAGTCTTGATGAGAGTCCACTTTGCTCAAGATGCTTCCTTGGTTCAATTCCCATGCTCAACTAGGAATTTTTGAATTATTTTCCTCTCATCCTACAATGTTCATCCAAGATCTGCTAAGATACTTATGTATCTCAAAACCTACATGACTCATTTGCAAGAAGTGAGTCCTAATACTAATAAGAATCTAGAAGTTGAAAGATGTCTCAAAGATTTAGAGTATGTTATTAAATTATGGAAGAAAGTATCCTTGTTGTTGTAGGAAAATGAAGGTGTCCAAAAGAGATGTAAAAAAAAGCAACAAGTTGGAAGAGGTGTTTTTGACTTGGAAAAGATTATGCAATAGAAGTAAAACCAAGGAGAGATGCATTTGGTGCACCAATTGAAATTAACAAGATGAACCCAAGGAACAAGATGAGTTCTTTGTTGTACATATCAATAAGTGATTATCTCCAAGGTTTATACCTATAATAGACCAAGGAGAGAAATAGGAGAATGAAAAATCAAACTAAAACTCTCAATTGAGTGAAACTCCAAATGCTTGGGTTGAGCACAAGCTTTGGTATTTATGGGTAAACCAAGGATGAGACTCTAAGGGAAGCTTCTAAAGAGTTTTCTTTCTAGAGTATCCAAAAATTTGCCTTTCTTGGAGTACAAGTTAAGCTACCCATTTACTTAACATACAATCTACTCAATTCTCGCAAAGTTTCTAGAAGCTTCTTACCAAGAAGCTTCATGTTTGCTTCTAGCTTTTACAAACTTGATATTGATAAGTTGATATTATAACATATTTCACCCTTGCTAGTGATGACATCCTCATTGCCATGGAATCTTTGAAAATTTATATGGTAGCTTGAGAATTTTGAAGATGAGAACAAGTTCCTATGTGGCATTATGAAGAGGATAACCTTTCCAAAGGATCTCATATTCAATTTGTTATTGGTAGCCATAATGGATGCCTCTTTGAGCAAGAATATGGTCAACTTTATATTCTTCATAGTCATAAATGTGGATTTGAGTAGGAGGAAAAGGAGGTTGTTTAAAAGTAGGACAATAAGATGGATTATAAACAAAGGATTTTAATTTCAAGATATAGAGACAAGATGGATCTTCATATGACTAGGAGTGCAGGTTTGAAGGGAATAGGAGAAATGATCTAAATGATATGAAGTTGAACAATCCAATTTTGAGCAAGTTTATGAAA
Source organism: Lunularia cruciata (assembly GCA_948567375.1). Classification (NCBI taxonomy): domain Eukaryota; kingdom Viridiplantae; phylum Streptophyta; class Marchantiopsida; order Lunulariales; family Lunulariaceae; genus Lunularia; species Lunularia cruciata. Next base: position 54,935,243 of record OX419755.1, on the reverse strand, counting down.
TTTTTGTCAAGAGAGAGAGGAAGGTTTATAAAGGAAGCATGACATTATCATGTTTCTGAAAGGTGACTTATGTCAATTATTATGTTTCTTTTGGCAATTTTGAGCTACAAGGAGATGAGGTTTGGCTTTGTGTAAATATATAGATAACATATACAAGAAGGTAGAAGTGCAAGGAACATGAAATGGTGGTGGAGTAAGAAGAGAATTTGGAACAAGTGGACCTTGCATATTATTAAGAAAGAAAGGAGAGTATCCTATACTTGCTTACTTGTATTATTATTAGTATTTGATGCTTGATCTAAAAATACTTATAAGTTCTTTGATCAAAGCATTAAATAAAATGGGCCACTCTATCTCTCACCAATAACAAGGGAATCCATAGCACAAAATGATATTTTTGAAGGAAGCTTTAATCATGGTTTTTGAATCATCTTTGCCGATTGCTTTGGCTTTCACCATAGTAGTATAGTAGCGTAGTCCATAAAAACCAATATATCTTCTTTGCATGTTCTGTAACACCCATTTGTGCATGTGTGTGGTATTGTGATATTTAGCTTGGTATTACAAGTACTTAAGAGATATTATTTATATAGAGATAAAGGATGGTTCTATATTAGTCATGGTTAGCTAAAGTTAGTCATAGCTAAGATAGATGAGACCTTACTTTAGAGGAAGTAGAAAAGATGAGCACCACTATTTTGGATTTTAGTGTGTTGACTTGGTATTATTCCTAGGTGTTTGGCTTTGAGGAAAGAGTTGAGAACTCTTGGGCCCGCAAGCCTTTTTGTTTTGGATTCTTCTTTAGTCCAAGGATAGCCCATGTGAAGGAATCCTTGACTTAGTGGTTGGGTCAAGATAAGACCACATGCTTAGGGGAATATGCCCATGTGAATGGATATTCCTTTCTACTTTTTGACTTGACTTGACTTTTAGTCTAGTAACTTGAGTTACTCCGGTAATTAGTAACTTTGGTATGTAACTATTTTGCAAGTATATAAACAAGGGGTGAGGAGGTACGCATCATCCTTTCATTTGCAACTATCTCTCTCTCATTGAGTTCTCTAGTGAGCAATGTCTTGAGTCTTGGAGTGTTAGCCTTGGAGGAGTATGATGGAGTTGGGGTTCCTTGCCTTCTTAGTCCATGGTGCGCTACCATAATAGCCATCAGAGGTTCATCCTGAGTGAGAGACAGGCCGGCTCACAGTTCTTTGTAGCTGGTTGGATTTCTCAATGAATTTAATATCCCATTTATCAAATGGAACAAAAGGTAGAATGGTTTCCCAATCTATTGATGTGTATTGCACCTTTTTATATATTCATGCATATCTCTATACATTGTTTTCCACTAATAGCTGGTTTTTCAAGAATTTTCTTTACCATTTTTTCAGTGAGGAATGGCATCTCAAAGCTCAAAAATGTAGTGATTGTATCATGTTGCATACTTTGTATGATTCTAAATAGTATTGTAATACTTTGTCTACTCCAATTTTGAATAAGATACCACTCTTCAACTAGTAAAACCTTTTCTTGTAGAGGAAAAAAACTTGCTATTTTTCATCCATTCCTTCATGGCATTGCATTGTTCATAAATAATGGTACTCTTCTAAATAACAAGTTCTCTTTGGGAGTGTTAATTGAAACAACTCTTTGTTTGGAAAATTGCAATTCATGTTATAAACCTAGTCTTTGGTTTCTAGTTGTGACAAGAAATCTACATTCTTATGAAGTGCACATTTTCTCACCTAGTTGTGTATGTGAATGTGAATTCTTGCAATAATATGATCTATCTAGCTATACATCCAAGTACTTTCTTAACCAAGTGTTGCAAGGAGTAATGGTCAACATAAAAAAAATTCATACCCAAGAGATAATGTTGAAACTTCTTACAAGCATACACCATGACCAAAGCTTCATTCTCTATGACATACTAGTTTCTCTAGGTTATATAAATTTTTCTATGGGTATTATATATGAGATAGTCCTTCTTATCTCATCTTTCTAATTGTGAATCACTCTAATGGCCACAAATGATTTACTTGCATACACATGAAAAATGCATTCCCAATCAAGAGCTTGCATAACCAATTCTTTCACCAATTTGATCTTCAAAATGACAAAATCCAACTCTTATTATTTTATCCTTAGGTAGTCTTCAACTAGTTTGATCATATGTGTATGTGCCCAATCAATCATAAAGGTGTTCTTGTCCTTATCTTCTTCACAAATCAATACCTCTTTGTATCTTTAAAAACCATCTAAGAAGCTATAGTAGGCATAGCAAATGACGTGATTAGAATTGCATTAGTAGATTGTAGTGGGTAATGATCCTTTTTAGTAATTGTATTCAATTTGTGGAAGTCTGAAAAACTCTGATTTTGGCTATCTTTGTCTTGGATATAATTACAATGGGAGAAAACCATTTGTTACTAAGTATGAGAAAGCCTGAAGGTACTTGTAAATCTAATCTTTTACCAACAAGGAATCCAATAAGCAAAACATTTACCAATGCCTTGCAATTTAAACATAAAGGCATGTAACCAATTTGTTTCTTGGGCTTTGATGCCTAATGCTTATGAGCTCTACAATTATAACAAGCCCTAAGATTTTGTCGTGCGTATATACATTGCTATACAATATACATTGCTGTCAATATCATACAATATAGAAACACAACTCACCCATAAGTCATATATAGACTTTAAAGTGCCACAATAATCAGATTGTTTACAACTCTCAAATCAACTCAACTCAGATCAGTACTTGACCTGTCACTCTATAAACTGCCAACAATTGGACACTTATTATAGTCAAGCCACATCCACTCTAGCTAAGAGAATCCAGGTGACGCTTGCCGGCCTCTGTCCACCATAGCCAAGAACTAGAAGGCTCAACATCAAAGAAGTGAGCTCTGTGGAGCTGCACTTTGAAAGTATACCCCTAGACTTGAGCTAGGTCTGAAACCCTAACGGTCCTAATGATGGCACACTCAATGGTGCAAATAGTGCAAAGTGACGGTGGGCTCCACTGTGAAGTCAGTACCCCAAACAAAAAATCTGACCGTTGGAAAGTAGTCTATGAGAAATTGCTGAAATACCTTGAACTACTATCACTACAACTCCAGTGTTTGAGAAATCTAGACGAGACACTACAAATGGCGTGACAATTAAAATTTTGTCTTGGTGGAAAGATCTTGCATTAGGGATGATTTTTAGCATACATTATCTAGATATAAAGACAAGTAGGATAGGAGTAGTATGGGAACCTCATATACTACAAATATAAATTCATCTTCTTCCACAAAATTTCCAAATCAATTTTTTGTAAAGGGTATGATTTATTAGTCATTTGGTGTTGGAGTGGCCTCATTTAACACAAATGTACACCAAATGTTTGGGTGCAAGTACAATAATGGTCTCCTTAGTTAATTTTCACCAACCATCTAGACCTTAAAGTAAATGAATGTCCTCAATGAATTCATCCATCTTACTATTAATCTTTTCATAGGACTTTGGAGAAATTGGAACTTTGGTCCTCCTTTATCTCCATTTCTCTCTTTGTCACACTCATGCTCATCCTCAAAAAAAGATAATTCTAACAAAGAGGAACTATTGGAACAGCTCAAAGGTCTTGATTGTAACCTTGTGAAGACTTCTTCTTTGTCTAATTATTGCTCCTCCTCATTTCTTGAAAGTAATACTATCTCCCAAAAGGGATAATTCAAGCTGCCTCATGCAACTCTATGGACTTAACCACCTTAGATAGCATATTGATTTCTTGTTCTTTGGCATAGATACATAGGTCTATATGGTGCCATGAATTTTTAATTTGGAACACTTGAGTTTTTTGAACATGAAGGAGTGCTTATTTAAGTGCAACTTCAAAGATAAGTTTTAACTTGATCTCAATACTTTTGAGCATAGTGAATTTTATAGTCAAAGCATGTTTGGGTGGGAAAGAGAAAAATAAGTAAGGCAACTCCAAAGAAAACCAAACCAGCATTATGATTTTTGTGGTAGCATTGGGAGGGAAGAGCAAGGCAAAGTGAATAAGCCTTTGCACTCCTTAGATTTGCAAGTTCTAGAGGTACACAAGGAAGGAAATGCTTAAACATTTGCATCTTATGTTCCTTTGGTGGGACTAGATGTTTGCAATCAAATGTATTAGCTAGGAGATCAATATGAGGAAGAATTATAACTCACCTACTTTGAGAGGAAACCCACACTTTTGACAGAAGGCACATTGGAAAGAAATGTTGGGTAAGGATGTTTGTAAAGATGGTAGTCACATACTTGATATATACTATGAAGAAATCAAGAAGGTGGAAGATTATATGAAGAAGTTGTTTAAGCATGAGAAGAAGAACCTAAGGATTGGATTGCCTATGAAAGATTATCAAGACCTTCCAAAGAGAGATATCATTTTGGCAATGAAGCTCTTTTGGCCACAATGGATGACTTACATATCAATGAACCAAGTGCTATACTTTAAAAATATGTTTGAAGGGCAAGTTGTGGATTGATGTGTATGTTTCACAATCATATGTAATAGATGAGTAACAACTTCATTGACACGTACAACTTCATCTTACTTTGGTGATGTTAACAATTATTTTTATGCATGTATAGGGTAGTTAATTGATATTGAGAAAGACATCTTTGGGTTCATCAGATTTGAGAGTACTACTTTGTAGAAGAGATAAGAAGCTAGGGAAATATTTGAACATTTTGGTGGAAGATGCTAACTTCCAAGAATGTGGGCCAATGGAAAGATGAATGCAAGGGAAAGAGCATTAGCAAAGTGGAAAGAAATTAAAGTGCTAATTGAGGCAATGCCAATCTGCTTTTTAAAGAAAAAATGGATTTCCATAACAAAATTGCCCAAGGAGGAGGAAGGTGTAGTACTTGGAAAATTCAAAATTTCTTACTTTGTTATGTTTTTCATTGTTTAGGATGTCATGCGTATATACATTGCTACACAACATACATCACTGTCAACATCATACACTATAGAAGTACAACTCACACACAAGTCATACATAGACTCTAAAGTGCCACAATAATCAGATTATTTGCCACTCTCAACTCAACTCAAATCAGATCAGTACTTGATCTGTCACTCCATAAACTGCCAACAAATGGCAATGATTACACTCAAGACACACCTACTCCAGCATAGAGAATCCAGGTGATGCTCGCCGGCCTTTGTCCACCATAGCCAGGAACTTGAAGGCTCAACATCAGAGAAGTGAGCTCTCTAGAGCTGCACTTCAAAAGTATACCCCTTGGACTCAAGCTAGGTCTGAACCCTAACGGCCCCGCTGATGGCACACTAGATGGTGCAAACGGTGCAAAGTGACGGTGGTCCCCACCGTGGAGTTAGTACCCCAAAATCTGACCGTCGGAAAGTAGTCTTTGAGAAACTGCTAAAATAACTCTTACTACTATCATTGCAACTCTAGTGTCTGAGCCATCTAGATGCGACACTACAAATGGCGTGACAAGGAAAGAAGGAAGGGTAGAATCCTTGCCTTTAGGAAAGAAATCACATAAAATTGTGTTTTGGGTCAAGACCTTGTCTTTGGAAGATAAGTTTCTGCACCAGACTAGTGTCTTCATGAATAATGGTTATGATCTTCAATAAATATGAGACCACATCTTCTAAATATGAGTCTCCAAAGACTAGATGTGCTATTTTTGGAAGAGCATGAAGACTCTTTGGTGAAGAGAGACCAACTACACACAAATTTCAAGAACATGCAAAGATGGCCTCCAAGATAGGTCACACAAGTGGAGAGTGATGAGGGACTAAAGACCATTGTGAGCAAGGAGGAGAAACCCCACTATAAACTTAAATTTTTTGGATTTCTGTAGTCTTGCATTCTTAAAAAATCTCCACTTCTTGCATTCAAGTGAGTAGAGGGTAATTGAGAGTCAATTTTTGAGGTTCATCAATTGTTAGCCCAATGGTGAAGAGGGATGTATCTTGGGTTGCTAGGAATACTCTTAACTTGAAGAAACCAACAATCAATCTGTGGGAGATAGCTGTCCAAAGAGTGACATTGCAGAGGTTGAGAGTTAGCTTTCTTTGGTAGAATTTGGTATATACTTTGGGCATTATGGCTCAAGAGGTTTGTGGGATGAAGAAAGTAGTAATAGGAGGGTTGAGACAAAACATGAGAGAGTGGACATCCTTTCTTTGGAGAAAGATATTGGGGAGAGAACACAAAGTGGTAGGAGGTTATAATTTTGAGTCTTGGTTCAACTTGAAGAGCAATATGAATATGATGAAGATGTCCAACCCAAAGAAGAGGAAGAGAGACCTTTGGAAGTGCATAAAATGGATTCTGACCAAGAAGAAGCATCATTGGAGGAATAAAAGAAGAAGATGATACCAAGAGCTAAGAAGGAGATGCTCTTAGAGAAGCCAATGTATGAGGCATCAACAACATGCTCACTCTTGAGCATCTTTCTTAGAAAGAACCCAAGAAGCTGCCTATTCAAGAATTGGGATATGAAAGTGACCAATAAAGATATATTGGTACCAACACAAGTACCCAAAGAAGACACCTCCTAGCCCATCAAGGCAAGAAGATGGTTGATTGGGTAAAAAAACTGTTTGGTTATTTAAGAAATGCTTTTGGTGAGGTATACTCAAGATTTTTTGCTGCCTTTGATGATGAGGTTGGATACTCATTATCAAAGATACAAGAAGGAATGTCTACAAGTATTAGGATATTTGACTATGGTGACCAAGATGCATGCTCAAGTGGAGTAATACAAGGCCAAAGTCATTTCCTTGAAGTGAAAGATAATTTATCTTTGGGAAGAGCAAAAGAAGGAAAGTGTAGAGTTGATTGCTTTGCATGAGGAGTTAGATAACTAGAAGATTTCTCATGGAGAACAAGAGAAGAATGAGAAATTGAAAGATGAATATCAATGAATTGGAGAAAGACTTGACCATGATGTGAAGTTCTTTGGAGGAACTTGAAGAAGAGAATTGCTTGGTGATGAGTCAATTTGAGACTCTTCAAAAGACAAAGCAGATCTTAAGACATTGGCAGCCAAAGAAACGGAAAAATCCAAGAAGTGGATCTTGCAGTTTGAATCAAAGTTGAGGCAACTGATGACTAATCAAGCATTAGTGGCCATCTAGAAAGCAATTATGAAGAATCAACCACCTCTACCGGAGGTGATGAGTCTTTGCATCACCAAGTATCGAGAAATGGTGAAGAATCTATAAGACAAATTGTAGGTGGTGCATAAAGAGCTCATCACCATACTAGTTTATTTGAACAAGGAGAAGCACAACAAGCTCTAGCTCTTGGTAGTAGCTCCTATTTTTGCATTGGCCAAAACTCTTCAAGATGGTGAACTGAAGGTACAATTACTTATGAAGGAGTCAAGGGAGGAATGACACCAAAATACAATATGATGAGTATGTGACTACCATGGATGAGATACATGAACTCAAACTTGCAGGTCAAAAACTCATGGAGCCGCTTGAAGACCAAAAATTGGAGCACATTGCATTAGGACTAGAATAAAGAGGAATTTTAGAGAGTTGAGTGAGAGCTTGAAGATGACTCAAATATCAAGTAGAGCTCAACTCAACAAGGTAGTGGAGACTTTAGAGGTAGTAGAGAAGTTTGAGGAAGCATTGGAGTCATTAGATCCGGTTGTGGAGGTAGTGGTGCTGCATGATGTTCCTACCATATTCTCTTTGTACTCTCCTTGAGTTGCACCTATAATAGCCATAATTGACCATTCGGAAGGTGGAATTTGTTAGTTTTGTTGTAGTTCTTAGTTCTTAGTTCTTAGTGTTAGTAGCTATTTAAGAACAACATTCAAAATTTTATATTGTCCAATAATAATTGGTGAATAAAGTGAAAGATCTTCTTTGCTCTTTGTTGCTTTTCTCAAAATCTTTCATGAAATTTTCTTGATTCATGTTTGCACTTTGGTGAAGATCAACAAACATTGTGGGATGCTTGGTGTGTGTTATCAATAGCTTTGGTTCAATTTTTTGATACAATGCCTTGATGGCCTTGAATTGTAGTGTTGTAAGTAACTAAAGTGTGAATACCCAATGGATGGATTGTCATAATGATCCTATGGTGTCTCAAAGATCTTGTCTTCCAAAGGATAAAACATTATATTTTTAGATTTTTAGATTTCTAGGGTTTTTGGATTGCAGTTTTCTGAAGACAATGCCTTCAAAAAGGCAGTGCATTATCTTTGGTGAAGATTATGCCTTTGAAAGGGGATTATTTTGACTTCACAAAATGTGATGCCTTTGGAAATGGATGCACATAATCTTTGGAAGACCTCAGATTATGATATTTGGAAGGAGCAAAGATCTTTTGGAAAGGTAAGTTTTTTCCAAAGAACAACATGTCTTAGGAAGACTTGTCTTCAAAAAGGTAGGAAAATTATCTTCAAAAACCTTTAGGAGACCTTCAGAGAGGAGGAGCACCTCTTGTTTTGAATCATCACTTCTCAAAATTCATTGGAATTATATACTTTCATACAAGTGATTATTCTTTGTTGTTTTTATAGTAAAATTTCTTGGTGTCATTGTCCTTTTTGGGAGTTGTCTTTGCACAAGAGGTTGAATAATAAATAATAAAGGACTCCAATGTGATACTTTCCATTGTATTCAATCATTTCTAGCTCATATTCTTGTAGGATTGACTTGTTACTTCAATTATGTGTTGACTGGGTTATCACAAGGTGAGAAGGAGTTGTATGAGTTACTATCTTTTTCATCTTCCAAAGCAAAGCAAAATGAAGAAGAAACTCAGCCAAGGTGAATGCTTATAAAGATTTTGCACCATAGGTGAATTAGCTTTTGGGGGATTTGTAATTATACACATTTGTGATTGAAGTGTGTCCTTTCAAAAATGACAAGGTGAGAAGGCCTAGTGATATTGGGCCATCCCAGTACAGTTTGAAAACTTGAGAAGTTTTAGGAGTCACTTGTACCTTTGACATAGGTAGAACTAGAGGAAAATTTAGTCATGGATATGTTTGGTAAGATTATTGTCCCAATAATGTCATTCTTGAGCATAATCTACCTTTAGTATGTGCATGAGCAGTCAATGTCGCACAATTTGTAAGATTTCATAAGGTAGATGGATGCAACATGAGGACCTACAAGATTGAGTTACCATTGTTGAAGAAGGAGATAAAGAAGACCAGCAAGTTATTGAAGGAGAGTTGTGCACCTTAGCATAGCTTGCAAAATCAGATGATGCATTTGTAAGCACTAATTGAAGAGCAAGAAGGCATAATAGAAGCAATGGAGTCAAATTGATAAGTTGCAACAAGAGCTCAACAAGCTTTGAAATGTTGGTAGAGTTTTGCAAAAAGCTTCATCAACACCATTGGCACTAGAAATTTGTAGTATGAAACTTCTAGTACATTGACAACTTTGGGCCAACCTACAATGTTGGTTGGAGGCACACTGGATACAAGTGCTTAGAGAAGACAAGGGGCTAATAAAGGAGATCATATTTGATATGTATTTTGGAACCTTGAGCTTAGCCATACACTAGGGGTTGGTCAATTCTTTCACAAGAGAGAAGCATCCTTCAAACAGATGAGTTGTGGTGCACTACAAGAATCATGCTCAAAGAACAATTGTACTATCATTGATGAAGTTGTTATGGTCTCAAAGGACCACATACTTGTCAAATTAACAAGCAACTTTCTTTGTGAACATGTTCTTTGGCTTAAGGATTAGTTGGATTAAAAACTTCACAAGGCATACTCAATGTATAGTTAGCATGTTTGAAGGACAAGGACTACAAAACCTAATGCCTTTTTAATTCACTTTTATGTTGATATGGACTTGTTAAATAATGAAGAGAAGAAGGAATTCTTGGGTCAATTTATTCCAAGTTCTTACTTCATAGTTGGTCTCAATGTGTAATACCTTTAGCTAGATAGATTATCTAGAGGTGAAAACTGGCTTGGTGATATCTTTAGGGATGTTATATATGATGGTCTAAGTAGAAAAAGTAAAATTTTCACCCAAAGAGTATTCCACTATTAAGGCAAAGGCCAAAAACACCTAAAAATTTTAGAGCCAATTTTGGAGGCCTAAATGAATGAATTAGGCCTCAAAAAATAAAATAATCCCCCCTCAAGAAAAAATGGTGTTTCATTCTCCTCCCATATTTGTCTCATCAATATCTTTCCAATGGTACCTTACTCATGCTATTCTAAGTTTCTTGTAGGAAGATTTCCTAAAGATCCCATTTGGTCAAACTTGTTTGACCAACCAAATTTGACAAGGATTTGTAACACCCATTTGTGCATGTGTGTGGTATTGTGATATTTAGCGTGGTATTACAAGTACTTAAGAGATATTATTTATATAGAGATAAAGGATAGTTCTACATTAGTCATGATTAGCTAAAGTTAGTCATAGCTAAGATAGAGTGGACCTTACTTTAGAGGAAGTGGAAAAGATGAGCACAACTATTTTGGATTCTAGTGTGTTGACTTGGTATTATTACTAGGTGTTTGGCTTTGAAGAAAAAGTTGAGAACTCTTGGACCTGCAAGCCTTTTTTGTTTTGGATTCTTCTATAGTCCAAGGATAGCTCATGTGAAGGAATCCTTGACTTAGTGGTTAGGTCAAGATAAGATCACATGCTAGTGGAATATGCCCCAAGGATAGCCCATGTGAAGGAATCCTTGACTTAGTGGTTAGATCAAGATAAGATCACATGCTAGTGGAATATGCCCATGTGAATGGATATTCCTTTCTACTTTTTGACTTTACTTGACTTTTAGTCTAGTAACTTGAGTTACTATAGTAATTAGTAACTTTGGTACGTAACTATTTCACAAGTATATAAACAAGGGGTGAGGAGGTACTCATCATCCTTTCATTTGTAACTATCTCTCTCTCATTGAGTTCTCTAGTGAGCAATGTCTTGAGTCTTGGAGTGTTAGCCTTGGAGTAGTATGATGGAGCTGGGGTTCCTTGCCTTCTTAGTCCATGGTGCGCTACCTTAATAGCAATCAGAAGTTCATCCTGAGTGAGAGACAGGCCGGCTCACAGATCAACATGTCACCAATCCATGTAGCTAATCTAAGGGTGGAGCTTGCTGACATGTCACCTATCCATGTATTTGATCCAACGGTGAATCTTCTTTGCTATATAATAAAGACAAGGTGCTCCTTTGGGGTATTGGAGTATTGAGGAATGAAATTTGGGTTTCTCTTGGGATTTTTCCTATCCTCTAAACATTATAATGGTATTAGACTAACTTTCACTAATAGAGCAAAGACCAAAAAAACCTTACAAGCCTTCAAAGCCAATTTCAAAGGCTTAAATGAATGAATTAGGCCTTGAACAATAAATTATCTCTTCCCTTTGGAAGAAAAAGGCATTGCCTTCTCCCCCCATGGTTTTTTTCATTGGGATCTTTGTAATGGTACCTTATCCATGCTATTTTGAGCTTCCTATAGGAAGATTCCCCAAATATTCCCTTTGGTCAAACTTGTTTGACCGACCAAATAAGATAAGAATTGACATGTTACCAATCCATACAGCTAATCTAAGAGTGGAGCTTGTTGACATATCACCAATCCATGTATTTGATTCAAGGGTGTAACTCCCTTTGAGTGGATCTCCTTTGCTATATAATAAAGACAAGGTGCTCCTTTGGGACATTGGAATATTGAGGAATGAAACCTTGTGCTTCTCTTGTGTTTTCCCTTGTCCTCATAACATTACAAAGTACTATAAAGTGTACTAGATGAAGCATATGTAGGTAGTGGACAAAAAATCTATATACACAAGCAAGTTTTTTTGCCAATTAAGAAAGATACAAAGAGAAGCCATGTGTTGGGCAGTCATCAAAGAAGCCATCATCTTGAGCTAGCAAATAGAGCCAAATTGAAGGAAGAAGATATGAAGGTGATGGAAGTGTCAAATGAGGAAGAAAATAAAAAACCTACAAAAGAGATGGAGTTGAAGTGGAAGTGGAAGTGGAAGTTGAATATGAAGAAGAAAAAGAGATAGAAAACAAGGCCAAAGTAGAGCAAGTGCTTCTTGAGGAGGAAAGAATTCCTAAGTGCAAGGTTCACACACAACCTTGTTAATGTCTAACTCAAATTCTTGGGATAGAGCCTAGATCAAAGTGAGGAGAGTGGTACTTTGGCTTTGATGCAAGAGCTAGACAGTCTAGTGGAAGAGTGATCCAAAGAAGATGAGTATGCAACTATGGCTCTATTAGGCAGAAGGTTTGTGCAAGATATATTATTGCCATTGATGGAGATTCTAGATAAATGTTATCCCAAGTACTATTAGCAATATCTTGAGGTAAGTGATTTCACCTCAATGTGTGCAAAGTATTCATTATCAATTGCAATGTACAAAGATCAACTTGGAATCATATCAAAAGTAGATTTTTCATATTTGGAAGGAGCAATGTGAGCAAGACAAGAGGGAGCAAACTTTGCAAAAGTTAATGTGCTAAAAAAAGAGAAGATCAAGAAGGCAAAGCATGAGTAGAATCATACGGTGAGGGTTGAGCTTGCACAGAAGTGAATAACAAAAGGAATTAAATAGGTTGGTACTTTCTCTTGAAATGAGTTGAACATTCTTTGGCTGTAATGGTAAATCATCACTCTAGGTCCATGTTTCTACTACAAATACCAACTCAAAGAATATTTCTTAACTAATGGTAAGATATGAAGTCCTTTGAGCTTTGAATAGCCACATCATGACTTGAACAATGAATTTTTTCTTGGAGTCTCAATATGCATCAATTGAAAACCCATTATTTCTTGCTTGATTGTTCAAAGAAAGATCCAAATAAGGCATCATGTCTTTTATCTCCTTGTATTTCATATCTAAAGTATGCTCTCCTAATATTCCTACATCTTTTGCTAGGACATGTCTCCAATAATCTTATATGCAGATTTATTGATTCCCTCTCAATTTATCACTTCTTCTATAAGGCACTAGTCTCAACTCTTGGGCTATGTTGAAAAATATGTAATCCTAATCTCATAATATAAAACTAAGACACTTTTTCTTGAGGAATTAATATGAGGCAACCATCTCAAATTATATCAATGGCAAGATCTCTGATATTCAAGCCTCCAATTCTAGTCTTTGTTCCTCTTATTTGAGTGTAAATTCTATTGATTGGACTATGCTTGCAAATGTCTTGATGGAAAGTTGATAGTGATGTTGCACTCTTGATTGACCTAAACTTCTCTTCACAAAGTGAGAAATAGATTCACCATTAGGAAGGATTTCACTTCTTCTATTTTTTCAATTTCCTTAGTCATTCCTCATGCATTCCTTCCTCACTTGTGAAAAGTAGTTCTAAAATTCTTTAGGTGGTGATTAAAGGAATTCAAGGCACCTCAATTGGATTCATAAATTGTAACTTTTGTAAAATCTATACTCTTCTCCTACTTTATACTATGTGGCACTCCTTACTTTAGACTCCCATACTGAACTTCTGACTTTGGAGCAAACTCCTGACATAGGTGTGCTTCAAGTTTCATATCCCAAAGTATTCTTTGTTCCAATAGCACTAAATATGGTTAACATGAGGTTTCACTGATTCTATGTGATTACAACTACTTTAGTAAAACATTTAGAGTTAAAGAAGGAAAAATAAAAAATACTGAAAAAGCCAATATCACACAAGTTCTCCTCTATATAATATTATTTTATTGAAAGTAAATAGTTTGCTTTAGGTTAAACAACTTCATAATAGATTGAACAAGGTATCTACAAGTAGGGTCCTTGTAAGTATGAACCTTCCAATCATTATTCTTCAATCTCTTTTATGTGAAATAATTCTTGATATTTTGTGTTGTATTGAGCTCCCATGTTCCTAAATTTGGTATCTATTGTTGTTATTGCTAGAGGACCTAAATCTTCTCCTAGCATCATTCTCAATGGTCTTCCATCCAACTGTAAAAATTTCCACAAAGGTCTCCAGTTGCTCTCTCACTTCTCCTTCACATCTCTTGAATGACTGAGGGAGAATCCAATTCCCAATTCTAGAGCAGAAATATGAGAAACACCAGGTTCTACTTTGGATAAGATCACTTTGAGCTCTCATTGCACATTTGTCAATTCTTGGGGATCAAAAGATCACCTCAATGATCTTCCTCATTCTTTTCTTTGCTCTTTCCATTATTATGTTAAGGCCACTACAACTACAAAGAGAGCAAATACTCAAGTGTCCTTCATAAAGTTAATGTAAAAAGATTTTGGCAAAAGTGAAAACTACTCAATTGGCAATTGAATTAATAGTCAAGGACCCTTTAGTAATGGTCCTTAGTGGGTAAGCCATAACTATCCACACATGAACCTCACAAAAGAGTACCATCAATTATTGGTGGTATTTTCTTTATCTTACTAGTGGCATCATTCAGATTAGCATATGGCCTTTGATTTTAAAGATCTTTGGCTCCAAAGATTCTTTGTATTTCAGCTCTTTGTACCAAACTCTTCTTTGGACTTTACCCCTTTGTACTTGGAGAGATTTTTGTGACATATTATTTGTATTCCTATAGGTACATTGATCAAACAGATAATCATAAAAGAGGTTCCCTCCACTAAACATGAAATTAAGTTGCTTTTCTTTCGAAAAAAAAAGTGAAATGAAAAAAAATTGCAACTCTTGCAAAAAACTGGACACTAAAAATTCCAAAGTATGCTAATTCTTGTTGCTTAAGCTAAAAGTGATATTCTCCTTCCTTCATAGAAATCATCCCTAACTTGCAAGTGAGATCCAGTAACTCAAATTTAAGATTTTCCATATTTTTTATGATAGAGTGATGCATTTCATCCATATTTCTATTGTTGCTATCTACTAAAGTTTCTTTGGAGTTTCATGCATAAGATGATGCTCAATTTTCAGATTTGCTTTGATATACTTTGTTATAAAGTGATTGAAAACTTAGTAATCCTTGCATCTAACCTAATGCATCTCCATCTTTAAGGATTCTCCATATACTATAATGATACTTCTCCTTCCAACTATTGCATTCTCTTCTCTATTGTGTAGAAGATTCCATGCACACACTATGACTCATTCATTCCTACTGGTCAATAATTATTGGTTATGAAGGTTTTGCAATGTCAGTTTTGTGCTACTTATCCTCCAACTCCTAAATTCAGAACTTGACCACCTCCAACTCTACCATCGCCAAAATCAATTCTTATATTGGCATAAACTATAAAGTTTTGCTTATGCCTTTAACTTCAATACTGCCATCGCTCTACATTTATTTTTGTTCAACCAATCAATAATCTACTTATGGTCTTCTTTTCCACTTGGATTGACCTCAAGAGTTTATTATAGTCATTTCTAATGATGGATGCTCTTTCATCAACTCTTTAAGTTTTTTTGTGTGTTGATTGGTATTATTCAATGGCTTGATGATGGTGTCAACCATGTTGACTTTGGTTTGATGATTTTTGTCCAATCTACCTTTCTCTTGTTGAGGTTTCTTCATATTAACTCTTTATTTGCTCTATGGCTGTATAGAGTAACATGCATCTTATGGTGCACACGTTTTTGCAAAAGTTGCAATTTTTGTTTTTTTTACTTCATTTTGATGAAGGTAGAGCAAGTTGTTTGAATATTTAGGTGAAGAAACATCTTCTATGTTCATTCTTTAAATTTCATTTGTGTACCTATTTGGATACAAAGAAGACATCAAGATCCCAAAGAATTGTTTAGTACAAAGGAATAGGTGGTACAAATAAGTTGATTCCAAAGAAGAGTTGGGTACAAAGTACAAATAATCTTTGGAGCCAAATATCTTTGGAACTAAAGACCATATAGTGATTTGAATAGCACTACCACATGGATAAAGAACCACCAGCAAGGATTGTTGGTGCACATTGAAGAGTTCTCACTTGTGGATAGTGACCATTCATCCACTAAGGATTGTTACCAAATAATCCTTGAGTATAAAACTAAGTGCCAGCTGAGTAGTTTACACTTTTGGCTAGAAGCTTTATAAGACTTTTCCATAGAAGACAAGAGTAGTCTCAAGTCCTTTGAATTTGATAATTCTTTGTAGTTATGTAGCCCTTGATAGAAAGATGGTCAAAGCAAAGAAAGCCATGAGGAGGATCCCTAAGGTGACCCTTTGATCCGCAAGAATTAAAAATGGGCTAGGAGAGCTATAGGTTATTTACTTCAAAGGAAACACTTGATGTTTCTACTCTAGAATTAGGAGTTAGGTTCACTTGCAATCATTAAGAGATGCACAAGAGAGTTAAGAGAACAATTGGGATCTTTGAGGTAATCCTTACAATTGGGGAAAAGAAAAACAAAGAATAGTACTAGGAGGAGACATAGGTTTGTCTAGAGTGATGAATTTAGATACCAAATTTGGAGACATAAGAAAAGAGTTCAACACTATCATTAAGAACACCTTCACGGAGAAGAGATCTACAAGTAATGGTTGGAAAGTACATACTTATAAGGATCTTGCTTGTAAGTACATAATTTAGTCTATCATGAAATTCTTTTGCTCAAAGAAAACTGCCTACTTAACTATAAACCACACAATTTTCTTTGGGTAGTTATATAGAAGAGAATTGTCAATTGAGCCTACATATTCTATTGGCAAGCCGGCTCTATGATGAAGGAACTCAAGGAAGATATATGAGCCACCTCTCTTGCTCCATTTGTAATTTTGGGGATGTATGGGGATGAATTTGGTGGTTGAAGATGAGAGGAGGAAATTTGACAATCACTTTATCACTGAAGGAATATTTGCAGCTCAATCTAAGGACCTTCTACCATCAAGAATCATCAGAATATGCATGTTGAATTTTCTCAATATGGGAATTTTATGGAGATGAAAGAAGTCGTAATGATAGTCATCCAAGTTGTAATGATAGTCATTCAACACACTAAAGAAGTAATACTCTAAAGAATGCACCAACAAGAGCAAGGAGAAAACCTTAGGTTGTCTAGGTATCTTTGGATGATGAAGAAGGAGAAGCCTAAGAAGAAGAAGACAAAGACAAGCCCACTCTATAAAGTAAGTCAAATTTTAAGGAGGAAGAAAATGATTATGCAATGTGAAATCAGCTCTACAATAAGAAGTGGAAACCAAAGAAGAGGAAGTAATAGCTAAAGAACACAAAGATCAAGAAGATATGTGGCCCAAAGAACTACAAGTCCATCTTAAGTCAAGTTGAGCACAAAAGTTCAAGAAGAAGAAGTGGGCATTGAAGGTAAGACCAAGTAGGTTTCTATTAAGGTACCCCAAGAAAGAAAAGGAGTCTTTAAAGAGGTTTTAGAACTGCTTGAAGTAGATGGAGTAAAATTCATTGTCAATTTGGTTGGACTTGCACTATTCTTCCTAAAAATAATACTTCCCCAATATAAGGAACCATGGCCTAATGCAATGGAATAGACTTTTTTGGTGGAGTGGTTGCATACAAATAAATATGTAGCAATGGTGAAGATGGCCAAGGGCAAGGAGGACTTGGAGAAGGTAAGGTGCCTATACAATGATGAGTGAAAGAAGGTGAACAACCTGGTGGTGGAGAGGTCAATAGGAAAAATAGGAAATAGGTCAATAGGCAAAACCTTATTGGTTGTAGAACAAAAGAACTAAGGAAGATAATCAAAGATTTCATAGTAATTAAGGGTTTTTTGGATCAAAGAGAGGCACAAGGAGTAAGGGGACAAAGAAGAGCTATGGGTGAAGGATATGGAGAAAGTAACAATCTTGTAAAACACGAAAGTGAGAAATAGGAAAATGGAATATCAGAATAGAAGGTCACATTGAAACTCTCAATAAAAGAAAAATCCAAATGCATAGTTTGAGCTTTGGCATTGGTATTTATAAGCTACTTAGGTACAAGGTTCTCTAGAAGCTTCAAAGAAGGTTCCTTCCAAAATTCACCTTTATTAGAATGCAAGCTAAGCCAGGAATTTACTTGGCATGTAAGCTAAGCTATCAACTTGGCATACAAGTTACTCAATCCTTGGCAAGTTCTTAGAAGTTTTTCACCATGAAGCTTCCTAGTTGCTTCTAGGATATTATGTGATAAAACTTCCTAGATGCTTCTATAATATTATTAGCATTATTAGGTTATGCTAATTCTACCTCATTTTTGCTATATATAGCAAATTTTACTAACTCCTTAGCTTCTACTAACTTTTGGTAACTTCATATTATTACATAGTCTTGCACCACTAGGTGGTGACATCCTTGTTGTTGCTAAGAATTCTTCAAACTCTTGGATAGCTACTTATACATTTTGGAGAGGAGAATGAAGCTCCCATGTGTCATTGTGAAGAAGGTATCCTTTCCAAAGGATCTTATATTCAATGTGTCATGGTGGCTACCTTTGATGTCTTGACGTGTTAGTATATGATCAACCTCATAATCTTCATGATCATTAATAGAGATTGGAGGAGGAGGTTGGATATAAGTAGGGAAAGAAGTGGGCTAGAATATGACTAAGAAGGGTAAGTTTTTAGGCAATGAAATAAATGATCTAAATAATAGCAAAGTGTCCTATCTAATAAGGAGTGAGTTTATAAACTTTGGTATCAAGAGGGAGAGGAAGGTTACTAGAGGAGAGCATAACCTTATCACCTATCTGAAAGGTAACAACACATGATTTTTGTTGCTCTTGAGCAACAAGGAGATGAGACTTGGCTTGGTGTAAGGAGGTACATAACATGGATAAGAAAGTGCATCATGAGGGACATGAGATGGAAATGGAGCTAGAAGAGAATATAGAACAAGTGGATATTGCTCCAAATTAAGGAAGAAAAGAGAAAATTTGGTTCCTATTTACTTAGAAATATTGTAAGAAAACTTGGTAACCACAAGACAAGTATCCCAATTGATGTGATGAACATTGATGAAAGCACATAGCGGATCGTCCAAGGTGCAATTTTCTGATTCCATTTGGCCATCAATTTAAGTATGATAGGCAATAGACAAGCAAGCTTGGTACCTAGTAGCTTAGAAAATCCTTGCCAAAATTTATTGATGAATTGAGGATCTCAATCAAATATTAGAACACTTGGCATCCCATGATCTTTAAAGATTTAAGTAGATTTGCGCCAATGTTGGAGCATCTAGTGTATCCATGATAGATGCCAAGTAAATCTGCTTGTTGAGCTTCTCAACAAATACAACAATGGTTGTATGGCCTTAGGCCATCCTTGTCAAGGATATCATGAGATCTTAGCTCACATGTTCCCATTGGGTAGATTGAATTTGGAGTGCTTGGAGTAATCCACTTGGTTTTTGGTTGTTGGACTTATTGCATTGCCAACTCTCATAATATTATACAAAATCTCAAAACCTGATGTGCCATATTGGGCCACCACTATTGTTGTTGTAGGGTACTCAAGACTATTTCTACACCCAAGTGACCAGCAATTTGCATGTCTTCCATAGTTGAAACATAAACTTAATTCTCACAAAATAGAAGGCCATCCTTGAATGAAAAGGTGTCATACTCCTTGTCATGTGTTGCAACACAAATTTGCACAAGATAACAGAAGGGATCTTGTTGTAGAGTAGTCTTTAACTCTATTTGTACTTTGGAGTCTATCAACACCATGGTGATTGCTCTTATTAGGAGAGATTTTGGAAAAAAAAATTCAAATCAGGTTGTTGTGATAATACATTTGGAAGGACATGGAAATTTCCAGGTTTGTACTTCAGTTTGATGTCAAAATCTTTGATTGTTTCTCCCATCAATGATACCAACTCTTCATGTGTTCCAAATGTAAGGTTTGCAACCAAGGTTTGTGAACAATTTGCATTATCACTTTTTCCCCCAAGAGGTAATGTCACCACACCTTTTGTTCTATATACCAGTGTAATTTGTTCTTGATTTTGGGAGGAATAATTACTTTTTGTTGTATTTAGTCATTGAGATACAAAGGTAATGGGATAAGATTCATCTAGAAATTTCCATTGCAATAAGGCTCCAATTTTAAAGTTAGAAGCATCAAATTTAACCACAAAAGGAAGTTGAGAATCATATGGTTGGAGAATAGGTTTTGAAGACACATATCTTTTCTTGAATGTTTCTTCTTGCCTGGTGGTCCACTCAAAGCTTGATGTTTTCCCCAAGAGATCAATCAATGGTGCTACCACATGAGTAAAATAGCGGATGAACCATTGGTAAAAACTAGCCAACCATTAAATTTCCAAACTTTTAAGGCATCCTTAGGAGTAGGCCAAGTGGTAATGGCTTTGATTTTCTTCAATTCTATCTTGATCCCCTTCACTAAGACCTTATGACCCAAGAAGGTAACTTTGTTCTGCCAAAAGACATACTTGGACTTCTTGTAATAGAACTTCCATTGGCATAGTTATCCTACAATTTCTTGTAAGTGATTCTTGTGTTTTACCTCCATCTTCCTATAAATTAAAATATCATCCAAGAACACTTTGATATATTGATCCAATAGTTCCTTCAACACCCAATGCATTTGATCTATGAAAATTGTCAAAGCATAAGTGAGCACAAAAGATAAAAATTTCCATTCAAAATGCATATATCTTGTGCAAAAGGTAATCTTTTCACATCCTCCCTATAAATGGGAAGTTGCAAACAACAACTTTGAAGATACAACTTTTAGAAGTATTGTATTTAATTTAGTTGATCCAACAAGTCATCAATACGAGACAAGGGATACACATTCTTCACACATTCTATTTATTAAGGCCATGGTAGTCATTACAAAATTAAATCCCTCCATCCTTCTTTGGTACAAAGAGTATTGGTGCTCCGTAAGGAGATATACTATGTTGTATGAAATTTTCTCTAACAAGTTCATTAATGTTGTTCAAAGTTCCTCTTATTCCTTTAGTGAGAGCTAATAGATTGATTTACTCATTGGAACACTACCAAGTAATAGATTTATCTTGCAATGGGTTATTATGTTAAAGGGTTATCCTTTTGGAAAAGTATCCAAGAACATTTCTACAAATTGCTAAACTATTTGATCAACCATTGGCTTTTGACACTCATCAAAGTTACCTTGTGCAATAGGTTTGAAAAATAAGAATGTCTTCTTCAAAAGCTTGCTCTACAACTACTATACTAATAAACTTCTCATCTTGGATCTGACTATTCTTAGATGTTTTACTCAAAGGTGCCAAACAACCTAATTGGTAATTTCTACCTTGGTGTTGTACTTGAATTTATGATCGGGCCCAATTAAATTAAAGCTTATGATGTTCAAGCCAAGAAAGACCTATATATTGTAATTTAGGTGAGCTACCAAGACTCTCATAAACTCTGAATTCTCCTTCCCAATCTTAAATACAATAGGATGCGAAATGTCTTTTACCATCTTTCATCATCAATTTGCTATCCAATACTGGCTTGATAAGAGTATAAAATTCCTTTGCTAATTGTATGGACTTGTAATTCTCAAAACTCCAAGAATCAACCAAAATCCTACCACCACAATTGGATATCATACCTTGCAAGTGAATCAAAATTGTATAGACCAAACCTTCAATCTCATTAGAACTAATGAGATTTATAACAAGTGATATAATATCTCTTACTAGGATGTTTCCATGATCATCATGCTCCATAAACACCGTTTAGGCAATTAGTTGAGGTTT
This sequence comes from Lunularia cruciata, assembly GCA_948567375.1. Taxonomy (NCBI): domain Eukaryota; kingdom Viridiplantae; phylum Streptophyta; class Marchantiopsida; order Lunulariales; family Lunulariaceae; genus Lunularia; species Lunularia cruciata. The sequence goes on along the minus strand of OX419755.1, from coordinate 54,913,615 downwards.
TCCATTCTAGAGTTTACATTCAGAAATGCAACAATAGAAGCAATTAATATTTTATCAAAACTATTTCTTAGTCTACCACACCAAGCGGCCTCCATTTGGGTGGCATCAATCTCCATGAATGATGGCTATCCACTCATGCTTGTTGTGTTTGTAGGTTTTGTGGAGGTCTATATAGAGACCAATTCATGGTAACCAAGGAGTCAAGGCACTCAACCATTTTCATGGCTTCTTCTAGATGCTTGGATTTGCACATAGTTACTTCCAATTTAGTGTGTGATTTCAAACCTCTCATAAATAGATTCAAAGTTTCACCTTCTTGTATGTTTGGAATTATTAGAAAGTGAAAAAATGAGATTGTAGATACCAAAGTTCACCAAATAATGGTCTATGGGACACAAAGATTAACTCTACTATTGACATTAGTTGCTAGAAGTACTAGCTTGTGAGACTTCATCAACACTCACCCTCAAGCTAAAGTCAATATCTTTCACTACTAGATGACATCTAAAATATTCAAGTTTATCTTTAGGTAAAGCTTTGGTTAATATATCAACAACTTTCTAATCTATAGGAATATATTGCAGATATATTTCTCAAACCAATGCCTTCTCTCTAATGAAATGATAATGGACCTTAATATTTTTGGTCTTGGTATGAAATACTAGATTGCTAGCAAGTTTATTATTGTTGATGTTATCCATATATAAGATTATAGGATCATGAAATATATATCTCATATCTTCTAATAAGATGTGAAGCCAAATAAACTCACATGTAGCATTAGTGGCAGTCCTCTCTTTTGCTTTTTTTGATAATAAAGCAATAAAAGGTTGTTTATTTGATGACCAACTAATTGTAGAAATTTCAAGGCTAAAAAGGAAACTTAATGTTGATCTTTGATCTTTAGCACTCTTTGCCCAATCTGCATCAATAAAACCTTGTACAATAGGTAACCCACCATCTGAATAGTGAAGACCAAATTGAAGGGTAAACTTCACATAATATAAAGTCCTTCAAATTGTACCAAGATGTGGCTTCCTTGGTGCTTGTACAAACTGACTCTCTAGATCAAAATGTAGCTTAGATCTAGTCTTGTAAGATTGAAACCAGACTTCCAATAATATTTCTATACATAACTAGATCAGCCAACAACTCACCATCTTTGGCATTTAGCTTAATAGAAGTTGAACTCTCTTTTCAAATGATCTTTTACTTACCAAATGAGATCTTGATAACTACTGGTGATAATCAGGTCATATCAACATAGATGATCAATAAAAATATATTGTCAAAAACTTGTAATTGGTATAGTGAAGAATATGAACTGAAAATTTGGAATCCAATAGATAGAAGATATCAATTTATCTTGGAATTCCAAGCTCATCAAATATATGATAAGTATCTCTAATGGCTATAGATGTCTCAAAAATTTTATACTCCTTTGATAGACCTTGAATAGTATGAAGAATCAAATCATCATCCTCAACCTTAACTACAATGCTATTTAGTTGCTCAACTAGACCACAAATGTGATAAACATAATCAGTTATGCTTGATTTGTCCTTGTTACCCTCCATTAATTGCCGCTTCAATTGAAGCTTTCTTGCCTTTGTCAATGTCTAAAAAAATTTGTTAATGCATTCCAAACTTCCTTATGAGTATCAGCGCCTATATGTAACAAAATAGTGATGGTGAAACACACAAAGAAAGACAGTGCAAAACTTGATTAGCATGTTTATTCCAATCATGTTCTCATGATCTAAAGGAGCACCTATTCTACAAGCTTCATCCTTGTGACAAAACCAAAAAAAATTTCCATTTTGGAAAGTAGATCAACATATATCTTAGAATGTTGTCAATAAACAAGACAAAATATTTAGAACCAATAAGAATCTTTTGTGAAGCAATCCATATGTGTTGGTGTGGATCAATTTTAACACCTTAGAGGCCTTTTGACAATGATGCTTAAACAACTTTCTAGCATGCTTACCAAATTGATGAGCCTCAAAAACCCTTGAAGGAAAAGGATCAGAATATATTGGAAGCCCTGTAAGGTAGGTAGCACCTAATCTTTGTAGTTTCATGTGACCTACTCTTTCATGCCACATTTCAAGATCTAAAAATCAGTTGAGCCATGAATAAACATAACATTTTTATTTGTAACCTTGGGGATCTTGATGTCTAATTTAAATGTAATCCATACTTTTTATCCAATTTTTCATCCTATGGGGATAGCACCTTCTCATACTTATAGACAAACACGCCATCTTGGTTAAATAGAACCTAAAAGCTCTTTTCAATAATCTGGCCAACATAAAATAAGTTCTTGGTGATGTAGACATGTGAAAGACTTCTCCCAAACCATTGAACAATGGAGATGGGAAAGAGATAATGCCTGTATGAATAATAATATATTCAGTATCATCACTTGTATTCCAAGACAATAACTTAGATATTGGTTCTTTAGAACTGAAAATACTAGCCTGATGGATCATATGGTTGGAGCACCTTGAGTTGATGAACCTCTTTTCTTTGCTCTTGGTAGTAGCATGAGTCATCATTAATAGATGATCTTTAGAGAAAAAATCCTTCTCTATATATTTTTATATTTTGTTTTGTTTTTTATAGTAAGTTTATGTCTTCAAACATCATCTTGCTTTTAAAAAAATCTTCTCATAGTAAGACTATGAATTATAGACTTGTAAAATCTCTCCATTATGGACTTGCCTTGTGTTGCATATTGTCTTTGTGAGGATTGACCTCTACAAACAGCACCTCAACAAAGTGAACTTCCACATCCTCTACCTCTGCTTGACCTCTTCTAACAAACAAAGTCTGATCTTGAGCAACAAGACTAGATTTTGATACCCACCATATATATTGAGTTTAGTGCTCATGGCACAAATAAATAAATAATATTGCTATTCAGATCATTTAGCAATCAAGACCATCTCACAAATTGAACCAAAAATATTCTCCCATCTTTCTTCTGCTCTAATACCATATTGCAAAGTGAAAAAATGAGAGTGGAGATACCAAAGTTCACCAAGGAATGGTCTATGGGACACAAGTCCTACTCTAGTATATATAGGTAGAGAAGAAGATACACAAGTAGGTTAAATTACTCTTCACCATAGTTTAAAGTTATGACTAATGAGAAATGGTGATCAAAGAATTAACTCAACTAAAGATTAACTCTCTTGCTAACGCTAGTTGTTGGGAGTATTAGCTAGTGATACTTCATCAACAAGAATCAACATCATGGTGTTCTGGAATTGAGAAACTTAACCTCTCATAGACCTAATGTGCCTCAATTCTATCAATCAATCTTGTGCAGCTAGTGCAACATCCATGGCTTGGAATCTCCCAATGACTGCACTCTTGAAGTCTTTCCATGTCAAAATTGGAGCAACAAATTACCATTGAGTCTATTCTATTTGGCATTGCCACCATAGTTTTATTGGTCTATCTCATTGCCTTGAAGCCAAGAAGGTTTTCTCCAATCATCCATAAGATTTATGGCTATAAAATAACATTCACAATCAAACAAAAAATTCTCTATTACACTTGATAGATGTTTGCATTCAAAGATCTTTGGTTTTGGAAACTGCACTCAATCTTCTCCATCTCAAAATATTGCTCTCTCCAATTGCTCTTGTCATTGATCACCATGATCTCTCTCTTCAAAAAATCAAATAAGATGCTCAATTTTACTAAATAGCAATGATAACTTCAAGGATTGCCTCCATGACTACTACTCTACCACACTACCTACTTGCAATTAACTAGGTTAACATGTTCACTACTCTATATAATTAAAAATGGATTGATTACTGGTACATCAAATAAGGTGATCACATTCAAAAACATCTTAGCCAAAGCAAGAAATGATTAACTATTTGAAAGGTGCTTTGGTAGCACAAAAATACAAAAATCCCAATGGTTTGGGGGAGGCTGATTTGATGGTCCCTAAATTCCATCTATCCACTCCTTGCTTTGATACCAATGCAAAGGACCAAGGAAATAAATAGAAGACTGGAAGGTCACATTAATTTTCAATTGAGTGAAACTCCAAATGCCTAGCATGAGCTTTGGCCCTAGTATGTATAGGCCACTTAAGTACAAAGTTCTCAAGAAGCTTCAAAGGAAACTTCTTTCACTAATCTGCCTTTCTTGGAGTGCAAGCTAAGCTAGTTTTTTACTTAGTGTGTTAGCTAACTAGTTGTCAACTTGGCATATCAATTACTCAAGCTTTGAAGGTTCCTAGAAGGTTCTCACCACAAAGCTTCCTAGTTGCTTCTAGGATATTCTACCATGAAGCTTTCTAGATGCTTCTAGGACATTCTTAGTATTCTTAGGATGCTAATTTTACCTCATTAAGCTGTATGTAGTTAATTCTACCAACTCCTTAGCTTCTACTAATTATTTTGCTAATGCCATATTCTTACACATTTAGCTTCTACAAACTCTTTTGCTAATCTCCATACTATTACACATCCAAGGTAAGTGAGAGATTTAGAAAGTCAAGATTGTATCTTTAGAGCTATAGTGACCAAGTACAAGAAATAAGTAGGAATTTACATCAAGAGGAAGGAGAAGTAGAAGAAAGTAGAAGAAAGGCAAAAAATCCTCTAGGAGGTAATTTCCAAAGTCTTTACACTAGCACCCAAGTTTGAAGCACAAAAGAAGGTAATTAAATATTTAGGATATCTTCAAGACCAAATGATGAAGCTTAAGGAAGAAGCAACAATGTGTAGGATAACAAAGGAAACATTCCATGAGTTAAAAGTGCAAGTTCTTACTCTTCGTGCACAAATCTATGATGACACAAAGTTAGAAAGGTTTTCCTTGAAACTAAGGGAGCACCCAAATAGGAAGCTTTAGGAAATGTGTGATATAGTTATCTTAGAAATAATAAATTATGAGAGGAAAACTAAAAGTCTCCTTAAGAAAGCTAGAGGTGGAGGTAGTTCTTTAGAGGAAGACTTTTATAAAGATTCACTAAATGCAAATTCTTCATAATTGTACACATCTTCTAAGTTGTATAATCTTTGGAGTAGAAGTCTGAAGAAGACAAGGCAGAGTTCTTCAAAAAGGAATAAAACACTTTCCCAAGACACAAGTTAGTGATTTAACAATGTATAGATTAGCAAAGTAATATAAGATAGAGTAATAGATTGTGTAGTCCAAATGCATGCAGTGAATTTTTGTTAGATCTTTGCACTTCCTTGACCATTGGATATCTTTAGTTAGTAGTGAGAAAAGCTATTTAAGGCTTTTTGTTATTACAAATATTTGTTTAGTCCATGCAAGTTGAATAATGTGAAAGAACCAAAAGCTCTTTGTTTCTTTACATACTTCCAAGTATTGGTTTTGTGCGCTTTGGTGAGAGCTGGTGAGGAACTTTGTAGTAGGAACAAATATAGTTGTATGTGTGATCATTAGTACTCAAGGCTAGGTTTGGGATTCTTGGTAGTTCTAAAGGAATAGAGCAATGCCTTGATGGGTCTTAAAAGAGATGTAGCAATGAAAGTAACACAAAATGAAAAGGTGAGGATTTTCTACCAATGTAAAGAACCCTTGGAGTGCCTTTTGAGAAGGGTAGAATACATTCTTTGGAATTGTGTTCTTTGTAGCTTAAAGTAGCTTCTGTAGAGTGACTAAATCATCACCTTTAGGGAATATTTGGAACTTAGCTTAAGTGAAAGTGGTTTTGGGGGTTTTCCTTTTACCATAATGCGTTATAATTGATGACTCTACATTCTTTTGGGAGTGGCTTTTGACCACATGTTAAATTAGAAACAATAAAGAACTACAATAATGACACTATTTATTTCCAATATATATCTCCATGTGAACAAGCTCTTTCTTGTTATATACTATAAAGTGTATGACATTTTCTTGTCACACATCTTCTTTTCCAAATCCAAATAGTCATGCAATTTTTTGCTATTGGCTATTATGGCAAAATAGACTCCAAGTACTTAAAAAGTGGGAGTACCACCTTCTTTAGGTTCTATGAATGTGTCATTCTTGAAGACAACTTTGTCAAAGATACTTTTCTTGACATTCTTTGCATTTCCCTTCCTATTTTTGGCAATTCCTCACTAATTATTACCACAATGCTTCTCACTCCCATCTAGAATTGGTTTGATAAGGATTTCCTAATCTACCATCTTTGTATCCTCCTCATCTTTGGGTTGTTCTACCTAAGGAACTTCCATCTCTTCCTCTAACTTGGTACTCTATTCTCCTCTACCATTTTGCAAAGAATCAATGTCCAAAGGACACTACAAGAAGTTTTGGCTTTTTAGGTTCTTCATTGATAATTTTCATCCTTTGATAAGATTGTGTAGTAGGTTCTCTTCTTGAAGAACCTTAGTATATTGTCATCTATTTGAAACTCTTCTCTTCTCCATAGGATCCATTGCATGAAGTTTCTTGGGTATTTTTTTCTTTTGTATTCAAAAAGTGTGAATACTTCTCTTTAATCTTCTCCACTTCTTCTTGTCCCATGAGCATCCACACAAAAGATGCATTCAAGGTGAAATGGCTACCAAAATACACCTTCTTATCTTTTGTTAATAATGTGTAATACAAGCAGCTAGACATATTATCTAGAGGTGAAAATTGGCTTGGTAGCATCTAGAAGGATGTTGTGTACAATGGGCTAGGTAGATCAGATAGAGGTGTCACCAAAAGAGTACTTCTACTAATAGGACAGAAGTCAGAAATAGACTGAAAACTTTAGAGCCAATTTTGAAGGCTTAAAAAGATGAATTAGGCCTCAAAAACGGAAAGATTCTTCCTCCTTAGGACCAAGAGGCTTGCCTTTTCCCCCTATGATTTGTCTCATCAAGAACTTTCCAACAATACCTCACCATGTGATTTTGAGCTCCCTACAAGAAGATTCCCTAAAGATTCCCTTTGGTCAAACCAGTTTGACCAACTAGATAGGACAAGGACTGACATGTCACCCATCCAAACAACTAATCTAAGGATGGAGCTCATTGAGAGGTCACCAATCCATATATCTAATCCAAGGGTGGAGCTCCCTTTGAAGGGATCCTCTTTGTTATATAATAAAGAGAATATGCTCCTTTGGTGCATCAAAGAATTGAATGTGAAACTTGTGTTTTCTCTCTTGTATCTCTCTTGGAGAGTTCTCTTTTCCTTGGGAGTATTAAAATGGTATCAAAGTGGGTGTTTAAACCCAAGAGAGTGGATCACCCCTCTTGGAATAACACAAGCTATTGAAACTGGATAATTTGAGCTGGAGAACATAGTGCAATTGCTAAACTTAGGAAGTGCTTTATAGAGCAGATGGGATGGATGTACCAAGAGGACAATTTCCTGCACCTAGTTTCCCATTCTTAAATCCATTCCACATTAAGATTATGTACATCCAGCATCAGCAAATAAGAGTATCTCTAGTAATCACTTTGGAGCAAAATTCATGGATAGAGTAATGAATTCACCAAACTTGATGATTCTACATGTGGTTGTATTTGATAAAGAGTGGGATTTGACAATTTACATTCTATTATGATGTTATGGATTTGCATGTACTAAATCCTCACCCTTTCAACACACAAGTAGAAATTTGTTATGTAGTTAGACCAAAAGTGATATTTAGAGATTTTGTAGTTTGCAATTTTGTTCAGGAATATTATCAACAAGTGATAGCCTCTTAGGTCCCAATAGTAGTCCCCATAGTTTGTGCACCCTTTCAAGTGATCATTCTAACCCTTTATTTAAGTAGTAAGTAGCAATTGAATATCAATTGTGTGTAGGAATCATGGATCCACAATTGCAGGAGTTGATGCAAGGAATAAAGGGGATGTTGAACGAGTTTCAAGAAATCAAGATGACCATGGAGGAATTCAAAAATCATATACATACTGTCAAGAATGATCAAGTAATTCAAGAACGAGAGCCATCACAACAACCAACACTAGCAATCAAAGTACTTGGACAGGTATGCATGTTGATGACACCAATTCCAATAAAAAACTAAGCCACATTGTTGCTATGAATGAAAAAGACGTACAACATTGAGCCTTACAAGGGACAACATTCCATGGGAGTAGTGGAAAATTGGATTTCAAGAATGAATCGATACATTTGATTGTTTAGAATAAAGATCATTGGTCATTCTACATGTGTGTTTGTGTGTGGATACTTGATTGATAAAGCTCTCACATGGTATGACGTTTGGGAATGATCATTGTTGGTAGAAGGAAGAGAGGTCACTTGGACAGCCATGCAAGAAGGACGGCTCAAGAATTTCCAATCTATGGATTCCATGCAAATGGCCTGAACCAAACTCTAGGGGCAAAAGAGTAGCATATAAGAGTACATGGAGGTATTTTTGGATCTATAGGTTTTGATAACCAATATGAGTCCAATCAAAGCTTTTGACATTTTCAAGAGAGGATTAAAAGAGAAAATTCACCAAGAAGTAATGGTGCAAAATCCTCATACTATTTTTGAAGCCATAGCCTGCACCCAAAGAATAAAAGAGGCGCTTGGAGGAGGTGAAGCAATAACACCAATGCAAAACTATTGGGCCAAGACACACCATTTTGGTTGATCAAATCCTATGGAATTGAGAAAAATTTGGTTCTAAGATAGAGGAGCAACACCTCTCCAAGGAGAACAAGGACGGTTCAAAGAAAGGAGAAAAGGAGTTCCATGTGGAGAAGGGGCTTGAGCAGAACAACAACAATGTTACAATTGTGGCCAAATTGGGCATATAGCCATCAATTGTCATGCTCGTCATCTTAGAGGCCCTCAGCCTCCATACAAGTGACCTCTTAACCACATGGAGAGGCAAATTGAAGAGGAAGATATGGAAACCACATAAAAAAATGAAGATTGCTAATAAATGTACCTTATAGCCTTATTGGCTTGGTGAAGAAGAGTAAAAGTGGGGGGTGGGGGGGGGGGGGGGGGGGAAGGAAGAGGAAAAGTGTGGAAAAAAGAAGGAAGATAAATGCACAATTAATTGTTGTAAATGGAATGCTAGAAGGCAATCCGATGAGAGTGTTGATAGACTCTACGGCAACAAAGAATTTCTTGTCTCACTCTGTTGCAATGAGGTTGGGGATGGAACTAGAGAAGGATGAGAAGGATGAAGTAGAGTTACCTAATGGTCAGATAGAGAGGATTGAGTTGTTACTTAGAAAGGTATTACTCTTTGTAGGAGGGTATCCAGAAGCAATCAAGTGGCAAGTGATACAACTAGCTTGTTATGATGTGATCTCAGATATGTTGTGGATAGAGCACTTCAACTCCATGGTGGATTGGAGAAAGAAAGTAGTGAAAACTAGTCAATGGAAGATCTTTGGGATTAAAGGAAGATCACAAAGGCAAGAGTTGCCTCTATATATCATAAGGACCACATCTATTGGTAAGACAAATAGATCTTTCATGGGTTTAATAAGAGAAGTCTAGAGTGCCTAACACAATGGACAAATTCTTGAGAAATTGAAAGATGTAGTTAATGAGTTCCAAGATGTCTTTTTGGATGAATTACCCGTAGGTTTACCACAAAAAGGAAAGTAGATCATAAAATTGAGATAGATCTTGGGAAGACACCTCCTTGTAAGCCCCATATCAACTATTACCTCATGAGTTGAAGGAGTGTAAGGATCAAATTGAGGATATGTTGTAGAAGGGGTTTATCAAACCCAACGTATAAGCACATGGGGCTCCTATATTATTTATGAAGAAGAAGGATGGAACAATGCACATGTGCATTGACTATCAAGTGCTAAATCAAAAAATAATGCAGAAAAAATATCCATTACCTTGCATGGATGACTTGTTTGATCAATTCAATGGGGGCAAGGCACTTCACCAAACTTGATTTGCAGAGTAGTTACAACCAAATCAAGATTGCAAAAGAAAACATACACAAAACGGCCTTCAAACAGGGTATGGTCACTTTCAATACTTGGTGATACCATTTAGCCTCACCAACGCTCTAACCACTTTCATGAGTTTGATGAATGACATATTTTTTCTATACTTGGATAAATCTATTATCATTTTTCTTGATGACATCTTAGTCTACAATAGGATGCTGACAAAGCACAAGCAATATCTATGAAAAGTCCTTCCAATTTTGTGACAGAATCAATTGTATGCCAAAATCTCAAAGTGCAAGTTTGGCAAATCTGAAATAGACTACTTAGTGCATAGAGTAAGTGTAGAGGGTATCCAAGTGTAAATAAATAAAATAGAGGTCATTCAAAAATGGACTGCTCTAGAAGATCAAACTCAACTCAAGAGTTTCTTGGGATTGACAGGGTTTTATCATCAATTTGTCAAGGACTTATCCTAGATGGCACAACCTCTAACAACACTATTGTGCAAGGAGAAGAGGTGGATATGGGGAACCGCACAAGAATTCACCTTTTAGGAATTAAAAGATGTATTACTACATGCACCAATCTTGAAATGGTATGACCCAAAACATCCAATCAAGATGGCTACAAATGTATAAGGTGTAGCAATAAGAGCAGTCCTACAACAAGAATGGTAGGATGGATGGCATCCAATTGCATATTTCTCTCATAAGTTGCTACCGGCATAATGCAACTATCATACCTTGAACAAGAAGAGCAAGCCGTTGTCCTTGAAACCAAGCGTTGGAAGCACTATCTAGGTGAGAAGGCATTTTTGGTAGAGATAGACCACAAACCTCTAGTCTACCTCAAGACACAAAAAGATCTTTCTTGTCAATAGATTTGGTGGGCAAAGTGGAGACAACAATTCAACATGATAATCATATATGTGGAGGGCAAGAAGCAACTTGCAGATGCATTCACCCAAATGCCAATGGCAAACAATTTGGTGGTGGAAATCAAAATGAACCTTGAATTTTGGCCTAAGATTCTTACTGCTACAAAAACTAATCCATAGATTGTATGTGCTCAATCATCCAAAGGCATCACCAGCACCCAAGGACTCACCTTTCGTGATGGTAAGTTGTGGATCCCAAATGATACTGATCTAAGAACCACCATCCTAGCGGAATGTCATGATTCTGCCATTGCATGTCACGTTGGAATGGACAAGACCTTGGATGCAATCAAACGCCATTACTATTAGCCCAAGATGAGAAATGATGGGATGGAATATGTTGGAAGTTGCCTAATTTGACAAGAAAATATGTTCAAAGTTGCCTACTTTCACAACAAAATAAGGCTTCTAATCAAGCTTCCACAGGACCCCTCCAACCTAACCCACTCCCTCACAACTTTGAGAATAAGTAAGCATGGATCTGGTTTGTGAATTGCCCAAGACTACCTTTGGGTTTGATTCCATCATAGTCTTTGTGGACCAACTCAACAAAATGGTTCATGTATGTCCTACCACTAAGGATGTGACTGCCCCACAACTAGCTCAATTGTACTTTGATGTAGTCTTTTCCCATCATGGCTTGTCTTGAGTGCTCATCATAGATAGAGGCACTCAATTCACTAGTTTGTTTTGGAGAACACTCTTTGGGTTCTTCAAAACCAAATTGGCTATGTCTACAACTTACCATCCACATACTAATGGACAAACTGAGAGGGAAAATTGCACTATTGAGGACATGCTTTTGGGCTTTACTTTGGATGAGTAAGAGAGTTGGGACACCTTACTCCCATTGGTGGGATTTTCTTACAACAATTTGGTGAATGCCTCCACACAGGTTACACCGTTCTTCCTCATGTATGAAGAGCATCCTTTCACACCTTCAAGCTTGATGAAGGTCTGTCCGATGGCTACCAAGGTTGATGTTGTCACTAGACACTAGAATCCAACAGGGGGTGGAGCAAGCCAAGCACAAGTTGCAGATCACTCAAAATTGGCAAAAGTAGTATGCAAATGCACACCGTCAACACATATAGTTTGATGTGGAGATCAAGTCTAGCTGTCAACCACCAACCTCAAGTAAGTTGGTCCTCATAAGCTAAGACCTCATTTTATTGGACCTTTCTCCATCCTTCATTGCATTGGCACCGTGGCCTATCACTTTGAGCTACCACCACATATGAAGATCCACCTAGTGTTTCATGTTTCCTTATTACGTTGATATGCTCCCTGGCCACCCCACTTCTCTTCCATCCAAGAAAGTTGACCTTGTCCAACCTTGGTTGATGAGGCGGAGGAGTATGAGGTCAAATGCATTCTCCAAAAAGGCATCTGTGTGTAATACCAAGAGCTAGCCATATGATCTAGATGTGAAATTCGGTTTGGTAACATCTAGAATGATGTTATACATGATGGTGAAAATAGATCAGATAGAAGTATCACCAAAAGAGTACTTCTACAAATAGGGCAGAAACCGAAATAGACTTGAGAACCTTAGAACCAATAGCTAGACATATGATTTAAAGATGAAAATTGGGTTGGTAACATCAGGAAGGATGTTACACATGATGGACTAAACAGATCAGAAAGAGGTATCACCAAAAGGGGACTTCTACTAATAGAGTAGGAACCAAAATATGCCTGAAATCTTTGAAGGCAATTTCGGAGGCCTAAACGGATGAATTAGGCCTCGAAAATGTGCAAATCCCCCCCAACACAAAAAAGGCAAGCCTTCCCTCACCCCTGCTTTGTCTTGTCAAGAGCTTTCCAACGGTACCTTATGTGATTCTAAGATTCCTACAGGAAGATTCCCTAAAAGATTTGCTCTGGTCAAAGCTTGTTTGACCAACCAGATAGGACCTAGACCAGACATGTCACCCATCCAAGTAAGTAATCCAAGGGTGGAGCTTGTTGACATGTCACCTATCTGTGTCCCTAATCCAATGGTGGAGCTTCCTTGGCGGAGATCCTCTGTAACAATATGGAATTAGCGACAAAGTCAATTGGGCTCACGAAGTAACACATAAGACAAATTAGCCTAGAATATTCCGAAAATATCTAGGAAGCTTCTTGGGAAGCTTCCCGGTTAGCTTAGCTTGCATCTTAAGTAAGTAGCTTCTAGAAGGAAGCTTCTAGAAGCTTCCAACTAGCTTAGCTTGCACGCCAAGTAGGCGGCTTCTAGAAGGAAGCTTCTTGAGAAGCTTCCTAGTTAACTTGGCTTGCACTCTAAGAAAGCGGCTTGAAGAAGCTTCTTGAGAAGCTTCTCAAGGGCCTTGTATGTTACCTATAAATACCAAAGCCAAAGCTCATGCTAGGCATTTGGATTTTTCCCTCATTCAAGTATCCCAATGTGAGTTTCTATTCTCCTATTTCTCTCCTCGGATTTGGTTTTTTACATTGGTATCAGAGCAAGAATGGGATGGATGGAATTTATGGACACCAAATCCACTTCCACCAAACCATTGGGACTTTCATGTCCAGATATTACCAAAGCATTGTTTCACACAATTCATCACCTCGCACTCTGGGCAAGATTTTCTACATATGATCACCGTGTTAGAGGAACCTTTGATACTTCCAATTGTAACTTATGGAGAACGGTGGACGTGTTGTATCTATGTGTTAATCAACTAGATAAATTGAGTGTAGTGGAATAGAGTAGTAGTGATGGCGGCAATACCGGATGTTATCTTTGCAATGCAACAACAAATCGAGCATCTTACTCGATTGTTGGATAAACGAGACCAGCAACGATGAGAACAGATAGACAGAGCGCCAGTTCGAGATGGAGAAGATTACATTCAATTTCCAAAACCCAAGGTGTTTGAAGGCAAGAATCTTCTAAGCACAGTGGAGAATTTTGTGTTTGAATGCAAACGTTACTTTGAAGCCACCAATCTTCAAGACAAGCGGAAACAAATTCTCTTGGCTTCTAGCCAATTGGATGGCATGGCAAAACTTTGGTGGCAATTTTGAGTAGAAAGAGCTGAACGACAAATTGTTACACCAATTTTGACATGGGCAGAATTCAAAGATGCAATACTTGGTCAATTTCAAATGATAAATGCCACCCGAGCCGCACAAGATAAATTGGCAGAGTTGAGGCAGATTGGCTCAGTGAGAAGCTACATCACACAATTTCAGAACATTATCATGCAAATTCTAGATATCCAAGAAGGTGAAGTTTTGGATCAATTTGTGCAAGGATTGAAGTCACAAACAAAATTGGAGGTGACCATGCGGGAGCCACAAAACGTAGAAGAAGCTATGCAATTGGCTAAGCATTTTGATTCCTTGGTTGCGACAAATTGGTCTTGACCTCGACCTGCACAAAGCCTACCAGTACACTATGCACAAGTGGAAGAACTGATACCAATGGAGATTGATGCTATCCAACGAATACCACTTGGCACAGCAGATAGAGAAAGATTAAGACAAAATAGAGGTTGCTTTTATTGTTGCCAAGTTGGACATTGCATTGCTGAATGTCCACTTAGGAATGGGCGATCTCAACAAGTTGCCCAGATGGAGTTTGGGGAAAAGAATGATCAGGGAAACAAAGAATCCCAATAGGAGATTTTGAGCCGCCTACTAGGAGCTTGATTAGTTCCAATGGGCTTGAAGGCTCGACCTATGCAAGTTTGCTTCACTTGCAAGGTACGATATCTAATCGGGGTTGTAAGATTTTGCTTGATTCTGGAAGTTCAAAGAATTGCATGTCTATGCAAGTAGTAAAGGAATTGGGTATTCCTATCAAGCCAGTGATTGGAAGTAGTTTGATGATGGCAGATGGTAGAAAAGGTTCTACATTCCGCACCTCGCATCCTGTTACCTTCAAGATTGGGAAGGAGTATTTGGAGTGTATGAGGTTTGTAGTGGCACCTCTATACTATGATATCATTCTAGGTCTACCTTGGCTTGAACGTCATAAGGTTCAATTTGATTGGACCCGACGTCAAATTCAAGTACAACACCAAGGTAGGAATTTCCGATTAGGTTGTCTGGCACCTCTGAGTAAGACACCTAAGAACAGTCAGTCCCAAGATGGGAAGTTTGTTGAGAAGGTAGCCATAGAGCAAATCTGGAAGGGAGATGAGTCCCAAGATGAGAAGTTTTCCAAGAAGCCAACCATAGAGCAAGCTTGGAAGAGAGATGAGTCCCTAGAAGGGAAGTTTGTTAATGAAGCAGCCATAGAGCAAGCTTTGGAGGAAGATAAGTCTGTATTCGTGGTGTGGATCAAGCCAATTGCACAAGAACAATCTGAGGAGGGCCAAGTGCTGCATCAAGCAACGGTTGATTGGATAGTTCAAGAGTTTGCAGATGTTTTTCCGAATGATCTGCCAAAGGGATTACCCTCTGATTGAGGTATGCCTTTCAAGATCAAGTTATTGCTAGGGAGTACTCCAGTGAGTAGACCAATCTATCGGCTCTCACCAAAGGAGTTGGAGGAGTTGCAAACAACACTTACAGAGTTGTTGGAGAAGGATTTCATACGACATAGTACCTCCCAGTGGGGAGCACCGGTACTATTTGTTCCAAAGAAGGATGGCGGACTTTGTTTCTGTATTGATTACCGTGAGCTCAATAAGCAAACCGTGAATAATGCATATCCCTTGCCTTGGATCGATGACCTGCTTGATCAATTAAGTGGAGCATGCCACTTTTCCAAGCTAGATCTTCGTAGTGGCTATTTGCAAATTCCTATTGAAGGAGAGGACGTGCAAAAGACTGCCTTTTGCACAAGGTATGGACATTTTGAGTGGAGAGTTCTACTTTTCGGACTCACTAATGCTCCAGCGGTCTTCATGGATCAGATGCATCGGGTGTTGGAGGGACTATTGGATCAGTCCGTGGTAGTGTTCTTAGATGATATCCTAATTTATAGTAGGACAGAGGCAGAACATAGGAATCATGTGCAAGAAGTCCTAAGACAACTACGACAGTGGAAATTTTATTGCAAGAAGTCAAAGTGTGCTTTTTGGGAGAAGGAGGTTACCTTCTTGGGTCATAAGATCTCATCAGAGGGGATCAAGATGGAAGAAGAGAAGATCAAGGCCATTACTGATTGCCTACCCCGAAGGATGCTACCGAAGTATGAGCATTCAATGGATTGGCCAGTTTTTACCGACGGTTCATCCACTATTATGCTCACGTGGTTGCACTATTGAATGACCTCTTAGGAAAGAACTTGAGCTTCCAATGGACCACCAAGCATGAAGAAGCATTCCAGAAGTTAAATCATATGGTGTCTTCAAGACCCATTCTTCAACCATATGATCCTCAACTACCTTGTGTGGTTGATTTTGATGCTTCTAACTTTGCAATTGGAGCTGTGTTGCAACAAGAATTTCCAGATGGACTACATCCTATTG
Organism: Lunularia cruciata; assembly: GCA_948567375.1. Classification (NCBI taxonomy): domain Eukaryota; kingdom Viridiplantae; phylum Streptophyta; class Marchantiopsida; order Lunulariales; family Lunulariaceae; genus Lunularia; species Lunularia cruciata. The sequence continues at coordinate 54,897,377 of OX419755.1, read as the reverse complement.
CCTTTGTGTCTCACCAACTAAATACAGCTGAAAGAAATTACTCTGCTTGAGATCGGGAACAACTTGCAATGGTATATGCCACCAAGGTATGGAGGCATTATCTCTTGGGGAAACAAGTGATCATGCAAACTGATCACAAGCCATTGTTGCAGACCTTACACCTAGAGCACATGAAGAGTTGACATCATCGATGGGAAGAGCAACTCCAATTGTTTGACATCAAACTTGAGTACAAACCAGGTCGGTTCCATGTCATCCCTGATGCTCTATCACAACGACCTGATTTGAAGTCTCTTCCTCTCATCACGGCAGCAATTACAACGGTGTCAATTGATCCTAAGATTCATAATGAGTTTTGGTTAGCTCTACAGCAAGATCCCTTCTTCCAAATGGTACATGGTCGGCTAACAACAGGTGATAAGGAGTACAACACCTTCTCCTTCAAGGAAGGCCTTCTATTCCATGCGGACCGGATCTATGTTCCAACCAAAGGTGATCTTCGACTTGTGCGCCTTCAAGAAGCCCATGATTTACCAATCGCTGGTCACATGGATGTGGACAAGACCTTGGGTACCTTCCAACATCAATGATGGTGGCCCAACATGACACGGGATATTTGAGAATTTGTCCAATCGTGTGAGAGTTGCCAACGTAACAAGGCCAGCAACCAAAAGTTGGGTGGACTCCTTCAACCGCTTGCCGTTCCATCAGCTTGTTGGGAGCATGTGAGCTTAGATCTCATCACATCCTTGCCAAAGACAAAACAAGGACACACCGCCATTGTGGTGTTTGTGGATAAGCTTAGTAAGCAAATCCACTTGGCACCAACCTGTGATACTGTGGATGCTCCAACCTTAGCGCAAATCTACTTTGACAATGTTTTCAAGCATCATGGAATGCCACGTGTACTCATCTCCAACCATGATCCTTGCTTTACCAAGAAGTTTTGGCAAGCACTCTTTCAGATACTTGGCACCAAGCTTGCTTTGTCCATGGCCTATCATCCTCAAACTGATGGACAAACCGAACATGCAAATTGCACATTGGAAGATATGTTGCGTGCATTTGTCAATGTCCACCATACCAATTGGGATGAATGTCTTGCCACTGCCAAATTTTCCTACAACAATTCCAAACAGGCAAACACCGGATTCTCTCCTTTCTTTCTCAATTTTGGCCAAGATCCGCTTGTTCCAGATTCTCTTCTTGCTCCCCCTCCATCTTAGGTTCCTCATACTTCCACATTCTTGACCACTATATCCCAATCTCTCCAATAAGCCAAGTCTTACCTCCTTGTTGCTCAAAATTGCCAAAAACAATATGCGGACCACCATCGTCGCGATCTTACCTTTGAAGTCGGTGATAAAGTCATGCTATCCTCTAGTAACCTCCCTCTCCCACTTGATACCCAAGTTCGTAAACTTGCTCCTAATTGGATAGGACCCTTTGATATCACCCAAATTGTCTCTCCTGTTGCTTATTGTCTTGCCTTGCCTTGTCACATGCGTATCCATCCTGTCTTTCATGTTTCCAAGTTGAAACCCTTTGTTCCTAACCCTCTTCTTTTTCCTCTCGAGTCCAACCTCCCCCTCTTCCTATCCCTATCAATGATCATGAGGAGTACAAAGTTGATTGTATCCTTGCGCGTCGCCACATTCAACGAGGCCATCACCAACATACGGAGTACAAGGTCCTTTGGAAAGGATATCCCCTTCATGATGCCACCTGGGAACCTCTTTCTCACCTCCAAAATGCACAGACGGCCATCCAGGAATTCAAAGCTTCACTAGCGACAAGGACGTCACCAACTAGTGGCGGGGGAATATGTAACAATATGGAGTTTAACGACGAAGTCAATTGGGCTCACGAAGTAACACATAAGACAAATTAGCCTAGAATATTCCGGAAGTATCTAGAAAGCTTCTTGGGAAGCTTCCCGGTTAGCTTAGCTTGCATCTTAAGTAAGTAGCTTCTAGAAGGAAGCTTCTAGAAGCTTCTAACTAGCTTAGCTTGTACGCCAAGTAGGCGGCTTCTAGAAGGAAGCTTCTTAAGAAACTTCCTAGTTAACTTGGCTTGCACTCTAAGAAAGTGGCTTGAAGAAGCTTCTTGAGAAGCTTCTCAAGGGCCTTGTATGCTACCTATAAATACCAAAGCCAAAGCTCATGCTAGGCATTCGGAGTTTTCCCTCATTCAAGTGTCCCAATGTGAGTTTCTATTCTCCTATTTCTCTCCCCGGATTTGGTCTTTTACATCCTCTTTGTCTATATAAAAAAGAGAAGGTGCTCCCTTAGGGCATCAATTGTTTGAGTGTGCAATCTGTGTTTTCTCTCTTCTCTTGTCCTTGAAGTATTACAATGGTATCAGAGCAAGTGTTTTAGTCCAAGAGAGTGGATCACCCCTCTTGGAATAGCACGAACTACTGAAACTGAGTAATTTGAGGTGGAGAACATAGAGTAGTTGCTACACTTAGGAAGGACTTTAGAGAGCAAATGGGATGGATGCACCGAGAGGCCAATTTCCTGCACCTAGCTTTCCATTCTCAAACCCATTCCACATCAAGGTTATGTATATCCAGCGTGAGCAGATGAGGGTATTGCTAGTTTATCACTTTGGCGTGGAATTCATGGACAGAGTGATGAACTCACCAAACCCGGTGATTCTACCTGTGGTGATATATGACAGAGAGTGGGATTTGACAATCTACATTCTATTATGATAAAATGGATATGAATGTCCCAAATCCTCTCCCTACAACACTCAAGTAGAAATCCGCTATGTAGTGAGGCCAAAATTGATGTTTAGAGATTTTGTGGTTAGGAATTTTGGTGAGGAGTATTATCAACAAGTGATAGCTTTTGAGGTCCCCATGGTAGTTCCAATAGTTTGTGCGCCTTCCAGAGTGATTATATTGACTCTGTATTGAAGTAGACATTAGCAATTGAGTGTTGCAAGAACCATGGATCCGCAATTGCAAGAGTTGGTGCAAGGAATGCAAGGGATGCTGAATGAATTTCAAGAGATTAAGATGATCATGGAGACATTACAAAGTCAAGTGCAGATCCTCAAGAATGATCAAGCCATGCAAGAACAAGAGCCGTCTCAAAACCCAGTACCTGCAACTGAAGTACTTGGAGAGGCATCCGTGCCTACGAACCCTATCAACGATGAAGCCCCATTGCTACTCCGGATGAAGAAGACCTGCAACATCAAACCTTATAAGGGGCAGCGTTTGATGGGAGTAGTGGAAAATTGGATCTCGAGAATGAATCAATATTTCCGATTGTTCTCAACAGAGATCACAAAGCATGTTGTAGGCGTGTTTGCATGTGGGTACTTGACCGATAAAGCCCTCACATGGTATGATGCTTGGGAACAATCCATGCTGGCAGAGAGAATGGAGGTCACATGGACAACAATGCAAGAAGGATTGCTGAAGAATTTCCAATCGGTGGATTCTGTGCAGATGGCCCGAACCCGACTATGGGGATTGAGATAGAAGAATAGCATACAAGAGTATGTGGAGGCTTTTTTGGATCTACAAGTTGCAATTACCGACATGAGTCCAGCAGAGGCTCTTGACCATTTCAAACGAGGGTTGAAAGAGCGGATTCGCTAAGAAGTCATGGTGCAAAATCCTTGCACGGTATTTGAAGCCATTGCTTGTACGCAGAGAATAGCAAGAGCATTAGGTGGAGGTGAAGGAGTAGCTCCACCTCAACATAATCGGGCAGAAATGCCACACATGGGTAGACTTGTACCAATGGAATTAGGCAACCTTTGATTCCGGGATCGAGGAGCACGACCGCTTCAAGGGGAGCGGGGACGGGTAGAAGAACAAAGAGATGGAGTCCCACGAGGAGAAGGGACTCGAGGAGAACAACGCCATTGTTACAATTGTGGCCGTATTGGGCACATATCTACCAATTGTCGCACTCGTTTCCCTAGAGGCCCTCGGCCTTCGTTCAGGTAATCTTTGAACAACATGGAGAGGCACATTGACAAGGAGGAGGTGGAAATCACTTCGGAAAATGAAGATTGCCAATAAAGGTACCTTGCGGCCTTACTGGCTCAATAAGGAAGCAGAGAAGCGAGGGAAGGAAGAAGAATAATGCATAACGATCCTGAAAGGCAACCTCACAATTGATTGTCGTGAATGGAATCCTAGAAGGTAATCAAGTGAGAGTATTAATAGATCCGGGAGCAACATAGAATTTCTTGTCTTGCTCTGTTGCAATAAGATTGGGAATAGATCTAGAGAGAGATGGAAGTGAAGAAGTAGAGTTACCAAATGGGCAAACAGAGAGGATTGAATCATTACCTAGACGGGTAACCCTCTCTGTAGGAGAATATCAGGAAGCAATTGAGTGGCAAGTGATACAATTAGCTCGTTATGATGCAATTTTAGGCATGCCATGGATGGAGCAGTACAACCTTATGGTGGATTGGAGGAAGAAAGTAGTGAGAACCCACCAATGGTCAATCATTGGGGTTAAAGAAAAATCACGCAGGCAAAAACTGCCTCTATATGTTGTAGGGACAACAATTGTCTGTAAGACCGATAGATCTTTTATGGGTCTAATAAGAGAAGTCCAGAGTGCACAACTCAATGGACAAATTCCTGAGAAATTGAAGGATGTGGTAGATGAGTTCCAAGATGTCTTTCCCGATGATCTACCCTCAGGATTACCACCAAAAAGGCGAGTAGATCACAAAATAGAGACACTCTCGGGGAAGACGCCTCCTTGTAAGGCCCCATATTGCCTATCACCTCATGAGTTGGAGGAGTGTAAGACTCAAATTGAGGAGATGTTGTAGAAAGGGTTCATCCAACCTAACTTATCACCATATGGGGCCCCTGTCTTGTTTGTGAAGAAGAAGGATAGTACAATGCGCATGTGCATTGACTATCGGGGTCTCAATCAGCAAACAGTGAAGAAAAAATACCCCTTACCTCGCATGGATGACCTGTTAGATCAACTCCATAGAGCAAGATACTTCACCAAACTGGACTTGTGAAGCGGTTACAATCAAATCCGAATTGCAGAGGAGGATGTGCACAAAACTGCCTTTCGAACCAGGTATGGCCACTATCGTGTGTATATACATTGCTACACAACATACATCACTATCAACGTCATAGAAGCACAACTCACACATAAGTCATATATAGACTCTAAAGTGTCACAATAATCAGATTGTTTAACACTTTCAACTCAACTCAACTCAGATCAGTACTTGATCTGTCACTCTATAAACTGCCAACAACTGGGCACTGATTACAGTCAAGCCACACTCACTCAAGCATAGAGAATCCAGGTAACGCTCACCGGCCTCTGTCCACCATAGCCAGGAACTCAAAGGCTCAACATCATAGAAGTGAGCTCTCTAGAGCTCACTTTGAAACTGTACCCCCCTAGACTTGAGCTAGCTCTAAAACCCTAACGGTCCCGCTAACGGCACACTTGACGGTGCAAACGGTGCAAAGTGACGGTGGGCTCCACCGTGAAGTCAGTACCCCAAACACCAAATCAGACTGTCGGAAAGTAGTCCTTGAGAAACTACTAGAATAACTCTAACTACTATCACTGGAACTCCGATGTCCAAGCAGCTAGATGCGGAACTACAAATGGCGTGACAACTGTCGTGCGTCTATACATCGCTACACAACATACATTGCTGTCAACATCATACACTATAGAAGCACAACTCACACATAGGTCATACATAGACTCTAAAGTGCCACAATTGCCCCCCTAGCTGGCGGTTAGGTCCCTCTAACTCCAGATAGCCATCTACTCTAAGTATATGGTATACCCTCTAATGGGTAAAGATCAGGAGGCCGGGTGCCATGGACCCCATCGTTCGTCGCCTATCTGCAATCTATACCATATAAAGGATGAACTAGCTATAGGTCAAGTACATCTAGGACATAACCATTGTTCTTGAGGAACCACCGTGAGGGGAGGAGTCATACATGCCATATGCCATCCTCTCGAACAGCTATCACACACTAACATAGTAGCAGCTCCACCAGAAGAGCCACATAACATACACCTCAAGCCTGCACGTACAAGTGCCAAGCTTGGGTCCATAGTACCATCAATGTTTGGGAGGTGGCATGGCGCACAATTGCACACATGATCCTTCCAAACAACACCATCACGTCCTTCTAACACAAGGACTCCAGATGGCAAAACCTCGCGCACTCTCAAGATAGTGTGGCCTGTAGAAACATCAAAAGTCATCGGTGCTATCTACTGTAGATATACATAGTTGCCTGGATGAAATCGACAGATCGAGGGTCTATAACCTCCTCCTTGAATGGTAGCATAGCGTAAAGTATCTCTATGCTGAGCAATTGCCAAGTTCTCAAAGGCCATTGGCATCACTCTCCGAAAGATCTCTGCCCGCTGAGAACATGTGCTCATCTATACATCGGGGTCATCCAAGTCCAAAACTACAATAGCATCTCGACGAATAGCTGCAGGTAAATCTGGATCTTGTCCATAGAGTAGAAACTATGGAGAGAAGGATACTAAGGAGGCTTGCCGGCTGAACCGATAGCCCATGGCCAACCAAGGTAACTGGAGATCCCAATCTCCCAAGAGGCCTCTCTGCAAACCATACTTTTGCAATCCTCTCTTCACCGTCTAAACCACTCTCTCTGCTAAGCCATCTGCCTCAGGGTGATCTCAGGATGTAGTACGGTGATCAATCAAAGCCTTGTCACACAAGACCTGAAACTCTCCCAAGAACTCTGTACCCTGATCAGTCAAAACCTCAATTGGTGCACCAAAATGACTAAGAACTCGATCCAGTAACAAGTAAGCTGTCCCTTCACTAGACTTGTCAGGAAGTGCCACCAACTCAATCCACTTGGAGAAGTGCTCCACCATCACCAAAACATACTGATGATGTCTCACAGTCAACGGTAAAGGTCCGGTGAAGTCCAAACTCCAACAGTAACCCAATCCCATGATAGGTAATGGGTGTAACTATGGGATAGGAGCATTGAATGATGCTCTAACTCGGTCACAAACCACACATCTGGCAATAAACTACTGTACCTCGGTCTGCATACCGCGCCACCAATAATGACTCTGAAGTAAGCTATACGTATGCTTTACTCCAAAATGTCCTAGCTCCTCATGAGCATGACGGACCAACTGTGGTCTTTGAGATGGAAGTGGTAATACTCGCACTCTACCATCCTCCCATACACGCAAAACGTGTCTACCCTCCAATCTGAACCGTCTGGCTTGCTGAAGAACACGGTCTCTCTCCTTGGCCCCAATTGTGCCACCCACAACACCAGTGCGAAGATAGTCCATCACTAAGACATCATCATGAATGTCTTGCTGAACTGTACCGATATCTTCACTCTCTGGATCTGTGACCTCAATAACTCCTCTTGTATGTGCTGAGAGCGATACCACCAAAGCCTCTGCAAATATACACAGAAAGGCCGATGCATGCCAACTTGGCACCATCTCCTCATTTGTCTCACCATGCCAACGTGCTCCGGTCTGATCCTGCTGGCTGGGACATGGGTTTCTACTGAACCCATCTGCATCACGGTTCACCACTCCAGGTCTGTGAACAACCGTGAAATCATACTCCTGTAAAATCAGAGCCCATCATGCAAGCTTCCCTGAAAGCTTGTCGGAATCCATCAACCACTTTAGCGGCTGATTATCAATGGTGAGAATGAAGGGGTTACCAAATAGGTAACATCAGAAATGTGCTACTGCCCAAACTGCTACCAAGCACTCTCCCTCATATGAACTATACTTCACCTCCGCTGAATTGTTGGAGCGACTAGCATAGGCCACCACAAACTCCTTCCCCTCATCATCATGTTGGGTGAGCACCGCTCCAAGCCCCAACATACTCCAATCAGTATGAACTTGAAATGGTCGTCCCTTGATCGGTCTCCTCAAAATAAGAGCAGATGTCAACCTCTCCTTGAGCTCTACAAAAGCTCTCTCCTGCTCATCTCCCCAACACCACTCTTGTGTAAGCTTGGTCAGCTTCGTCAAGGCCTTGGCAATGGCACTCAATCCTCTAACATAGCGGCGATAGAAGTTTGCCAACCCAAGGAATGCTCACACTCTGCTCACATCCGTAGGCCGAGGAATACGTGCAATAGCCTCCACCTTGGTCGGTTGGACACCAAGTCCTCCGGGATAGATAGTGTGACCCAAATACTCAACCTGCTCATGGAAGAACCTACACTTCCCAAGATGTAATTTGAGTCAACCTCTCAAACACCTCCAACAACTGTCTCTCATGCTCCTCCACAGTAGTGTTATAAACCAAAATGTCATCAATATAGCACCGAGCAAAATCCAATCCAGCTAGGATCCTATCCATGACACTCTGGAACTCAGCAGGAGCGTTCTTCAACCCAAATGGTAAGAACCTCCACTGATATAACACATCCTTACCGTGAGGATCAATAGCCCAAAATGTTGTCTTGGACTTATCCTCCTCCTTGATCGGCAACTGATGATATCCCGCTCGAAGATCCAAAGTACTGAAGACCTTTGCATGCCCAATTGCATCAAAAATCTCCTCCGGTGTAGGCATGGCATACCAATCAGCCCTGGTCTGTTGGTTGATAGGACGGTAATCTCCACACATCCATCCGCCTATCTATATAGTTGCCATGCATATCCTTCTTGGCTGGCATCACTATTGCTGATGCATACTCTCCATGTGAAATCTCTACCAAACCAACCTCAAAAAGGTCACTACTCCGGCTCTAAATCAATGCCCTCTCCATATCACTATATTGATAAGGACATCGGAAAACATGTGTGTCGCTAGTCAGCTCAATCCGTATACCAGGTCCCTTCAGAGCACCTAAATCCTTCATACTGAAGGCAAAACAACTCGTGTGACTCCTCAAGAACCTCCAAACCCTCCATCTTTCCTCTCTAGTAAGCTTGGGTCCAAGATCTGGCTCCCAAGTATCCTCTGTAACTGTAGTAGGAGTGGAAGATGTACTGATTGGCTGCTACACTAGGCCCTTGGGAGCAATAGTGTCATGCTCCCGACCACTAGAGGTCCCAACCTCTGTGTGAAAAACTCCCTCCACTTTGGCTGCAAGCTCCACACCTCCTCTAGCTGCATCCCATGTGGACCAAGGGTGTAATCCAAGTAGCCCACGCTCACCTGGATGGACTCCAAGTAGACCACTCTCCCTAGTAGCTACTGGATATGTCCCAAGAATACCATGTCCACTCAGTCCATCGCCCCCAGCATGTGCTTGAATCATCTCGATAGGCACAGGGCTCACAAGTGTCCGAGTGGTGATGCCTATCAAGCGCATCCTACGCTGCTCTGCCAAGCCAAGGCTCACAATCCAGGTCAAACAGTTTAGGTCCATAGCCTGACCTAATACCTAATGCCTAGATGCCTCTGACACTGCTGGAACAACGGTAATACCGGTGCAAAAACCCATTGCCCGCTCTCTCTCATCAATGTTGGGCTCCACCAACTGCTGTAACTGTGAGTCCTAAACAAGTCCAGGACCTCCCTCTCGAAAAGCATGAGAGCCTGGGAAACTCATGAGTGTGGGAAATGCAGCTCTAGGCTGTCCAACTAGGTTCACCACTGCCATAGGTGACCTATCAGCCACTACCACTGTCTGAGACTGACACCCAACATCCAAGATATCATCAACAAGAATGTGGTCCAATCGCTGAATCCCATCATAAACACACTGTAGAACCTCTCTGGGTAAGAGGTTTGTCCACCAAAGATGAAGACAATGAGCCCGTGATCCCACTCTGGCTGCATCTAACAATACAGTAGGTCCCATCCAAGAATGGACCTGATGTATACTCGCCACCACTCTAGTGCAAGAATCACCCATCAAGGGAACGTTCTCCAAAAGGTAAGCTGGAGAAACAGATTGATGAACCTGGAGATGTAGTATTCGTAACATCTCCCAAAACACACCAAAACGAGGATCCTAAAGACCCAAACCGTGGCCCGCACGTGTATGTCCCTGACATGGCCATCCAGAAATCACCAAGTGAATAGGCCCATGTCTCTCTAGGTCATGCACCCCCAGTAAGGAAATGTCTCCGGGTAGGGCCTTCTAGTAACCTCTGACTGCTAACATTGGTAATAACTCCGGATACCTATATGCCAAGTGTGCCACATGATGTAGAGAGACTCGCCTAGCAGTCTCATCTCTCTCTACATACAAGTACCTCTGTACTCAAATACCCGCTTGTAACACCGTAGCTAGTCTGGGGCTAATACCACCAAACAACTCCAATAGACATATCCCCTCTACTAGATACTGCCAAGCAATGAGTGTGGTATCCAGAGGTGTCAAAGCAATCGCCTCTAGAGGCTCATCCTCACACTCATCTCCGGATGGTACAAAGGCTCCACTCCAAGCCTACTGCACCAACTGATCTGCATGCTGCTGCAATGCCTCCTCTGAACTCCATAATGGAACATCCAAGGTGGATGGAACAATCCCACTCGTACTCCAAAGCCAAGTGATCTCCTCTGGTACTGGAGTATCCTCTGCATGGGCGTTCCCCTCCAACAAGTCACCAAGCCAAGTAATTGCACCGTTGAAAGCTAAAACTAATGCTGCCATGGTCCCAGACTGTAGTGAGCCAAGATTGCCACTATTGAAGCGTATTGGTAAGCGACATACCCATCCCTCACCAGACTGCCAACCAGGTCTATAAGAGGTTGTCTCCTCCCAATAGTCAATGCTGAAACCCATGGGGTATAACACTACTCCCCCAACTAGCACATCATATGACTCAGCTATCGTCGCAATAGCCTGAGCTCTCACCACCGAGCTATCAGTCGGATGACCAGGCTGAACCTGGACAACAAGCTCTCCACGTGTGATGTATTGTGTCGAACCACCACCTAGAGATGTCTGGATCTGAAATGGACACCTCTCCACATTGGTCTTCCGTAACTCCAAACCAACAACTTCAGCCTTTCCCAACATAAGGGGCTGCGCACCAGAGTCTAACAAGACTCTCTACGGTGTATAGACCTTCCCTGAAGGTCCCACCAAACAAAAAGTCCCCCTCTGGTTATCCAATAGGACAACACCAGGTGTAAACCGCGCTCTCTCAAAGGCCGGTCTAGCTGGCAACTCCTCCAGTCTAGCCGCTATTGCCTGCCATAAACCACTGGTCGCTGAATGGATCCCATGCTCCTCAACCAAGTCAGCTCCACTACCAACCATCTCTGCTCTAGTAGTAGCAACTGCACCATCCCTACTCTCACACAATGTGGCAGCCAACCAGAACACTGGGGCTGGGTCAACCCCCAATGTAAACATATAATTGGCTGAAAACAAAGGATGCCGCATAATCAGCTAAGCCGCCCCCAACATCATGCTAGACTCAGTCTATGTAGTAGTAGGTGGCTGACTAGTAGGTAGTCCATCATGTACTCCATCACCACCTACCACACTTGCACAGGGACGTCTAAGAACCATGGATGTCGTCTGCAATGCCTCAGATAGCGTGAAAGATTGGGGAAGTCTGACCTGCCTCCCAACCTCTCCTCTCTGTGGGTCCAACTCCACTGATGCTCCTCTAGGCTCTGGAGCACATACTGCACTCCTAGTCATTGCTGCAGATGCATCCACTTGTGCTGCTCTGCACATGAAGTCCAAAGCATCTCTATCACCAGCATATGAGGTGGAAGCCTCAACACCCAAATCTGATCTCCCCTGAGCAATAGCCATACTAGCCAATCTCTGCTCCAACTGCTCAATCCGAGTAGCCATAGTTGTGTTAGAAGTAAGGGCAGGTACTGCACCCCTACTAGGTGTAGATCCTCTACCACCACCTCTACCACCTCGTCCTCCATGAACTGGAGCTCCTCTACTACCTGCCATAGCAGCCCTACCACTCCGTAACTCCGGGTGTAGGTCAAAACACCGGTCACTAGTGTGACCAAATCTGTGGCAGTGCTCACATTGCCTTTGTGCTGGTTGTGATGCACTAGAGGTATCAGGTCCGCTGCCCTGAGTACATTCTCTCCGATGGTGAGGTCCACCACAAGTCCAACAAGCAACACCACCACTCACTGGTTGTTGCTGACCCAAAAATGAGGGTAAGGGTCTAACTCCTAGGCCCTCCAACGCTCCATAGGATCTGGGCTGTCCACCCTGTCCTCGAAAACCAACTAGGCGTGGTACACTCTGCTGCACTCTAGAAGAAGTCACAGTCGTGGATGAGGTCTCTCTACCAAATCCAGATGTCACCACTCTCTCCTCCACCATATTGAGCTCAATACGCTCAGCCAAACCAAAGACTACTGCCAAGGTGGGCAAAGTAGCCTGCAACAATGTAGCATCATGAACTCTACGTCGCAACTCCTTGTCCAGTATCCCATACCAAAACTGGACTGCCTGGGCCTTAGTAACTCCTTGAGTGAAACTGATCAGCCGCCTCATGCAAGTGTATGCCTCGCGTAGGCTCTCTCCAGCCTTCCGCTAGAACTCTTGCAAGCTCCTCAGCTTGTCAGTCCGCACTCCCTGGTAGCTCTACCTCTAACATAGGAAGAACTCCACCATGGGGTTAAACCCCGGTACCACACCACCTCCTGCAATAGTACCTCCAATTGTAGTAGCACTATCTCCAACTAGTGCACCTCCACTAGCTCCACCAACACTACTTGAGCTAGAACTCGTGGGTACAGTCAATCTACTCATGGCCACCGAGCCTAAAGTGATGGAGACATAGTGTGGAGACCAATATTGTCTCCATAACTCAATCTCCTCCAAATGAGCTCTCCTGAACTCATGGTAGTCATCCATCGGTGGACCCTCCAAATGCTGAAACAACCCCTTCCATGCCATGAAGGGTGTGAACAAAGTCGGGTTCCGCATCTGCTGTAGATCACACCAACTATTGAACTCCTGGATGAAGTCATCCAACTCAATGGTACCCACTATACCACAGTAACGCCTAGGGCCTTTGGAGGCCCCATAAATCTCATCCATGTCCCACAACAACGGTGCGGACACACCAAGTGCACTCTCAACTGAATCAGCTCTTGTGTCGAACTCCAACTCAGAGTCAATCTCCTCCCTCACTAAGACCTGAGATACAGGCTGATACCGAGCACCACTCCGAGTAAACCCACTGCAAATTGTAGGGCTAACTCCTCTGGAATCTCCAAAGAACTCCGTCGTGACCACGTAACCACACCAGCAAACCCGAACCACCAACTGCAACCGCAAGTTGCAACCGCAAGTACCCCACCAAGTACCAACACCACCACGTGCCAACACCAACTAAATACCACCCACTAATGTAACTCTAACCAAGATAACTACACTAGGGGAAGGGCAACCTGTAACCTACCATCATAACACACACTCTCACGATCTGTAGGTCATCACTTCTTGCCTCACCGGAGAGAAACAAAGGTAGTCTAACTGGTCATCACTCCAACCTCACCATCGAGAGCACACCAGAGCACCAATGCTCAAAAGTCAGGGCACCTCACACAAACGTGGTACACAAACAGGAAGCAGAGAATGGAGGGGATCCAATCACAAGAAATCTAAACAAAAACCCTCCATCTCATAACACAACACGGGACTGACTCTGCCACCATTTGGCATTTGACATAAGAGCAGTTCGGATCTAAGTCTTAAGCTACCAGGATCACCAAGAATGGGATCAAACTGCCTCTCCTAGCCAAAGCTACATGTGTATAGATAATAGTGGCGCAGTCACTAGGACAACAAGTGAGGGTGGACCAGTTGGCTAGGGCACCAATCTAGGAACAAGAGATCTAGGGGTCAAACCCTATTGCACACAATCTAGCAGGAAAGGCAGATTTTGCCTACCAATGACCAAGATCTACTCTAAACTAGCTAGCCTCACGCCAACAAGCTAGCTTGCTGGCCCTTCTGGTCCTTCTAGGCCTTCGTAGCCCTATGCCTCGAAGTCTCAAAATGCTGAAATTCAGCCAGATGAGGCCTTTCTTGTTGCCACTTTGAACCTCCTCCAAAATTGGCGAAACTTCTCCAAATCTGTGAAAGTCTTCCAAACTAGCGAAACTCCTCCAAATCTGGCCAAACAGCAAAAACTCCTCCAAATCTGGCCCAAAATCTGACGTAAACCCTAAAGATGGCTGTCTGCCAAATCCCTTGCTAACTTTCCACTCGAGCCAAATTTACAAAATGGGTTTTTCCAAAACACAAATTCATGAGAAGAGCTTCCCAACTCCACCTTCAATTTGACTTTTTGAGCCCAACTCGCAGCAAATTGGTCCTACCTTCACCTCTTGAGCTCAAAATCACAACACAGCTCAAAAATTGCTCCTTCTTTGCTCAAAATTTGGCCAGCGCTTCTGCACACCGTCCCCCTAACTGCCAAATCTGCATCACTTGAACGAGCTTTTGCACACTAGGGAAACACAGAACTTGAATCGAGCTACCACGATCCACCGAGCTTGGAGATACCATCAACACTCAATGTTCCTGCACCTGATTTCCCCCTGACTTCACTTCTCTGATATAATTAGATTGCTTAACACTTTCAACTCAACTCAACTCAGATCAGTACTTGATCTGTCACTCTATAAACTGCCAACAACTGGGCACTAATTACAGTCAAGCCACACCCACTTAAGCATAGAGAATCCAGGTGACGCTCGCCGGCCTCTATCCACCATAGCCAGGAACTCGAAGGCTCAACATCAGAGAAGTGAGCTCTCTGGAGCTCACTTTGAAACTATACCCCCTAGACTCAAGCTAGCTCTGAAACCCTAGCAGTCCCGCTGACGGCACACTTGACGGTGCAAACGATGCAAAGTGACGATGGGCCCCACCGTGAAGTCAGTACCCCGAACACCAAATCAGACTATCGGAAAGTGGTCCCTGAGAAACTACTAGAATAACTCTAACTACTATCACTGGAACTCTAGTGTCCGAGTAGCTAGATGCGGAACTACAAATGGCGTGACACCACTTTGAGTATCTTGTGATGCCTTCAATGAACCTGCCACTTTCATGAGTCTAATGAATGACATATTTTGTCCATACTTGGATAAGTCTGTTATCGTCTTCTTGGATGATATCTTAGTATATAGTAGCACGATGACAGAACACAAACAACATCTACGAGAGGTCCTCCAGATTCTAAGACAGAATCAGTTGTACGCCAAAATCTCAAAGTGTGAGTTTGGCAAGTTTGAAGTAGACTACTTGGGGCATAGAGTAAGTGCAGAGGGCATTCAAGTATTGACAGATAAAATAGAGGTCATTCAAAAATGGAGTGCCCCAAAAGATCAAACTCAACTTAAGAGCTTCTTGGGGTTGACGGGATTCTATCATAGATTTTTCAAGGACTTCTCCAAGGTTGCACAGCCTTTAACGGCACTACTTGGCAAGGGGAAGAAGTGGACATGGGGAACTGCACAAGAGTTGGACTTGCAAGAATTGAAGGCCGCCTTGCTACATGCACCAATCTTGAAGTGGTATGACCCAAAACGTCCAATCAAGTTGGCCACAGATGCATCAGGCGTAGCAATAGGAGCAGTCCTACAACAAGAGTGGCATGGCGGATAGCATCCAATTGCATATTTCTCTCAAAAGTTGTTACCAGCAGAGCGCAACTACCACACCATAGAACGAGAAGAGCTGGCCATCATTCTAGCAACCAAGCATTGGAAGCACTACTTGGGCGAGAAGGCATTTGTAGTAGAGACAGACCAAAAACCTCTAGTCTACCTCAAGACGCAAAAGGATCTACCTCATCGCCAAATTTGGTAGGCAAAGTGGCAACAACACTTCAACATGACAATCACCTACGTGGAAGGTAAGAAGCAACTTGCAGATGCATTCACCCGCATGCCAATGGCCAACAACTTGGTGGCAGAGGTTAAGATTAACCCTAAATTCAGGCAAGAGATTCTGGCAGCTACAAAAACTGACCCACAGATTGTAGAAGCACAATCATCCAAAGGTGTCACCAGTACCCAAGGACTCACCTTTTGGGATGGCAGATTATGGATCCCAAATGTCCCAAAATTACGCACCACCATTCTAGCAGAATATCATGATTCGGCCATTGCAGCTCATGTCGGAGTGGACAAGACCTTGGATGCAGTCAAGCGCCATTACTATTGGCCCAAGATGAGCAACGACGTGATGGACTATGTGCGTAGCTGCCTACTTTGCCAACAGAACAAAGCTTCTAATCAAGCTCTTGAAGGGCTCCTTCAACCTCTCCCCACTCCTACCCAACGTTGGGAACAAGTGAGTATGGATCTCGTCTGTGAATTACCCAAGACCACCTCAGGGTTTGACTCCATTGTGGTCTTTGTGGACCGGCTCAGCAAAATGATTCGTGTACGCCCTACCACCAAGGAGGTGACCGCTCCACAACTAGCTCAATTATACTTAGATGCAGTCTTTGCTCACCATGGCTTATCTAGAGTACTCATCACCGATAGAGGCACCCAATTCACCAGCTTGTTTTGGCGAACACTCTTTGGGTTCTTCAAAACCAAGTTGGCCTTGTCCATAGCTTACCACCCCCAAACAGATAGCCAAACAGAGCGGGCTAATCGCACAATTGAAGACATGTTACGCGGCTTCACCTTAGAAGAGCAAGAGAGGTGGGACACCCTACTCCCATTGGTGGAATTTGCTTACAACAATTCAGTGAATGCATCCACCCAGGTCACTCCATTCTTCCTCATGTATGGTGAGCATCCCTTCACACCTTCTAGCTTGATGAAGATCCGTCCAGTGGCTACCAAGGTCGATGCAGTCAACACATTTGTTTCTAGAATCCAACAAGGTGTGGAGAGCACCAAGCACAAATTATAGATTGCACAAAATTGACAGAAGCAGTATGTTGATGCACATTGTTGGCACATGGAGTTCAATGTTGGGGATCAAGTGTGGCTATCAACAACCAACCTCACATTAGTTGGACCTTGTAAGCTCAAACCTCGTTTTATTGGGCCTTTCTGATTCTTCGTTGCATCGGCGCTGTGGCTTATCACCTTGAGCTACCACCACACGTGAAGATCCATCCAGTCTTCCATGTCTCCCTACTACGTAGATATGCTCCCCGATCAGGCCAAGGTCATTCCACACCAAACATTTGACCTTGTCCGACACTCATTGATGGCATAGAGGAATATGAAGTGAAGCGGATTCTCCGGAAATGCATGCATGGTACTCGCCACCTACGGGTGGACTATCTAGTACAATGGAAAGGTTACCCCCTCTATAAAGCCACCTGGAGCCCGCTGCCAATTTGGCACATGCACTTGTGTTGGTGCAAGCATTTGAGCAACAATTGCACAACGAGGACGTTGTGTCTTAAAAAGAGGGAGGTCTGTAATACCAAGAGCTAGCCATATGATCTAGATGTGAAATTTGGTTTGGTAACATCTAGAATTATGTTATACATGATGGTCAAAATAGATCAGATAGAAGTATCACCAAAAGAGTACTTCTACTAATAGGGCAGAAACCGAAATAGACTTGAGAACCTTAGAACCAATAGCTAGACATATGATTTAAAGGTGAGAATTGGGTTGGTAACATCTAGAAGGATGTTACACATGATGGATTAAATAGATCAGAAAGAGGTATCACCAAAAGGGGACTTCTACTAATAGAGTAGGAACCAAAATATGCCTGAAATCTTTGAAGGCAATTTTGGAGGCCTAAACGGATGAGTTAGGCCTCAAAAATGTTCAATTACCCCCCCCCCCCAACAGAGGAAAGGCTGGCCTTCCATCCCCCTGCTTTGTCTTGTCGAGAGCTTTCCAATGGTACCTTACGTGATTATGAGATTCCTACAAGAAGATTCCTTAAAAGATTCCTCCGGTCAAAGCTTGTTTGACCAACCAAATAGGACCTAGACCAGACATGTCACCCATCCAAGTAAGTAATCCAAGGGTGGAGCTTGCTAACATGTCACCTATCTGTGTCCCTAATGCTATGGTGGAGCTTCCTTGGCAGAGATCCTCTTTGTCTATATAATAAAGAGCAGGTGCTCCCTTGGGGCATCGATTGTTTGAGTGTGCAATTTGTGTTTTCTCTCTTCTCTTGTCCTCAGAGTATTACACCGTGGTATTTGCCATCCGTGCATGGAATATTTGGTCCATTAGAAAGAGTACCCACTATACGAGGCAACATGGGAACCAACAACCAACTTGACCAACGCACCAATGTTAGTTCAATCTTTTCATGTTTTAGTTCAACAAGGACATTGCGTCTTTAAAGGAGGAGGTCTGTAATGAAAGCAATTAGACATATTATCTAGAGGTGAACATTGGCTTGGTTACATCTAGGAGAATGTTGTGTACAATGGGCTAGGTAGATCAGAAAAAGGTGTCACCAAAAGAGTACTTTTACTAATAGGGCAGAAGTTGAAAATAGCCTCAAAACTTTAGAGCTAATTTTGAAGGCCTAAACAGATGAATTGGGCTTTGAAAATGGAAAGATTCCCACCCTCAAGAATTATAAGCTCTCCTTCTCCCCCTTATGATTTGTCTTGTCAAGAGCTTTCCAACAATACCTCACCCATGCAAATTTGAGCTCCCTATAGGAAGATTCCCTAAAGATTCCCTTTGGTCAAACCCGTTTGACCAACTAGATAGGACAAGGACTGCCATGTCACCCATCCAAACAACTAATCTAAAGATTGAGCTCAATGATAGGGCACCAATCCATGTATCTGATCCAAGGGTGGAGCTTCCTTTGAAGGGATCCTCTTTGCTATATAATAAAGAGAAGGTGCTTCTTTGGAGCATTGGAGGTTTGAGTGTGAAACTTGTATTTTCTCTCTTGTATCTCTCTTGGAGAGTTCTCTTGTCCTCAGAGTATTACATATTGTCATTCTTGCGTAGAAGTGGATTGCAAAGTAGTTCATTCCTTGCAGAAGTAACATACATCTATGTCTAATGTTAAACATACTAGCACAATTGATATTTTCTTTGGTAAAGACATTCTCAAAGAAAATGGCTTGGTTGATATTCAAGTATGTCATCTTCTTTAACCAAAACAACTTCATCAATGCCAATACAATTTCTCTCTTTATGGGTCTTTGTAAATTGTCACCTTAAACTCATTTCTTACAATGCATGGTTATATAAACAAGTCATTCAACTTTCTGTCCATCTTTACAATCTCCTTGTATTGTATATCTAAAATGTATCCTCCTTGTGAACCTATATCCTTTGTAAGCACATTGCATCCATGTTCTTTTGTCCATTTGTTGGGATTTCCTCTTGGAGTATCTTGACTTTGGTTTTGCACTTCTAAATCTCATGGGCAATGTTTATCACATGCAACTCCAATCCTGCATCAAGAATGTAAATGAAGTTTCTTTAGTAGATTACTTTGCTCCCTATTGGAGGTATGCAAAAATTCAATCTTTGCATTGTGTTCTTCCCTCTTAGACCATTTTTCATAGCCATTGTCCTTTGTTGTATAGTCAATTGTTCAAACAATCAATTCTCCTTTCTTTGTTTACACTTTGCCCCAATCAATCCTCTTAAAATTGCTCTTAAAATTGCCTAATTGACACTACTTTCTTCTACATGAAGTAATTTGTCACAAAAATTTTAGGCTTAAAATCAATTTGCAAACCTAAGAGAAAATTATCCTTGTGGTAGGGAAGGCACATTTATACTCCTAACTGGATTATGTCCAATTGCCTTGTCATTCTTTTGTCATATCACTCAGGTATGAATTGGTGTGTAGTTCTTGCAACAGCTATCAATGGAATTCATGGATCATCAAACAAATTCAAATCCCTATACATTCTCCCAATCATTCTTTGTCTTTGGCAAAATACTCTTTGCTTTTGAGATCTCTTTATTTTTCTTTGGCTCCCATGACATATTTTTGTTCTTCTTATTGTTGTACTTTGCCTCAAGTCAATACAAAGACTATTTCCAAGTAACCAAACTTCTTTTCTATGAAGGGATAATCTCCTACAAATGAAATGCAGTGATAATCCACCAAATGAAAGGATAATCTTATAAAAATATATATCATTATAATACTTCAAATTAAAAGTGAAAATAAAAGAAATAAAACCAAAAATTTCCAAAATTATCGATACCATAATCCCTTTTATGTTATGAATTACCTAAGCTAAAGGTGAAAAAGGATCCTAATCATTTAAAATTTGCACTTGAGGACATAGAGGGAAGATTTTCTACCCTCAAGTATGGTCTAAATGTTACTAAGGAGAAGAAGGAAACATTCAAAGAGATTCTACACAAGTACATCCATGTGTATACTTTTGGTTATTAGGATCTCAAAGTAGACACTTTGGAGGAGCACCCAAATAGAAGTGGAGCCACATACAAGACCTATTTTCCAAAAGGAATGTTGTATCATCTAAAAAGTTGCTAAAAGGAATGTTGTATGTTGTCAAAAAGAATGTTGTATCATTGATACTGTTGATTGTGAAAGAGAAGATTAATAAGCTCAAAGAGATGGGTTTGTCTTTGAGGTAGAAAATTCAAAACTGATGTCTCTTATTATAATTTTTAAGAAGAAAGATTAAAAACTTTAGGTAGATGTGGATTAGAAGAAGCTCAATTTTGGTATAAGAAGGAGTATTAAGGCTCCCAAGAAGGAGTTTAGAGAAAGATATTTTGATAGTATCAACCATGATAAGGTGAAGATGTATCATACTATGAAGGTAAGGTTACCTT
Organism: Lunularia cruciata; assembly: GCA_948567375.1. Lineage (NCBI taxonomy): Eukaryota > Viridiplantae > Streptophyta > Marchantiopsida > Lunulariales > Lunulariaceae > Lunularia > Lunularia cruciata. Next base: position 54,876,665 of record OX419755.1, on the reverse strand, counting down.
CAGTCTATGGACAAGTGAAATCTTTGTCTGGGTTTAATGTAGTACACATTGGTGCATGTATCTTCTATTAAATATTGAGGATAGTATTGCAAGTAAATGAAATATATTTTTTTAATGGAGTTTAACCAAGCTTCTAAATTAGCAATGATTAGGTAGAATTAGTCACACCAAGACAAAGGTGATTCTATTTTAGAGAGTTTGAAAGAGTAAGCACCATTATTTTTGGTTTCAATATATTGACCTTGTACTGTTCCTTGATATTTGGCTTTGAGGAAAACATCACTAACTCTTTAGTCTACAACCCTTTTTGGTATAGAATTTTCTATAATTTATAGAAAGCCCATGAAAAGGAACCTTTGACTCAATGCTAGTTCAAGATAAGACCATATACTTATAGTGATTATTCTAAGAGTTCGGATATTCCTTTAGACTTTTAATTTGAGATGAATTTTAGTCTAGTAAATTAAGTTTTTCTAGTAATTAGTAACATTTGTGTGTAAGTATATCATAAGTATATAAACAAGGGTTGAGGGTGTACTCACCATCCTTTTAACCTGAATCCTATATAATTAACCACCTTAACTCCTTCACAAGTAGAATCTTCCTTCTCCATTTCTTTTCAAAGTAGATTACTAACTCCTTGGTTTTAAAAGACCAAGGAGAGAAATAGGAAAATAGAAGATTGGAGTGGAATATCACATTGAAACTCTCAAGTGAAGGAGACTCCCAATGCCTAGCTTGAGTTTGGCTCAGGTATTTATAGATCATTTGGGTACAAGACTCCTAAGAAGCTTCCCAAGAAATTCCTTCTAGGAGCCGCCTTACTTGGAGTGCAAGCTAAGTTAGCCATCAACTTGGCATACAAGTTACCCTACCCTTAGAAAGTTCTTAGAAGCTTCTCACCAAGAAGCTTCTTGCATGCTTCTAGGATATTCTACACACAAGCTTTCTTGATACTTCTAGGACATTCTTAGGCTAGTTCTACTTCCTTTTGTTATATTAGCGATTCATTAGCTTCTACTTACTCATTTTCTAACTCCATATTACTACATTGGTGGAAAACAATATCTTTCACCATGGTATAAGATCTAGATCTTGTTGCAATGGTCTTCTTCTTTCTCATATGTATCTTAAACAAATCTTGTATATGACTTCACCTTTATCATATGCTCTTCCAAGGTGATTTCCTTGAGATCCTCAGAACTATAAGCAAACACATGGATCTACTTGTGAAAAATCTCTTTGAATTTTACTTTCTCCTCCTTGATAACATTTGGACCATACTTGAGGGTAAAGCGTCTTCTCTCTACCTCCTTAGGTACCAATGTTGATTTATTAGGATCCTCCAAAACCTCTAGCTTAGGCACAAATTTCATAGCATACAAGGATGCACATCAAAATCAAACTCAAACTAATCCTCATTCAAAGAGGTCTCTTCTCCACAATGATGTCCACACTTGAAGCTCCTTTGTTTGAATCTAGTTCCTAATAGTCAAAGATGGTAAATTTTTATATGAGGTGTATTTGGTATGAGTTATAGGAACTTTAGGTCAATGATTTGGTTTTCAATTCTAATGTATGTTTTGCATCTTCAATCTATTATACAAGCTACTTTCAACCATGGCCTCCAAGTAGTTAATTGTAGCTTGAACCCTTCAAGACTTATAAAGTTAAGAGATTTTGAACTCCCATAACCAGTACTTTCCATGCTCACCACAAATGTTGAAGGTTTATGAGATATCATACCAGAATTTTATCATCAATATCTTTAATATAACATTCATTATGAATCATCCATCAACAAGTACATCCTTGATCTTATGACCATTTAACCTTACATCAATCCTAAAGGTATTTTCATGAGCCTTTTATTGTGCTAGAAGGTATCATGCAAAAATTTCTTCACCAATCTCTCCAACATAGCATTCATAGTAGATCCTCTATCAACAAGTATATCCTTGGTCTTGTGACCATTCACCCTCATATCAATCTTAAGGGTCTATTCACAAGCCTCCTCTCTTGAGAAACCTCTTTAGCATGTTCTAAATTTACCTTTGCAACATAATTATAACATTTTATTACTTTCTAATGATATTGCCTCTTGATCTTGAACTTAGTTTGTGCTTTATCTCACTCTTAATCTCAATTCTATCTTGAAAATTTATTTTTTGAAGCTCAAATACCTCCTCTTGATCAATATATAAATGATTTCTTAAGTACTCTTTTTTTAAGACATGAGAGGTTAAGTGTGTGGTAAGTTTTAGAGCCCTAATATTTTTTCATCTTCAAATATAATTTCCTTGTTCATGTAAGGGCCAACAAACTTGGCAAAGAATTATAAGGTTTCAATATTTTGAAGGGTGAGATATCTCATACCCAACCAAAAATTTTCTCCCACTTAATACTCTACTTGTTGTTTGCTCTTATTAACTTACATTACATACTTGCACTCAAAATTCCTCTTAGCTCTTCTCACAAACTTATTTTTTATCAATAAGTATTCATTTATAGCTTGAAATACACCTCCTAAAATTGAGAAGATTTTCCTTTGCTTGATACACACTAATTGGTTTTTGTAAATTTTTAAATAGTAAGATGTTTGGGATAGTTTTGATCTTACAACAACCATCTCAATGAGAGTTCTCTAAAAAGGTAAACACCATTGTATCTAACTAGTTATGCCACAAGACATTGGAAATTTTATATATCATATCCAACTTTGTGCACGAGTAAATTCAAGTCTTTAGACTCCAATGTCAAGTTCCATCTCAAATTTACCTCTTAAGATTTATAAAGGAACATAGGTGAGTAAGATATGACCATTGAAACAACTAAGGAGCTTTTTATACATAGAGTTTGATATATATACTATCGTCTCTTAATATGGTCTTTCTATGATACTCATTGGAGATATAATAGTCAATTTTTAAGTATATCATAAACATATTTATTTAGTGGTTTCACAACAAGTAAGCAATATCCATTAATTATCACTCTTAAATTAAAAAAGAAGGAGAGCTGATGAATTAATGAAAAAAAATTACATGTGTTCATCTTGAATAAAAAAGCATGAGATAGAAGAAGCACAATATGCACTTTTTTTGAAGACTTTTCATATAATACTTTAATTAATGCATCTACAAGTGTCACACCATTTTAGTTGATATACAGTAAATGCTAATCTACTTTGATTGTAAATAACATGCTTTCCTTATTACGATAGGAAGAGCATCACTATCAAAGTTGTAGCTATTGAGGAGTTTTCATATTTCATCCACCATGGACTTAAAAATACAAGAAAGAAGCTTATTATTGCACAAAATCAACAAATAAAGTCTTTGGATACATATAGGTAAAATTTGGAGTTCAAGCTAGAGGATCAAGTATCATTATCCACTACAAATAATCTGTAATAGGAACATAAAATATTAGCCTAGGGCACCTTGATATGTTCACCTATAATATTATAATTTGAAAAATTTTGGTAGATAACATGATATATTCACATATATTTCATTTTGATTTCATATATATCTCTTTTGAAAGCATCAACCTTGTTCCATTCAATTTACAAATAAGCATCAAGCAATATCATTAGTTGAACTAAAGGATTTTGTGGAATTTGAGGTAAGAATATCCTTTGAAAATGAGCGCATAATTATCAATATCAAATCATTGCATACTTGACCTAATGGAAGACTTTCTATTATATGAAGTAAACATATAATCTTTTAAATGTTATTACTAGTTGCAAAATTTGAATCATTTCAAACAATAAATAGTAATAGATATGCTACCATCTTTGATTAATCATTACTATGGTTTAAGTTCTCATCTATTTGAGTTTCATGACTTGAAGAGAAGAGATTTTAGTGAAGTCTTCAACTATTTAACCAATTGATGAAGACTGGTTGGTGAAGTATTTAATTATAAGACGCCTTGATGAATACCTTTTAGTGAAGTCTTTGACTTGAAAACCAGTTCCTTAAGTAGTTATCAAAAAGACCTAGACTATAATAGTGATAGATTTATAAGTGAGGAACTTATTAATTGACTTTGCATTAATATGTTGTGTTAGTTGTATTTGTCTCATATGCCAAATTAGCAACCTATACTAGATATGATAAGGCCTTTGTGTTACAGCTCTTTGGACCACTTACCATGGGAAGAGGATCCTTAGAGTTATCCTACTCAAAATTATATATTGATCAATCATTGTGCACTCTCAAGTTAAACCCAAAATAATCCATGCATGGATCTAGAGTTAGCCAACTTGAATGCATTTGAAAATTAAGATCACTTAGGGAAGTCATGAGATATAAACCCTATATGAGCTTATTTGAAGAGCTCATAATTTTTTGTTTGGGTTGAGTAATATATGATAGTCAATAAGCACATGTTTGAAAACCAAATAAACCCGAGAATTATTTATTATAATGTATCTTCTATTTGATGATTGTAAGTATAGTTTATATAGTATATTATGAATTTTTAATATTTAAAAAGACTTATCATGTTAAGAAATTTTTAAAATAAAAATAAAAAACAACCTATCTTTGCCATTTTTCTAATATAGCAAGAATGGTAATTCTTGCAATATCACCATAAATTCTTAAAAGTATATTAGGAGAGAATGCATAGTATAGAGATTCACAATCTCCTTGACAATTCTTCCAAGAGAGAAGTAAATGATAGCTAAGAGTGAATATGGATGCCGAGGGTCCAAAATAAGCTCTTCAATATATACATTTTAATGAATTTGGAAAGCATTTTATTATATATATATAGATACATATACATATACATATATATAAGTCTAATTGAGACAAATTTGCAATTCAAAGGATTATTTGAACTAAAAGCTAAACAAGATTGTGTTGTTTGTACTACCAACAGGATTAATTTTTCTATATATATCCTTCATATTACTAAGAGTCTTCTATTATTAAGCTTGAGGTTCATATTTTCATGTAAACCTAATAAGCATTGTTTCTACGTGGGTCTTTAGGTTTTATATCCATAAGATATCCATCTGTTCTCATATAAGATCATCCAATAATATCAACTTGCTTGATTTTATCAGAAGAACCAACAGTAAATAGTCCATGTAAATAATGAGAAAATAATCAAAGAAAAGGTAAATTTGGCAAAAATGATACATATACTAACAAGTATTTGGAATAATAACACAAATTTAAATCAAGCTAGAATTTTATATTTATACTTCACATTACCTCCAAACTACGTTGACAAACTAGTCAAGTTAGCATTTGTGTAGTAGGTAAATTGATTTGAACAATATTTTATTAGGTAGATAATTATTGAAATATCAAAGGAATAGAATCCTTACAAGTAATATAACCAAGAGTATCATAAAGAGAGCAATAATTTGTATTTTATGCTCTAACAAGGAGCATTATTCAATCAAAACCTAAATATTTTTTTAGTTCTAAAAATACATAAAAGAGATGAACTCTTGGTTAAAGAATCCAGATCCCCTTGTGAAAAGATCTTTTACATCTTGTGCAATAAAATTTGTGAGTTTATTTGTAAGATAAACAAGAATTTGGAGCAAGCAACCATAATCTAATAGGTTTTGATTCTTGATATTCAATGAAATAAATTTTTCATTGCTTAGTTGAGATATTGCATTACCCAGGTTTTCATATTTAAGTTGATTAAAATAAACACATTAAAATATATTAAATTGATCAAATAAAGAAATCTATTAGGTGCATGTACTCTAATCAATCTGAATAATGGAGAAAATAATGCTCCATTTTAAGTACTTTGGTGCAAATAAAGAATCTTTATTGCATAAGTTTCTTAGTTCACAAAATTTATTTGGTAGTGTATCAAAGAAAGTGTTTCCTTTTTTAATTTTTAATTCCAAATTGGTACCAAAGAAGTTATGTATACTTTTATTGATATCATTGAACATATATTGCTAAAAGAATTACTTAATGCTTCTAAGTATTTGGGAAAAGTTGTAGTCTTACTTATATCCACTTAATGCCTTTACTCATATAAGTATGGAACTAATATGCTAGAATTAGAGAAGATCTTAATGGTGTTATAAACTTATTAAGTTGTATAAAAAGAATAAAGAAACCTAATTTTAATAGTAAAAGAATATTAGAAATAAAATTATGGTTCAATGAAAGGAGGACTATTAAGAAACATAATAAATTAAATTATGAGAAGTACTATTTCCACCACAAGTTTTGCTATTTCCACCACAACACAATAAATTAATCACCCCTAAACTAATCCCAATGTTGGAGTCTTTGGTAAATTGCAGTAGAAATAGCAAAAAATGTGGTGTAAATAGTATTTCTAATTTATTATATATATATATAAGAAGGTGGTGTAAATAGTATCTCTAATAATAAATTATAAATACTTGGATTCATAGCTATTGACCAAAGCATACTAAATCATAGGTTGAAGCAAAATTAGGAGATTTCATAAGTAAGTGTTAGATATCTATGGACTAACTTTATTTGCTTGCAATTTTATAAAGAGAAGAAAATAAAGCAAAGACTTCTTGTTTTTGCAAGATAGTAAGAGATGTTTTGTTTAAACATGCAAAGGATCTAATTTTCTGAAGAACTGAATTTTTTTTGAATTCAACATTTTTGGATATCTAAGCACTCATCTATCTATCTAATAGGACAATTTCTATCTAAAATGGAGATTTAACTTTTTATATTGGATACTAAAGTTGTTAATATGACATATTTGAGTTCCCATATTTTATGCTTAATTTTCACAATTGGATATTAAATAATAAAAATTTATATGTAATTTTTAATATATATTATAAAGTATTTATATTTTATTATATTTGAATATCTTAAATGTAATGAAAATATTATTTATTAAATTTAGCATAATAGAAATATATTGATATGCAAGAAGATAACGTTACTCTTTGAATATCTACTATAAGTAGACAAGTAGAATAATTCTAGTTCTCAACCATACATAGATTTCAACTCTACATAGATAGATTATATTTGAGAAATATAATTATCTTGACTGTTTAATATTATAAAAATATATTATCTAATATTTAGCCAACCTTAATAGAAATTTAAATCAAACATATTCAATACACAAATTTAACATATCCTACTAGAATAAATGTTAATATTATAAAAATCTTAGCCTATATATTTCAATATGAGAGTAACAACAAACTACATCATAATTAACAAAAAGAGATGAAGCAATGTCTTCCACATAGTTTAAAAGGGTAGGAATACATATATTATATTATTATAAAAGCAACTTGTTGCAACAAAATGCTAGCAAAATGAATGAGTCACTCATATAAACATATATTGGAGAAGAAGATTATCATCCTAACAATTCTAGATGAGGTGTCATGCATATATACATCACTACATAACATATATGGCTATCAACACCATACAATATAGAAGCACAACTCACATATAAGTCATACATGAACTCTAAAGTGCCACAATAAATAAGTTTATTCTTCCACTAGAACCACACTCAAATAAGATATGACAATTCTAGATAAGGTCTCCCTACCAAATCATGATGTCACCACTCTCTCCTCCATCATGTTGAGATCAATGTGCTCAACCAAACTAAAGACCATTGCCAAAGTAGGTGAAGAAGCCTATAATAACGGAGCATCACATGCTCTACATCACAAATTTGTAGGATACCATACCAAAATTGGACCGCTTGGGCCTAAGTAACTCCTTGAGTGAAACTTATCAGCCATCTTGAGCAAGTGTAAGCCTTGCATAGGCTCTCCCTAGCATTCCATCAGAACTCTTGCAAGCTCTTCAACTTGTCAATCCGCACTCCTTGGTAGTTCTGCCTCAAGCATTGGAAGAATTCTACCATGGGGTTAAACCCTAGTATTGCACCACCTCTTGTAGTGGTACTCCCACTCATAAAAGTACCATCTCCCACTAGTGCACCTCCGCTAGATCCACCAATGCTGCTAGAGCTAGAACTCATGAGTACTATCAATCTACTCTCAGCAACCAAGCTTGAAGTGATAGAATGTAGTTTAGAGACCAATACTATCTCCAGAGCACAATTTCCTCCAAGTGAGCTCTCTTGAACTCATGATAGTCAAGAATTGGTGGACCTTACAAGTGCTGAAACAACCCCTTCCATACCATGAAGGGTGTGAACAATGTCAAGTTCCACATCTGCTATAGATCACACTAATTATCAAACTCTTGGATGAAGTTATCCAACTCAATGGTACCCACTATACTAGAGTAGCGCTTGGGGCCTTTGGAGGCCCATTAAATCTTGTCCATCTTCCATAAAAATGATATGGATACACCAAGTGCACTCTTAATTGAATAAGCTCATGTATCAAACTCCAAATCAGAGTCAATCTCCTTCCTCATTGGGATGTGAGATACGGGTTGATATCAACTGCCATTCCGTATAAACCCACTACATACAATAGTGATATCTCCTTTGGAATCTCAAAAGAACTCAATTGTGACAATGTAACTCAAACCACAACCTTAACCAATACAAGTACCCCACCAAGGATCACCACCAATTGAACACAAGTCACTAATGTAGCTCTAATTGTGACAATTACACTAGGAGAAAGGATGACCTATAACCTACCATCACAACACACACTCTCATGGTCTATAGGTTATCACTTTTTATCTCACTATAGAGAAATATAAATAGTCTGATTGGTCATCACTCTAGCCTTACTACCAAGAGGATACTAGAACACCAATGCTCTGACGTCAAGGCACCTCATACAAACATGATGCACAAACAAGAAGCAAAGAATGGAGGAGGTCCAATCACAAGAAGTCTAAACAAAACTCTCCATCTCAAAAATCAACACCGGACTAACTCTATGTAATATTCCAAGGATAAGTGAACCCTCAAGAGAAACACAAGAGAAGAAACACAATGTTTCACACTCAATACTACAATGCCTCAAAGGAGCACCTTATCTTTATTATATAGCAAAGAGGATTCTATCAAAGGAAGCTCTACCCTTGGATCAGATACATGGATTAACGACATGTTAGTGTCATTAATCCCTTAGTTTATTTACATGGATGGGTGACGTGTTGGTTTTTGTCTTATTTGGTTGGTCAAACAAGTTTGACCAAAGGGAATATTTAGAGAATATTCCTAGAGGAAGCTCAAAATCCCATGGATGAGATACCATTGGAAAGCTCTTGACAAGAAAAACCATGGGAGGAGAAGGTAAGCCTTATCATCTAATAAGTAGAGAATTTTTCCATTTGCAAGACCTAATTCCTTTGTTTAGGCCTCCAAAATTGGCAATGAAGTTTTCAAGGTGTTTTTTGGCTCTTGCACTATTAGTAGAAGTACTCTTTTGGTGAAACGTTTATCTGATTACTTAGTCCATCATATATAACATCCTTATAGATGCTACCCAGCCAAAATTTCACCTCTAGATAATATGTCTAACTAATGGTATTACAAACTTCCCCCCTTTTAAGACACAACGTCCTTGTTGCAAAGTTGTTGCTCAAAAGATTGCACTAACACCAATGTCGTAATTTGCCTTTCTAAGTTTGGAAACACATTGGGTGCCTAGCTGTGGAGTTAACTGATCAAAGGTTGTGCATATATTTGTCACTACTAGTCTGAGCTCATATGTTGCTCGATCATTGGAACCTTTCACTCTTGCTTCTAGTATTCCTTCTATCGGATAGTAGAGTAACCGACTTGTCATCACAACACATACTCTTGGTCTGCTGGTCATCTGGTCATCACTTTGAGCATTACCAAGGAGAAAACATAGCACACTTAGAAGGGAGGAGCCTAAGGGCAACGCCTACACACCAATCCAAACCAACTAAGCATACAAACAAGCATGCAAACACAAAGAGTATCTGATCACAACAATTCAACAATAACTCTCCATGCTTTTTGTTGAAAACAAGCTTCAGAGCCTTCTTGCTCTTTCCTCAAGCTAATTTCAGTTTATACTCCAAGCTTTCTCCAATATGTACTCCAAATTTCAACAAATTTCTAATCCAAGTGGGGACATTCTATATCTTTTTTTATAGGGAAAACTCTGCACAACTCATATAGACATAAAATTTTCTTTGTAACTTGGATTCAAGTTTTCTAGAATCCAATTGAAAGCCTATGAGATAAGCTTTCCAATGATATAAAATAAGCCACAACTTGACCATTACAACTCCCTTGACAAGGTCTCCAATTTGCAAGCTTTTTGTAGGTTTTCATCCTAATTTTGAAATCCGTAAAAGAAGGTTTGCTCTTAGGTCTTTGCAATTGCCACCAGATTTCTAGATTAGAAATACATATAGTCCTTAAAGACACTCTAGTAACCTAAAATCTTTAATCATGGTCACAAAAATAAAAGAGTTGGCATTTAGTAGTGATTGTTCAATGGAACTTATAGCCAGTTTTCATTCTCTATGAATCTTGAGGTGACCATATTTTTCATAGAAGCTATTCATAAGGTGATTTGAATCACAAGTTGGGGAGTGACCAAAATTGCAAACTTGATCATCAACTCATCTCCAATACCTTACTTCCCAAAAGCTCCAAATTTAATTAGAAGTTAATCTAGAACTAGAATTTCTTGTGCTCAGTACTATAAGCACTCTTTCTACTTACAAATCATGAAAATGTATCATGAGGCTCCCCAAATTATCCAATTTACTCATCTGACTACAAATTCTACCCCTTTGAATTCAATTGATCATATACCCCTAAGAATCTATTTAAATCACTTGATTTTAGTCTCTAAATTGTAGCCTGTTACCTTCTCTCTCCAACCATGGTCTTGTATTCTCCAATGCACTCTCATAGGTCCTTCAATCATCAAAGAAGTCAAGGCTTCCCTTATTGGGATCCAAATTCTTACAAATTTGTTATTTAGCCTCTTCACTTTTTGACAAATGGACCACATAACTCCACTTTGAAGCTCATGAACAATTTTAAATCCTTCCTCTACTTCAAGAACACATAAATTATTAAATCCCAAACTTGCTCATGATTAAGCATTAGAAGGATGATAGGACCTGGGTTTTCCATCATTGACTTTGTGAATGCCGCCCTGAAATGTGCCACCATCTAGTCCCATAAGTCATCATAGTAGAGAATCTAAAGCTTAATGAGAAAAGGATTTGGGATTGGTAGATTAGGAGCATGAGACATCTCCTGCTCAAATGCTTCCTCCTATGCCTTGGCATCCATGTTCTGCTCAATTCTCACTCTAAAAGTCCTCTTCTCACTCAAGACTCCTAAAATTGAAAACACATGCCTTTCTCTCAACTCTTTATCAACTATGTACATCAGCACTTGAAAAGGATAAGATTGTAATCCACATGGCTAGCCACTTAAATGCATATAGATTTCTCACATGGCAACAACTCAACCATGTGATCCATCACACAACCTACTCCATCCCTAAAAGTGTAGTTTACTTTTTTAGGGGTTACCCAAACCACAACATAACATTGGTGCATGGGTCAAGTTGGCTGTTGGCTCCCATGTTGCCTCATACAATGGGTACACTTTCCAATATACAAGATATTCCACACGCGGATGGTAGGTGCCCCGGATGCATTTCTAGAGAATGCGTTCAACTTCATATTCCTTTGTGCCATCAATGAGTGTTGGACAAGGTCAAATTTCTTATATGGAAAATAAGTAGGGTGGTTAGGATGCATATCTATTTAGTAAGAAAACATGGAACACTAGATGGATCTTCATGTGTGGCAATAGCTCAAGGTGATAGGCCACTATGCCAATTCACTAGAAAATGGAAAAAGGCCCAATAAAACAAGATTTGAGCTTATGAGGGCCAACTAACTTGAGGTTGGTTATGGTCAGCCACACTTGATCCCCAACATTGAACTCCATGTGCTAAAAATTTTCATCTACATATTATTTTTGTCAATTTTGTGCAATTTGCAACCTGTGCTTGGCATTCTCCACACCCTATTGGATTCTAAAAAAAAAAGTATTGACAACGTCAAACTTGGTAGCCATTAGGTGGATCTCATCAAGCTCAAAGGTATGAAAGGATGCTCTCCATACATGAGGAAGAATGGTGTGACTTGTATGGATGCATTCATTGAATTGTTGTAGGAAAATTCTACCAATAGAATTAAGGACTTTCTTTCTCATCTAAGGTGAAACCCTATAGCATATCCTTAATAGCGCGATTAGCCCACTCTATTTTTCTATTGAGCTATGGATGGTAAGCCATAGACATGGCCAATTTGGTTTTGAATATGCCAAAGATTGTTCTTCAAACAAACTAGTGTATTGAGTGTCTTTATCAATGATGAGCACTCAAGATAGGACATGGTGAGAAAAGACTATATCTAAGTACAATTGAGTTAATTGTGAAGCATTCATGTCCTTAGAGGTAGGATGCACATGAATCATTTTGCTAAATTGGTCAATAAAGACTACAATAGAGTCAAACCATGAGGTGGTCTTGGGCAATAGACAAACCAGATCCATGCTTATTTATTCCCAAAGTTGTGTAGGAGTATGGAGGGGTTGAAGGAGTCTTATGGAAGCTTAATTAGAAACTTTATTTTTGTTGATACCAACTTTGAATATATTCCATCATATTTTGGCTCATCTTGGGCCAATAATAATGGCATTTGACTACATCTTAGGTCTTGCCCATTCCAATGTGACCTACAATGGCAAAATCATGACATTTCACTAAGATTGAGGTTCTTATATTTGTGGAATCTAGGATCCATAACTTGCCATCATGAAAGGTGAGTCCTTGGATATTGGTGACGCCTTTGGATGAATGAGCTCATACAATCTATGGGTCAATTTTTGTAGCAACAAGAATCCTTGGCCAGAATTTTGAATTCATCTTGATTTCTACCACCAGATTTTTTGCCATAGGTATTCAAGTAAATGCATATGCAAGTTGCTTCTTGCCTTTCACATATATGATCATCATGTTGAACCATTGTTTCCACTTTGCCCATCAAATCTATCAATGAGATAGATCTTTTTGTATCTCAAGGTAGATTAGAGGTTTGTGTTCTATCTCCACGACAAATGCCTTCTTTCCAAGATAGTGCTTTCAATGCTTGGTTGCAAGGACAATGACCAGCTCTTCTCATTTGGTGTTTTGATAGTTGTGTTCTATTGGTAACAACTTTTGAGAGAAATTTGCAACTTGGTGCCATCTGTCATTGATGTAGGATTGCTCCTTTTGCTATGCCTAATGCATATGTTGCCAACTTGATTGGACATTTTGGGTCATACCATTTCAAGATTGGTGCATGTAGTAATCCATCTTTCAATTCTTAAAAGGCCAATTCTTATGTGGTACCTCACATCCACTTCTTTTCCTTGCCAAGTAGTGCCATTAGAGGTTGTGCAACCTTGGATAAGTCCTTGAAAAATCAATTATAGAACCCCATCAACCCCAAGAGACTCTTGAGTTGAGTCTGATCTTTTAGAGCATCCTATTTTTGAGTGATCTTTATTTTATCTATTAATACTTAAATACCATTTGCACTTACTCTATGCCCCAAGTAGTCTATTTTTGACTTGCCAAAATTGCACTTTGAGATTTTGGTATACAACTTATTCTATCATAGAATAGGGAGAACTTCTTTTAGATGTTGCTTGTGCTCTGTCATCATCCTACTATAGACTAAGATGTCATCTAGGAAAATGATAACAAATTTATCCAAGTGTGAAAAAGATACTTCATTCATTAAACTCATGAAAGTGGCTGGTGCATTGGTGAGGCCAAACAACATCACTAGGTAACCATGCCTTGTTTGAAAGGTTTTTTTATGTATGTCTTCCTCCACAATCTTGATTTGGTGGTAACCGCTCCACATATCAAGCTTGGTGAAGTGTTTAAATTCATTGAGTTGATTGAACAAGTCATCCATGTGGTGTAAGGGATATTTGTTCTTCATTTTTTTGTTGATTTAGGGTGCACATGTTCAATGCACATGTGCATTATATTGGTCTTCTTCTTCACAAACAAGACAAGAGCCCCATATAATTATATGTTAGGTTGAATAAACATACATCATGTCCTTGATTTGAGCCTTACACTCCTACTCATGAGGTGATAGTTGATATGGGGCCCTACAAGGAGGTATCTTCTTAGGAAGTATCTTGATTTTATGATCTACTCTCCTTTTTGGTGGTAATCTTGAGGGTAGGTCATTCAAGAAGACATTTTGAAGCTCATTGACCACATTTTTCAATTTCTCAAGAATTTTTCCATCAAGTTGTGCACTTTGGACTTCTCTTATTAGGCCCATAAAACATCTATTTGTCTTACAATAGTTGTTGTCCCTATAACATAGAGAGACATTTCTTGCTTGTATGATCTTTCTTTAATCCCAATGATATTTCATTGGTAATTTCTCACTACTTTCTTTCTCCAATTGATTGTGAGGTTGTAGTGCTCAGTCCACGGTATGGCTAAGATTGCATCATAATGAGCTAACCATATCACTCACCACTCAAACTCTTCTTGATGCTCTCCTATAAAGAGTGCTACCTTTGTAGGTAATAACTCAATCTTCTCTACCTAACCATTAGGCAACTCTATTTCTTCATTCTCATCCTTCTCTAGGTCAATCCTAACCTTATTAGTATAGAGCAAGATAAAAAGTTTCTTTATTGCTCTAGGGTCTATCAATACTCTCACTTGATTTTCTTCTAAGACTCCATTCACAATAATCAATTGTGATTTTATCTTCCTCAACCTTTGTGCACTTGTCCTCTTCCTACCTCCACTTTTTCTCTTTTCCATTGAGCCAATAAGGCTGCAAGGTACATTTACTAGTGATCTTTAGTTTGTGATGTGATTTTTACATCCTCCTCTTCAATTGTCTCTCCATGTTGTTCAAAGATTTCTTGTATAAAGGCAAGGGCCTCTAGGAAGATGAGCTTAACAATTGATGGCTATATGCCTAACTCAGCTACAATTGTACCAACAATATTGTTCGTCTTGAGTCCCTTCTCCTTGTGGGACTCCATCTCTCCTTTCTTTGATCCAAACCCATTCTCCTTGGAGCGGTTATTCTTGGACCAAATGTTGCCTAATTCCGTAGGAATTGGTCCACCAAAGTGTGGTGTTTCAGCCCAATAATGTTGAGTCAAGGCTACCTTTTCACCTCTTCTAAGCACCCCTACTATTATTTGAGCACAAGTAATGGATTCAAAAATAGTGCGAGGGTTTTGTACCAATACTTCTTGGCGGATTTGCTCTTTTAACCCTTGTTTGAAAATTTCCAAAGCTTCTACTAGACTCATATTGGTTATTATAACCTGAAAATCAAGAAATTCATGCATGTAATCTTGTTATTGTTCTTTTGCTTCAATCTCCCATAGTCGGGTTTAGGGTTGAAAATTCTTTAACAACCCTTCTTGCATTCTTATCCAAGTGACCTCCCTTCCTTCTACCAACATTGATCATTCTCAAGCATCATACCATGTGAGGGCTTTTTCAGTCAAGTAATCACATGCAAACACACCTACGGAATGATCAATGATCTCAATTGTGAATAATCAAAAGCATCAATTTATTCTTGAAATCCAATTTTCTACTACTTCCATGGAACATTATCCCTTGTAAGGCTTGATGTTGCATATCTTCTTTGTCTGTAGTAACAGTTTGGCTTCATTTTTTATTGAGGTTGGTGTCATTGGCATGAGTGACTCTCAAGTTACTTTGGCCTTGTGGCTCAAAAGATGATCTATTTTATCATACATTTTTTCATGCACGATGGCACTGACCATCTCACTCAAGTGTTCAAGCAACAACTCATTATCTAGCTGATAGCTTCTATCGCTGAGATTTACTACACTTGTTACCTTGTATTATGAAAGTTAACTCCCCAAAATCTGTTTTTGCTACAAGCACTCTTGTAGTAATTTGGGAGTGTACAAAACGTTTAACAAACAAAACATAATAAAATTGTTGTCTCCCAAGAATTAAATGCCTTTAAAGGAAATATCTTTCATCCATTATATCATTTATACTTCCACTTTACTCAAGTTGAAAGATTGGGTCTTCCTTTCTTTGACCTTTCACCTAGAATACTACCGTAATGAAAAGAAAGCTTCTACCAAAAATGAATCTTGTATTGGGTTTTGGGATGGTTCACCTTTTTGTATTTCCTGATTGTTCTTGAAGGTATGTACTTGATTTGCAATGCTTCCATGGTCATTTTGATCTCCTAAAACTTGTTCAACATCCCCTACATTCCTTACATTAGATCCTACAACTATGGATCCATGATTCTTACACACGGTAGGCAACTTCCTACCTCAATAGACAGTTAATACGGTCACTTGTGAGGGAGCATGGACTAATAGGACTTCAAAGGCTATCTCTAGTTGATAATATTCCTCACCAAAATTATAGACTATGAAATCACTAAACATCACTTTTGGTCTAACCACATAACATATTTCTACTTGAGTGTTAAAAGGGAGAGGATTGGTTATATTCAGATCCATAACATCATACATAATGTAGATGGTCAAATTCTACTCTCTATTGTATATCACCATAGGTAGAATCACCAAGTTTGGTGAATTCATCACTATGTCCATGAACTTTGTTCCAAAATGATAAACAAGATATACTCACACTTGCTCATGTTGTATGTACACAATCTTGATATGGAACAAATTAAAAAATGGAAACAAGTTGCAAGAAATTGTCATCCAAGAGCTTCCATCCCATCCTCTCTCTAAAACACTCCTAATCTATTGATTGCACTACAGTTTCCATTCTCAAAATTACTCAATCTCAACAGCCCATGTTCCTTCAAGAGGGATGATCCACTCTCTTGGATTGAAACCCAAGCTTTGATACCATTGTAATGTTCCAGATAGAAGAACACTAAAGAGAAACACAGGAGAAGAAACACAAAGCTCAATACTCAGCTATTCCAAAGGAGCACCTTGTCTTATCATATAGTAAAGAGGATTCTTTCAAAGGAAACTCAATCCTTGGATCAGACACATGGATTGGTGACATCTTAGTGACCACCACCCTTAGTTTAGTTGCATGGATGGATGACATGTCTATTCTTGTCTTATTTGATTGGTCAAACAAGTTTGACTAAAGGAAATCTTCTTGTAAGAAGCTCAAAATCCCATGGGTGAGGTAGTGTTGGAAAGCTTTTTGAAAAAACAATGGGAGAAGAATGTAAGCCTTTTTTCCCAAAGGATAGAGAAATTTTCCATATTCAAGGCCTAATTCCTCCTTTTAGGCCTTTGAAATTGGCTATGAAGGTTTCAAGGTGTTTTCGGGTCTTGTCTTATTAGAGGATGTACTCTTTTGGTGACACCTCATTTGATTTACTTAGTCAATCATATATAAAATCCTTCTAGATGTTACCAAGCCAAATTTCACCTCTAGAAAATATGTCTAGCTAATGATATTACACTATGCAACCATTTAGCATTCGATATAATAGGAGTGTCTACTCCTAAGCTTCCATGATCACCAAGGATGGGATCAAATTGCTTCTCCTATCTAAAGCTTCATATGTATAGATATCAATTGACCGGTGATTTGGACAACAAGTGAAGGTGGAAAATTTGGCTAGGGTACCAATCTAGGAAGTAATGATCTAAGGTTCAAACCCTATTGCATACAATTCAAAAGAGTGGGCAGATTTTGCCACACGGTAACCAGAAACTCATCTATAGTAGCTAACCTCATGCCAACGAGCTAGCTTGCTGGTCCTTCTAGGACTTCATAGCCTCTCTAGTCCTATGCCTCAAAGCCTCTTACAACCAAATGAGGCCTTTCTTCTTGCCAATTTGAACTCTCTCCAAATCTTGCCAAGCTTCCACAACTTTGGCAAACTCGAGCACTAGCTAGGGCAATTCGAACAACCTCCAACTTTGTGCAACTTCCACCAATATGATGCATCTACTCTACAATTAGCTTGGCCCAACTCTAGCCAACTCAAGCACTAGCTAGGACAATTTGTGCAACCTCCAACTTTGAGCTACTTCCACCAATGTGATGCACCTCTTATGCAATTGGTTTACTGCCAAATCTTCCGCTACCTCTCAACTTGAGTCAAATTGAGATGATAGGAATCTCCAAATGCTTAATTCAAGAAAATGGGTTCCCAATTCCACCTTCAATTTTGCACTTTGGACTCAATTCACACCAAATCAACCTTAATTTCCTCTTGGGCTCAAATCAAACATTTATTGTCTCAAATTGACTCAATTCTCAAAAATTTGGCTAGTGTTTTCGCACACTATCTATCTCATTGCCAAATCTACATCAACTCGCATAGGGCTTCCACACATGATCACTCTCAAGGAAACTTAGGACCATGATTAAATGTCCAATGATCAGCTAGGCTTGGAGATACCACCAACATCCTCAATTCTTGCACTTGATTTACCCTTGACTTTCACTTTTTTGATATAATCGATTCATTCCTCCACTCAATTCACACTCAAATCCAAAGTGTTCTTGATCCGTCACTTAACAATCTACCAACAATTGAGCATTGATTACAATCAAGCTACACCCACTCTACCTAAGAGACTCAAGGTGGCACTTGTCGGCTTATGTCCATTATAGTGAAGAACTCAAAGGCTCAACATTAGAGAAGTGAGATCTTTGGAGCTACAATTCAAAGATATACCGCTTTGCTTGACCTAGGTCTCTAGCCCTAATGTCACCACTAACAATATATCCGATTGTGTGAACGGTGCAAGTGACAATGGGTCCCACCATGAAGTTAGTAGCCCTAACATAAAATCAGACCGGCCATAAGTAGTCCATGAGTAACTACCAAAATACCTATGACTACCAACACTACCGGTCCAACATCTAAACAACCTAGTTTGGCATTACAAATATCATGACAAAAGTAGCTTTAGTGCAACACTTAACCTATATGAAGTTAAAATAGTTAATTATTGGATGAATCCTTACATTAAATAAGTAATTCCTTATGGTTGTCTTGCACTTAGAAAAGAAGTAGATCTAGAAGCTTTAGAAATTTGTTAGACCAAGATGCTTATTGTTATTGATTGAAAGTCAATTGTTTTTGCTAGCATTACCACCAACCAAGATCAGACAACTAATGCAAGCAACTATTTTTGGCTCAAGAGGTGCAAAATACATACAATAAACTAGAAACAATTTATTCATAGTAACAAATAATACAAGCAACTAGTTTTGGCTCAATAGATGCAAACTACATACAATATACTAGTATCTTGCATAGCCGCTCCAAAAGTTAAAGAAAATTGCAAAAAATTAATTTTTTATCTACATAAATTTTTTTTCTAGATGGTTTATGTACACTATATAGCATTGGAGTTACATCCCTTGGAAAAGAAATGGAAATTAATATAATAAATAATATTTCTCCTTAAATTTGATAGCTCACAATCCATTAATGAATTTAAATAATGAAATTTCTTAACATTATTTTGGAACAATAAATCTAAGATTGGTATGTCTTGGATAAATAAAATTATTAGTTTTAATATAAATTGATTGAATAAACAAAATTTCCATGAGTAAACCTCCTTTCCTAAACTTGCTATACTTATATTAGTAGGTATATTTTAGTGCTAAAAGTGCAATCCTTCTTGTGGTCTTAAGAAGCTTTCTCTTTGTAGCTATAATTGTACTCCATTCCTCCTTCCTCTTGAGTTTTAACAAGCTTGAATATAGACAAGTAGCTTTAACCTATCTTCAACTCTATCTTTAAGTTTTTCAAAGTAAATCTTCTGACTTTGAACTAATTCTTCATGTAAATCTTGAGCTAACGCATCTTACTCTTGGAAATGTTAATGTTAAGAAAGTCTTATAGCTTTATTTTTCTTAAGAATAAGTATATAGGTATAAATATTTTAATTTTACACCATAGTTTTTTCTTAGTCAAAAACTATATATGATAATTTTTACCACAACAAATTTACTATGTTTTACTAGGTATCTCTATGATATTTTCCCAATACATAATTATAGCAGATATCTTTTCATAGACCTATGTAAACATTGGTTGCAAAGTTTTTTAAATACTTAACATAGTTGATCAAGTATAGAAATTTTATATTAATCTTAGCAAAAGCTGATGTCATGTATCTATTGAGGACTCTCCTTAAAAAGGGGGATCTTATTTCCCAATTACACTATCTCTTTCCTATATTACCCTCCTTTTCTTTGCTTTCTATTCTATGTTGATGGTCTCTTTCACTTGGTGTATTAGAATCATGCTTACATACATGATACATGGAGAAACCAGAAGTAAATGGATTGGAATGTCATGTAAGGTTCATGTACTTCATTCCATAAGGTACAATGAGTAATCTATAGTAATCTACTATCTTTATTAACAAATGTTGTATAAAATGAGTTCCTTATAAAGAATACCATATTTATTCAAAAATATGCATTAAAGAACAGTACTTGATGTTTTATAGTGCTTTTGAGTGGAACAAGAAGAATAAATCTACATCTTCATGAGTATAGATAAAAGGTGGCTTCAATACACTCAAGCTCATCTCTTGCAACAAGTTAAAATGAGATATTAAAAAATAAAGAATTCTTTTTTTCCTTACCATAGCTGTCTAATTGCAAGAGATGTCTTAAGAATGTCTTGAAATTCTCTTTAGAAGCATTTTAGAAGCATTGAGGCTTTTTAGTCTATAATAAGGAAATAATCTTTGCAAGAAATTCATTTTCTCTATCTATAAATCCTTTGAAATACTTTAACATCTTGAATCTTATATCTCTTGGTTGCACATAGCTCATCCCAAATTTTTTATTTGCTAATAAGGCTTAAAAAAATAGATAAATAGATCTTAAAGGGTAGAATGCAATTATGGTAGTAATTGTATATTTCAAGATCTTAGAGTGTTTTAAGAAAATATAGATTGTGAAATTTAGATCTCTAATCGAAATTGTTGAATATAAAATAACTAATCATATTATTTATTTGTCTTGAAGAATTAAGATCATTATCAATGAGACTCCAAGGGAAATATCTAGAATCTTATAAGGATCTTCAAATTATTCCTTGTACTTAGAATGATTGTCCTGTTTTGGTCCATCTTTTCATGGTCATAGAGAGATACTTAAAATTATAAATCTTTACTTACAAGTACTTATTGTAGTAGTTTGTACAATGTACCACCTAAATAAGAAGATATCATTCTATCTCTAGTTTAATCTTGCTATGCTCTAGAGTTCTCTTCTCCTTCATGAATGCATCTTTCAGAGAGCTACAAAGATCACATCCTGAAAGTGTACTTTTCTATTAGAACTCAAAATTGTTAAATTCTTTTTACCAAATCTTGTAAATTTTAAGAAGGAAATTGTTCAGAGAGACAAATAGCAAACTTTTATTAAAACTCTTTAACAAAATTTTGTTATAAATGACAAGCATGTACTATAAACGTGGTCATGTCTCCCCTCCCATTCTCCAGCTACACAAACAATAAGGCATTGGTTCTACATGATTTGTTTACACTCCTCTTTTCCAAATATGTACAATAAGGCATTGGTTTTACAAGATTGGATCTATCTTCTCTTCTCCAAATATGAATGATGTGGTATTGTTTCTACATGATTAGAGCTAAGAAATTAATAGATAAAGGATTGATTGGGTTATCATTTTATAGTTATTTCTTGAGACCTTTTCCGTGATCTTTTGCAGTTTTGTTAAACCACATTTCATGGTTATAAAACATGGAATTAAAAAAGCATTAAATGGGATAAAATGGAATTGTGCAAACATTGAAATCAAAAATTATCAATCACCAGGGAATTTTCTCCTCCTTGACACTCTTAAACTTATGAAAGATGTGACACAACTTTTTCCCTATAAGATTACTTTATCTACATTGCCAATCTCTTCTTTGAGAAAAAGGTATTGTCAAAGCCTTCTCCCAAGCAAATCAACCATATGTTTTACATTCTCTTATTCTTCTCTTATAAATTTTTGCAACATATTTTCATACATCCTTTTTCATCCTATTGTAAGAACTAGTTGGTTAAACGAAGAAAAGTAACTCAAATTTATTATCTTTATCTATCACCACTTCAGTACAAATATCAATATGGTATCATTACCAACAATTTGAACACTACTCATAGGCCATCTTACAAGAATAGTGATTTTGTAACCTAATGACTTAAAACTGATATAACGGTAAGAAATAGGTCAAGGATACATGATGGAAATGGCTAGATTATAAAATAGATCCCTACATCAGAACAAAGATTAGTTACATCTCTACAGAATAATTCAGTATATTCAATAATTCATCTAAAATTTTTTAAAAATAAAATAAAATAATAAATTTTGTTTATCTAGCTATTAGTAATATATAATTTTTGTAAATTATTATTATTATTATACTTCTAATAAAGAGAGAAAAAATGACCACGTAGAACACATGAAGGATGGGAAGACCCCATCAAGCCCGTACAAGGGAGAGACAAAAGAGGGAAAATGGTGCTAGGCACCAATAGTATCGGGGCCTTTTAATAAATAGGTCCTAATTTTGATATATTTCAATATGTGATTTTTTAAAATATACATATATCTTTCAAAGTTCTCAAAACTTTAATGATATCTACATCTAAACATCTACGCAATAGATGATGATATCTATAGACATTTCAAAGTTTAAACAAAAAACCAAACTTTAAAATAAAACCTCAAAATTTAGTTCTCCGATAGTGCTACAAAACAAAGACAAAAGATGAGTCCAAAGCGGACCTACGTGAAAAGTACCTAACCCATAGTGAAGAGGACAAGTTACACACATTTTTCACCTAGGGCAATTACCAGGGTGCTCCCAAGACGCGCTAAGGCTTTGTAGTTAGCATGAAGAAGTTAATCCTAGTGCTTTAAGTGAAGTTCGGAAGCTAAACACTGTATGCTCTGAAGTGAAATATGATGAAGCACTGCTGAATTGAATTCTGCTTTCTGGCCCCTCAAGATCCTTGAGGATAAGGTCCTGAATTGCCCTCCACCCGAGCCCGAACCGAGGAAACCAAACGGTGCAAACAAGATTCAGAGCAGCAGCATCAGCGTCACCGTCACCGTCACCGAGACGAGTTCACCACTGTGGTTGTGGTGGCAGAAGTGCTTAGAATTTTTGGGCTGGAGTAGAGGAGGAGCCATGGCGGCTCGCTGCTGTCTGTGCTCTGCACCAGCAGTCGAGAGCCGTGTGGGAGCTGTTTCGATAACGAATTTTCGAACTGCTGGGAACAACCCAAAGAACAACTCAGTCCCGTTTCCCAGGTCTTTGTGCTCAAGATCTAGCGAGCTCTTTGGCTATATCAAATTCGCAACTCAGCAGAGATTCAGCAGGACACAGGCGAATTCGAGCGAATCCCGCACCAGAAATTGGGATGTGGCTGTTCCCATTGTTGGTACACTCGCACCCGAAATTGAAGACCCGAGCAAATTCTTTTCAGAAGCTCCAAGCATTCTCGGACTGGTAAAAGGAGCAGAACCAAAAGCTCTGCCAAATTTCAGATGGCGGCGAGTTCTGCTAAAAGTCAGTGGAGAAGCCCTCGCAGGAGACGGGTCTGGGAACATTGACCCTAAAATTACAATGTCCATAGCTAGAGAAGTGGCTGCCATTACTCGTCTAGGAGTGGAGGTTGCTATTGTTGTAGGGGGTGGCAATTTCTTCCGAGGAGCTTCGTGGGTTGGTTCCAGTGGTTTAGACCGAGCTTCTGCTGACCACATAGGGATGATGGCGACCGTCATGAATGCCATATTTTTGCAGGCGTCAATGGAGAGCATAGGAGTGCCAACGAGAGTTATGACCGCTTTCCGCATGGCCGAGGTTGCAGAGCCTTACATCAGGCGAAGAGCTGTTCGCCATTTGGAGAAAGGGAGAGTTGTAATCTTCGGTGCTGGAACTGGGAATCCATTTTTCACTACAGATACAGCAGCAGCTTTGAGAGCAGCTGAGATAAATGCTGAAGTCGTCCTGAAGGCAACAAATGTGGACGGGGTTTATGATAGTGACCCCAGGAAGAACCCTGATGCTACGTTGTTAGACCATGTTTCGTATAGGGAAGTTGCTATTCAAGGGCTCTCAGTCATGGATATTACTGCTATAACCCTGTGTCAGGAGAACCGCATACCTGTTGTGGTTTTCAATCTGAATGAAGGGGGCAACATTACGAAAGCACTGAGTGGAGAACGGATAGGTACTCTTATTGATTCGGATGGTATTGACCACTTTGAAATTCCGAAGTGTGTATGAAGCTAACAAACCATAGCATAGCATGTATACAACTCCTTTCATAGATAGATACAGAAATCTTACTAATTTGAGTAATTTATCAAAGGGCCAGTATTTGACGAGATACAGTCAGCCGCACAGATTAAGAAGATATAGAAGGACACCAATTTAGTACATTCTTCCCCTTGTGGCTGTTTGCAGGGTAGTGTACCTATTCCGGATGATGTAACAGGGGACAAAGAGTAGAATGTGCAACTTCTCAAATGGTTGGTTTCAATTCATTCCTGTTTGTAATTTCGAGATTCTTAATTGTGGTCTCCGATGAACAAATTTCATATTCACAACTTCATGTAATTTAATGCTCCTCTCCTCGTCACTCCCAATATTTGGGTCGTCACTCGGCTGTGAAGACGAAAGATACTTCTTGAAATGATATAAACTCTCAGATTGCTTCTCAAAGAGATAATTGCAAATGCCGCAAAGCCTTTGGACTGGATGGAAACTAGTCTTGATTCTCTGCAGTAACGTGTTGAATCTACCGTGCCCCTTGAAATAGATAACTTTAAAGATGGAGAGAAGGGGACAAGTCATGGAGGTGGCCACATGTGAACCAAGTGAGGTCCCCCCAAGGAAAGTCTTATTCTCTTCTTAACGTACCAACCAATAAAAAAATAGATTCCAGTTCCTTTTGCTTTGACGTCAGTGCAAATGCGCATGCAGAGTCTGAAAGTCCTCACAAGTGCATACAACGCTCAATCCTACATCTTGTCCGCGTCTCAGTGAACCAGTTAATACCATCAAAGACAAAGCTGAATGTTTATGGAGGTTCATGGAGAGACACAGCACGCGTTGAATTTTCCTGTCAAACAAATACGTTGCTTCTCGAGACTTCTAGAGGGTAGGGAGACTCGCATTTATACACTGTCAACTCTTGCAATGATCTTTTCAATAGAAGAGAAGGAACCATGCACAGACTGGAAGCCAGAGAGCAACATCTGCAATTTTACGTCCTGTAGTTACTGTCCGCTTAGACCATTATTGTCTAGAATCAGCAGCAGATTGAGGATCACACTGCTATACCATGCATGTTTGTCTTATTCAAGCGCTGTTGCTGACAGGCGTGGCACTCGGACATTCTCTAGACACTTTTCTCTATCTGGTGGTGAAGAAGATAACTCGCCTAACGTGGTCTCTGACTTGGAGCAACTCCGAGGTATGTCCATGAACTCCGTCGAATCCTTAAGCTAAGGCAGAGTACAGTTTTCGCCTAGATTTGCACAGAATTTGTGGATATGGCGGTTGCTGGGTCCTTTTCCTGGTGCAGGGTTCTTCGACCACAAAGCTGCAGCGAGGGTGAGAGCTTACCATGTCGCCGTACCTTACACCTCAGTTCAATTCGTGTAACCTGTACTCCTTTCGCGGGGCAATGGAGCCGCCTCGTTATTCGAAGCGAAGCGGTGCCCAATTCTAGTGCATTACCGAGTTCAGATTCAGCTGAAGTCAAAAAGAAAGTGGTTGTTGTCGGAGCAGGATGGGCAGGACTCGGTGCCGCGCATCATCTCTCCAAACAGGTCGGTTCTGGGCATACTATGTATCCCCCGAATTGCTATGGCCAGGTCGTTTCATGGAGAGAATTACGTTCATGCACAAATTCGCATCTCATTGTACCTGAAACACTTTAATACATGGATCCAGTGGTCGTGATATCTGGAATTTAAAATTCGGGCTAAGAAAGACCGATTTGACAGACAATCTGGGCGGGACATTCTGAAATTTGGATTGCAACGGTTAATTAAATTCCCTTCCAATGCAATACTGGAAACGAGACCATTGCTAAAGTAATTTTAAAAAATCTGATTGTCTGCATTGGAAGGTCGGAACTGGTGGCTATCTTTTGCTGGTTCTGACTGAGCTGTTTGTATCAACAGGGTCTAGATGTGACTCTCCTAGAAGCTGGTCCTCAACCTGGAGGTCTGGTAGCAGGATGGAAGACTCCGGCTGGACGATCAGTTGAGGTCGGCATTCATGGTACTGAATTGCAGTCCTTGATCGTCCCTTTGTATCAGAAATCTGCTACCGATTTCCAGGTTTATAGACTCCGTCAAACTTTTCAAACTGTAATCTCTTTTCCTCTGTGACTATGTTTCTGCTGGTTCGCCCAAGGAATAACAATTTTGCATATATTCACACTCCTCCGAAGTATTCATACAATTGCCTGTAAGTACCTAGTGATGAGAAACTTCTGATTTGTGAGGAAGGGTCCATTCGGTGCCAGCAGTATTCGAGTAGCTTGACCTTCCTGCTCCTTTCGACCTCGGAAACCGAAGATTTTCAGGGGAACTTTTCTTTCTTACTTGAGAAAATAAAGATCAGCACACTTAACTCTGTCTGCGTGCATATACTGATGGATCATCTAATTTCACGGAGCAAACGACGTTCACTGACAGCCTCAGAAATTGGTGGGATGATTTGGGTAATTTTCGAACACAGGTTTTTGGTATCCTTACAAGAACATCTTCGCTTTAGTGGATGAACTTGGCCTACAACCCTTCACAAATTGGACCCGGTCGGCTCAGTATTCCCCGGCTGGACTCGAGGTACTCATCGATTATTGGCAATGAGCTGCCTGTTTTAATACACAGCTTGTAAATGTTCAAGGAGTTTTTGTACAGAGGGGTTTCAGAAGAAGTTTCAAAGCACTCTTAAGGACAAAATTTAAGTAGTATTGAGGCGAAGCAGCGGGAAACGATGTCTTGCTAGTTGGCCAGATCTGTTTTCTCCTCAGCATCAGACAAAGTGGACATGATCGTAAATGTAGTCCCCTGCCGTGCTTTTAAAAGAACAGATTCTCTCTGGAGCACGTAGGCGAACTGATAAAGATAGTTGAATTTATGGTCACTTGATTCGCGTCGTCTTCTTCCTGCTGGTTTTCCAAAAATCAGCACTAGAGAAATTTATGTAGTCGAGTGTGGTTCTTCCGTAGCCACCAACCAAATGCTGGGCTAATGGATCTGAGTTTTGTCCTGCCGATTTCTGATGCATTTCCTGATTGTGGATCAGGTAGAGTCACCTATCTTTCAAGACCTTCCTCGACTGCCTAGTCCTCTGGGGACGTTTGTCTACACCCAGGTTAGTGAAGCATTACTTGTCACGTGAACATATACGCGGAAGGTCTCGAGCGACCATTGTCTAGTAATTGGTTTCCCATCTGGAATTCCGCCATGTTACAGATATTATGCGCATTCACCTGACAACGTGTGGAATGGATTGCAATTTTTCTTGTAGAATCAGTTTATTGACTTACATTGAGTGAACTTATTCTCGGTTATGCTGAACATGTTGCAGTTTCTGCGCCTGCCATTGCTCGATCGATTGACTGCACTCCCTCTCATGTATGCAGGTGACACTTTGACCTGTGGTTGATATATTAAATGCCAAAATGTAGTGTGGTTTGTCTAAGTCTTGATTATCACGCAAACTTCTTGAGAATGACAGGTATATCTTTGACGAGAAACTTTTCACAGGATGCATGACTAATATACTATTTTGTTCAGTGATTGACCTTGACAACAGTGAACACAAAATGGTTCCTTCAGGTCCTAACTCTCACATATGCTGAGGATCTTAGGTACCCCTTAAATGAACCTGTTGCGCAGATGTATGGCTAACTTTAACTTTTACTTGATTTAGTGATCGATTTTGACAATAGCGACGCGGCATGGAGGAAGTACGATACAAGTAAGTCATTGCGTCAGTGAAGCTTTTAGATTGTTTCCTATAGTTACTGTTGACTTTCTGGAAAGCTTGAAACAGAGTTGATTAACAAGAAGTTGAAGAGGAAGTATGCGATCCAAGGTTTAGTAGATAGCATACTGCTTAGATGGAAACCAGTAAGCTTCTATTAAGTGCTGTTCTCCTAGTTTTCCGTAACTTAGGTCTGAACAAGTTTGTCTGTGACAGGGACAGCCAGGGAACTATTCCGGGAGTTTGGATGCTCAGAGCGTGTATACAATGACGCCTTCAATCCTATGCTACTTGTGGGTTTGTTTGCCCCCGGAGAGCAATGCAGTGCTGCAGCCACGATAGGCATGCTCTACTACTTCATCATTGCCCATCAGGTTCGTCCGAACATGGCTTTTCTGCTTCTTCACTCTTCTGTCCAGTACATTGTCTAACCTTATAGTCTGCTTCTGTGCCGAGGCGATTCTTTGTCTTATTACATTCTGCTGAAGCTCTCTGCAGGCTGATTTTGACGTAGTATGGTGCCGGGGAACTGTTGGTGAAAAGATCTTCAAACCATGGGTTGAAGCCATGGAAACACAAGGATGCAAGTTTCTGTCCGGCAAAAGAGTCACAGATGTCATATTAGATGAGGGAAGTGAATCTGTAACTGGTGTTGTTTGTGGAGGGGAAGTTTTTGACGCTGATGCGGTGGTATTCGCCGTCGGTATTAATGCTCTGCAGCGCATTGTTCCTAATAGGTACCTGGACATTCACGATTGGCATGTTTTATCATCCACCCAACTCATTTCTTGTTCTGCAGAATTGACTGTTTGGTAACAAAAGTGATAGCTAGTGTCCCTTGCTGTGCAGTTCCGTGTTGAAGACCAGAGAAGAATTCGTGAACACCGCAAATTTGGGAGCAATTGATGTTTTAGCCGTCCGACTTTGGCTGGACAGAAAGGTAGGTCTTGCGTCACCGAGAGTTTCTTACTCTATTGTATTGTTCTGTATTCTTCAAATATCAATGTGCTTCTCGGACAATTTTGCTGTGCCATAGCCATTATGGCATATTACAACAGGTGCCCGAACTTTGACGGTTGCATATACCAATAGAAACGAAATAATGACTAAGAGTGGAACCAGCTTAATCTGATGGCTATTTCAGGTCAAGATGCCAAAGCCCAGCAATGCCTGTTTCGGGTTTGACACAACGACAGGATGGACGTTTTTTGATCTCAACTACTTACATGACGAGTATAGAGACGAGGCTGGAACCGTTGTGGAAGCTGATTTTGTAAGTTTGTAAGTTTGCAATTTGAAGGACCTTTGAAGTCCTTCAAATTCTGAAATTATCTCTATGCGAGTGACAAGACAATATCCTTCAGGAGTTGCTTTTTCTCAGTAGTAGAATTCATAGAAGTTGAAAACCATGATCATTATTAACATGTGATGTTGCTGGATCGTAGTACCATGCAAATCAGTTTCTGCCTCTGAGTGACGAGCAAATAGTGCGGAAGGTACAAGAGTATCTTGGTCAATGTATACCAGAGTTCAGAAGAGCCAAGGTCGTTGATCAAGCAGTTGTCCGATTCCAAAAAGCAGTAACCCACTTCTCTCCAGGCAAGTATAACTCCAACTTTATGACTTCAGCTCAGATCCTCTTGTACGAAAGCAAAAACAGTACTCACCATGCGCTTTTACGTTATTAATGATCATCCGTCTTATCTAGCAAATCCTACCGGAAACTGGTCTGGTGTATGATGCAATGCAGGATCTTATCAGTCTATGATGTCTGGTGAAACAAGCTTTCCTAATGTCTTCATGGCTGGTGATTGGATCAAAACCACGCATGGATCTTGGTCTCAGGTAAGCTTTAGTACGTCGAGTAATATCGGTCTCACTTTTCTCCATATTCACGATGGTCGATGATGTTTCCTGCGGGTTTATGCCTGAGAAAGTTTCATGTCGTTCAAAGATATATGAGTATTAGGAGCAGAAGCTATTCAAAGATATACCTCACCTTCAAGTTCTTATTGCTGTGATATTTCCCCTGATATCAATTCATCTTGTCTCAGGAAAAAGCATTTGTCACCGGACTAGAAGCTGCCAACAACGCACTAAGTTATTTGAACCAGGGCAGTCCAGCTCAAATCGTCCCCATAGAACCTGATGAACCACATGTAGAGGGACTGCGACGCTTGAATAACACAGTCAAAGATCTAGTAGCACCATTTGGTTTCTCATCCAATGTCTTGTGAGATAAAGGTGACGGTATTCTACTCCGTATGTAGCAACACATTCATCGATTACGGTGCCATTTTATTCTGATGTTACTGTACAAGACCAAAATTTGGCGTAATTGTTCGATGCCAAATTATATGCACTCAAACTACAGATCATATTTGGTCATATGCATGGTCCAAGCAATGAATATAATATGTTTTGTGGCCGGTCTAAAAGTTCCACCAGATCCTCTATCGTCAGAGCGAGCCCCGCTCATGTCGGTTTTCTCACGCGAAGTTCCCAAAAATGATCGCTGCTCTACTCGACAGTATTCGCAATCTCCCTTAAATAGACGATAAAATTCAGCTATATTACATATAGACATATTACACGTAACTTTCCTGTGCAACGACAGGTCAAGTTGCCGGGTCAAGTTGCTGCACTTCGGAGAGGCAAACTGTCAACTTCTGCACACTCACAAATATGATTCAGAACCCCGTCATGAATTTCGGTCAAAATCCTTGTTCAAATGTAGTAGTTTCTAATTGTATTTCACACGGACCTGCTCACGTCCATGATATATGTTGAAAACTTGACTTGTGGACCTGTAGCCACTGTCAAGTTTTCTTTTTATCTCTTAACCACATCAAATTCGAACTCTAGCTTCTCTTGGGTAGAGAAAATTGGCAACGAATACGTCATGTTTCCATGCGGAGTTCCTCAGCTCACGTGATTGTGATCTTCAGTGAATTTCAACTCAAGTTACAGTAGAAATGTTAGAAGGGAAGGCCATTCGACTCGTTCAGGCCATTGTTTCACCATCGTTTATACCACCGATAAAGCGTGTGTGTTTTGAAACAAACATCTGCAGCAGAAGACATTCTAGAGACGATGTCACAGGTAAAGACCAAAAGCATGTCACGACCGGAAGAAACTCAAAGTTGCGTCTCTGCCATGCGTACGGGTCCGACGCATGCATGCAGAAGTGTTTCATTGTATCTAGGTGAGAGAGCACGGTTCGTTCTTTCAGTTCCCTCTGCGGCCTTGATTTCTTCTTGAAATCCGGGCAGGCAAGCAAGCAATCCACCGATATCCAGGGCTTGGAACATTTTCCGTTCTATTCACGTTCAAAAAGGAGTCTCGAGTTTGACTGCAGGGATCACAACACTCGCGTTGCCACAAGACCATGAAAAAAGATACGGCGGTTGCTCGGTCATGATTTTGCTGTGGATGACATTGTGACTGTAACAGCCAAATCTTAGCTTTGCAACTACAAATCTTAGCGTTGCAACTACAAATGGTAGACTGGGATTGTTACAGTCTTAGCCTTAGCTTGACACTGCAGAATGTCAAGTTTCTTGGAGCCGGACATGTGATTAATGAGTACCTGGGGCCAATGAGTACGTAATTCAAGATCGAGATCAAAATCTTGGAATCCAGCCAAGCACGCCAGGAGTTCCAAGCGACAGCAGCTGTTGAGCTCCTCTCGAGTCTCACTGGCCATCGACATGGTGGGTTATCGAATTGTGGAGCAATGTAGAATACAGTATCCAGAAACAAATGGTGAAGCTGAAGGAAACTATTCAATTGTTGTGTTTTCAAGTTCATTCAGACCTTCAGCATTGAATTGCAGGTTCAAACAGGAATGCTCCATTAAACAGACCTGTCAAGCAGAAATCCAACGTGATATGGACTAGCTTGTGGCACTGCATGTAGTAATCTCTTGCGCTGTACAATTGACGCAACAACCATTGCTACACGAATTGAGAGTGTGGAGTATTAAGAAGCTCAGCTCTTTCTTCTAATGCAACTGAAATTCTGAACCCGAAAGATTTATTAGCTGGCGTGCTCGCTCGCTTTAATGGAGCACGCTAGTCCCCATGTCTTGAGGTCCAATTCGGAGAAGAAAATCTCAAGCGCTTTGTGGGCTCTCTCTCCGCAGGATTTGACCAGGCGATTTCCACCCCGGGAGACTGAGCTCGTTGTAGCCCGCTCGTCAGAGGAGCATCAGCATCAATCCACCCAATCTCATCAGAGCAGCAAGCCCGTAGAGAAAACTGGGCAATGGATAGCCGCTTGGTTTCTTTATCGTAAGTAGTTGAGATGCACGTCTCATTCATGCTACTGGACAACTTCTTAATAAGAAGAGCCCATAAATTGGTATTTTACTTATCTGAATAGTAACATGCACAATTTCATTGCAGCATTTATTGGTTCTATGCCAGTAGCCAAAGACTAGACGTCGCGTGACTGACATGCCTAAATCCTTCTCAATTGGACGATAACAGCGATAACCGGGGCTGAATTTCAAGCAGCGATTTCCACTACCATCAACTTGGTCCCCTATCTCACAGGGACTATGCACCGGTCCGTATCGGAGTCTACGAAAATTACTAACAATTTTACCGGCACAGCCCATCTATTATCCGTGTTGGGAGGATTCGTTGCGGATAGTTACCTAGGATCATTCTGGACCATCGCTGGAGGTTCGGTCATCACTTCACTTGTAATGATCCCTGGATAATGATCCAAGCTTTTGTCCTTTGCTTACATTTGCTGGTACCATCGATCTCATACTGGAAATGCATGAGCACTGAAAGGTCAATTTTTTGCACTCAAGGTGCTCCCATGAGCAGGATAGTCCGACCAATCTGCAAATTATAACTAGAGCTCATATCCAAGCATGTACATGATCGACGGTGCCTTCAGTATAAAGGCTTTGGCTGGATAAATAAGTGTAACAAGTTTGAAGATCTCCTTCCGCACAAGGCCTCAATACCAAGCTTACAAAAATGTGTTTGTGATTGTTGATTGCTGATCTTCGCAGGGGTTGGGGTTGTTGACCTTTAGTGCAGCGTATTCTGGACTGCAACCTGATCAATGCAGCCCAACAGCATCTACACAATGTCCTCCTGCAGGTGTACGGGAGATGGTGCCACTCTATGTGGCTCTATACACCATAGCTTTAGGAACAGGAGCGGTCCGTCCCAACACTGCAGCTATTGGGGCAGACCAGTTCGACGACTCGATTAAAGTCGAGAAGGAACAAGGTGTCCGATTCTATGTGTGGTTCTACTTCTTCACTAACATGGGACTGCTGACGGCATTTACTCTTGGTGTATACATCCAGGATAATGTAAGCAGAGGTTGGGGCTACGGATTCTCGTTGATATTGTACGTCGTCGCCGTGATCATTTTCTGCCTTGGTAATGTGAACTTCCGTCACAAGCCTCCATCAGGTAGCTTCCTCACTCGACTGGCTCAAGTCTTCGTTGCCGCCACTCTCAAGATCAGAATTCGAGTTCCGCAAGATACTTCCGAGCTGTATAACGCTGCTCTTACTGGGAGCAACTACCTTCACCACACCACCAGTTGCAGGTACTGTAGAAGGAACTTTGGACACCCATGTACTTCGTGAGCTTGTTTCGAGCTTCCGCATCAACAGCAGAAGATCCGAAACTCGAATAACTTCTGGATGCCCTTAGTTACACCATCTAGTTGGTTTCTGGACAAATGTAGAAGTCATCTCGAATTCTGATAGCCGTTGATATATGTTTCATACAAGCTAAAGCAGAAGAAGATTCGGACGTAATTGCATTACAAAATACAAAGGATTTGAAGAATTCTTCTTCATTTTAGTGATGCTCAATAGCACTGAAGTTCCTGCTCTAAATATGTACTTTCAAAAAGCGAGCGTCTGGAGATATTTGATGGTAGCCACATTAGACGAAGAATTATATTGAGTGTCAGTTTTGGAAAAATGTGCCATCAGTGTGAATTGTCGACAAGTGAGAATTCACAATTTACTACTCCAACTGTAGGTTTCTGGACAAGGCCGCGATTATCTCAGAAAAGGATAGAGACGATCTCCAGGCATGTGAGACACCCACGAGGTGGCGCCTGTGCAGCGTTACCCAGGTAGAGGAATCGAAGCGCATTCTACTGATGATGCCGATCTGGGCCACAACTGCAGTTGTATCGATCGTCTTTTCGCAGATCTCAACATTCACGATATCTCAGGGCAGCACCCTAGACCGAAGACTGGGAGATCATTTCACAGTCCCTTCGGCATCACTAAACTCTATCTGCGTTTTCGTCACACTGCTCATTGCTCCTATTTACGATGGCTGCTTCGTCCCTTTCATCCGGAAGTACACAAAACATCCATACGGTTTCACCACCTTGCAGCGACTCGGTGCCTCCATCATGTTCGCCATCTGCACCATGGTCATGGCCGCGCTCGTGGAAGGAAGGAGGCTTAAAGATGTGCGAAAATTGCATCTGCAAAACATGCCACTAGGGACATTTGTGCTGCCGACAAAGATGTGGTGGCTGGTGCCACAATACGTAGTTACAGCCATGATGGAGTTCTTCCTGTTTGTTTCACAGTACCAATTCTTCTATCATGAAGCATCTGACGGCACCAGGAGCATTGCAAGCTCTTTCACTTACTCGGCCTCCGCGATGGGTTACTTCCTAAGCACTGTTCTTGTCGACATTACCAACCGGGCAACCCGCAACCAAGAGGTTTCAAACAATCTCAACCTTTATAGGTTCTATTGAATCTTCAATTCCCAGTGAGTTTGAACTCCTACGTGGCAGACTGAATGAAGCATTGAAAGCCAGAAGCTGTTTCTGATGTGGTGTGTCCATTAGCGTGTATCTGGACACAACGTACAATCATAAAGTATATTTTTATAATTGCTTTTGTGGTGTTCACAGGGTGGAAGCTGGTTGGCCGGGAAGTTGAATGATGGAGGACTCCAGAAGTTTTACTGGCTCCTAGCGGTGATTTTAGCTTGTGATCTCCTTCTCTTCTTGATCTGTTCGCACTTGTATGAGTACAAGTACGACTGGTACCATGTTGAGAGATCCCAGAGGTTGGACTCCGACGAAGAAAGCGAAGAAGGTCCTCGGCCTTCAAATGTCGCGAAGGCATGGGAACTACAATGAATAATATTTAGTCTTCCAAAGCAATCGATCAGGTGCTGGTATGTATATATGATCCGGCATTGCCCTTCTGTCCCCATTTGCTTGATGCCCTCCATGCCTACCATATCTCAGCTCATCTTGTCTCAAGCATGAGCTGCTTATCAGTCTCATGCTCAACTATCTATCTCAAACATCAGGTACTTTGTCTCAAGCATGAGCTGCTTATCAGTCTCACGCTCAACTATCTATCTTAGACATCAGGTACTTTGTGCTCAAGGATTGGTAAATTACAGACACCTAGAGTTGCATCCAATTCCTGTCTCTAGTATAGAAAGCAAACATATAGGGAGCGCGATGGATCAAATCAAATCAACGTAGGCCAAGTCACAGGTTGTACATAAGAAGGGAGAAAGGTTGACTTCTCATGGCCAAACATACTCGAACATTAATCCACTTGCGGTTAAAGTACTCAAGACCGCCACCACGAAACCGGCATAGATTGATGGAGCTGGAGCCAATGTTGCTGTGGAAGCGGGAGGTGACATCGTACCCAGACCACCCGGAGGAGCTGCACCCAAATAACAGTATTATGCTTCAGTTTGTGAACAAGTGCAAGATAAGATAGGGACTCTGTGACTTTTTCACCTGGCAGTCTTATTTTGAAGGTCTAGCATACATATTTCGTAGAAGTTCAATACTGAGAGACTTGTACAGATCCAGGTATTTACGGCTTACTATCTGCTGGCATGGATTATTAATGAGCATACTGTAGGATGCGCATCCGCATATACTGAGTAGGTTCACCTCGTGCTCAAGAGCCATACAAGGTAAGAATGTAATAAATTTCAGCTCTGTGAATCAGATAGAGTTGTCCGAGACTTACCTAGTGGTTGATTGCCATGTCCTGCCAAGCATAACCAACAATCATCAAGACAATATTCAATTCCGTTGGTATTCTGAAATGAATCTCTCGTGACATTCTGGACAATTCTTACCAGACGAGAAAAGATACAGGCCCAATGCACGAAGATGCTCACGGGTAATCAGGATTAATAACTTCCGAATAGGGATTATGTAATGCACTAGAGCTGGCAAAAATTGGACACTAGACGTCAAATGCCAGAGTATGAAGGCAAAATCTCTAAGCATCATTATCACTGCAGGCTGGCAACTCGCACTCAGGATGTCAGCAGCCCTCTCTAGAAGAATTTGTGAGTATTAACAAGAGGAGATGAGTATGCGGTTTCCGAGACATAAACATAGTTCACACCGTTCTGACGCTGAGACTTTGTTGCCATCTTCATGCGGCAAAGAATCCTTCTTACACCAGAGCAGGTGATCTAATGATAAAAGTTACAGTTTTCGGATGTAACTTATTGAACAGAGAGGAAATACGATTCTAGGGTGTAACAAACTGAATTCAGAGAAGCAACTCCTAGCTGCAGATTGGCCAGAGACACCTTGTTAATCTTCCTCTCCAACCCGTTCGAGGTAAGCGCTGGAGATCGGCAATAGAATGACTGAATGTGCGGGAACAATGCTTATCGTGTCATGACAACTTTTTTGTTCTGGCCTGACACAGGCATGATTCCCCTGTGTCCTTCGGACCCGGAATACGCGCATGGCCTAGATTCTCTTAGGAGGTTTGGAGCTACGAATCGTACTCCGCTGTCTAGCGACGACCTCTGACGCGCATGACAGACAGTGAAATAAGTTGAGACGGGTTATACATATAGACAGAGGCCAGATAAACGCCAGACCAATTCTCGGATGGATCACTTATGAGAAATCTCTCGAATGTGACTGGCAGCTGTGTAGATAGTTAGCTTTCCGTATTAACTAAGTCATGAGGTAGCTCAGAAGGCAAGCTACATATTTTAAGGCAAAGCAAGGTAATGCTTCCTTGTATAAACCGTTGAAGTCCTCGAAACTTTGGAACTGGCATCACATGCAAGCCAAAATCTCAAACCAATGCCTAGTGGGTGGAAAGACACCTAAATAGGCTTGTCATGCACCAGCACTACGGGGCGATCTAACTGGTCTGGTTCAGACTGTATATAGATATGCAGTTCACAAGTGCAGAGAAGAAGACGACTGTTACATGCATAAATACCTGGACAGCGGTCCTCATCAATCTTCACTTGCTCTTGCACTCCACAGTCTTTAGGCAGCTGTTTCACCAGAGTGAGATTGATGGACGGGAGACCCGTGTTCATAGAAGCATTTTTCCCACCACCAACAAGCTCGCAAATACAAGAGGCATTGTCAACCAAGACAGTAGCAAGCGCATCGCAGCATGTTTGAGAAGGCTCCGTATCTTGCCCACTTACGAAGGACAAACAAGGAGACAACTGCACCACTTGAGCCGAACAATCTGGTGCTGCTGCTCCATCATCCTCCGTAGAAGATGATGATAAACAAAATGTCACGGACAGCAAAGCCACGACTACCACGAAATGACAGCGTCTCTTCATTGCAGATCTCTCTCGCTTCTCTCTCGACCCACAATTTCCAGAACTGCTTGAACTGGCTGGAAGTTCTCGAGGTCTTCAACCATGGGACCTGCCTTCTTCATCGAGGAACTCACAGTAATGACAGGAGTCGCCAATTGCAATTCCATGCATTCATGGCTCTGCACGTCGGGACGATCGAATTTAATTTCAACTGCTCCTGCTTTCTCTCGTTTTTAATGTTCTGCAGCGGCACAAACGTACGGCTTACTGGATTTTATGATAGCCAGCCGGGAAATCAGTTCTCCAGAGGAAACAACAATCTAACAGGGACTGGAGATCAGATGTGGACTTCACAATTCCCAGCAGAAAGACTTAGCTGTACCCCTTTTAGCTGGACGTGGCACGCGAGTCCTACTTGGCATTTGTGACGAAATCCAACTAAAGGGAAGTAGAGACTTTGAGTAGCTTAACAGGCGATCCTCGGGACGTTCGAGAGAGTGTGGAGACGGGAGAGGAGGGGAAGAGATACGAGAGGAAAGATCTATATTGATCGAGTGCTCTCCTGCATATAGCACTCAAGTGAATAGTCTATTCGGTTTGTTTTTTGATATCAAACCATTGGTACTAGATATTTTTTTTATATTGAATCCATTGGTACCTAGATTTTGTTTTTTGATATCTATTTTTTGGTATCTAGTTTGAAGACTATGGAAAATTGAGTAAAAAGTTATAAAAAAATTTAGGTTTTTTTTTTAAGAGTTTAGAGTGTTGGGATTGAAAATTTTCATTTCTAATCATTTGGTTTTAATGATTAAGTTCCATGTGAATTTAGTTTGAAAATTTTAGAGATATAAATTGAAAATTATATAAATTCATAATTTTTTGGAGTTTGGAAAGATTGTATTTTCTTATGGGAATTGTGATGTGAGAGGTTGTGGTTTTGCAGATATAATGAGATATGGAGAGGAACATCATGTGTTACTATTGTTATTCTTGTGGTAGCCATGGCTACACCTCCCATGTGGGGCCGCCTAGAGTGGCTCCGGATACACCATGCTCAGCCTGTTATCTATGCTTTATCTCGCAAGGCTAAAGACCCATGTGAGAAAGATGCAGAAGGACTATGATTGGACCACTTGGGATGCACACATGAGGCAAGCGACCACATCGATGACAATGACACTCAAGATTACACACACTTTTTCTATTCCATCGTTGACCGTTCCAAGGATACTGATCGAGTCACGTGAGTGGTTAGCTTCTCATCCGGGTTGCATTTTGGTGTTATTTGAGATTAGTTTTCCATGTCCATGTCTATTCCATAGGCTACCTTGCACACTCCAGGATGAGGCTAGGCAGGTTTTTTGCCTATCACTTGATTGTTTGGCACGTGATCCCTTGGACGAGTTAGCATGGTTCATATTCCTCTTACTCCCTTGATAGTATCTTCGTTATGCTAGAAGGGGACGTGCGGAGAATAGAGAGGTGGCTGTCAGATTTTTTTGAGCACTTTCGAGCTAAGGATTGGGCAGCCTTTCAAGAGGAGTTTGTTAGGGCTACACATTTAGGAGTTAGGTTTCACCATAGGATACCACAAAGTCCACTAGATACAATGGTGTAGGATATTGGATCAGGCGGGAGAGTTTAGTAGAGCAGCATGAGTGTTACGCTCTTTATCTTTGGCAAGTACTACTAATGAGACTATCTCTTCCCTATGCTCACTACATCCTATAGTAGTAGAAGGACTACCACTAGAGGTCTTAGATTATCAGCTTGAGTTACCTTTATGTCTTGATAGGTCACTTTTTGCACAAGCATTGTGCACTGCCCCTCACCTTTCCTCAAGGGGCTTGTTAGGGATGGTTTATGAGCACCTTAGAGATTGCTTTCAAGCAGATGATACTTCTAGTGGTTTTATCAAGTTGTTTCAAGTGGTTGCAATAGTAGCGAGAGGAGACATTCTTATGTTTGTTATTTGGGTGTTAGGGTGCTAATTGAATTCTTGCGACGGAGAAGGACAGAGGAGCATTAGGCCGATTGCTATTGGAAAGATCTTTGTGTGTTTGGTCAATTGTACCATTGTCCTTTAGTATTGTTCTCACTTTCAAGATGTGGTGCCCACATTTTTTGTTTTTTTTCAAAATAGAGAAGAAGAAGTGTATAGAGAAGTCGGATTGCGCCAGTATGGCCAAAGAAGGCAA
Source organism: Lunularia cruciata (assembly GCA_948567375.1). NCBI lineage: Eukaryota > Viridiplantae > Streptophyta > Marchantiopsida > Lunulariales > Lunulariaceae > Lunularia > Lunularia cruciata. The sequence goes on along the minus strand of OX419755.1, from coordinate 54,836,863 downwards.
AGAAAAGAGTCTTCGGGATGAAACCCGAAGTAAAGTGACTTCGGGTCATAAGGTGAAGTACTCGTAAATGCCCTATCAGCATACAACCCAAAGTAAGGAGTCTTTGTATTGGGGGGAGCTCAACCCGAGGTGAAGTCAGTCTAACAACCTTTTGTCGAGGCAAGAAATTCAAGAAGGGACCGTTCAAAACTGGCAGCCCATACGCGTGAAGTCCAATTGACAGTGACAAGTGCATGCAGGAAGAGTGATTTCTCGGTAGAAACTTGAATTGAAGAGAGTCAAAGAAAGCGCAACTCTATAAAAATTGAGCTTGAGACGAAGCAATGTCAAGCAATTTTCCTTTGCCATTGAGAAGTCGTCTTGCAAGTGATCGTTGGAAGGGAAATAGAGTGGAAGACGCGCTAGTGTGTAAGGGAGAAGTTGCAAGAGTGAAACCAAGAGACAGTGAGAAAGCAGGAGAGATGGGAGGAGGAAAGAAGAACTCCAAATTCGCAATGAGGAATCATGCGATTCGGAGGTTAGATGTAATCGCAAGAATCAAAGTCTTGAGCCGACTTCGGATTACATTCTTGGCATGGAATTGGAATGTTAGTTTTCTAGGTTTCATGATTGAGATCATTGAGAGCAAGTGTCTTGATGGACCCGAGGAAGAAGGGAAGAGAGGAAATCCGGCTTGTTGGATAGAGTCAGATTGGAGATTAGTACTCGGAAAGGAAGCAGGTGCGGAGTAGGGTGCCACGTTCTTGTGGAAGGGAGAGATAGCCAAAGAAACCCAAGAAGTGAGGGATGCATTCTTGTCAAAGCGGACGAAGAATGGATACAAAGTAGAGAGCTATAAAGATCTTGTCAAGAGGGAGATTGTGAGTGCTCTGATGGCAATCTTGAAGTCGGAGAGAACAACCTACATGATGAAACACCAAGCGGTGTTCTTTCACAAATTGTTTGCAGGAGAACCAGTAAATTGGGCAAGGTGCTTCCATGGAAGGACGCGACAAATGGTGTGGAATTTGTGGGATAAATCGCCTCCACATTACATCGTGCCATTTGTAGCGCACTTCTACCTTGGGTTGAATTTGCTGAACTTGGCGGAGCAAACTCGAATGGTGTCGCACTTCCACCCCGACTTAAGAAGAGAAGTCGATGTAGAGGAGCAACAGTACATCCTTCAAATCCAATGCACAGACGAGTGCTACAAGAAGATGGGGAAGAATGTGGAGATAGAAGCGAGTACTCCAAAATCGAAGAAGCAAAGTCGGCATGCCGAAGCTGAAGACAAGACAAAACCTCGGAAGACCAAGAGAGGAAACCCGAGGTGAGGAATGGTGGTGATTGAGTCAGAAGATGAAGACTTGGAAGGTGAAGCCGAGTGCAAGTCCAAAGACTTAGAACACGAGGAGGAACCCGAGCTAATGCTACAAAGTGGAGATACGAGTAGTGACAGCGATGAAGGTGGAGAAATGACATCGGTGCCAGCTGCTGCCGAGGAGGAGAAGAAGTGCAAGCAGAGATCAAGGTCAAGGACAACACGAAGTTAGAGGATGAGTTACCTGAGGCCGAAGAAAAGACGATTGCAATTCAGAGGGGAGTCCACTCAAGACGCAAGGCGAAGTGTGAGGCAGGTCCGAGTAAAGTAAAAGAAAAAATGAATGAAAGCTCGAGAAGCAAGGTGTCAGTTCCGATACAAAGACTACAGAGACAAAGGCGAGTATCGGGCAAAACAAAAGTGAGAAGGGAGATTGCTACGCAAGAGGAGGTAGTAACGAGTAATGGAGTAGAGTACCTACGGGAGATTGTGTGTCCACTGTTGGTGAAATTGGAGCACAAGAAGAAGGAAATGCAGTCAACTTGCCAGAAGTGAAGACTGTTTTGCAGGTCTTAGCGAGATTAGAAGAAGAGAACTCGGAGTTGAAGAAAATCATAACCCGAGGTGAGGAGGAAAGTGAAGTACTGCGAGCGGAGGCAGTAGTGAAAACTCAAGTAATTGAAGACTTGCAGAGAGAAGTGAGATATCAAGAGGAGCTTGTTAAGAAGAGTGACATAGCTAGGGAAAGACAAGTAGCAGAGTATGAGATTTTGAAGCAGCAGTTTGCTGATTCAAGGGTAGAACTTATCCATGCTATGGCGAGGGTAGCGGCAAAGGAACAAGAGCTTGATAGAGTCATGGAGAGTGTAGAAGAGAAGAAGCAACTCTGGCAAAGGGAGTTAGCATCACGATATAGGGAAGAAGAAAGGTTACAAGAGTTACTTCATAATCAAGAAGAGAAGGTTGTACAAAAGGAGAAGGAGAAGGAAACGGTGAAAGCCGAGTTCAAAGCAAAGTTGGCAATGTACAGGGAGGATTGGCTTGCAGATCGAGAGCAAGAAAGAAAGATGCAATTGGAGCCCTTGAAGGAGATTGTCCTCAGGATGAACGCAATATTAAGTATAGAGGCCAACGTTTGAATTGAAGAAACAAGGTTGCACGAGTTAAAATTGTTGGTGTAGGAGACGAGGCGAAGACAGGTGAAAGATACAGATTTGAATGCGTTGCTGATAAGTCTTAGGACTCTTGTAGATAGGAAAATATTAGAGGTAGAAGATAATATTGCGATTAGATTAGACTTAGTAAAGTTGGAGATAGACAAACTTTGGAAAGATGTTAGAGCAAAACCCAAAGTATATGAAGTAGGAGTACAGATGTCTTTGGAGTTACCATTGGAGACATTGGAGAAGAGTGGATCGAGAGATAAGGAGTTAGATAAGTTACCCACTAGTGGAATTTCAGACCAAGAAAGAGAATTGTTGGATATGGTAGAAGAATTAGAAGTTGTGAAACCCAAGGATAGAGTAGTAGGAAGTACAGTTACTTCAGGTTTGGGTTTGAAAGCCGATGACGAAGTAGACATTGGATTGGATTAGTAACAGTTTTGAGATTTGAAGAGGCAGATATGAAGAGGTGCATTGTCATTTCAGATCTGCAGGTTAGAAAAGTTGTTGTAAAACGGTATAGTTGTTAGAACTGTCAATTTGTTCACTACTTAAGAGTGGCATTTGTAGTATCATGTTGTTTAGTGCTCATAATTTTTGAGAATAGATAAAGCAAAGTGCTGTGAAGCAGTGCTCGTCGCTTGAGCTTGATCCCAAGTATCAACGTTGTACTTGTGTTTGTGAGTGTGTGGAGAATTTCAAAGTGCAAGTCAAAGTACTTGTTGGATGTTGGATTCCATAGCCTTGATATTCATTCTGTGTGTTTGATCTTGAGTGAAGTGCAATCAAAGCAATGCCTTGACAGATCTGAGAGGAATTGTAGTGTTGGTAGTATTTTGCATTTGTGAGTGCAGTGCGAGGTTGATGTGAAGCAATTTTGATCAAGGAAGTTGTGCTTTCAGGTGGAGGGGTGGAACACAATTCTGAGGTGAAGTTGTTTTGCAGTGAAGTGCTATTTTTGGGAGAGCCTGAATCATCACAATCAAGATTGTTTGGAAAGAATTGAAGGAGTTGTGATTAAGGAGTGTTAATTCGTGACAAGACTGCAAATCAGTGCTTGTTACTCTCTTATGGGTGTGGTTTCTACCTGAGAGACTAAAGAAGAACTCAAGAAAAACTGCAATTGTTACTGTTTGACTTTGTATTTAGACATTTCTGACTCGTATCTCTGCGGGAACGAACTTTACTTACCTGATTACGGCAAAAGTGATATTTGCCGGGTTGTCACACAAGAGCACCTTAGTCCACATTAGTTTGTAATAGCTACACCTAGAGGATATGAGGCTATATCTTTAAGTATTAGAGTACTCCTAGATATCCATCTGGAGTGGCTCATCCTACAGGTGGATTTTGAGAACACTTTTAATAGTGTCTCACGGGCATTCATCTTTAGAGAGCTTAAGGAGGCTAGTGGATCCTTGGCAAGTCTTATTTCTTTTGTGCAATCTCTTTATGGTGCTCTTGCTTCCCTTTACTACCAACACAATGGTTCACAGGAGGGAGTCACTGTCTTGGAGTCAACTATGGGTACACATCGGGGAGATCCTTTGGAAGGATCCTTATTTGCCATGGCTCACTTTAGAGCTTTCCTATCTACTACTTTGGCCATGCCAGGTTGTGTATTTCACTCCTTGGCACATGATACATACATTGTGGGCCCTATAGATCAGATTAGGTAAGCTTTTGACTACCAAGCTACATCTAGTAGGCTTGAGAGTCAAGGTATCAAAGTGTAGGGCATGGTCCCTTTTAGGTATTCCTCCCTTGAGCTTCCATAGGTGTATCACATCTGCATATGGACTACGTGTTCTTGGAATGCCATTAGGATCCGAGGATTTTGTCACATGCTTCTTAGACACTACCCTTGTAGAGGATGTTCTCCATGTGGATAACCTTTCATTACAAGGAGATCCGTAGGTGGCATTTGGTATACTCTCCTCTAGTATTGCTCATCGACCGTCCTACCTCATCCGTATAGTATAGTTCCTCTCTTTGTCCTTCTTATCACATATGAGAACCTTTGATGGGAGGATTATGGGAGTCTTTGGTGATATTATTGGACCAAGGACATTTGAGTGTGTGATAGGGGATTTGGCATGTAGGCAAACAGCTCTGCAAATCTTGTATGGAAGGGTTGGCTTGCTACCTATGGAGGAGACTACACTTATAGCATTTTGGGTAGTTGAGCTCTCTCGACACCCCTACTTTCCTCTCATTTGGTGGTTGTTGATAGGCCGGTCTTGGAGACTTATGTGATAGAGGTGGAGGGGAGATCCTTTTCTCTCCACATGTTGTTGTGGTAGACAAGAGATAGTCTATCTCCACGGGCACAAGAGAACTTTCTATTTTTACTTCACTATTATTAGATTGGACTAGAGGTTTATAGTCTTCCTTGATGGAGCAATAGTGTGAGCATACGCTGCATTTGCTCTTAGTTGACTCATCCATTCCTCAAGCTACTAAAGCATGTCTTTGCTCTTGCTCTAATAAGGATGCAAGCTCTTGGATCCTAGCTTGACCATGCATTAGGGCATTTTGACTTGCACTATCTACTTTCTGTACAACATTGAGGTTTTTCTTAGGTTTGGTCCACCCATCTGCATCTTCATTACTCACTTGAGAGTGTGATTCTACACTAGATGCAGCAGCGGTCCATATGACATGTTGTCCTTTTGGAGGACAAAGGATAGCTACCCATGATACTATTAGGGACATAATGTTTGCTATGGCATGTGAGAGTTGATACTTGGCTTAGAGGGAGCATTCATATGCTTTGTAGATGACACATGTTAGGGCAGACTTATACTTGGTCCAAGATGATCAAGTGATAGTAGCGGATGTTGTGGTTATAGACCCTACGCAAGAGATAGTTCAGAGGGAATGATTACCCATCTCCCTGGATGGGCGGTGAGTGAAGCAACACGTTGCAAGATCTCCAAGTATATGGGCATGCAGCAAGGTCACCTCTTTGTTCCTCTAGCCTTGGAGTTATATGGAGCGATGGACATGGCATTCAACACATTTGTCAAGGAGTGCATGATGGCTTATCATATTAGGCACCAAGGGGCACCACTCTCATACTAATACTTTGTAGCATATTTTAGATAGCATGTGCCATTGCTTTATAAAGGGCAACGGCTAGTGCAATCCATAGGAGAGCAATCACACTAGGTGATGCTTCTTTGGATGCTCTAATTGTTTGTAGACCACATGACTAGCATAGCTTGGATATCTTAGGTTTAGTGGGGCAGATTTCTCTCATATAGACTCTATAGGAGCTTAGCCCCATTTTACCTTTTTCATCTCTCCCTTGTATGGCTTGATGGGGTCTTCACATCCTTCATTTTTTTTACACGGTTATCCTTTCTCACTAAAGGGAAAAGGCATCCACGTAGCAAACATGGAGGATAGAAGACCCATCAAGCCATACAAGGGGGAGGACAAAAGAAAAGAGGTAAAATGTGGCTAAAGGGGCATCTTTTGCTTATGAAACCTAGTAATAAACAAGTTAATAGCTAAAGTATGGTAATGGGATATTTTTGGCTATTTTAGGCCATGGATGTCATGGTGTGAGATTGATTTACTTTGCTTTTTTCTTCAATGGTGTTTGAATCAAGGCTATGTCAACCCATGTATACTTTACCATAGTAGAGGTGAAGTCATAGAAAATGTCAAGGCATCATTGAGTACTTTAAGGGACCAAAGCAAGTGATGTCCTAAGATGTCTAACACAAAAATGCATTTTCTTTTAAAGGGCTACAGAATAGCAAATGCATGGTGTGGAACCCATCACAACACATGAAGCTAAGTTTAGTAGGTGCAAAGTAGGCTTCGCAAACTATTACTTGCAACTTTGTAAGAGTAGAATGTATATTGTGACTTCAAATCAAGATCATATTAGCTTCACAGAATTGTTGGAGTTTGAACAGGTGGATTTAGTTGCAAAAGTTCTCTTTGCCTATTTGACACCTATTCATCGGTCAGCTTGTTGTTGCTCTCTCTACAAGCCTCAAAGTTTTGAGCTACATGAATGTCCTCAAGTTCAATGATTGGTGGGAAACTGGTAACATGAGTCCACTCATGCCCATCTAATCAAGAGCAAGATCTCATATCTTGTGAAGAATGTCCATGAAGTTTGTCAAAAATTTTACTAGTTTACCATGTATCATGTCATAAGCATATATCCCATGTTAATTTTATACTCTCTTATATATGCTTTGAGTAATCTTTTATCCCTTATGTATTAGACTTGAGCATTGCTTAGCCTACATGATAGACCTACCATGAACAATAGAATGCTCTCATTCAAGGAATTTAAAATAATTGGCATGTAGAATTTGGTCCTTATCTTGGCATTCACTAAAACAAAAGATGTTGAACACTACAAAATGTTTGAACAAATGACAATAAACTGCAATAATATAGATACTTCTAAAATCCTAGCCCATTATTAGGACTATACAGGTTTATGCACTCATATGTTTACAAACTTGCAAGCTAAGTACGCTAATATAGTTCTTCAAAGCAGATTTCAACATCTTTCCATTTTGATTATACCATATGGCTAGCAAGCATAAGCCAAATGATGCTTCTCCATAGAGACCCTTGTTATATCATTCAAGAAGTTGTAAAGGCCAAATTGAACTAAGCACACATGAACTATCAATAAGATCTAAATCATTCATGAATTTTTGTGCTAAATTGGTATGTTCCAAAAAATTTGTATTCCTTGAGTGCCTCAAACCATATGAACATACACGGTTTCTCATCTAAATCTTAGATATATAGACTCCATTGAGAGAGACACCGATGATTGTGTGAAAGAGAGCCATGAACTTAGGTTATATGTATACCTAATCTTAGAAAAACCATATGCAAAGATGAGTATGAGGTACTAGGTACACACCTTGGTTTTTCATAAAAGGGAATCTAGTCAGAACAATCCATGGAACTCCAAAACTTGGCATGGCCCGCACTTCTCTGACCTAAATCCACAAACCAACCCTTTGAGCCAAGACCAATTTTTGGCAAATACCATGGCTACTTTTGTAATTATTGAATTTTTTGGGAGTAGGTTTATAAAATCAAAATTTGTTAGCGGCATTTTTGACAATCCTTTTAGATATTAAGTATATGAGCTCCCTTGTGGTAGTATGATAACTATACAACAAAGGTATCTCTATGTTATAGAAAGTATGCATAAATGGAATCAAGGAGGGAACATGATCCATTGTTCAGCAAAGAGAACAAAACAAAGCCATACAATAAATGGATTTGTATGAATTTGAGACATCTACTTGACTAACCACCCAATTTGGATGAATATCCAAGAAAACTTGAATGCTAATAATAACCATCTTGCAACCTCTTGGAATAACATGATAAATGGATATGAAGACAAAATGAATGAAAGTAGTGTCAAAGCTATAAAAAATGAGATTAAATATAAGAAAACATCCCCAATAGCAATAGGACAAATAACAAATCTCTCCATTGAAAGAATAAGGAAACAAGATGCACCAAAAAAACAAGTAGCTTTAGTGTGCACTAGATCCCAAGCAATGTGTTGACAGAGAGCAAAGAAGAGGAAACCAAAATTTAGCGTATTTGGTGAGAGATAGATGCTCAAAAACCAATCTTGATGATCCAACCGTTGAGAAATGCAGAGAACAAAGTAATGTATGAGCAAAGAATAACTCTATAAGGTATAGCTCCTATCTAGGTGATAGTCACGAGGAAAGAGAGTCACAAATGACAAGTGGATGAAGATTCTATAAGCTAGATATAATATCAATAAATAAAAATGTTGGTCTAAAAGGTGATAGTGCTCACCCTATATGTCTACACTCACCTACTTGACCTAACATTAGGAAATGACAAAGAAGACAATGGTTTGGAGGTAGAGCATGGGACTATGGAGACTCCATAATCCTCTTGGCTATTACTTGGAACCGTACTCATTTTATAAGGATGATCAATCTCCTTACAAAAGTTGATAAATCATAGAAGTAGTTTCTTGATGTTTGGATGCATTCTTGCAAGCAAAGAGGAGTAGAGTCATATGAGAAGATTGCTAATAAGGTCCAAGTAGAGATATCTCTCTTGGTCATTTGAAAAAATAGCTTGTACTAGTAAGAAAAGTGTGGAGCACACTATGGGATGTAAAGGTATAGTGATCTTGATATACATATATAGTCTAGATAAACTAAGGACATAAAGGCATATGATCTTAGTATACATATGTGGCCTAGATAAAATGGGTAGATATACCTGAATAAGATCGAGAGAATGTAACATTGAGTATGAGTCTAGTGAAACCTAACTAGCAAAAGCAAGTATACAAAGAGGGTTTAAGTATGGGAAGAGAAGTGGCTTCCACCCTTATTGGTAGACATCTAGATCTCCCTCCATGTTGTGCTAATGAAATCTCTACCTAAGGAAAATCCTAACAAGATTGTGTAGGTTGTTGGTGAGGTGGTATATGTTGACATCCTAAGGACATAAGAGTGAGAATATAATCCTATAATGGTTGTGGCTTGGCAGAGCTAGGATGTGGGGCTAGGAGAGGGAAATCATGAATAGATGTGATAAAAAGATGCGATATCCTCCATATGAGACTCAAACCTATGTAGGATCCTCCATTAGTGAGAGCAAAGGATATGATATAAGGATTGAAGGGATTCCATTGAAATGAACCTAATCCACAATATGTATGTGTTAAAAAACCAGATGATAAAATCCATTCCTTGATCTCACGTTAGATATAGAGTGTAGTAGATGAGATGTAATGCCTATGGTAGTCCCTCCAATTCCCCATGATAAAGAACACATTGGAAGCATTGTAAGATATTACAATGTTAGTATTCTACACACAAAAGTAAAAAGAAGAACATGTAACCAAAAGATGGAAATAGTACCCACCCAAAATAAAAGAATAAAGAGAGGAAATAAAGCAAGAGAGAAAAAACAAGAAATAAATGAGAGATGTGAGAAGAGACTATTTGAGACCTAAAAAGGTGACAATCTTGTCTAAATTTGCTCTAACACCAAATAAGCCCCTCCCATGACCACTAGTGCCACTCCAATGAAGTTTGAAAATTTAGATGCCTTCAATTTGCATCAATCTTTCCAAGTTGCACTACCTTTTCATAAAATTCCCCTAATCTTGTTGCTTGACTCCAAAATCAAGATTTTTGGATAAATCTTCTACCATTAACATCAGTGCAACTCATGCACTATTTCAATCTCGTTCTTGAGAGGTAGGTTTTACCCGACTACCAAATTGTCTTGAAGAATATAGAAAGTCTTGTTTTCTTTATCTTATCAATCATCATACCTAAAAGGAAGAGACAAATATATATTACCATCATATCTTGAACTACAATGTGACAACCTAGTAAATATACAATTGAAGCATTTTAGTAAGTAATAGGTTGATCCCATAAGAATATGGGTCAGAAATGATTGAATACAAATGAAAGTGTCACATTTGAAGTCCTTTACTATTTACTATTTAACTACTCCCAAAAATTCCAAAGACAACTCCAAAAGACAACTCCCAAAAGAAGACAATGACACAAAGAAAGCACACTTTCGAAACAACAAAGAACAATCACTTGAACAAAAATATATAAATTCCAATGAATTTTGAGAAGTGATGGTTTAGAACAAGAGGTGATCCTTTTCTCCAAAGGTCTCCTAAGATTTTGTGAAGATAAGTGTCCTACTCTTCCAGAGACAAGGAGTGTGGTCTTCTAAAGATCACCCCTTCTTTGGAAGGTGCTAACTTCTTTAGACATCATTGCTCCTTCCAAAGATCTAGTTGTGCAGTCTTCCAAAGATAGTGTTTGACCCTTCTAAAGGCACCGTCTTCTCCCAAGATCAGTGTTCTACTCCTCTACAAGGCATTGCCTTTCTTGAAACCCAATTTCCTACCCTTTGGAGGCACTACTTTCTTGAAATGATATCCTACTAATTGAAAGGCATTCTCTTCACCAAATTAGGGAGGTTTTGCTATTCAAAAGGCACAATCTTCAAGATATTACAAGATCTTTAATACAATCTATCCATTTGGTCTTCACACTTTGGTTATTTACAAAACTACAGCTCAAAGGCCATCAAGGCATTGTATCAAGTGATCACACCAAAGCTAGTGATCACACACACTAAGCACCCCCAATGTTTACTGATCTTCACCAAAGTGCAAAGACAAAGAGTGAGGAAGCTCTTTCACATTATTCACCAATCTTTATAAGACAATGCAGCACTTTGAATGCTACATTTAAATAGATATAAACACTCAAAACTAAGTACTGCAAAACTAACAACACTAAGAAATGGCCACAATTAGAAACACCTCATGGTCAATCATGGCCACTACTAGGTGTAGGTCTAGAAGGATACAAATAGAATGTGATTATGACATGTGCTGCCCCACTACCTTGACAACTTGCACTAAAGACTATGGTGCCTCCTTTAGCTTTCCTTCTAGTTCTAAAGGCTCCACTACCTTGTCTAACCAAGCTCTAACAGATTACAAAGTCATCCTCAAGCTCTCTCTCAACTCCTAAAACTTTGTTTCTATCCCAGTTCTAAGTCTTACGGCAATTTTCTCCAAGGTTTGGTTCCATGAGTTTCTAACATGCTGATTGGAGCTCATGTACTTCATTTATGGTGGTGGTTTTCTCCACAAACTCCACCATCATCTCCTCCATGATGTTGCATACTCACCTCACCAAGTTATGGTGTTTTTCCTCCTTTGACCACTTCACCAACAATTGCACCATCACTTCACCATCTTGAAGAGCCTTGGTTGGTGTAGAAGTAGGACCTACTACCAAGAGTTGGAGCTTCTCTTGCTTTTCCTTGTTCACAGAATTTTTTATATTGTTGATGAGCTCTTGGTGCACAACCTTCAATCTTTCTTGCAAATTCTTCACCATTTCTTGGTATTCAATGATGTAAATAATTGTATCCCTTTGGTAGTTGGTTGTTGATTCCTTATAGTTCACCTTCTAGATGACCGCCAATGTTTGGTTAGTCATCAATTGCCTCACCTACACTTTGAATTGTTGGATCAACTCTATTGATTTTGCCTTCTCTTTAGCTACCAACTTCCAAAGATCCACTTTTGTCTTCCAAAGAGTCTCAAGTTGACTCTTCACTAAACAATTATCTTCTTCAAGTTCATATGAAGAACCTCATAGCACGGTCAAATCTTTCTTCAATTCCTTGTTACACTTGTTCTTCAATGGCTTGCTCTTCTCCTACCCTTCTTGGGTATCTTCAAGGTATCTAACTCCTCATGCAAAGAAATTGACTCTACCTTTTGCTTCTTCTATTCTTTGCAAAGATACAACACCTTGCTCTTCAAGGAAACTACTTCAAACTTGTGCTACTCCAATTGAGCATTCATCTTGGTCACCATAGTCAAATAACTTGTTACTTGTAGAAATTCCTTCTTGTATGTTGGATAGTGAGTATCCAAAACCATCAAAGGCAGCAATATATTTTGAGTCTACATCATTCCACGATGTATTTCTTGTACCCCTCAAGCAGTACATTTTGTTTGTTCCAAAAAAAATGTCTTCTTGCTTGGGTACCTATGATGGTACCTTGACCTTCTTTGGAATATCTTCTTTGTTGTCTTCATCAAAGTGACCTTCCTTCCCCAATTCTTGAAAGGGTAGCTTCTTGGGTTCTTTTGATGAATGGCACTTAGGAGTGAGCATGTTGTTGATTCCCCATACATTGGCTTCTCCAAGGACCTCTCCTTCTTGAATCTTGATGTCTTCTTCTTCTTCTTGCAGCCCTCTGATGCTTCTCCTTCTCAATCAAATCCATTTCATGCACTTCCAAAGATCTCTCTTCTTCTTCTTCTTCTTCTTCTTCTTCTTCTTCTTCTTCTTCTTCTTCTTTGGGTTAGATGTCTACATTTTCATCCGACTCCTTGATAGCTTGAAGTATATTTTCACTCTTCCAAATACCAGACTTCTTGATGATGGGAGTAGTGTGGAATTTGTGCTTCTTCTCCTTCTTCATTGAACTCATAAACTCACCCATCTTTTGGTATTTTTCATCTACTTCATGCATGAGCTCTACTAGGTTCAAGCCTTGGGGTCTTCTTCAAATTAGGAAGGCAACATTTCATGACTCAAAAATTCTAACTTCTCTTCCTTGGTGAGTAATCCATAGCTGATGTAGAAATGCACCAAAAATGGAATCAAGTAGTGTGGTCCTAGCCAATCAAACACATTGTACATCTTCTACATGTAGGTGTGGAAGATCTTCCCTCAATCAATCCAAAATCCATCCAAAAATAAGTGCTTGAAAAGAAAGCAACCTACAGGTTCATGAGAAAGGTAGTGAGTTGGGGGGCTTGAAGATCTTCATCAATGTTCCAAAAATCTCCCTTCAAGAAGTATTCTTGTAATTGACCACTAATCATCCATTGGTGGGATGCCTATCCATGGGCAAAGGCCTTATCTATCCTTACTTCCATCTTCCTATTGAGATTAAATTGAGATTCAAAAGTATAGCTTCTTGCCAATCTAGGTTCTCTCCCAAATGTCTTTATCCAATGGAAGGTGTGCATTCTCTCATATTTGCTCTCAACTCTCATAGTACTACTCTCTTCATCCCACAAAGCTCTAGAGCCATAACACCCAAAGTATACTCTCAATTTTACAAAAGAAAACTAACTCTCAACCTTTGCAATGTCTCTCTTTAAGTAGCCATTTCCCACATATTGACAATTGGGATCTTCAATTTTAGAGCATTCTTAAGAACCCAAGAGGAAGCTCTCTTCACCATTGTGCTAGCAAATGATGTTCCTCATAAATTGACTCTAAATTTCTCCTCTACTTACTTAGATTGCAAGACGTAGAAATTTGTGAAGAGTTAAAGGCTAAGGAAATCTCAAACCTCTCCACCATTGAATTTGCTCTTTAGATTTGGTTTTTCCTCCCTTGCTTGCAAGGGTCTTCAATCTCCCATCACTTTCTACCCTATGAGCCATCTTGGAGGAATCTTTGCATGTTCTTGAAATCTATGTATTGTTGTTCTCTCTTCACCAAAGAGTCCTCTTGCTCTTTCAAACTTTGGAGTCCCATATTTAGGAGACAATTTCTTATCTTCATTGAAAATTGCAACCATTATTTGTGAAGGCATCAATTTGGTGAAGAAGTGTATTTTCCAAACACAAGATCTTCAACCAAAATATAATTTCGTGGGATTTCTCTCCTAAATGTTAATTGAAACCGAGTGTTTAACTATTTTGCTATTTCCGACATTATAGCGGAGGTATATCAAAAGAGTTTTAATGGTGGCTAAGATTGAGACCATTTTTGGGCTAACATAAAGTTTGAAAATATAAAACAACGCCGTTTATGCTTGATAAAATCCTCTTTTGAAACGTTGAGGCATGTTCTGGAAGTTATTAGTTCATCACCGGGGCGACGGTTTTGACTTTGCCCATGTGAGGAGCAGCCATTTCCGGCCTTCGGTCCTTGCAAAAGCAAAAATGAAATATTATTTAATCTAGGGAATGCCATATCCGGACTTCCTATAAGAATAGGAACAAACCAATTACCAAAACCACCTATCAACTCAATGTATCTTTGTTTAAGGTCTTCTCGGCAAGCTGGTTTAGGGGTCACAGACTCCCCTTCTGAACGAGGTAATGCCCCATATTTATAGAAAACCCGTAGCTCAATCCCTTCTATAAACTTCCCTGCCTCCTTCTCGCTTCCTGTATTCCATAAAATTTGTTCCTGTTTGGACGGCAAATATGGCTGTTGTCATCGATTGGCTTACTGGCTTTATAGAGGCAGAAGGTTCCTTCTTCTTGTATAATAGAGCCCATATGCCCATTTAGGCTTCGGGTGTCACAAAATTATCGAGCGTAAGGTATAAATTTTTCTCTTCCCTCTATTCTGAACAAGGAGAAACATGACAAAGTAAGAAATTTTGAATTTCTTGGGCATTACATATAATAAAGAGAATTGCTATCATACTTAGTCATATTTCTTGATTAAACCTTATTGAACCAACCAATTGATAAATCATACTAATGAAACCTAAGAAATAGTTCTTCTTTGATTATATTGCATATTTTTATCACTTTTATCATTGAAATTTTCATTGTTGATTTTTTTCTTTGATTTCATTGCATTTAATTGTCACTTTTGTCACTTCTATTCAACCTTAAGAAGGATTTGGTTGCATTTTGCTTCATAGTTAGAGTTCTAAAAATAGACAAAGTGCTTCTTGCTTATCAAGGACATGAGACACATGGAAAATAATGTGGTGTTATAAAGAGCCTTGGGAGTGCATTTCTTTAGGATAAATCTTTTGTTCTTCAACCAATTTTATTGCCATAACTCAATAGCATGAAAATCCAAGCTCATCACTTTCTTTTTAGAGTTTAACCCAAAGGTTGGACCTAAGGTTAAGCCATACAAAATTATATTTTTGTGTTGAATAAGAATTTTGGGAAATAATTGACATCAATTATGGCCCAAGAATTTATTGAGAAGTAGAAATAAGAGGTGAGTATACTAAAGTGCACCATCAAATAGTGTATGAGACACTAATATTATTCCAATATCTATAGGAAAAAATTGTGTACAAGTTTTGGTTTAAGTCTTTTTTCACTAAAAGAACTTTGTTGTTGTTGCCAACACAAATTACATGTTAAACTATATTATGACATTCTATCAACACTATCCCTCAAGCTAACATCAATATAAATGCCTAGATGCCTATATGAGATCTAAAATATTCAAATTTATCTTGAGGTAAAGCTTTGGTGAAAATATCATCAATTTGCAAAATTATAGGGAGATATTAAAAATCTCTTTCTCCAATAAATATCATTCTCTAATAAATAATAATAAACCTCCATATGCTTGGCCTAGCATGCAGTAATGCATTTCTAGCAAGGTCAATACTGGAGATATTATTTGTAGATAAGATGATAAGATCATGAATTTATATCCTATGTCTTGGAATAAAGTATGAAGCCAAATTGATTCATATGTAACATTGGTAACACTTCTATATTTTGCTTCTATTGATGATAAGGCAAAATTATATTTCTTCTTTGATGACCAACTAATTGCAGAGTTTCCAAGGTTAAAAATATTGATCTCCTATCTTAAACATTTCCTACCCAAGTAGATTTCCTCTTTGATGACCAACTAATTGAAAAGTTGCCAAAGTTAAAAATATTGATCTACTATCTTGAGCATTTCCTACACAATCCACATCACTAAAACCTTATAGAATAGATATCCACCAGCTCAACAATGAAGACTCAATTGAATGGTAAATTTCACATACCATAAAATCCTCCAAATTTGACTTCCTTGGTGATAGTTCAAATTGACTCACTAGTCTAACAACATAGCTTAGATTTGGTCTTATAAGAATCAAATAAATAAGACTTCTTATGGTTTGTTTATACATATTTGTATCAGTCAACAACTCATTATCCTTGGTACTTAACTTAACAAAAGTTGGAAGAGGAGTATAAATATGCTTCCACACTAAAATATCTGATTTCTAAAATATTTTTCTGATTGTAGCATTTCATGCTACAATCAGAATCCAGATCCATGTTGACCTGCTCTTAACCTTGAAAACTTTAGAGCCAATTTTGGAGGCCTAAATAGATAAATTAGGCCTTTAAGAATGAAATTATTGCCCTTTAGAGAGAAAGATATTTCCTTTCTTCCCATGGTTGTCTCATCGAGAGCCTTCCACCGGTACTCACCCATGCTATTTTGAGCTTCCTATAAGAAGATTCTCTAAAGATTCACTTTGATCAAACTTGTTTGGGCAACCAAATAGGACAAGTATCAACATGTAACTAATCTAAGGGTGTAGCTTGCAAACATGTCATCAATCCATGTATATGGTCCAAGGGTGCAACTCTCTTTGAAGAGATACTCTTTGCTATATAATAAAGATAAAGTGCTCCTTTGGGGCATTGGAGTATTGAGAGATGAAGCTTTGTGTCTCTCTTGTGTTTCTTCTCTTGTGTTTTTCCTGGAGTTTGTCTAGTCCTTGAAACATTACACTCTTGCAACATTTGCAATATGTTGGTTCTTTTATTCAGACTCTATTGGGGCTTAGCCCCATGTTACCTTTTTTGTCTCTCCCTTGTACGGCTTGATGGGGTCTTCCCATCCTTTGTTTTTCCTACACGGTTGCCTCTGTTCTTTTATTCAACAACTCCAACTTGTTGAGATATGTAGTTGCAAGTATCTTCTTGCTTGATACCTTATTCACATTAAAAGATGTCAAAATGATTTGGTTGGAATGTAGACATATAATATTTTGGTTGTATTAATTTTTCACAAATATCATGGAAATTTGGAAGACCAAAATCATTTGTCTAAAAGAAAATTTGAATTTTTTTTAAATAAGTAGACCCACATAAACATTGAATGTTATCATTAATGAGATAAGATACTTACAACATGTCAAACTCTTTTGGTAAGCAATCCATATATTGGTGTGTATCAATTCTAACACCCTTGTGTCCCTTGAATCGTGATGCTTAAAAGATTTTATAGTTTACTTACCAAATTGAAAAGCATTACAAATCCTTGTAAGCTAACAATGAGAAAACATCAGAAGAACCATAAATAGATTTGAAGTAGGCTACATATTCAATCTTTGAGGGTGCATATGACCTGCTCTTTTATGCCACATCTCAAGATCTTATGGATCATGTGGTTTGAGCACCTAGAGTCAATGAACACCTCTTCTCCACTCTCGGTTCTTAATGCAATTGTGTAAATCATCACTAGTAGATGATCTTTGGAGTGGGAATCCTTCTGATTTGTAGTAGTTATAGAACTTGTCCATCATGCACATGGCTTGCAATTCTTGACATCTTGGTACGGATTGACTTCTATCAATAACATCTTCACAAAATGAACCTCTACATCTTCTATCTCAATCTCTCCTAGAAAACTACATCTAATCTTGAGTGACAAGTATACTACCTCCCCCATCTTGTGCTGCCACCTTGACATTGCATCTCTCCAAAGACTAACATCTAACATTTGTACTAGCTCATCGAATTGATGATAAGTATCTATATCAACTATAAAAGTCTCAAAAGGTTTATACTCCTTTGGTAGTTGTGCTAGCTACCACCTTGCATCTCTTCAAAGACTAACATCATGACTAGATCATCAAATTGAGGGATAAGTATCTTTATTAGCTATAGAAGTCTCAAGAAGTTTGTACTTCTTTAGTACCTTGAATGGTATGCAAAATTAGATTATCATCCTCAAGTTTTATTCCAATGCTATTGAGTTGCTCAACCAAACAATGAATGCAATAAACATAGTCCATGATGCTAAAATTGTCTTTCTTACCTCCATTAATTGCTACTTCAATTGAGGCTTTCTTGACTTTTGTCCATATTTGGAAAACATTTGCCCATGCCTCCTTAACCTCCTTGAAAATATCAATCTTTTGCATGCAACCAAACAATGATGATGGTGAAACACACAAAGAAAGGTAGTCCATGGCTTGTTTAGCATATGTTTCTTCCAATCACATATGTGAAGGAGGACCAACCGGACAAGCTTCAATCTCACATACAAGATCGAACAATTCTTGACCTTTGAAGAGAGCAAACATTCTGTACTTCCATACTGAGTACCTTTTCTTTGTCAAGACCTTGCCCGTAAGTTTAATGCTCAGTATGTAAATCAATAAAATCAGATCAGAACTTAGCAATCAGTACCGTCTTACAAATTTGAACCAAAAGCTCTCTCAATCTCTCGTCTGCTTGATCGTATATTACGAAGTAGAAATAAGTAGAGATACCAAAGTTCACCAAATAATGGTTGCGGGACACTAGTCCTACTCCGATATACATAGGAAGAGAAATATGAACAAGTTTTGGTTAAGTCTTTCTTCATCATAAATTTAAATGTTGTGACTAATGAAACTTAACTATTCTCGCCAACAATAGCTACTACGAAAATTAGCTTGTGACACTCTATTTCTATTAACGGAAATAACATGAAATTTTCTTCGACTCGACCGGGGAAACTGAAAGAAAATCTTGTGGAAAAACCATTTGTCGTTTTATAAGAGTGGTGTAAACCTATCTTGTACACATGAGAATAGCTGAGCCAAAAAAGCATCACGGAAACTGTGCATGACCCCAATCTACGAAATACGAAGTCAAGTACGATAATCATGTCCCAGAGACCATACTTCTTCATGTACCTACTCGAATTCTGTACGCGGTCTTCTCTCATGACACGCTCTCTGGGGTGGGGTGATCTAGACAAAAAATTTGTCCTTCAATTTAACTTCATCACCTTGCGATTATAGTTCTATATGAGTTGATAACGTACAGTAGGAGGTGTTCGTTGAACTATATCATTTTATCGTAGTAGCTGAGCTCATGTTGAACCTTGAGTACTGGAACTAGGAAATTCGTCAAAATCCTCGAAGACACCAACACCCCATTGTAATATGCAATGACGGACTTCCGGCAAAGATGTGGAAGCATCGCCAGTTTTGGTAGCAGGTTTGTCTAATGGACAAAGCATATTGTTCGGGTGATCGATGAAACAGGGACCGGGCAAGTTAGTTCGATAACAGGGAGGATCAGGCACGTTGTCCTTATCTAAGCCGTATCTAGCAAAAACAATGGGTTTCATACCAGCAAGTCCATGAGCTATGTAGCCAAACGTAGAGCGAGGAGAGGTGATCATCTCATCGGTAAAACTCAGCAGCCACATGTCAGATATTGCTTTGCGCTCATGCGGTAGCTGGCCCGTTTGCTGCTCTCCTTCAGAACTTGGACTCAACACAGTCACTCGCTCCTGATTCTGAGCCCTTCCATCCGCAAAAATCTCAGCCATACCCTCAGCGTACTCTCTCCTGAGTGAAGTCACCACCACAGAAACATGCTCACCAGTTGCAGCAGTTGAAAAGTCCTCAACCAAATTTGAAGAAGCAAAAGAAGAGTTTGTAACCTTAGGTAGCAACCCTGAATACCAAGCGCATTTCACTATATGTTCCGTGATGATGGGCTTGTACTCGTTGCTCCAGGCGCGTATCTGAATCCCCACCCTTCGGTCTGCAGAAGCCATATGAGCCTTGTAAATCCGCATGATGCGCAGCCAAATGTCGTCTTGTGGATTCAATAAGTATCGGCCAGCATGGAGAAACACAGCCCGATCCGGAAACCAGGAATTTAGCTTGGCTCGGAAGCTGGGCACAAAATAGAGACCGGGCACACTGTACTGATTACTCCAGAAGAATACCCAAGGGACCTTCTCTACAAGCTTCTGCTCTCCTTCGCAGAAGAAGCGTAAATCATCTGGCTGCTGCAAATTGGAAAGGAAGATTACCAAATGGGTCGGTATTTGATTTTGATTGCCTTGGATCGAATCGTTCAGGGCACGCTGATAAAAGTGGCCATGTCTTTCTTCTTTCGCTCTGTGGCGGGCGTGAGCCACTCCTTCAGGAACGAGCCACGAGGAATGAGGAAAAGGTTCACATAATAGGTGTTGGAGCTGTGCCTCACGCGTTATGAGGAGGACTCGATTTGTCAGCAGTGCGTAAACGAACGCTGATACAAGTGAGATAAGCTGGTTCCCTTTTCCATCCAAATTGTTCCACACGAGGTACTTGCAGGCTGCAGCAGCTTGTGATGTTGCACCTCTTGCCAACAAGTCCTGCAAATCGTGCCCCTCAACGCATTTGCGATGATTCTCTTCATACTTTCTGAGAACACCTAAGTACTCCGAACTTGGTGTAGAACTTGAGGCTTTCCAAAGACAATGTTGCTGGTATCTACTTCTGCATGAGTGCTTGTCCTGTTCTCTCACGCCGTGATCATGATATTGGTGAGGAGCCGTTATGAACTTGCCCTGGACTCCAACTTCCTCACAGTCTGCACCCAATCGCAAGATACAGCAGTCAGTAAAATTTCCGTCCTAATATAAGTTCCTCACTACAGTTCTGAATGTGGAACAGTGAGCTAATCGAGATCGAAATCGCGAGCAAAGTATTTGTCAAGTATTGTAGAACGCGTCCTCGTTACGTATTTAAATAAGTAATCAATGCGAGACAGATTCCAGTTTAGAAAAGAGGACATCAAAAGCGAATGAGACCCATAAATCTACAGAAAGAGTAAGTAGGGATCTAAATTGTCAAGGCGAAACCAAAAGCACTTCCGCCTGGGAACTGAAGGGTACTAATCCTGTACTATTTTCTTCTGAAGACAGCTGCTTGAATAGCATCCGACTGAATTTTTTCTGCGTGCATGGAAGACCGTAATCCAAAATATGTATATACTTGAGAAATACAACACTTTCATCAACCAATTATTGCTCAGTTTCCGAACGCGAAAGACAGGGACGGGTCCAATTCATCAAGAGAAGTTTACCAGTATACTTGTGCAAAGCGCTCACAACTTGTCTCAAAAATAGCGGAATACATCGATAATAAAGCTGCAACAAAGCACTACTTTCCACTTGAATATCTAAACGTAGGACACATTACTAGACCATAAACCTCGGCAAGGAAGAGATTACCGATGTCTGATGGATGTCTTCCTCGCCGTGAAGTTTTCGAATTCACGTATTGCAATTCAGGAGTGATGTCCGGCAAATCTCGCCTTCGTCTAACGTCTCCAAACAGTCCCGAAACAAGCAGTAACCATGCAATCATTCCAAGACTTCCAAAAACGACCCATGGGTGACGAAGACCCGGTCGACTGTTTCCTGATATCCGTCCCTTCGACGCGGCCATGACTCTGCTCTGGAAGTTCAGAGCTTCAGTAGCCTCAACTGAGATCCGCCGCGACAGATTGTACCACCATCAATGACAACAAAAAGCCAATTCACAGACGTCAAATTGCCACCCGCTCTCATTTTCTCCATGCATCTTCAACCCGGTTGTCCTATTCTTCAAGAACACATGCATTTAAATCTGTAGCCAATATTCTCCCCCTACAAACTATAAATTCGACATGATTTTAACCTTCAGCTAGAACTGTACTAGTTCTGCTCCTCTTGTTGACTACCACCTCAATCAATTCGTCGTGGCAGCGTGCAACGCCAAGACCGAGATAGAGCGACAGATTCTCCTCCTCCTCACGGAATCTAGTGAACTATTCCGTCAACGGACCACCCTCCGTTCGACTTTCCATTCGTAACGCCTCGTTTCTTTAGCCACCCACACTCCTAACTCGTTGCTTTAATGGGATTCCCGTTCCTCTCCGTCGGTCTTCTCCGTTCCGCGGACGATCATTCAATACTTTCTCGTGGCATCTTCAGTAGACCTTCGACGCCAGTCAATCGATAAACCCCATCTGGTAGTTGATCAATTCTCGAACAGTGCGTTGAAGACGACAATAACAAGATCGGAGGCAAGATTCATATAATTGTTCTACTACACAACAGTCAGAAATGGACTATCTATCTCAAGAGGAAATATGTAAAGATCAATAGACAAATTACGATACTTCATTTTCATGTGCTTTATAATTCGTTTGTTGTCTTTCTCAAGTGAAATCACTTGTCACGCCATTTGTAGTTCCGCATCTAGATGCTCGGACACTGGAATTCCAGTGATGGTAGTTAGAGTTATTCTAGCTGTTTCTCAGGGACTACTTTCCGACGGTTAGATTTCGTGTTCGGGGTACTGACTTCACGGTGGGGCCCACTGTCACTTTGCACCGTTTGCACCGTCGAGTGTGCTGTCAGCGGGACCGTTAGGGTTTCAGGGCTAGCTCGAGTCCAGGGGGTATAGTTTCGAAGTGAGCTCCAGAGAGCTCACTTCTCTGATGTTGAGCCTTCGAGTTCCTGGCTATGGTGGACAGAGGCCGGCGAGCGTCACCTGGATTCTCTATGCTTGAGTGGGTGTGGCTTGACTGTAATCAGTGCCCAGTTGTTGGCAGTTTATAGAGTGACAGATCAAGTATTGATCTGAGTTGAGTTGAGTTGAAAGTGTTAAGCAATCTGATTACATCAGAGAAGTGAAGTCAGGGGGAAATCGGGTGCAGGAACGTTGAGTGTTGGTGGTATCTCCAAGCTCGGTGGATCGTGGTAGCTCGATTCAGGTTCTGTGTTTCCCTAGTGTGCAGAAGCTCGTGTAGTTGATGCAAATTTGGCAGTTAGGCGGACGGTGTGCGGAAGCGCTGGCCAAATTTTGAGCAAAGAAGGAGCAATTTTCGAGCAGTGTTGTGATTTTCAGCTCAGGAGGTGAAGGCAGGACCAATTTGCTGCGAGTTGGGCTCAGAAAGTGAAATTGAAGGTGGAGTTGGAAAGCTCTTCTCATGAAATTGTGATTTGGAAAAACTTGTTTTGTCAATTTGGCTCGAGTGGAAAGTTAGCGGGGGATTTGGCGGACATCCATCTTTAGGGTTTATGTCAGATTTTACGTCAGATTTACGTCAGATTTTGGGCCAGAATTGGAGGAGTTTCGCTGTTTGGCCAGATTTGGAGAAGTTTCGCTAGTTTGGAGGAGTTTCACAGATTTGGAGAAGTTTCGCCAATTTTGGAGGAGGTTCGAAGTGGCAACAAGAAAGGCCTCATTTGGCTGAATTTTGGCGTTTCGAGGCTTCGAGGCATAGGGCTGTGGGCTATGAGAGGCTACGAAGGGCCAAAAGGGCCAGCAAGCCAGCTTGCTGGCGTGAGGCTAGCTAGTTTAGTGTAGATCTTGGTCATTGGTTGGCAAAATCTGCCTTTCTTGCTAGATTGTGCACAACAGGGTTTGACCCCTAGATCTCTTGTTCCTAGACTGGTGCCCTAGCCAACTGGTCCACCCTCACTTGTTGTCATAGTGACTGTGCCACTGTTATCTATACACATGTAGCTTTGGCTAGGAGAGGTAGTTTGATCCCATTCTTGGTGATCCTGGTAGCTTAGGACTTAGATACGAACTACTCTTATGTCAAATGCCAAATGGTGGCAGAGTCAGTCTCGTGTTGTGTTATGAGATGGAGGGTTTTCGTTTAGATTTCTTGTGATTGGATCCCCTCCATTCTCTGCTTCCTGTTTGTGCACCACGTTTGTGTGAGGTGCCTTGACTTTTGAGCGTTGGTGCTCTGGTGTGCTCTCGGTGGTGAGGCTGGAGTGATGACCAGTCAGACTACCTTTGTTTCTCTCCGGTGAGGCAGGAAGTGATGACCTGCAGACCGTGAGAGTGCGTGTTATGATGGCAGGTTACAGGTTGCCCTTCCCCTAGTGTAGTTATCTCGGTTAGAGTTACATTAGTGGGTGGTGTCTAGTTGGTGTTGGCACTTGGTGGGGCACTTGCAGTTGCGACTTGCGGTTGCAGTTGGTGGTTCGGGTTTGCTGTTGCAGTTACGTGGTCACGACGGAGTTCTTTGGAGATTCTAGAGGAGTTAGCCCTGCAATACGCAGTGGGTTTACTCGGAGTGGTGCTCGGTATCAGCCTGTATCTCAGGTCCCAATGAGGGAGGAGATTGACTCTGAGTTGGAGTTTGACACAGGAGCTGATTCAGTTGAGAGTGCACTTGGTGTGTCCGGACCGTTGTTGTGGGACATGGACGAGATTTATGGGGCCTCCAAAGGCCCTAGGCATTACTCTAGTACAGTGGGTACTATTGAGTTGGATGATTTCATCCAGGAGTTCAATAGTTGGTGTGATCTGCAGCAGATGCGGAACCCGACTTTGTTCACACCCTTCATGGCATGGAAGGGGTTGTTTCAGCACTTGGAGGGTCCACCGATGGACGACTACCATGAGTTCAGGAGAGCTCATTTGGAGGAGATTGAGTTATGGAGACAGTATTGGTCTCCACACTATGTCTCCATCACTTCAGGTTCGGTGGCCAGGAGTAGGTCGGCTGTACCTACGAGTTCTAGCTCGAGTAGTGTTGGTGGAGCTAGTGGAGGTGCACTAGGTGGAGATAGTGCTACTACGAGTGGAGGTACCGCTGCAGGAGGTGGTGTGGTACCGGGGTTTAACCCCATGGTTGAGTTCTTCCTATGTTTGAGGCAGAACTACCAGGGAGTGCGGACTGACAAGCTGAGGAGCTTGCAGGAGTTCCAGCGGAAGGCTGGAGAGAGCCTACGCGAGGCATATACTCGCATGAGGCGGCTGATCAGTTTCACTCAGGGAGTTACTAAAGCCCAGGCAGTCCAGTTTTGGTATGGGATACTGGACAGGGAGTTGCGACGTAGAGTTCGTGATGCTACGTTGTTGCAGGCTACTTCGCCCACTTTGGCAGTAGTCTTTGGTTTGGCTGAGCGTATTGAGCTCAACATGGTGGAGGAGAGAGTGGTGACAGCTGGATTTGGTAGAGAGACCTCATCCACGGTTGTGACTTCTTCTAGAGTGCAGTAGAGTGCACCACGCCCAGTTGGTTTTTGAGGACAGGGTGGACAGCCCAGATCCTATGGAGCGAGTGGAGGGCCTAGTGGAGTTAGACCCTTACCCTCATTTTCGGGTCAGCAGCAGCCAGTGAGTGGTGGTGTTGCTTGTTGGACTTGTGGTGGACCTCACCATAGGAGAGAGTGTACTCAGGGCAGCGGACCTAATACCTCTGGTGCATCACAGCCAGCACAGAGGCAGTGTGAGCATTGCCATAGATTTGGTCATACTAGTGACCGGTGTTTTGACCTACACCCGGAGTTACGGAGTGGTAGGGCTGCTATGGCAGGTAGTAGAGGAGCTCCAGTTCATGGAGGACGAGGTGGTAGAGGTGGTGGTAGAGGATCTACACCTAGTAGGGGTGCAGTACCTGCCCTTACTTCTGACACAGCTATGGCTACTCGGATTGAGCAGTTGGAGCAGAGATTGGCTAGTATGGCTATTGCTCAGAGGAGATTAGATTCGGGTGCTGAGGCTTCCACCTCATATGCTGGTGATAGAGATGCTTTGGACTTCATGTGCGGAGCAGCACAGGTGGATGCATCTGCAGTAGTGACTAGGAGCGCAGTACGTGCTACAGAGCCTAGAGGAGCATTAGTGGAGTTGGACCCACAAAGAGGAGAGGTTGGGAGACAGGTCAGACTTCCCCAGTCTTTCACGCTATCTGAGGCATTGCAGACGACATCCATGGTTCCTAGACGTCCCAATGCAAGTGTGGTAGGTGGTGATGGAGTACCTGATGGAGTACCTGCTAGTCAGCCACCTGCTACTACACAGACTGAGTCTAGCATGATGTTGGGGGCGGCTCAGCTGATTATGCGGCATCCTTTATTTTCAGCCAGTGACATGTTTACATTAGGAGTTGACCCAGCCCCAGTGTTCCGGTTGGCTGCCACGTTGTGTGAGAGTAGGGATGGTGTAGTTCCTACTACTAGAGCAGAGGTGGTTGGTAGTGGAGCTGACTTGGTTGAGGAGCATGGGATCCGTTCAGCGACCAATGGTTTATGGCAGGCAGCAGCGGCTAGACTGGAGGAGTTGCCAGCTAGACCGGCCTTTGAGAGAGCGCGGTTTACACCTGGTGTTGTCCTATTGGATAACCAGAGGGGGATCTTTCGTTTGGTAGGACCTTCAGGGAAGGTCTATACACCACAGAGAGTCTTGTTAGACTCTGGTGCGCAGCCCCTTATGTTGGAGAAGGCTGTAGTTGTTGGTCTGGAGTTACGGAAGACCGATGTGGAGAGGTGTCCATTTCAGATCCAGACATCTCTTGGTGGTGGTTCGACACAGTACATCACACGTGGAGAGCTTGTTGTCCAGGTTCAGCCTGGTCATCCGACTGATAGCTCAGTGGTGAGAGCTCAGGCTATTGCGACGATAGCTGAGTCATATGATGTGCTAGTTGGGGGAGCAGTGTTATACCCTATGGGTTTCAGTATTGACTATTGGGAGGAGACAGCCTCTTATAGACCTGGTTGGCAGTCTGGTGAGGGACGGGTATGTCGCCTACCAGTACGCTTTAGTAGTGGCAGTCTTGGCTCACTACAGTCCGGGACCATGGCAGCATCAGTTTTGGCTTTCAGCGGTGCAGTTACTTGGCCTGGTGACTTGTTGGAGGGGAACGCCCATGTAGAGGATACTCCAGTACCAGAGGAGATCACTCGGCTATGGAGTACGAGTGGGATTGTTCCATCCACCTTGGATGTTCCATTGTGGAGTTCAGAGGAGGCATTGCAGCAGCATGCAGATCAGTTGGTGCAGCAGGCTTGGAGTGGAGCCTTCGTACCATCAGGGGATGAGTGTGAGGATGAGCCTCCAAAGGCGATTGCTTTGACACCTCTGGATACCACACTCATTGCTTGGCAGTATCCAGTAGAGGGGATATGTCTATTAGAGTTGTTTGGTGGGATCAGCACCGAACTAGCTGCGGTGTTACAGGCGGGTATCCGAGTACAGAGGTACTTGTATGTAGAGAGAGATGAGACTGCTAGGCGAGTCTCTCTACATCATGTGGCACACTTGGCCTATCGGTATCCGGAGTTATTACCGATGTCAGCAGTCAGAGGTTACCAGAAGGCCTTACCAGGAGACATTTCCTTATTGGGGGCGCATGACCTAGAGAGACATGGGCCTATTCATTTGGTGATTTCTGGATGGCCATGTCAGGGACATACACGTGCGGGCCGCGGTTTGGGTCTTCAGGATCCTCGTTCTGGTGTGTTTTGGGAGATGTTACAGATACTACGACATCTCCAGGTTCATCAATCTGTTTCTCCAGCTTACCTTTTGGAGAATGTTCCATTGATGGGTGATTCTCGCACTAGAGTGGTGGCGAGTACACATCAGGTCCATTTGTGGATGGGACCTGCTGTATTGTTAGATGCAGCCAGAGTGGGATCACGGGCTCATCGTCTTCGTCTTTGGTGGACGAACCTTTTACCCAGAGAGGTTCTACAGCGTAGTTATGATGGGATTCAGCGACTAGACCACATTCTTGTTGATGATATCTTGGATGCTGGACGTCAGTCTCAGACAGTAGTAGTGGCTGATAGGTCACCTATGGCAGTGGTGAACCTAGTTGGACAGCCTAGAGCTGCATTTCCCACACTCATGAGTTTCCCAGGCTCTCATGCTTTTCGAGAGGGAGGACCTGGACTTGTTTGGGACTCACAGTCACAGCAGTTGGTGGAGCCCAATGCTGATGAGAGAGAGCAGGCGATGGGTTTTTGCACCGGTATTACCGCTGTTCCAGCAGTGTCAAAGGCATCCAGGCGTCAGGTGTTAGGTCAGGCTATGGACCTGAACTGTTTGACCTGGATTGTGAGCCTTGGTTTGGCAGAGCAGCGTAGGATGCGCTTGATAGGCATCACCACTCGGACACTTGTGAGCCCTGTGCCTATCGAGATGATTCAGGCACATGCTGGGGGTGATGGACCGAGTGGACATGGTATTCTTGGGACACATCCAGTAGCTACTAGGGAGAGTGGTCTACTTGGAGTCCATCCAGGTGAGCGTGGGCTACTTGGATTACACCCTTGGTCCACATGGGATGCAGCCAGAGGACGTATGGAGCTTGCAGCCAGAGTGGAGGGAGTTTTTCACACAGAGGTTGGGACCTCTAGTGGTCGGGAGCATGACACCATTGCTCCCAAGGGCCCAGTATAGCAGCCAGTCAGTACGTCTTCCACTCCTACTACAGTTACAGAGGATACTTGGGAGCCACATCTTGGACCCAAGCTTACTGGAGAGGAAAGACGGAGGGTTTGGAGGTTCTTGAGGAGTCACACGAGTTGTTTTGCCTTCAGTATGAAGGATTTGGGTGCTCTGAAGGGACCTGGTATACGGATTGAGCTGACTAGCGACACACCTGTTTTCCGACGTCCTTATCGATATAGTGAGATGGAGAGGACATTGATTCAAAGCCGGAGTAGTGACCTTTTTGAGGCTGGTTTGGTGGAGATTTCACATGGAGAGTATGCATCAGCGACAGTGATGCCAGCCAAGAAGGATATGCATGGCAACTATACAGATAGGCGGATGTGTGGAGATTACCGTCCTATCAACCGACAGACCAGGGCTGATCGGTATGCCATGCCTACACCGGAGGAGATTTTTGATACGATTGGGCATGCAAAGGTCTTCAGTACTTTGGATCTTCGAGCGGGATATCATCAGTTGCCGATGAGGGAGGAGGATAAGTCCAAGACAGCATTTTGGGCTATTGATCCTCACGGCAAGGATGTGTTATATCAGTGGAGGTTCTTACCATTTGGGTTGAAGAATGCTCCTGCTGAGTTCCAGAGGGTCATGGATAGGATCCTAGCTGGACTGGATTTTGCTCGGTGCTATATTGATGACATTTTGGTGTATAGCACTACTGTGGAGAAGCATGAGAGACAGTTGTTGGAGGTGTTTGAGAGGTTGAGATCTCATGGACTCAAATTACATCTTGGGAAGTGTAGGTTCTTCCATGAGCAGGTTGAGTATTTGGGTCACACTATCTACCCCGGAGGACTTGGTGTTCAGCAGACCAAGGTGGAGGTTATTGCACGTATTCCTCGGCCTACGGATGTGAGCAGTGTGCGAGCATTCCTTGGGTTGGCGAACTTCTATCGCCGCTATGTTAGAGGATTTAGTGCCATTGCCAAGGCCTTGACGAAGCTGACCAAGCTTACACAGGAGTGGTGTTGGGGAGATGAGCAGGAGAGAGCTTTTGTAGAGCTCAAGGAGAGGTTGACATCTGCTCCTATTTTGAGGAGACCAATCAGGGGACGACCATTTCAGGTTCACACTGATTGGAGTATGTTGGGGCTTGGAGCGGTGCTCACCCAACATGATGATGAGGAGAAGGAGTTTGTGGTGGCCTATGCTAGTCGCTCCAACAATTCAGCGGAGGCGAAGTATAGTTCATATGAGGGAGAGTGCTTGGCAGCAGTTTGGGCAGTAGCACATTTCCGATGTTACCTATTTGGTAACCCCTTCACTCTCATCACTGATCATCAGCCGCTGAAGTGGTTGATGGAGTCCGACAAGCTTTCAGGGAAGCTTGCACAATGTGCTCTGATTTTACAAGAGTATGATTTCACGGTTGTTCAGAGACCTGGAGTGGTGAACCGTGATGCAGATGGGTTGAGTAGAAACCCATGTCCCAGCTAGCAGGATCAGACTGGAGCACGTTGGCATGGTGAGACAGATGAGGAGATGGTGCCAGGTTGGCATGCATCAGCCTTTCTGTGTATATTTGCAGAGACATTGGTGGTATCTCTCTCAGCGCATACAGGAGGAGTTATTGAGGTCATAGATCCAGAGAGTGAAGATATTGGTACAGTTCAGCGAGACATTCATGATGATGTCTTAGTGATGGACTATCTTCGCATTGGTGTTGTGGGTGGCACAGTTGGGGCCAAGGAGAGAGACCGTGTTCTTCAGCGAGCCAGACGGTTCAGATTGGAGAGTAGACACCTTTTGCGTGTATGGGAGGATGGTAGAGTGCGAGTAGTACCACTTCCATCACAGAGACCACAGTTGGTCCGTCATGCTCATGAGGAGCTAGGACATTTTGGAGTAAAGCGTACATATAGCTTACTCCAGAGTCATTATTGGTGGCGCGGTATGCAGACCAAGGTACAGCAGTTTGTTGCCAGATGTGTGGTTTGTGACCGAGTTAGAGCATCATTCAATGCTCCTACGCCACAGTTACACCCATTACCTATCATGGGATTGGGTTACCATTGGAGTTTGGACTTCGCCGGACCTTTACCGCTGACTGTGAGACATCATCGGTATGTTTTGGTGATGGTGGAGCACTTCTCCAAGTGGATTGAGTTGGTGGCACTTCCTGACAAGTCTAGTGAAGGGACAGCTTACTCATTCCTGGATCGAGTTCTTAGTCATTTTGGTGCACCAATTGAGGTTTTGACTGATCAGGGTATAGAGTTCTTGGGAGAGTTTCAGGTCTTGTGTGACAAGGCTTTGATTGATCATCGTACTACATCCCGAGATCACCCTGAGGCAGATGGCTTAGCAGAGAGAGTGGTTCAGACGGTGAAGAGAGGATTGCGAAAGTATGGTTTGCAGAGAGGCCACTTGGGAGATTGGGATCTCCAGTTACCTTGGTTGGCCATGGGCTATCGGTTCAGCCGGCAAGCCTCCTTAGCATCCTTCTCTCCATACTTTCTACTCTATGGACGAGATCCAGATTTACCTGCAGCCATTTGTCGAGATGCTACTGTAGTTTTGGACTTGGATGACCCTGATGTATGGATGAGCGCATGTTCTCAGCGGGGCAGAGATCTTTCGGAGAGTGATGCTGATGGCCTTCGAGAACTTGGCAATTGCTCAGCATAGAGATACTTTACGCTATGCTACCATTCGAGGAGGAGGTTATAGACCCTCGATCCGTCGATTTCATCCAGGCGACTATGTATATCTATAGCAGATAGCACCGATGACACTTGATGTTTCTACAGGCCGCACTATCTTGAGAGTGCGTGAGGTTTTGCCATTTGGAGTCCTTGTGTTAGAAGGACGTGATGGTGTTGTTTGGAAGGATCATGTGCGCAATTGTGCGCCATGCCACCTCCCAAACATTGATGGTACTATGGACCCAAGCTTGGCACTTGTACGTGCAGGCTTGAGGTGTATGTTATGTGGCTCTTCTGGTGGAGCTGCTACTATGTTAGTGTGTGATAGCTGTTCGAGAGGATGGCATATGGCATGTATGACTCCTCCCCTCACGGTGGTTCCTCAGGGATAGTGGTTATGTCCTAGATGTACTTGACCTATAGCTAGTTCATTCTTTATATGGTATAGATTGCAGACAGGCGACTAACGATGGGGCTCCATAGCACCCGGCCTCCTGATCTTTGCCCATTAGAGGGTATACCATATACTTAGAGTAGATGGCTATCTGGAGTTAGAGGGACCTAACCGCCAGCTAGGGGAGCGATTGTGCACTTTAGAGTCTATGTATGACTTATGTGTGAGTTGTGCTTTTATAGTGTATGATGTTGACAGCGATGTATGTTGTGTAGCGATGTATATACGCACGACAGCTGTCACGCCATTCGTAGTTCCGCATCTAGATGCTCGGACACTGGAGTTCCAGTGATGGTAGTTAGAGTTATTCTAGCTGTTTCTCAGGGACTACTTTCCGACGGTTAGATTTCGTGTTCGGGGTACTGACTTCACGGTGGGGCCCACCGTCACTTTGCACCGTTTGCACCGTCGAGTGTGCCGTCAGCGGGACCGTTAGGGTTTCAGTGCTAGCTTGAGTCCAGGGGGTATAGTTTCGAAGTGAGCTCCAGAGAGCTCACTTCTCTGATGTTGAGCCTTCGAGTTCCTGGCTATGGTGGACAGAGGCTGGCGAGTGTCACCTGGATTCTCTATGCTTGAGTGGGTGTGGCTTGACTGTAATCAGTGCACAATTGTTGGCAGTTTATAGAGTGACAGATCAAGTATTGATCTGAGTTGAGTTGAGAATGTTAAGCAATCTGATTATTGTGGCACTTTAGAGTCTATGTATGACTTATGTGTGAGTTGTGCTTTTATAGTGTATGATGTTGATAGCGATGTATGTTGTGTAGCGATGTATATACGCATGACACACTTTACGTGGGATACTGACAGTCAAATTTGACATAATCAAATAACTTGTTCAGCAAATAAACTACAATTGATAGGCTCCCTACCAGGTGAAATTGAAGAGCTGACCAAGTTTTCTCTATATGTTGACGACTCTGTTATTAATGTTCATTCCTCCTTGTTCTCAAGCTCCTCTGGTTTCTGCAGAAAAATTCACTGTATACTCGCGAATAAGCTCTCAACGTGCCCTGTGACTTAAAATACTAGAGTTCTCATTCAAATTGGTACCTAAACAGGCCCGATGGATGGAACAACATCCTGATCCCATGTCACGTCCCAAGAAGGAACCAGATTCATGTACGACTTGCTTTTAAGTTCTGAAGATAAGTCTAGCGCACCGCTGCGTACAGGGTTTCTCTTTAGTTTGCTCACAAAGATCATTTTAGGCTGTGTCAAGATTTCACACTACTTCATTAGGAGTCGAGGCATACACGTTTTAATGAACGAGAGAACTCCGCATACTTCGGTGCAGGGCAATTAGCTTAACGAGGACTGATATGAGCTTCAGTTTCTGTTCAGCCATTGAGTTATCCACATATCTGTACTAATTCCGAGCGTACAGGCTAGAAGACGGCAGCTTTGCCAGTGATTGTTTTTGACTGTACATGCTGCACTTGTGTTGACGTGGCACGGAGGCGGATATGCAGCTCATGGATCTTTAAGCCAAACTGACCAACCAACAGAATGTTAACGAGCGCAATGGACTATACGTTGCATATCTACTACTAGAAGAATATGAGGTTTGCATTCTCGTACTCTTTTGAGTTTAAGTACCCAGGTGCTTGATGGAGTCTTCCCATCCTATTTCCTATCCTGTGTGCGCGGTTTGCCTTCAGATGAGAACGATCATACGATTTATCGATTCCGCTATAGAGTCTTCCTTAGCACAACACGTTTGACGAAATGCTCAGACATGACAGCAAAGTGATTAGCTCATTAGTAGGCTTGCCAACTAGTCTCAACACACTGACGCTGGATTTGCGCAGGCTTTAAATGGTAGCCTGTTCTACTACACTAGACGGTGTATTTGATCAAACAGCCCTCCTTAGTCAGACAGCCTTCCAAGTCTTACAGCAATGGATTTCTGTTGCGGTATTGCATACACTGTACGTATATTACTGATTCTTGCCCCGGATCGCGGTGTACCATCCATATCTACTTACCCCTCGCTCTCACCCGACCTTGACCATTCTTTAATTCTCTCGCTCTCCTCTGACGTTATCTCTCTGCTCTTAATGCTCTCCTCCCTGTTTTCCCTGCTCTTACTTCTCTGTCCCTATTAATCTCACCTAATTCTACTAATACATGCCCATGCGTCGATTCTGCATCCGCATCTCCTTATTCTTCATCTCTGCGAAGATATCTTTTCTTTTCTTTTCGTCCCTGCTACGCATCCAAGGCCCGCTAGGTTCTTGCACAACCTACTGCGGTGACTCTTAAGCTGGTCTTTCTGGAAACAACCAAGTTTGCCTTGACACTCATGAGCTTTCGAACTCATGAGAAACTCAGTAAGAGGGGTACTGGAATCCAACCATTCGTGGGGTTTAGATGAAGTTGTTCGTGCTTCCGTGCTTACTGTAACAGTCTAACTTCCTTCTAGTGTTAGGGACTCATGTACCCATAGAGCATTTTTTGATAAACACTATCCTGTCCTGACACACTGCGCTCCCGCGCATCTAGCACTATGTTTTCCTACTTGTTCGATGCGTTCCCTTCACTTTCAAATGCATTTTCCTACTTGCTCGATGGTTTTCCTTTCCTTTGAACTGCATCCTCTGTTTTATTTCGGATTGAATGCTATATTATGCTCAAGGAATGTATCAATCGTCTGCTTTGGATCCGTCTCGCGAATGTGTTTTCTGTCAAATCCTACTTGCTTAGACTTGCATGTATTTACTTGCTTAAATCAGGGTGTCTTCAGTTTGCATCGGTTCAGTCCTTAGGTGGGGTTTGGATCCCCCGTTCTGCGATCGGCTTCTGCTACCATTTCTCATCTATCATATAGCCAAAGATAGTAATACCAGCGTGCCAGTATGATATCCAGAAATATCGAGATAAAACCGGAAAAATAGAGATATCATATACAGCAAAACTTGCATATTGTTTCCTTTAGGACGTAAGATATACAAAGTATGAGCTTCCCTAACTGAGTATGACAGCCATTTTGCAAAAAATCATCAAGTTATTACCGATCCTGTAAGGCTGGAAGTTCCACAGAAATCGGGAACTCATTTCAACTGGGAGATCGACAATAACTCCTGTCAATATACTGATTCTGAAATCAAGAGGACTAAATGTCATGCTTCCTCTTGTCAGTTTACATTATGAAAAATCAAATTTGTACATCAATCATCTCTATC
Source organism: Lunularia cruciata (assembly GCA_948567375.1). Classification (NCBI taxonomy): domain Eukaryota; kingdom Viridiplantae; phylum Streptophyta; class Marchantiopsida; order Lunulariales; family Lunulariaceae; genus Lunularia; species Lunularia cruciata. The sequence continues at coordinate 54,802,508 of OX419755.1, read as the reverse complement.
GCGGACTGTGTCAACAGTGCCGCTATTGTTCTGATACATCTGCTAAAGTTCGTCATCTGGGAGAAACCTGATGCTCAAAGAATAACCCAGCTTTGGCACGCCATCTTGATGCTCCCCACTCATAGAGAGCGCCACTCCCGTTCAAACTCCGAGCTCGATTCTCACTACCCTGGAATGTTGGAAGGAAATGGATCACTAATAGTCGGAGACGGTTGCGAATTTACCTGTTTCACAAGAATATCCTTGTTGTGGGTGTAGTGGTACTCGATCTGATCCACAGAGTAGCGCATGGGGTGATGTGGCTGTATCGCATCCCTAACTGCAAGCCATTTTCTCCAAGATCCTGCAAAGTTTTATACGGGACTATAATCATGAATAATCCAGACATAATATATGTCTATAATCCAGACAGGATCCCAATTATTTCTACTAAAACACATCAGAAAGTTGAAACGTGTGGAAGGTTTGTCAGATTGATCACCTTCCTGCCCTAGATTATAAGATTGATCCCGGGCCCTTTTTATTGCCTCTCTAATTCGTTCACGGTCCTCCGCCGTACAAGGGTTCTGCAAGATCTGAAAGACAACAGTTAGAAAGTGGCGGCTGGTTCACCCGAAGACGTACTTTTAGGGAAGGTACAGGTTTTGAAGAAAAGAAGCGCTTGTATGTAAAGGAAAAAACATACATCCATAATAGATTCATCGGTGTCCTATCAGCTAAGAGCAAAAGCGTATCTTGAAGAAAAGCACCAAGATAAACGAACAAACAAAGAACCATTAAGAAAATGATCACAAGAAGAAACTACCAAATGGTCACGTTGTCCTATCTTTGGTAGAAAAATGAAACCATGCGTCAAACAGGATGATAAGATAATTCGCGACAGAGTACGCACAGTTTAATCACCGTGTCATATAACAAATTCGGACATATTAGAATTTTGAGGTCCTAGCGCATTCAGTTACTGCATATAAGTCCCATTCTGTTGAGCTGCTTGAAAATCAGCAGGTGGCAGCTGGACCCTGAAAATTAATGATGATATCTTCACTTTCTGTCGATTTGGTACGACGCCGATAAACTCCAGAATGAGGACCAATGCACTAAAGCAAGCAGGGTATCACCGGTAGAAATGCGCTCTTCATGCTCTTGACTACAGAAAGAGCGCGACGGTAAACACCGAACTGTTTAGAAGCTTTATGTAACACCAGTTGCATATACCTCCTACCTTCCGTAGCCACGCTCGCATGTCGGTTGTAAGGATGAACCGAACAGCAAGCGGGAAACTAAAACATGTAGGACACAACATGGTTCTTCCTTTCTCTTGACTCATTATCAACCTGCAGATTTACTGGTGCAGGCCAAAGACTCTGATTTACGTCTCCTAAAGCGAGGTGTTTTAGCTTTCGGTGATAGTAACTAAAACCGCACAGGAACAGCTTATCCATTGTTTGACAAAACAGTATATAGACTTAGGTTTCTCCGATAATGATGACTGCCACATCCTTATCCACGGAATTTTGGTACATGTTTTTTCGACACGAGTTGAGAATGAGTTTCAAAGGATGAGACTATCTTCAAGTGGCATATTCTAGTGGCCAGGATGGCGGGGATTCCGTAGAGCAGAGAAGTTTTTCTAGTTACCAACTAGGACAACAGGGACCACCAAACTGAGTGGAGCTAGACAAGAACAGTTGGCTTAGTCAAAATCCGAGTACTTAGTGGCAAGTTGTTGAACAATTAGCTGAAATGACATTATAGTGACGAGTGAGAACTTCAACTCAGCAAGGATTTGTCAAGCACAGGGTATGCTCCCTGGTTGTATCAGCACTAGTACTAGCACTTTCAATATGTCAGGCGCCTGAACGCCGGCCACATTTCCAGATCTCGGCATGGACTTTGGACTAGGAGGAGAGTAGGGACCTCTGGTTGTTCAGTTGGTGGATCCACATCGAAAAGCACGACTGCTCGCAAAGCGAACCAGGAACCAAATTTCGGGTGAATACATAGATGCGAGTCCTCGTCAAAATACGCCCCCCCTGTCTATGAATACCAAACAGTTGTTAAGCCTGCGAACTTGGAGCTTCTAATTTTCAAACACAAGCTACCAATAAGAGATAAACTTACGAACTATAGCTCACGAATCTCCACCTCTTAGCCTTCTTTTGGAGAAACCACCAGAAGGCAAGCAAGAGACTAGTTTACCTGAGATACAAGCAAGACGTTGCATTGCTACCAGTTTTCCAGGACTAGTATCATGATCCCAGTAAACAGCGGCCTTAAGTTTCGAATCTCCGTTTTCTCGTAATTGTGCTGGTGAAGCTGATATCAAGGTTGAAGGCGTACTGATGATACTAAATTCCTTGAGAGAACTGTTCACGCTTTGCCTTACGTAGGCATCAAGGGGGTGCTTTTCCTCCAGCAACTGCAGGACCATCATCACTTAGATATGCTTGAAGATCCAAAAGGGTTTAGCGAGAAAGGGCTAAAAGGGAAACCAAACTCAATAATTTCGTTGCCGCCTGAAAAAATGATGATCTTCTCGTGGTGAAGAATCAACCAATTGACTGGCTAGATCACAATTGTATGTGCGGACAGATTCTTTGAAGTCAAATAATCTGTCTGCCCAATCTTCTCAGACTTCAGAAGATCGTGAAGTTAATAACCATGAATTGAAACACAAACTTGATATCTGTATCTTCTGCTTAAAAGTTCACAGCGTGAACATTCGAAGCTTGACCTAGCAAACGTTACCAATAGAACATTCAAATTCCATACCACCTCACGGATGCCCTCCTCATCCTCAAACAGTGCTGACATTCTTCAATGATCAGCAAATTAACCAAAAAATTCGTACCGAAGGCCGGGCCCGCAATGCGAACTGAAACGGCTTCCATATCGCCTTGGAATTTCCAACCAAAATGGCTAACGGTGCTTTCTGTCTGCCCAGCCACGGGAGATGCAACTCAGAAGCTACAATAGCATTGTACCAATCCACAGACAGAGGAGCAGTCAGGTCGAGTCCACATCTTCTCAAACCTTGAGCTAGTTGAGCCAGCACCTGTTCCCACTTCATCTGTCCTGTCATGATTTCATTCCTCGTAAACCTGGCTTTGTCTTCTTAGTTCGTCACTAAGAAACCGATCAGTTTTATCCTGTCTCATCCCTAACCGAACGACCATCCTCGTCAGGAAGGAGACGAATGTTCTTTACTGTACCCTAAATTGAAGAAAAACCCCACATTCACTTTATCCACATCCGGCGTTAACGGTTGCCCCCCAGCCAATGAGAGAGCTTGATGCTAATGAATGACTTTCTCCGCTCTTCTTACTGTACTATACGCATAACTACCACACTCCCATCTGCTGCCGGACCTTTCTCGAGGGCTCAGTGAGCTGTGGAATCATGGAAGCTGTTTCTGTTTCCTGGATGCGGGCTTCTTGTGGTTTACGACCACTTGGAGTTCTCAGGAGTGGAGAAACCGAGAGCAGGAGACCTGTGAGGTTGAGGATTAGAGCCACGAATACCAGGGAGAGAGTCGTAGAATTTGAGAATGGGGACGAAGGGAAAGCCAGATATGCTGGAGATCATCCCCTGGCGAAGTTTGTGAATAAGATTATTGCTATCAAGCCGGTTTACAATGTCTTGAAATTTGGTGCCAAGAATGTGATGATCAGGCGAGTGATGATTTGTAGGGTAACAAGAATTGCAATTTCTTCATGAATTTGTCGGAAAGTTTCGTCATGATTTAGCCAGTTTTTTCATTTATGTCTAATTCCAGTCGACAATCTGACTCTGTCAAAGCGTGTGGGATTAGACTGCAGTACTGCGGAGAAGAACGGTATACCATGGAAGGAAATGGTGGCGGAAATGAAAGCGTCAGATGTTTATACCGAGAAGGAGAAGCTGGAGAACACGGCAATGATTTATCCTGATTGTAAGACTCGTCCCACTTTAGTAATGACGAAATCTTTTTATGCCCTAGCCTGAAAGTCGGCGCACCAAATTTTTTACGCAGTTTTTAGACATAAAAGGTTTTCCTGTGGTGTCCAAACGCTGCACAGAAAATTCGAACAGCAATTATCTCCTTCGAAATGATGGCTGGCAATCAATGGGAGACCTGCCTGCATTCACAAAATAAGACAATGTGGTTTTTTCTTGTCGGGATGAATCAGATTAATAAACGTGATTTCCTGATTGTCATGCCCAGACTACAAAAAAGCTTTCCATGGATACGAATCTGGCAACTTATCATGGGAGGTACTGAATATGTTCCTCCTGAAGGACAATTTGTGAACTTGGATGAATTTATAAGCATTTCAATTCTCCAACCTGTGGGTACAATTTTAGGTAAGATTTATGTAACACATAACTGCCCTTTCCGATACTCAATCCTCGGAACTTTCTGACATTTTGGGGAGTTCGTTGTCACAGGCTGCCTTTGAGGTTGACCCAGCAACTTTGGCTCTTTGGAAGCGAACACATCCGAAGATCGAAACATGGCAAAAAGCATCCGAGTTGACTCGCAGCAAATGGCTAGAGACCATCCGATTACATCATGCTGACTTCTCCGGTGGGCTAACAATGACATCCATTCTTGATATGGGTTGCTCCACGGCCAGCAGCACTCGATACATTGCTGATCACTACCCCACAGCACAAGTTACTGTAAGTAACAAACTTATCTGGGGTGCACGTTAAAGTTGAGAACACTACCTTTAGCAAAGTTGCCGAGATCAAGCCATGATGAATTCACACTGGTACAAACTCTCGAAAGTGTAGATATTCTGCAAATTCTTCACCTTTCTCTTCTGTTTTTATGTGGTGCTGTTCCCATCTTTGTTTACTAGCATGTCTGGAGTGGTATGAGAAATGAACAAAATACGTTTCCCCTTCCAAGTACTAGAAATGATTCCTCTTAACTGAGCAACCTAATTTGCTGAGACATCTTTCAACAGGGACTGGACCTGTCTCCATATTTCCTTGCTGTTGCACAATATAGAGAAAGACAAGCAGCGGCCAGGGGCGAGTCAAGGCCAAAGCCAATACAGTTTCTACACGCCAACGCCGAGGAAACAGAGCTTCCATCAAACTCGTTTGATATGGTGTCTCTTGCATATTTGGTAAGTTGTTTTATGTCGCTGTTATCATCTGTGAACGTCCCCGAATGTTTGCTCCTAGTTCGTATACTATTGTATTCGTCTGTCCCTGGATAACTTAAAATCATTCTGGTATGCTGCATTCCTGGCCGCCAGTTATCACATACTGTCAAAGATAATTCGTCGCTGAACCGCCGGATCAGTATTAGGTGGTCTCACTAAAGCTTGATCGTTGGTTCTCGAAGATACATGAGTGCCCACAAACCGCAGTAAGAAACGTGCTGAGGGAGGCCCATCGCCTGTTAAGACCTGGAGGCACGGTTTCTCTTTCAGAGCAATCTGTAAGTTTACCTCAAGTCTACATGTTTGCTGTTCGTTTTCTATATGCTTAGAGTCATTATGTTTACGACGCTATTGTTAACCATTTTCTGGTGAAGGAGTGTTTTGAGGTTATGTGGTAATGCCGATACTTTCTGTTGGACCTCTTGCAGCCTAAATCCAAGGCCATACAGGTGAGTCAGGCTTGCTAAATCTCCTTCTTGTCACTTTGTCAATTACATCCATTTTCACTGAATTGCAAATCTCAGGAATGATGACTTCTCTCTACTCACGATCTGGCTCTGTTTGTTACAGAAGCTGCATCCAGCTCTTTGGACCATGATGAAGTCAACAGAACCCTGGCTTGACGACTTCTACCGCCTGGATCTGGAGGCTGAGTTGATTGATTCTGGTTTCACCAATTACCGCTCAATCTTAACAGACCCTCGACATTTCACTTGCACTGCTACTGCCGTCAAGTGATCCACAGGTGGAACACAAGGCTTCCTTATGAACATTACACCACTCTGTATATTATTCGAACATGAACTTTTTAACTGGTAGGGTTAAACCTCCTCCCCCCCCCCCTCAAATCATCTGCCAATGCAATACCAAACTTGTGGTTGTAAATTTGTCTATGTACTGAATACCCTCAAACACGACTGGTAATTGTTGGGGATTGTGATGTGATTTAGAGTATATGTGATGTAGAGCTATCAAGAAGCGATAGATTTTTGGTTCTTGATGGCTTTATATCGCAAATACTCTCCAGTTGTGATGTTTATTGAGTGTAATCATTCTCACAAGTAACATGACACTGCTTAAAGTGTTCTAAGAGAGCACTTCCAACTCCAAAATTACTTGTTTTCCGAACAAGTAATGTTGGGCCCGCGTACCAAGGAACACTTTAAGGAAAATATGGAAATTTGAAGACGAGAGAATAGTGCGTTGTCGTAACCTACTACAGTATAGAATGGAAAGGAAGGAAAGTGGGGCATATTCTTTTCTTGCAAGTCCGCATCGGACTCCGTGACGACTTCCGATGTACTCAAACAGCACGAGGAAGTCAGACCCCATTATTCCCCATTGAAAAATTCTGCAACGCACTGGATTGTAGCACTGAGGTCCTTGGAAGCACGCAGGAAACAAAACATCTGGCGGTTTCAACACTGCAAGTCCCAGTTCACGTGCTAATCGTTGGACCAATAATGCGGGGAAAGAGCACAACAACGGGGACTGACGCGTGCTAGAGAAAGCTAAAGCTCCTGCACCACAAAGGACGTACGGTAAAATAATCTGTCTGGTCCGTCTATGTCCATCCGTTGAGGACTTCAGAACAGCGGAGAGATGATCGGCCAGGAAAGGATATAATTATCGATAAAATATTGGAATCGTTGAGGAGGAGGAGGATCGGAGGAGGTTCCGAAGGTCATTGTGTCGTTCGTGTTGACAAAGAAAAAGTTTGTGGGTTGTCCTTGGCGCGTGCACAGTTGCAGGAATCTGTACCACAGGAGTTTTGGGAAAAGGAAGAAAAGTAGCTGAGATCAGCGAGCAGCAGAGAAGGAAGGAAGGAAGGAAGTAGGCGGTGCGGGTCTAGTCCGGTCTTCGTATTTCTCTTTCACGCGGTGAGGTGAAACAAATGATACTAAACAAAACACGCATTTGAGAGAAGCACAAGAGATGTTGTTGTCCCAACGGCTCACAGAAACTGCCGGGTCGAGCTGCTGGAGCAACTGCAGCAGCAGTAGTAGTATTACCAGTAGGCCAACAACAGCGACAGGAGTAGTAGCAGAGACACGAACCAAAGGTAGAGCAAAACCCAGTGGCGCCCAACAGCTGCAGTGGCTCTGTAGACGGAAATTGAGGACGAAGATGGAGTTCTTTGCGCCACAGCTCCGGGATACGATGCCATTCCAATTCGTGTCTGAATACTATTCCATGCCTTTGAGGACTGCAGGCAAGGATTCTGTGACTCCCATTTGCTTTTGGGGGTATAACAAGAATAAAGTTGCGGAAGTGGTGAAGGCCGGGGATCCCGTTTTACATGAACTGGCTTTGGAAGTGAAAGCGGAGGAGATTGGAAGTGCGCGCATTGAGAAAATTATTAATGACATGGTTGCCACAATGCGGAATGCTCCTGGCGTGGGCCTTGCAGCTCCTCAAATCGGCGAGCCATTGCAGGTTTGAATTATGTCCTTTTTTATTTAGCGTCATTTGAGTGAATTGATTCTGGAAAATTAGAGTACATGGTGACATTGGCTATGCATTCTCGAAAGATCCGCAACCATAGTTTTTTTCGAAAATCGTGCTTCTATTTCAATGGTACAAAAGCACTTCTGGAGGTCTTATCTTGTTTATGGGACGTTTTTAAACTAAATTGTGTGCTGTAGAACTAGCAAGTATTCTTCTGTAAGTTAACAACCGTTATTCAAATCGTTTCCAGTTTCTTGTGACTCTCGTTTCGTCTCGTGTCTTTGCTTTTGTGTCGGGGAAGTGGTGGTTGTTTATCCATGCCTTTGGAACTGCATCAATTATGAAATCCTTTTTAATCTCCAGATTATTGTCGCGGAAGACACGAAAGAGCTCATGAGCTATTCGGACCCCGAGGAATGTGAATCTCAACAACGATTTCCCTTTGACTTACTGGTGTGTATCCTGCTTACTTCCTTTTCCATGTCTAGAAACTAGCTTGAACGTAGGTTTCGTGGAAAGGGACATTTTGGTTACTCATTGTTTTCTTCAGTATCAGTTTCAGTCTGTTAAGTTCGAAGTTAGTGCAATATAGTGGTCGGTGGAGGTCCTTGACGAAGGCATTGTTCTTATCTTCGCAGGTTATAATCAACCCAAAGCTGACGAGAAATAGCTCATCGGGTACTGCCATTTTCTTCGAGGGCTGCCTCAGGTCTGCAAGCTTTCGCCCTCGCATTGAATTCGGGTCATTCCAGTCCCAGTATCGAGCGTTAGAAATTAATCTGACCTGCTAGATTTCTTTCGAGATGCTTGAGAATTTTTGGCATGTCATTGAACAACTGTATTTTCCGGAATTGAAATGAACAGTGTGGACGGCTATCGTGCACTCGTCGAGAGAGACCTGGAAGTGGAAGTAGCAGGACTTGGTCGGGATGGTAAACCGATACATGTAAGAGCAACAGGGTGGCAAGCTCGCATCCTTCAGCATGAGTGTGATCACTTGATGGGCGATCTTTACGTGGACAAGATGATACCCAGAACTTTCCGAACAAAGGAGAACTTGAGACTTCCGCTAGGCTCCGGTTGCCCAAAGCCCGGACTTTGTAAAGTGTCAACAAAAAAGTGTTAGTTTCCCTTGTGGAGAGAGTTCTCCGGTAGCTTGCTTGCACATAATTCAAGCAGGGCAGTGAAATGTAAATTACGATGCAGGCATGTGAATATTTTGTACAACGTATCCGTTATCAGGCAAATGTTTATAGCCGAGGTTTACACAGCAGGTAAAACGAACAGAATTATTCAGGTATCACATGAAGGAGATCTTTACATCGGTCAGCTAAAGGCCACCATGAAATGTACGCTTATTCCAGGGCCCACACTATATTCTGAAAGTCCCGCTAGAGCATCTGAATGTGTTGACTTCAACCCGAGTTACTTACTCAGAGCTTTTTCAAGATACCTTTTCTTTTCTGTGCGAAATTTAGAAGACCACAGCAGTTCATTTTCGGTCATAGTTTACGGAACCATGAACCGTGGGATGTATTGTTGTGCAATCACTGTCGATATGTTCGTTGGTGACACGGAGCTGAGTAGGTTTCCTTAACTACGGCCAGCGACACACCACGAGTTCTGACAAGGTTTGCAGCTTCAGTACTCAATACCTCTATTAGTTCTGGAAGTGTCTGGAGTTCGTCGTGGTGAGCCTCGCCCTAGCACTAAAGCTGGTGGTAGTGTGGACACCATGCTACCAAAGGAGATGGCCCCAGACGAGGACCACTAACCAACCATAGGAGGGAAAGTTGACCTGATCTACCGAGGATCCGTTTGCTCTTTACCATGGATCTCCACCTAACCTCTTCCTACATATTCATGTGATTCGACTCCGTCGAAGTCAAGGTGAAGGTTGTAAAGTAGCTCCAGGAGAAAAGCAAGTTTTCTTGCTCGCAAACTCGTGACTAAAAGCAACAGTGGAAAGGTTAAAAAGACGACACTAAGGGAGAAAAATATATTAACCATATCATACGATAGTCGACTTTCTGTGCTCATTACAATCTCCACACTAACGCTGCTATCCAAACCTCTTCCCCAATCTGGTATGGGTTTTTGTATCCAGTGATTGAACGCAGTCTCACAAACGAATCTTCTCTCCCTTTACAATCACGTTAGATTCATTCCAGATCGAATTCATTCCAGAGGCGAAAAGAAGACAATTCAAATTCTTAATTTGATTTGGTGTCAGCACTTGGACGCGTACCTTGAGCGTCATTATAAACCCTGTGTAGGAAATGATGTCTTCCAAGACCTCTGAAGATTACCGACTAACAAAACGTGTTGAATTACTTCTAGCAGGAGAACAAGTATTAGAGACAGATGGCCGTTTAGATAACAAGACACTAATCATTTCCAACCTAGTGTCTTGGAAATGATTAGAAATGAATATAAAGTGTCACAATGTCACACGTTATCTATTCTTGCCTATTTAACTTCTTGGCCAAAAACCACTCCCATAAGAATGTAGAATCACTACCTCTTGTACACTACAAAAGGAGAAAATCACCAATAATCACACTCACAATAGATTTAATCCACATGATTCTTGATTGTGATGGTTCGCATTGGAACTTTTGTACCTTTCCCACTGCTTGGCTGAATTCTTGATAAATATCATTGAGGCAGTCATAAATACTAAGATTTTCACCCACATGATAGAATTCATGTCATACAAGATAGATAGTATTAAGGTGTCTCACGGATAGTATCTTAGAACACACAAACTAAGAGAGAATGATCTCACAAGGATCCAATCACTCTAACAACTATGATTGTTACATAGCATTCCACCCTTTCCAAAAGGCATGACATCACAAGAGTCTTGAATGACTACACTATTGAATCTTACAAGTTGATGTTACTTTATTATACTCGAGGTGTGTGGCGACCTATCTTTGTATCATTCTTGACCTTTGTAGAGCCTCTACAGTTGTGCACTCTAGTTCTACACAAATGACTTCCCTCACTCAAGTGCTTCTGCTCATGAATCAAGATTCTTCACTCCCACTCAATCCAACATGCATCACTCATACAAAGTGTAGACTAATACACATACATTGACTTGACAATCTTGATTGTATAAGCCTTGTTTACTACAACAAAAAGATGCACTGAATGAACCTTGTAAAAATCAGGTCTGAGCCCTATATACAATCCTACTTAGCTGCCAAAGAAATCCAATGACTACAATGTACTAGAAATCTCTAATTACATCTAAGCTGCTCAATGCTAATCATATATTATCTACTTATCTAACACTAAACCTAATCTTTAATAGGCATAGTCCATGTGGAAGAACCACCTCTGCCTCTTGTCATTACCAGTATTATGTTAAGTGACAAGCATAATACAAGATCTTTGTATTGTAACATAACTACTATGTATGAAATATGTACATATATGAAATGTCATGCACTATAACTATGAAAACTACACTATTGTATCTACAAAATGGCTCTTAGTCATTTTTTATGAAGTTGGATGTTGCTCATTTCTTATGAAGCTATTGATGCATTACTCATATGCAAGACTATCTAGTACAAGGTATAAGTATGAGCTATGAGGTACAAGAAACAAGACAAGTATGAGATAATGAGGTATGAGATGAATAGTACAAGATATGAGTACAAGATGAATAGTATGAGGTTACATACAAGAGACAAAGTACAAGGTTACAAACAAGTAATAAGTATGAGGTTATGAATGAGAAATAAAGTATGAGGTTACAAACAAGGAACAAAGTACAAGGTTATAAACAAGAAGCAAGTATGAGGTTACAAACAAGAAACAAAGAACAAGGTCACAAATGAGAAACAAAGTACGAGGTTACATATGTGAAACACAATATGAGGTCACATATGAGAAACAAAGTACAATATTACATATGAGAAATGAAGTACAAGGCTACATATAAGAAATGAAGTATGAGATTATAAACAAGAAATGAATTACATGGTTACAAATGAGAAACAAGTACAAGGTTATGAACATGAAACAAAGTATGAGGTTCCGCATGAGAAGCAAAGTAGAAGGTTACATACAAAATATGAAGTATGAGGTTACATATTAGAAACAAATAGTACAAGGACTGAATACAAGACAAATATACAAGGTCCAAGTATGAGACAAATATAAGGTACAAGCAGGAAGAGGTATGAGGTGTGAGCTCAATATCCATATGGTTCGTACTTCATATGGTTGTAACTTTTTCTATAGACCTCAAAAAAATATGATTTGGTGCCAATAGAAAGCCCTTGTGAAATCACTTCTAATGAGATAAAGATCACTCCATTTAAATATGTAACCATAGAGATATAAAAATCAAAGTGCACACAAAAAATTTCCTCCTCAAAGATGACTCTTCCCATTTGAAGGTTGATGGCAACAAAGGTCTTCAAGACTGCTACCTTTGTACCTTGGTGTAAACAAGGATGAAACTAAATGATACCACATTGAGTGATTTATTACCTAGATATAATAATATGTTTCTTTTTCCCTAACAAAAGTAGAAAAATGGAACAAAATTATACTCTTGAGAACAAGTGAGCTATGACAAGTAGTAGGTAAGAACTTTGAATATAAATGTAATGAGGTACAAGTAATATAACAGAAAATAGTAACATATTTTCCTTGATATCAAAAAATTTTCTTCTAAATAATTTAGTCCCAAGAAACCATCTAAACAGATTAGAAGAGGAAGTATTGAATGTACATCCACCAAAGATATTGGTAACCACAAGGTCATCTCACCAAAAGTTAGTTTACTTCAGCATGAGTCAAGTGCTCAGCCACCTAAGGGAAACCATGAACCATTGTTGGTATTGCCACCTCCAAACCATCCTACTACACCACCGGTCCTACAAATGATTCATCAGCAACTAAACAAAGCACCAAACCAAAGGGCAACTCATGAGGTTACAAAACAAAGCGTCAAGTATACAACACCTCCACTTCCAATGAGCCTCTTAGAAACAAAGTCAAGAAAGGTAGGCTGGTTGGTAGGAGTCACAAAATATGACATACTTGCCAATTTGAGGCCTTGCAAAGCCAATGTAACCTTTAAGCCATTGTGAGAAGATAATAAGTTGTACCAAAAAAGGAATGGTGCTAGTTCTCAAGTGCATACAAACCAAATGAAAAGTTGATCTCCTTGCCATTTATAAAATTGAGCTTGAAGACTTGAGATCATTGGAGGTAGAAATAAAAATACATCATCTCATCAATTCCCATTGATTTGGGCTGTAGTGTAAACATCAAAATGAAGAAAATGGCTCTTATACAATTATTTTAAGCCTATGCTCCAAATTCTGATCTTTGCAAACCAAACACAATGCACACTAGTTGGCATGCTAACCAAAGTACCTACTAGAATCAATGGAGTGATGTTTCAATTGGATTACATGTTCTTCATCTGGTAACCAAAATGGGTTACCTAATACTTATTATGAGACCATGGTTGTATAGGGCTTGCATGGAGGTTGAATGGCATCAACACAAGTTGAAATTCCAAAATATGAAATCATAGGATTCTTGACCCATAAAAATATGTTGGAAGATATTCCCCCATTTAAGTGAGACACCATCTCCTAATTAAGAGGATACAAATGGATCATCAAATAATGATGACTGATCTTCATTAAATGATGATGTAGTCAACTATCTTGAGTGCTATGAAATTGAAGATGAAACTGAAGGGAATGATCAACACAAATTTTTGGAGGATAATTTACACTCTTGGTAGTAGGTCAAGTAAGCCACGTGGAAAGAATAGTCAATCTATATGATTGTCAAGGTGTGGAAATCACAAAAGGAAAATTTTTGAGGATTTCCAAGTTTATAAGCACATATGAATACAAAGCCCATGCCTTGTTATTCACTAAGTACCAAGACATTTTTTCTTGGAAGATAGAACAGATGCAAAAGATACCTTGACAATTTGGGGAGCATCAAATTGACTAGTGGATGGGCTAGTACAAACCAAGCAATGGAAATATTATCTCAATCCAAAATACTCACTTCTCATTAAGTATGAGATAGACAAGTACTTAAGTGCATGGATCATTTTCCCTATGCTCAATAGTCAATGGTCTCACCTATAATAGTGGTACCCAAGAAGAAGACTAGTAAAGTTTGTATTTGCCAAGATTTTTTAAAAGTCAATATTGCTACAAAGAAAGATCATCACCCGTTACTATTCAAGGACTCCATTCTAGACCAGGTAGCCAAGCATGAATGTTATAATTTCTTGGATGAATTTTTAAGATATAATTAAGTCACCATTCAAGAGGACAACAAAAGCAAGACAACCTTCACACCAACTAGGGAACTTATGCATACAATAGAATACCATTTGGTCTATGTAATTCTCTCATGACATTTCAACACATGATGATATCCATCTTCAAGGAATATCTACAAAAAATCTCGGAGATATGCATTGACAACTTCTATGCCTTTAGAAAAATGGAAGATCATGTTTTCTTCCTCAAAAGACCTTCAAAAAATATCATTTTGCTAGGTTCTCATTGCATCAAAAAGTGCTTCTTTGTAATGAAGGAAGGAATTCTCTTAAGACATTGTGTGTCTAGCCAAGGACTAGAAGTAGAAGTAGAGAAAATCAAAGTAATTCAAGCACTAAAGCCACATATAAATCTCTAGGAGCTAAAAGCCTTCATTGGCCTATGAGCAAGCATGTCTCTCACTCAAGATGAACCTCTTATGGCTATTATGGTAGCGCACCATGGACTAAAAAGGAAAGGAACCCCAACTCCATCATACTCCTCCAAGGTTAACACTCCAAGACTCAAACCATTGCTAGAGAACTCAATGAGAAAGATAATTGCAAATGAAAGGATGATGAATACCTCCTCATCCCTAGTTTATATACTTGTGAAATAGTTATGCACCAAAGTTACTATTTACTAGAGTAACTCAAGTTACCAGGCTAAAAGTCAAATAAAGTCTAAAGGAATATCCATACTCATGGGAATATTCCTCTAAGCATGTGGTCTTATCTTGATCCAACCATGAAGTGAAGGGTCCCTTCACAAGGGTTATAAAAGAATTTGAAGCAAAGGGCTTGTGGAGCAAAGAGTTCTCAACTCTTTCCTCAAAGCCAAACACCTAGGAATAATACCAAGTCAATAAACTAAAATCCATAATAGTGGTGCTCATCTTTTCTACTATTTCTAAAGTAAGGTCTCCTCTATCTTAGCTATGATTAAATTTAGCTAATCATGACTAATGTAGAATCATCCTTTATCTCTATATAAATAATATCCATCAAGTACTTGTAATACCAAACTATATATCACAATACCACACACATGCACAAATGGGTGTTATAGGCCATGTAGGATACTATTAGTTATGCATCCCTAGCTATGTAGTTTTAGCTACTCCACTCACAAAGTTGCTCAAAAAGACACAACACTACAACTAAGCAGTATACCAAAAAGAGGCCTTTGTAACATTGAAAGAGAAGTTAGTGGAGGCACAATGATGAGGGTACCTAATTGAGATACTCCCTTCCATGTGTATGTGGACACCTCATCAGTTGCATGAGAGTGATTTTGAGCCAAAAGTATAACAAAAAAAGGACTACCCAATGTACTATGCTAATAGGTAGCTATCACAAGTAGAGCATAAGTACACAACAATTACAAGAGGCACTTGGTATGGTATATGCTTGTAAAAAGTTACAGCATTACCTCATGGAATAAAAATTATTTTCCGTAGACCACTTTGCACTCTAACACTTGGTGAAGAAGGTGGATTTATTGGGACAAATAGCATTATGGATACTACTACTATAAGAGTTCACCAACAATGTGTAGGTGTAGAAAGGAAATCATCATGAGAATGCAAATTTCTTGTCTTGTTTGAGGATGGAAGACCAATACAAGGTGATCAATGATGATTTCTATGATGAGGAAATCTTTTAAATCTTGGCTGAATTGTGAGTTGGCCTATCTTTCACTCAAGATGAACCCATGATGTCTATTAAGGTAGTGCATCATGGACTAAGAAGACAAAGAAACCAACTCCATCGTACTACTCCAAGGCATCTCCAAGACTCAAGTCATTGCTCATGAGAGAACTCAATGAGAGAGAGATAGCTGCAAATGAAAGGATGATGAGTATCTCCTCACCCTTGGCTTATGTACTTGTCAAATAATCACACACCAATGTTACTAATTACCATAGTAACTCAAGTACTAGGCAAAAGTCATATAAAGTCAAAAGTCTAAAGGAATATCCAAACTCATGGGAATAATCCCCTAAGCATATGGTCTTATCTTGACCCAACTACTAAGTCAAGGATTCCTTCACATGGGCTATCCTTAGACTATACAAGAATCCAAACCAAATAGGCTTGTAGTTCCAAGAGTTCTCAACTCTTTCCTCAAAGCCAAACACTTAGGAATAATATAAACTCAATACACTGGAATCCAAAATAATGGTGCTCACTTTTTCACCTCTTCTAATGTAGAGTCATATGAATTTTGGCTACAACTAACTCTAGCTAATCATGGATAATGTAGAGGCTTAATTTAACTCTATAAAAATATATATCTCAACTATTTGCAATATCAAACTAAATATCATAATGGAGCATACATGTATCAATGGGTGTTACAAAATACCCACAAGGTATGCATAAGAGTACAATTATCTTTGTACCTTGCTATGCTCCATTGGACTTGATCCCCAATATTGAGTGATGCTCTATCATGAAATGAGTCCTTACCAACTACAGTCAAATATCCTACTCAAATTAAGTGAGGACAAATCCTCTAACATTGATTGGAATCATACAAAGTAGGGAGAGTAATCCAGTCTCTTCACTTAAAAGTGGTACATAGAAATTTTTCCCTCAAAATGACCATCAAAAAGATTTTACCAATTTGGTATTGGTGGCATAAAATGTACAAGGATGTATATGCATACATCAAGAATTGTGAAAGACTCACTCCAATGTTGCAATGGCCACTACAACCCATTCTACCTCTAGCACCATTCAAAAAATGTTGAATCAACTTTGTAAGACCAATTTAGCCCATATAAAGACAAAAAAATGATGATACATTTTGGTATGTATGGATTATGCAAAAAAGATTGTAGAAGCCAAAGTAACCCAACAAGATGACGATGAAATGGTTGCCATGTTCTTTTTTCTGTAACATCACTTCTTGGTATAGATGCCCACTAGAGCTCACTAGCAACCAAGGGATACACTTCCTCAAAAACCTACGAGAGGCTCTCACAAATTATTTTTAGATCAAGCATCATAAGACTAATTTTTACAAACTAAAGGCAAATGGTTACACAAAAAAGGCTAATGGCTTACTTTGCAAGATTCTCAACAAGGTAATGATTAATTATGCTTACAATTGGGATACAAAGTTATTGGCTTCCCTATAAGCATATTTTACTATAAGGAAGATTACCACTAAGCAAACACCGTACTTCTTGACATACATGCTACATCTGATTTTACCAATAGAGTTCAACATTTGAACTTACAAAATCCTATACAAGGGATGCATGTTTGAGGAAGATAGTCAGTTCACACGCATCCAACAGTTGATATTCCTAGAAGAACATAGAAAAGCATCTGACACAACAACAAAGAAACAAAAGCTCTAGTGGCAAAAGCATCATGACACAAAAATACCAAAAGTATAGGTAATAAATGGAGACTTAGTATTGATGTATAATAGCCATCACTGATTATTCCCAAGAAAGCTACATCTCAGATGGATGGGGATCATAAAGGGTAGATATGGCACAAAAATACTTCATTATTTGTTTGACCTAGATGTGCTTGTCACCAAATGTGCTTGTCACCAAAGTAAACAAATGGCAAGTTTGTAAATAACTTTGTTAACAAAAACAAAATAAAAAATGAAAAATAAAATTTTGTTGTGAGGATGCACTCATTTGAAGAGGGAGTATATCATGACCCACTTTTCCCTTTTTGTCCCATTTTATTGCATTTTTAGTATTTTAGGAGCATTTTAGACAATATAATATGTCTTAGGATAATACTAAGTAGGATAAAATGATGAGGTTGTGCTTTGTCCTAAACAAAGTCCAAATCTAGCTTGATGAACCTCCCACCAATTACAAGTTTCCCAAACAAAGACCAGAATTTTCCTACCGTGACCATAAAATGTGGATTATGTATCATCCCCTATCCATGTTGGACCATGCAATGAGGACTATGATACAAGATGGCCTATGACAATGGAAAATTTTTATGGAAGCTCTTCATACAAGTTGCAAAGCAACAAGATTCTATCAAAATAATGTTGTGTTGGATTCTATACCAATTCAAAATCCATGATCCACAACTTGTGGCATGTCACCCAAGAACCATTTGTGACCATTTTCCAAGAGGCTTGCATGTGCACCATTCTACCACAACCCTTAACCAACCATTGCAATGGTTGAGCAGCAACTGGGCAATGAGATCTATAAAAGCCTACTCCTCATGCATAACTCCTCATGGGATGGGGTCCCACCCCATGAGGAGTTTCTTTTTACTTGCATCATTTTTCATTTCTCTTGTGTAAAAAACTGTTTAATTGTTGTCCAAGATCTGCTATGAAGTGCAGAATGCAAACTCAAGTGTAAGAGTGCTATGCAAAGGTAATACAAGAGAAAGTAGGATTGAATATCTTCAAGATGGTGGAATGAGCAATGGTAGTTAAGATGGAGAAAAAATCATGCAAGGCAGATGAAATCATTTGCAAACCCCTTGAGTGACCAAAATCAGGATTGCATTATTGAGTAATGTACTTGAAAAGTAGAAATCTATATATATATATATATATATATATATATATATATATATATATATATATATATATATTTGTGGGAGTAGAGTTTTACAGACCTGGTGATGCTAGAAGAAATATGAAACAACATGTATACAAAGTCAATGAGAGCCACCCTTGTTATGTGGACCAAAAACCATTGGCAATGAGTTTTAGGGAAAAAATGCAAGCCATTTGGCCAGATTTATATTGATACTTCTCATGGTAGGCCTAGTAAGAGTATGAAAGCCAAGATAGACAATGCGTTCATAGGAAGGAAGTCCATTCATGGGTATAAAATAGAATATGTAAAAGATCCCATTCAATAAGTCATAACATAATCATCATCATGAAGCTATTTTGATCAAAACAAAAATTGTATGTTAATCTCAACCAAGCTATTTTCTTCCAACTTCTACATGAAGGGAAACTTTTGAGTTGGGAGTGGATGTTTAGTGAAAGAGTAAAAAAGCTGCTCAAGGACATAGAACAAGGAGTGGCCACAATTGTAGCACCTTTCATTGTGCACTTCTACCTTGGAATGGGCTTTCTAACAAACAAGGAGAAGGAAAAACTTTTGAGTCACTTCCACCATCCGGCCTACTTCAATAGACATCCCAATTTGGCCAAGGAAATAACAAAGTATCATAATGTAGATGAGGAGTATGCTTGCACCAAGAAGTTTATATCTATCAAAGAAGCATACAACACCATTGTGATTAGTAAGAAGTGCTCTTATGTATATAGGTGGTGGAGAGTTGGTGTGTTTTAATTTGAGGTGTCTTGAGTGGGAGAAGGACATTGGAAGTGAGAGTTGTAGCAGAGCGTGAGTGTTAGAGTGTCGGGGAAAGCATTTGAGCAAGAGATGTCCCCTGCTCTCGATCTGCCACTCCCAAATCCTTTCCTCATCAAACTTTAGATTCTACACTGTGATGGCTTAGGCGATTGATGGTGGCATATTTTGAGGCAGTATTCATGGAGTCGATGATAGAAAATCCAGATCATGTTATCTTTCTAGTGCTTACTTACATGCAAGTCTAGGATTTGACAATCTATGTGCTCTTACAGATAAAGAATGACTTAATTTTTCTCATGAGCTTCAAGGTAGAGTTGTGGGGTCCATTTTGTCCAAGAGTGAAGAGGCAAAATGACAAATTTGCAAGACTTTGGGTCCCAAGAAGAGAAGCGTGAACTTCTTCAATCGTGGAAGAAGTTAGGGGAGCACATTTGAGGAGACAAGGTCATGGTTGGAGAGAAGAGCTGATAGGCTACAATTGAGAAAAAAAACCAAGGAATTGATCAGATTTTGAGTGGATTAGATTCAACTGAAATAGTGGGGGTTGAATTCTTACATAGATGTGCAAACAAGAGAATTTTGAGAGCTATATCATATCTTTTCATGATCTATCAATAGAAATAGTGAGTTGATGAAGTGCTTACTATATTAAGAACAATAAATTCTATTTTTGAGTCAATCTCAAATTAAATATTATCAATTGAAGTTGGAGCATTGGAAATCAAGTTGTTGAGGTGAAGATTATGATCAGGTTTGGGGTACCCCAAACATGATCATAATCTTGTTCTCTTTGGTTACTTCTCAAGCTATGGTTTGAATCAAGCAATGAAATTCTCTGGCATTGTTGGTAGTTAGGTCTTTCACCTTTGGAAAAGATTTCATGTAAATTTCTCAAATAGAGAATTCAATGTCTTGGATCAAGCATACCTGGGTGAGTAGAGCTCACAAGTTAGCCCAATTTAGGAAGATCCATATCTTGGCTTTGGGATTGGACTGAGCAATCAAACTTCACAAGGTTTAGCTAATATGTATGAATAGCTACTATAAAAAATTGGTTGACTTATAGTTCATAAAGAGTGATATTTGAGGCTATAAGTTCCATTGAAAATACTATCGTAACCTCAATATGAGCATTTCTATCTTCAATCACTACTACATGCCCAGTCTTCCATTTTTGGGACTATGATTGAATAATTTAATCTACTGGAGTGGTTTTGAGGACTATATGTATTTCTGATCTAGAAATTTGTTTGCACTTGCCAAGATTTAGGAGCAAACCCTCAACTATGGATTTTGAAATTAAGGTAAAAACTTGCAAAAGGTTGACCAAGTTTAAGACATTGTAAAGGGAGCTGTAGTAGTCAAATTTTGTCTTGTTTTATATCATTGGAAAGCTTATCTTACAGAATTTCCATTTAATTCTAGAAAATTTTAATTCAAGTCACAAAGAAAAATTATGTCCATATGAATTGCACAAAATTTTCCCCATCAAAAAGACATAAAATTCACCACTTGGATTAGGAATATATCAAAATCTAGAGTATATATTGGAAGGATCTTGGGGTACAGATTGACGGGAATTAGCTTGAGGAAAAAGAAAGAAGGCTCTAAAGCTCATATCTGACAAAAGGCACGGAGACTTTTTGTTGACTTCTTGTGATTGGATCTTCTCCATGCTTACATGCCTGTTTGTATGCCCAATTGGCTTGGATTGGTGTGCGGGCATTGCCCTTAGGTTCCTAACTTCTAGGTGTGCTATGGTTTTCTCTTTGGTAATGCTAGAATTGATGACCGACATACAAGGATTATGTGTTGTGATGAAAGGTTAGGTTGCCCGTTACTCCCCTACTTGATAGAAGAAATACTAGAAACAAGAGTAAAAGGTTCCAGTGATTGGGCAAAATGTGTGCTCAAACTAGTAGTGACACATCTACACAAGACCTTGATCCATGACTTCCATAGCTAGGCACATAGTGTGTTCCTAGAGAGAGAAAGGCAAAGTATGACACCATGCTAATACTTATCTTTTTCCCCAAACCTTGTCAACCTAAGAATTCTTCTATGAACATCATAGATGTCACTCTGGGAGCACTAACTAACTAAGGTTTTGTGTAGGCTAAGGAAATGCAAAATCAAAGCTCAAGCTAAAAGAAGATGATTCCACCATGGTGGCCAATGAGACAACATGAAAACACATAGAGATGGCGTGTCCTTCTTACAAAACACTAGTAGCACAATCTTCAATATGAGATGATAACCCAAATATGATGGGTGACATTCACCATTGTCTAAAATATGATTATAATTTGATGAAATGGTTGATTTTGATATACTTTGTACATGTCATAAAGCCAACAATGGAGCTACTAGAGGAGATTGCACCCTTCTACAAAGAGTTGGACTCCAATATCAACAAGCCAACTAAGCTTGTAAAGTACCTTCATGACAAAATAAGCACAACCACCAAAGACAAAGCCTTGCTTTGTACCACATTGAGTAGCACCAATGAATGACTTGTGAAAGAGATTGCATTGCCATAGGAGAAAGACCAACTCCTCAAAAAGTTCCAACAAGCATAATTGGCATTACAAGAACAAAACAAAGTCATCTTACAACACCTACAAATGAAATTTAATGTTGTGAAAACTAATTTCTTTGAACAACAAACTTGCCATGAAGAGCCGATGAAGGCACAAGATGAAGAGCTGATGACCATCCAAATAGAACTAGATGCCACTAATACAAACCTAGTTGTAGCAAAAGGATTGTACAAGAATCTGAAAGAGCTCATAGATCTTTGTATCCAAGAAATTACTATGAGCTTGAACCAAGCACAAGAGAAGGAAGAGGAGATTACAATGAAGATACAAGAGGACCTGAGGTTAGAACTTTAGTGAGACTACAAGAACTTAGCAAACATGTATGTGGAGCTTCTCACAACCATAGAACATATTGTGACTCAACTCTTGAACCAATTGGATTGGATGGCAACCAACACTACAAACCAAACAAAGAACTTAGATTTTAGAACTTAGATTGGGCTCTCAAGAGGAAGGTTTAAACAAATGATCAGCTAACCGCCTTGTCCTTCAAATTGCAGAGCCACACAAACTCAAAGTTCAAAGTGGCTCAAAATGAGTGTTTTATATGAGGGTATCAAGTACAAAAGGGAGCTTGTTGACCTCATTTAAATCTACAAAGTTGCAAGTAGTTTGTCACAAGAACGGCCCAATTGTCCTATAGCAATTAACAACCTCAATGATGACTTACAACTCAAGCTGTGGAAACCTTAGTAGCAATCAACCCATCTTGTAGCTCATTTTTTATTTTTTTCAGCTCTTGTAGTCCTAGCCAAGACACTTCATATTTAAAAACATTTTAGACCTTAGTGTAAATATGAAATCCAAGTAGACCATTATATGACACCAGAAGATAAAAAAAATCTGTTGAGGTGGTAGTGCATGTTAGACATGCCTACTTAGAGATTAGATTAGGATAAGATAAGAATGTTATTAGTGAGGACTAGATGTAATTAAAATATTTTTAGTACATTGTAGCCCTTGGATCTCTTTGGCAACTAAGTAGAAAATGTACATAGGGCTTAAACCCAATTTTGTGATCATTTGGTGCATTCTTTCTTTGCAATAAACAAGTAAATACCATCAAGACTATCAAGTCATGGTATGTGTATGTGGTTGCTCTGTATATGAATTTATGCCTACTTAATCACTTAGTTGTGAGGAATCGTGGCATAGAAGTATAAGCACTAAAGTGGAAGAATCATTTTTGTGGAACTAGAGGATGGACCTCTAAGTGCTCTACGTAGGCCAAGAGAAATATCATAATAGACTTTTATAGGCCTAGGTATTGTTAAGTACCACAAATTGGGAGACTAAGTAGTAAGAATCATTCTACTCTCTTATGAAGTAGTGCCTTCCAGGAAAAGTAGTACATTATATTACAATCATAGATGAAAAAGAGATAGGACCCTTTGGAGATTTGACTCCAATTTAGTTTGCACATTCCATTTCTTATTTGTGAGACCCTTTGAGGTCTATCTATCTTTTATGACCTAATGTTCATAATGGTGGTGCAGAAGATAGATCATAGAACAATCATTGATGATGGTAAGCAAGAATTTGGTCAGGCTAATTGGAGGATAAGGAAATTCTAAGGGAAAGTGACCTTCACTACTAATGATCCATTCAAGAGTCCTTGGGACTTCAATTACCATGGAAATGATTAGTAATCATTTACCTTTTTGTAGTACATTAATAGGGGTGAGACTACACTCTTTTGGGAATGACTTTGCCCACAAGGTTAAATATTAAACAATAGATCGTCAACTTTGTGACACTTTTTCCTTTTTTTTAGACATATCTGACTTGTATCTTCATGGGATCAACCAGTCTTACCATAATATTACAAATTTGAATGACACCATGTCATTATAGAAGGAATTGGACCTTTCTTTCTCAAGGCATCTCATGCCATTGAAGTAGATCTTTTGAACACCTTGCTTTATTATTGTTTGCAATAAAATAGCAATGAGCTATAATTTCCTTAATATCAATGCTATTTTCCCTCATTGCTTCATGGTAAAGACACCATAATATCTCCATGCCTTTTGGAGTGTTGTATGAAAATAAAGATAATATATATATTCATTGAAGGTTCTTATTGTCCAAATGTGTAAAAGATGTGCTCTAGTTATTTTTTGTATGATAGGTAACATCAAATGCTATCAAAGCCTTGTAAAAACCTTCACTTGATCTCATTTTTATTAAGTCTAAAATTGAGCTTAAAAATATGGCAATAGCTTTTGGCAAATTCTTAACCAACCAAAAGTGAAAAATTGAATGAAATTGAACTAAGAGTTTAGTTGAAGCTTTGAGATTGTGTGAAAATCAAACTGATTTCTTTCCTCTTTCCTAATGCTTTGAGTTTGTTATTGTATGCATGTAGATGCAAAATACAACTTAGAATGTTAAACAATTCATCAAATTTCCATTGCTACTACATAAGATTTGATGTAGTTTCCTAGTTATGCTACAACTCAAGAGTAATGACTATTAAGAGCTGATTACTGACTTGAATAACACATTATATTCCTCTTCAACTACCTCTATGGATAGCCTTTTCCTTTCATGTCCAAACACAATTTAATTATCATGTGTATGCACTTTTATGGATAACTATATGAGTAACGTGCAAATAATTTCCAAAAGCCAATGAACATGAGAGGATAATATAAAAAAACTTATGCCCCAAAGCAACCATGCAAACTATTATTTTATTATAGTAACCACACAACTGACCTATCCTATTATCTCCTTTCTTGTAAACCTTTAGAGTGTAAGCCAAAGTAGACCAATTTTGAATGACTTTGGTTCCTTGAAATAGCAAATGTGGACAATGAAAGTTTGGGTACTCAAGCAAAAACTAACATATCCAAAAAAGCTTAGATTTACTCCTTCTTCCTTCCAAAATTTGCTGATAAGTTGATTTCTCTTATCCATAGCCAACAATCATTAGCCTAGTTCATTCCAATCAAGGAACTTATTCTTGGAATTTGTGCATCCTGAATAAGAAAGACCTTAAATGCAACATTTCTATTGTAGCTATTGAATATATAGGTAACTAAATGGTGCTCAAACCAAAAAGCTTAAGCAATGTATACAGACTAAAGCATATAATAAATAATGCTAATTTGTGGATGAGACCAAAAATGGATCCTACTTTAACCCAAGCCAACTAGGATGGAAATTGGACAAACTATCATCTCAAGACACATGTCCAATATGCACCTATTTGTATTGGTTATGACCTTGAGTCATACTTAGAACACCATGAATAGTGCAAGTCTTATTGTTATGAGTACTTCCATAAGAATGTCCATTAGAGGATCAAAATTAGTGGTCATAGATGATTGGAAATCTTTTGATGAACTGAGTTGTTTGTTGATAAGCATGGTAGTAAAGAGAAAAAAAACATCAAGATATTGTGGTATATAGAATTAAAAAACTATTTTCCCAAATGGAAATAACTCCAATATAGACACACACAAAAAGAGACTAGATTAGCAAAGTGCTCCATCTTGGAGATAAGTGATTTGAGTGTGCAGATGGATTTGAAATAAAAGAGGACGTGCATGTAACTATTTTTTACATCAATATTAATAAAATTAAAATCAGATTCTAAAAACAAGAGATCCATAATTATGTGCATGATAAATTTGTGAGTAAATTCTTTCTTATGGGCAAAGATACTACAAAGGGTAAATGCAAATAGTAACTACTACTTAATGCCAATGTTTTGGTCCATTAGTGTAGCCTTGTACAAAAAGCAAGAAGAAGATCAAGAACTGGGCATTGTGGTCAAGCTTTTATTCTCAATGGCACAGATGGACATGTGGACTAAAAGACAACACAAAGAATTATTGACTAATTCTTGATCCTTGAACTACATAAAATGCTAAAATATTGCACCATCTAATACAAAATCTATAATTCTATTGATTGACCATTAAATGTACTTCTAAGCTATTTGAGTTGTCTTATTTTTTCCATAAGAAGAAATTAGACATTAGGTTTGAAGTGAGTTAGCATTAACAAGTTTCATTAACATAAAGAAAATATTATTTTGACTAAAGATTTTGTCTATTAATATACACAAACAAATTTTACTAGGATAGACAAGTTAGGATGTTTGCCAAGAATTACACTAGTTTTTAGCCTTATAAGAATCCAACTATTGACAAGAGTGAATTTCATTAGTAAATGACAAGTTTTTATGTAAGATGAAACCCACAAGAGCACTCAGTTTATGTGCCACCTCCAATATACATTAGCAAAATTTGCTAGGACGGAAAGGTCCTTATTATTGCTATAATTAGGTATTGTTTGTACTAAATTTTTTGTACACTAGGAAAATTGTTTTTTTAAACTACTACACTATTGATTTGCTTCAAGTTACTCCAAAATAATTTCTATTGTAAATTATTTATTAGTTTGTATTATTTCTTGTAAATATTAATTTATTTGGATTGATGTTTTGATGTTGTAACTTCTCTATGCTAGTTAATTCTAAATAAGATCATATGTTTATTCAAAATACTTACTAGCTTTATGCAATCAATTATAAGGCTCTTAAAGTCAATGCTACCAATTTTTGCAAGCATATACTACATTTTTGTTGTATATGGTGGGCTACATATACTCAATTAAAAAAATATTTGACATCATGTACTCACATAATATCATTCAATAGGCAAGATTTGCTAGTATTCTCTTGGGTGACATGCAATACTTCTTGACATGCTTATAACTTTGTTTGTTAATAACACTAGTGGTACTTCTCTTATGGCTATAATAGATGACTTCATGATTACCATTAACCCAACAAGGTTATTAAAGCAAAAAAATTTAACAAGCTATAAAATCATTATGCTTGTCCCTTCCTCAATAACATGCAAGTGAATATTTCCACTCCAATTTTAGTTCATTTCTAGTTAAATTTTCATTTCATATTCCATGTGCTCCTTATTCCATGTAGTTTTGTATGTTTGCATCTCATAACATCTTTCATATCTTACTCTTGTTCAAGTCAACATTATGTGTAACTATTTAATTGCTTTTGTTTGAACCTTACAAGTGTTTAGATTTTCTTTTACACTTCTAAGCTCATCATATCTCAACAAAAAGTTTTGTGAGAGATTTCTTTCCTGAGGTACTTCAAATGGAAGTCAAATAAATTAATGGGAATGTGCATCAAGATGCTTATTTTGAATGCATCTCTTGAAAAAAACTCCCATAATCCCACTATGTCATCTAAAGACACAATACCTTTCATTAGTAGTATTCATGTGGAGTGCTCTAAGTACAAGAAAATGAAGGCTAAATTCTATAGCTATAGCTAATTCAAAAATTTAGTTGCATTGTTTGTAGCAAAAACTACAATTGAAACTACGATTACCTTATAATAGAAGATAAAAAAACTCACATGGGATGAGCTATGGAAGGAATAAAATGCTCTTTTTGTAGAAGAGCACCTTGAAGATGCAAATCTCCACAAGCTCCTTGATATAATGTGTTGCATTTGGGATATGAACCACCAATTAAGTTTATAGCCTTTACAATGTATATCTTGATAAGGTTGTGTATCACTTATATATGAGATGCCCTGCACATTCTATTAGAATTGGTGCTATTGATAGAGACAACTATACACACAATAAATTTCTACATTCTTCTTTATATTCCTTCCTTCTACCTCTATTATATTGCTAATTTTTTTACTAAGATGTCATTTTTCCTTGTCAAGCTTATAATGCCATACTAAAGCTACATCATAATACATTATTAGGGAAGTTTGCTAAGCTTTCTTAAAGGATGACTTTTAGCATGTCAAGAGTGTAAAGAACATTGAGTTAATACTTGTAACACATACACAACAATCCTTGAACCTAGTTTGCTACTTGAAGTAGAGAGATGTTTCAAGGTTTAAAATATCCTTCTTGTGAATTTGAAATATGTTATAGGGGTTTAACTTATTCTCAAATAATTAAGAAGAGTAAGGCACAAAGACTTTATCATGGCACATCAATAGATTAGAAAAGATCATGCAATTTACATCTTGTTAACAACATTGTGTTATTCAAAGTTGTAATATTGTGATAAGAACCAATCAATCCCACAAAGATACAAGTTGGATATGACTAAAAAAAGGTAAAAGGATCAGATTTGTAGTATTGCGGTAAGAACCAATCAATCCTACAAAGATACAGGTTGGATATGACTAAAACAAGGTAAAAGTACCATACTGATGGTAACCTATTGTTTTGCATTTAACCTCTTGGGCAAAGTCATTCCCAAAAGAGGGTTGTCTCACCTTTGTGGGCATATTGTGGAAATATAAAAAACCACTAATTACTTTTGCGGTCATTGTAGTCTACAAGACTCTTGAAGGTGATGGGTTACTCATGACAAAGGCCACTTTGCCCTAGAGTTTCCATATAGTCCAGTTAGCTTGACCAAATTCCTGCTTACTATCATCATATCCCTTCTACAATCTACACTCTATACCCCATTATAAACATCTTGTTGTACAAGGTAGATAGATCTCATAGGATCTCAGGAATAGTAATATGAAACATGAAAAATAAATCAGATCAGGAGTCAGGACTCCCAAGGGTATTGTCTTTCTATCATCTATGTTTATAACATCATGGCTACTCTTCCCAAGATGCACTACTATACAAGAGAATAGATTGATTACTACTACTTAGTATTTAATGATATCCATATTTATAAAGTCCATACAATATTGTTCTTGGCCTATGTAGAGTGCTTAAAGTTCCTCCTTCTAGTTCCAAAAAATGAATCTATTACTCTAGTGCTTCTATGCCAAGGTTCTTCACGTCTAAGTGACTAACTAGGTAGTCATGCATACATAGAGAAACCACATACAAATACACTGACTCAAGACTCTTGATGGTAATACCTTGTTTACTACAAAGAAAAATGAACCAATGATCATAGAAAAAATTGGGTCTAAGCTCTAAATACATTTCCTACTTAGTGGCCAAAGAGACCTAGTAGTTAAAAATAGTTGAAAATATTCTAATTACATCTAATCCTCACTAATAGCATTCTTATCTTATCTTAATCTTATCTCCAAGTAGGCATGTTTGACATGGCATTGCCATCTTAGAGGATTGGCTGTATCTTCCATTGTCATATAGTGATCTACTTGGATTTTGTATTTACACTAAGATCTACAAACTATTTACACATATGAAGTGTCTTGGATATGAGTATGAGATGTAAAAGAAATACAATATACAAACAAACTACAAGATAGTTTGGTTGCTACTAAGGTTTCTATAGCTCAGGTTGTAAGGCATTGTTGAGGTTGTTGGTTATCATAGGATAATCTGGTGGTGCTTGTGATGAACTACTTGCACCTTTGCAGATTTTGATGCGCTTAATGAGCTCTCTTCTATACTCAACAACCTTGTTTGGGCCTCTTTGAACTTGGAGTTTGGGTGGCTCTACAAATTGAAGGACATGGCAATTACATGATCATTTGTATGGACCTTCCTCTCAAGAACCTGATTCTATCTGATTTTTGAAGTCTTTGATCTTTGTTCAGTTTGTAGTGTCATTGGTCATCCATTCCAATCGGTTCAAGAGTTGAGTCACAATATGTTCTATGGTCGTGAGAAGACCCACATATTTTTTTGCCAAGTTTTGTAGTCATGCTGAACTTTTGACTTTCATATCTTTGTTGTAATCTCCTCCTCTGTAAAAGACCGAAACCAATGAGAGAAATAGTAGAATGGAAACTCACATTGGGACACTTGAATGAGGGAAAACTCCAAATGCCTAGCATGAGCTTTGGCCTTGGTATTTATAGGTAGCATACAAGACTCTTGAAGTTTCTCAAGAAGCTTCCTTGAGCCACTTTCTTGGAGTGCAAGCCAAGTTAACAAGGAAGCTTCTCAAGAAGCTTCCTTCTAGAAGCCGCCTACTTGGCATGCAAGCTAAGCTAGTTAGAAGCTTCTAGAAGCTTCCTTCTAGAAGCTACTTGCTTAGGGCGCAAGTTAACTAGTTAGGAAGCTTCCCAAGAAGCTTCTTAGATGCTTCTAGAATATTCTAGGCTATTTTGTCTTTTTCTCTACTTTGTAAGCCCAACTAACTTTGTCTCTAAACTCCATATTGTTACATATTCCCCCGCCGCTAGTTGGTGACGTCCTCGTCACCAGTAAAGCTTTGAAGTCCTTGATGGCCATCTGTGCATTCTGGAGGTGAGAAAGAGGTTCCCATGTGGCATCATGAAGGGGATACCCTTTCCAAAGGACCTTGTACTCCATATGTTGGCAATGGCCTTGTTGAATATGGCGACGCGCAAGGATATGATCAACTTCGTACTCCTCATGATCATTGATAGGGATAGGAAGAGGGGGAGGTTGGACTCAAGAGGAAAAGGAAGAAGGGTTAGGAACAAAGGGTTTTAACTTGGAAACATGAAAGATAAGATGGATACGCATGTGACAAGGTAAGGCAAGTCGATAAGCAACAGGAGAGATAATGTGGGTGATATCAAAGGGTCCTATCCAATTAGGAGCAAGTTTACAAACTTGGGTATCAAGTGGGAGAGGGAGGTTACTAGAGGATAGCATGACTTTATCACCAACTTCAAAGGTGAGATCACAACAATGATGGTCTGCATATTGTTTTTGGTGATTCTGAGCAAGAAGCGGTCAAGAATGTAGAAGTATGAGGAACCTAAGAGGGAGGGGGAGCAAGAAGAGAATCTGGAACAAGCGGATCTTGGCCAAAATTGAGAAAGAAGGGAGAAAATCCGGTGCTTGCCTGTTTGGAATTGTTGTAGGCAAATTTTGTAGCTGCAAGACATTCATCCCAGTTGGTATGGTGGACATTGACAAAGGCCTGCAACATATCCTCCAATGTACGATTGGCGCATTTGGTTTGTCTATCAGTTTGAGGATGATAGGCCGTGGATAAAGCAAGCTTGGTGCCGAGTATCTGGAAGAGTGCTTGCCAAAACTTCCTGGTAAATCAAGGATCTCGGTCGGAGATGAGTACACATGGCATCCCATGATGCTTGAAGACATTGTCGAAGTAGATTTGCGCTAAGGTTGGAGCATCCATGGTATCACAGGTTGGTGCCAAGTGGATTTGCTTACTAAGCTTATCCACAAACACCACAATTGTGGTGTGTCCTTGTTTTGTCTTTGGCAAGGATGTGATGAGATCCAAGCTCACATGCTCCCAATGAGCGGATGGAATGGCGAGTGGTTGAAGGAGTCCACTTGGCTTCTGGTTGCTGGCCTTGTTCCGTTGGCAACTTTCACATGATCGAACAAAGTCTCGAACATCTCGTGTCATGTTGGGCCACCACCATTGGTGTTGGAGGGCGCCCAAGGTCTTGTCCAATCCCATGTGACCAGCTATTGGTAAATCATGGGCTTCTTGAAGGCGCACAAGTCAAAGATCACCTTTGGCTAGAACATAGATCTAGTTTGCATGGAATAAAAGGCCTTCCTTGAAAGAGAAGGTGTTGTACTCCTTGTCGTGTGCTGTCAGACGTCCGTGTACCATTTGGAAGAAGGGATGTTGTTGTAGAGCTGATTGAAACTCATTATGGACCTTAGGGTCAATGGACACCGTTATAATTACCGCCATGATCAGAGGAAGATCCTTCAAATCAGGTCATTGTGATAGAGCATCGGGGATGACATGGAACCGACCTGGTTTGTACTCAAGTTTGATGTCAAACAATTGGAGTTGCTCTTCCCATCAATGATGCCGACTCTTCATGTGCTCCAAGTGTAAGGTCTGCAACAATGGTTTGTGATCAGTTCGCATGATCACCTGTTTCCCCAAGAGATAATGCCTCCATACCTTGGTGGCATATACCATTGCAAGTTGTTCCCGATCTTGAGCAAAGTAATTTCTTTCAGCTGTATTTAGTTGGCGAGACACAAAGGCAATAGGATGTAGTCCATATGGAAATTCCTGTTGCAACACAGCTCCAATTGCAAAGTTAGAAGCATCAAAATCAACCACACAAGGTAGTTGAGGATCATATGGTTGAAGAATAGGTCTTGAAGACACCATATGCTTTAACTTCTAGAATGCTTCTTCATGCTTGGTGGGCCACTGGAAGCTTGAGTTCTTTCCCAAGAGGTCAGTCAATGGTGCAGCCACGTGAGCATAATAGTGGATGAACCGTCGATAAAAACTGGCCAATCCATTGAATGCTCGTACTTTTGTAGCATCCTTTGGGGTAGGCCAATTAGTAATGGCCTTGATCTTCTCTTCTTCCATCTTGATCCCCTCTGATGAGATCTTATGACCCAAGAAGGTAACCTCCTTCCGCCAAAAAGCACACTTTGACTTCTTGTAGTAAAATTTCCACTGTCGTAGTCGTCTTAGGACTTCTCGCACATGATTCCTGTGTTCTGCCTCTGTCCTACTATAGATTAAGATATCATCTAAGAACACTACCATAGACTGATCCAACAGTCCCTCCAACACCCGATGCATCTGATCCATGAAGACTACTGGAGCATTAGTGAGTCCGAATGGTAGAACTCTCCACTCAAAATGTCCATACCTTGTGTGAAAGGTAGTCTTTTGCATGTCCTCTCCTTCAATAGGAATTTGCCAATAGCCGCTACAAAGATCCAGCTTGGAAAAGTAGCGTGCTCCACTTAATTGGTCAAGCAAGTTTGTCGATCCAAGGCAAGAGATATGCATTCTTCACGGTTTGCTTATTAAGCCCATGATAATCAATACAGAAACGAAGTCCTCCATCCTTCTTTGGAACAAATAGTACCGGTGCTCCCCATGGAAAGGTACTATGTTGTATGAAATCCTTCTCCAACAACTCTGTAAGTGTTGTTCGCGACTCCTCCAACTCCTTTGGTGAGAGCTGATAGATTGGTCTACTCACTGGAGTACTTCCTAGCAATAACTCAATCTTGAAAGGCATACCTCAATCAGAGGGTAATCCCTTTGGCAGATCATCCGGAAACACATCTGCAAACTCTTGAACTATATGATCAACCGTTGCTTGATGCGGCACCTGGTCCTCCTCAGATTGTTCTTGTGCAATCGGCTTGATCCACACCGCGAATACAGACTTATCTTCCTCCAAAGCTTGCTCTATGGCTGCTTCATTAACAAACTTCCCTTCTAGGGACTCATCTCTCTTCCAAGCTTGCTCCATGGTTGCCTTCTTAGCAAACTTCCCATCTTGGGACTCA
This sequence comes from Lunularia cruciata, assembly GCA_948567375.1. Classification (NCBI taxonomy): domain Eukaryota; kingdom Viridiplantae; phylum Streptophyta; class Marchantiopsida; order Lunulariales; family Lunulariaceae; genus Lunularia; species Lunularia cruciata. Next base: position 54,769,448 of record OX419755.1, on the reverse strand, counting down.
TCTCCCTTCCAGATTTGCTCTATGGCTACCTTCTCAACAAACTTCCCATCTTGGGATTGACTATTCTTAGGTGTCTTACTCAAAGGTGCCAAACAACCTAATCGGAAATTCCTACCTTGGTGTTGTACTTGAATTTGACGTTGGGTCCAATCAAATTGAACCTTATGACGTTCAAGCCAAGGTGGACCCAGAATGATATCATAGTGTAGAGGTGCCACTACAAACCTCATACACTCCAAATACTCCTTCCCAATCTTGAAGGTAACAGGATGCAAGGTGCAGAATGCAGAACCTTTTCTACCGTCCGCCATCATCAAACTACTTCCAATCACTGGCTTGATAGGAATACCCAATTCCTTTGCTACTTGCATAGATATGCAATTCTATAAACTTCCCAAATCAACCAAAATCCTACAACCCCGATTAGATATCGTACCTTGCAAGTGAATCAAACTTGCATAGCTTGAGCCTTCAATCCCATTGGAACCAATCAAGCTCCTAGTAGGCGGCTCAAAATCTCCTACTGGGATTCTTTGTTTCCCTGATCATTTTGTTCCACAAACTCCATCTGGGCAACTTGTTGAGGTTGTCCATTCCTAAGTAGACATTCAGCAATGTAATGTCCAACTTGGTGACAATAAAAGCAACCTCCATTTTTTTGTAATCTTTCTCTATCTGCTGTGCCAAGTGGTCTTTGTTGGATAGCATCAATCTCCATTGGTACCGGTTCTTCCACTTGTGGTAATGGTAGGTTTTGTGTAGGTCAAGGTTGAGACCAAGTTGTCGCAACTAAGGAATCAAAATGCTTAGCCAATTGCATGGCTTCTCCTACGTTCTATGGCTCTTGCATGGTCACCTCCAATCTGGTTTGTGACTTCAATCCTTGCACAAATTGATCCAGAACTTCACCTTCTTGGATATTTGGAATTTGCATGATGATATTCTGAAATTGTGTGATGTAGCTTCTCACTGAGCCAATCTACCTCAACTCCGCCAATTTATCTTGTGCAGCTTGGGTGGTATTTATAGTCTGAAATCGACCAAGTATTGCATCCTTGAATTCTGCCCATGTCAAAATCGGTGTAACAATTTGTCGTTCAGCTCTTTCTACTTGGAATTGCCACCAAAGTTTTGCCATGCCATCCAATTGGCTAGAAGCCAAGAGAATTTGTTTCCGCTCGTCTTGAAGATTGGTGGCTTCAAAGTAACGTTCATAGTCAAACACAAAATTCTCCACTGTGCCTGGAAGATTCTTGCCTTCAAACACCTTGGGTTTCAGAAATCGAATGCGATCTTCTCCATCTCAAACTGGCGCTCTGTCTATCTGTTCTCGTCGTTGTTGGTCTCGTTCATCCAACAATCAAGTAAGATGCTCAATTTGTTGTTGCATTGCAAGGATAACATCCGGTATTGCCGCCATCGCTACTACTATATTCCACTACCCTCTTTTTATCTAGTTGATTAACACAGATACAACACATCCACCTTTCTCCATAAGTTACAACTAGAAGTATCAAGGGTTCCTCTGACACGCTGATCATATGTAGAAAATCCTGCCCAAAGCGTGAGGTGATGAATTGTGTGAAACAATGCTTTGGTAATATCTGGACATGATAGTCCCAATGGTTTGGCGGAAGTGGATTTGGTGGTCCATAAATTCCATCCATCCCATTCCTGCTCTGATACCAATGTAAAAGACCAAAACCGAGGAGAGAAATAGGAGAATGGAAACTCACATTGAGACACTTGAATGAGGGAAAACTCCAAATGCCTAGCATGAGCTTCGGCCTTGGTATTTATAGGTAGCATACAAGACTCTTGAAGCTTCTCAAGAAGCTTCCTTGAGCCGCTTTCTTGGAGTGCAAGCCAAGTTAACTAGGAAGCTTCTCAAGAAGCTTCCTTCTAGAAGCCGCCTACTTGGCATGCAAGCTAAGCTAGTTAGAAGCTTCTAGAAGCTACCTGCTTAGGGTGCAAGTTAACTAGTTGGGAAGCTTCCCAAGAAGCTTCTTAGATGCTTCTAGAATATTCTAGGCTATTTTGTCTTATTCTCTACTTTGTAAGCCCGACTAACTTTGTCTCTAAACTCCATATTGTTACATCCTCCTTTTCCCATGCTTGCTTTAGGCTTGGAATTAAGTTGTTGGATACAAAGATTTGTGAGCTCTTTTAGATTCCTGTACCTTCCCTCCATTATAGCTGTCTTTATATTAGTGATATCTAGTTCTATTTGGATGGTCATCAACTCTTTGTCTTGTGCCTTTATCTACTCTTCATGGTAGGTTTGTTGTTTAGCAACCTTTGTTTGTACCATATCAACATAAGATTGTTCTAAAATGACTTTTTGTTGTCCTTATAATGCCATTTCTTCCTATTGAAACTTCTCAAGTAGTTGGTCTTCTCCTTTGACAATGCAATCTCCTTGGTGAGCCATTTTTTTGCATTGCTTAATTTGGTACAAATTAGGGCTTGTCTTTGGTGGTTGTGTTCATTTTGTAGTGAAGGTACTTCATGAGCTTAATTTACTTGTTGATGGTGGAGTCTTAATCTTTGTAGAAGGATGCAATCTTCTCCATTAGTTCCATCATTGGCATTATTGCATGTACAAAGTATACCAACGTCAACCACACCTTCAAATTATTGTTGTATTTCAGATATTGTATGTATTCAGATGTCAGCAAATATTGTCCATCATATTTGGGTTGTTATCTTGTATTGGAGATCATGATGATGGTGTTTCATAAGGAGGTCCCTTCATCTTGATGCATTCTGATGTTGTTTTATTTGCTACTTCAATGTGTTTTTCCCCTTCTTCTAGGTGGTCCATGATGGAAACTTGTTCTTTTAGCTTTTGGCTTCTACTTCCTTCTTTTGCATTTCCTCAGCCAACATAAAGCCTTGGTTGTTTGTGTCTCCAAAATGACATCTACAATGTTCATAATAGGACTATTAGGCTAATGAGGTTTGGAGAAGAAGACAAGTATTGGAGTTGGTGCTTTCTTCAAGACAACAATGGGGGCTTTATCATCATCTTCCATTGGTGCTTTCTCCTTATCCTTTACAGCTTTGTCAAAAATTGGTGATGATTATGTATTGTTGTTTGTTGCCTCTTTTGACATGTTGTTGTTGGTATCTAATGATGACATGCACGTAAATGTCATCATTGCTTAGCTGGTTCTTTTTTGGACATTTTTTTCTTGGAGCTAGAGTGACCTTCTTTAATCATAGAGGCCTTGTTTCCAAACTATCTATTGGCTCTACCATTTTCACTTTCACCTAAAAAACCTTCAATAACCTGGTTTCCCTTTCATTTCTTGGAGATCATGGTTTTGGCGTTTATCACAAGTATCTTCTTACTAATCAAAATGGTGTTGTAGGATTATTTAACAAGTATGAAATTCTTGGTATGAAAATACTCCTTGTCTATGTCATGATACTTTCCTTGTCCAAATTTAGATGTTTGTTGAAGTAGGCTGGATGATGGAAGTGACTTGGAAATTTCTCCTTCTCCTTGTTTATGAGAAAACCCATTCCAAGGTAGAAATGCACAATGAAGGGTGCTAAGATCATGGCCACTACCTATTCCATGTCCTCTAGCAAATTTTTTACTCATTCATGGAACATCCGCTCCCAACTCACAAGTTGCCCTTTGTTTAGAAGTTGGAAGAAAATAGCTTGGTTAAAATTGAGATATGATGTTTGTTTTCATCAAAACAACGTCATGATGGATTATATTATGATTCATCTAATGTGCTCTTCAAAATATTTTATTTTATACACATTAGTGCACTTCACTCCTATGAACTTGTATAAATATATTTTTTATTTTGGCTTTCATTCTCTTACTTGGCCTATTATGAGAAGTATCAATAGAAATTTGGCCAAAAGTGTGCACCTTTTACCTAAGACTCATTGCCATTGGTCCTTGGTCCACACAATAGGGTTGGCTCTCACTGAATTTGTATACAAGTATTTTTTCATTTCTTCTAACATTGACATGTCTATAAAACTCAAGTCCCACAACAAAAATTTTAAATTTCTACTTTTTAGTTTACTCTACTCTACGATACAATCCCCAATTTGATAATTTGGGAGGTTTGCAAACAATTTCATCTACCTTCCATGTTTTGCCTCTATCTAACTATCATCACTTATTCCACCATCTTGAAGGCATTTAATTATACTTTCTCTTGTATCAACCCAATCACTCTTACACTTCTATAATACACACTTGAGTTTGTGCTTTGCACTCTATAATGGATCTTGGGTAATACTTCAAGAGTTCACTATGCAGGAAAATAGAAATTGATACAAATAAAAGATAAATCCTTGTGAGGTAAAGTGGTCAGCCTTTTATAGATCTGACTGCCTGGTCACTCCTAAGACATTGTATGGTTGGTGAAGGGTTGTAGTCAAATGGCACATGCGCAAGCCTTTTGCAAAATGGTCAAAACTGATTCTTTGGCAACATACCACAAGTCACAATCATGGATTTTGAATTGGCAATGGGATCTTGTAGAATCATGGTGATAGAATCTCATTGCTCCATATGGTGAACTTCCACAAAATTATGATGTCATTGGAAGCCATCTTGTATTGTAGTCCTTGTTGCATGGTTTGTTTAGCAAAGAAAGGGACAATACAAAATCCACATTTTTTGGTCCTAATAGGAAATTTCAATCATTGTTAAGGAAAACTCTAATTGTGAGAGGTTTGTTGAGCCAGATTTGGACTTTGTTTAGGACAAAGAATGAACTAATTGTTGTTCTTACTTAGTACTATCCTAAGACTTAATCTTATATCTAAAATACTACCAAACCACTAGAAATGTGATAAAGTGGGACACAAAGAAAAAGTGGGTCATGAGACTTGTGCTTTCGTAATATTTGAAATTAGACAAAAAAATTTAAATGAAATAAAAATAAATTATTATTAAAGATGCTAATATTTTAGGCCAAAATGAGCATAAACTATTGGCAAAGATTCCACAAAGAAGTACATATTGTGAATAAAATATTCCCATGTATGCAAAAGTTAGTATTTGGCTGAAATGTTTTCAAGTGTATAATATTTGCACTACGAAGCAAACTTCATCGCTTAAGATTTAGATGTATAGAGTTGAAATTTTGCTTCTTATAAACTCTAGCATGAGCTAATGGTCAAACTCATGGATGTGTATTTTGGGCAAAATCAAACATAGAAAACATAGAAAGACGCATAATTTATTCCTCAAAAGAACAATAAATTGAATACAAATCTTGACTTAACAAATGGTAAGTTTTTTAAGAGAACATTCAACTCATAGAAATAATCAAATTATATGGACTCACCATGACCCAAAAACTAAGTCAAGGATTCCTTCACATAGAGTACACTTGGGATATAGGAAAATTTGTACCAAAAAGTCTTGTAAGTCCAAAAATTTTGAATTTTTTTATTCAAAACTATATGTTGAAATACTATAAAGTCAAAACAATAGAAAACTAAATAAATTGTGCTCACTCTTTCAAATTCTCTAAAATAATACTACTTAAATCCTATTTATAACTAACTCTAGCTAATCATAGCAAATTAAGAAGCTCAATCAAAGTCTATAAAAATGATAACTTACAAATAATCACAATACCAAATTATGGTATTGTGCACCAATGGGTGTTTTGCACACTTGGACTAAGATTTGACCTTTTTTGCAGTAAAAGTCTCTTTTCATCTTCTATGATACAAGTTCAATTTATAATGGTTGATCCTATTAACATGTCTTCTCCTCAATTCCTTCAGATCAAAGATATAATTGCCTTACACCTTCTCTACTAAGAGAGATCCAAACCATTAAGTGTGGAATCTGATTGTTACTAAAAGGCTCTATGAGATAATTATTAGAAGAATGTTGAAGAGTCATACAAGACAGATTTTCTATGAGTGTAGAAATATAAGTATGGGACAGATCTTCACATTACACAATTCTATTTATTGGAATGAATAGAAAGATAGTTCATGTCAAGACTTATATCTTTGTGAATACAAATGAAAATGAGGCGTACCTTATCTCATTGGAAATTTCTTCTCAAGAGCTTTCCATAAACACCAAGATCACTAAAAAAACTCTAGAAAAGAAGTTATGGTCACTTGAAGTTCAAGACTGTAACACCCATTTGTGCATGTGTGTGGTATTGTGATATTTAGCTTGGTATTACAAGTACTTAAGAGATATTATTTATAGAGTTAAAGGATGGTTCTATATTAGTCATGGTTAGCTAAAGTTAGTCATAGCTAAGATAGAGGGGACCTTACTTTAGAGGAAGTAGAAAAGATGAGCACCACTATTTTGGATTTTAGTGTGTTGACTTGGTATTATTCCTAGGTGTTTGGCTTTGAGGAAAGAGTTGAGAACTCTTGGGCCCGCAAGCATTTTTGTTTTGGATTCTTCTTTAGTCCAAGGATAGCCCATGTGAAGGAATCCTTGACTTAGTGGTTGGGTCAAGATAAGACCACATGCTTAGGGGAATATGCCCATGTGAATGGATATTCCTTTCTGCTTTTTGACTTTACTTGACTTTAAGTCTAGTAACTTGAGTTACTACGGTAATTAGTAACTTTGGTACGTAACTATTTCACAAGTATATAAACAAGTGGTGAGGAGGTACTCATCATCCTTTCATTTACAACTATCTCTCTCTCATTGAGTTCTCTAGTGAGCAATGTCTTGAGTCTTGGAGTGTTAGCCTTGGAGGAGTATGATGGAGTTGGAATTCCTTGCCTTCTTAGTCCATGGTGCGCTACCATAATAGCCATCAGAGGTTCATCCTGAGTGAGAGACAGGCCGGCTCACATTTTTGGTTCCGTTGCCGAGACCTCTCTAGAAGGTAAGATAATGTTCCGCGTTCAATTCTACATTAGGCAGAAGGAGGCTATGAGAGCTCACTTGGAGAGAACATTAGGAGAGGAGAGGGCTAAACTTATGTTAGAGAACCAAGATCTATTTGTATACCCTGTAGTTCATTATGATGTCTTTGAGGTGATTTTGTACATCTTGTACACATGAGAGGAATTGGAGAGATTGTGTGAGGTGGATTGCAGATTTTGGGGATTAAGGTGATTTTGGGCAAAATCTCAAGTTTGAGATCTGGTTTTGAAATTTCTACACGTGATGGCTTGAGTTATCTTTCAGTTAGCACACTTGAAATTATTGTGAGAGCTACTATGCGCACTGGGCTATAATTTTTGAAAGTTGATAGGGTAAAGTACTCCCGTAACTGCATGCTCTTTGGAAAATTATACAAAGTTTTCTATTTCTTCAATTTTAAGTGAATTGTCCTGAAAATTTCCAAGAAAATTCAGTGCATTGTATTTGACCTGCTGCCACAAAAATTAGAGAGAGATCGTTTTTGAACAGGGCTTTATGAGTTTTTTAAGTGAGTGGAGTGGTTTTCAGACCAAATCTGAAATTTGTGTGCTGAATAGAAAGGTGTCAAAGCCAAATGGCTCAATGAAAAGATTTGAAATTTTTTAGGGAGTGATATCCTAGAGTTGTGATCAAGTGTGAAAATTTTCAAAGGACTGTGAGATACAGGTTTGGAGATTTGAGTGACATTGTGAGGAAGGGTCAATTCTGCAGAGTGGAGATCTCATGCATGAGAAGTTTGAGATCAACAAAAAGCATGTTTGAGTGTTTAGATTCATCTTGGGAACATGGAGGGTCATCAAGAGTGGAAATTGAGACTATGCAAGGTTCCCCAAGGGTTTGAGATGATTTTAGGGGTTGATTTGATGAAAAGAGAGTTTACAATAGAATTTGAAGAGAGTATTGAGAGGATCCAAAAACCTACACCACTTGGAGGAAAGAGTGAGTCTAAGTGCTTTCTATGTGGAGAGAAGAGACATAAGGCAAGTTCATGTCCATTGACCTTTGAGAGCAAGATATTGAGGGAAAGGAGAGGCTTACTTGACTTGGGTTTGCATGTTGGACCTTCTTCACCAAGATTAGGAGGGAGAAGATCTAAGACCAAGGAGTTGTGTGAGGTTTGTGAAATGGAAGGACTTCCAAAAGGACATGAGTTTAGTGGAGTAAAAGCAATTTTGGAGACTTTGGTGAAGGATCTTGGAGAGAGGCTTAGTAAAACTATAGAAATACTACCACCTTCATCAGCTAGTGCTCAGCACAGGAGATATGAGAAACCTTCTTCCAAGGTTGAAGCTATCAAGATCGCAATTTGTATGGAGGAGAGTTTGGAAGGGGATGAGAGTGATTTGGTGGTGAAGGAGGTTGTGCATCCTCCTCAAGGCTACAAGTATGGTGGAACTTCTGATACTTTGGTGGCAAGGGTTGCACCACTGGTAGTGGTTGCTCCAGTTCTTGCATCTCCACCTAAAGATCCACTTCAAACCATCACAGAACAACTTGCGGATCTCAAGATCAGTGTGGTGCAACTATGGGAGAAGAGAGAGGTGGATCAAAATGTAGGGAGAGAGCCTAGGAGTTATGGAAACTATCCATATAGAGGAGGCCAACCAGCCAACAATTTCAATGATGGAAATTGTTTTGGTTGTGGAGGAAGAGGCCATATCCAAAGGAGTTGCCCAAATTCCACTTACCATGGAGGAAGGGGTTATGAGGGAGCCAATAGAGGGAAAGAGGGAGGTAGTGAAACCCAAGTGGCTCCTAATCCCAACAAAGGTAAGGGGATAGCATCCATAGATGTGGTTGAGAGCAAGTATGAGAAGGGAGAGTGCTCAAACTCCAAGGGTCTTAATTTGGAGCTTTTGGCACAAGAGAAGAAGAGAGCTCGTTTTGCAGAGGATGTTCACTCTTCTCAAGGATTTACTTCAAGCAAGGATACTCCTATGTCTACTAGGAGCACTCGCACCTCAACACCATCAACAACAAAGACTCCAAGGAAGAAGTTAGGGATGGAGGATTTCTTGATTTCAAAACAACAATGGAACTACAATGTGTTGGAGGATGTTGGTAGTCACAAAGCTAACATCAAGTGGGCCAATTGATTGCTTTGAACCCTACCTTGAGAAAGGAGCTTAGAGGTGGTTTGATTTCTACAAGGAGCAAGAAGAAGAAGAAGGCAAAAGTTCCAATATTAATGGGGGTGGTGGATGCCAAGCCAGCACCATGGGAGGCTTGTGAATATGCCTCCAAGATTGATGTGAGAATGAATGGTCACAACATCAAGGATGCATTGGTTGATGGAGGATCAACAATAAATGCCATGTCAGAAAGATTGATAAAGAAGTTGGGTATGATACCCTCAAGACCTTCAACATTTGTGGTGAACATGGCAAACAAGCCACAAGTTCGTCCAATAAGAGTGATGGATAAGGTGGTAGTTTTAGTTATGGGAGTTCAAAATCTCATGACTTTCCAAGTCTTGAAGGATTCAAGCTATGACTTACTTCTTGGGAGGCCATGGTTGAGAGGAGCACGCACAATTGATCAATGGCACAAAGGGTACTTGAGGATTGGGCCATCAAACCATAGAGTCAATGTTCCTATGACTAACACCACCAACACTTCACATTCAGATACACCATCTTTTGATTATTGGGAATCAGATTTTGAAGAAGGAGCTTCAGGTGTGGACACAAGCATGGAGGAGGAGACTTCCACGAAGGAGCATGAATCTGAATCTGATTCAGATGTGTATCCCTTGTGTGCTATGGATTTTGCACCTAAGCCAGAGGTTTTGAAGGACCCAGACAAATCACCATTGACACTTGAGGAGGTAGAGAGAAGGTTAGCTACCCTCAAGTATGGCCCAAATGTTACCAAGGAGGAGAAGGTGAGATTTGAGGAGATTTTCCGCAAGTTCATCCATGTGTTTGCTTTTAGTTACAAGGATTTGAAGGAAGTCACCTTGGAGGAGCACAAGATAGAGGTGGAGTCACATGCAAGACCAATCCGCCAAAAGCAACGTCGCATTAGCCCACCAATATCTTTGGTTGTGAAGGAGGAGATTGATAAGCTCAAGGAGGCTGGATTTATCTTTGAGGTGGAGAATTCAGAATGGGTGTCTCCAATTGTCATTGTGAAGAAAAAGAATGGCAAGCTTCGGGTATGTGTGGATTACAAGAAGCTCAATGCTGTTACCAAGAAGGACTACTACCCATTGCCATTCATTGATGAGATCTTGGAGGAGGTTGCAGGTCATGAGAGGTACAGTTTTGGAGATGGTTATAGTGGATACAACCAAATCAAGATTGCACTAGAGCATCAACAACTCACCACGTTCACCACACCTTGGGGAACTTACACTTTCAAGGTCATGCCTTTTGGGCTTTGCAATGCTCTAGCCACATTCCAACGGTTCAGGAACAAGGTATTTGAACCTTTCATTGGGAAATTTGTGAGAGACTTCATTGATGACTTTTGTGTCTATGGAAGCAAGGAGGAGCACTTTGAGCACCTAATCAAAGTCTTGCAATGCTTGGATGAGGCAAATGCATCACTCAACCCAGAGAAGTGCATTTTTGGATGTGAAGAAGGTCTACTTTTGGGGCACATCATCTCCAAGGATGGAATAGCAGTTGATCCTGAGAAGGTGAGGAAAATCTCAGACCTTCTATTCCCTTCAAGCTTGACAAAGTTACGCCAATTCTTGGGGATGGTTGGATACTATAGGAGGTTCATCTTCTCATTTTCCAACAAGGCTTATGCATTGACCATCTACATGAAAAAGGGTGTAGATTACATGGTGATTTTGGAGGACAAGGAGGCTCTTAAAGCTTTTGAGGAGCTCAAGCAATCCCTTGTTGTAGCTCCAATTCTTGCTAAACTTGCTACACTGATGCTTCTAATGTAGCTATAGGATGCACTCTTAGTCAATTAGACCAAGATGGGCATGATCATCCAATAGCTTATGCTAGTAGGCAGATGGTTTCAGTAGAGAAGAACTACTCTGTCATGGAGAGAGAAGGGTTGGCAGTGATCTTTGGTCTCAAGAAGTTTAGACACTACTTGATTGGAGGGAAAGCCACAATTGTCCCGGATCACAAGGCTTTGAAGTACATCTTCAACAAGCCTAATGTTGAAGGAAGACTAGCAAGATGGATGATACTCTTGTCTGAGTATGACTACACCATTGAGGATAGGCCAGGAAAGAAACATGCAAATGCTGATTTGTTATCTAGAGCCTATGATCATGATGGAGATGAGCTAGCGGATGATTCCTTCCCGGATGATTCCTTCTTGGATGAGGAGCTCATGACAATCTCAGTCACTCAAGAGGTTCTAATGGAGTACAAGGAGATTATGGACTTTGTGACAAGAGGTAACTATCCAGAAGGGATGCATGCTAGGGAGAGGAAGGCCCTTGCAGCAAGATCTAGACCTTATACAATGGTGGAGGATATTCTTTTTCACCAAGGAGCAGATGGTCTACTTCAAAGAGAAGTGGGTAAGGAAGAGTCTATCCTACTCATAAAGGAGTTTCATGAAGGTTTAGTATGTGGAGGACACTTTGCAAGAAAGGTGACTGCTTTCAAGATTCTAGATGCAGGTTACCATTGGAGAGGAATTTTCAAGGATTGTCTTGATTATTGCAAAACTTGTCATGTTTGTCAAGCTTTTGCTAGAAAGTCTACATCCACTCCACCACTTAGATCAATTCCATTGCTAGGACCTTTTGAGAAGTGGAGAATTGATTTTGTAGGTCCTCTCAATAGAACCCCAAGGAACAATCGGTACATTGTGGTAATTACTGATTACCTTACCAAGTGGATTGAGGCTAGACCATTGAGGGACAAGAATGAAGATGAAGTGGGTAGATTTCTTTATGAATGCATTGTCACTAGGTTTGGATGCCCTTTGGATTTGGTTTCTGATAGAGGAGGAGAGTTTACAGGAAGCATAACTACAGCCATGCTACGACATTTCTCTATCACACATAGAGTAACTACATCCTATAAGCCAAATTCCAATGGCTTGGCAAAGAGAACCAATCAGACCTTGTGCATGATGTTGGCCAAAGATGCAGAAATGGAGAGTGCTAAACATCATTGGGACAAGAGGATTCATGCTGTTTTATGGGAGTATAGGACAACCATGAAGACTTCCACCGGATATTCTCCATTTCAATTGGTGTATGGTATTGAGTCTACCTTACCTATTCACTTTGATCTTCCTACCTTCCAAAGCATTCATAGGAGATTGAAGAAAGCACAAGGAGTTGATGTAGAGAAGTCAAGGAAGGATCAACTCATGGAGTTGGAAGAGGCAAGAGCAGTTGCTATGGTTCGAGTGGAGCAAGCTCAAAGGAAAAAAAAGGAGAGCTATGACAAGAGGCAAGGCAAGAAGAAGGTAGAGACTTTCAAAGAAGGTGATTGGGTAATGTTGTTTGATTCTATTCGATTCAAGAGAGTGCAAAAGAAGTTTTTGCCTAAGTACTTTGGACCTTCATAGTGGAGAAGGTGTGGGGCAATTACACCTATGATCTCGAGGAGTTGGGAGGAAGACACTTTGATAGGATTAACCATGATAAGTTGAAGATGTACCATAGAAGGAAGAGAGACCTTCACTTTGAGGACAAAGTGAAAACTTAGTCCGGGGGTAAATGTAACACCCATTTTTGCATGTGTGTGGTATTGTGATATTTAGCTTGGTATTACAAGTACTTAAGAGATATTATTTATAGAGATAAAGGATGGTTCTATATTAGTCATGGTTAGCTAAAGTTAGTCATAGCTAAGATAGAGGGGACCTTACTTTAGAGGAAGTAGAAAAGATGAGCACCACTATTTTGGATTTTAGTGTGTTGACTTGGTATTATTCCTAGGTGTTTGGCTTTGAGGAAAGAGTTGAGAACTCTTGGGCCCGCAAGCCTTTTTGTTTTGGATTCTTCTTTAGTCCAAAGATAGCCCATGTGAAGGAATCCTTGACTTAGTGGTTGGGTCAAGATAAGACCACATGCTTAGGGGAATATGCCCATGTGAATGGATATTCCTTTCTACTTTTTGACTTTACTTGACTTTAAGTCTAGTAACTTGAGTTACTACGGTAATTAGTAACTTTGGTACGTAACTATTTCACAAGTATATAAACAAGCGGTGAGGAGATACTCATCATCCTTTCATTTATAACTATCTCTCTCTCATTGAGTTCTCTAGTGAGCAATATCTTGAGTCTTGGAGTGTTAGCCTTGGAGGAGTATGATGGAGTTGGGATTCCTTGCCTTCTTAGTCCATGGTGCGCTACCATAATAGCCATCAGAGGTTCATCCTGACTGAGAGACAGGCCGGCTCACAAGACAAATATGTCTTACAAGAGCTATGGAATTCTATTGAAGGAGCTATAGGTAGTAGGACTACATTCATGACTGCAAGACCTATGGGAAGGCTACTTGCAGAGCTTCCACTTGTGGGATTGAATGAGGTGAAGTGTATGAATTGGTACTAGATAATCTAGGTTTTAGATACATGATTAATCTTCACCACACATTCAAAAACTAGATAAAGGTCTCTAAGTGCAAGTGAATAAATAGTCTAGGTATTGGTTGTCTGTGTGACTTTGACCATTCTTGATTGATAGTTCAAGAATGAACAAAAATCTTGTGTAATTGTGGATATTGGTAGACATTGGCCAAACCACATAAGTTTGGCATAATTTCTATGCATGTTTTGCTTGACCAGATTGATGAATGATTTCTATTCCATCACATAGCCAAATTTGGATTCCTAGTAATGCATTTTTTTTGCTTCCAACACAAAGTACTTAATCAAAACTTCTTGTACACCTTCTATACAATAGAATCAAACCGCATGATCTAATCACCTTCCTTAGAGTTATCTACTTTCTTCTTGCCTTGCTTCTTATTATAGCTCTAGTTGTACTTCCTTTGAGCTTACTCCACTCATAGCAATTGCTCTTACCTCTTCTAATTTCATGAGTTTATCCTTCATTGACTTCCTTATGTCATCTCCTTGTACCTTCTTCAAAGTTGTGTAAATGATTTGGAAGGTAAGAAGATCAAAATGAATAGGTAAAGTAATTTGAATGCCATATTTTCAGTGAGATGGAGGATATTTGGTGGAGGTTTTCATGGTTATTTTGTACTCCAATCATATTATTCTCTTGTCTCATATATGCTTATGCTCCTCAATTTCTACATTTATAAAAAAAATTATATACAAGGTTTGATTGGTTTTTTGCCAAGCCATTTTGGCTTATAAGACATAATCTCTCTATATATTGATGGAGAAATATTTGTGGTACTTAGAATTTTAGAATTTTTAGAATTTTTAGAATCTTTTTTTATGTTTTGTAGAAGAAGGAGATGAGTTCCTCCTATTTATTTGAAAAGGAAATACCTTGACATGCTGCAATGTTCAAAGGAAGAAAATAGGAAGAGAATATTCCAAATATTGCAAGGAAGTACTTCTTGCAAAGACCAAAGATACTACTTCCAAATAAATACTAATCTTCTAAAAAGACCAATATTTAGAAAGTGAACACAATCTTTGGAAGATAAAGAAGCAAGTGCTTTGCAAGAGGATGGACAAATTAGAAGATCTCATGTAAATTGGCCGCCATTGCTTAATGAATGGCTGAACACCAACCACTCACACTAGGTGGTGTTATGTTTAGCTTGCTATAAGTGACTTGCCTGATCAAGAGCAAGAGCAAAACTTGACTGATGGAAATTCCTTATCTGTATCATGTGGATATATATTCAGTCACTTCTAAGGTTGAGTATTAAAGTGACTAGATATCTTGAGTGGTCAATACCCATGAAGTCACGCAGGTCTATATGCAGAAGTTTAGAAGGATGATAGAGGGACTATCCTGTGTTTGTGTGTGTATATATATATATATATATATATATATATATATATATATATATATATATATATATATATATATATATATATGTGTGTGTGTGTGTGTGTGTGTGTGTGTGTGTGTGTGTGTGTGTGTGTGTGTGTGTGTGTGTGTGTGTGTGTGTGTGTGTGTGTGTGTGTGTGCAATGGAAATAAAGGTTCAAAGGCTGGTGTGACCTGTTTCAGCCGTGGAGGTAGCTTTCAGGACAGGGAGTGAACCACGTTATTTCTTGTTAGTCCTTTGATTTATGTTTAATGGCCTTATGATGTGCTATTGTGAGAGGTCCCTTGGGACTGTATTTTCTAACAATTGGTATCAGAGCATTGTTGGTCCTCAAGAGGGTCTTGAGATCTGAGGGTGCAGGGAAGTGGGTCCAAAAGCAAGTCCACAGCAAAGCAATGGTAGGGGTGATATCCATATCCAATGCTAAATTTGCAGTGGAGAAGTTTGATGGGAAAAACAATTTTGGACTTTGGCAACTGAAGATGAAGGACCTTCTTGTCCAGCAAGGACTGCATGAAGCACTGAAGAAGAAAAAGGAGGACAAAAGTGATGAGGATGGGGAAGATGAAGATGCAGATCTGAGAGCTATTAGCACTATTAGGTTGAACCTTGCTGATGAAGTGCTATACAATGTTATGAATGAGGAATCTGCACCAAAACTATGGGCCAAACTGGAAAATCTTTATATGACCAAGTCTTTGACAAACAGACTGTTTCTTAAACAGAAGTTGTATATGTTGAGGATGAAGGAAGGCCAGAGTATTATGGAGCACCTCAATGCTTTCAACAAAATCATTTGTGAGTTGATGAGCATAGAGGTTAAGTTAGAAGAGGAGGATAAGGCATTGCTGTTATTGACTTCACTTTCTCCATCATATGAGCATCTGGTCACAACTCTTCTATATAGGAAGGATGATATAAATTGTGAGGAGGTCACTTCAACATTATTGTCCAATGAGATTTGAAAAAGACCCAACCAAGAAAAGACAAATTCAGAGGCTCTATTTATTAGAGGAAGGACAAGAGAGAGAGATCAGATCAGGAGTAAATCAAGATCCAAGTCTAGAATTGGAGGTTCCAAAGGCAAGTGCTGGAATTGTGGGAAGGTTGGACATTTCAAGAAGGATTGTAATAGCAAGAGGCTTGAGTCCAACAAGGATAAAGGTCAACTTTCAGATCAAGCAAGCATTGCTGAGTCATTTGGAGTTGTGGATGATGTTCTATGTGTTACCCAAGACAAAGATCAATTTGAGGAGTCATGGATATTGGACTCAGGTTGCTCTTACCATATGTGTCCAAATAAGGAGTGGTTTCATGAGTACAAATCATTCAATGGAGGATCTGTAATAATGGGGAACAACATGGCTTGTAAAGATATTGGCATTGGTACAATACACATTAAGATGTTTGATGGTATTGTGAGGACTCTTGCTGATGTGAGGCATGTTCCTGAGTTAAGGAAGAATTTGATATCACTAGGCACTTTGGACTCAAATGGTTGGAGGTGGGGAGCAGAAAATGGAACACTGAAGGTATCAAAAGGAGCATTGGTTGTAATGAAGGGCAAGAAGATAGGAAACCTTTATGAGCTGGTTGGAGAGACCATCACTGGAGGAGTGGCAAGTACTATTTCTGAAAATGAAGATCCCAAAGATCTTACTCAGTTATGGCACCTCCGTTTGGGTCATATGAGTGAAAGGGGTCTAAGTGAATTGTCCAAGCAACAACTTCTGAAGGGCCTTAAAAGTTGTAAGTTAAAATTCTGTGAGCATTGTGTAATAGGAAAGCAACGGAGGGTAAGCTTTTCCACAGGAGTTCATTGCACAAAGGGAATTTTAGACTATGTGCATTCTGATGTTTGGGGCCTTGCACCTATAGCTTCAAAATCTAGAGCATTATATTTTGTGTCTTTGGTTGATGATTACTCTAGGAGAGTATGGGTCTACACCATGAAGCAAAAATCAGAGGTCTTCTTTATCTTTAAACAATGGAAGGTGATGATGGAGAAACAAACTGGAAGGAAAGTGAAGTGTTTGAGGTCTGATAATGGTGGAGAATAAAAATCTGGAGAGTTTGATAGATATTGTAAGAGTGAAGGGATAATCCATCACTTTACCATACCGGGTACTCCTCAACAAAATGGTGTGGCAGAGCGGATAAATTGTACACTCTTGGAGAAAGCAAGACTGAGATTGACTTCAATGAGATTTTTTCACCATTGGTAAAAATCTCTTCAATTCGTGCACTATTGGCAATAGTTGCATTGCATAACTTGGAGTTGGAGCAACTAGATGTTACAACTGCTTTTTCATGGAGAATTGAGGAGGAGATTTACATGCATCAACCTGAAGGTTTTGTGGTACCAAGGAACCAGAACTTGGTTTGCAGGTTACAAAAGTCTTTATATGGACTAAAGCAAAGTCCAAGACTTTGGTACATGAAATTTGATACTTTCATGTTGAAGCAAGGATATAACAGAAGTGAATCAGATTGTTGTGTGTACCTCAAGAAGCTACATGGACCTAGAGTATTTGATTTAATCATCTTGGTACTATATGTGGATGATATGCTGATTGCTGCAAAGGATATGGTTGAGGTGGAGAAATTGAAAGCACAACTTGGTAAGGAGTTTGATATGAAGGACTTGGGTTCTTCAAAGAGGGTACTTGGGATTGAAATCCACCGGGACAGGAGCAAGGGAAAGTTATGGATATCTAAAAGGAGATATTTGGAAAAATTACTTGCTCGGTTTGGCATGGAGAAAGCAAAACCAGTGAACACTCCAATGGCAAGTCATTTCAAGATATCATTGGAGCAATGTTCATCAAATGAGAAGGAGAGAAAAGTAATGTCCAATATTCCTTATGCTAGTGCTGTTGGGAGTTTAATGTATGCTATGGTCTGCACTAGACCAGACATCTCATATGCTGTAAGCATGGTGAGTAGATACATGGCAAATCCGAGGAAACATCATTGGGAAGTTGTGAAGTGTATACTTTGTTACTTGAAAGGGACTATAAGTATTGGCATTACCTTTGATGTGGAGAAGGAACAAGGAGGAATTACAGGGTACGTAGATTCTGATTTTGCCGGAGACTTGGATAAGAGAAGGTCTACAATAGGATTTGCTTTTACACTTGTTGGTGGTGCAATAAGTTGGAAGTCTACTCTCCAATCTACTATTGCTCTTTCTACTACAGAGGCAGAATAGATTGCAACAACTGAGGCTGCCAAAGAGGCAATATGGCTACAAAGATTAGCCAAGGATATAAGACTCCCTAATATGAAGTCCACACTCTTTTGTGATAGCCAAAGCGCTATTCACTTGGCAAAGAATCAAGTATATCATTCAAGGACAAAGCATATTGATGTGAGACATCATTTTATCAGGGAAGCTGTGACAAATGGTGAAATCAATTTGCAAAAGATTGGCACAGAGGTAAATGCAGCTGATATGTTGACTAAACCTGTCTTGTTGAGAAGTTCAAGTTATGCATGAACTTGCTTAACGTTCAATGTTGCTCTTTGGGATGATAAGGTGGATACAAGCAAAAGGTGGAGTTTGTTATGTTTGGCTTGCTATAAGTGACTTGCCTGATCAAGAGCAAGAGCAAGAGCAAAACTTGACTGATGGAAACTCCTTACTGTATCATGCGGATATATATTCAGTCACTTCTAAGGTTGAGTATTAAAGTGACTAGATATCTTGAGTGGTCAATACTCATGAAGTCACGCAGGTCTATATTCAGAAGTTTAGAAGGATGACAGAAGGACTATCCTTGTGTTTGTATATATATATATATGTGCAATGGAAATAAAGGTTCAAAGGCTGATGTGGCCTGTTTCAGCCGTGGAGGTAGCTTCTGGGACAGGGAGTGAACCACGTTATTTCTTGTTAGTCCTCTGATTTATGTTTAATGGGCCTTATGATGTGCTATTGCAAGAGGTCCCTTGGGACTGTATTTCCTAACAAGTGGTAGGTGGTCTAAGCAACAAAAGGTAGTTAGAGTGAAGAAGGAGGAATATAAAACTCAAAGAGTACTTGCAAAGGATTCTTGTTAATTGATAGATTCTTCACAAGTGTAGTTGAGTTTGAGAATTTGCCCATTAGCTTGTAAGTGAGTTGATTTTATTAACTTCTTCAATTTAATAATATGGAGTTAGTAGAAGAGTTAGTAGAAGCTAAGGAGTTAGTAGAATCAGCTACATATAGCAAAAATAAGAGAGAGCTAGCATAATCTACTAATGTTAAGAATATGCTAGAAGCATCTAGGAAGCTTTGTGGTAGAATACCTTAGAAGCATCTACATAGCTTCATTGTTAGAAGCTTCTAAGTAACTTCCAAGGATTAGGTAACTTGCATGTCAAGTTAAAAACTAGCTTAGCTTGTATGCCAAGTAGGCGGCTTCTAGAAGGAAGCTTCTTGAGTAGCCTAGCTTACACTCCAAGATAACTGCTTTGAAAAGGAAGTTTGTTTGGAAGTTTCTCAAAGGCCTTGTATTGCTTCACTATAAATACCAAAGCCCAAGCTCATGCTAGGCATTTGGAGTTTCCCTTACTTGAGTGTTTCCAATGTGACTTTCCATTTTGATCTTCCATTCTCCTATTTCTCTCCTTGTTCCTTTACATTGTCACTAGAGCAGGAATGGGATGGACTGAATCTATAGAGCACCAAATCAATCTCCCTCAAACCATTGAGATTTTTGTATACATGTGCTACCAAAGCACCATTTCCAAAAATTCACATTGGCCAAAATCTTCTAACTGTAGTCACCTTGTTTGATGAACCATTGATGCTTCCAATTGTAGCTTATAAAGAATGGTTGGCATGTTTCATTTACGAGGTAACCTATATTATTGTAAGTAAATAGTTGATAGAGTAGTAGTCATGATAGCAATGCTTGAAGTTATCATTGTTATGCAACAAAAAATTGAGCATCTTAGTCAATTATTAGAGGACACAAATCATTATAGGCAATGACAAGAGCAATGGGAGAAAGCAACATTTCAAGAAGGAGAAGATCATATTTGATTCCAAAAACCAAAGGTATTTGAAGATAAAAATCTCTTGGGTAGAGAACTTAGTAGAGTAGTACAGAACTTTGTGTTTGATTGTGAATGTTATTTTGAGACCACAAATCTCCTAGATGTCAAAGGCAAATCCTCTTAGCTTTGAGTCAACTAGATATAGCAACAAAATTATGGTGGCAATTTTGGGTTGAGCAAACTCAACAACAATTCTTTCCTCTAATTTTGACATGGGAAGACTTCAAGAGTGTAATCAATGTGCAATTCCAAGCCATAAATAATGCACATATTGTATGAAATTGATTGGAAAAATTGAGATAGATTGGTTTAGTGAGAAGTTACATTTCTTATTTCTAGAACACCATGATGTTGATTCTGGAGATATAAGAAGATGAAGCTTTGGATTGGTTTGTGAGAGGTTTGAAGTTGTGCACCAAATTAGAGGTAACCATGTGCAAACCCAAGCATCTAGAAGAATCTATGAAAATGGCGGAGCGCTTTGACTCCTTGGTTATCACTAATTGGTCTCACTCTAGACCTCCATAAAACTTGCAAACACATCAAGTACGAGTGGACAAGCTGGCACCAATGGAGATTGATATCATCCAATAAAGACTACTTGGTGTGGTAGATTAAGAGAAATTGCAACAAAATAAGGTTTGCTTCGATCATTTCCAAATTAGACTTTGCATTGTTGAGTATCCACTCCAAAATAGATGATCCAAACTAGTTACCCAAATAGAGTTTGTGGAGCGTGATGATTAGGTAAACAAAGAGCCCCAGTAGGAGATATTGAGCCACTACTAAGAACTTTGTTACTTCTAAATATGATTGAAGGTCCAACCTAAGCAAGTTTCACTCACTTGCAAGGTATGGTATCCAGTTGTGGTTGTCTAATTTTGGTTGATTTTGGGAATTCTAAGAGTTGAATGTCCATGTAATTAGCAAAGGAATTAGTTATTCATATAAAACCAATATTAGTTAACAAATTGATGATGGCAAATGGTAGAAAGGGTTTTGCATTCCAAACCTCACAACTTATTAAATTCAAGATTGGAAAGGAGTATTTTGAGTAGATGAGATTAGTAGTTACCTCCTTACACTACAAGATCATGCTAGGCCTTCCTTGGCTTGAACGTCATAAGGTTCAATTGGGCCCTATGATAAATTCAAATACAACACCAAGGTAAGAATTATTGATTATAATATCTAGCACCTTTGAATAAGACACCTAATAATCAATCCCAAGATGGGAAGTTTGTCATTATAGCAATTATAGAGCAATCTTTGGAGGAAGATATTCCTATTTTTGCAATTTAGATCAAAATTGTTGCACAAGGGAGCACTAGTGAGGATTAGAAGCCAATGGGTTGATCAAATAGTTCAAGAGTTTGCAAATGTGTTCTTGGATGATCTTCCTAATGTGTTACCTTCTCATCAAGATATGCCTTTCAAGATTGATCTAGTGCCAAGCAAAACTCCAATGAGTAGACTCATCTATTGGATTTCACCAAAGAAGTTAGAGGAACTTTAAACAACATTAACCAAGTTGTTGGAGAAAGATTTCATACAACATAGCACATCTCCTTGGAAAGCACCAATACTCTTTGTACCAAAGAAGGATGGAGGGTTTCAAATTTTTATTGACTACCATGGCCTTAATAAAAAATTGTGAAGAATGCATATCCCTTACCTCAAATTGATAACTTATTGGATCAATTAAGTAGAGTATAATACTTCTCAAAGTTGGATCTTCAAATAAATTATTGGTATATTTCCATTGATAAGAAGGATGTGCAAAAGACTACCTTTTGCACAAGTATAGGCACTTCCAATGGAGAGTTTTACCTTTTGGGCTCACTAAATCCTCTAGCAATTTTCATGGATCAAATGCATTGGATGTTGGAGTGGCTATTAGATTGATACATTGTGGTGTTATTGGATGATATTTTATTTGCAGTAAACCAAAGGCATAACATAACATCCATGTATGAGAAGTCTTAAGATGACTAAGCTATTGGAAGTTCTACTACAAGAAGCTCAAGTCTGCTTTTTGGTAGAAAGAAGTTATCTTCTTGGGTCATAAGATCTCAACAAGGGGATCAAGATGGAAGAGGAGACAGTCAAGGCCATTATCAATTACCCTACTCATAGGGATGTTATAGAAGTTTGAGCATTTAATGGATTGGTAAGTTTTTACCAATGGTTTGTCCATTATTTTGCTCATGTGACTGTACCATTGATTGATCTCTTGGAAAAAATAGTAAACTTTGAGTGGACCATTAAACAAGGAGAAGCATTCAAGAAACTAAAGGATATGGTATCGTCATGATCCATATCCCAACCATATGGTCCTCAACTACCTTATGTGGTTAATTTTGGTGCTTCTAACTTTGCAATTGGTGCATGTTGCAATAGGAGTTTCTAGATGAATTGCATCCCATTGCATTTATAACTTGACAACTCAATGTAGCAAAAATGAATTATTTTGCCCAAGATCAAGAACAACTTGCAATGGTATATGAAACAAAGATGTGTAGACGTTACCTCTTGGAGAAATAAATGATCATGCAAACCAATCATAAATTCTTGTTGCAAACCTTATATTTGGAACACATGAAGAATTGGCATCATCAATGAGAGGAACAACTACAATTATTTCATATCAAACTAGAGTACAAACCCAAAGTTCCATATCATCCCTTATGTCTTATCATGGTGATCTGATTTGAAGATTCTTCCTATTTCCCCTTAATACAACAATTGCCATGTGTTGACGGACTCCAAGGTACATATAGAGCTCAAGATTGCTCTATAACAAGATCCTTAACTTTCATCTTGAACAAAGTTGCCTTGTAGACATGAAAAATCATTCAACGCCTTTTTGTTCAAGGATAACCTTTTTATTGCAAGAATTGAGTCTATGTTCTACCTTTAGGAGACCTATAACTTGTACTACTTCAAGAAGCACATGACTTACCAATTGTTGGGCACCTAGGTGTAGACAAAACCTTGAGTCTCCTACAACAACAATGGTGGTGGCCTAATATGGCATGCAAGGTTTGAGAGGTTCTCTAATCTTGTAACAATATGGGGTTTAGCAACAAAGTTAGTTGGGCTTACGAAGTAGCACATAAGACAAATTAGCCTAGAATATTTTGGAAGTATCTAGGAAGCTTCTTGGGAAGCTTCCTGGGTAGCTTAGCTTGCACCTCAAGTAAGGAGCTTCTAGAAGGAGGCTTCTAGAAGCTTCCAACTAGCTTAGCTTGCATGCCAAGTAGGCGGCTTCTAGAAGGAAGCTTCTTGAGAAGCTTCCTAGTTAACTTGGCTTGCACTCTAAGAAAGTGGCTTGAGGAAGCTTCTTGAGAAGCTTCTCAAAGGCCTTGTATGCTACCTATAAATACTAAAGCCAAAGCTCATGCTAGGCATTCGGAGTTATCCTTCATTCAAGTATCCCAATGTGAGTTTCCATTCTCCTATTTCTCTCCTCGGATTCGGTCTTTTACATTGGTATTAGAGCAAGAATGGGATGGATGGAATTTATGGACCACCAAATCCACTTCCACCAAACCATTGGGATTTTTGCATCCAAATACTACCCAAGCATTGTTTCACACAATTCATCACCTTGCACTTTAGACAAGATTTTTTGCATATGATCACCATATCTGAGGAACCCTTGGTGCTTCCGGTTGTAACTTATGGAAAACGGTGGACGTGTTGTTTCTATGTGTTAATAAATTAGATAGATTGGGAGTGGTGTGATAAGAGGAGCAACCATGGCGGCAATACCCGATGTTATCTTTGCTATGCAACAACAAATTGAGCACCTTACTTGATTGTTGGATGAACGAGATCTTTGACGACAAGAGCATGTGGAGAGAGTACCAATTCAAGAAGGAGAAGATCCAATCAGATTCCCTAAACCCAAGGTATTTGAAGGCAAGAGTCTTTAGGGTATAGTGGAGAATTTTGTGTTTGATTGTGAACGTTATTTTGAAGCTACCAATCTACAAGACGAGCAAAAACAGATTCTCTTGGCTTCTAGCCAATTGGATAGAGTAGCAAAGCTATGGTGGAGGTTTCAAGTGTAGCAAGCCAAACGACAAATGGTTGCAATAATCTTGACATGGGCAGGATTCAAGATTGCAATAATTAGTCAGTTCCAAGCTATAAATGCCACACGAGCTGCATGAGATAAGTTGGCAGAGTTGAAACAGATTGGCTTTGTAAGAAGTTACATCACGTAGTTCCAAAACACCATCATGCAAATTCTAGATATACTGGAAGGTGAAGCTCTAGATCAATTTGTGAGGGGCTTGAAGGCAAGAGCCAAATTAGAGGTAACCATGCAAGAGCCACAACACTTGGAGGAAGCCGTGCGGTTGGCCAAACGTTTTGATTCCTTGGTGGTAACAACTTGGTCTTGACCTTGACCTCCACAAAGCCTACCAATACACTACACACAAGTAGAGGAGCCATCATCAATGGAGATTGATGCAATTCAACAAAGACCACTTGGCACGGCAGATAGAGAGAAACTACAACAAAATGATGGTTGTTTTTATTGTTGCCAGTTGGGGCATTGCATTATTGAATGTCCACTCAAGAATGGATGACCTCAACAAGTTGCCCAAGTGGAGGTTGTGGAGTGGAATGATCAAGGAAACAAAGAATCCCAATAGGAGATTTTGAGCCGCCTATTGGGAGCTTGATTAGCTACAATGGGATTGAAGGCTTGACCTATGCAAATTTGCTTCATTTGCAAGGTATGATATCTAATCGGGGTTGTAGGATTGTGGTTGATTCTGGAAGTTCAGAGAATTGCATGTCTATGCAAGTAGCAAAGGAATTGGGTATTCCTATCAAACCAGTGATTGGAAGTAGTTTGATGATGGCAGATGGTAGAAAGGGTTCTGCATTTCGCACCTCGCATCCCGTTACCTTCAAGATTGGGAAGGAGTATTTGGAGTGTATGAGGTTTGTAGTGGCACCTCTACACTATGATATCATTTTGGGTCTACCTTGGCTTGAATGTCATATGGTTTCAATTTGATTGGACCTGACGCCAAATTCAAGTACAACACCAAGGTAGGAATTTCCGATTAGGTTCTCTGGCACCTCTGAGTAAGACACCTAAGAATAGTCAGCCCCAAGATGGGAAGTTTGTCAAGAAGGTAGCCATAGAGTGAACCTTGAAGGGAGTGGAGTCCCAAGATGGGAAGTTTTGCCAAGAAGGCAACAATGGAGCAAGCTTGGAAGGGAGATGAATCCTTATAAGGGAAATTTGTTAGTAAAGCAGCCATAGAGCAAGCTTTGGAGGAAGATAAATCTGTATTCGCGGTGTGGATCAAGCCAATTGTACAAGAACAATCTATGGAAGACCAAGAGCCTCATCAAGTAATGGTTGATTGGATAGTTAAGGAGTTTGCGAACGTGTTTCCGGATGATATGCCAAAGGGATTACCCTCCGATTGAGGTATGCCTTTCAAGATCGAGTTATTGCCAAGGAGTACTCCAGTGAGTAGACCGATCTATCAGCTCTCACCAAAGGAGTTGGAGGAGTTGCAAACAACACTTATAGAGTTGTTGGAGAAGGACTTCATATGACATAATACTTCTCCTTGGGAAGCACCGATACTATTTGTTCCAAAGAAAGATGGAGGACTTCATTTTTGTATTGATTACCGTGGGCTCAATAAGCAAACCGTGAAGAATGCATATCCCTTGCCTCGGATTGATGACTTGCTTGATCAAATAAGTGGAGCATGCTACTTTTCCAAGTTGGATCTTTGCAACGGCTATTGGCAAATTCCTATTGATAGAGAGGATGTGCAAAAGATTGCCTTTCGTACAAGATATGGGCATTTGAGTGGCGAGTTCTACCTTTCGGACTCACTAATGCTCCAACAGTTCTTCATGGATCAGATGCATCGGGTGTTGGATGGGCTATTGGATCGGTCTATGGTGGTGTTCTTGGATGATATCTTAATTTATAGTCAGACAAAGGTAGAACATGTGAGCCATGTGCGAGAAGTCCTAAGATGACTACGACAATGGAAATTTTACTGCAAGAAGTCAAAGTGCACCTTTTGGCAGAAAGAGGTTACCTTCTTGGGTCATAAGATCTCATCAAAGGGGATCAAGATGGAAGAAGAGAAGATCAAGGCCATTACTGATTGGCCTACCCCAAAGGATGCTACAGAAGTACAAGCATTCAATGGATTGGCCAATTTTTACCAACGGTTCATCCATTATTATGCTCATGTGGCTGCACCATTGACTGACCTCTTGGAAAACAACTCAAGCTTCCAATGGACCACCCAACATGGAGAAGCATTCCAAAAGTTAAAGCATATGGTGTCTTCAAGATCCATTCTTCAACCATATGATCCTCAACTACCCTGTGTGGTTGATTTTGATGCTTCTAACTTTGTAATTAGAGCCGTGTTGCAACAAGAATTTCTAGATGGACTCCATCCCATTACCTTTGTGTCTTGCCGACTCAATATGGCTGAACAAAACTACTCTACTTGAGATCAAGAACAACTTGCAATGGTATATGCCACCAAGGTATGGAGGCATTACCTCTTGGAGAAACAAGTGATCATGCAAACTGATCACAAACCATTGTTGCAGACCTTACACTTGGAACACATGAAGAGTCGACATCATCGATGGGAGGAACAACTCCATTTGTATGACATCAAACTTGAGTACAAACCAGGTCAGTTCCATGTCATCCCTGATGCTTTATCACAACGACCTGATTTGAAGTCTCTTCCTCTCATCATAGCGGCAATTTCAATGGTGTCAGTTGACCCCAAGGTCCAAAACAAGTTTCAGTCAGCTCTACACCAAGATCCCTTCTTCCAAATGGTACATGGTCACCTTACGGCATGTGATAAGGAGGACATCACCTTCTCCATCAAGGAGGGCCTTTTATTCCATGAGGACTGGATCTATGTTCCAGCTAAAGGTGATCTTTGACTTGTGTGCCTTCAAGAAGCCCATGATTTACCCATGGATGTAGACAAGACCTTGGGTACCCTCCACCGTCAATGATGATAGCCCAACATGACACAAGATGTTCAAGAATTTGGTTGATTGTGTGATAGCTGCCAACGTAAAAAGGCCAACAACCAAAAGTTGAGTGGACTCCTTCAACCACTCGCCATTCCATCCGCTCACTGGGAGCATGTGAGCTTGGATCTCATCACATCCTTGCCAAAGACAAAACAAGGACACACCGCAATCATGGTGTTTGTGGATAAGCATAGTAAGCAAATCCACTTGGCACCAACCTATGATACCGTGGATACTCCAACCTTAGCGCAAATCTACTTCAACAATGTCTTCAAGCATCATGGGATGCCATGTGTACTCATCTCCGACTGTGATCCTCGATTTACCGAGAAGTTTTGGCAAGCACTCTTCTAGATACTCGGCACCAAGCTTGCTTTGTCCATGGCCTGTCATCTTCAAACTGATGGACAAACCAAACGAGCAAATTGTACATTGGAGGATATGTTGCATGCCTTTGTCAATATCCACGATACCAATTGGGATGAATGTCTTGCAGTTGCAGAATTTGCCTACAACAATTCCAAACAGGCAAGCACAGGATTTTCTCCTTTCTATCTTAATTTTGGCCAAGATCCACTTGTTCCAGATTCTCTTGTTTCAGATGCTAGTAGAATATGCCTATGTGAATGGATATTCCTTTCTACTTTTTGACTTTACTTGACTTTTAGTCTAGTAACTTGAATTACTACAATAATTAGTAACTTTGGTGCATAACTATTTCATAAGTATATAAACAAGGGGTGAGGAGGTACTCATCATCCTTTCATTTGCAACTATCTCTCTCTCATTTAGTTCTCTAGTGAGTAATGTCTTGAGTCTTGGAGTGTTAGCCTTGGAGGAGTATGACAGAGTTGGGGTTCTTTGCCTTCTTAGTCCATGGTGCGCTATGATAATAGCCATAAGACATTCATCCTAAGTGAGAGACAGGCCGGCTCACATTTGTGGTTCTGTTGTTGGGAACTCTCTAAAAGGCAAGATAATGTTCCGCATACAATTCTATATTAGACAAAAGGAGGCTATGAGAGCTCACTTGGAGAGAACTTTAGGGGGAGGAGAGGGCTCAACTTGTGTTAGAGAATTTGGACCCATTTGTATACCATGTAGTTCATTATGACATCTTTGAGGTGATTTTGTACATCTTGTACACTTGAGAGGATTTAGAGAGATTGTGTGAGGTGGATTGTAGATTTTGAGGATTAAAGTGATTTTGGGCAAAATCTCAAGTTTAGGATTTGGACTTGAAATTTTTACACATGATAGCTTGAGTTATCCTTCAATTAGCACACTTGAAATTATTGTGAGAGTTACTATGCGCACTGGGTTAGAATTCTTGAAAGTTGATAGGGTAAACTACTCCCGCAACTACATGCTCTTTGGAAAATTGTACAGAGTCTGCTATTTCTTCAATTTTTAGTGAATTGTAATGAAAATTTTCAAGAAAATTCAATGCATTGTATCTTACCTGTTGATGCAAAAATTAGATAGAGATCAATCTTGAGCGGAGAGTTATAAGCTTTTAAAGTGAGGGGGTGGTTTCCAAACCAAATCTGAAATATATGTGCTGAATAGAAAAAACCTAGACCAAATGGCTGCATGAAAAGATCTGAAATTTTGCAAAGAGAGACACCTTGAAATTGTGATCAAGTGTGCAAAATTTCAAAGGATTGTGATATTCCAGTTATGAGATTTGACTAACATTGTGAGGAAGGGTCAATTCTATAGAGTTTAGATTTCATGCATGAGGAGTGTGAGAGCAACAAAAAGTATGTTTGAGTGTTTAGATTCATATTGGGAACATGGAGGGTCACCAAGAGTGGAAATTGAAGCTATGCAAGGTTCACCAAGGGTTTGAGGTGATTATAGGGGTGGATTTGAGGAGAAGAGAGTTTAGAATAGAATCTGAAGAGATTGTTGAGAGGATCCAAAAACCTACACCACTTGGAGGAAAGAGTGCGTCTAAGTGCTTTTTATGTAAAGAGAAGGGACATAAGGCAAGTTCATGTCCATTGACTTTTGGGTAAGAGATTGAGAGAAAGGAGAGGCTTACTTGACTTGGGTTTGCATGTTGGACCTTCTTCACTAAGATTGAGAGGGAGAAGATCTAAGACCAAGGAGTTGTGTGAGGTTTGGTGAGTAGAAGGACTTCCAAAAGGACATGAGTGTAGTAAAAGCACTTTTGGAGTCTTTGGTGAAGGATCTTAGAGAGAATCTTAGTACAGCTACAAAAATACAACCACCTTCATCAACAAGTTCTCAAGATTAATGATGGAGATAATATTTCAACTTATGGATAAACTATCCATGAAAGTTTGATTAATATGCACTCTAGAACTTGATGTTGCACTAATAATCTTGGAGTAACCTGAACCTTTTGTGTTCCCTAGGGTGGATTATTCTCAAATGGTGTTCTTCATATATATACTCTATTAGTTATAGAGTGAGAGAAAAGAAAAAAGAAAAAGAAAAAAAATTGAGAGAAAAGAAAGATAGTGAGGGGTTAAGATGGGGAAACTTTCGGTTTTCTTTGGCAAGGATGGAGAAGATGCGAAGGCCTTTGTGAGAGACTTCAAGAGAGCTTGCTTAAGAAAAAATGAGAGGAGGAAAAATGAATGGGTCTCATTATTACCAAATTTCTTTGAGGATGCAGCACATATATGGTATGAGTCAAAATACCAGAAGAGAGAGAGAGGAGAGATGGGGAAGAAGAGTCTTGGGAGAGTTTGACTTCAGTTTGAGAACTCTCTTCCAGATGAGAGTTATGAGAGATTGATGAGTGAGATTACCTTTCTCAAACAAGGAGATGGAGAGAAAGTGAGACTATGTGGAAAGAGTGGAGAAGTTAGAGTCCAGATTTTGCATAGTGTTGAGGAAGAGTGGGGATGATATGGAGAATACTATGATTGGCATAGGGGTCATGCTCACCAAGAATTTTGTGGGAGTATTGAGACCACAAATTAGAAGCAAGGTGAGATATGAGAAACCTTCTTCCAAAAGTTGAAGCTATGAAGATTGCAATTCGTATGGAAGGGAATTTGGAAGGGGATAAGAGTGATTTGGTGGTGAAGGAGGTTGTGCATCCTCCTCAAGGTTACAAGTATGGTGGAACTTTTGATATTTTGGTGGCAAGGGTTGCACCACAAGTAGTAGTTGCTCCAGTTCTTGCACCTCCACCAAAAGAACCACTTCAAACCATCACAAGAAACAACTTGCAGATCTCAAGATCAATATGGTGCAACTATGGGAGAAGAGAGAGGTGGATCAGAATGTGGAGAGAGGGCCTAGGAGTTATGGAAGTTATCCATATAGAGAAGGCCAACCAAGAAACAATTTTAATGAGAGAAATTGTTTTGGTTGTGGAGGAAGAGGTCACATCCAAAGGAATTGCCCAAATTCCACTTACCATGGAGGAAGGGGTTATGAAGGAGCCAATAAAGGGAAAGAAGGAGGTAGTGAAACCCAAGTGGCTCCTAATCCAAACAAAGGTAAGGGGATAGAATCTATAGATGTGGTTGAGAGCAAGTATGAGAAGGAAGAGTGCTCAAACTCCAAGAGTCTTAATTTGGAGCTTCGGCACAAGAGAAGAAGAAAGCTTGTTTTGCAAAGGATGTGCACTCTTC
The DNA here is from genome assembly GCA_948567375.1 of Lunularia cruciata. NCBI lineage: Eukaryota > Viridiplantae > Streptophyta > Marchantiopsida > Lunulariales > Lunulariaceae > Lunularia > Lunularia cruciata. The sequence goes on along the minus strand of OX419755.1, from coordinate 54,738,896 downwards.
TCAAGGATTTACTCCTAGCCAAGATCTCCTACTAGGAGCACTTGCACAAGCACTTCAACACCATCAACAACAAAGACTCCAAGGAAGAAGTTGAGGATGGAAGACTTCTTGATCTCAAAGCAACAAAGGAACTACAATGTCTTGGAGGTATGTACAAATGTTGGTAGTCACAAGGTTAACATCACGGTAGGCCAATTAATTACTTTGAATCCTACTTTGAGAAATTAGCTTAGAGGTGGTTTGAGTTCTAGAAGGAGCAAGAGGAAGAAGAAGGCAAAAGCTCCAATATCAATGGGGGTGGTGGATGCCAAGCCAGCACCATGGGAGGCTTGTGAATATACCTCCAAGATTGATGTGAGAGTGAATGGTCACAACATCAAGGATGCATTGGTTGATGAAGGATCAAAAGTGAATGCCATGTCAGAAAGGTTGATGAAGAAGTTGGGTATGATACCCTCAAGACCTTCAACATTTATGGTGAGCATGGAAAACAAACAACAAGTTTGACCAGTAGGAGTGATGGACAAGGTGGTAGTTTCAGTTATGGGAGTTCAAAATCTCATGACTTTTCAAGTCTTGAAGGATCAAGCTATGACTTACTTCTTGGGAGGCCATGGTTGAGAGCAGCACGCAAAATTGATAGATGGCACAAAGGGTACTTGAGGATTGGGCCATCAAACCATAGAGTCACAATTCTTGTGACTAACACCACCACCACTTCACATTCAGATACACCATCTTTTGATTATTGAGAATCAGATTTTGAAGAAGGAGCTTCAAGTGTGGACACAAGCATGGAGGAGGAGACTTCCACGGAGGAAGATGAATTTGAATCTGATTCAGATGTGTATCTCTTGTGTGCTATGGATTTTGCACCTAAGCCAGAGGTTTTGAAGGACCTAGATAAATCACCATTGATACTTGAGGAGATAGAGAGAAGGTTAGCTACCCTCAAGTATGACCCAAATGTTACCAAGGAGGAGAAGGTGAGATTTGAGGAGATTTTCTGCAAGTTCATCCATGTGTTTGCTTTTAGTTACAAGGATTTGAAGGAAGTCACCTTGGAGGAGCACAAAATAAAGGTGGAGTCACATGCAAAACCAATCCCCCAAAAGCAATGTCGCATTAGCCCACCAATATCTTTGGTTGTGAAGGAGGAGATTGATAAGCTCAAGGAGGCTGGATTTATCTTTGAGGTGGAGAATTCAGAATGGGTGTCTCCAATTGTCATTGTGAAGAAAAAGAATGGCAAGCTTCGGGTATGTGTGGATTACAAGAAGCTCATTGCTGTTACCAAGAAGGACTACTACCCATTGCCATTCATTGATGAGATCTTGGAGGAGGTTGCAGGTCATGAGAGGTACAGTTTTGGAGATGGTTATAGTGGATATAACCAAATCAAGATTGCACCAGAGCATCAACAACTCACCACATTCACCACACCTTGGGGAACTTACGCTTTCAAGGTCATGCCTTTTGGGCTTTGCAATGCTCCAGCCACATTCCATCGGTTCATGAACAAGGTATTTGAACCTTTCATTGGGAAATTTGTGAGAGATTTCATTGATGACTTTTGTGTCTATGGGAGCAAGGAGGAGCACTTTGAGCACCTAATCAAAGTCTTGCAACGCTTGGATGAGGCAAATGCATCACTCAACCTAGAGAAGTGCATTTTTGGATGTGAAGAAGGTCTACTTTTGGGGCATATCATCTCCAAGGATGGAATAGCAGTTGATCTTGAGAAGGTGAGGAAAATCTCAGACCTTCCATTCCCTTCAAGCTTGACAAAGTTACGCCAATTCTTGGGGATGGTTGGGTACTATAGGAGGTTCATCTTCTCATTTTCCAACAAGGCTTATGCATTGACCATCTACATGAAGAAGGGTGTAGATTACATGGTGATTTTGGAGGACAAGGAGGCTCTCAAAGCTTTTGAGGAGCTCAAGCAATCCCTTGTTGTAGCTCCAATTCTTGCTAAACCTAATTGGAGTAAGCCTTTCATCCTCTACACTGATGCTTCTAATGTAGCTATAGGATGCACTCTTAGTCAATTAGACCAAGATGGGCATGATCATCCAATAGCTTATGCTAGTAGGCAGATGGTTTCAGCAGAGAAGAACTACTCTATCACGGAGAGAGAAGGGTTGGCAGTGATCTTTGGTCTCAAGAAGTTTAGACACTACTTGATTGGAGGGAAAGCCACAATTGTCACGGATCACAAGGCTTTGAAGTACATCTTCAACAAGCCTAATGTTGAAGGGAGACTAGCAAGGTGGATGATACTCTTGTCTGAGTATGACTACACAATTGAGGATAGGCCAGGAAAGAAACATGCAAATGCTGATTTGTTATCTAGAGCCTATGATCATGATGGAGATGAGCCAGTAGATGATTCCTTCCCGGATGAGGAGCTCATGACAATCTCATTCACTCAATAGATTCCAATGGAGTACAAGGAGATTGTGGATTTTGTGACAAGAGGTAACTATCCAGAAGGGATGCATGCTAGGGAGAGGAAGGCCCTTGCAGCAAGATCTAGACCTTACACAATGGTGGAGGATATTCTTTTTCACCAAGGAGCAGATGGTCTACTTTGAAGAGCAGTGGGTAAGGAAGAGGCTATCCTACTCATAAAGGAGTTTCATGAAGGTTTAGTATGTGGAGGACACTTTGCAGGAAAGGTGACTGCTTTCAAGATTCTAGATGCAGGTTACCATTGGAGAGGGATTTTCAAGGATTGTCTTGATTATTGCAAAACTTGTCATGTTTGTCAAGCTTTTGCTAGAAAGTCTACATCCACTCCACCACTTAGATCAATTCCATTGCTAGGACCTTTTGAGAAGTGGGAAATCGATTTTGTAGGTCCTCTCAATAGAACCCCAAGGAACAATCGGTACATTGTGGTAGTTACTGATTACCTTACCAAGTGGGTTGAGGCTAGACCATTGAGGGACAAGAATGAAGATGAAGTGGGTAGATTTCTTTATGAACTCATTATCACTAGGTTTGGATGCCCTTTGGAGTTGGTTTCTGATAGAGGAGGAGAGTTTACAGGAAGCATTACTACAGCCATGCTACGACATTTCTCTATCACACATAGAGTAACTACATCCTATAAGCCAAATTCCAATGGCTTGGTAGAGAGAACCAATCAGACCTTGTGCATGATGTTGGCCAAAGATGCAAAAATGGAGGGGGCTAAACATCATTGGGACAAGAGGATTCATGCAGTTTTGTGGGAGTATAGGACAACCATGAAGACTTCCACCGGATATTCTCCATTTCAATTGGTGTATGGTATTGAGTCTACCTTACCTATTCACTTTGATCTTCCTACATTCCAAAGCATTCATAGGAGATTGAAGAAAGCACAAGGAGGTGATGCAGAGAAGTCAAGGAAGGATCAACTCATGGAGTTGGAAGAGGCAAGAGCAGTTGCTATGGTTCGAGTGGAGCAAGCCCAAAGGAAACAAAAGGAGAGCTATGATAAGAGGCAAGACAAGAAGAAGGTGGAGCCTTTCAAAGAAGGTGATTGGGTAATGTTGTTTGATTCCATTCGATTCAAGAGAGTGCAAAAGAAGTTTTTGCCTAAGTACTTTGGACCTTTCATAGTGGAGAAGGTGTGGGGAAATTACACCTATGATCTCAAGGAGTTGGGAGGAAGATACTTTGATAGGATTAACCATGATAAGTTGAAGATGTACCATAGAAGGTAGAGAGACCTTCACTTTGAGGACAAAGTGAAAACTTAGTCCGGAGGTAAATGTAACACCCATTTGTGCATGTGTGTGGTATTGTGATATTTAGCTTGGTATTACAAGTACTTAAGAGATATTATTTATATAGAGATAAAGGATGGTTCTATATTAGTCATGTTTAGCTAAAGTTAGTCATAGCTAAGATAGATGGGACCTTACTTTAGAGGAAGTAGAAAAGATGAGCACCACTATTTTGGATTTTAGTGTGTTGACTTGGTATTATTCCTAGGTGTTTGGCTTTGGGGAAAGAGTTGAGAACTCTTGGGCCCGCAAGCCTTTTTGTTTTGGATTCTTTTTAAGTCCAAGGATAGCCCATGTGAAGGAATCCTTGCTTTAGTGGTTGGGTCAAGATAAGGGGAATATGCCCATGTGAATGGATATTCCTTTCTACTTTTTGGCTTTACTTGACTTTTAGTCTAGTAACTTGAGTTACTACGGTAATTAGTAACTTTGGTACGTAACTATTTCACAAGTATATAAACAAGGGGTGAGGAGGTACTCATCATCCTTTCATTTGCAACTATCTCTCTCTCATTGAGTTCTCTAGTGAGCAATGTCTTGAGTCTTGGAGTGTTAGCCTTGGAGGAGTATGATGGAGTTGGGAGTCCTTGCCTTCTTAGTCCATGATGCGCTACCATAATAGCCATCAGAGGTTCATCCTGAGTGAGAGACAGGCCGGCTCACAGACCTTGGTCTTTTACATTGGTATCAGAGCAACAATGGGATGGATGGAATTTATGGACCACCAAATCCACTTTTGCCGGACCATTGGGATTTTCATGTCCAGATATTACCCAAACATCGTCTCACACAAGTCATCACCTGGTGCTTTGGGCAAGATTTTTGAATATGATCACCTTGTTTGAGGAAACCTTGATACTTCCGATTGTAACTTATGGAGAACAATGGACGTGTTGCATCTATGTGTTAATCAATTAGATAAATTGGGAGTAGTGGGATAGAGTAGTAGCTATGGCAGAAATATCAAACGTTATCCTTGTGATGCAACAACAAATCGAGCATCTTACTACATTTTTGGATGAACAAGACTAGCAATGATGAGAACATATAAAGAGAGCGCCAATTTGAGATGGGGAAGATTGCATTCAATTTCCAAAACCCAAGGTGTTTGAAGGCAAGAATCTTCCGTGCACAGTGGAGAATTTTTTGTTTGACTACAAACTTTACTTTGAAACCACCAATCTTCAAGATGAATGGAAATAGATTCTCTTGGCTTCTAGCAAGTTGGATGTTGTGGCAAAAATTTGGTGTCAATTCCGAGTGGAGTGAGCTGAACAACAAATTGTTGTACCAACTTTGACATAAGCAAAATTCAAGGATGCAATACTTGGTTGATTTCAAATTATAAATGCCACCCGAGCCACACAAGATAAATTGGCAGAGTTGAAGCAAATTGGCTCAATAAGGAGCTACATCACACAATTTCAGAACATCATCATGCAACTTCTAGATATACAAGAAGTTGAAGTTTTGGATTGATTTGTGCAGGAATTGAAGGCACAAACTAAATTAGATGTAACCATGCGGGAACCACAAAATGTAGAAGAAGCCATGCAATTGGCTGAGCACTTTGATTCCTTGGTTGCAAGAACTTGGTCTTGACCTTCTACACAAAGCTTACTAGTACACTATGCACGAGTGGAAGAACAAGCACCAATGGAGATTGATGCTATCTAACATAGACCACTTGGTACAACGGATAAAGAAAGGTAAAAAAATAGAGGTTGGTTTTATTGTCACCAAGTTGGACATCACATTGCTAAATGGCCACTTAGGAATGGGCGACCTTGACAAGTTGCCCAAATGGAATTTGTAGAACAGAATGATTAGGGAAACGAGGAATCCTAGTAGGAGATTTGAGTCGCCTACTAGGAGCTTGATTAGTTCTAATGGGATTGAAGGCTTGACCTATGCAAGTTTGCTTCACTTGCAAGGTACAATACCTAATCAGGATTGTAGGATTTTGGTTGATTCTGGAAGTTCAAAGAATTGTATATATATGCAAGTACAAAGGAATTGGGTACTCCTATCAAGCTAGTGATTGGAAGTAGATTGATGATGGCAGATGGTAGAAAGGGTTTTGCATTTCGTATCTCACATCTTGTTACTTTTAAGATTAGGAAGGAGTATTTGGAGTGTATGAGGTTTGTAGTGGCACCTCTATGTTCTGATGTCATTCTAGGACTACCTTGGCTTGAACCTCATAAGGTTCAATTTGATTGGACCCAATGATAAATTCAAGTACAACACCAAGGTAGGAATTTCTTATTAGGTTGTCTGGCACCTCTGAGTAAGACACCTAAGAATAGTCAGTCCTAGGATGGGAAGTTTGCTGAGAAGGTAGCCGTAGAGCATGCCTTGAAGAGAAAGGAGCCCCAAGATGGGAAGTTTGCTAGGAAGGCAACCATGGAGCAAGCTTTGAAGAGAAATGAGTCCTTAGATGGGAAGTTTGTTAGTGAAGTAGCCATAAAGCAAGCTTTGGAGGAAGATAAGTCTGTTTTTGCGGTGTGGATCAAGTTGATTGCACAAGGACAATCTGAGGAGAGCCTTGAGCCTCATCAAGCAATGGTTGATTAGATAGTTCAAGAGTTTGCTGATGTGTTTCCAGGTGATCTACCAAAGGGATCACCCTCCAATCGTGGTATGCCCTTCAAGATTGAGTTATTGCTAGAGAGCATTCTAGTGAGTAGGCCCATCTATTGACTCTCACCAAAGGAGTTGGAGGAGTTGCAAACAACACTTATGGAGTTGTTGGAGAAGGACTTCATCTGATATAGTACCTCTCCTTGGGGAGCATAGGTACTACTCGTTCCAAAGAAAGATGGAGGGCTTCATTTCTGTATAGATTATCATGGGCTCAATAAGCAAATAGTGAAGAATGCATATCCCTTGCCTTGGATTGATGACTTGTTTGATTAATTGAGTGGAGCATGATACTTTTTCAAGTTGGATCTTTGCAGCGACTATTGGCAAATCCCCATTGATAGGGAGGATGTGCAAAAGACAGCCTTTTGTACAAGGTATGGGCATTTTGAGTGGAGTTCTACTTTTTGGGCTCACTAATGCTCTAACAATCTTCATAGATCAAATCCATCGGGTGTTGGATGGACTATTGGATCAATACGCGGTGGTATTCTTGGATGATATCTTAATCTATAGCAAGATAAAGGTAGAACATGTGAATCAAATGCAAGAAGCCCTAAGATGACTATGAAAATGGAAATTTTACTACAAGAAGTCAAAGTGTGCCTTTTGGCAAAAGGAAATTACCTTCTTGGGGCACAAGATCTCATTGGAGGGGATCAAGATGGAAGAGGAGAAAATTTAGGCCATTACTGATTGATTTACTCCAAAAGATGCTATAGACATACGTGCATTTAATGGACTGACTAGTTTTACCGACGGTTCATCCATTATTATGCTCATGTGGCTGCACTATTGATTGACCTCTTGGGGAAGGATTCAAGCTTCTAATGGACCACCAAGCACAAAGAAGCATTCCAGAAGTTGAAACATATGGTGTCTTCAAGGCCCATTCTTCAACCGTATGATCCTCAACTACCCTGTGTGGTTGATTTTGATGCTTCTAACTTTGCAATTTGAGCCATGTAGCAATGAGAATTCCCACATGGACAATATCCTATTGCCTTTGTGTCTTGCCAACTCAATACGGCTGAAAGGAACTACTTTGCTCAAGATTGAGAACTACTTGCAATGGTATATACCACTAAGGTATGGAGGCATTACCTCTTGGGGAAACAAGTGTTCATGCAAATTGATCACAAACCATTGTTGTAGACCTTACACTTGGAACACATGAAGAGTCAACATCATCACTTGAATAAGCAACTCCAATTGTTTGACATCAAACTTGAGTACAAGTAGGTCGGTTCCACATCATCCCTGATGCTTTATCATGACAACCTGATTTGAATTCTCTTCCTCTCATCCCAACGGCAATTACGACGGTGTCAATTGACTCCAAGGTCCAAAATGAGTTTCAATTAGCTCTACAACAAGATCCCTTCTTCCAAATGGTACATAGTCGCCTTACAACATATGATAAAGAGTACAACACCTTCTCCATCAAGGAGTGCCTTCTATTCCATGAGGATCTGATCTATATTCTAGCCAAAGGTGATCTTCAACTTGTGTGCCTTCAAGAAGCCCATGATTTACCCATAACTGGTCACATGGGTGTGGACAAGACCTTGCGTACCCTCCAATGCCAATGGTGGTGGCCCAACATGAAGCGAGATGTTCAAGAATTTGTCTGATTGTGTGAGAGCTGCCAACGCAACAAGACCAACAACCAGAAGCTAAGTGGACTCCTTCAACCACTCGCTATTCCATTTGCTTGATGGGAGCATGTGAGCTTGGATCTCATCACATCCTTGCCAAGATAAAGCAAGGACATTTGTTGTGTTTGTGGATAAGCTTAGTAAGCAACTCCACTGGCACCAACTCGTGATACCGTGGATGCTCTAACCTTAGTGCAAATCTACTTCAACAATGTCTTCAAGCATCATGGGATGCCATGTGTACTCATCTCCGACCATGATTCTTGATTTACCGAGAAGTTTTGGCAAGCACTCTTCCAAAAACTTGGCACTAAGCTTGCTTTGTCCACGGCCTATCATCCTCAAACTGATGAACAAACCAAACATGCAAATTATACATTGGAAGATATGTTGCGTGACTTCATCAATGTCCACCATACCAATTGGGATGAATGTCTTGTAGTTGCAAAATTTGCCTACAACCATTCCAAACAAGCAAGCACAAGATTTTCTCCTTTCTTTCTCAATTTAGGCCAAGATCCGCTTGTTCTAGATTCTCTTCTTGCTTCCCCTCCATCTTAGGTCACTCATACTTCAACATTCTTGACCATTATATCCCAATCTCTCCAACAAGCCAAATCTCACCTCCTTGTTGCTCAGAATCGTCAAAAAAGTATGCGGACCATCATTGTTGTTATCTCACCTTTGAAGTCGGTGGTTAAGTCATATTATCCTCCAGTAACCTCCCCCTCCCCCTTGATACCCAAGTTTGTAAACTTGCACCTAATGAGATAAGACCCTTTGATGTCACCTAAATTGTCTCTCTTGTTGCTTATCGACTTGCCTTGCCTTGTCATATGCATATCCATCCTGTCTTTCATGTTTCCAAGTTGAAACCCTTTGTTCCTAACCCCTCTTCCTTTTCCTCTTGAGTCCGACCTCCCCCTCCTCGTGTCCCTATCAATGATTATGAGGAGTACGAAGTTGATTGTATCCTTGCGCATCACCATATTCAACGAGGCCATTAACAACATACGGAATACAAGGTCCTTTGGAAAGGGTATCCCCTTCATGATGCCACAAGGGAACCTCTTTCTCACCTCCAAAATGCACTGACGGCCATCTAGGAGTTTGAAGCTTCATTGGCAACGAAGACGTCACCAATTAGTGGTGGGGGAATATGTAACAATATGGAGTTTAGCGACGACGGTAGTAGGGCTAACTAAGTAGCAAATAAGACAAATTAGCCTAGAATATTTTGGAAGTATCTAAGAAGCTTCTTTGGAAGTTTCCCGGCTAGCTTAGCTTGCACGCCAAGTAGGCGACTTCTAGAAGGAAACTTCTTGGTTAACTTGGCTTGCACTCTAAGAAAATGACTCGAGGAAGCTTCTTGAGAAGCTTCTCAAGGACCTTGTATGCTACCCATAAATACAAAAGCCGAAGCTCATGCTAGGCATTCAAAGTTTTCTTTCATTCCAGCGTCCCAATGTGAGGTTTCATTCTCCTATTCTCTCTCCTTTGTCTTGGTCCTTTTCAATATGAGCCCAAAATATTATGCTTCATGTTGTATTTTAACTATAATGCAGTGATAATTATTTTATGTTTTATATTATCTTCATAAAAAATACATTTACAGAAGATAGTTTATAATTCAATAAATCTTTTCAGCATGCTTAAAATGTCATCTTTCTATATCTAGAACATAATTTTTGAATAACTTTCTCTCTAAAATCAGGGAAATGAACTTTCCATGCTTTTTTTCTTAACATCATCATGTCAATATTTATATAGTGATGCATTTATTCTTATTAACCGTAGATAATAAATGTAATTATTTTTTAAATAGATAAATTAAAATTAAAATTGAATATTTACTATAAAGAATAATAATGTATTTTATACTATTCTATATAAAAATAATTTTCTTATAATTATTTTATGAATTATAAAATATATCCAACCATAAGACTAACCACACTAGTGTATAAATATATACACTAGTGTGGTTTTCTATGAAATTAAAAAAAATTCCTTTTAGGATCAAAGCATGTATAATTGCAAGCCTTTGCATATGCTTAAATCTCTTCACAAAATGTACCTCGTCACATAAAGAACTTGTGAATTGTTAAATACACCACACTTTTTATTAAATATACCACAATCATCGCACCACCGCACCACAGTTTATTCACTGCAGTGACACATCTTCATCTTCTTTGTACACTCAAATGATGATGGATTGTCATGATGTATTTAGTAAAAGGTGTGGTGTATTTACTAGCCCCAATGGAAAAGGAGTGGTTTTCTGTAAATTGCTTAAGCAAAGCAAACAGCCGATCTTATAATCCAGATGACAAGAACTTGATCAGCTTCAGAATCGACTTTGATTTTGATGTCCACCAGGTCTAGTTGCGTGCGGTTAAATTTCACACGCACACCGCAACCATGTTGCGATATGGGAACAAATTTACCGATTTGTAGCTGAAAGGAGAGAAATGCTGGTGCGAGAAGTCCGCGAACAGAGAAACGGAAGAGAGGAAGATGGTCGAAATAATACCTGGACTCAGCAAGCAAAGAAACGGAAGAGAGGAAATCGGTTGAAACAATACTCGGGACTCGAATTCTGTGCAAGAATATGAAGTCCAAAGAAAGTCGTGTCGCAGAGCTGTGTCACATCACATAGTAGATACTCTACTATGAAGGATTTAAAAAAATAAAATATTTTAAGTATCTATTATTGTATTAATTTTTTAATTTAATAAAAATTCAGTTGTTTTATTTTTAATTTTAAAAAACGATATTATTTATTTATAATAAATATTTTTAAATAAAACTTTTATATATATATAAAAAAATTAACTTTTTATTTAAAATTAAACATTTCATATTTGATATATAACTTAATTATTTAACATTATTTAAAACATATTTTATTAAAATTTTCTTTTATATTTACATAAATATATTTTTAATTCATATAGATTATTTTTTTCAATAATAATTTCCGCACCAATACTTTTCATTTGAGGGAATGCTAAATTGTTTAACATCGTCTAAAGTATATACTATTCGATTTCAATATTAGATGTTATTGCTGTCTGCGACTGAACTTCTTTTGTGTCCGGTCCTTGAGCTCTGATACCAGAGAGAAATCTAACAATGATGTATCGGAGATTAGAATGACCGAACAGAACTACTTTCAAGGAGCAGAATGACCGACAGTTCTCATCTTCATATTGACTTGAAGTGAACACTTCATGTGTCATATGCAAATCCACGCAAATGTGTGCGCCTTGTGCATGCCTTCTATCATATCGTGTCAACGACCAATCTTTCTTTTGTAAGAACTAATCAGAACCCCCCGACATTAGAACTTTACAGAGAAAGCACCAAACCAGGCCAAGCAGTAATGGAATCTGAACCTGCTAATGCCCGGGACTATCACAGCAATAAATTGAGATCTCCCGATATCAACCTGTGCTCTGAGTAGGTCAAACAAGTTGCCTGAGACTTGTGTAGAGAAGATCGAGATAAAACTTGATATGGTCGTAATCCTCAAATCATCCATATACTCCGCGGTGCTATCGAGATGTCGGCTTTGAGATCCTTCCCAGTGAACATAGGAGGCCATCAAAAGGACCTGAAGCAAAAGCTATCAAGAGGTCTTTCCCTTTTTCGCCTTGGGCACAATTTCTTCAACCTCATGATTTGCATGCCCTTTTTCCAGCTTCATTTCTGCATCAATAAGAAAACGACAACTCAAGTAAGCGGTAAAACTCTGTTAACCGTGCATCACTTCCTCTGCAACAAACCATATCATCTACTGGCAACTTCAAAACAGCACTTCTTCCTGACCAGGATGCACGGTCAGATCCCTTTCAGCGAAGTTGGACTTTGAGCACAACATGTGTAACACCAAACTCACCAATCTAACTACGACTGTCTCTAAATACAATAATTTGTGCTCCTTGTTGTAATAAAGCCCCCAACGCATTACATGCCATTAACGTCTTCGTTGAAGATGATAAACAAGAATGACCAGCAAGGTTCTCCACAGGGATCCAGAGATAATAGGATGCTGTTGCATCCTTAAGGTACTGGAACAAACGGGAAATATCAATTCGTACAAAGCAGGTGTAGCTTATTCGGGACCAATGGAAACACGAAATCTGCACGGCAAAATGACATTCTCTGTAACATAATAGTCTCCGTCTCGGCAGGTCTCCAAACTACGTCAACATCAAAGCATGGGCACGCCTAGCGATCTGCATTTGGCATTATGACAGTTATGGTCCCCAGATAGCGGAAAAATTGAGATCATGTGTGAGATGTTCGAGAAAAGAAGAACACTGGTATGACATTCTCTGTAATATGACAGTTACTGTCGGAAAGGGATCCAAAAGCCAAATCTGGGCAGTTGAGATCTGCTGTGCATAATATGATGATGGACGTCCAAGAACGATGAAGTGAATCAAGTTCATTCGACATTTAGACCTAGCTGCAAGCTTGGTCCGTCGAAAAGATACATCTCAAATTTGCCTACACAACAGTTGTAGACTAGATAAAGCCCCACTATTCATCTCGTGCCTATTTTCTGTACAGGACCTTAAAACCCCATGACTAGTGTGCTGAAAGGATCCAGCTCAATTTTGCCTACACCACACTTGCAATCAGTTGCATACATGGGCAATTCCAGACTAAGTAGAGCCCCACTATTAATTTTGTATTAAATTACCATACAGGGCACCACAACTCGCAAATTCATCCGTAGATACCAATGATCCTCGTGGTACCGTTGATGAATCGAACTCACGTTCAGAAAAAATCTTTTTCGCTGGGTACAAAGACACAGAAATACTGAAATAGATAACTGAAATACAGCAAGGATGAGGAAAAGAAGTACCATAATTCCCCCTGTCGTTGAGTTTAGCCTGGACCACATTCAGAGCTATAAAATCCACTGCTTCGCGGCCTTGTGCAAGCAACTCAGAGAGCTTGGCCTCATCCGTCACATGGCGATTCGCCTCGAATTCCTGCCGAATCTGTGCAGCCGACGCAGCCAGCATCTGCTGGTCCCCGGCAAATGCTTGTCTTCTAACTCGCAGCAACGCTCGAAAGATCGATCTCACATCATTCACCCTCGCCGCTGTTGCCATCTCTCCCGATAACGAACAGAGTAAAGCAAACGGACACTCCAACACTAACCGCTAAACCTTTTCTGGCGGACACCAGATGGTTCACTTCAATCGCTCATCTTCCTTCTGAAACCTTGTCAATGTGGATCTGCAGTGACCGAGAAGAACCCATAAAGCAAAACTTCCTGGACGGTGCAGACGACCAGTTTAATAGGCTGTCCCTGTGTGGACTCAAATTTGGAGTCGTTTCTAGGGAAGTTTGAGCAAGAACCCTAAAAACCGGTGCCTGGAAGTGACTAAACTGTTGGATGGACCCCACCTGTCAACACCCCGGCCACTTCCATAGTACTTCACTGTGGAGTTTGAAGGGAGGGATTTCGGTTGCAGGATTGTGAAAGGAAATGGCGCTCTCAGCGAAGCTCTGCGCGAGTATTTATCGAGAAAATAGTGCAGGCCTCCAGTTTATTTGTCAAGGGGGAAATGCCCGAGTGTGCGGAAGTCGGGGATTGGGTTTTGGAGACTAGCTTGGCGCACGGATTCCAGCATTTTGACTGAGTTAAGGAGAGGAGAGAACGGACGGAGAAAGGGAAGGGATGGAGGTCAAGCTCGAGCATGTGAATCAGGCGATTCCGGAGATGAAGGCCAGGACGAGCTCCAATCCAGTACTTTACCTGCAGCTGTGGAGAGTGTTCCAGGAACTCGATATGTAAGTTAAATTTTGCTTCTTCGGTGATGAGAACACTGGTTGATCTTTGGGAGGACTGATTGACTGAGAGCACTGTTTGCTGTGGTAGAGAGTGCAATTATGGTTTGTCCTGCGTGACGGGAGATATGTATCAATTAATGCAATTCAGTGGCTATAAGCCCGACAGTAATGGACCGTGTTGAGGGCGAATGCACTAGTGAAAATAATTTTCTCACAGCTCACCTTTTCTTGAAGTAGTTGCCTGATTTTTCTTGAAGTAGTTCCACAGGAATCTTTTCTATGTGCAATGGCTTTCTCTCTGAATTTCTGCTCTTTTCTAAGGAATGTTGGAGTTGGTAGGAATCTTTAAATTAACCAAGAATTGTCTACGGATTACCTCAGATAATGTGACGAATGAGAATTATCCATAGATGACTAATGTTAAACTCCTTGATCCTGCCAGAGGTCGTAGTCGAATAACCACAACACTGTACATTTGTCTCATAACGTATTGTCACTACTGAGTTAAGTTTCCTGCTCTAGCTTGTGTAGTTGGGGACTCTTTCGAGACTTCGATCTTCTGTACCCTGGGATGGTACGTACGGTCGTGGCCGTCACGGTTGTCAGCTATCTCGGAGTACTTCATGGACCCTTAGGTGTCGGGGGGCTCTCTGTGGTGGCAAGTCTTCTACATCAACCAGTGAACGATCCACAAACAAAGGTGAGTGAGTCTAATGCTCATATGGGAAATACAGTCAGGAATTGTCAACAGAAGCTGTATATCTCTTCACTAGCACTCCTCCTTGAATCTTATCATTCGAGTTGCTTTGCAGGCAATATCATTGGTCATTCTTCAAGTCCTGGAGTGTCTTGGAGCTAGGTGGCTGGTGCAGTCAACCATGGGACAGTTTGACAATGTCCCCAAATGTTTGAGCTACAATTTTCAAAAGTCTGGAAGGATCGAGGATGGCTGCCTACTTCGGCATTCTGTCTTGCTTGTTTGTTCCTCGTTGTTGGAAGCACGTCAGAGTACGGGGAGTGTATACCCAAGGTATTTCTGACTTCTTCTTTGGTGTCCATTTCAGTGACTGCTCGATGTCAAGTTTCTCAGCAATTGATATGTATTCAAATCCCTGAATAGGTTTCTTGGAGCCCACCAAGAAACCTATTTGTTGAAACCTAGCTGCTGGTTTCATTTCCAGACTACGAATATCTCTATTAATTGACTTTGTTGCGTATTTCTTATTCGCTCAGGGCACGGAACAGAGTAATGCACTGCTGGAGCTTGTAACAGCGAGTCCAATTGCTCGGACATGCATTATTACGGTTAGCTGCTTTATCACGCCGTATTTAGAGGAGTACATCTACAGAGGCTTCTTGGTGACATCTTTTGCTGCTTATTTCAACTGGATAGGGGCTATCCTGGCAAGTTCAGCAATCTTTGTGTTTGCACATCTCCCAGCTGCAGCGGGTGGCCAGGCAATAGGATTATCCTTTGTTGGGTGTGTGCTAGGTGCAAGCTATGTGTTTACTGGAAACTTGGCTACGTCGTACGTCATCCACGCTGGTTACAATGCGCTTCTTCTGTTAGCCTTGTCATCGTCGTCAAGTTGTTGATGGACTTTAAAGGGGGTGCGCACTCGCCTTCTGTGCTCGAACCTCCATCAAGTCCAGAAAGTCTTGATTTATTTTTCCTCAGTCGTAAGAGCGTAATTTTCCTGGGAATACCTTTGTTAGAGCACCTGTAGTTTGTCGATTTCCCCCATATTCCTCCCTGAGGTTTCAGGTGGAAGGAACCCCAGTTAAATCTGACTTTCGGAGTAGATAGTCCTGGCATCAAGCGTGCCAATTGTCACTCATTCAATATAACGTATGAATTCATGGAATAAAATGTATGAAGTCACTGACTCGGAGACAGCGATATGCTTCAAAAGTCAGCAATTTCGCGGTAGCTCACGAGATGTTGAGGCTTGGCATGATTCGATTGCTGGAAGCACAGAAACTGCACAAACAGGCTGGTTACAGGGTTCAACAGTGGAAACTCTTTCACACTTATCCATTCATCTCTAGTATTCTCATCAACAGTAAGTCAGGTATCCTGAGGACCCGGGTCAGCCTTTGTGAACCGACTTGAAAGCCACTGTGGACTGGGGGAAATCAACGCTTAGTTTCTGTGTGGTTCGTTCTATTTGACATTGTTGCACGCCTACAAGGAAATCACAGGCATCGTGTTTCCTAACGAGGGCGACGTTAAAAGTGGCAACCGTCTTTCAGACGGAATGTAGGCCGATGAGGCGAAATCAAGCAAGCCCTATTCGGCCGAACAACGGCTGGAGCTTTTACTTCCAGAAATACATGAACCCAACAGGCCCATGTTGACTTCTTTGACGGGGAAGTTGACAAAAGCAGGTCGGGAATGCATATCGACACACGAGATATATCTCTCAAGGAACTCACAATCAGTAATGACACACCATACATTCGATAGTCTTTATCTTTAGTAGGTCCGGAAGAATCACTGTCACCTAGCAGCAGCAGGTGTGTTTCGAGTATTTTCTGCCAATCAGCCCCTGTCCACTGTTACAAAACGAGCAGAGCATGTTCCTACTTGCTTTCTCTGGACTCATCAACCATTCTCCCTTACGTCATCAGCGTACAGTCGTTTTGAACCGATGGGAAAAAGCAAACCGATGTTGCTTTAGTCAAAGAAGTTCTTCCTCCAGAGAAAAAGAAGAGTAAATATTCACCTTAGTTACTCTCAAAAGAAGTTTTGAGAGTAACTAAGGTGAATATTTACTCTTCAGAAACCTCATTCCTCAAGAGCAAGGATAAAACTCAGCCCGTTTGGCTTCTTGTGTCGATATCAAACAATGCCAATAGACCGTGATCCTCTTATCCTGAACAATAGCCCTCCAGCCCACCCACACACTATAAACTACACACAGTGATATGATGAAATTCAATTCAGTTCAGTCTGAACACTGTCAACCAAAAGCAAAGCAATATATGAAGGCTGAAGCTACTCTCAGGAGACTCTCATAGGGCTTATCCCCATATTCCCTTTTCTTTTCTCTCCCTTGTACGTCTTGATGGGGTCTTCCCATCCTTCATTTTCCTACGCGGTCGCCTTTCTCCATTCTCTCAGGAGACACGATTATAGTACCTTTATAAGTCATGCGAGGGTGTCGGATGCGATAGGAAAAGTCCCCTACAATACCTGTTTTGACAAGTATCTTCATCCAACTAACTACCCACCCTATCTATATGAAGGAACCCAAGACAGCACACGAAACTTTACTGGGGTAATTTAAGTATAATATATAAAGTGGTGACAACAATTCGTACGAGTAGGTGTTGATGAGCCACAAAGGGATCTGGGATTAGCAAGGAACACAAACTGTTTGTCAGCCTGGAGTAATTAATCGCGCGGAAATGGTTGCAAAGCTGCCAGCGAAGCCCAACTTTGGGCTCTTGATTTCCGTGTCCATCTTGTCAAGCTTCCGTTTGATTCCCTTTCATTTGCCAAGTGGCCCAGTCTTGACTTATGCGTCCCTTCTTCTGCTCCACGTGGTGTGTAACTCGTTGTCATGCGCACCCCCAGAAAAGGTTACCGTAGTCCTCCCAACTCTCTGGGCCTCCAAATTGCTCCCGAGATGTAGAATCGTCTTCCCCATTAGCTCTCTCGCTTCTTGCACGAGAGAAGCATAATTCTCAAACCAAGATCACCATATCTCTACCACCACCAGGTGACTTTGCGCTCATTCCGCAACTAGCAGTGTTGTTTTGGACGTTCGGGAAAATAGCATAATTTTTATTGGATTGTAAGAACGTCTGGCTTTTTCAGGGGAAAACGGCAACCGTTTAGGATAACAAGAAGGATGGGAAGATTCCATCAAGCCATACAATGAAAAGACATGGGGTAAAATGATGCTAAACCAATGGAACCGGTAAGAGAAATCTATCCTATAGCATCTAAGATATATGAGTTATGCAAATAGTATAATCTACAATAATTGGAACATCCAAAGAAGCATCATTAAGTGCGATTGCTCTCCTCCGGATTGCACTTGCTGGTGCACTCTATAGAGTAATGGACACACTTTATCTAAAATATGTTGTGAATATTAGAAAAATTATGGTACCCCTATGTCTAAAATGATATGCACTCACTCCTCGACAAATATGTCAAATGCTACATCCATCACTCCATATAACTCCAAAGTTAGAGGAACAAAGAACTGACCTCACTACATACCTATACTTGGAGACCTTGCCTATTGCTACACCACTCACCGCACATCTAAGAGGATGAGTGATCATTCTCTCCAAAATTGCATCACATGTAGGAATTGGAACCACAATATCCGCTATTAATGCTTGATCATCTTGGACTAAGTATAAGTCTGCCTTGTCTTATATCATTTGCAAAGCATACAAACTCTCCCTCTAAGCCAAGCGTCCTCTCATGCCATGGAAAACACTATATCCTTGATAGCATTATGGGTAGCTATATTTTATCTTGCAAAAGGAGACCATGTAATATGTATTGTTTGTTGCATCTAGTGTAGAACCAAACTCACAAGTGAATAAAGAAGATGTAGATGGGTGGACTATACCTAAGCAAAACCTCTTTGTTGTAGATAAAGTACTTGGTGCTAGTTGGAATGCCCCAATGCACAATCAAGCTAAGATTCAATAGTCTACACCCTTGCTAGAGCAAGAGTGAAGACTTGCTCTAGTAGTACAAGGAATGGATGGACCAAGTAAGAGAGAATGTAGCATATGTTGAAATTATCAATCCATCAAGGAAGATTGCAAACCTTTGGTCTAATATGAAGGTATGTGAGCAAAGGATGGAAGGTCTCCTTGTGCTTGTGGAGATAGATTGTCTCTCATTTTCCATAATAACAATTGGAGAGAAAAGGATCCCTCCTCCACCTTGGTCACATACGTCTCCAAGATTAGCCTATCAACAACCTTGAAACATGAGGACAATAGAGATGCCAAGAGAACCAAACTACCCAAAAATGCTACAAGTACCATCCTTTCTATAGAGAGTAGGCCTACCACTCCACATGAGATTGGTAGAGATGTCTGTCTACATGCCAAATTCCATATCACACACTCATGTCCTTGGTCCAATGATATCACCAAAGACACCCATAATCCTGTTATCAAAAGCTCTCAATTATGATAGAAATATTCATAGAATGGAGAACAAGATAGGTTGGTCTACGGGCAATATTAGAAGAGAGTATACTAAATGCCTCTTGTGGATCTCTGAGTAGAAGAAGCTCATCCACATGAAGAATATTCTTTGCAAGGGCTAAATCTAAGAAGCATGTAACAAAATCCTTAGATCCTACTAGCATTTCAAGAATATGTAAGCCATCTATAGATGCAATACATCATGTTTGAACTTGAAAGTGAATAAGAATACTTGAAGGAGACCATGTTTTACACTTTGACACCTTCATTCTCAAGCCTACAAGATGAAGCTTGGTAGTCAAGTGGTCAAAGGCTTGCCTAATTTGATCTATGAGGCCTATGATGTGTGTATCATCTATCAAGAAAATATACAACCTAGTATGGCCAAAGTAGTAGATAAGAGAGCTCTAAAGTAAGCCATAGCAAATAAGGATCTTGTGTAATAAGGCTTGTAGTGTACCGACAATTGACTCCAAGATAGTAACTCCTATCTATGAGAAACCATGTTGGTAATAAAGAGAAGAAAGAGAGCCATAGAAAGATCACATGAAAGGAATAAGACTCACCAATGATCCATTGGCCTCTTGTAATATTCCAAGGATATGAAAAACCCCAAGAGAAACACAAGAGAAGGAACACAGGAGAAACACAAAGTTTCATTTCCAATACTCTGATGCCCTAAAGAAGCACCTTGTCTTTATACAACAAAGAGGATTCACTCAAAAGGAGCTACACCTTTGGATCAAATACATGGATTGGTGATATGTCAGCAAGCTCTACCCTTAGATTAGCTATATGGATTGGTGATGTCTATCCTTGTCTTATTTGGCTGGTCAAACAAGTTTGACCAAAGGGAATCTTTGGGGAATCTTCCTATAGGAAGCTCAGAACTATATGGGTGAGGTACCTATCATACATATATATATCACTACAAAACATACATAGTTGTAAACATCAAACACTATAGAAGCACAACCCACACATAAGTCATACATGAACTCTAAAGTGCCACAATAGCTCTCCTAGCTGGCGGCTAGGTCTTCTAACTCTAGATAACCATCTACTCCAAGTATATGGTCCTATGGTGGGGAAAGATCAGGAGGCCAAGTGCTATTGAGAACCATTGTTAGTTGCTTATTTGCAATCTATACCATATAAAGGGTGAACTAGCTATAGGTCAAGTACATCTAGGACATAACTATTGTCCTTGAGGAACCATCGTGACAAGAGGAGTCAAACATACCATATGCCATCCTCTCAAACAACTATCACACACTAATATAATAATAGCTCCACTAGAAGAGTCGTATAATATACACCACAAGCTTGCCCATACAAGTGCCAAGCTTGGGTCCATAGTACCATCAATGTTTGGGGAGTCGCATGGTGCACAATTGCATACATGATCCTTTCAAACAACACCATCACGTCCTTTTAACACAAGGACTATAGAAGGCAAAACCTTGCGCACTCTCAAGATAGTTTTGCCTATAGTAACATCAAGTGTCATCAATGTGGTTTGATGTAGGTATACATAGTCACTTGGATGAAATCAACAGATCAAGGATCTATAACCTCCTCCTCAAATGGTAGCATAGCATAAGGTATCCCTATGCTGAGCAATTGCCAAGTTCTAAAAGGCTAGTTTCATCACTCTCCAAAAGATCTTTGCCCATTGAGAACATATGCTCACTCATATGTTTGGATCATCCAAGTCCAAAACTATAGTACCATCTCAACAAATGGCTATAGGTAAATCTAGATCTTGTCCATATAGTAAAAAGTAAGGAGAGAAGAATGCTAAGAAGGTTTGTTGGCTGAACTGATAGCCCATGGCCAGCCAAGGTAATTGGAGATCCCAATCTCCTAGGTGGCCTTTTTGCAAACCATACTTATGCAATTTTCTTATCACTGTTTGAACCACTCTCTTTGCTAAGCTATCTACCTCAAGGTGATCTCAGGAGGTAGTACAATGATCAACCAAGGCTTGAAACTCCCCCAAAAACTCTATACCTTGATCAATCAAAACCTTAGTTGGTGCACCAAAATGACTAAGAACTCGATCCAAGAATGAGTAAGCCATCCTTTCATTGGACTTGTTAGGAAGTACCACCAACTCAATCCACTTGGAGAAGTGCTCCACCATAACCAAAACATACCAATGATGTCTCTCAATCAATGGTATAGGTCTAGTAAAGTCCAAACTCCAATAGTAACCCAATCCCATGATAGGTAATTATGGCATTGGAGCATTAAATGATGCTCTAACTCAATCACAAACAACATATTTGGCAACAAATTGCTATACATCAATCTACATACCACACTACCAATAATGACTCTGGAGTAAGCTATATGTACACTTTACTCCAAAATGTCATAACTTTTCATGAGCATGATGGACCAATTGTGTCTTTGGGATGGAAGTGGTGCTACTCGCACTCTACCATCCTCCCATACACAAATAAGGTGTTTGCACTCCAATCTGAACCGCTTGGCTTGTTGAAGAACATGACTTCCTCCTTGGCCCCAACTATGCCACCCACAAAACTAGTGCAAAGATAATCCATCACTAAGACATCATCATGTATGTCTTGCTAAACTATACCAATATCTCCACCCTTTGGATCTATAATCTCAATAACTCCTTGTGTATGGGTGAGAGAGATACCACCAAAGCCTTAGAGAATATACATAAAAAGGTAGATGTATGCAAACCTAGCACCATCTCCTCATATGTTTCATCATGCCAATTGCTTTGGTCTGATCTTGCTTGTTGGGACATGGATTTTTACCCAACCCATTTGCATCATGGTTCACCACTCTAATTTTATGAATAACCATGAAATCATACTCCTATAAAATCATACTCCCTAAAATCAAAGCACATTGTGCAAAAATCTTTGGAAGCTTATTAGACTCCATCAACCACTATAGTGGTTGACGATCAATGATGAAAGTGAAGGGGTTGCCAAATAGATAACATCAGAAGTGTGCTAGTACACATTTTTTGCCAAGAACTCTCCTTCATATGAACTATACTTTGCCTATGTTGAATTGTTGGAGAAACTAGCATAGGCCACCACAAGCTTCTTCTCCTCATCATCATGTTGGATGAGCACTACTCCAAGCCCCAATATACTCCAATCAATGTGAACCTATAATGGTCATTCTCTAATTGGTCTCCTTAGAATAAGGGCAGATGTCAATCTCTCCTTGAGCTCTATTAAAGCTCTCTCTTGCTCATGTCCCCAACACCACTCTTGTGTAAGCTTGGACAACTTTGTCAAGGCCTTGGCAATGGCACTAAATCCTCTAAAAAAGTAGTGATAGAAGTTTGCTAATTCCAAGGAATGCTTGCACTCTACTCACATCCGTAGGCCAAGGAAGATGTGCAATAGCCTCCACCTTGGCCTTTTGAACACCAAGTCTTCCAAGGTAGATAATTTGATCCAAGTACTCAACTTGCTCATGGAAGAATCTACAATTCCCAAGATGTGATTTGAGTCCACAAGATCTCAATCTTTCATACATCTCCAAAAAATGCCTCCCATGCTCCTCCATAGAAGTGCTATAGACCAAAATGTCATCAATATAGCAACATGAAAAATCCAATCCTACAGAGATCCTGTCCATGACACTCTGGAACTTGGCAAGAGCATTCCTTGGCCTAAATAATAAGAATCTCTAATAATATAATACATCCTTACCATGAGGATCAATAGCCCAAAATGTTGTCTTGGACTTATCCTCCCCTTGATTGGTAATTGATGATATCCTACTTGAAGATCCAAAATACTAAAGACCTTTGCATGCCCAATTGCATCAAAGATCTCCTCCAATGTAGGCATGGCATACCAATTAGCCCTAGTTTGTTGGTTGACAATTTGTAGGACAATAATCTCCACACATCCACCTATTTGTGTAGTTGCCATACATATCCTTCTTGGTTGGCATCATTGTAGCTGAAGCATACTCTCTATGTGAAATCTCTGCCAAAATAGCTTCAAAAAGGTCTCTACTTTGGCTTTGAATCAATGCTCTCTTCATATCATTATATTTATAGGCACGTCAAAAAACTAGTGTATCACTAGTAAGCTCAATCTAAAGACCAAGTCAACCCAAATCCTTCATATTGAAGGCAAAACAAGTTGTGTAGCTCCTCAAGAACCTCCAAACTCTCCATCTTTCCTCTCTTATAAGCTTGGGTCCAAGATTTGATTCCCAAGTATCCTTTGTAATTGATGTAGTAGTGAGAGATGTATTGATTGGTTGCTACACTAGGCCCTTGGAAATAGTAATGATATGCCTCTAAACATTAGAGTTCCTAACCTCAATGTAGAAAATTCTCTTTGCTTTGGCTGCAAGCACCATACATCCTCTAGCTACATCCCAAGTAGACCAAGGGTGTAACCCAAGTAGACCACTCTCACTAATAGCCACTGGTTGTGTCCCATGAATACCTTGCTTACTTGGTCCATCGCCCCCAACATGTGCCTAAATCATCTTGATAGGTACAAAGCTCACAAGTGTCCAAGTGGTGTTACGTATCAAGCACATCCTACATTGCTCTACCAAGCCAAGGCTCACAATCTAGTTCAAATAGTTTAGGTCCATAGCTTGATCTAACACCTAATGCTAAGATGCCTCTAATAGTACTATAACATCAATAATGCCGGTACAAAACCCATCACCTGCACTCTCATTGATGATGTGCTCCACCATATATTGTAACTATGAGTCCCAAACAAGTCCAAGGCCTCTTTCTCAAAAATTATTGGAGCTTGGGAAACTCATAAGTGTAGGTAAAGCGGCTCTAGATATCCAACAAGGTTCACCATTGCCATAGATGACCTATTAGCCACTACCATTGTGTGAGATTGGCGCTCAATATCCAAAATGTCATTAATAGTGAGGTGGTCTATTTGTTGAATCCCATCATAAGCACACTATAGAACATCTCTGGGTAAGAGGTTCATCCACCAAAAATGAAGACAATGAGATCGTGATCCCACTTTGGCTGCATCCAACAACAAGGTACATCCTATCCAAGAATGGACCTTGGTGTATACTTGCCACTACCCGAGTACAAGAATCACCCATCAAAGGGACATTGTCCAAAATTCAGGCTAGAAAAACGGACTCATGAACCTTGAGATCTCATAGTATATGTAACATCTCCCAAAACACACTATAATGAGGATCCTAGAGACCTTGACCTTGGCCAACATGAGAATGTTCCTAACATGGCCATCCAAAAAACACCAAATGAATGGGACCATATTTATCCAAATCTTTCACCCCCAGCAAGAAAATGTCTATTGATAAGGTCTTCTAGTAACCCCTGACTACTGACATTGGTAATAACTTAGGATACCAATAGACCAAGTGTCTCATATAATGTAGAGATATGTCTAGTAGTCTCATCTCTCTCCACATACAAGTACCTATGTAGAGAATATTTTAGTACCAAAGGATACTCTACCTATCCTTTGGTACTTGTAATACTTTGAGGACAAGAGAATTCTCCAAGAGAGGCACAAGAGAGATATAAGAGAGAAAAGACAGGCTTCATATTCAATACTCCGATGCTTCAAAGGAGCACCTTTTCTTTATTATATAGCAAAGAAGATACACTCCAAGGAAGCTCTATCCTTGGATCAGATACATGGAGTGGTGACATGTCAGCAAGATCCACCCTTACATTAGTTACATGGATGGGTGACATGTTGGTCCTTGTCCTATATAGTTGGTCAAATAGGTTTGACCAAAAGGAATCTTTTGGGAATCTTTTTGTAGGAAGCTCGGAATCACATGGACGAGGTACCATTGGAAAGCTCTCAATGAGACAAATCATGGAAGGAGAAGGCAAGCCTTACACCTTAGAATGGAAGGATTCTTTCCATTTTTTAGGCCTAATTCATTCGTTTGGGCCTTCAATATTAGCTCTAAAGCTTTTAGGCTATTTTTGGCTTCTACTCTATTAGTAAAAGTACTCTTTTGGTGACACCTCTATCTAATTTAGATAGCCCATCATATACAACATCCTTCTAGATGGTACCAAGCCAATTTTCACCTCTAGATAGTATATCTAGCTATTGGTATTATATTACTAGAGTATCCTCTGCATGGGTGTTCCCCTCCAATAAGTCACCAAGTAAAGTAATGGAACCACTCAAAGCTGAAATTGATGTCATGGTCCTTGACTATAGTGAGCCAAGATTGTCATTAATAAAGCATACTAGAGGCAACATACCCATCCCTCACCTAATTGTCAACTTGATCTATAAGAGGTTGTCTCCTCCCAATAGTCAAAATTGAAACCATGGGTATAATACTACTCCACCAATAAGCACATCATATGACTTTGCTACTATCGCAATAGCTTGAGCTTTCACCATAGAACTGTCAGTCAAATGACAAGGCTGAATCTAGACAATGAGCTCTCTTGTGTAGAACCACCCCTAGAGATGTTTGGATCTAAAATGGACACCTCTCTACATTGGTCTTTTGTAGCTCAAACCAACAATGACAGCCTTCTCCAACATAAGGTGCTATGCACCAAAGTCTAATAAGACCCTTTGTGATATATAGACCTTCCTTGAAGGTCTATACAAATAGAAAATCCCCCTCTGGTTATCCAATAGGAGAACTCCAAGTGTGAACCATGCTTGCTCAAAGGCATGCCTGGTTGGTAACTCTTCCAATCTGGTTGCTGCTACCTACCATAAACCATTGGCTTTTGAGTGGATCCAATGCTCCTTAACCGAGTCAACCCCACTATCAACCACCTTTGCTCTAGAAGAAAGAACCACATCATCCCTACTCTCATATCGTGTGGCAGCCAATCAGAACATTGAAGTTGGGTCAACTCTTAATGTAAACATGTCATTGGCTAAAAATAAAGGAAATGAAAAATCAATTGAGTTACCCCCAACATTGAGTTAGACTCAATATATGTACTAGCAAGTGGCAGACTAGCAAGTAGTCTATCATGCGCCCATCATCACTTACTAAATCTACACTAGGATGTCTAGGAGCCATGGATGTCATCTATAGTGCCTCAAAAAGTGTAAAAGATTAGGAAAGTCTGACTTGTCTACCAGTCTCTCCTCTTTGTGTGTCCAACTCCACTAATGCTCCTCTAGGCTCTAGAGTACATATTGCGCTCCTAGTCACTATGATAGATGCATCTACTTGTGCTACTTTGCACATAAAGTCCAAGACATCTTTATAACCAACATAAGAGGTGGAAGCTTCATCACTGAAATCTGATCTCCTTTGAGCTATGGCCATGCTAGCCAACCTTTGCTCCAATTGCTCAATCCAAGTAGCTATGGTTGTATCAAAAGTAAGGGTAGGTATTGCACCCCACCAAGTGTGGATCCTCTACCATTACCTCTACCACCTCATCCTCCATGACCTAGAGCTCCTCTGCCATATGTCATAACAACCTTACCACTCCATAACTCCAAGTGAAGGTCAAAGCATTGGTCACTAATGTGACCAAATCTGTGGTAATGGTCACATTGTCTATATGCTAGCTGTCATGCACCAGAGATATCATGTCTACTGCCCTGAGTGCACTCTCTCTTGTGGTGAGGTCCACCACAAGTCCAACAAGGAACACCAATACTCATTGGCTATTTTTGACTTGAAAATGAAGGTAAGGGTCTAGCACTCCACTAGCTCCATAGGATATGGGCTGTCCATTTTTTCCTTGGAAGCTAATATGGCATGGTGCACTCTACTACACTTTAGAAGAAGTAACAACTATGGATAAGGTCTTCCTACCAAATCCAAATGTCATCACTCTCTCCTCCACCACGTTGAGCTCAATGTGCACAACCATTTGGTTGAGTACATTGAGTAAAGATCATTGCCAAAGTAGGTGAAGTAGCTTGTAACAATGTAGCATTGTGTACTCTACATTGCAACTCCTTGTCCAAGATTCTATACCAAAATTGGACTGCTTGGGCCTCAATAACTCCCTAAGTGAAACTGATCAGCCAAGCTCTCTCCAACCTTCTATTGGAACTCTTGCAAGCTCCTCAACTTGTTGGTCTGCACTCCTTGGTGGTTTTGCCTCAAGCATAGGAAGAGTTCCACTATCTTCCATTAGATCTACCAACACTACTAGAGCTAGAACTGGTGGGTACTACTAATCTACCCGTAGCAACCAAACTTGAAGTGATGGAGATGTAGTTAGAGATTAATATTGTCTCCATAGCTCAATCTCCTCCAAGTAAGCTCTCCTAAACTCATGATAATCATCCATCAATGGACCTTCAAAGTGTTGAAATAGCCCCTTCCATGCCATGAAGGGTGTGAATAAAGTTGGGTTCTAAATCTATTGCATGTCACACCAACTATCAAACTTTTGGATGAAGTCATCTAACTCAATAATACCCACTATACCAGAGTAGTGCTTGGGGCCTTTGGAGGCTCCATAAATGTTGTCCATGTCCCACAAAAACGGTGTAGATACACCAAGTGCACTCTCAATTGAATCAACTCTTATATCAAACTCCAATTTAGAGTCCATCTCCTCTCTAATTGAGACTTGAGATACAAGTTGATACCAAGCACCATTATAGTTAAACCCACTGTGTACTATCGTGATATCTCCTTGGGAATCTCCAAAGAATTCTATCATGACAAAGTAACTCAAACTACAACCCTAACCACCACAAGTACCTCACTAAGAAACACCACCAAGTGCCAACACCAACTGAACACCACCCACTAATGTAGCTCTAACTACGACACCACACTAAAACAAAGGGTGACCTATAACTTGCCATCATAACACACACTCTCATGGTTTGTAGATCATCACTTCCTGCTTCACCGGAGAGAAATATAAGTAGTTTGATTGGTAATCATTCCAACCTCACTACCAAGAGCACACCAGTGCACCATTGCTCTAAAGTTAAGGTATATCACACAAACATGGTGCACAAACAAGAAGTAGAGAATAGAGAGGTCCAATCACATAAAGTCTAAACAAAACCCTCCATCTCATAATCAACATTAGACTAACTCTACCACCATTTAGCATTTGACATAATAGCAGTGTATATTTAATTCTTAAGCTACAAGGATCACCAAGATGGAATCAAATTACCTCTCCGAGCAAAAGCTATATGAGTATAAGTATCAATGGAATTTGTCACTAGGACAACAAGTGAAAGTGGACAAATTGGCTAGGGTACCAATTTAGGAACAAGAGATCTAGAGTTCAAACCCTATTATGCACAGTCTAGAAGTTGTGCAAGTTTTGCCAAACAATGAGCAAAAAAATTCATCTAAACTAGCTAGCCTCACACCAACAAGCTGGCCCTTCTAGGCCTTGTTGGCTCTCATAGCACATGGCCCTATGCTTCTAAACGTTGGGGCCTTTTCTTCTTGCCAATTCAAACCCTCTTCACATATTGCCAACTCAAACTCTCTCCAAATCTAGCCAAGCTTCATCCAACTCAAGCTAAATCTAGGGCAAAATCTGGCGTAACTCCTCCACCAAATTTGACATAAATTTGACATATCTCCTCTATAGTTGAGTAATTGCTAAATCTCTACTCAAGCCAAATTGGAAGGATGAGGATCTAAAATTCTCAAATTTGAGGGAATGAGCTCCAAACTCCACCTTCAATTTTACATTTTGAGTTCAACTTGCACCAAATTGGCCTTGATTTCACCCCCTAGGTTCAAATTGGACACTACTATCTAAAATTGACTCCATTCTCAAGGAAATTTGCCCTATGTTTCTGCACACCATCTACACCATTGCCAAATTTGTATCAATTCACATAGAGCTTCTACACATGATCATTCTCAAGGAAATCTAAACCGCAATTGAGGTACCAATGATCAACCAAGCTTGGAGATACCACAAACACCCTCAATTTCTACACTTAATTTCTCCCTAACTCTCACTTCTCTGATGTAATCTATTCTTCAACAACTCTAATCATACTCAAATAGATAAGTACTTGATCATTCACTCAATCACTCTGCAAACAATCATGCACTTGTTACAATCAAGCCGCATCCACTCAAGCTAAGAGAATTTAGGTGACGCTTGCCGGCCTTTGTCCATAGTAGCCAAGAATTTGAAAGCTCAATATCATAGAAGTGAGCTCTCTAGAGTTGCACTTCAAAAGTATACATTTGATTTTGACCTAAGTCTCCAACCTTAACGGTCCCGCTGACGGCACATCCAATAGTGCAAATGGTACAAGTGATGATGGGTCTCACCATGTGATCAATACAACAAAGAAGAAATTGGACCATCAACAAGTAGTCCATGAGTAACTACCAACATTACTATTCCAACATCCAAGCAATCTAGCTTTGACATCACAATGTTGTGACATACCGTTGGGAAGCTCTTGATGAAACAAATAATGATCAATGGGGAAAAAGGAGGTGCCTTCTGTCCTAAAGGTAAGGAATCTTCTATTTGAGGCCTAATTCATACACTTAGGCCTCCAAAGTTTTCTCTAAATTTTTTTAGGTGTTTTTGGCCTCTACTTTATTAGTGGAAGTACTCTTTTGGTAACACCTCTCTCTAAACTACTTAGATCATCATATATAACAACCCTAATGATATTACCAAGCCAATTTCTGCCTCTAGATAATATGTCTAGCTAATGGTATTACACCTCCTTAAGCTCTTTAAAGATGGTGTACATGAGACATTATTAAAAGTGTTCTCAATATCCACCTTGTCATGCCATTTGTAGCATTGTATCTAGATTTCTTGTGTACATTGGAGTAGAAGTGATAGTAGTTAGAGGTATTTGGCAGTTACTCCTTGACTACTTTCTGACGGTCAGATTTTGTGTTTATGGTACTAACTACATTGTCCCTTGCACCATTTGCACCATTGGGTGTGCCATCAATGGGATGTTGTGCTATACATGTATGTTGTGCGTATACACAACATACATCACTGTCAATATCAAACACTATAGAAGCACAACTCACACATAAGTCATACATAGACTCTACTGCCACAACAATCAGATTGTTTACAACTCTCAAATACACTCAACTCAAATTAGTACTTGATCTGTCACTCTATAAATTGCAAATAAATGGGAAGTGATTACAGTCAAGCCACACCCACGCTAGCTAAGAGAATCCAAGTGACGCTCACCGGCCTCTGTCCACCATAGCCAAGAACTCAAAGGCTCAACATCATAGAAGTGAGCTCTCTAGAGCTACACTTAAAAAATATACCCTTGGACTCGAGCTAGGTCTAAAACCCTAATGGTCCCGCTGATGGCACACTTGACAATGCAAACGGTGCAAAGTGACGGTGGCCCTACCGTGAAGTCAGTACCTCAAACACAAAATCTGACCGTCGGAAAGTAGTCTTTGAGAAACTATTGAAATAACTCTAACTACTATCACTAGAACTCTAATGTCCAAGCAATCTAGATATGACACTACAAATGGCGTTAGACCTGTTGTGCATATATACATCGCTACACAACATACATTGTTGTCAACATCATACACTATAGAAGCACAACTCACACATAAGTCATACATAAACTCTAAAGTGCCACAACCGCCCTCCTAGCTGGCGGTTAGGTCCTTCTAACTCCAAATAGCCATTAACTCCAAGTATATGGTATACCCTATGATGGGCAAAGATAAGGAGGCCAGGTGGTATGGAGCTCTATTGTTAGTTGCATGTCTACAATCTATACCATATAAAGAATGAACTAGCTATAGGTCAAGAACATCTAGGACATAACCATTGTCCTGAGGAACCACAATGAAGGGAGGAGTCATACATGCCATATTTTATCCTCTCAAATAGCTATCACACACTAACATAGTAGCAGCTCTACTAGAAGAGCCATATAACATACACCTCAAGCCTGCATGTACAAGTGCCAAGCTTGGGTCCGTAGTACCATCAATGTTTAGGAGGTGGCATGGCACACAATTGTGCACATGATCCTTCTAAACAACACCATCACGTCCTTCCAACACAAGGACTCTAGATGGCAAAACCTCATGCACTCTCAAGATAGTGTGGCCTATCTAAACATCAAGGGTTGCAGGTGTTGTCTGTTGTAGATATACATAGTCACCTAGAGGAAATTGATAAATTGAGGGTCTATAACCTCCTCCTTAAATGGTAGCATAGCATAAAGTATCTCTATGTTGAGAAATCGCCAAGTTCTCAAAGCCCATCGGCATCACTCTCCAAAAGATCTCTATCCGTTGAGAACATGCGCTCACCCATACATCTGGATCATCCAAGTCCAAGACTACAATAGCATCTCAACAAATGGTTACATGTAAATTTGGATCTTGTCCATAGAGTAGAAAGTACAGAGAGAAGGATACTAAGGAGGCTTGCCAAAACCAATAGCACATGGCCAACCAAGGTAATTGGAGATCCCAATCTCCCAA
The DNA here is from genome assembly GCA_948567375.1 of Lunularia cruciata. Lineage (NCBI taxonomy): Eukaryota > Viridiplantae > Streptophyta > Marchantiopsida > Lunulariales > Lunulariaceae > Lunularia > Lunularia cruciata. Next base: position 54,707,374 of record OX419755.1, on the reverse strand, counting down.
GTGGCCTCTCTGCAAACCATACTTTTGCAATCCTCTCTTCACTATCTGAACCACTCTCTCTGCTAAGCCATCTGCCTTAGGTGATCTCGGGAGGTAGTATGGTGACCAATCAAAGCCTTGTCACACAAGACCTAAAACTCCCCCAAGAACTCTGTACCCTGATCAAACCTCAACTGGTGTACCAAAATGACTAAGAACTCAATCTAAGAATTAGTAAGCTATCCCTTCACTAGACTTGTCAAGAAGTGCCACCAACTCAATCCACTTGGAGAAGTGCTCCACCATCACCAAGACATACCAATGATGTCTCACAGTGAGCGGTAAAGGTCTAGTGAAGTCCAAACTCCAACAATAATCCAATCCTATGATAGGTAATGGGTGTAACTGTGGTGTAGGAGCATTGAATGATGCTCTAACTCGGTCACAAACCACACATCTGGCAACAAATTGTTGTACCTTGGTCTGCATACCACGCCACCAATAATGACTCTAAAGTAAGCTATATGTATGCTTTACTCCAAAATAACTAGCTCCTCATGAGCATGAAAAACCAACTTTGGTCTCTGAGATGGAAGCAGTACTACTCGCACTCTACCATCCTACCATACATGCAAAAGGTGTCTACCCTCCAATCTGAACCGGCTGGCTTGCTGAAGAACACAATCTCTCTCCTTGGCCCCAACTGTGCCACCCACAACACCAATGCAAAGATAGTCCATCACTAAGACATCATTATGAATGTCTTGCTGAACTGTACCAATATCTTCATTCTCTGGATTTATGACCTCAATAACTCCTCTTGTATGCATTGAGAGAGATACCACCAAAGCCTTAGAAAATATATAGAGAAAGGCATATGCATGCCAACTTGGCACCATCTCCTCATCTGTCTCACCATGCCAACTTGCTCCGGTATGATCCTACTAGTTGGGACATGGGTTTCTACTCAACCCATCTGCATCACGGTTCACCACTCCAAGTCTGTGAACAACCGTGAAATCATACTCTTATAAAATCAGAGCCCATCGTGCAAGCTTCCCTGAAAGCTTGTTGGACTCCATCAACCATTTCAGTGGTTGATGATCAATGATGAGAGTGACGGGGTTACCAAATTGGTAACATCGGAAATGTGTTACTGCCCAAACTGCTGCCAAGCACTCTCCCTCATATGAACTATACTTTGCCTCTGCTGAATTGTTGGAGCAACTAGCATAAGCCACCACAAACTCTTTCTCCTCATCATCATGTTGGATGAGCACCGCTCCAAGCACCAACATACTCCAATTAGTATGAACTTGAAATGGTCGTCCTTTGATTGGTTTCCTCAGAATAGGATCAAATGTCAACCTCTCCTTGAGCTCTACAAAAGCTCTCTCTTGCTCATCTCCCCAACACCACTCCTGTGTAAGCTTTGTCAGCTTTGTTATGGCCTTGGCAATGGCACTAAATCCTCTAACATAGTGGCAATAGAAGTTTTCCAACCCAAGAAATGCTCGCACTTTGCTCACATCTGTAGGCCGAGGAATATGTGCATTAGCTTCCACCAATGGTCTACTAAACAACAAGTCCTCCAAGGTAGATACTGTGACCCAAATACTCAACCTGCTCGTGGAAGAATCTACACTTCCCAAGATGTAATTTGAGTCCATGAGATCTCAACCTCTTAAACACCTCAAACAACTATCTCTCATGCTCCTCCACAATAGTGCTATAGACCAAAATGTCATCTAATAGCACCGAGCAAAATCCAATCTAGCTAAGATCCTATCTATGACCCTCTAGAACTCAACAAGAGCGTTCTTTAACCCAAACGGTAAAAACCTCCACTGATATAACACATCCTTGCCGTGAGGATCAATAGCTCAGAATGCTATCTTAGATGAAACTGATGATATCCCACTCAAAGATCCAAAGTACTGAAGACCTTTGCATGCCCAATTGCATCAAAAATCTCCTCCGGTGTAGGCATGGCTTACCTATCAGCCATGGTCTGTCGGTTGATAGGACGGTAATCTCCACATATCTGCTTATTTGTGTAGTTGCCATGCATATCCTTCTTGGCTAGCATCACTATTGCTGATGCATACTCTCCATGTGAAATTTCCACCAAACCAACCTCAAAAAGGTCACTACTCGGGCTCTGAATCACTGTCCTCTCCATATCACTATATCAATAAGGACATCAGAAAACTGGTGTATCGCTAGTTAGCTCAATTTGTATACCAAGTCCATTCAAAGTACCCAAATCCTTTGTACTAAAGGCAAAACTACTCATGTGGCTCCTCAAGAACCTCCAAACCCTCCGTCTTTCCTCTCCAGTAAGCTTGGGTCCAAGATCTGGCTCCCAAGTATCCTATGTAACTATCGTAGGAGTGGAAGACGTAATGACTAGCTACTACACTTTGCCCTTGGGAGCAATAGTATCATGCCCCCGACCACTAGAGGTCCCAACCTTTGTGTGAAAAACTCCCTCCACTCTAGCTGCAAGCTCCATATGTCCTCTAGTTGCATCCCAAGTGGACCAAGGGTGTAATCCAAGTAGCCCATGTTCACGTGGATGGACTCCAAGTAGACCACTCTCCCTAGTAGCTACTGGTTATGTCCCAAGAATACCATGTCCACTTGGTCCATCGTCCCCAGCATGTGCCTGAATCATCTCGATAGGCATAGGGCTCACAAGTGTCCAAGTGGTGATGCCTATCAAGTGCATCCTACGTTGCTTTGCCAAGCCAAGGCTCATAATCCAGGTCAAATAGTTCAGGTCTATAGCCTGACCTAACACCTGATGCCTAGATGCCTTTGACACTCCTAGAACAGCGGTAATACTAGTGCAAAAACTCATCGCCCACTCTCTCTCATCGGCGTTAGGCTCAACCAACTGCTATAACTATGAGTCCCAAACAAGTCTAGGTCCTCTTTCTCAAAAAGCATGAGAGCCTGGGAAACTCATGAGTGTGGGAAATGCGGCTCTGGGCTGTCCAACTAGGTTCACCACTGCCATAGGTAACCTATCAGCCACTACCACTATCTAAGACTGATGCCCAACATCCAAGATGTCATCAACAAGGATGTGGTCAAGTCGCTAAATCCTATCATATGCACATTGTAAAACCCTCTCTGGGTAAGAGGTTCTTCCACCAAAGACAAAGATGATGAGCCCGTGATCCCACTCTGGCTACATCTAATAATACAGCAGGTCCCATCCAAGAATGGACCTGATGTGTGCTTGCCACCACTCTGGTGCAAGAATCACCCATCAAAGGAACGTTCTCCAAAAGGTAAGTTGGAGAAACAGATTGATGAAATTGGAGATGTCGTAGTATCCGTAACATCTCCCAAAACACACCAAAACAAGGATCCTAAAGACCCAAACCTTGGCCAACATGTGTATGTCCCTAACATGACCATCCAAAAATCACCAAGTGAACAAGCCCATGTTGCTCCAGATCATGCCCCCTCCCCCATAAGGAAATATCTACTGATAAGGCTTTCTAGTAACCTCTGACTGCTGACATTGGTAATAACTCCAGATATTGATAGGCCTAAGTGTACCACATGATATAGAGATACTTGCCTAGCAATCTCATCTCTCTCTACATACAAGTACCTCTATACTTGTATACCTGCTTGTAATATCATAGCTAGTCTGGTGCTAATCCCACCAAACAACTCCAATAGATATATCCACTCTACTAGATAATGCCAAGCAATGAGTGTGGTATCTAGAGGTGTCAAAGAAATTGACTTTGGAGGCTCATCTTCACACTCATCTGCGGATGGTACGAAGGCTCAACTCCAAGCCTATTGCACCAACTTATCTATATGCTATTGCAATGCCTCCTCTAAACTCCACAATGGAACATCCAAGGTGGATGGAACAATCCCACTCGTACTCCAAATCCTAGTGATCTCTTTTGGTACTAGAGTATCCTCTGCATGGGCGTTCTCCTCCAACAAGTCACCAGGCCAAGTAACTGCACCATTGAAAGCTAAAACTGATGTTGCCATGGTCTCAAACTATAGTGAGCCAAGACTACCACTATTGAAGCATACTGGTAGGTGACATACCCGTCCCTCACCAGACTACCAACCTGGTCTATAGGAGGTTGTCTCCTCCCAATAGTCAATATTGAAACCCATGGGGTATAACACTACTCCCCCAACTAGCACATTATATGACTCAGCTATTGTCACAATAGCCTGAGCTCTCACCACCAAGCTATTAGTCGGATGACTAGGCTAAACCTGGACAACAAGCTCCTCACGTGTGATGTACTCTGTCAAACCACCACCTAGAGATGTCTGGATCTGAAATGGACACCTCTCCACATTGGTCTTCCGTAACTCCAGACCAACAACTATAGCCTTCTCCAACATAAGGGGTTGCGCACCAAAGTCTAACAAGACTCTTTGTGGTGTATAGACATTCCTTGAAGGTCCCACCAAACAGAAAATCCCCCTCTGGTTATCCAATAGTACCACACCAAGTGTGAACCATGCTCTCTCAAAGGCTGGTCTAGCTAGCAACTCCTCTAGTCTAGCCGCTATTGCATGCCATAAACCACTAGTTGTTGAATGGATCTCATGCTCCTCAACCAAGTCAGCTCCACTACCAACCACCTCTACTCTAGCAAGTTACCGATCATGCACTCCATCACCACCTACCACACCTATATTGGGACGTCTAGGAACCATGGATGTTGTCGGCAATGCCTTAGATAGTGTGAAAGACTTGGGAAGTCTGACCTGTCTCCCAACCTCTTCTCTTTGTGGGTCCAACTTCATTGATGCTCCTTTAGGCTCTAAAGCATGTACTGCACTCTTAGTCACTGCTGCAGATGCATCCACCTGAGCTACTCCACACATGAAGTCCAAAGCATCTCTATCACCAACATATGAGGTGGAAGCCCCAACACCCAAATCTGATCCCCTTTGAGCAATAGCCATACTAGCCAATCTTTGCTCCAACTACTCAATCTGAGTAGCCATTGTTGTATTAGAAGTAAGAGTAGGTACTGCACCCCTACTAGGTGTAGATCCTCTACCACCTCATCCTCCATGAACTGGAGCTCCTCTACTACCTACCATAGCAGCCCTACCACTCCGTAACTCCGGGTGTAGGTCAAAGCATCGGTCACTAGTGTGACCAAATCTGTGGCAATGCTCACATTGCCTATGTGCTGGCTATGATGCACCCAAGGTATCAAGTCCATTGCCCTAAGTACACTCTTTGATGGTGAGGTCCACTACAAGTCCAACAAGCAACACCACTACTCACTAGTTGTTGCTGACCCAAAAATGAAGGAAAGGGTCTAGCTCCACTAGGCCCTCTACTTGCTCCATAGGATCTAGGATGTCCACACTATCCTCAAAAACCAACTAGGCGTGGTGCACTCTATTGCACTCTAGAAGAAGTCACAACTATGGCTGAGGTCTCCCTACCAAATCTAGATGTCACCTTTCTCTCCTCCACCATGTTGAGCTCAATATGCTCAGCCAAACCAAAGACCATTGCCAAAGTAGGTGAAGTAGCCTGTAACAATGTAGCATCACTGTAATACCAAGGGTTAGCCATATGATCTAGATGTGAAATTCAGTTTGGTAACATCTAGAATGATGTTATACATGATGGTCAAAATAGATCAGATAGAAGTATCACCAAAAGAGTACTTCTACTAATAGGGCAGAAACCGAAATAGACTTGAGAACCTTAGAACCAATAGCTAGACATATGATTTAAAGGTGAGAATTGGTTTGGTAACATCTGGAAGGATGTTACACATGATGGACTAAACAGATCAGAAAGAGGTATCACCAAAAGGGGACTTCTACTAATAGAGTAGGAACCGAAATATGCCTGAAAACTTTGAAGGCAATTTCGGAGGCCTAAACGGATGAATTAGGCCTCAAAAATGTGCAGATTTCCCCCCCAACAGAGGAAAGGCTAGCCTTCCCTCCTCCTTGGTTTGTCTCGTCGAGAGCTTTCCAATGGTACCTTACTCATGTGATTCTGAGATTCCTACAAGAAGATTCCCTAAAAGATTCCCTCCGGTCAAAGCTCGTTTGACCAACCAGATAGGACCTAGACCAGACAGGTCACCCACCCAACTAAGTAATCCAAGGGTGGAGCTTGCTGACATGTCACCTATCTGTGTCCTTAATCCTATGGTGGAGCTTCCTTGGAGGAGATCCTCTTTGTCTATATAATAAAGAGAAGGTGCTCCCTTGGGGCATCAAATGTTTGAGTGTGCAATTTGTGTTTTCTCTCTTCTCTTGTCCTCAGAGTATTACAATCACGAACTTTACATCACAACTCCCTATCTAGTATCCCATACCAAAATTGGACTACTTGGGCCTAAGTAACTCCATGAGTGAAACTGATCAGCCGCCTCATGCAAGTGTTTGCCTTGCGTAGGCTCTCTCCAACCTTGCATTGGAACTCTTGCAAGCTCCTCAACTTGTCAGTCTGCACTCCTTGGTAGTTCTACCTCAAACACAATAAGAACTCCACCATGGGGTTAAACCCCGATACCACACCACCTCTTGCAACGGTACCTCCACTCGTGGTAACACTATCTCCAGCTAGTGCACCTCCACTAGTTCCACCAACACTACTCAAGCTAGACCTCGTAGGTACGGCCAATCTACTCTTGGCCATTGAACCTAAAGTTAAAGAGACATAGTTCAAAGACCAATACTATCTCCTCCAAATGAGCTCTCCTAAACTCATGGTAGTCATCCATTGGTGGACCCTCCAAATGCTGAAACAACTCCTTCCATGCCATGAAGGGTGTAAACAAAGTTGGGTTCCGCATCTGCTGCAGATCACACCAACTATCAAACTCTTGCATGAAGTCATCCAACTCAATGGTACCCACTGTACCAAAGTAACGCTTAGGAACTTTAGAGGCCCCATAAATCTCATCCATGTCTCACAACAATGGTGCGGACACACCAAGTGCACTCTCAACTAAATCAGCTCCTGTGTCAAACTCCAACTCAGAGTCAATCTCCTCTCTCATTGGGACCTAAGATACAGGTTGATACCGAGTGCCACTCCGAGTAAACCCACTGCGTAATGCAAGGCTAACTCCTTTGGAATCCCCAACAAACTCTGTTGTGACAAAGTAACCACAAACCAAAACCATAAATTGCAACCGCAAGTTGCGACTGCAAGTACCCCACCAAGTGCCAACACCAATTAAGCACACCCAAGTGCAAATACCCATGGAACACCACGCACTAATGTAACTCTAACTAAGATAACTACACTAGGGGAAATGACAATCTATAACTAGCTATCACAACATGCACTCTCATGTCTGCAAGTCATCACTTCCTACCTCACCGGAGAGAAACAAAGATAGTCTGATTGGTCGTCACTCTAGCCTCACTACCAAGAGCACACCAAAGCATCAATGCTCAAAAGTCAGGGCACCTCACACAAACGTGGTGCACAAACAAGAAGCAAAGAATGGAGGGAGTCCAATCACAAGAAATCTAAACAAAAACCCTTCATCTCATAAAACAACACGAGACTGACTCTGCCACCATTTGGCATTTGACATAAGAGAAGTTTGTATCTAAGTCCTAAGCTACCAAGATTACTAAGAATGGGATCAAACTACCTCTCCTAGCCAAAGCTACAAGTGTACAAATAACAATGGCACAGTCACTAGGACAACCAATGAGGGTGGACTAGTTGGCTAGGGAACCAATCTAGGAACAAGAGATCTAGGGATCAAATCCTATTGCGCACAATCTAGCAGTATGGGCAGATTTTGCCAACCAATGACCAAGATCTACTCTAAACTAGGTAGCCTCACGCCAACAAGCTTGCTTGTTGCCCTTCTAGGCCTTTGTAGCCTCTCATAGCCCATAACCCTATGCCTCAAAGCCTCTAAATGCCAAATGAGGTCTTTCTTCTTGCCACTTGGAACCTCCTCCAAAATCTGGTGAAACTCCTCCAAATTAGCAAAAGTCCTCCAAATCTGGCCAAAATCTGACATAAAATCTAGCCAAAATCTAACATAAAATCCAGCCAAAATCTGACATAAAATCTGATATAAACCCTAAATTTGGCTGACCACCAAATCCCCCGCTAACTCTTCACTCAAGCCAAATTGAAAACACAAGTTTCTCCAAATCACAACTTCACGTGAATAGCTTCCCAACTCCACCTTCAATTTTACTTTTTGAGCACAACTCGCAACAAATTGGTCCTACCTTCACCTCTTGAGCTCAAAATCACAACCACTGCTCAAAAATTGGTTCTTTTGTGCTAAAAAATTATCTAGTGCTTCCGCACACCGTCTACCTTATTGCCAAATTTGCATCAATTGAACAAACTTCTGCACACTAGGGAAAAACTAAACTTCAATTGAGCTACCAACTATCTACCGAGTTTGGAAATACCACCAACACTCAAAGTTCTTGCACCCAATTTCCACCAGACTTCATTTCTTTGATGTAATCAGATTGTTTACAACTCTCAAATACACTCAACTTAGATCAGTACTTAATCTATCACTCTATAAATTGCCAACAAGTGGGCAGTGATTACAATCAAGCCACACCCACTCTAGCTAAGAGAATCCAAGTGACGCTCGCCGGCCTCTGTCCACCATAGCCAGGAACTCGAAAGCTCAACATCATAGAAGTGAGCTCTCTAGAGTTGCACTTCAAAAGTATACCCTTGGACTCAAGCTAGGACTGAAACCCTAACGGTCTTGCTGATGGCACACCCGACGGTGCAAACGGTGCAAATGGTGCAAAGTGATGGTGGGCCCCACCGTGAAGTCAATACCCCAAACACAAAATCTGACCGTCGGAAAGTAGTCTTTGAGAAACTGCTGAAATAACTCTAATTACTATCATTGGAACTCCAGCAATCTAGATGTGATACTACAAATGGCATGACATGGACCATTGGGGTGATACCTAGGTCAAAATCAAGAATATACCCTAGGAGTGTAGTTCTAGAGAGCTCACTGTTGTTGAGCCTTCGAGTTCCTAACTAAAGTGGATAGAAAGCCGACGAGTTCCATCTAGAGTCTCTTAGTTAGAGTGGGTGTGGCTTGACTGTAATTAGTGCACAATTGTTGGTAGATTGTTGAGTGACAGATCAAGTACTAATCTATTTACAACAAAGAAGTGATAGTCAAGGAGAAATCAAGTACAAGAATTGAGGGTGGTGGTGGTATCTCCAAGCCCGTTGGATCATGGTACTTTGATCGTAGTTCTAATTCCTTGGGAGTGATTGTGTGCAAAAGCGTTAGCCAAATTTGGAGCTAGAGAGATTTGATTTCAAGCGGTAGTTGTGATTTTGCGCTCAAGAGGTGAAAATACAAGCAATCTAGTGCAAGTTGAGCTCAGATAGTGAAATTGAAGGTGGAGTTGAGAATCTATTCTCATGAATTAGAGATTTGACAATCCCCATCTTTCCATTTTAGCTCAAGGGAAGAGTTAGCGGATGATTTAGCAATCAATTAACTTTAGGGCTTTACATAAGATTTATGTCAATTTTTGTGAAGGATTTACATCAAATTTTGGCAAGAAGAACTTTGAAATTCTTGGTGATCCTCGTAGCTCAAGAAGTAGATAGGTATTTTGATTATATCAAATGCCAAATGGTGGCAGTGTCAATCCAGTGTTTATTTGTAAGATTGAGGGTTTTTTTTTAGCTTTCTTGTGATTGGACATCCTCCATTCCTTACTTCCTATTTGTACACCATATTTGTGTGAGATGCATTGAATTTAGAACGTTGGTGCTCTGGTGTGCTCTGGTGTGCTCTTGAATGTGAGGTTGGAGTGATGACCAATTAGACACTCCATCCTCATAAATCAAGAGCTGCATAAATCTCTCTTTAATTTTTATGCCAAAAGATAGGATACAGTGCACTAAATTTTCTTGGAAAATTTCAAAACAATCCATTGAAAATTGAAGAAATGGCAAACTTCGGACAATTTACCCTATCAACTTTCAAAAATTCTAGCTCAATGCACATAGTAATTTTCACAATAATTTCAAGTGTACTAACTGAAAGCTATCATGTGTAGAAATTTCAAGTCCAGATCTCAAACTTGAGATTTTGCTCAAAATCACCGTAATCCCCAAATTCTTCAATCCACCTCACACAATCTCTTCAAATCCTCTCATGTGTACAAGATGTACAAAATCACCTCAAAGACATCATAATGAACTACAAGGTATAAAAATGGATTTTGGTTCTTTAACATAAACCATCTCCTCTCCTAATGTTCTCTCCAATTGAGCTCTCATAACCTTATTTTGTCTAATATAGAATTGTATGCAAAATATTATCTTGCCTTCTAGAGATGTCTCGACAACAAAACCAAAAATGTGAGTCGGTCTGTCTCTCACTCATGATGAACCTATGATGGCTATTATGGTAGCGCACAATGGACTAAGAAGGCAAAGAACCCTAATTCCATCATACTCCTCCAAGGCTAACACTCCAAGACTCAAGCCATTGCTCACTAGAGAATTCAATGAGAGAGATAGTTGCAAATGAAGGGATGTTAAGTAACTCCTCACCCTTTGTTTATGTACTTGTGAAATAGTTATGCACTAAAGTTACTATTTACCATAATAACTCAAGTTACTAGGTTACAAGTCAAGTAAAGTCAAAAAGCTAAAGAAATATCCATACTCATAGGAATATTCTTCTAAGCATGTGGTCTTATCTTGACCCAACCACTAAGTCAAGGATTCCTTCATATGGGCTATCCTTGGACTATAAAAGAATCCAAAACAAAGAGGCTTGCGGGCCCAAGAGTTCTCAACATTTTCCTCAAAGCCAAACACCTAAGAATAATACCAAGTCAACACATTAGAATCCAAAATAGTGGTGCTCATCTTTTCCACTTCCTCTAAAGTAACATCCACTCTAACTTAGCTGTGACTAACTTTAGCTAATCATGGTTAATATAGAACCATCCTTTATCTATATAAATAATATCTCTCAAGTACTTATAATACCAAGCTAAATATTACAATACCACACACATGCACAATTAGGTCTTACAAGACTGACAAATTGAGGAGCTTGTAGGAGTTCCAATGGAGGCTAGAGAGTGCCTACGCAAGGCATACACTTGAATGAGACAATTGATCAGTTTTACTTAGGGAGTTATTGAGGCCTAAGCAATCAAGTTTTGGACAAGGAATTGCAAAGTAGAGTTTGTGATGTTAGGTTGTTACAGGCCACTTCGCTTACTTTGGCAGTGGTCTTTGGTTTGGTTGAGTGTAATACAAAGAGCTAGCCATACAATTTAGATGTGAAATTTGGTTGGTAGCATCTGGAATGATGTTATATATGATGAACAAAATAGATCAGATAGAAGTATCACCAAAAGAGCACTTCTACTAATATGGCAAAAATTCAGATAGACTTGAAAACCCTAGAACCAATAGCTAGACATTTGATTTAAAGGTGGAATTGGTTTAGTAACATTAAAAGGATGTTACACATGATGGACTAAATAGATCAAAAAGAGGTATCACCAAAAGGGACTTCTACTAATAGAGTATGAACTGAAATATGCTTGAAATCTTTGAAGGTAATTTTGGAGGCCTAAACGGATGAATTAGGCCTCAAAAATGTACAAATATTTCCCTTAGTGGAAGTAAGTCTGGCCTTCTCTCCCCCTTAGGTTATCTTGTTGAGAGCTTTCCAATGGTACCTCACCCACGTGATTTTGAGATTCCTACAAGAAGATTCTCTAAAGATCCCTTTGGTCAAAGCTTGGTTGACCAACTAGATAGGACCAGGACCAACATGTCACCCATCCAAGTAAGTAATCCAAGGGTGGAGCTTGCTGACATGTCATCTATCCATGTGCCTAATCATATGGTGGAGCTTCCTTGGAGGAGATCCTCTTTGTCTATATAATAAAGAGAAAGTGCTCCTTTGGAGAATTGGAGGATTGAGTGTGAAATCTATGTTTTCTCTCTTCTCTTGTCCTTGTAGTATTATAGTGGTATCAAAGCAAGTATATTTATCCAAGAGAGTGGATCACCCCTCTTGGAAGAGCACAAACTACTAAAACCAAGTAATTTGAGGTGGAGAACATAGAGTAATTGCTAGACTTGGGAAGGGCTTTAGAGAGCGGATGGGATGGATGCACCGAGAGTAAAATTTCCTGCACCTATCTTCCCATTCTTGAATCCATTCCATATGAAGATTATGTACATCCAACATGAACAAATGAGAGTATAACTAGTTTATCATTTTGGAGCAGAATTCATGGATAGAGTGATGAATTCACCAAACCCGGTGATTCTACCTATGGCGGTATATGACAAAGAGTGTGATTTGATAATCTACATTATATTATGATGCTATGGATGTGAATGTCCCAAATTCTCTTCCTTTCAACACTCAAATAGAAATTTATTATGTAATGAGACCAAAAGTGATGTTTCAAGATTTTGTGGTTAGAAATTTTGGTGAGGAGTATTATCAACGAGTGATAGCTTCTAAGGTCCCAATGGTAGTCCCGATAGTTTGTGCGCCCTCCAAAGTGATCATATTAACTCTCTATTGAAGTAGACAATGGTGATTGAGTGTTGCATGACCCATGGATCCGCAATGGCAGGAGCTGGTGCAAGGAATACAAGGGATGTTGAATAAATTTTGAGAGATTAAGATGACCATGGAGGAATTACAAAGTCAAGTGTAGATCCTTAGGAATGATCAAGCAATGCATGAAGAGAGCCGTTGCAAAACCTAGTACCTATGATTAAAGTACTTAGAGAGCCACCCGTGCCTACAAACCCGGTTAACAATGAAGCCACATTGCTACTCCGGATGAAGAAAACTTGCAACATTGAGCCTTACAAGTAGCAACGTACAATGGGAGTAGTGGAAAATTGGATCTCAAGAATGAATCAATATTTTTGATTGTTCTCAACAAAGATCACTTAGCATGCTACAAGCATGTTTACATGTAGGTACTTGACCGATAAGGCCCTCACATGGTACAATGCATAGGAACAATCCATGTTGGCAAAGAGAAGGGAGGTCATGTGGACAGTAATGCAAGAAGGATTGATGAAGAATTTCTAGTCGATGGATTTTGTGCAAATGGTCCGGATCTGACTATGGGGATTGAAACAAAAGAACAAAGTACAAGAGTATATGGAAGCATTTTTGGATCCACAAGTTGCAATAACCGACATGAGTCCAGTAGATGCTCTCAACAATTTCAAACGAGGGATAAAGGAGCGGATTTGCCAAGAAAGCATGGTACAAAATCCTCGCATAGTATTTGAAGCCATTGCTTGTGCCCTAGAGAATAGTAGGAGCATTAGGTGGAGGTGAAGGAGTAGTTCAACCTCAACATTATTGGATAGAAATGCCATATATGGGTGGACCAATATTGATGGAATTGGACAACCTTTTGGTTTCAAGACCAAGGAGCACAACTTCTTCAAGGAGAGCGTGGATGGGTAGAAGAATGGAGAGATGGAGTCCCACAAGGAGAAGGAACTCAAGGAGAACAATACCTTTGTTACAATTGTGGCTGTATTGAGCACAAATCTACCCATTGTCGTGCTTGTCCTCCTAGAGGCCCTTGGCCTTCATATAGATGATCTTTGAATAACATGGAAAGATGCACTAAAAAGGAAGAGATGGAAATCACTTCAAAAAACAAAGATCACTAGTAAATGTACCTTGCAGCCTTACTGGCTCAATAAGGCAATAGAGAAGTGAGGGAAGGAAGAAGACAAGCGTGCAAAGGTCCCAAAAGGCCACTTCACAATTGATTGTTGTGAATGGAGTCCTAAAAGGTAATCAAGGGAGAGTATTAATAGATCCAGGAGCAACAAAGAATTTCTTGTCTCCCTCTATTGCAATAAGATTGGGAATAGATCTAGAGAGAGATGAGAGCAAAGAAGTAGAGTTACTAATGGGAAAACAGAGAGGATTGAATCATTACCTAGAGGATTACAAAGATTGTTACACTCTTTGTAGGAGAATATTAAGAAGCAATTGAGTGGCAAGTGATACAATTAGCTTGTTATGATGTAATCTTAGGCATGCAATGGATGGAGCATTATAACCCTATGGTAGATTGGAGGAAGAAAGTAGTGAAAACCCACCAATGGCCAATCATTAGGATTACAAAAAAATCACATAGGCAAGAACTGCCTCTTTGTGTTATAAAGACGGTTTCCATCTATAAGACCAATAGATGTTTCATAGGTCTAATAAGAGAAGTCCAAAGTGCACAACTTGTTGGACAAATTCCTAAGAAATTGAAGGATGTGGTGGATGAGTTTCAAGATGTCTTTCTTGATGATCTACCCTCAAGATTACCACCAAAAAGTAGAGTAGATCATAAAATTGAGACACTCCCAGGGAAGACACCTCCTTGTAAGGCCCCATATTGCCTATCACCTCATGAGTTGGAGGAGTATAATACTCAAATTGAGGATATGTTGCAAAAAGAGTTCATCCAACCCAAAGTATCACTATATGGGGCTCCTGTCTTGTTTGTAAAGAAGAAAGATGGTACAATATGCATGTGCATTGACTATCAAGGCCTCAATTAGCAAATAGTGAAGAAAAAATACCCCTTACCTTGCATGGATGACCTATTTGATCAACTCCATGGAGCAAGATACTTCACCAAATTGGATTAGTAGAGTAGTTACAATCAAATCCAAATTGCAGAGGAGGATGTGTACAAAACTGCCTTTTGAACCGGGTATGGCCACTTTGAGTATCTCGTGATGCCTTTTGACCTCACCAATGCACTTGCCACTTTCATGAGTCAAATGAATGACATATTTTGTCCAGATTTGGATAAGTCTGTTATCGTCTTCCTAGATGACATCTTACTAAATAGTGGCATGATGAGTGAATACAAATAACATCTACAAGAAGTCCTCCAGATTCTAAGATAGAATCAATTGTATGCCAAAATCTCAAAGTGCAAGTTTGGCAAATCTGAAATAGACTACTTGGAGCATAGAGTAAGTGTAGATGGTATTCAATTATTGATAGATAAAATAGAGGTCATTCAAAAATGGAGTGCTCAGAAGATCAGACTCAACTCAAGAGCTTCTTGAGGTTGACAGTATTTTATCATCAATTTATCAAGAACTTCTCCAAAGGTGCACAACCTTTAATGGCACTACTTGGCAAGGGGAAGAAGTGGACGTGGAGAACCACACAAGAGTTAGCCTTTCAAGAATTGAAATTTGCCTTGCTACTTGCACCAATCTTGAAGTGGTATGACCTAAAATGTCCAATCAAGTTGGCTATAGATGCATCAAGCGTAGCAATAAGAGCAGTCCTACAACAAGAGTGGCATGACGGATGACATCCAATTGCATATTCTCTTGAAATTTGTTACCGATAGAGCCCAACTATCACACCATAGAACAAGAAGAGTTGGCCATTGTCCTTGCAACCAAGCATTGGAAGCACTATCTGGACAAGAAGGCATTTGTAGTAGAGACATACCACAGACCTCTAGTCTACCTTGAGACACAACAAGATCTATCTCATCGCCAGATTTGATGTGCAGAGTGGCAACAATACTTCAACATGACAATTACCTATGTGGGACATAAAAAGCAACTTGCAGATGCATTCACTTGCATGCCAATGGCAAACAATTTGGTGGTAGAGGTTAAGGTTAACCGTGAATTTTGGCTAGAGATTCTAGCTACTACAAAAATTGATCCATAGATTACAAGAGTGCAATCATCCAAAGGCATCACAAGCACCTAAGGACTCACCTTTTTGTGATGGTAGATTATGGATCCCAAATGTCTCAAAATTATGCACCACCATTCTATGTCATGATTGATGTCATGATTTGGCCATTGTAGGTCATGTCGGAGTGGACAAGAACTTGGATGTAGTCCAATGCCATTACTATTGGCCCAAGATGAGCAATGATGTGATGGACTACGTACACAATTGCCTACTCTATCAACAAAACAAAGCTTCTAATCAAGCTCCTGCAAGCTCCTTCAACCTCTCTCCAATCATACACAATGTTGGCAATATGTGAGTATGGATCACGTCTGTGAATTACCCAAGACCACCTCAAGGTTTTACTCCATTGTGGTGTTTGTGGACCGGCTCAGCAAAATGATTCATGTATGCCCTACCACCAAGGATGTGATTGCTCCACAACTAGCTCAATTATACTTAGATGCAGTCTTCTCTCACCATTGCTTGTCTCAAGTACTCATCACCAATAGAGGCACTTAATTCACCAATTTGTTTGGGCAAACACTCTTAAGTTTCTTCAAAACCAAGTTGGCCATGTCCACAGCTTACCACCTACAAACAGATAGACAAACAAAGTGGGCTAATAGCACTATTGAAGACATGTTGCATGGTTTCCCCTTAGAAGAGTAAGAGAGGTAGGACACCCTACTCTCCTTGGTGGAATTTGCTTACAACAATTTGGTGAATGCATCCACCTATGTAACTCCATTCTTCCTCATGTATGGTGAGCATCCCTTCACATCTTCTAGCTTAATGAAGATCCGTCCGATGGCTACCAAGGTTGACACAATCAACACATTTGTTTCTAGAATCCAACAAGGTGTAGAGAGCGCCAAGCACAGATTGTAGATTGCATAAAATTGCCAAATCATCAATGTTAGGGATTAGGTGTGGTTGGCTACAACCAACCAACAATGTGTGGCTGGCACATTAGTTGGCCTTCATAAGCTCAAACCTTGTTTTATTGGGCCTTTTTCTATTCTTTGTCAAGTTGGCGCTATGGCCTATCACCTCAAGCTACCACCACACATGAAAATCCATCCAGTGTTCCATGTTTCCCTACTATGTAAATATGCTTCCCGATTGGGCCACTATCATTCCACACAAGACCTTTGACCTGTTCGACACTCATTGATTGCACGAAGGAATATGAAGTGGAACATATCCTCCAAAAACACATGCGTGGTAATCGCCATCTACGGGTGGACTATTTGGTATAGTGGAAAGGTTATTCCTTCCATGAGGGAACTCAGGAGCTTGCTGCCAATTTGACGCATGCACAGGTGTTGGTACAAGCGTTTGAGCAATAGCTGCACAACGAGTACGTTGCATCTTAAAAGGAGGGAGGTTTGAAATACCAAGAGCTAGCCATATGATCTAGATGTGAAATTTGGTTCTATAACATCTGGAATGATGTTATACATGATGGAAAATTAGATCAGATAGAATTATCACCAAAAGAGTACTTCTACTAATAGGGCAAAAACTGAAATAGACTTGAAAACCTTAGAACCAATAGCTAGACATATAATTTAAAGGTGAGAATTGGTTTGGTAACATCTAGAAGGATGTTAAATATGATGGGCTAAATAGATCAGAAAGAGATATCACCAAAAGGAGATTTCTACTAAAATATGCCAAAAGGGGATTTCTAACCAAAAGGGGATTTCTAACCAAAATATGCCTCAGATATTTGAAGGCACTTTCATAGGCCTAAAAAAATGAATTAGGTCTTGAAAATGTGCAAATCCTCCTCCCCTCCCCTCCCCTCCCCTCCACCAATAAATGAAAGGCCTGGTTTGTCTTGTTGAGAGCTTTCTAATGGTACCTCACCCACGTGATTCTGAGATTCCTATAAGAAGATTCCTTAAAAGATTCCCTCCGGTCAAAGCTTGGTTGACCAACCAGATAGGACCAGGACTGACATGTCACCCATCCAAGTAAGTAATCCAAGGGTGGAGCTTGTTGACATGTCACCTATCCATGTGCCTAATCCTATGGTGGAGCTTCCTTGGAGGAGATCTTCTTTGTCTATATAATAAAGAGAAGGTGCTCCTTTGAGGCATTGGAGGATTAAGTGTGAAATTTATGTTTTCCCTCTTCTCTTGTCCTCAGAGTATTACATTGAGCATATTCAGCTCAACATGGTGGAGGAGAGAGTGGTGACATCTAGATTTGGTAGGGAGACCTCATCCATAGTATTTACTTCTTCCAGAGTGCAGTAGAGTGCACCAGGCCATTTTGGTTTTTGAAAACAAGGTGGACAACCCAAATCTTATGGAGCGAGTGGAGTTGTAGCTAGACCCTTACTTTCATTGTTGGGTCAGCAATAGCCAATGAGTGGTGGTGTTGCTTGTTGGACTTATGGTGGACCTCATCACAGGAGAGAGTGCTCTCAGGGCAGCGCACCCAATACCTCTAGTGCATCATAACTAGCACAAAGACAATGTGAGTATTGCCATAGATATGTTCACACTAGTGATCGGTGCTTTGACCTACACCCATAGTAACAGAGTGGTAGGGCTGCTATGGCAGGTAGTAGAGGAACTCCAGGTCATGGAAGATGAGGTGGTAGACGATCCACACCTAGTAGAGGTGCAATATCGGCTCTTACTTCTGATACAACCATAGCTACTTGCATTGAGCAGTTGGATTAGAGTTTGGCTAGCACGGCCATAGCTCCGAGGAGATTAGATTCGGATGCTGAGGCTTCCACCTCATATGCTAGTGATAGAGACACATTGGATTTCATATGTGGAGCAGCACAAGTAGATGCATCTACCGTAGTGACTAGGAGTGCAGTACGTGCTCCAGAGCCTAGAGGAGCATCAACAGAGTTGGACCCATAGAGAGGAGAGGCTAGTAGACAAGTCAGACTTCCCTAGTCTTTTACACTCTTTGAGGCACTATAAACGTCATCCATGGCTCCTAGATGTTCTAGTGCAGGTGTGGTAGGTGGTGATGGGGTGCATGATGGACTACCTACTAGTCAGCTACCTGCAACTACACAAATTGAGTCTAGCACAATGTTGGGTGCGTTTAAGCTGATTATGCACTTTCCATTATTCTTAACTAATGATATACGTACATTGGGAGTTGACCCAAACCCATTGTTCCAATTGGCTGCCATGCTTTGTGAGAGTATGGATGATGTGGGCCCTACTACCAAAGCAAAGGTGGTTGATAGTGGAGCTAACTTGATTGAAGAGCATAGGATCTACTTAGTGACCAATGGTTTATAGCAAGCAGTAACGGCTAGATTGGAGGAGTTACCAACTAGATTGGCCTTTGAGTGACCATGGTTTACACCTAGGGTTGTCCTGTTGGATAACCAAAGGGGGATTTTTTGGTTAGTGGGACCTTTAGGGAAGGTTTATACACCATAGAGGGTCTGATTAGACTTTGGCGCCTCTTATGTTGGGGAAGAATGTAGTTGTCGGTCTGGAGTTTTAGAAGACTGATGTGGAGAGGTGTCATTTTCAAATCTAGATATCTCTAGGTGATGGCTCTACACAATACATCACATGTGGAGAGTTGGTTGTTCAAATTCAGCCCGGTCATCCAATTGATAGCTCTATGGTGAGAGCTCAAGCCATTGCAACCATAGTTGAGTCGTATGATGTGTTAGTTGTGAGAGCAATGTTATACTCCATGGGTTTCAATATTGACTATTGGGAGGAGATAGCCTCCGATAGACCAGGTTGGCAGTCTAGTAAGGGACAAGTATATTGCCTACTAGTACGCTTCAACAATGGCAGTCTTGGCTCACTACAGTTTGAGACTATGGCGGCATCAACTTTTAGTGATTTTGTTACTTGGCTTGGTGATTTATTGGAGTAGAATGCCCATACAGAGGGTACTATAGTACCAAAGAAGAACACTCAGATTTGAAGCAAGTGTGGGATTGTTCTCTCCACCTTGGATGTTCCTTTGTGGAGTTTAGAGGAGGCATTGCAGTAACATGTAGATCAATTGGTGCAACAGGCTTGGAGTGGAGCCTTTGTACCACTAGGGGACTGGTGTGAGGATGAGCCTCTAGAGTCAATTACCTTAACACCTCTTGATACCACACTCATTGTTTGGTAGTATCCAATAGAGGGAGTATGTTTATTGGAGTTATTTGGTGAGATTAGCACTAGACTAGCTTTGGTATTACAAGCGGGTATAGGAGTACAAAGTTACTTGTATGGGAAGAGAGATGAGATTGCTAGGCAAGTCTCTCTACATCAGGTGGCACACTTGGCCTATTGGTATTCTGAGTTATTATTGATGTTAGTAGTTGTGGGTTACCAAAAGGCCCTACCAGCAAATATTTCCTTATTAGGGGTGAATGATCTAGAGAGACATGGACCCATTCATTTGGTGATTTTTGGGTGGCCATGTCAAGGATATATGTGCTAGCCAAGGTTTTGGTCTTTAGGATCCATATTCTAGTGTGTTTTGGGAGATGTTACGTATACTATGACTTCTCCATGTTCATTAGTCCGTTTCTCCAGCTTACATTTTGGAGAATGTCCCTTTGATGGGTGATTCTCACACCCGAGTGGTAGCAAGTACATATCAGGTCCATTCTTGGATGGGACCTACCATGTTGTTAGATGCAACTAGAGTGGGATCACAAGGTCATTGTCTTTTTTTTGGTGGATAAACCTCTTACAAAGAGAGGTTATATATTGCACTTATGATGAGATTCAACAATTAGACCACATCATTGTTGATGATATCTTGGATGTTGGGCGTCAGTCTTAGATAGTGGTAGTGGTTGATAGGTCACCTATGGTAGGGGTGAACCTAGTTGGACAACCCAGAGCTAATTTTCTCACACTTATGAGTTTCTCAGGCTCTCATGCTTTTTGAGAAGGAGGTCCTGGATTGGTTTGGGCTCACAATTCCAATAGTTGGTGGAGCCCAATGCCAATGAGAGAGAGAAAGCAATGGGTTTTTGCACTAGTATTATTGTTGTTCTAGTAGTGTCAAAGACATCTAGGCGTTAGGTGTTAGGTCAGGCTATAGACTCAAATTGTTTGACCTGGATTGTTAGCCTTGGTTTGGCATAGCAACGTAAGATGCACTTGATAGGCATCAACACCCGGACACTTGTGAGCTTTGTGTCTATTGAGACAATTCAAGCACATGCTGGGGGCAATGGACCAAGTGGACAAGGTATTCTTGGGACACATCCAATGGCTACTAGGGAGAGTGGTCTACTTGGAGTCCATCCAAGTGAGCATAGGCTACTTGGATTACATCCTTGGTCTACTTTGGATGCAATTAGAGGATGTATGGAGCTTGTAGCCAGATAAGAGGGAGTTTTTCACACTAAGGCTAGGACTTCTAGTGATTGAGAGTATGACACTATTCCTCCCAAGGGTCCCAAGGTGTAGCAACCAATCAATATGTCTTCCACTCCTAGATAGTTATAGAGGATACTTGGGAGCCTAATCTTGGACCCAAGCTTATAGGAGAGGAAAGACAGAGGGTTTGGAGGTTCTTGAGTGGCTACACAAGTTGTTTTGCCTTTAGTATGAAGGATTTGGGTGCTCTAAAAGGACTTGGTATATGAATTGAGCTGACTAGTGATACACCAATTTTTTACATCCCTATTGATATAATGACATGGAGAGCGCATTGATTAAGAGTCAAAGTAATGACCTTTTTGAGGCTGGTTTGGTGGAGATTTCACATAGAGAGTATGCATCAACTACATTGATACCAGCCAAGAAAAATATGCATGGCAACTACATAGATAGGCGGATGTGTGGAGATTACCGTCCTATCAATTGACAGACTAGGGCTAATTGGTATACCATGCTTACACTAGAGGAGATCTCCGATACGATTGGGCATGCAAAGGCCTTCAATACTTTGGATCTTTGAGCAAGATATTATCAATTGCCAATTAGAGAGGAGGATAAGTCCAAGACAACATTTTGGGCTATTGATCTTCACAACAAGGATGTGTTATATCAATGGAGGTTCTTACCATTTGGGTTAAAGAATGCTCTTGCCAAGTTCCAAAGGGTCATGGACAGGATCCTAGCTGGATTGGATTTTGGTTGGTGTTATATTGATGATATTTTGGCCTATAACACTATTGTGGAGGAGCATGAGAGATAGTGTTGTTGGAGGTGTTTGAGAGGTTGAGATCTCATGGACTCAAATTACATCTTGGGAAGTGTAGGTTCTTCCATGAGCAGGTTGAATATTTGGGTCACATTATCTACCCTAGAGGACTTGGTGTTCAACAGACCAAGGTGGAAGCTATTGCACGTATTCCTTAGCCTACAAATGTGAGGAGAGTGCAAGCATTCCTTGGGTTGGCAAACGTCTATTGCCGCTATGTTAGAGGATTTAATGCTATTGCTAAGGCTTGGACAAAGCTGACCAAGCTTACATAGGAGTGGTGTTGGGGAGATGACCAGGAGAGAGGTTTTGTAGAGCTCAAGGAGAAGTTGACATCTACTCCTATCTGGAGGAGATTGAGCAGAGGACGACCATTTCAGGTTCACAATGATTGGAGCATGTTGGGGCTTGGAGTAATGCTCACCCAACATGATGATGAGAGGAAGGAGTTTGTGGTGGGCTATGCTAGTTGCTCTAACAATTCAACAAAGGTAAAGTATAGTTTATATGTGTAATACTCCAAGGACAAGAGAAGAGAGAAAACACAGATTTCACACTCAATCATCCGATGCGCCAAAGGAGCACCTTCTCTTTATTATATAGACAAAGAGGATCTATTCCAAGGAAGCTCCACCAAAGGATTAGGCACACAGATAGGTGACATGTTAGCAAGCTCCACCCATGGATTACTTACTTGGATGGGTGACAAGTCGGTCCTGGTCCTATCTGGTTGGTCAAACAAGCTTTGACTAGAGGGAATCTTTTAGGGAATCTTCTTATAGGAATCTCATAATCACGTGGGTGAGGTACCATTGGAAAGCTCTCAACAAGAAAAACTAGGAGGGAGGGAAGGCCAACCTTTCTTTCATTAAGAAGGGGGGGGGGACTTGCATGTTTTTGAGGCCTAATTCATCTATTTAGGCCTCCAAAATTGCCTTTAAAGATTTCAAGCATATTTTGGTTCCTCTTGTATTAGTAGAAGTCCCCTTTTGGTGATATCTCTTTTTGATTTGTTTAATCCATCATGTGTAACATCCTTCCAAATGTTACCAAACCAATTTTCACCTTTAAATCATATGTCTAGCTATTGGTTCTAAAGTTTTTAAGTCTATTTTGGTTTCTACCCTATTAGTAGAAGTACTCTTTTGGTGATACTTCTATCTGATCTATTTTGAACATCATGTATAACATCATTCCAGATGTTACCAAACCAAATTTCACATCTAGATCATATGGCTAGCTCTTAGTATTACAATATGAGGGAGAGTGCTTGGCAGCAGTATGTGTACATTTCTGATGCACATTTTTGATGTTATTTATTTGGTAATCCCTTTACTTTCATCATTGATCATAAACCATTGAAGTGCTTGATGGATTCTGACAAGCTTTCAAGGAAGCTTGCACGATGGGCTTTGATTTTACACGAGTATGATTTCACAAGTATTCACAGACGTGGGGTGGTGAACCGTGATGCAGATGGGTTGAGTAGAAACCCATGTCCTAGCCAACAAGATCAGACCGGAGCACTTTGGCATGGTGAGATAGATGAGGAGATGGTGCCAGATTGGCATGCATTTGCCTTTCTTTGTATAAATTTTACGCTCTTAGCACATACAAGAGGAGTTATTGAGGTCACAAATCCAAAGAGTGGAGATAATGGTATAGTTCAATGAGACATTCATAATGATGTCTTAGTGATGGACTATCTTTGCATTGGTGTTGTGGGTGGCACAGGTAGGGCCAAGGAGAGATTGTGTTCTTCAACAAACTAGGTGGTTCAATTGGAGGGAAGACACCTTCTTTGTGTATGGGAGGATGGTAGAGTGAGAGTAGTACCACTTCCACCTCAAAGACCACAGTTGGTTTTTCATGCTCAGGAGGAGCTAGGACATTTTGGAGTAAAGCATACATGTAGCTTACTCCAAAGTCATTATTGGTGGCACAGTATGCAAACCAATGTATAGAGGTTTGTTGCCAGATGTGTGGTTTGTGACCAAGTTAGAGCATCATTTAATGCTCATAAGCCAAAGTTACACCCATTACCTATCATGGGATTGGGTTACCGTTGGAGTTTGGACTTTGCTGGACCTTTACCATTGATTGTGAGACATCATTGGTAAATTTTGGTGATGGTGGTGCAATCTCCAAGTGGATTGAGTTGGTGGTATTTCCTAACATGTCCAATGAAGGGATAGCTTACTTGTTCCTGGATCAAGTTCTTAGTCATTTTGGTGCACCAACTGAGGTTTTGACTGATTAGGGCACATAATTCTTGAGGGAGTTTCAGGTCTTGTATGACAAGGCTTTGATTGATCATCATAGTACCTCTCAACATCACTTTGAGGCAAATGGCTTAGCAGAGAGAGTGGTTCAAATAGTGAAGAAAGGATTGCGGAAGTATGGTTTGCAAAGATGCCACTTGGGAGATTGGGATCTCTAGTTACCGTGGCTGGCCATGGGTTATTGATTCAGCTAGCAAGCCTCCTTAACATCCTTCTCTCCTTACTTTCTACTTTATGGACAAGATCCAAATTTACCTATAGCCATTTGTTGAGATGCTATCGTAGTGTTGGACGTGGATAATCCAGATGTATGGATGAGTGCATATTCTCAATGGGAAGAGATCTTTTGAAGAGTGATGCCAATGGCCCTTGAGAACTTAGTGATTGCTCAACATAAGGATACCTTATACTATGCAACCATTTGAGGAGGAGGTTATAGACCCTCAATCCGTCAATTTCATCTAATGACTATGTATATCTATAATAGACAACACCAATGACACTTGATGTTTCTACATGCCGCACTATCTTGAGAGTGCACAAGGTTTTGCCATCTGGAGTCCTTGTTTTGGAAGGATGTGATGGTGTTGTTTGGAAGGATCATGTGCACAATTGTGCGTCATGCCGCCTCCCAAACATTGATGGTACTATGGACCCAAGCTTGGCACTTGTACATGTAGGCTTGCAATGTATGTTATGTGGCTCTTTTGGTGGAACTGCTACTATGTTAGTGTGTGATAGCTGTTTGAGAGGATGGCATATGGCATGTATGACTCCTCCCCTCATGGTGGTTCCTCAAGGAAGGTAGTTATGTCCTAGATGTACTTGATCTATAGCTAGCTCATCCTTTATATGGTATAGATTGCAGATAGGCGACTAACAATGAGGCTCAATAGCACCTAGCCTCTTGATATTTTGCCCACCATAAGGTATACCATATACTTGGAGTTGATGGCTATCTGGAGTTAGAAGGACCTAACTCCTAGCTAGGATGGTGATTGTGGTACTTTAGAGTCCATGTATGACTAATGTGTGAGTTGTGCTTCTATAGTGTGTGATGTTGACAATGATGTATGTTGTGTGGCCATGTATATACGCATGACAACCTATAGAACAACCCACTTTAGGTGGATATCTAAGAGTGCTCTAATGCCTAAAGTTATAGCCTCACAATCTCTATGTGTAGCAATTCAAAACTGGTGTGGATTGAGGTGCTATTGGAAATGAGAATGATTTTAAAGAACAATAGTAATAATATAGCTAACAAAATGCAAAAAGACCTCACTAACAGCCATTAGTCTATTGCGTGATGAAGAAGGATATGGGTTGAGTTGGGTTGGGTGGAGTGGGGTGGGAGGAAGGAGGGTCTAATGCCCCATTAAATCCTTCTTCATCATGAGAAGTAAGCTACCATCTAAGATTTGACCAATTGATAGAAGAATCTCTCTCTTTGCTATTGCTACAACCACCTAAAATAGCTCAATAAAATCACTGAAGGGATCATATGCCTAAAAGAAATCTCTAGGATGCACATATATTATCCTTGACAAGCCTCTTGAAGAGAAGTGTGGGACAATGCACAAGTCCTGTGCAAAGAGAGATCTATCAAGACATAAAAGTTGCTCAAATTATTAGTTTAAGACTTCTAATGGTACTCCCTCTCTTGCTACAAGATGTAATAAGCATAAAAAAGAGATAGTCTTATCAGTAGGACTACCTAAAGACAAAGGGTATAGTGCTCACATTGCTCTACTAATATTCTCTTCCTTGATCCAATATTCTATACCATTGTAATCAGGTAGAATTTGTAGTATCATGTGATTGAACCTATTTCTTGTAACATGCCATTCAAACATACTGCTCTTTGTAGGGTAGCCCAATCCCTTGCTCGAAATCTGCAAAATCTAGCAACCACCTCTCTTTACCCTACATACTCCCCTCTAGTATAACAAAGACACCATAGTGGAAATAAGAACCAAGTTAACTCATCCATGGGATCATGAGCTAATCAATCAAATGGTAAGCAAAAAGCCTATCTAGCCTCATCATGAAGTGTATGAGGAAGCCTATGGGATATGCTTGGACAAGGGAAACTAATCTCAAATGACCCCAAAAACAACCCACTTGAGATACTAAACATTCTAATGACTTGATCGGTATCCCCGAAGGAGTCAACAAAATGATAGACAAAGCATGTGTAATCTTGAGTGTCAATGATCTTGTTGTGATTCCTCACCTCACGTGAACATCCCAAGTAGTCCAATCATAGTGCTTGTGCATCTTCACCACGTGGATCTTTACCTTTACAAGGGAAAGAGTTGGTGACATAACGAGCATGGTGTATCCCGAGCCGTTCTAGGCAGCCTCACATAGAAAAGTGAGGCCATAGCTAGTATAAGAATAAGATAGTAACATGTGATATGCCTCTTCATGCCTCTCTATACCTACAAAAACCACAACACACTCACATGAATAAATACTACCTCTCAAAACCCTAAAATAATAAACTCTCAAATTTTCAATTTATATCTCATTCAATCTAAATTCCAATAAAATTGAAATATAAAAACCAGTATCCATCACTCTCATTATGAATTAATGAGACCTAAATGTCTTCCTATCATTTTATTGGATTATACATTGCTTTCAATTTAAATACCAATGGAACCAAAATAAATAAATAAATAAAACTTATTCTCTCATGTGATATAGGCTAGTGTAGCCCCAAAAGTTCAAAACTTTCTGCTCATTTCTCTCCTCTCCCCCTCGACACCCCTCCCAATCTCTCTTAGAGGATCTTTGCGGGAATGAAACAAGTGAATGTGCAGGAATATTCTCGAATAGAAATTATTCCTGAAAGTTGTAGGAGAGTAGTAGAATCTGGCACATCCCATGTCTACAGGTCTTCCTTCGTTTTTTTACGCGGTCGCCTTTCTTTTCAGGTCTTCCGATTGAACAGTACTATGGAACCAGCAGAAACACCAGAGAACAGAAGAGGGAGATTTTTGGAGCATCTATCTATTATCTGTGTACAAATTCGTTGATTGTGATGAATTTGAACATAGTGTTATACGATTCCACTGGCGGCCGCCGCCTACTACCATGGTAAGGTCAAGAGGAAAGGAAAATGTTGGATTGAGCATCGAACGGTGTCATGGTCTTGCAGTGTTGGTATATGCGAGTCCACTCCAAACATGCATGGTACCTCCACAATTGCACGCCTTTCCTTCTTCCCTTTTCGTGAAAGTCGCCGCTAAGTCAGGAAATTCGAACACTGTTCGAACAACAGAAATGTAATTCTGACAACAGTAAGCGTGCTATTATGTTCCCTATTTGCGCATGATCAGATTCAGGAAGGGAGTTTATATCTGCAACACTGGGAGATGGAAGCGCCATCTCGTTTTAGTTAGTGATTACTAATTCGAGAACTTGGACTCGACGACAAAATGCAAGACATAGCAAACAGCTATCCCCCTATTTTCTTACTTGATTCGTGGTTAGAAGTAGCGCGTCGTACAGAATGGGCCTGGAAGAAGTCCAAAGAAGGAGGAAGATTATATCTTACTTACAGACGATGATCTCATTTGGCCCTGTCAAAGATGGAAAAGTACAGCATTGGATCTCGACAACGGGGTAGTTAGATTGGAGCAAACAACCTCCCCACCAGTGAAAGGAGACCCTAAAAGGAAAAGGAAAGGATCACGACCATGTCTTGTAAGGAAGCTCACACCCGGAAGGATTGAAGAGATTGTTAGGCCCAACCCAATCTAATGGGACAAATACCGTCATCATGTAATCATTCGTATTTGCATTCGATCATCAGACCCACTACGATAACGAGCATACGGTTTGTGGCCTTGAGTATACCCCCAGAAGACCGAAAGAAGATCTCCCACCCTTGTACGTCCCTTCCTACATTCCCTCTCGCATACCTCCTATCTAACGTCGTGCCTCTAGCAGCGTCAAGTGCCTCCGGAAAGGGCACCCTTGTACCAATTATTTACAGTTGATTTTATCTGATTCTCAGGCCATCCAGCATTTTGCTGAGCTTTATCTGGAGACTTTCCAATCGTACTTTCCTGGCCGATTTCTAGATCGATAAAAGTTCCCTCCCCCAACAGAAAGATGCATGAGTCTCTCTACGAGATCTGTCCTTGAGACCGTAGCTTCCGTTTTATTTACAACAGTCGCCATCAGGTTTGGTGCGAATTCCCGACGAGTCCTTGCGCTGTCAGCCCCTCGGATCGACCAAAGCAGAGGGTTGAGAAGATCAAAGTGCGCAATCTTAACGGCTCCCTCACCTTACCAACACGATACAATACAGTAGTATAAACATCCCTGAGATTTCAGGGGCCTCCTCTCAACGTCAATCTGACAACATTAATTACCCCACGTTGCACGTCAATGTGTTAACCAGTAGCGCTTGAATCAAACTCCCTGATTTGCATTTTCCATTATTATTTAATCAATCAAAACTGGAAAGATCCTTTTATTAGTCTTTGAGGGGAATAGCCTGACATATGTTTTAGGAGAATTTCCTATTCACTTTGACATTTCTGTGTCCTTCTAGGTAATAGTTATAGTTATAATTAATCTTCTTGAGTCTCTCCTTCGTATTTCTGTAACAATGAGAGTGGATGAGTATCCTCTTATCCAAGGCGAATGAGGAGGCAATGTTTGAGATGAAAGGTTCACCTGCCCGATGATTGCGATGTTTGCATAGAAAGGTTCACCTGTTGCAAAATTACTATGCTATAAGTGGAATACTGCGGCGAGAGGCGACAAGACGGATCGACTCGATGGGAAGACACATTGAACCGTACAAGGATAACCCTAAGAGGTAAAATAGGATTAAAACCAATTTTACCTCTTACCTGTTTTAGAGAAACCCATGTGGAATATTGTTGTTCTCCCATGACAACCACAAATGGCGGCAGAAGTGCAAGATGCTTGTTGAAGAAGATCAGGGGTCGCCTTTTCATCTTGTTGAAGAAGATCAGGGGCCCATGGATCCAGGTGGAACCATGATTACTATTTTCCTCGCGGGTTAACTAAATTTGGAGGTAGCCCGCTCTCTCTCTCTCTTGACACTGTACGTAGCCAACTCGAAGACGCAACTTTGACGAGCGACGGATGCAGGACCGTCTCTTCCTCTTGATCAATGAGAGGCCACCTAGTGCATGGCCGGGAGAGTGAGAGAAACAGGACCTGGACTACCGTCTCTGGTGGGCCCGCGCGACGGCCACAGTCAAACGACAATACGCGCCGTCACTTGGCGAAGTGGTGGAGATGCCACGACCATGGCAGCCTTGGTTTAGAGAATTTACTGTAACGGGTTAGAAATAAGACAGTACAGTAGGGAGGGGAGAGGCCATTTCGGGCTAGGCAATACAGCGGAGGCATTTCTCGCGCAAACCAGGGTTAACAGATTAAACTTTAGCTTTAGTTAGTTGGTACTATACAAACGTTGAGTAGAAGGATGAGATTTAACTCGACATAGTTTTACCGGGTTTTAACTAAAGTGATACAACAAAAGGTTAACTCTGGTTTGCGGCAACCCTTTCTGCAGAAAACTATTGCGCGGAAATGGACCCAACCAGCTGGATGGTACAGGAAACAGGTAACTCAGTAGGTGCACGGTAGGTATTTATCGAGAGTAATTACACGTACTTATAGTAATAAATCGTGCCTCGTGAAGTGGAGCTGTTGCTCTGGATGGAACTTGTACTAAATTCCTGCATCGAGGCTAGTTCAGGTCGAGAGAGGAGGGGACGAGAAGAAGAAGTAGAAGAGGAGCGGTGAGGAGTAGAGGAGGAGTGAGTGTCTGTCCGTCTGTTGACGATATGGCTGGTCCTGGCCCTGACGCTGTCACT
Source organism: Lunularia cruciata (assembly GCA_948567375.1). Lineage (NCBI taxonomy): Eukaryota > Viridiplantae > Streptophyta > Marchantiopsida > Lunulariales > Lunulariaceae > Lunularia > Lunularia cruciata. The sequence continues at coordinate 54,677,320 of OX419755.1, read as the reverse complement.
GCAGGGTGCAACTTCGCTGCCCACGCTTCGTCGTCTTTGGATGCTGTTTGTTCGAGGCATCCATCTCCTCCTGCTGCTGTTGCTGCTGCCCTTGGTGAGTGAGAGAGTGTGTGGTGATGTCGAGCGCCAATGAGTGGAAGAGAGGAGTGGGCTTCTGTCTGCAGGGATCGAGGGAGGCGAAAAAGATGGTGATGAGCTTCCAGAGCTACACACGAGAGAAGGAGAAACTACTGTGAATGAAGCTCACGTATGTCAGGGAAGGGGAGGAAGGAGAAGAAGATTCGTGGACAATGTTTTTTGGTCCATCTGGTTTCAAGACGTCTATTCCTGAAGCGTTTGCATTGACAGCATAGTTGTGAAGACGGCTACCCAGCGCGTTGACGGAGGGTGGAGTAACGTCTGGGGAAAATACCGGAGCAGGGCATTGAAGACAGAACTGTTTATTAGTCGGAATCGTTGGAAGGGCCAGCATGGTGAGTTCTTCTCTTTTCATCGTATTTTGACTCTGAGTTGACGTTAATTGAGTCAGAATCTCCCGGGCTAGCATGATCGTCAGTTCACCATGCCGGCTGATTCCTACTTAAAACAGATGACCCTCGAATTATCAAGTGGGGCGTTTGGAGCTGTTTCTGGCAATTTCATGGACAGGAAAGGAGAGGTTTTACCTCGGTTATTACTTGTCTCTTCGTTATACTTTCTCATGAATGCGTCGGGATACTCGTGTTACTCGCGCATACATTTTTCCGGCACAGGCTTCCTACCTAGCCACATTGTTGTTCGTGTTATCGACTGTCTAGGTTGTGATAGGGTTTGCAAATATAGAAGGTATTTTCTCTCGTCTCCAGCAGAGTTCAGGGGAATATCTCAAGTGCCTTAGTCTTGTCTTTGCACTCCCGTCTGCTAAATCGTCTGCCAATTCCATTTGCAAGTACTGCAATTTTCGTTCAACTGGTGAGTAAATGGCCATTATTGTTCCCTCCACTTTCTCGATGTTCAATTTAGACATTCGCAGTCTGATTCTGCTCCGGGTTGATGGCTATTCACAGGAATATAGAGATTCGCCTGATCGTCCCCCTGTTATTCGTCCACCACCGATGATCGACAGGGCTACCGGACAACCCGTCCGTCCTCCAACTTCTCCGATTCAACGTGCGTGGCCGAGAAATCCAAGGTATCCGTCCAGCCCTGGCTATGGTCGTTATTCTCCTGATTACCCCGATGAAGGTCCTCGACGATTCCTTGGAGACAGTCCTCCCTACGGAACTCTTCCGCCTCCGCCACCTCCCCCAGGCTTCTGGGATGAATCTCCTCGGAGAAACTCAGTTGGAAGCCCTTCTGACTTATATCCAGATGGTCTTCCACCGCCTGGTTACCGTGATACGTATCCGGATGGCCCTCCGCCTCCAGATTTTCGTGGGGATGACAGTCCGCGTTATCGGTACCATTCCCCTCCATCTCCTGGATACGCGGACGAGGGTCCCCGAAGATTTGCTGGAAGCCCCCTGATGCGGCAAGCTCCCAGAGATGGTGCCCTACGTAGATTCGAAACAGAGAGCCCACCCCATCGATATATGGATGAAAGTCCCCGGAGATTCGCAGATGGACTTTCCCCTCATCACTACTTGGAAGGGCCAGAAGGATACGGGAACTCCCCGCATCGACATCTGGATGGCACCCCTCATAGGTCTCCTCAGCGATACTTGGAAGCTCCTCCTCCACATGATAGTCCTCCGGGATATATTGACGACGGGATCCGAAGGTTTGCTGGTGGCAGTACTCCTCCAAGACTACCAGCAGACGACGTTGTTGCTCGGCGTGATACTGGTGGCAGGACTCCCCCGAGGTTCACTGATTCTCCACCCGTCCGAAGACTTCCTGCTGGTAGTACCCCACCGCCCCCATTTATCGAGTCAACCCGAGGATACGCAGACGACATTCAACCACGCAAGTTTTCAAGAGGTAACAATCCAGCAGCAAGTCCACCTCCTCCTGGATATCCAGAAGGAAGTCCAAACAGATACACGCCTCCTCGTGCTTCCCCTCTCCCTCCAGCTGGATATCCAAACGTCAGTCCTAGGAGAACTCCACCACGGACATACGATGGACCTGTGCAAAGGTATGACGCAGCTCCGAATCCTCCTCAGAGAAATCGCTTTGAAAATTCACCAACTCGGCAGTCTGCTGCACAAGTCGCGTTCACAGCAAATTCATTCCCACCTGTTTATGCTGGGGAAAATTTGCCTCCAAGGAATCCCGATGGCACCACTCCGAATGTACGTCTCGGCGGTCGTCCTATTGAGGCCAGTCCTCCTAGGCATCTGCGTCGTCCGAGTGCTTCTACACCAGCCCCCGGCCGAGACAATCTTGATCAGCCTGCTGCCGCACCACCCTCCGCTGGAGTTCCCAATTTTGCGCATGCCTTCCGCAAGGAGGACTTAAATTTCCGGATACCGCTGCCTCGTCGGTATGCTGATGGTTACAAGGTCACCACACCTCCAAGAGACTTCACCATTCCACCACGAGTTAATCCGGACGACACGATCTACACTGCTAATGTTGTTCCTATTTTTATCGAGGACAGGCTAAAGGTTTGTTTCCTCAACCCGGGATTTTTCATCAAGTGATTGTTTGATTAAGACGATTGGGTGAAGTCACTAAAAACCATGGCTTACAGTAAAACTGACGGTGAGCCATATGGTTAGAAAAACATTGCTGTTCGTCGTCCAAGAAGTGGTTATCTACCACTTCTGAGAGGAGGTGATACCTACGTATTGATGGAGCAAGATAACCCTGATAATTTGATGAATAATCTAATGAAGCTGAACTCTTCTGATAGAAAAGATAAGCTAACCTTCGTGCCACCACCTGAAAGGTGATTTGAAATTCTCTTTGCCTGTTGAGATTTCTTCTCGTTTGAAGACCTACCTTAGCGTGTCGGAAGTACCAATCCAGGCCGGAGTGATGTGTCAGATTTCCGCCGGTGCCGTGCATTGTCTGTGATTCTGTATGCGCTGACCAACTCAGACAGACTAAGAGATTCAAAGTTGAGCAACCCTCTGCAGGATCAAACTCCTCGTCAAGGAAATCCTGGAAGAGCGCCGGGCGGCGGTTGGAAGGACATGTGGGCGGCGGTTGTTTTTGTACTGCACTTGGGAGGACTCGCAGCGGTGAGCCTTGTTTATGGTCTCAAGGCAATTACGAGTACTATCGAAAATTTCAACAATCCCAATGCATTCCGAATTATTGATTGGTTTCCTCAGCTGTGCGCCGCGGGTATTACGGGAGCAGTATTTTCCTGCATCTGGCAGATGCTCTTCAGGATCGCCCCTGTAGGAATGATACTATTCACAATATGGGCCGGTGCTTTTGCGATGAGTATTCTGGGTATCGTCTTGATCGCGACAGGGGAGACAACCGGACTTGTTGGGCTGGCATTCTTCTTCGCTGGATTGTCACAGTGTCTCTACGCATTTGTAGTTCGAAACAGGTCAGAAATCTCAGACTTCAGTGATATCTGAACTTGAAGAGTGTATGATGTGAATTTGTTTGGAAACTACTACTACTGATGGCGATACTGACCGCACTCGTCAAGGCTGAATCCACATGCCAAGCTGACTCCATGTGGCTGTACGGAATTATACCGACCCTCGCTCATTCCTAGCTGCACAAGACTAATTCACTCTCCTGCTTTGCGTAGCTTCTTCCTTCAGACACGAAGCGGGGCGTTTCGTTTTATCTGCTTGCTTTGTTTCTTTTTCAGAACTGTTAGTTTGTTGCCTATGTCAGGACGTTCAAGACCATACCCAGCTGACTTAACTGTAAACCAGGTCTGAAACCAGTTTGAACCAGTCTCTCCAGAACCGGAGTCTTCAACATTTAATGGATCCGCATGCGAACCTAAAAGGCCTCAAACATAGTGAAAGACGAATTCTGTATTGCAACTAGATCAGAAGTAACGGAAAGTTCCTTGCCTATTACAGGATACCATTTGCTGGCGAGCTGCTCAGGAAGGTTATATCAATTCTGAATCGATACCCATCTACATACATCGTGTCCTACTTCGGGGTGTTGGTAGGCTGTTGCTGGACTACGCTTTGGATATTTGGAGTATCCGGTATCGCCAAGAGACCGTATCATTCGTTCATAATTGTGGGATATGTGGCGAGCTTCGTATGGACCATGCAAGTTCTGCGGAATCTCATCCGAGTGGCCGTTGCAGGAACTGTCTCCCAGTACTATTACAATCCAGTCACCATGGAACCTATGCCAACAATGGTTGCACTTCTTAAAGCCTGCACTCTATCACTGGGAACCATCTGTTTTGGCTCTTTGACTGTTCCACTCATTGAAGTTCCTTGCCATGTGGTGAGTGAAGGCTTGGCTTCAGTCAAATTTATGGAGAGTGCTCGCTTTAAAGTTCTATTTGTTGTTTCCTAGCTTGTATGTTAGTACCTGGTTTCTAAGTTCAGGTCTTCTTGTTGTTCATCTGTGTTCTAAATTTGTCTTATCTGTGGTGCAGCTGCGTAGAATTAATGCTCAAGGAGGACAAAGCGAGTTCTTGTTCTCCTGCGTGACATGTTTCCTGCACTGTTTTGAGGGCTTAATTCGGTACTTCAACAAATGGGCTTATATTCAGGTGGCTTGAACTCTCAGATTTTTGTTGGATTGTGTTACTGAGTTGTAAGGTCGTTTGTTTTATTTCTTCGGTTTTTGAGAACTAGTGAGACCTACTTTTGTAATCTCCTCCACCCAGGCGAGTTGAATGTTCTCCTTGAATCGTTCATGAACCATCTTTAGTTGGTCTTAGCATGGTCTGCAGCAGAGTAGAAAAGAAAGTGTTTTATGTTTCAGATATATACAGGTTCATAACCCAGAAAATTCAGAAATCTACCTATCTGCCCTGTTTAAGTACTCTACAGGTATTCACACTAGTTTGATTCTGCAAATTACGGGAAATTAAAGACGGAATCCAACTCTTTCTAGGATCGGTGAAGGAACTCTCTACAAGCAGGATTTTAGTAGCTAGACTTCTACATATATTAGGCCAGAAAACCTATGCTCTGTTTGCCATATTTGACTTTAATTCAGGGTCGCAGGGACCTGGTCCTTCTCTAATAAAAAAGAAAAGTTTGCGGGGTTAAATGCTTGTTGTGGATTCCTGCAGGTTGCAATTTACAGCAAACCATTTGTGAGAGCATCCAAGGACACTTGGGATATGTTACGTGGACAAGACGTGGATTGTCTGATCCACGATGATCTAATTGGTTCTATCATGCTCATATCATGTAGCGTGGGAGGTTCTCTAAGTGCCCTAGTTGGAGGAATCTGGACTTTTGTGGCCCATAAAAGTCTGACAATTGGAATAGCAATTGTGTCTTTCTTTATAGGTTTCTCATTTGTAAGTGCTCTCGCCACTCTCCGTTTTGAATATTAGCTTGTGGCTCAAATACTAATATATTCTCCTCATTCGAGTATCATTCATCCTCTGATTTAGTGTTTCTTTTCTCTCAGACGTACCTCACTCTGGCGGTTTACGAAAGTGGAGTAGCTACTTACTACGTGCTGTTTGCTGAGGACCCTGATTCCCTACAAAGACATGATGGACCTCTTTATGAAAAGATGTGGGTGCGGCAGATGTATTTGAACCCAGAAGCTTACTCAAACCCAAACCCTGAAGTCCTAACGTAAAGTTTCCTACTTCGCAACAAATAATGTCCACAGCACAAGTGTGGTTCAAGTGGCGGCGTTGACATGCTATTTACCTGAGAATGGAAGCCCAACAGCTTGCCTTGCAAACGACACTTCGGATTGTGGGCAGCAGCTACTGAGCGACAAATTTTCTTCGTATTATTAATGGGGAGACTTTTAACTCCCACTTAGAGTAGAGCATCAAGAGGGACAGGATTGAAAGAATGCAGTGTCTTGATGCATTTGTGCAGTATACTTTCATGAGCTTATGGTCTTTGAAGGCCAAAGCCATGATTAATTTTGCAGGAAGTTTAGATAACAACTTGGATGTTGATTGTTGAGCGATAGTGGACCTCTTTGGAGATTGATTGAGGATTGGAGGGCGTTGATATCCAGTTAGATGGAGAGCTATTACAGCTAGCAAGATCTGTACATAAAGGAAACAGATTTTTTCAAATCTTGTGCTTCTATCTGAATGAGTAGCGAAAATCGCAAAGATGTGAGTAACAATGAGCTTGTGAATACGTTGTTCTTTGGCTGGTGTCAGTGGCCACAATGCAGGTTAATCATTTACCTTCCTCTTGGAAGTAAAACTCATTTTCACACGGATTCCACCTGATGCAGAACAGTCGTTACGGGAGTCGGTAGTCCTCGAATGTGGAGAAAGCATTGTCGAGGAATATACCTAGTGTTCTTGAGATACTAGGTTTTGTAGTCTCCACAGCATATGCGAATGTTGGTTACTTCGTTCCCGAAACTATGCGAATTTTGTCATCGTTAAGACAGCTTTGTTCCCGGAACTATTCATGATTCAAGGTGACCAAACGCGAAAGATATCAAGGCACTACTCCCTTGAAAGGACGCTTCTGTTGAATCTGTACGCTATAACACGCAGAATTCCGTGCGAATTACAGGTGCCTATGTATGATTAACCACCTTGCACTCTAAAAGCGCTTATGAAGTCACAATGAATCCTTGCAGACCTGCAATGAAAGTTCAACTTCTTTTCGCCTTCTACTTACTTTGGAATCATCTTGTTTTAAAGCATGTCAGGATATCTCGTAACCTCAGCGCCGCTTCTTCTCACTTTGGAATCATGTTGTGACTAGGGTACGCCCGCTCGCATGAATGTACGGGGCAGAAAAGGCAGATGATGAAGACATGCAGAGAAAAAACCTACGAAGATATGCATAAGGGGGTCTCAATAGTAAGTATACAACTATCCGGAGATTCCCACAAGGAATTTTATGGGATACCCCTAAGATTTTACGGAATTTTATGGGCATTGGATTGTATTCCGTCAAAATATTTGCCGGAAGAATGTGACGTGTGACTTTCTAATTGTTATTTGAGTTACATGGATATCAAATAAACGTTAAAATGTGATGTCAGGGGTTCAAAATTCAAATTCGCAGAGTCTTGGCTTGTCCTCCTTGTGCTTGGTGTGCTTGCTTGTGATGCTTGCTCATTGATTCTAATGTAGATAGAGGATTAGATGATTGAGTGATTTTGAGTTGCTCGGTTCGTTTTCTCATCTAGTGCTCGATTGCAAAGTGAGGGCTCGTGTAATCAGGTGAGAGCCTTGGTGGTAGGATGCCATATATTAGTGATAGTCGGAAATTGAGTAGGAATATTGTAAAATTGGTTGAATGTTTTCTTAGAGTATAGATTTTTGATGAATGGAGCTCTCATGATGAATGGAACCTTAAGGATGAATGGAACGGTGAGGAAAGCACTTTAGATATATTATTAAAGTGGTGGAAATCGCTAAATCGGCAGAAGTATCTACTACCTAGATTGCATGTTACTTGGTCTTAGGAATTTGTTTTAAAGTATTTTGAAGATTTGGATGCTGGAGCCTTTAGACAGCTAACCAGTATGGATTCAGAATCATACACTTGTGGATATTATAAAAGTGCATCCAATTTTTCGAAAAATACATCGGAGAAACTAAACTCTTGTGTGGATTCCAAGCACCATCGCCATTGTGTCCAACGGCGACGGTGCTTGGGTAGTTAGGGGACTGAATACTTGGAGCATTAGTGTAGGATACACCATTTTATTCATAAAGAGTAATATCTGCCATTTTATACTCATGAAGGAAGTGGATTAGCCGGACAAGGAAGAGTGCCTTAGAATTTCCTCTGTATTTACTCAAAAAGGGATCCATGAGTACATAGGTCTTGTCAATGAAATCGCTTTTCCTTTAGCACAACGACCGACAATAGACTGAGTATTATCTTACAAGCGGAAAGGATCATATTCCATCAATGGTCATCTATGAAGACAAGAGCATTATATGACATGTTTGAACAAATCTCCCTTGTGAGCAGATTTGAATAACAAGAAACATACCACATTTGAACAAAATCAATATCTACTCGGTGACTCAAGCTATGTTCCAACAATCTCGTGCCCTCTTTCAAATAGACACGAACTGAAGAAAAACACCTTTTCAGCAAATATGTGGTTAGAACAAGAGTATTGAATGAACATAATATTGGAGTTTTGAAAGCACGTTGGCATTTGCTTGGGGAATTAATGGTATAATAAAAAATCTGGGGAGAAATGCATATATTTTTAACATTGATTAGTGGATGTTTTATTTTGCATAATTTCTTGATTTTTTGTCAGGAGAGAATGGTGATTTTGGAGGGAAGTAGAAGGTTTAGACCAAGGTCTTATGTTGGAGCTTGAGCAAAGCAAAGAAGAGACTAGAAGTGTGGTGATGCAGTATTGTCTTTCTTCCCATAGGCAATTAAGTGGTTTTCTTAATCTACAATAATTTTTAAAATAGGTTTCCTTACTAATATTAAAAAAATGATCATTTTGCATAATTTTAAAAATCTTGAATTTATATTGAGTCTCCGTTGGGATAAGTTGGAAAACATTGATCTATGGTAGAAGATATTTTTATGCGCTCAGATATACATTCTTGCAAGGGTAAGTCTATGCATGTTTGTGCTAGTATACATTGGGTTGGGATGGGATGAATTATTGGATGTTAGTTGCTCTAATTAGAATAAATAAATACAAGTCCATATGGAGTATGGAGTACATTGGTATGTGTTTGGAGTTGTTGTCATTGGGCCTATGATTTTGATGATGCATACATTTTGAGAATATTCAATTTTTAGTAGGAATATCTAAAGAGTCACATTGAAAGGTCGTGTTCAGTAGTATATCAAGAAAAATTATGTTAGTGGTGTTTTGTGAGATTCATAGTTCTTAATGAGAGAAATTCTTTGTGTCAATTGTCATCAAAAGAGTTTAGGGAATTTTGTATCAGACAGAGTTCAAGTCAAAGAAATTTTTGGGAAAGGAAACTTGAGTGCACAAAGAGAGGAGTTTGACAAATTGTGGAAGTTTGAGTTGTGTGGACATTGACAAGCAAGCATGATTTGATTTTGAATTGCATGGAGGAAAGAGAGACCATGGAATAATTTTCATAGAAAGCAAGGTTCAAAAGTGAGAGATTTTCAAAGCTTAGGTGGAGGAAAGAAAGTTCAGGGTTTGGGAGTTTGAAGGAAGAGTGGAAGTTTGAGTTGAGTGGACACTAACAAGCAAGCAAGGTGTAATACCAAGAGCTAGCCATATGATCTAGATGTGAAATTCTGTTTGGTAACATCTAGAATGATGTTATACATGATGGAAAAAATAGATCAGACAGAAGTATCACCAAAAAAGTACTTCTACTAATAGTGCAAAAATTGAAATAGACTTGAAAACCTTAGAACCAATAGCTAGACATATGATTTAAAGGGGAAAATTAGTTTGGTAACATCTAGAAGGATGTTACACATGATAGAATAATAGATTAGAAAGAGGTATCACCAAAAGGGGACTTCTACTAATAGAGTAGGAACCAAAATATGCTTGAAATCTTCAAAGGCAATTTTGGAGGCCTAAACGGGTGAATTAGGCCTAAAAAATGTGCAAATGCTAACTCCTTCTCCACCCCCTCCCCCCATTTGAAAGAAAGGTTTGTTGTCAAGAGCTTTCCAACGGTACCTCACCCACACAATTCTGAGATTCCTATAGGAAGATTCATTAAAAGATTCACTCCGGTTAAAGCTTGTTTGACCAACCAGATAGGACCAGGACCAACATGTCACCCATCCAAGTAAGTAACCCAAGAGTGGAGCTTGCTGACATGTCAACTATCTATTTGCCTAATCCTATGGTGCGACTTCCTTGGAGGAGATCCTCTTTGTCTATATAATAAGGAGAAGGTGTTTCTTTGGGGCATCGGAGTTTTGAGTGTGAAACTTGTGTTTGTGCATCTATGTTTCCCTGCTATCTTGGCAATATTACATGGTATCAGAGCAGGTGTTTCAATCCAAGAGAGTGGATCACCCCACTTGGAAGAACATGAGCTATTGAGACTGAGTAATTTTAGAGTGAAAACCCACACAGAAATTGATAGGATGGGAGTGTTTTAGAAAGAGGATGGGATAGAAGCTCCCAAAAGACAATTTTTCTGCATCCCATCTTCCATTTCTAAATTTGTTTCACATCAAGGTCATGTACATTCAGCAAGAGCAAGTGAGAGTATACTTGATTTACCATTTTGGAGCAAAGTTCATGGACAAGTGATGAATTCACCAAACCCGGTGATTCTACCTATAGTGGTTTACAATAGAGAGTGGGATTTAACAATCTATATTTTGTTGTGATGGATTTGAATGTCCCAAATCCTCTCCCTTTCAACACTCAAGTAGAAATTTGTTATGTAGTGAGATCAAAAGTGATTTTTATAGATTTCATGGTCAAGAATTTTAATGAGGAATATTATCAATGAGTGACAGCTTTTGAGGTCCCAATGATAGTCCCAATAGTTCATGTGCTCTCCAGAGTGGTCATATTAACTCTCTATTGAAGTAGATAGTAGCAATTGAGTGTTGTAGAAACAATGGATCCGCAATTGTAGGAGATAGTGCAAGGAATGCAAGGGATGTTGAAAAAATTTCAAGAGATTAAGATTATCATGGAGGCATTACAAAGTCAAGTGTAGACCCTTAGGAATGATCAAGCAATGCAAGAAGAAGAGCCGTCTCAAAACCCAGTACATGCAATTGAAGTACTTGGAGAGGCACATGTGCCTATGAACCCGCTCAAAAATGAAGCCACTTTGCTACTCTGGATGAAGAAGACCTGCAACATTGAGCCTTACAAGGGGCAACATATGATAGGAGTAGTGGAGAATTGGATCTCAAGAATGAATTGATATTTCTGATTGTTCTCAACAAAGATCATCGAGCATGTTGCATGTGTGTTTGCATGTGGATACTTGACCAATAAAGCCCTCATATGGTACTATGCTTGGGAATGATCCATGTTGGCAGAGAGAAGGAAAGTCACGTGGATACCAATGCAAGAAGGATTGTTGAAGAATTTCAAGTTGAGTTAGCAAAGGCATGTAGAACTCTAGACTTGGTGAAGACTGAGCTAGAGGAGGCTTATGAGGATGTCAAGACCTTCCTTGAGACAAGGCAATGAGATTCATTGCTTGGTGCATATTGGGACCTAGACTTAGGAGACCCGTTCTGTGAGCCGGCGTGTCTCTCACTTAGGATGAACCTCTGATGGCTATTATGGTAGCTCACCATGGACTAAGAAGGCAAGGAACCCCAACTCCATCATACTCCTCCAAGGCTAACACTCCAAGACTCAAGACATTGCTCACTAGAGAGCTCAATGAGAGAGAGAGATAGTTGCAAATGAAAGGATGATGAGTACCTCCTCACCCCTTGTTTATATACTTGTGAAATAGTTACGTACCAAAGTTACTAATTACCGTAGTAACTCAAGTTACTAGACTAAAAGTCAAGTAAAGTCAAAAAGTAGAAAGGAATATCCATTCACATGGGTATATTCCCCTAAGCATGTGGTCTTATCTTGACCCAACCACTAAGTCAAGGATTCCTTCACATGGGCTATCCTTGGACTAAAGAAGAATCCAAAACAAAAAGGCTTGCAAGCCCAAGAGTTCTCAACTCTTTCCTCAAAGCCAAACACCTAGGAATAATACCAAGTCAACACACTAAAATCCAAAATAGTGGTGCTCATCTTTTCTACTTCCTCTAAAGTAAGGTCCCTTCTATCTTAGCTATGACTAACTTTAGCTAACCATGACTAATATAGAACCATCCTTTATCTCTATATAAATAATATCTCTTAAGTACTTGTAATACCAAGCTAAATATCACAATATCACACACATGCACAAATGGGTGTTACAAGACATGGATAAGATTTATAGGGCCTCCAAAAACCCCAAGCATTACTCTAGTATAATGGGTATCATTGAGTTGGATGACTTCATCTAGGAGTTTGATAGTTAGTGTGATCTGTAGTAGATGTGGATCCCAATTTTATTCACACCTTTCATGACATGGAAGGGGTTGCTTCAGCACTTAGAGGGTCTACCAATGCATGACTATCATGAGTTCAAGAGAGCTCACTTGGAGGAGATTGAGCTATGTAGACAGTATGGATCTTAGAATTATGTCTCCATCACTTTAGGCTTGGGTTCTAAGGATAGATTTGTAGTTCCTACAAGTTCTAGCTCTAGTAGCATTGGTGGATCTCTTGGAGATAGTGCTACTCTAAGAGGTGGTGTAGTATAGTAACCTCCCACCTAAGTCCGCAACTTGAACCTTGAGGGTTTGTGCGTACCTAACTGGTAGGTGCAAAATTTAGACTATAGTACTCAGTCCTATATCGTTTGCGCTTGAAGAGAATGACAAGGTAACCAAAAAGCAAGTGTCTTAATGAGTCCCAACGCTATGAAATCATTTCTAAGTTGAGCAAAATGAATCCTCCTAGTAAACGGGCTTTAGCTTGGGAGTACGATGTCAGCAAAGGTGCCATCCAAAAGGTGTGGAGAAATTGTGATTTGATTTTGGAGAGATAGGCTTTGATGTCTGAAGAAGCTAAGGAGAAGACCTTCCATGCTTCACTGGGACGATTTACAGAGCTTGAAAATATGCTTTACATCTGGATTGACAACATGCGCCAAGCCAAACTTCCCGTACCACCATCTCTTGCCATTGCCAAAGCAAAAAGCATTGCTTCTACTTTATCAATTTTGGAATCACACTTTAAGGCATCATGGCAATGGCTTAGTCAATTTAGAGCACGGCGTGATTCATAGAAGATGCTCCTTTATGGACAAGGAGCAGAAGTTGACAAAAGAGATCCAAAGTTATTAGCAGCTTTAGAAAGTCTTTATGCGATCATTGTGCAATACGACCGTGAAAATGTTTACAATATGGACGAGACCGGTTTGTTCTTTTGGTTGCTACCGCAATGTAGCCTCCTTATGCCAAACAAAGATATCTCAACTATAAGAGGCAAAAAGAAAGTCAAGGATCGAGTTTCTTTGATAGTCTGTGCTAACGCAACAAGAACGCATAAAATTCCATGCGCGCTAGTCGGGAAACCAAAGGAGCCAGCTTGTATCAAGGACAGACAATGGCCAATTCCTTATTTCAATCAAGTGAAGGCTTGGATGGACGTGGAAACCTGTTGGAAATGGTTCAATGAAGTCTTTGTTCCAGAAGTCAAAAAAAGAACTGGACGCCGCATTCTTTTGTTGATGGATCGCCCATGACACTTTAATGCCTTTGAGCGTGATAATATTTGGGTCATTTTCTTCCCACCAAATTGTACAAGCTAGAAACAGCCTTGCCATATGCGCATCATTGTAGCCCTGAAAAAGTGATGCAAATATTTGTACCTCAAGGATGTCCTTGATTTTTATGAACTTGATGAGGAGGCAAAGCAGCAAAAGAAAGATTTGGGTGGAAGATTGCAACGAGGTGCTGCAGGGGTCTCCTACGGAAAACAACACACATGCTTAATGCTGCAAGTTATGTGAAAGAAGCATGGGATTTTGTCTCTTCCAGCTCAATCAAAAATGCTTTTAGTAAGGCAAAGCTAATGCAACTAGAGCCAGAATTGGAAGCTATTGACAAACTTCAGAACATATTTAGCAATTTGGCACACGCCATTCAAACATTCTCTATCAATCCATCGGAACTGGAAGACTTTGTTCATATTGATGATGAGAACAATGAAGAATATGTAACAGCAGTGTTGGAAGATGTTGAAGAGCTGTTAGAGCCAATGAAGATTGTTGACACTGCGGTGAATGATACAGACAATCCTGATCCTCAAGAGCTGAATGCCAATTTAGAGATTGGAACCATATTTCAGGGTTTTGAATCTCTTTATAAACAAGTTCTTGATATTGAGGACCAGCTGCTCTGCACTGAAGTTCAAATGGAAGTGGAGGGAACTTTTGAAGATCTAAAAATTATTTGAAATATTCTAGAGCAAGGTCCGCAAGGTTGCCGTCAAAGCCAAACACAAGAAACTTCAAAACTTGCACCACATGAAAATTCATGATACGTTCAATTGAGAAATATTGAACCTTAAATTGTCTATCAGAAGATGCGGACTTAACCGGGATGCGTACTTAACTGGGATGCGTACTTAACTGGGAAATTACTGTACTAGGGTTTAACCCCATGGTGGATTTCTTCTAGTGTTTGAGGCTAAACTACTAGGGAGTGCAGATTGACAAGCTAAGGAGCTTGTAGGAGTTCCAATGGAAGGCTAGAGAGAGCCTACATGAGGCATACACGCACACGAGACGGTTGATCAGTTTTACTCAAGGAGGTATAGAAGCCCAAGCAGTCCAATTTTGGTATGGGATATTGGACAAAGAGTTGCAATGTAGAGATCATGATGCTATGTTGTTACATGCTACTTACTTACTTTGGTAGTCATCTTTGGTTTGGCTGACTGTATTGAGCTTACCATGGTAGAGGAGAGAGTGGTGACATATGGATTTGGTATGGAGACCTCATCCATACTTGTTACTTCTTCCAGAGTGCAGCAGAGTGCACCATGCCATGTTTGTTTCCAAGGACAAGGACAGCCTAGATCTTATGGAGCGAGCAGAAGGCCTAGTGTAGCTAGATTCTTACCTTCATTTTTGGGTCAACAGTAACCAATGAGTGGTGGTGTTGCTTGTTGGACTTGTGGTGGACCTCACAACAAGAGATAGTGCACTTAGGGCAGCAGACATGATACCCCTAGTGCATCTCAGTCGGCATAAAGTCAATGTGACCATTGCCACAAATTTGGTCACACTAGTGATTGAAGCTTTGACCTACACCTAGAGTTCCGAAGTGGGAAGGTTGCTTTGGTAGGTGACAGAGGAGCTCTAGGTCATGGAGGACAAGGTGGTATAGGATTTACACCTAGTAGGAGTGCAATACCTACACTTACTTTTAATATAGCCATGTTAACTTGGACTGAGCAGTTGGAGTAGAGATAGGCTAGCATGGCCATAGCTCAAAGGAGATCAAATTTGGGTGTTTAGGCTTCCACCTCATATGTAGATAATAGAGACATCTTGGACTTCATGTGTGGAGTAACAAAGGTAGAGGCATTTGCTGTAGTGACTAGGAGTGCAATATGTGCTCCAAAGCCTAGAGGAGCTATAACACCCATTTGTGCATGTATGTGCTATTGTGATATTTAGTTTGGTATTGTAAGAACTTGAGAGATATTATTTATAAAGAGATAAATGATGGTTCTACATTAGTCATGATTAGCTAAAGTTAGTCATAGCTAAGATAAAGAAGACCTTACTTTAGAGAAAGTAGAAAATATGAGCACAACTATTTTGGATTCTAGTATGTTGACTTGGTATTATTCCTAGGTTTTTGGCTTTGAGGAAAGTGTTGAGGACTCTTGGACCCACAAGCCTTTTTGTTTTAGGTTCTTCTATAGTCCAAGGATAACCCATGTGAAGGAACCCTTGACTTAGTGGTTGTGTCAAGATAAGACCACATGCTTAGGCAAATATTCCCATGAGTATGGATATTCCTTTAGCTTTTTGACTCTACTTGATTTTTACCTGAGTTACTCCAATAATTCGTAACTTTGGTGCTTAACTATTTCATAAGTATACAAACTAGGGTAAGGAGGTACTTATCATCCTTTCATTTGCAACTATCTCTCTCATTGAGTTCTCTAGTGAGCAATGTCTTGAGTCTTGGAGTGTTAGCCTTGGAGGAGTATGATGGAGTTAGGATTCCTTGCCTTCTTAGTTCATGGTGTGCTACCATAATAGCCATCAGTGGTTCATCTTGAGTTAGAGACAAGCCAACTCACAAGCCTCAATAGAATTGGATCCATGGAGAGGAGAGGCTGGTAGATAGGTCAGACTTGTCCAATCTTTTACACTCTCTAAGGCACTACAAACAACATCCATGGCTCTTAGTGTATGTGTGGTAGGTGGTGATTGGGTGTTGATGGACTACCTACTAGTCAACTACCTACAAATACACCAATTGAGTCTAGCTTGATGTTGGGGGGTGACTAAGTTGATTATGTGCTTTCATCATTCTTAGCCAATGACATAAGTAAATTAGGAGTTGACCCGACTTCAATATTCCAATTGGCTACCATACTTTGTGAGAGTAGGGATGTTGTGGTTTCTACTTCTAAAGTAGAGGTAGTTGATAGTGGAGTTGACTTGGTTGAGGAGCATGGGATCCACTCAATGACCAATGGTTTATGGTAGGCAATAATGGCTAGATTGGAGGAGTTACCAACTAGACCGGCCTTTGAGCGAGCATAGTTTACACTTGGAGTTGTCCTATTGGATAACTAGAGGGGGATTTTTTGTTTGATGGGACCTTTAGGGAAGTCTATACACCATAGAAGGTCTTACTTGACTTTGGTGCACAACCTCTTATATTGGGGAAGGTTCTAATTGTCGGTCTAGAGTTATGGAAGACCAATGTGAAGAGTGTCTATTTCAGATCCAAGCATCTCTAGAGGATGGTTCTACATATTACATCACATGTGGAGAGCTCACTGACCAGATTCCACCCAATCATTTGACTAATATGCTCTATAGTGAGAGCTCAGGCCATTGCAACAATAGTTGAGTCATATGATGTGTTAGTTGGTGGAATAGTATTATATTCCATGGCTTTCAATATTGACTATTGGGAGGAGAAAACCTCCTATAGACCAGGTTGGCAGTCAGGTGAGCTACAAGTATATCACCTACTAGTACACTTCAATAGTGGTAGTTTTGGCTCACTATAGTCCGAGACCATGAGTTTTAGCATTTGGTGGTTTTGCTACTTGGCCTGGTGACTTATTGGAGGGGAACACCCATGCAAAGGATACTCCAATATTAAAGGACACCACTTGGATTTGGAGTACAAGTGGGATTGTTCCATCAACCTTGGATGTTCCATTGTGGAGTTCAAGGGAGGCATTATAGCAACATGCAGATTAATTGGTACAACAGTCTTGGAGTGGAGCCTTTGTACCACCAGGAGACCAATGTGAGGATGAGCTTCTAGAGTTGATTACCTTGACCCTTTGGATACCACACTCATTGCTTGGCAGTATCCAATAGAGGAAGTATGTCTATTGGAGTTATTTGGTGGGATTAACACTAGACTAGCTATGGTACTATAGACGGGTATATAGGTAAAGAGGTATTTGTATGTGGAGAGAGATGAGATTGCTAGGTGAGTCTCTCTATATCATATGGCACACTTGGCCTATCAATATCATGAGTTATTACTGATGTCAACAGTCAAGGATTACAAGAAGACCCTACCATTAGACATTTCCTTGTTGGTGGTGTAAGATTTGGAGAGACATGGTCCCATTCATTTGCTTATTTTTGGATAGCCATGTTAGGGACATACACATGTTGGCCGACATTTAGGTTGTTAGGATCCCTATTTTGATGTGTTTTGGATGATTTTTGATGGCCATGTTAGGGACATACACGTGTTGGCCAATATTTGGGTCGTCAAGATCCCCTATTCTGGTGTGTTACATATACTACAACATCTCTAGGTTCAATTGTCCATTTCTCCAACTTACATTTTGGAGAATATCCTTTTGATGGGTGATTCTTGCACCCATGTGGTGACAAGTACACATTAGGTCCATTCTTGGATGGGACCTACTGTGTTATCGGATGCAGTCAAAGTAGGATCATGGGTTCAGTGTATTCATCTCTGGTGGAAAAACCTCTTATTCAAAGAGGTTCTATAGGGTGCTTATGATGGAATTCAACAACTAGACCACCTCATTGTTAATGACATCTTGGATGTTGGATGTCAGTCTTAGATGCTGGTAGTGGTTGATAGGTCACCTATGGCAATGGTGAATCTAGTTGGACAACCTTGAGCTACTTTACCCACACTTTTGAGTCTCCCAAGCGCCCATGCTTTTTGAGAGGGAGGTCTTGGACGTGTTTGGGACTCACGATTATAATAGTTGGTGGAGCCCAATGCCAATGAGAGAGAGCAAGCAATGGGTTTTTGCACCAATGTTATTGTTGTTCCAATAGTGTCAAAGGCATCTAGGTGTCAAGTGTTAGGTCAAGCTATGAACCTAGACTATTTGACTTGGATTGTGAGCCTTGGCTTGGCATAACAGCATAGGATGCGCTTGATAGGCATCACTACTTGGACACTTGTGAGCTTTGTGCCTATCCAGACATTTCAAGTCCATGTTGAGGGTGATGAACAAAATGAATAGGGTATTCTTGGGACATAACCAATGGCTACTAGGGAGAGTGGTTTACTTGGAGTCCATCCAGGTGAGCATAGTCTACTTGGATTACACCCTTGGTCTAATAGCATGGTCTACTTGGGATACAACTAGACATATGGAGCTTGCAACCAGAGTAGAGGGAGTTTTTCATAAGGAAGTTGGGACCTCTAGTGGCTAGGAGCATGACACTATTACTCCTAAGGGCCCTGTGTAGGAACCAGTCAATACGTCTACCACTCCATCAATTACAAAGGATACTTGTGAGCTAGATCTGGGACCTAAGCTTATAGAAGAGGAAAGATGGAGAGTTTGGAGGTTCTTGAGGAGTTACACAACTTATTTTGCCTTCAATATGAAGGATTTGAATGCTTTGAAAGGACTGAATATTTGGATTGAGCTAACTAGCAATACACAAATTTTTCAACATCCCTATTGATATAGTGATAAGGAGAGAGCATTCATTCAAAGCTAGAGTAGAGACATTTTGAGGCTAGTTTGGTGGAGATTTTATATAGAGAGTATGCATTATTTGTAGTGATGCCAGCCAAAAATGATTTGCATGGCAACTACACAAATAGGCAATTTTGTGGAGATTATTGTTGTCATGTTGTGGTTTGTGTAGCTCATGAAAAGTTAAATTGGATTGGTTTATGTGTGTGGTTTATCTCCATAAATATGGAGTAGGTTGTATGACAAGTCCCACGGTTGAGCTATTGCCATGTGAGCAATCTATGTACATATATATGATTGGCCATATGGATTAGGTTCTTGTCTTCTTTGAGTGCTCTTATGTATATAGGTGGTGGAGAGTTGAGAGGAGGTGTGTTTTAGTTGGAGGAGTCTCAAGCGAGAAGAGGACATTGAGAGTGAGAGTTGTAGCAAAGCGTAGAGGTCGAGCGGCAAAGGGAGCAATTGAATAGGAGATGTCCCATGCTCCCAATCTGCCACTCCAAAATCCTTTTATCACCAAGCTTTAGATCCTACACCATGATGCCTTACAAGACTGGATGGTGTCACGTTTTGGGGTGATCTTCATAGAGTCTATGATGGAATACCCAGATCCTTTTGTCCTTTTGGTACTTACTTACGAGCAAGTTTGGGACTTGACAATCTATGTGCTCTTGTAAATGGAGAATGTGATCATGAGCTTCAAGGTGGAGTTGTGGGGTCCACTTGTCAAAAAGTGAAGAGGCTAAATGACAAAATTGCATAAGACTGGGTTCCAAGGGGAGAAGTCGAGGAGTTTTGGACTATCAAATGAGTTTCTGGAACGCATTCAAGGAGACAAAACCATGGTTGGAGAGATAAGCTGATAGGCTATAATTTACATGGTATAATTTAATTATTTGAGTTAATTCTATGGGAGATATGATTGATTGCATCAAGGGGGTATAATTTATATCTAAGTGCACAAAATAGATCATTTGGAGAGCTTTTTGAGACATTTTCATGATCTATTAAATGGTTTGAAGATAAGACAAAGTACTTCTACTTTTGAGCTCAAGAAATTTTATATTTTGATCAATATCAAATCAGATCTAGCCAATTGAAGTTGGAGCTCTGGAAAGGGAGGTGTTGGAGATGAGATGTTAATTAGGTTTGAAAATTTGGTCACTCTTGAAGTTGAGGCTCAAATCACCTTGTGAAAATTTCCAATATTGTTGGCAGTTAAGGTTTGTACCTTTGTAAAAGTTTCATGTGGATTTATCAAAAAGACAATTCTGGGTCTTGGATCAAGCATATTTGGGTCTATAGAGCTCACAAGTTAGCCCAACCCAAGAATTGATCCATATCTAGGGTTTGGGGTTGGACAAGGGTATTCAACTTTGCAAAGGGTTAGACAAGGGCACAACCAGCTACTATGAAAATTTTGGTTGACTTTGGGTCCATAGAGAGTGAGAGCTAATGCAAGAAACTCTACTAAAAATATTGTTGTAAGCTTGGTAGAGCATTTCTATCTTCTATCATGATTGAGTGTTGATTCTCTTATTTGTATGTCTATGATTGAGGATTTTAGATTTATGGAGTTTTTTTGAGGATTAATTGTTCCTCTGATCAAGAAATCTAGAGAATTTCCCAAGAACTAGGAGCAAACCCTAAATTAGGAATTTCAAAATTAGGGTGAAATTTACAAAAAAAACTACCTAAGTTTGAGAGCTTGTTAGGGGAGCTGTAGTCATCAGATTGTGGTTTTCTTATATCATTTGAAATTTTATTTTATAGGCTTTCCATTGAATCTTAGAACATTGGAATCCAAGTCACATAAAGAAAGTTATACACATCTAAGTTACATAAAATTTTCCTCATAAAAAATACATAAGATTACCCCACTTGGAGTACAAATTGATTGAAGGCTGAAGTATATATTGGAGGAAGCTTGGAATCAGGTTCAAATTAGCTTGCTGATAGAGCAAGAAGGTTCTGAAGCTCAAATCCAACAAAAAGACATAGAGAGTTGTTGAATTCTTGTGATTGGATCCTCTCCGTGCTTGCATGCCTATTGGTATGTCCAATTGGTTTGGGTTGGTGTGTGGGCATTACCCTTAGGTTCTTTCCTTCTATGAGTGATGTGTATTTCTCTTTGGTAATGTTGGAAGTGATGTTTAGTAAATCAAGAGTGCATGTTATGATGATAGGTTAGGTTGCCCATTACTATCCTACCCAATAGTAAGAATACCAAAACCTAGAGTGAAGGATTCTACTGGTTGGGATCTACACATGCTCAAACTAGTAGGGTTAGGTTTATCTACAACCTATGATCTATAGATTCCACAGCTAGGCACCTTGTGTGTTCCCAAAGAGAGAGAAGCAAAGTATGACAGTTGGTGAACTCAACGTGAAACTTCTAGGGTGGAGAGTAAGAAAGAAGGTTGTTGGTGGACATGGACAAGAGATCAGACAAGATCATAGGAAATTTGGGTGCTAGTGGCTCTAAAAATGCACACTCATTATAGATTGATCCAATTATAATGCAATGTTCCAAGAATTTTCACTTTATATGCAACAACATCAAATTGTGAAACATAAGGAGGCATTGGCTACTAAAGCCTTGCAATCAGTTTGCATTTGATCAGTTTGATGGGAGTAACATCTCCAAGTACCTAAAGTACTACTCAAGGAAGATGGAGCTCAACAAGGTCCCTAAATGTGAGATGATACACACATTTGAGCTTGCGGTTATCTTAGAGCTCCATGTACACATGAAGGAGATCATTCAAGCTCATGGAGATAGTTTGGAGAGATTTTCTATTCATCTGAAAGAGTACTGCTTGGAAGATGCAGATATGGTAACCAAGAAGTAATTCATGGAGCGGGTGAACAAAGTTGCCAAAGGGGCGGAGTGAAATTAAGCTATTTTAGGAGTTTGAGAGATAATATTCACAATTGTCTTGAATAGAGAAGCTCATGCTTGAGAGTGACAAGGTGGAGTTGTTTCTTCAATCAGAAAAAAACAAGCTGTAAAGGGAGCTAGGAGTCTTGCTAGAGGATGGGTCTGAGGATAGTGGATTGAAATCAGATTGGAAGAAGATCTTGGAAGCCATGAGTATTCTTGCCAAGCAAGAAAAGTGGTGGAAAAGTAAGGGTAGGAGTAGGAGAAAAGGGTTGGTAACATCAGATACAATACCATCGGTGGTTGCAAGGGCTCTAAGACAAAAAGTGATACCTATTGCCATAGCACCAATTATTCCTAACCCATTTTTCACCACTCCATTATAAATAACTACCATCAATAATTTGGTGAAAGAGATGAGAGATTTGCAAATCAAATTAGCAAGGTTAGAGGAGAAAGGAATTGGTTTTAAAACCAAAATGGTGACAAAGTAAAGCTATGCACAAAGGTGCATTTGGTGTGATAAAACTAAACACACCAGGAAGGAGTGTGGTGATTTTGATGATACTATTCAGCAAGGAGTAGTTTTTTGGAAAGATTGGAAAATTGTATTGAACTACACAAGAGAAATCCTAAAAACTAATTTTGGGAAAGGAAGAATGCGGAAGTTGTTGGAGGATTTCTTATCACTACAAGCTACCATGTCAATTGAAGCTGCTACTTATGGAGTAGAATTCCTATCCATCTCCTAGGTAGTAGGAGATGGATAGGAATCATTTTTGAAACATGTAGATTTGGGAAGCATGTGGAGCAATGCTTTACATACAATGGTGGAGGAGAAAACCACAAGAAGAGAACTATTAAGGGCGGCTACACAAGAATGCCACTCAATGGGCTGATCTAGTGGATACCATATCAGTTGATGCCTACTTGGCACAAAACCAACATGAAGATCTCATCAAAGAAAAGTGAAGGAGAGATGACATAGAGCTTGGTGATGAGTGATCATCTCAAAAGAGACAATTGAGAGGAGATAGACTCCAGCAAGAGGGTGCTCCCCAAAGGCAAGGAGTGGTACCTTCACAGAAGGAGGTCATAGAGGATACCTTACTTTCTGATTCTGAAAAAATGGTGAATGGAAAGTGGAAAGAGAAGGGTAAACCACTCTTTTACAAGCTTCAATTGGATATTGAAGCAACTACTGACCTAAAATGAGTACTAAAAGAGAGAGTACTCAACACCAAGGTAGAGTTTACTCTTCAAGAGATCTTTGGGATTGCCAAGAAGATGTTTCATGATGTCATAATAGACACCATCAAGTGAGAATAACAATTGACAAGAGAAGTTACTCTATCAAAAGCTCTTGATACTACTATTATAGAAGAACAAGAGTTAGAGTTAGCTTGATGTTGCAACAATTGTAAGGTCAAATTTATAGAAGATAAGGATGATGATGGTGGGAACTCTAGTCATTATACTAGAGTGCATTGGACTAGATCCACTATTGAAATCATGGTCAAGATTGGCAACATGATAGATCCTATGGTTGCTCTTATTGATCATAGGTCAAAAATCAACATTGTTTCCAAGGAGCTCTACAAGCATGGGAAATGGTCAAATGATACAAAGCATGGTTGGGTGATCAGGGTAGCAAAAAACACCAAGGGAGAATTCTATGGTGCCTGCCTAGATGTGAGGGTAAAGGTTGGGGATGTAGATACTAAACAAAATTTCTTTGTTCAAGAGACTACATCATACCCAATGATCCTTGGACAACCATACATTACAACGGTAAGGATAAAGACCAAAGTCCTTGATGTTGATTCTACCTACACTCAAATCAGAAGCCAAGATGGAACAAAATCAATGCAATTACTCACTATACTTGTAAACCATGAGCACAACCAGGACTACTTGAGGAGTGGTTCTCTACCTAAAGTGATGGTGGAGTTCAAAGAATTTCTCCAAGTACCACTATAGGACAAGAATATAGTGATATCTCAAAGAAGGTACTCTTGCTTCAAAGCAGTACCTTATGTATAGGAGTGATGAGGTTTTCTTAGATTGGGTTTAGTGTGTACACACAACTTGCCAATTTGCACAAAAGTTGTGCAAGAACAAGAAAAAGAACTAAAAAGAGTGGGATTGATTGATGAGGATGAGACCATATCAAGGGTGTACATGGAGATAAGGTTGGAGGATCCTCTAGGAGATCTCAAGGGGATGGAGTTTGAGCATGAGGATCAGGTGGTAGAAATACATTTGAGGGAGCTCTATTCAACAATAGAGTCCTTTTTAGGTTCTAAGGTTAGGGTGGAAACCATATACAAGAATGTGGAGAAAAAGGTCAGGCTTGTAGCTGAACCTCTTCCAAGTGACTTTGATCAGCATGTCCAACTTGCTCAAAAACAAAAGAGCTTAAGGGATCCAAATCAGATAGGTCACAAGTTCATAGAAGCTACACTCAAGGAGTTGACGGTTGGTTCATCATATTTTCTTCTACCAACGGAGGAGAAAAGGTTTCAAGAGATGTTGAGTTGGCATGGGAAAGCTTTCTCTTTTGAGCTCTCTAAAATTTGGTGTATAGATCCACATGTTGTGGCTTTGATGATCATCTTTATGGTTCCATATGCACCTTGGGACTTGAGACTGATTATGGTACCTAGAGCTTACATGCCAAAACTTATGGATCTCTTGAAGGAGAAAACTGATGCAAAGATCCTAGAACCGTCCTTTGCATCTTATTCTAGTTGTTGGTTTATAGTGCCTAAGAAGAATGGAGCTTTGAGGTTTATTCAAGATATATAGCCACTAAATTGAGTGACAATCAGGAACATTGGGATAGGGCCAATTGTTGGAGAATTTGTTGAAGCTTTTGTGAGTAGAACCATATATTCTTTGGGACATCTACATTCTGGTTATGACCAATTCCAACCTGCTGAAAGGAGCAGAGACATTACCACGATAAGGATACTATTGAGGTTGATGAGGATGTGCAAGTTGCCACACGGACCAACAAATTTTGTTGCACACATCATGAATGGAATGAACAAAGTTCTTAAGGAGTTCATTCTTGAGAAGACAATGCCTTTTATGGATGATATTCCATAAAAAAGGTGCATAGAGGAAGAGAAGGATGAAATTTTAGATCAAAGAGGGTGCCATGAGTTTGAAGGTGATTATATTTAGATGGTGATCAAATCTTGTTCCGGCTTGAGGAGGTTCATTTGACCTTATAAAGTGCTAAATCCAAGTTTGGGGTTGGAGAGGTGGTCATTGTTGGACATTTATGTGGATGGTTTGGTTGCAAACCTGATCCAAGCAAGGTGGATGCTTTTATGGATGAGGGACACATGCAACTCATCAACAGAGTGAGGAGAATTTTGGGAGCTTGTTTGTTTTATCATGTGTGGATTCCGCACTTTGCTCACATAGCAGATCCTCTCTACATTTTATTATGAAAAGGTCAAAAGTTGAGATGGGAGGAGAGACACACAAAAGCAGTGCAGAAGCTGAAACAACTGTTGTCTTCTCCATCTATACTATGATGGATCAGCTATGAGAACAACAAACTCATAATACTCACAGTTGATACTAGTCCCATAGCTGTTGGTTGGGCAGTAGGGCAAGATGATGAAGACAAGAATCAATATGCTATATGTTTTGCAGCAAAGGTGTTGAGTGAACACCCAAAGAGCCTACCCTTAGGTTAAATGAGAGCTATGGGGAGCATTATAATGATGAAGTTAGAGAAGGACTACTTGATTGGTGCATCAATTATACTAGAGATAGATTGTTTGCCACTATTGGGTATGATAACAAATTGTAATTCCTTGAACATTGCAATGCTCAAGTGGATAGCATACATCAAGTCCTTGAGTCTTGAGTTCCAACACATAGCCAACAAAGATAATCCAATAGCAGATCTACTATCTTGGGTTGAGTATCAAGATGAGGGGTTGATGATTGATGATACCAAAGTTATCTGCACTACTTTCTTCTCAAGGGCTCAAGTAGGAGAGTATGAGCAACCCAAAGTCTTCATGGAAGAGCTCTATTGTGGTGCCCACATTTTATTTTATTTTCAAAGTAGAGAAGAAGAAGTGTATAGAGAAGTCGGATTGTGCCTGTATGGCCGAAGAAGGTGAAGAAAAGAGTCTTTGGGATGAAACCCAAAGTAAAGTGACTTCAGGTCATAAGGCGAAGTACTCGGACATGCCCTATCAGCATACAACTCAAAGTAAGGAGTCTTTGTATTGGGGGGAGCTCAACTCGAGGCAAAGTCTGTCTAACAACCTTTCGTTGGGGCGAGAAATTCAAGAAGGGACCGTTCAAAAACCAACGGCCCATACACGCAAACTATGATTGACAGTGACAGGTGCATGCAAGAGGTGTGATTTCTCGTAGAAACTTGAATTGAAGAGAGACAAAGAAAGTGCAACTCTATAAAAATCAAGCTCACAATGAAGCAATGTCGAGCAATTTTCCTTTGCCGTTGAGAAGTCGTCCTGTAGGTGATCGTGTGAAGGGAAATAGAGTTGGAGATGCGCTATTATGTAAGGGAGAAGTTGCAAGAGTGAAACCGAGAGTCAGTGAGAAAGCAAGAGATATGAGAGGAGGAAAGAAGAACTCCAAATTTGCCGTGAGGAATCATGCAATTTGGAGGTTGGATGTAATCGCAAGAATTGAAGTCTTGAGCCAACTTTGGATTACATTCTTGGCATGGAACTGGAATTTTAGTTTTCCAGGTTTCATGATTGAGATCATCGAGAGCAAGTGTCTCAATGGACCCGAGGAAGAAGGGAAGAGAGGAAATCCGGCTCGCTGGACAGAGTCGGATTGGAAATTAGTACCCGGGAAGGAAGCAGGCATGGAGCAGGGTGCCACGTTCTTGGGGAAGGGAGAGATAGCCAAGGAAACCCAAGAAGTGAAGGATGCATTCTCGTCAAAGCAAACAAAGAATGGGTACAAAGTCGAGAACTACAAAGATCCTATCAAGAGGGGAATTGTGAGTGCTTTGATGGCAATCTTGAAGCCGGAGAGAACAACCTATGTGATGAAACACCAAGCGGTGTTCTTTCACAAATTGTTTGCAGGAGAACCAATTAATTGGGCAAGCTGTTTCCATGGGAGAACGCGATAAATGGTGTGGAATCTGTGGGATAAGTCGCCTCCACATTACATCGTGCCGTTTGCAGCCCATTTCTACCTCGGGTTGAATTTGCTGAACTCGGTGGAGCAAACTCGGATGGTATCGCATTTCCATCCTGATTTGAGAAGGGAAGTTGACGTAGAGGAGCAGCAATACATCTTACAAATCAGAAGCACCGACGAGTACTACAAGAAGACGGAGAAGAATGTGGAGATAGAAGTGAGTACTCCAAAATTGAAGAAGCAAAGTCAGCAGGGCAAAGCCAAAGACAAGACAAAACCTTGGAAGACAAGAAGAGGAAACCCGAGGCGAGGCATGGTGGTGATCGAGTCAGAAGATGAAGACTCGGAAGGTGAAGCCAAGCGCAAGACCAAAGACTCGGAACACGAGGAGGAGCCCAAGCTAACGCTACAAAGTAGAGATACTAGTAGCGACAGCGATGAGGGTAGAGAAATGACATTGGTGCCAGTTGCTACAGAGGAGGAAGAAGAAGTGCAGGCAAAAACCAAGGCCGAGGACAACACAAAGTTGGAAGATGAGGTACCTGCAGCCAAAGAGAAGAAGATCGCAGTTCAGAGGGAAGTCCGCTCAAGACGCAAGGCAAAGCATGATGCAGGTCTGAGTAATGTGAAAGAAGAAATAAATGAAAGCTTGGGAAGTGAGGCGTCAGTTCCAATACAAAGACTGCAGAGAAGAAGGCAAGTATTGGATGAACACGAAGTACAAAGGGAAGTTATTACGCAAGAAGAGGTAGTAGCGAGCGATGGAGTCGAGTACCTACGGGAAGTGGTGTGTCCTCTATTGGTGAAGTTAGAACACAAGAAGAAGGAGATGCAATCAAAGTGTCCGGAGGTGAAGACTGTGTTGCAGGCCTTAGCGCGGTTAGAAGAAGAGAACTCGGAGTTGAAGAAAATCATAACCTGAGGAGAGGAGGAAAGTGAAGTACTGCGAGCGGAGGCAGTAGTGAAGACTCAAGTAATTGAAGACCTGAAGAGAGAAGTGAGATATCAAGAAGAGCTTGTTAAGAAGAGTGACATAGCAAGGGAAAGGCAGGTAGCAGAATATGAGATCTTGAAGCAGCAGTTTGTTGATTAAAGAGTAGAACTTATCCATGCTATGGCAAGAGTAGCCACAAAGGATCAAGAGCTCGATAGGGTGATGGAGAGTGTAGAAGAGAAGAAGCAACTCTGGCAAAGAGAGTTAGCAGGACAATATAGGGAAGAAGAGAGATTACGAGAGTTACTTCGTAATCAGGAGGAGAAGGTTGTACAAAAGTAGAAGGAGAAGGAAACGGTGAAAGCCGAGTTTGAAGTAGAGTTGGCAATGTATAGGGAGGATTGGCTTGCAGATCGAGAGCGAGAAAGAAAAATGCGATTGGAGCCGTTGAAGGAGATAGTCCTCAGGATGAACGCGATGCTGAGTACAGAGGCTAGTGTTCAAATTGAAGAGACAAGGTTGCACGAGTTGAAATTGTTGGTGCAAGAGACGAGGCAAAGATAAGTGAAAGATACAGATTTGAATGCGCTACTTATAAGTCTCAGGACTCGTGTAGATAGGAAGATCTTAGAGGTAGAAGACAATATTGCGATTAGATTAGACTTAGTGAAATTGGAGATAGAAAAACTTCAAAAAGATGTCAGAGCAAAACCCAAAGTAGATAACATAGGAGTGCAGATGTCTTTGGAGTTACCATTGGAGACATTAAAGAAGAGTGGGTCAAGAGATGAAGGTTTAGAAGGGTTACCCACTAGTGGAATTTCAGATCAGGAAAGAGAATTGTTGGATTTGGTAGAAGAAGTAGAAGATATGAAACCCAAGGACAGAGTAGTAGGAAGTAAGATTACTTTGGGTTTGGGTTTGAAAGCCAATGATGAAGTAGACATCGGATCGGATTAGAAACATTTTTGAGATTTGAAGAGACAAATATGAAGAGGTGCATTGACATTTCGAATCTGCAGGTTAAAAAAGTTGTTGTAGAACGGTATAGTTGTTAGAACTGTTGATTTGTTCACTACTTAAGAGTGGCATTTGTAGTATCATGTTGTTTAGTGCTCATAATGTCTGAGAATAGATAAAGCGAAGTGTTGTGAAGCATTGCTCGTTGCTTAAGCTTGATTCCGAGTATCAACGTTGTACTGTGTTTGTGAGTGTTTGGAGAAATTCAAAGTGCAAGTCAATGTGCTTGTTGGATGTTGGATTCCGTAGCCTTGATCTTCATTTTGTGTGTTTGATTCTGAATGAAGTGCAATCAGAGCAATGCCTTGACAGATCTGAGAGGAATTGTAGTGTTGGTAGTATTCCGCATTTTTGAGTGCAGTGCAAGGTTGATGTGAAGCAATTTCAATCGAGGAAGTTGTGCCTTCAGTGGAAGGGTGGAACAAAATTCTGAGGCAAAGTCGTTTTGTAGTGAAGTGTTGTTTTCGAGAGAGCCTGAATCATCACAATCAAGATTGTTTGGAAAGATTTGTTGGAGTTGTGATTAAGAAGTGTGAATTTGTGACAAGACTGCAAATCAGTGCTTGTTACTCTCTTCTGGGTGTGGTTTCTGCCTGAGAGATTAAAGATGCAACCAAGAAGAACTACATTGTGACTTTTGACTTCGTATTTGGAAATTTCTGACTAGTATCTCTGCGGGAATGAACTTTACTTACCCGATTACCGCAAAAGTGATATTTTCTAGGTTGTTACATCTATGAAAGAGAATGGTTAGATATTGGGGGTTACTTTACCTCCTTGACCAAGCAACCAGAATGGAATGACACTTGGTACAAACAATTGAGGCAAAATGCATATAATTATCTTTTAGAAGGGAGTTATTTGTAGAAGAAAGCTAAATGGAGTGATGAGCCTCTACAACAAGTTGTATGCAAGGAGGAGACCAAGAAGCTACTGATTAGAGAATTCCATGAGAGCTTGTGGGCTGGACATAGGGGTATTTATGCTACCTTTTCTAAACTAAAGGAGATGTATTAGTGGCATATGTATCAAGATGTAGTTCAGTTTGTGGAGACACGTAAAATCTGCCAAACATACTCACATATTCAACATAGAGATGGATTGCATCCTACCTATCCTCTTGTGATGCATTTCAAGTGGGTTGTGGATCTAGTTATTATGCCAGTTGGGATATGACAGGTGTGGTACTTGGTTTTGGTATGGGAGGATTTGTCTTACCAGGTGGAAGGATGAGCCTTGAGGACCAAAACCAATGAAGTAATTTGTAGGTTTCTGCTAGAGGATATGGTTTGTAGATACGGGTGTGTTGGAAAAATTACAGTGGATCAAGGAGAGTTAAATACAAAAAAATTTAAGGCTTTCTTTGAGAGATGTGGAGTCAAACTAGCTCTTACTCCAGCTTACAACCCGGAAGGAAATGCCAAGAGTGCATGGTCATCCACCTATTGTGAAAGCATGCCAAGGGAGAGTGAAAGAGTGGCCAAGGCTCTTACCATTTGCTTTATGGGCAGATTGTACCACACATAGTTTTGTAACCAGCTACATGCTAGTGGAGTTGATGCATGGGTAAAAACCAATTATGCTAATTGAGGAGAAAATATCTACTTGGAGTGTCCTACCTTGGGAAGATCACATATCTAGGGAGGAGCTTCTAGCACTCAAGATCATCAATTGGAGAAAAGGGCAGAGGATGTTGAGCTAGCAATGAGAGGCTTGAGAAAGCACAGCTTGGAAATAAAGACAGATTTGACAAAAGCTATTGCTTGAAGGCAAGAGATATTCAAGGAGATTGGGCGCTAGACTTTGATAGTAGGCTAGATAACCAACATAGTGTTGTGAGGAAATTCTCAAAGCATTGGTTTGGACCTCATGTGGTTGTT
The DNA here is from genome assembly GCA_948567375.1 of Lunularia cruciata. Taxonomy (NCBI): domain Eukaryota; kingdom Viridiplantae; phylum Streptophyta; class Marchantiopsida; order Lunulariales; family Lunulariaceae; genus Lunularia; species Lunularia cruciata. The sequence goes on along the minus strand of OX419755.1, from coordinate 54,646,701 downwards.
AGTGTGTTGGATAATGTTACTTACTCTCTTCAAGAGTTAGATGGGAGCAAACTGAAGATTCCAATTGCAAGCAAGCGTGTCAAGCTCTTCAAGCAACAAGAAGAAACCTTGAACATAGAGGAAGTTAGCAAAAGTATTTGATCTCTTTCAGTTCCAAGATGAAAATCTATTGCTAGAGGATGATAAGTCTAACCACTCAAATAAGGAGGTGGTATGATTGCAACCATAACATATGGTCTGATCAGTTGGTTCATATCAAAGGATGCATAGGTTTAGAGGGGTTGGATGTCATGTTGTGGTAGCCCATGAAAAAGTAAACTAGTATGGTTTATATGTGTGGTTTATTTCCATCAAGATGGAGTAGGTTGTATGATGGGTGCCCTGGTTGAGCTATTGCCATGTGAGCAATCTATGTACATGTATACAATTGGCTACATGGATTATGATCTAGTATTCTTTGAGTGCTCTTATGTATAAAGGTGGTGGAGAGGTAAGAGGAATGTATGTTTTAGTTAGAAGAGTCTCAAGCAGGAGGAGGATGTTGAGAGTGAGAATTGTAGCAAAGCATGGAGATCAAGCATTAGAAAGAGCAATTGAGTAGGAGATGTCCCATGCTCCCAATTTGCCACTCCAAAATCCTTTTCTCATCAAGCTTCAGATTCTACACCATGATGGCTTATGAGACTGGATGGTGGCACGTTAAAAGAGTTGATGATGGAAAACCTAGATCCTATTGACCTTCCAATGCTATTTAGTAGCAATTCTAGTACTTGACAATCTATGTGCTCTTGTAGATGGTGAATGGCTCAATTTTTCTCATGAGCTTCAAGGTGGAGTTGTGTGGTCCACTTGTCAAAAAGTCAAGAGGTTTAATGACAAAATTGCAAGAGATTGGGTTCCAAGGGGAGAAGTCAGGGAGTTTTGGAACATCAAAGGAGTTTTGGAAGGGCATTCAAAGAGACAAGACCATGTTTGGAGAGAGGAGCTAATAGGGTATACTTTGGAGACTAGAATAAGTGATTTGAGTCAATTCTATGGGAGATTTGATTGATTGAATCAAGGGGTTAGAAATAGGATTTTCCTCATCAAAAAGACATAGGATTACTCCACTTGGAGTATAAATTGATTGAAGACTGAAGTATATATGTAATACCAAGGGTTAGCCATATGATCTAGATGTGAAATTTTGTTTGGTAACATCTAGAATGATGTTATATATGATGGTCAAAATAGATCAGATAGAAGTATCACCAAAAGAGTACTTCTAGTAATAGGGCAGAAACCAAAATAGACTTGAGAACCTTAGAACCAATAGCTAGACATATGATTTAAAGGTGAGAATTGGTTTGGTAACATCTGGAAGGATGTTACACATGATGGACTAAACAGATCAGAAAGAGGTATCACCAAAAAGGGACTTCTACTAATAGAGTAGGAACCAAAATATGCCTGAAATCTTTGAAGGCAATTTCGGAGGCCTAAACGGATGAATTAGGCCTCGAAAATGTGCAGATTCCTCCCCCCTCCCCCAAACAGAGGAAAGGCTGGCCTCCCCTCCCTCCCGGTTTGTCTCGTCGAGAGCTTTCCAACGGTACCTTACTCATGTGATTCTGAGATTCCTACAAGAAGATTCCCTAAAAGATTCCCTCCGGTCAAAGCTCGTTTGACCAACCAGATAGGACCTAGACCAGACAGGTCACCCATCCAAGTAAGTAATCTAAGGGTGGAGCTTGCTGAAATGTCACCTATCTGTGTCCCTAATCCTATGGTGGAGCTTCCTTGTAGGAGATCCTCTTTGTCTATATAATAAAGAGAAGGTGCTCCCTTGGGGCATCAAATGTTTGAGTGTGCAATCTGTGTTTTCTCTCTTCTCTTGTCCTCGGAGTATTACAATATATTGGAGGAAGATTGGAGTACATGTTGAAATGAGCTTGCTTATAGAGTAAGAGTGCTCTAAAGCTCAATTCCAACAAAAGCATAGAGAGTTATTGTTGAATTTTTGTGATTAGACCCTCTTTGTGCTTGCATGTCTGTTTGTACATCCAGTTGGTTTGGATTGGTGTGCAAGTATTGCACTTAGGTTCTTTCCTTCTAGGAGTGATGTGTATTCCTCTTTGGTAATGTTGGAACTGATGTGTATATTTTCCAAGACTATGTGTTATGATGGCAGGTTAGGTTGTCCATTACTACCCTACTCAATAGCAAGAATACCAAAACCTAGAGTGAAGGGTTCTACTAGTTGGGATCCATGAATGCTCAAACTAGTAAGGAAAGGTTTATCTACAACCCATAATCTATAGGTTCTACATCTAGGCATCTTGTGTGTTCCTAGAGAGAGACAAGCAAAGTACAATATTGTCCTATCAATTGACAGACTAGTACTGATTGGTATGCCATGCCTACACCAAAGGAGATCTTTGATGTAATTGGGCATGCAAAGATCTTCAATACTTTTGGATCTTCAAGCAAGATATCATTAGTTGCCAATCAAGGAAGAGGATAAGTCCAAGATAGCATTTTGGGCTATTGATCCTCATGGCAAGGACGTGTTATGTCGATGTAGATTCTTAACATTTGGGTTAAAGAATACTTTTGCCAAGTTCTAGAGGGTCATGGACAAGATCCTAGCTAGATTGGATTTTGCTTGGTGTTATATTGATGAAATTTTGGTCTTTAGCACTATTTTGGAGAAGCATGAGAGACATTTTTTAGAGGTGTTTGAGAGGTTGAGATCTCATGGACTCAAATTACATCTTGGGAAGTGTAGATTCTTCTATAAGCAAGTTGGGTATTTGGGTCACACTATCTACCTTGGAGGACTTGGTGTTCTATAGACCAAGGTGGAAGCTATTGCACGTATTCCTTGGCCTACAGATGTGAGCAGAGTGCAAGCATTCCTTGGGTTGGCAAACTTCTATTGCTGTTATGTTAGAGGATTAAGTGCAAGTGCCAAGGCCTTACAAAGCAAAGCTGACCAAGCTTACACATGAGTTGTGTTGGGAAGTTGAGCAAGAGAGAGCTTTTGTAGAGCTTAAGGAAAGGTTGACATTTGCTCCCATTTTGAGAAGACCAATCAAAGGACAACCATTTTAGGTTCACACTGATTGGAATATTTTGGAGCTTGCAGCAATGCTCACCCAACATGATGATATGTGGAAAGAGTTTGTGGTGGCCTTTGCTAGTCACTCCAACAATTTAGTGGAGGAAAAGTATAGTTTATATGAAGGAGAGTGCCTAGCAGAAGTATGGGCAATAGCACATTTTTATGTAACTTATTTGGCAACCCTTTTACTCTCATCATTGATCATTAGCCATTGAAGTGGTTGATGGAGTCCGACAAGCTTTCAAGGAAGCTTGTACGATGGGCTCTGATTTTACAAGAGTATTATTTCACGGTTATTCAAAGACCTAGAGTGGTGAACCATGATGCGGATGGGTTGAGTAGAAACCCATGTGCCAACCAATAGGATCAGACTAGAGCACATTAGCATGGTGACACAAATGAGGAGATGGTGCCAAGTTGGGATGCATCTACCTTTCTTTGCATATTTTTTGAGGCTTTGGTGGTATCTCTCTCAATGCATACAAGAGGAGTTGTTGAGGTCATAGATCCAAAGAGTAGAGATAGTGGTACAATTCAACAAGACATTCATGATGATGTATTATTGATGGACTATCTTTGCATTGGTGTTGCGGGTGGCATAGTTGGAGCCAAGAAGAGAGACTGTGTTCTTTAGCAAGCCATGCGGTTGGAGAGCATACACCTTCTTTGTATATAGGATAAAAGGTAGAGTGCAAGTTGTACCACTTCCATCTTAGTGTAATATTCCAAGGACAAGAGAACTCTTCAAGAGAGAGACAAGAGAGAAAACATAGATTTCACCCTCAATCCTCCAATGCCCCAAATGAGCACCTTCTCTTTATAAGATAGCCAAGGAGGATCTCCTCTAAGGAAGCTCCACCATAGGTGACCTATCAGCAAGCTCCACCCTTAGATTACTTGCTTGGATGGGTGACATGTCGGTCTTGGTCTCATCTGGTTGGTCAAATAGGCTTTGACCAGAAGGAATCTTTTAAGGGTTCTTCCTATAGAAATCTCAAAATCATGTGGGTGAGGTACCATTGGAAAGCTCTTGGCAAGACAAACTTGGAGGGAAGGAAGGCCAGCCTTTCCTTTTTTGGGGGAGATTTTTCACATTTTTAGGCCTAATTCATCCGTTTAGGCCTCCAAAATTGCCTATAAAGTTTTCAAGCTTATTTTGGCTTTCACCCTATTAGTAGAAGTTTTCTTTTGGGGATACCTATATCTGATCTACATTCTTCATCATGTGTAACATCCTTCCAGATGTTACCACTTCAAGTTTCACCTCTAGATCATATGCCTAGCTATTGATTCTAAAGTTTCCAAGCATGTTTGGTTTTTGGCATATTAGTAGAAGTACTCTTTTGGTAATACCTTTGAGAGCTTATCTACTTTGTCCGTCATGTATAACATCCTTCCAGATGTTACCAAACCAAATTTCATCTCTAATCATCTATCTAACTATTGGTATTACACTTAGAGACCATAGTTGGTCCGTCATGCTCATGAAAAGCTAGGACATTTTGGAGTAAAGTAGCCATATAGTTTACTCTAGAATCCTTATTGGTGGTGTGATATGCAGACCAATGTACAACAATTTTTTGGTAGATATGTGGTTTGTGACCAAGTTAGAGCATCATATAATGATCTTATGCCATAGTTACACCCATTACTTATCATGGGATTGGGTTACCATTGGAGTTTGGACTTCACTAGACCTTTATTGTTGATATATAGAAGTATGGGTGAGTGCATGTTCTCAACAAGTAGAGATCTTTCAGAGGGTGATGTCAATGGCCTTTGAGAACTTGGTGATTGCTCAACATAAGAATACCTTATGCTATGCTACCATTTAAAGACCCTTGATTTTTCAATTTCATCCAAGTGACTATGTATATTTATAATAAACAACATCAACAACACTTGATGTTTCTACAGGCTGCATTATCTTGAAAGTGCGTGAGGTCTTGCCATTTGGAGTCCTTGTGTTGGAAGGGTGTGATGGTGTTTTTTAGGAGGATCATGTATGCAATTATGTGCCATGCCACCTCCCAAACATCAATGGTACTATGGATCCAAGCTTGGCACTTGTGATGTATGTTATACGGCTCTTCTGGTGGAGTTGCTACTATATTAGTGTGTGATAGTTCTTTGAGAGGATGGCATATGGCATGTTTGACTCCTCTTCTCACAGTAGTTGCTCATGGACAATGGTTATGTCCTAAATGTACTCAATCTATAGCTAATTCATCCTTTATATGGTATAGTTTGCAAACAAGCTACTAACAATGGGGCTCAATAGCACCCGACCCCTTGATCTTTTACCCACCACAGGAGATACCACATACTTGGAGTAGATGGTTATCTAGAGTTGGAGGGACCTAACCGCCAACTAGGGAGGCAGTTATGGCACATTAGATTCCATGTATGATATAACTTATGTGTGAGTTGTGCTTCTATAGTGTATGATGTTGAAAACAATGTATATTATGTAGCAATTGTCATGCCATTTGTAGCATTGCACCTAGATTGCTTGAATGCTGGAGTAGTAATGTTGGTAGTCATAAATATTTTGGTAGTTACTCATAGACTACTTATTGACGATCAAATATTTTGTTTAGGGTATTGACTACATGGTCAGGCCCACCATCACTTGCACTATTTGCACCATTAGGTGTACCATCAATGAGACCATTAGGATTGGAGACTTAGGTCAAGATTAGGGGGTATACTTTTGAAGTGCAGTTCCAGAGAGCTCACTTCTTTAATGTTGAGCCTTTGAGTTTTTGGCTATGGTGGACAGAGGTTGACAAGCATCACTTGGAGTCTCTTAGCTAGAGTAGGTGTGGCTTGACTATAATCAATGCCCAATTGTTGGCAGATTGTTGAGTGATAGATCAAGTACTGATTTGATTGAATGTGATTCAAGCTGAGAACAAATTGATTATTTTGGCACTTTACAGTCCATGTATGATTGATATGTGATTTGTGCCTCTATAGTGTATGATTTTGATAGTGATTTATGTTGTGTAGTGGTGTATATACGCATGATATCAATATTTGGGAAAGAAGTGAAATATCCCAAGCAAGAAGAAAGAGAGCTGAGTTCATCTATATTTGCCAAGAAAGATTTTCTTAGGTAAGTCGGATTAGTTGATTGTACACTATTTTCCTTGGCTCAAAGACCAACCATTGATAGGGGAAATCCATTAAATCCATTATAATCCATAAATGGACAAGTAGTATGTGATAACAAGAGGAGAATAATTCACTTTGCTGGAGGTAAGGGGAGTTGTGCATGATTTGTCATGTTTCATTGGTATATGAGCCAAGATAGAGTACTAAAGTTCATGTGCCATCTGATTGAATGCATAGTCATTTTTCTTGTTCCATTTATTTGAATTCATTCAATTTTGAGTTTGACTTTATGCAAAGATGTTGAGATCATGATGTGATCTGGTATGCTTGAAGAGGTCTCTGCTATGAAGTGAGCTAAATCACTTAGGTCATTCTAAATTTTTTAACAACACTCAATATTTATAAGGTGATTCAAGTTAAGTTCCAATGTGCCACTTGCTACCCTCTTTCAAGCAAGTATGCTCACAAGACAAAGTGGATCAACCAATGTGTTGCATGCACCCAAGTAGTAAACAAACACTGCTTAGGCATTTTGAAAGCAAAGTTTCATTCTCTCAAAGAAACTCAAGTACAATTGAATGATCCATTTAGAAATGCTTTTGTAGTGAAGTGGATCACTATTTGTATCACATAACTTTCTGATTAATAGTGCCAACATATGGATCCAAGAGGATGGTGACTTTGTAGAAAGGTGGATTTTGATATGCTTAATGCTCCTATTTTTGAGCCACATAAGATTTGAGAGAAAAAACTAGGACTTCTATTTTTTACCAATGCTTGCATTCAACTGCCAACCAAGTGGCTTATTAAATCCAAGACCATAATCTTATCATCAAAGCATGTTATTTTTATCAAATGAATACAAATTATTTTTTATTGCATCTTATTTGCCTTAATCTTAGTTGCTCAATTTGCATCTTTTTTGCTTTGCCTTGCAATTGATGTATGATTATTGAAAGGATAATAATTGATTAAAATACATTTTAAATCAGTAAGATGTGGAATTTGGTATACATTGTATATGCATGCATGTATAGTCCTATCTCCATATGGATAGCATTTTAGTCTTGTGGAATGTAAGAATCTTTGTGGAATGCAAGAATTTCTTCACAACACTAGACCCAAAACTTGGAAAGACAAGACTGACCCAAGTATGAGATGATGCATGATGCATGAGTGCATTCTGCCAAAACATTCAAAATTTTAACTATTTCCAAGTGGTAATAATTCAAAGAATCCAAAGTGCTTGGAAACATAGATGCACTAATTTGAAGGCCAAAGGAATGTATAGCTTAGTCAAAGAGGTGTCAATATTGAATGTTTGGCAAAAAGGTGCCATTGGTAACAAAAACCAATAATATTGTTATGTATGGATTCATGGAGGTATTTCATACATCAATGAAAGTATAAATTCATTATAAATTGAAGATCTAAAACTCGACTTGACAAAAGAATTGATAGAATAATTGAAATAGTAGTAGTAGGTTTAATGGTTTAGTGTTTAAGGGCAAAAACTAATTTTTGTAGGGGAGTCAAAGGAAGGAAGTCCAGAGGAGAAGCGGGAATTTGATTGCTAAAGGAAATGAGTCTAGAAGAGATATGAAGTTAGACTTTACAAGGAGAATGAAAGGGAGGGAGTTCAAAGAATTATCTGTTATTGCAAGGAAGAAGAGCATTTGAAGGCCATTCTTGGTAGTGAGGAGAAAGAATAAAGACAAATGTTTGCATGTAGTAGTCATAGAAGAGCAAAGAAGAAGAAGCATGTGGAATTGACATGTGAAATTGGGTTTTACAAAATTGTGAGGAGGGAGAGAGCAAGAGAAAGAAAAAATCTTTTTCATTTGAGGAATCAATGAAGAGAGAAGAACAAGAAAATAGGAGAAGGAAAGCTGAGCAGACTAAAAACCCAAGTTCTAAAAGACAATGATTATCCTGGAGTGGTGGAGGAGGATTGTTAATATATTAAATGCATATGCCCAGATCATGCATCTAGAGAACATAAAGTAGTACCAAAATAATATGTGATGAGCCCTGATTGGGAGTCACACTATGTGATCATATGAAGAATGAGAATATAGGATTTAACACAATGCTCAAAGGTAACACTATATAAACAAGGTATTGTTCTTGTACCAAGGTAATTAATGACCAACTACTAACAAGCTTGTTCTATTATCAAGAGAGTCTATTTCTCAACACTCCCCTTCAAGCTCAAGCATAAATATGTTATACCTAGATCAAATCTAAACTTCTCTAGTTTATCTCTAGGTAGGCTCTTGGAAAAGATGTTAGCAATTTGTTCCCTTGTTGGACCATAAACATAGTCAATCTCCCTTGCCAACACTTTCTCTCAAATGAAATGATAATGTACTTTGATGTGCTTTGTTTTGGCATGAAAATTGGATTATTTGCCAAGTGAATGATGCTTATGTTATCTCCATACATCACCATTGCATCAGAAGATATAAAACCTAAAGAGGTCGGCAAACTACATAACCAAACTTACTCACATGCTGTCATAGTAGCACCTCTGTACTCAACCTTTGTTGAAGATAATACCACTATTGGTTACTTCTTTCAAGCCCAACTCACAATTGTGTCACCAAACTTGAATTCATATACTAATGTAGATTTTCTATCATAAGTACTGCCTGACCAATCTGCATTTGTATACCCATGTAAATCAAATTTTGAAGCCAAAGAAAATTGAGGACCAAACATGGTGGTTTTGTTTATATACCTCAAAATCCTATGTACTGCATCAAGATGAGTTTTCTTGGGAGACTGCATAAATTGACTGACTTCCCTAACTGAATAACTCAAATCTGGTCTAGTGATAGTCAAATAGATCAAACTTCCAACCATCTTCCTATACATATTGGTATCTGCAATTAACTCCTTGGTTTTTGGTGTAGGCCTCAAATTCTGCTCAAGAGGAGTCTTTGTTGGTTTGCATTAAGTCATGCCAAACCTAGAAAAAAATCTATATCATATTGACTTTGTAGCAACCACAACCCATCGCTACACCAAATATACTCAACAGCAAGAGAGTATTGAGTTCCCATGTCTTCATCTTGGATTCAGCTTGCAAAGCAAGCTTCATCTCTTATACAATCTGCTCAGAAGGATCAAGTCATCAACATGCAATGTTAGCAAGATGATATGACAACCATGTTGTAAAATATACAATAATGAATCAGATGTACATATGATCAAGCCCAAATGCTCCAAAAAAAACCAGTAATCTTTTGGTATCATGCTCTTTGTGCTTGTTTCAAGCCATAAAGAGCTTTATCAAGTTTACACACTTGACTAGGAAAGTGTGTACTCTCATAACCTAGAGGCTGCATCATGTAAAATTCCTCAATCAAATCTTCATTAAGGAAGGCATTAGAAAAAATCCATCTGATGTAGCTTTTATCCTCAATGAACTATAATGGTTAAAACAACACAAATAGTAGCCATCTTGGCCATTGGACTAAATGTCTCCTTGTAGTCAAGGCCTTACTCATGCATAACCCTTAGCAACAAGCCTAGCCTTGTATCTATTGATTTTACCTATCTACATTATGCTTAATCTTATACACCCTCTTGCAACCACCTTTATTATTACTATGAGGAATATCAACCAAAATCCATGTTTTTTAATATTCAAGAGAACTAAGCTCTTCTTCCATCTCTTGAACCCAATTTGAAAAAAGAGATGCCTTCAACAGATGTAGGCTCAACCTCTTGAAACATATTCATCTTGTTTGCATGATGAGCTACAGTAAAACCTTCATGCATAAGCATTTGTACTAGATGGCAAACTCTATCAAATCTATGAAGATTTGACACATTGGTAATATCCAAACGTTCCTCCTATCTTGCAGACTATGCATCATTGATGTGAGACAATATTGTTGATATGGATGATGAACTGCCATCAATTCTTTGTTTTCTAGACCATGGAGAAGAATTTGATGTTGATGTGACTCCCCCTTGATCTGATGCAGTAGTTGTCACACAAAAATAACTCTAAAGGATGAATCAATTTTAAAATTTTGAACCTCACTAGTATGTATTGGCCGCACTAGAGTAGGACCCTACAAAGTTGGCTATAGGTACCATGACTTCCACTTGTCAAACACTACATCTCTACTACAAAAAAAATTCTTACTAGAAGGGTTATAACATCTATAGTCCTTGTACTTTGCAACATAGCCAAAAGATACACTTTTGTGATTTTGGATCAAGCTTCTTGTGAAGCTCATCCGTAGCATGAACATAAAAAATACAACTAAACACCTTAAACAAAGTGAAGTCTGGTTTTTGGCTAGAAAAGATCTCTACAGGTGTCGTACTATGGACCGTTGCTATAGGAGTGTTATTCATCAAATACACCATGTACATAATTGCTTCTATGCATGCCCAAGAACTACTAGGCATATACATTTCATTCAACATAGCTCACATTGTTTCTGCAATATGATGATTCTTCTACTTTGCTACTCCATTCTATTGAGGAATATATTTGCAAGTAGTCTCTTTCTTGATTCCTTGCTCCTACAATTACTCAATAAACTCTCCCAAAAACTAGTCTTAACCTCCATAATATCTCAATTGCTGGATTAAAAAACATTACTACTTCTCTACCAAGCTTTTGAACACTTTAAAGGCATGAAAAGCTTCTAACCTATGCTTGAGAGTATAAATCCAAGTTTTTGTACAAATATCACTCAATGAAAAAATTAAAGTACATACAACCACCTAAGGTAGTTGTTGATGCTATCTATATAGTTATGTGAATCAACTCAAGAATCCATGAAGACTTCTTCCCTTGAGCTACAAAGGGTTGTTGATGTTGCTTGCCAAACTGACATGCTAAACAAACTTTTGAAATCATAATATTCTTAAATGAGTCCAATCATGTGACTAAGTATGTTGTTTGTAGAGCTTTGAATCCCTAAGAGATCATATGAACAACTCTCTTATGTCATAATTCAATGTTTGAATCTATTGTACTTGAGCTTGTACTAGCCTCACCAACAAATGTTGCCTGATTTCTACGCAGTCACTTTCAAGGTAAAAATCCTACCTACTGTCCTTCGAACAATGTTCACCCTTGGCCACAAGCTTCTTATCTGCCAAACTCTCAACAAAGCAACCATCTCTATTGATCTAACTTGATAGCCTTTCTCCACCATCTAACCTACTAAAATCAGATTTGTAGTGATATTCAAAACACACAAACATCACCAATGGTTTTTACAAATTTCAAAGAATTTTCTACTAACTTTACCCATATGTGTGATTGATTGATGGGTATCATTACCAGTAATGACAATTCTGTTGTCTTGAGCAAATCCATTATAGTAAACCACTCTTAGTGTGATGTCATATCATTTGATACACTTGAATCAATAAATGAATTTCCTAACTAAACATGTGTTATTGTCCTCATATGATGCAAAAGATAGTGATTTCCCTTGGATTTGTTGATTTCCTTGCTGCTACTAATTTGTAGCTGCATAATTCTGTTGAGGAATCATTCCATTAAAAATGTCATTCTGCTTTGTGTAATAGTCCTTTGCCAAAGGTCCCAATTTCTTTCAGTAGTTGCAATCTCCATGCCACTAACTTGAGGAACTAGCTCCCCTTTTACCTCTACCATGACCAATTCTATGTTAGTTTTATGTAGAACCTTGATATTGTTGATTCTACTACTCTCCAGATTCTAGCCTCTCCCTTGACCACTTTTTCTCCTTTGTTATAATTTCTTCCACCTTGACCTCAACCTCCAAAGGAATACAACACTTGCTCTTGCATTCAAAAATGAACTAGAAGTACCTAGTTGCATCTCCTTGCTTACAAGCAATGGTAACAACTCTAGAAAAGAAGGGAATCACTCCCTAACAACAATATATGTATAGAACAGCTTGTTCTCCTTACCAAGTCCATTCAATGTATGTTGAAGTAGATTTTCCTCATCTACATTCACTTCAATACTACTTAATTGATCTACAAACTATCTTATCTTTGTGTATTAAACCTATCACATTCATGATGCCCTTCTTTGTCTCACTTAATTGTTGCTTGAGCTATAACTTATGAGCTCTAGTAGATGACTTGAAGTAGCTTGCCAATGCATCCCAAGCTTCCTTTTTGGTCTTTGCATTTTTTATATGCATCATCGTGGCTTTTGATACTTGATAGAAATTATGTGCATAAATGCATGACATTTCTTATTCCACACACAAATAGAATCATAAGTGTCCATATTTATGAGCTTTAGCTCACTGCCAGTAAAAATCTCCCACATCTCTTGACTCATGAGATAGTTCTTGATTTTGTACTTCCATGTAAGGTATTGTTGCAATCTAGCTTATCTCTTATAATGATAGACATAGGTTTTGTCATCAATCAACTCTTGATACTCTATTGAGCAAAAACTAGAAAATCCACCATTGCTAAAATTGTGCCAAAGAGTTTGTAATAATGCATGTGTTGCTCCATTTTTCTCTGATCTTGGTCTGAATGCAAGCTAATGAAAAGACACATAATTCTACATAAGATAGACTTCTTGATTTTGATCCAAAATTGCCCTTGATCTATCAATCATACTTTGCCAAACTGCAAAATTTATACTATACTTTGCCAAAAACTTGAGATTTGATGACTCAGACTACCTCAAAATAGCAGCAAAAATTTGTTCAAAGAACAAGGTCTTTAAACACAAGTAACTTTAACTGATACACCTGCAATGATGCCAAACTTCACTTCAAACAAACATGCAAGGCAAAAGTTGCAGCTATAAAAGTAAAGGGTTGTATAAACAAAAATCCTTAAAAATTATACTCTCACTCATTTATCTCAATAATTGAGATCTACAGCACAAAATAAGTTACAAGACTCTTACTTATCTGAGATATAGAATAGAATAGAATAGAATGTGCATAGAATAGAATCCTCTACATCTAAGTAACTCTCTTTATTACTACATCTGAAATCTGCTTTGCTTTATCATCTCTTCTCACATCAAGCAATCTCTCCTTGCTCTCTATATTATCAACTATGCTATGATACCATGTTCAGAAACTGATTGCATACATACACACATTATACATACACACATTGGATCTATAGAACATAAGAGAAGTACCAGGATAATATGTACTCAACCTTGATTAGGAGTAGCACTTTGTGATCATATGACAAATAAGAACACAAGAGTTAACAGAATGCTCAAAGGTAACATTATATATACAAGGTACTATTCTTGTACCAAAGTAACTAATGAACAACTACTAACAAGCTTGTTCTACTATCAAGAGAGTCTATTTCTCAACAATGATCACATGGAAAATACGCAAGAAGGACCTTGGATGATTAACTATCACATTATAGCCAATTATATGACCTACATCAGGTAACGCTGGAAGGACCAAGACCAAATCAAAATTATTGCAAAAAAAATTTAAGAATCTGATTTGGATGCAATGGGTTTGAAAATAGCCATTGCTATCCAATATCTCCAACCACTTGGAAGTCCATACAAAATCTCACTCTTTAATGAAAATCTTGATTGATTTTATTCCCACTCTTGATTGAAATTTTCAACATAACACACCCAAATCTATATTTCCATGCATCTAAATTGCCATGCATTCCATCCCAACTAAATCCTTAAGGATCCCACACATATCATATGTGCGGTATGTATGGGATCCTCAATGTGCGCTAGATCCTTGGTATATGTGGGCTACTTGGTATGTGGAGCTCTCCAGGTTTTTTGCAAGTTATAATGTGAGCTCCTTGTAATTCTTGCACAACATCCATCAACTTACTCTCATACTCATTCAGCTTCCATAGACAAAAATCCATTGTCATTCAAATTCACTCAGATTCAAAAAACAAAAATCCCATTATCATTCAGATTCTTGTTCTTGATTACATGATTATATTTTTAAAATCACATAACTAAACACTGATTGGATACCAATTGCAAAGATATTCCTCATGATGTGAAAAAAAAGCCATTTGCTCCAAATTTTATAAAAAACTTACATGTCATAATCATCATTTTTGTCCTCATTTCTGTGGGGTCAAGCACAAGAAACTTAGGATCTACTCTATGGCTTTTATAACTATTTTAAGAAGCATGGTGTTCTGAATATATATCAAAGAATGTAGTAATGATGCTCTAAATTTCCTTAGGATTTTTTCTTTTCTTTGCTAGTTCAAGAGTCATAGAGTAGAAGTATGTGAATTCTTCATTTTCCTCCTTAATACAAAGTTTCTCTACTTTACTCAAAATTTTCTTGGATCTCAATTTGTGCTCAGCCTCTGCTTCAATCTTCTTTGCCTCAATAAGATATCTATGCTCTCTAGCTTTACAATCTTTTGAGCCTTTATTTAGCCATTTTGCATCTTTCTTAGACTTCTATTGTCTTGCTTTTCCATTTACTATAGTTTGCTAAGTTGTGCAACAAATTTGTAATATCTGGTGTCATTTTCAAATTTTCTTTGGATATTCTCCTCTTCTTCTTCCCTGATTTTCTCTTACCTTCTTGTATTTCCGCTTCTACTCTACTTTCTTGCAACTTGTTTGTCTTTGTTTTGGCTTCTTTGGTATCCGAGGATAGTATTTCATCCATTATTCTTGTGGCTCTCCTATACTCCTATATAAAGGAATAACATCTTCATTCATGCATGATGGAACACTTATAGATGGAACATTCACCAATGTAAAATCCTCATTTATTGGTGAAACATAGTCTAATTACATTTACCTGACTCTCCTCCTCAAAATACTCTTGCCCTTGGGTGTTAGGAACACTAAGAGGAATTCCTTGTGACAAAGGAGGCACAAGAGAATCCTCTTTAAATGCTTGGATACCTTCATTTTCATTATCCACTGCACCATCTTCAAAGGCATTATACTAGTCTCTAACCCCAACTAAACCCCATGAACCTCTTCTCTAATACATCAAATTGATAATCAACTTTGTCACCTATCCCAATACTTACTATGCAAGAGTACTTATATTTGAACAACCAACAAATATTGAATCTATCGTATCAAAGTGAGGAAACATGTGATTTATTTATCTTCCATAGTACTCCATCCCCACTTATGCTCTTTGTCAATAAGACCTTCATCTATATTCTTGTTTTTTCAATCTTGAGTTTCTTTGTATGATTTCAAGTACCTTACACACTTTTTGTAGAGCTTGTCTACATTCATAGGATGTAGAATCATTTCCCATGTCAAATGGCCATATAAATAAATGTTGAATTTTTTGGAAAGGCTTCTTGCAATTGCCAACACTATGATTTTGACCAAAATGCTCAAGCTTTTCCAGATAATTCAAAAATTGTGCATAATGATAGTAAATCATCATGGATCCATCTTCCTCACCACCCTTCCCTTTGTGTGGCACATGAGGACTTGCTAAAACCATATTCATCAACTGAATAAATAGAGCGTGAGCGGTTTAGTCTAGGATGAAAGCACCCAATTGTGAAAGAAGATTGCATTCAAGAGAACTTCTTCCATTGCTTTCCAAATTTTCAAATAGTAATAATTTTAAATTGAACTCACACTTGGCTCCACACTCTATTACTTCTCCATTGTGTGCTTTTTGTGTTAGTGCAATCAACTCACAAGCTTGCAATGCAATGGTGGGGAGGGAAAATTTTCAAAAAAGCTCCTCTCTCCCTCTTTTGTTGTATTTTTACGTGTGTATAGGCTCATAGATTAAGATCCCTATTGCAATGTGTGTCAATACATGGATCACTATTACTAACCCATTGTTCTTCTTATCACTAATGTACAGCCAAATTTTTAACTACTTAGGGGGAGTAAAATGTCTAAATTAAACCTCCAAGCTCCCGTAACCTGTTTTTGTCACCCTCTCGGTTTACAAAAGCACTCACATTTTCTAAGGGCACCCATTAAAAAATTACGGACTTGGTTCCATTGCCCACAAATTTCATTGGGCTCTAAATCTGAAAACCCCCACCATGATGGTTCTTCTACTTGCTTTTAGGACTCATGTGTGACTCAATAGTAATACTTACTCCTATTATTATATCTAAAACTTGACTAATACTTCATTAAAGTCCACAAACATTAACACACCCTCCACAACATATATCCACTCCTCTCCCACTTTGCTGTATTCCACCCATCCTCAACTAAAGATAATGTTTCTCTCTCTTGATGGTATTCTCTTATTTTAATTTGAGCTGTTTTATCTGTTGTGTGTTTGTTTTTATTGCATGATATATACTAGTTCTCTATAAGAGCTATATGACATGTATCGATTAAATCCTAACTTTCGCTTATCTTCTTGATGTTAGATTCGTTTAATTTAGATTTACACACGAATATACATGGATTTCATATGTACATTCTCTGATTTCATACCTAGCGGATTCTAAATACCCCGTTCCGGATATTCGAACGGCTTCTGCTCTCATTCCACAAATATATTATGCAGTATAAGATTAATACAAGGCCTCTTTCGTAAAAACACGTGCTATAATTTTGTAAATTTGTGGGAAGGGTTTCATATATTCACTTGAAGTTTGGTGGATAGAATGAAACCGAATCATTTTTTATCTCTATCTAATTCAAATATAGGAATATCTACTCTGGTGCAGATAGATTGAATTTGGATTCAATTTTACTTAGTTTAGAAAAATATTGTGCTTTCCTAGAAGGATTTATTTTGAAATCTGAGTGAATAAAAATTTGATTTTACTACAGAAAATAAAATTGCAGAAAAAGGTTTTCACCAAGAAATAACGATAATGACAAGAGAGAACATTTGGCAAAAACAAGTCCTTAACAAAGTCACGGGAAAAAAATCTCTCATTATCAAAAAAATTTGAAAAGAATAATCCTCTACTAAATGCAAAATATTTCTATATTTTTTATTTTTTAATATATTTTTTACATTTCTAAAATAAAAAATATTCTTTGTTCAAGTCTATGGAATCTCTTGCACGTCTCCACTTTCAACTTTGGAAGTGAAGTTAATGGTCTTAATGGTTGGGGAAATCTACCAAATCTCTTGTAGTGCACTACTTTCAATGTTCAAGGTGAACTCAGTAACCTCAATCAGTAAGAAAGTCTTTTAAATCTTCTGTAATTATCCACTTTCACCGTTTGTAGTGAAACTAGTAATCCCGATGACTAAGGAAGTCTTGCAAATCTGTCATGATTCTCCATTTTGAACATTCAAAGTGAAGTTAGAGCCAAATGACTTGGGCATGCACTCGTGTAATTCTCCTTTGTGTATTTTGTACTCCTTTCAATCGGTTTAGCTGTCCTAAAAATAATCCAAAAAAGAGCGATCGTGTGTGAAGACAAGACCACGTGTGAAATAATCCATAACCTCAGCTGGGTGCTTGCGGTTATGGATTATTTTCACACATGGTCCAGCCTTGAAGTGATTCAATTTGTGTGCCTCCAATGGATATGTTTTTACATGAAGTTGCACTCGTACGTGAATATGCTATATGCATAGTTTCCCGTAGTTAGTTGATTTACAATCCATGGAAGAAAGAAGGCAACCGCATAGGAAAAATGAAGGATGTGAAGACCCCATCAAGCCGTACAAGGGAGAGACAAAACAAGTAACATGGAGCTAACCCCCAATAGAGTTTATATGAGAAATCTGCCCTATCACACCTAAGATATCCAAGCTATGCAAGTCGTATGGTCTACACACAACTAGAGCATCCAAAGAAACATCACCTAATGTGATTGCTCTCCTATGGATTGCACCAGCCATTGCCCTCTATAAAGCAATGTACACACGCTGTCTAAAATATGCTACAAAGTATGAGAGTGAGAGTGGTACCCCCTGACGCCTAACATGATAAGCTCTCGTGCACTCCCTGACAAATGTGTCAAATGTCATGTCCATCGCTCCATATAACTCCAAGGCTAGAGGAACAAAGAGGTAAACTTACTACATGCCCCTATACTTTGAGACCTTGCAACCTGCTGCTGCACTCGCCGCCCATCCAAGGGGATGGGTAATCACTCCCTCTGAAATTGAATCCTTCACAAGGTCCATAACCATGACATTTGCTACTGTCACCTGATCATCTCGGACCAAGTATAAGTCTGCCCTAACACATGTCATCTACAAAGCATACGAACGCTCCCTCCAAGCCAAGTATCCACTCTCTTGTGCCATAGCAAACACTATGTCCCTAATGGCATCATGGGTACCTATCCTCTGTACTCCAAAAGGACACCGCGTCATGTGGACCACTACTGCATCTAGTGTAGAACCACACTCACAAGTGAGTAATGAAGATGCAGATGGGTGGACCAAACCTAGGCAAAAATTCATCGTAGTCAAGGAAGTAGCTGGTGCGAGTCGGAATGCCCTAATGCATGGTCAAGCTAGGACCCAAGAGCCTGCACCCTTGCCAGAGCAAGAGCAAAGACTTGCTCTAGTAGCCTAAGGAATGGACGAGTCGACTAAGAGAGAATGTAGCATATGCTCACACGACCACTCCATCAAGGAAGATTGTAAACCTCTAGTCCAATCTGACGATCACAAAGCAAAAGGTGGAAAATCCTCTTGTGCTCATGGAGATAGACTATCTCTTGTTTGCCGCAATAACACTTGGAGAGAAAAGGATCCTCCCTCCACCTCTGTCACATAAGTCTCCAAAACCGGCCTATTAGTAACCACAAAATGAGAGGAAAGTAGGGGTGCCAAGAGAGCCCAGCTACCCAAAAACACTATAGGTGCCATCTCCTCCATAGATAGCAAGCCAACCCCACCACATGAGATTGGCAGAGTTGTATGTCTACGTGTCAAATCCCTTGTCACACACTCAAAAGTCCCTGGTCCAATAATATCACCAAAGACTCCCATAATCCTCCTATCAAATGCTCTCGGACAGGATAGGAAGGACGATGAGTGAGGAACTATACGGATGAGGTAGGATGGTCGACAAGAAATACTGGAGGAGAGTATACCAAATGCCACCTGCAGATCTCCTAGTAATGGAAGGTCATCTACATGGAGAACATCCTCTGCAAGGGCAGCATCTAAGAAGCGTGTGACAAAATCCTCCAATCCTACTAGCACTTCAAGAACACAAAGTCTATTTGTGGATGTGATACATCCCTCTAGAAGCTCAAGGTAGGGAGGGATACCTGAAGGGACCATGCTCTACACTTTGACACCTTGACTTTCAAGCCTACTAGATGTAGCTCGGTAATCAAGTAGTCAAAGGCCTGCCTAATCTGATCTACAGGGCTTACAATGTGTGTATCATCTGCCAAGGAGTGAAATACACAACCTGGTATGGCCAAAGTAGTAGATAAGAGAGCTCTAAAGTGAACTATGGTAAATAAGGGCCCTCCCAAAGGAACTCCCTGACATGTACCAACAGTTGACTCCAAGACGGTGACTCCCTCCTATGAACCACCATGCTGGTAGTAAAGGGAAGCATGAGAGCCATAAAAAGACTGCACAAAAGGAATGAGACTTGCCAAGGATCCACCAGCCTCCCTAAGCTCTCTAAAGATGGATGCCCATGAGATGCTATTAAAAGTGTTCTCAACATCCACCTGTAGGACGACCCACTCTGGATGGGTATCTAGGAGTGCTCTAATGCCTAGAGATATTAGCCTCACATCCTCCAAGTGTAGCTACTCCAAACTGATGTGGACTGAGGTGTTGTCAAAAGTGAGAATGATGTTGAAGGACAATGGTATGACTGATCAAATGCAAAAAGATCTCTCCAATAGCAATCGGTCTAATGCCCCCCTATGTCCTTCTCCATCATGAGAAGTTGACTAGCACCTAACACCCAACTAACTGACATAGGAATGTCTCCTCTTGCTACTTTTGTAGCCACCTGAAACAACTTGGTAAAACCACTAGAAGGATCATATGCTAGGAAGCAATCTCTAAGGTGCTCATAAACTATCC
Organism: Lunularia cruciata; assembly: GCA_948567375.1. Lineage (NCBI taxonomy): Eukaryota > Viridiplantae > Streptophyta > Marchantiopsida > Lunulariales > Lunulariaceae > Lunularia > Lunularia cruciata. The sequence goes on along the minus strand of OX419755.1, from coordinate 54,626,529 downwards.
CTGACAAGCCTCTTCATGAAAGGCAAGGTGCAATGCACAATGCTTATGCAAATAGCAACCTATCAAGACATAAAGGCTGCTCAGGCTGATAATCTAAGACCTCTAGTTATAGTCGCTCTATTGCTATAGGATGTAGTGAGCGTAGGGAATAGATAGTCTCATCAGTAGGACTTGCCATAGACAAAAGGTGTAGCGCTCATGCCGCTCTACTAAATTCTCCCACTTGATCCAATGTCCTACACCATTATAATCAAGTGGACTTTGTGGTATCCTGTGGCAATGCTTGTCTTCTAAATTGTGTAGCCCTAACAGACTCCACCTGAAGGGCCACCCAATCCCCCGCTCAAAATTGAAAACATCTAGCAGCCACCTCTCTATGCCTCACACGTCCTCCTCTAGCATAACAAAGATACCATTGAGGGAGTAGGAGGAATATGAACCATGCTAACTCGTCCAAGGGATCACGTGCCAAACAATCAAGTGGTAGGCGGAAAGCATGTCTAGCCTCATCATGGAGTGTGCGGGGTAGCCTATGGAATAGACGTGGACATGGAGGACTAGTCTCATGATAAACCCAAAATGCAACCTGCCTGAGAAGCTAACCACTCCCACTACTCGATTGGTATCCCTGGAACAATCAACAAAGGGATAGAAGAAGCGTGCGTAATCTCGAGTGTCAATGCTATCAATGTGGTTGCTCGTCTCACATGGGCATCCCAAGTGGTCAAATCATAGTCCTTGTGCATCTTTCCTACATGGGTCTTTACCCCTTACGAGGTAAAGTATCTGTGACACACCATGCATGGTGTATCCCGAGCCGCTCTAGGCAACCCCACATGGGAAGGTGTAGCCATGGCTAGCACAAGAATAATGATAGTAACTCATGATGCTCCTCTCCATATCTCCCCATATCTGCAAAACCACAACCCCTCACATCTAAACTCACATAAGAAAACAATCTCTCCAAACCCTAAAATCTATAAACTCTCATAACTTTCAGTTTTCATCTCCAAAATTTTCAAACTAAATTCCCATGGAACTTAATCATAAAAAACCAAGAGATTAGAAATGAAAACTCTCGACCCATCACTCTCAATGTGTAATGATCACTCAAAACCCTAAAAAAGCTAAAAATTCTCATAATTTTCTACTCCATTCTCCATAGTCTTCAATCTAGGTACCAATGGAACCGAAATTGAAAAAAAATAAAAAGTAGACTATTCCCTCGAGCGCTATATGCTAAAGAGCACTCAGGAATTATAGATGTCTTCTCATGTCACTCGCTCTCTTCTCCCGTCTCCACACTCTCCAGTCTCCACACTCTCCCGCAGCAATACTATCGAATATGGAAGAGTAATCACATTAATGGTTCTTGAGATGGTCCGGTTATTTGTAAACCTCGTGATTTGCATAGCTCAGATTTTTCATATAGACTATATGGGAATTCAATTTCCTTCTATTTATAGCTCAGATTTCTCATACAGACTATATTGGAATTTAATTTCTCTTATTTATAACTCAGATTTCTCATATAAACTATATAAGAATTTTATTTAATTTTATTTATTTTGTCTCGACTTGATTTGCATAGCTCAGATTTTTCATATAGACTATATTAGAATTTAATTCCATTTTATTTAGACCTCATACTTCTTATATAGATTATATTGGAATTTTATTTTATTTTATTTATTTTGTCTCACCTTTGTAGGATTTGATGAAATCTTCTTATCCTTTGTGTCTTTTGGAATCGCACTGTCTCTCTCTGTTCGGCTTGATGGAGTCTTCCCATCCTTTGTGGAGTCTTCCCATCCTTTGTGTTTTCTACGCAGTCGCTCTTTCTCTCTGTTTGTTGACTTTCACTCTCAGGTACATCTTAAAGCTCGACAGTGGCTGACGGCACTAACATTAGCCGTTGAAAAAGCTCCAAGTCCTCCTGTACTGTGCGGGAAACACTTGAAATTCGTACAATGATCTACCCTTAGCTGTTTAAGCGATCCAAGTCCACCTATACTCTTCAGATCTGAACACTTTGAATTCGTGTAATGATCTCACCTTAGCTACTTAAATGATTCAAGTCCCAATATGCTCTCCAGTGAACACTTTAGACTTGCACAACGATCTAAAGTGAAAAATTTTCGAGCTCGTAAGTGCCTAAGGGCTTAGGGAGGGAACTCAACTCAAACTATGGCAGTTCTCTGTCCTCAAAGATCTTTTTGCACGATAGATTCTGGATCTGGCGACGGCCGCGCATTCAAATTTGAACATCCCGTCATCTTCAGCTTACTCAATGATCCAAGTTGCAAGAAAGAATACAGCGCTGGGCGTTATAAAACTTGACTATATAACCCTGCAAGGTCCTTAGGATATGGTAATAGTCCTGCATTAGGGGGTTTTAGAAACAGTTTTGACAGATGTCTACGCCTACAAGACAGAGAACAAACTTCGTAATTATTTTTAGTGAACTCTATAAAGAGATGAGGTGTTAATAAATGAATGCTCCGTATACAAGACAAATAACAAACTTCGTTATTATTTTTAGTGAACTCTATAAAGAGATGAGGTGTTAATAAATGAACGCTCCATAAACTGTGTTACGATGTATCTAGTATAAGTTGCATTCATTAAAAAAATCAGACGCTAGATTACATATGATTAAGATTAATATTGAAATAAATGATTCATTTTTTGGATGTGTGATTCTTAAAGTGAGATTTATGAATTTTTTTTCAATCAACTATTCAAATTCAAATTCACCATCTATATCTATGTGCAAATGCTCTTGTTAGTAAACTAAACCGACTGATTTTGTAGTTTCACATTGGTGTGGTGGTTCATTTCCATAGACAAGTGTGGTAAGGGAGATAGCATGATTATGAAAAATGATCCGTATTGCATTGCAAAACCAAGAAATTGAATGAAGTTCAAGGAATTTTAATCCAAAAGGGTAACAAAAATTTAGCAATGAGAGATCAAGAACCTGATTGCAGTGCAGGCTCACATATGGATGCAGAACCAATAGGTGCAAAAGTGCGCTATCAAGTGGCTACAGGCACCATCAAGCGGCTACAGACAGCTCCAAGGGGCTACGGGCACCATCAAGCGGTGACACGCATAATCCCATTTAATCCTCAATTAACACATTACTAAATTATCACATTACACCGGGCAGAGTTTACATCTGTTATGGAGTTTGGTAATAACAAGGAACTTGAACGTAGTGGGTCCTTTTCTTCCTCCCCATACAGATTTAGTCCACGCTTTATAAAAACCTATATGATAATATACAGAACTTCCTAAAACTATTTCTGAAACCCCCTATTGTTTACCGTCTATATTAAGGTACCAGTTGCAGTTGCAGGCCTTCAGAGCACAGCCGTGGTCCAGATTGGATAACGTTTTGTGGGACTATTTGGTGGAGGTGGAAGGTCCACTAGACTTGAAAGAAGATACATGTAACGTAAAACAATGTATTCCAAATTACTAATTCAATGTCTAGTGATGAGAAATTTACAAGCTTCAGATAATCGACCTTGACGCTGTGTTTTATACCCATAATAAACGCATTCGAGACTCGATGATTTACTTCCAGAACACGAACATTTTCGACAAACACTCCATAGCACACTAAATTACAAACAATCAAGTTCACTAAAAGATATTCAAAAGGTTACTATGCTGTTACCAATATTGTGATCTTGCGTTCTCAATATCCTCCGTGCACGAGAACTCAACTCATCTTACGAGGATCCAAAAAGTGTAGTGTAGTTTATTTCTCACATTGTCATATGCTCAATTTGTGTCGTTAGTCAAATTAAGTGATGGGATGTGCGAGCTTTTAGGGGAACTGCGTCCATCCTCAATAGGATCAGAATTTGGACAACAAAATTGCTCGATTGAAGCTTCGAATACTCTACATGCTGGGTCAACTGAGCTAACCCACTCCTTGTAGGTGTTCTGTCAATTACTTTCTTTCTAGTAAGTACTCCCGATCCTCAAAACTTTGAAACTTTGGACTTCACAAAATTAGTACCACGGTGTATATAGTTTTCAGAGCCTGGGTGTGAAGACATGGTACCCTTGTTGATATGCTGTGTGTTTGGAACTTCACCGAGACCATCAGAATCTACCACAAGACTAGCATTCCCCCGGAAAAGTTATTCGTCTGTGAGCAAGTAGGCTACCCTCGTCGGCTCCCAGACCTTAGGCGGTTGACGCTTTAGTGCTGGAATCAGTAAGCAACTCATATATTCGCTTGCCGGGTTCCTGAGTCATCAGAAGTCACACGTTTGTCCTTCACTGCGGACCGAAAACTCTTAGCAATCGCACTCCAGCAACATCTGATTCATCTGCAGAGTCTACGTGGAAATACAGTGTTGTAATCAGCTGCACCTCGGTGCAGTTTCCTCTTCTATGCAATCAGTGGTAAGCGCCAGGTGTCACTCAGTGCAGTGTTTGTGGGGACTTTTTGCCTGTGTTAAATCGAGACTCAGATTTCTCATGGATCTTTACTTTCTTAATACCCACCACTCCTGATGACGTGCATATCTGGAGTCCAGTATAAGAATAGGGGACTACCTAGGCAGAAGGGTTTGGCTGCATAACCAGATTACAAGAGGGGGAGTGAGTATACCTTTCCCAACGATGAGACCAAACTACCGTGTCCAACTTAAATCTGGAACCACAAGAACCAAGTCCGCAAGTAAGCTCTTACTCCCACTTTCCTGCAAGCACATTCTTACACAAGTCTGTCTAACTTTGAATTTCAGCCTGGTAAATCTGATAGCGTAACCCAGAGCCTGCAAGTATAGAGCAACCACGCTTTTCGACGGACATGTGGAGGACTGACAGCTAGAATCAAGCGGTGAGTCTTCTGCACCTCCACAGTTTGACTCAAAGCTTCACTTCACTCCAGAGATCAATGTTGCTCTGAAGTTCGAACGGCTTTAAATTCCCTCATATTGACGCCATCAATTCCTGCTCCATTGATCTCATCTAAACACCAACGGGGAGCTGATGCTCACCTTGTATCGATTGTGTCACAGTCTCCTGCCTTTGACGAGAAAACTCTGCGAAGTTACGACATCATAAGAGACACAAACATCTGTGCAGTCATCAGAGGACATGATTGATTTGTATCGTTAAAGACATCAAAATCCAAACCTCTGCACCCGCTCGGCACTTTAGAGCATAAAGCATCCATAAACGCAAAGCATCCATAACGCCCAGGATGCTACAACCGGAAGAAAACCCACTTCCAGAAGAACTTAGAGAGTATGAGTAACAGAAGTACTTAGGTGCAAATACGAGTAAAGCGCATGCATGCTTGCTTGCTGACGTGCTCCGCTACCAGAATGAGCAATCTAGCAAGCATAGTTGGACATGAGAAACCAACTTAGAGTATGGCATCCTCTGGTAATATACTCACTGCAACCGAGTCCTTGGACTTAAGTATCTGAAAAAGATCAGTTTGGACGTTCAAGGGAACTTCAAGAGACTTTGAAGCAAAGTATAATCATACAGTGGAAACTCAAACGTCAAAAATTCGTCTAAACTGCTCTGATTTCATATACCAGATAATAAATTAGGATGGTGGCTTTGGTTCACTGAAATGTCGGGAAAAAAAAACATTCCAGTCAAGAGTTGCATGATTTGTATGATCTTTCAGCGACCGACGGACGTGCAACGGTGTCCAGCCTGAATTGAATTGTCGCTCAGCTGCAGCTGTTTAGAGACAAAAAAGTCGATTCTAACAGCCTGGCCTGAGCATCCGAGATGCTCATGGCCAATGTCCACATCAATAAGGAGCATTATCCAGTCACTTGTACTGAAGAAAAAAAATCCACGGCTCCACCCTGCCACCCTTTTGTACATGTTCTAGAGTGACTCTAACTATCTCTGGGTTACAGGACTAGTAAAATAGCACAACTAAGACTGATCGAGAATAAGAGACATTCATGACAGCTATTCATGACGGACATTCTTCATGCCTTGAGATGCAGGAGGGGGTTTCATAGCTCCCATAGCTTCACCTGGTTTGGATGAGGCTCTAGTAGTATCGTCTTCTGACGAGTTGTCAAATAGCTTTACAAATGAGACAGAGAGACTTTCATACAAGTCCACAACTTTAGATATATTATTGTTGAGCTCTCTTATCAGTAGAACATTGCGAGCCAGACTTTCTGGTATCTTAGATTCATGATTCTGATTAATTTCATTGATAAGGAGTCGGTTGTGATCTAAAAGGTATTGGACTTGACTAAAATTTTGGTGAAACCCGGCCCAGATTTTCGTATCCATTTGCGGTCCGGCCTTTGCTGCAGGAGGAGCTGAAGAAGCATCGGCGTCCATTTCTCCGATTGACGCCAAATCCTTCTGCTGCGTCAATTCGCTTTTCTGAGTAACCCACAAGAACGAAACTCACCATCAGAACCTGCACGGTGGGAACACACAACGCAGAAACCAGCTGCTCCTATCCCAATTTTAAACCAAATCTAAAGACGCGTCTGTAGTAGCCCTGTAGCTATGGTATCCGTGGTACATAGAATGAAGCAACCGGATAACTTTAAATCCACCTGCGTAGCTCCCAGCAAAGCCCAAGAATGCAGGAACTACGATAAACAGACGATTGCAAAGATAAGAAGACAAGTGAAATTTATACAAGTACTGTCCCAAACTGTCCCCAAATAAATTAGTGTATTGTGGCCCGAGGAAACAAGGGCATCGTTGTTTAATAGCAAGTAACAACAGATGTGATTCATATCTACAGTAAGCTCACAGAAGCTCCAAGAGAATCCAAAAACGTCTTCCGCCTTCCCACGGACCACTCCAAGCCCTAGAAGGCCAGCAAAACAACACAGCTCAAACAACGGACACACTGAAAGCTCAAAGAAACTATAAAACAACGAACCATACCTTCAAATGGAAGAGCTCAATCCGAAGAGAACTTCCAGAAAATTTCCAGAAGCTGAGTATACAACAAGATCCCCCACTCTCTCACTAAGAGACTGCAGTTCCGCTGCCCCACTCCAATCATCCCTTGAGCATCCGTCGTCCTTTGTTCAAAAACATTCTGAAATTCTTCCGATCCAATTCGTCTACCGACCTTCGAGACCCCCCATTCTTCCGAATACAGCCACTGATCCAACCAACGAACGAGGATTTTTCCGACACAAGCTGATTCTTCCTCACCAAAAGGATACTGAGCGCAACGCTCCTCTCACTTGTGCGTACTCTCACCTCCCGCAGTGCTTGCCTGAGGAAAAGCAACAGACTTAGAGGAAGGGAAGAATAAGAATATCCTCGTCCCGTCCCATCCCACCCAGCGCAGTCACGTCTGTTACACGTCACGTGTTGCGGGATCGATTCTCCTTTTCCCGGAAACACCCACCGCAAGATCTAGATCTTGGGCTCTTTCCACCGCCACTGGACACCGCGGACCGACGAAATGGTCTATGCTCCGTCTGCTCCCGACACCCACCATACATGCGTGATACTGGGGATAAGCCTTTGGTGTCACTGCTCCACCCTAATTGCGCTTTTGCTAATGAAGAGTGACTTTCTTTTAATAACAAGTCTTCGAATATGATAAATGTATGCCATTCACATGGAGTTTACAACTCCGAAAGTTTTTCTACTCGTCTAAGCCCAACGGTTAACGGTTTTAATTAAGAGAAAAGAAGCCTCAGTAGAGTAAGATGAAATACGGGCATGAGCCCGTGAGTTCTACGAGGTTAAATATCCGAAGATGATACTTTAATTGCCAAATTGAGGGGTGTTCTGAAGCATTTTAGAGAATCTAAGTTCAATACATGCATTTGTGCTGTGATGATGTTTTTTCAAATTTTAGGCTCTAACTTAAGCAAATGTATAGAAACTGCAGCAATAGTTAAGTTCTTCATTTGGAGTTTATATCTAGATTTCTCAAATCATTAAAGTCAAATTGAATTTTGCAATTAATTCAATAATTACATAGATGTAAAATATTTTATATTTATTCAGTTATAAATAAGTAACGACTCCTTTCGATAAGTTGGATAATTCTTCAACCGTGCAACATACTTATCTATATTGAATTGGTTCAACAGTGTATTTTTGGTGTATTTATAAAGACTAGATACAACCATTACTTCTTAGATATCGAGTCTTCACTACATTAACTGCCTTGTTTAAAATAAGACTAAATTATTATAAAATAAATAAGATAAATGAACCGTGTCCAAGAAATAATTATCTTTGAATTTTTCTGTTACATACCTTTAATATGATAATCTTTTTTTAATGGTTTTACATACTTTTGATACATTTTTTACCCTTTATTCAAAAAGTTATAGGACTTCTATCTCTCTTATTCTATTACAGTAAAATTTAATTTTTGAACTGTTTTCCACAGATCAAATTACAATCTAAAAGGAGAGATCAAAGTATAAAATTGTGTTTGATCGATACTTAAAATATAGCACCTTATAAATGATGGTAATAAGTAAAAAATGAACATAACTGGTCGTATATCTATATATTACGCTTCATATAAAGAAAATATTGAAATCGTGAGATTTTTACTTTCCAAAATATGAATTTTATAACTCCAGATTCCTAATATCTTTAAATTTAAATTTTCAACATTTTAAGGACTCAACCGCTGAAAGCTAAAACCAGCTCATTATCATAACTACTCCCAACAACAGTTTGTCATATTTTCGAAGAAAAAAGGACAAAATTTCTAACTTCAAGATAGCTCGAAAGTCAACATTATAGTACTTTGTTCCATTTTGGCTGAGTGAGATTATTGTGAGGTGAAAATATAATAAAATTATTTCTTATATATTATATATCAATTTCATACAATTTATTCTTATTGTGCTTAGGTTAAATGTGGAACCTATTAGAAAAAATTTAATATTGAAATATTATAATTGTTCGTTTAAAGTAACCATTTATTTTTCTTAGGTAATATTTTAAAGCTTAATCAATAATACAGATAACCTTTTTCCTCCTAAAAAACTTATAATATTATTCCCGTCCAAGAAACCGTACTCTCCAGAATTTGGTTATAGACTGTCTTGATATTAGAATCTATTGTCTTCTTTGCTACTACTTTATGATGCTTTCTCACCAGAGATTTTATTTAAGATATGCATAAAAATATTTGTAGAATAATCATCATTCTTTATAAAAAATTTTGGTAGAATAATCACCTTTCCTTATAATTGAAATGGAAAAACACTTGTATATATGAAAGGTTTCTCAAGAAATCCCCTCGTATAAAAGAGAAAGCCTTCTTAAATTTTATGAAAGTTTGGCAGGCATAAAAACTTTGTTCCTGATATAGAAACTATGCTTACATTCAAAGTTGTCCTTGTATATATATATAGAGATTGTCTCAATAATATCATGCGAGGAGGAAGCTTTATATCTAAATCTCAATTCCTATCTAAAATTTCCCATGCTTATGCTCAACATTCACACCGTGATCCATTTAAATGTAAAAATTGGACCCTTTGGACACTCCGTGCAAAGGACTAGGTTATAAGTTGATCTCGATGTTTAAACTTACATTTGATGCAATTGGAATAGTTGAATCCATTCAAGTTCATCAAATTAAATACATAACTAATATTAAATTTTGTGATAAAGTTTAGCTCAGATTTCACTCACCTAAACCAATCTATGGGATACGATGATCTAGATTTATTATTTAGAATAATATACTTACCAGAATAAATCAAAGAGTTACAAGCTTTCTACAAATATACATTGGAACGAAAAGCATTCATTAAAAAAAAATTACTCAATTATGCCGTTTCCAACTTTTGACTGTAAAATGTTTTCAATCGTATCCTTAGAACATGACACTAAATATGATAAAAATTCTGTCGCCGAGGTTTCTTTTCTACTTGATATGCTGATGTGAAATATTTACATTTTATGTATTATAATAATATATCCGATAACAAAAAGATTTATTCAACTCACTGTTTCCGAGAATGCAAGACCAAGATGGTTAAAATATGCTTACGTAACAAGCCTTCTCGGGTCTTCTCCTGGAGTAAAATCAAACTGAAGAAAAGTTCGATATGAAATAAATAAATGAAAAATCTACAAATTCAGTTTGTAAATTTAAATTTTAATCATAATCGTAAACTCATAAAATAAGAAAACTGTTATTAAACTTCTATTTTTATTCCAAGTTTGGTAGATAGTCATTACATGTCTATCTTATAGAGTCATTGTCCTTTTATTTTTGGCTCTTTTCTTTCTGACAGTAGCTCTGACTGAATAATATGTTCAGTAAAGTGAACCAACCATACATAGGTGCTATTTCGAGTCCTTGGCTGACACAAAGAGAGATGTCATGATCCATCTTAAAGCTCCCGTACATGGGAATCCATTCGAAGATCCGTGTCTATATATGTAGAGCATGTGCTGATGACTAGACAAAACCAAAATTTTGGAGAGCGAGAGAAGGAAGTTGATTGGTCAAACTTATCTTAAATTTTACTCTGATAAATCCATCTCAAACTATAATATCATGAAAACGACAAATTGGTGGGTGTTTCCGACTCTGTCCGCTCTGCTTCCGAGCTCTTCCTTGCGCCTTATCTTCGGTTTAATAATATACTATCCTAGTTGGATGGCGTGCAACTTTTCAAAAAATAATACTTTGATATTAAATTTTTTAATTAATACATATAAAAGAAATAGACTCTTTTCAAGTTTAATAGAATTATAATATTTTTACTAAAAAATTTAAAAGTAATTGTAAGAAATTATATTTGATAAGTGTAAAATAATTTTTATATTTAATATGTAAAATATATATTAGTAATAAATTTATTTTAATTTTTAATTCTTGATATATTTTTAAATTTCTATAAATATAATAATTTTAATTTAATTAAATTTGTTAATTTTAAAATAATTTTAATTTTAATCCTAATTTAAATATTTAAAAAAAAGTGCAAATATTTGAAAGATTTCCATAAATATAACATAGAAATTGAAATAAATATATTTGAATATTTGAATATTTATTTTATGATTTCCCCTAAATATACTATATAATTTGGTAAGGATAATTCGGGGTTTCGAAAATAATTTTGACTATTATCTATGGGATAAATAATAAATTTCATCATATTTTTTTAATGAATTTTATAATTCATTAATGAATTAATAATTGAATATATTATAATTTATTTTAAAATAAAATAATTTAATTTCTATTCATTTAAAAAAATCAATCTTTCACTTATTGATGTTTAAGTGTATTGCAATGAAATAAATATTAAACTAAATAAGTGAACTGAATAACAAATTGAATTATCATAAGACTTATAATAATAAACAATAACAAACACCAATGAATGTACACGGGTATCAATTGAAACCAACAAACTATGGTGATTCAATGTCCATTTACTATAATATAAATAGTAAAAAAAATTTGTTCTCTTCAGGCTATGAATTGAAGATTATTAAAAATAAATATAAAATATCATAAGGTCATAAGTAATCTATTCTTAAATTTAATTTTTTGTGCAAAAAACCATTTAAAAAAAGATATAGTCACTATCTTTAATGCCAAAATTTTTTTACCAATAATCACACTCATATTATATTTAATCTATTAAATTTATTCTAATGGATTAAATATTATGATGATTCATTGAATATGACTTTTTTGTTAACTCGATGAATATGATTTCACCTTAGAATTTATACATTTTCCACCTTGTTATTTGATTAAAATTTTGATAATTATCATTGAAACAATCATAAATACTATGATTTACATTCATATCCTGATATTCAAACCGTATCAAATCAATAGTATTAAGGTGTCATGAATAATATCGTAGAACACTATAAATAACAAAAAGTAAGATCTCTCAAGAATCCAATCATTGTAACAATTACGATTATGATATACCATTTCATGTTTCTAAAAATGTATAATATCACAAAGGTCTTGAATGATTATGTTATTGATTTGATAGGTTGATGTTACTTTATGATATTCCAGGTGTACGATGATCTATATTTGTATCATTCTTGACATTTGTAGAGCTCATAGAGTGATACAACTAGTTCTTTATAGATTTCTTCTCTCACTCAAGTGCTTTTGCTCATGCGTCAAGATTTGTTCCTTCCACTCAATCCAACATGCAATCACTCATACAAAGTGTAGACTAATACACATACATCAACTTGATGATATAAAACTTTTTATTACAATGAAAAGATATACAAAATGAACACTATGACATTATGTCTAAGTTTTATATACAATATTACTTAACAGCCATAGAAATCTAATGGATAGAAATCTAATGGTTACAATGTACTAATAATCACTAATTACATTTATGCCGCTTAGTGCTAATCACAGTTTATCTACTTATCTGTAATACCAAGAACTAGCCATATGATCTAGATGTGAAATTCGGTTTGGTAATATCTAGAATGATATTATACATGATGATCAAAATAGATCAGATAGAAGTATCACCAAAAAGTACTTTTACTAATAGAGCATAAACCAAAATAGACTTGAGAACCTTAGAACCAATAGCTAAACAAATTATTTAAAGGTGAGAATTGGTTTGGTAACATCTGAAAGGATGTTAAACATGATGGACTAAACAGATCAGAAAGAGGTATCACCAAAAGGGGACTTCTACTAATAGAGTAGGAACCAAAATGCTTGAAATCTTTGAAGGCAATTTTGGAGATTTAAACGGATGAATTAGACCTTGAAAATGTGCAACTATCTCCTCCCACAATAGAGGAAAGGCTGGTTTTCTCTTCTCATTGGTTTGTTTCATCTAGAGTTTTCCAATAGTACCTTACACATGTGATTCTTAGACTCCTACAAGAAGATTCTCTAAAAGATTCTCTTCAATCAAAGCTTGTTTGAGCAACTAGATAGGACCTAGACCGACATGTCACCCATCCAAGTAAGTAATCCAAGGGTGGAGCTTGCTGACATGTCACTTATATGTGTGTCTAATACTATGGTGGAGCTTCCTTGGAAGAGATCCTCTTTGTTTATATAATAAAGAGAATGTGTGTTCTCTTGGGACACCAAATATTGAATGTGTAATCTGTATTTTCTCTCTTCTCTTGTTCTTGGAACATTACATTATCTAACTCTAAACATAATCTTAAGTAAATATAGTCAATGTCATCGCCTACACCTACCACTTAATTTATCATCTACCACTATCATGTCCAAGTTAAATATATAATACAAGATCTTTGTATTATAACCTAATTACTATATATGAAATATGTACAAATATAAAATATCATGTAATATAACTAGAAAATTACCTTGTTGTATTTACAAAATAGCTATGGTAATTTGTGACAAAGTTTGATGTTGCTCATTTTGTATGAAGTTATTAATGGCATAACTTGTATGCAAGATTATCTAATATAAGATATGAGATATGAGATATTAAAAAAGAAATAAAAATTAAAAATTGAATTTAAATACAAAAACAAATTATATAAGACTAGAGATCAAATACAAATACAAAATGTAGATACAAGATAAGTATTTCGAGGTAGAATAGAAGACATGAGTATTAGGTCTTATTACAAATACAAGGTATGAGATGTGAGATGTGAGTCGGAGATGAATACAAGGTATGCATATTATATATAAAGTATGAGGTCTTAGTATGAGACTAGTACGAGGCCACAAACAAAAAATAAATATGAGGTTACAAATGAGAAATAAAGTCTGAGGTGACAAATAAAAAAGAAAGTATTACACTATGAACAAGAAATAAATATAATATTAGAAATAAAAAATAAATTTGAAATTCATACAAGAAACAAAGTACTAGGTTATGTACAAGAAAAAAGTTTAAGGTTACGTATGATAAAAGAAACACAAGGTTACAAGATGTGAGCTCAATATCCATATAGTTGATACTTAATATGGTAATAACTTTTGCTATAGATTTCTAAATGTTATGATTTTGATATCAATAGAAAGCACTTGTAAATATGCTTCTAATAAGATAAAAATCTATCCATTTGAACAATTAACTATAGAGATATAAATTCCAAAGTGTGTGTAGAAAAATTACTCTTCAAAAATGACTTCCAAGTTGAAGATTGATGACAACAAAGATTATCGAGGCCACCCCTTTTGTACTTTGGTGTATACAAGGATCAAGTTCAATAATACAACATTGATTGGTTTTTTTACCTAACCATAATAGTATGGACTTCTTTTCTCACAAAAAGAGAAAAAGAAATAAAATTGTACTCTTAAGAACAAGTGAGACGTAAGACAATGCCTACCTCACTGAAATGAAAGGCCGGCATCCTTGAGTACCTTCTAGCACCTCTTGACATCTTCCAACACCTTCTTGAGACCTTCCTTGGATTTTCTCTTGAACCATTTAAATAAAGTTAAAATTAGAAAATCTATTAATATCTCTAAATTACAATTAATGCTTTACGGTGTTACAATGCAAACTCCATATTCCTTATTTCCTACAAACCATCTATTTGGAGTTTGTTAAAGAGAAGGAACTTGGATGGATCTCCATAATCTACCCAAATATACTTTTTGTGCAACTCCCATACTATTTTTGTAAACTTATTTTTGAAATCCATTATTATAATATTTTATACAAGTGATGAGTGAGGAGGTACTAGAGATTTTTATTGACAAAGGCCAATATTTGTAAAATATTTATGGGTACTCCAAATTATGACCCATAGGTTTATATGGATCATGAACACTTTTATAAATATTAATTACAAAGGATTATGAATTAATTATGGAGAAGTTACTTTAATGCAAGATTAAGGCAATTTGAATTCTACTATCTAACTAAGGGAAATTGAATCAATGATAGAAAATTATAAAAAAGAGAACATGGTTTAACATGTTTTTGGTACCTATTGATCTCATGGATCAGCTTGATTGCAAAGAGAAGGATGCAAGAGAACTCAACTCAAATGCAAAGGGAAGGCAATGAGATAAGACTTCATAAGTTGAACGGGAGAGACTGTAGAATCTTGTGATGTAAAAAATCTTCCAATTCATAGAAAATTTCTAATGGTGCTTGTTATGAAGAATTTAGTTTAATGGAAAATTTATATTAATGAAAAGTGAAAGAAAAATTCAAAAAAATGATAGAACAAAGATGAGCAAGAGAGTGATGTGGAGGAAAAAAGTATCAAAGAGAGGAGTATCACGATTAGAATAGGATTGAAGGTGGCCGAAAGAGAGAGAGAAGTGTGGAGTGTCAAACAGGAAAGAAGAGTGTCAAGGAAGAGAAGAGATTGAATTATCCATGATAAAGTACATTTTTACTTAATGGGTGGCAACATTGCAATTATGAGAGGCTATGCTCTTTGGTGGTTAAATTTTATCAAGAGATAGTGTTCTTAATGCTATTGAGATGAGGTGCTCTCCTGCACTATCAAGCAGAGCTCTCTTAGGTCATGAGCTTAAGATTATCTATATGGCACAAGTCAGTTTATAGAAAGAATTCAATAGTGAAATCAAAAGATGTATGCAAAGTAAACTCTTGGACTGACAAAGTGAGTTAAATATGATAGTGATAATGATATAAACATGTGGAAAGAAGAGGATGAATGTTTAGAGAAAGAAATAGATGTCTATATAA
This sequence comes from Lunularia cruciata, assembly GCA_948567375.1. Lineage (NCBI taxonomy): Eukaryota > Viridiplantae > Streptophyta > Marchantiopsida > Lunulariales > Lunulariaceae > Lunularia > Lunularia cruciata. The sequence goes on along the minus strand of OX419755.1, from coordinate 54,610,870 downwards.
CTAATATCTCTTTGACAAGAAATCATATTCATGATAGAAGAAATATTGACAATAATAATAAATACATGACTTACATACATAGTAATAGTAAATACATGTTTTACATGATAATAGTAATATATATATACCTTACTTGACAAAATAATATCTTGAATCTTTCAAGTTTGATTCATTTTGAAAATTAATTATATTAGATTAGTTGTGATTTTGAAATTTATATAATAATGACATTCTATTTAAAAAAAACATTAAACTTGTATATATGTTGTTTGTAAATGTTGATATTGATTTTTTTTCTCTACATAATGAAATTTATGTTAATTATATGAAATAAAGATATTAGTATTTATACTAAAATAATATATAGATATAATATATTAGTATATGTAATAGAAACAAGGTGTACTTAAATATATTTAAACCAAAAAACTTAAAAAATTAAAACATTAATTGAAAAAGTTTAGAAATTTTATAATTTAGAATTACTATAAATATATATTTCTCTAATGTAAAACTTATATTAAATGAATGGCAGATCCATATTTCTCTAAGTTAGAAATTATTAATGAAATATTGGTATATCATTTTTTCTACTTGAAAACTATTAATGAATTAATGGTATATCTATATTTTATTAGCTAAAAACTTGTGCTAAGTGATAGGTATATCCATATTTTTCTAGCTGGAAAATATTAATGAGTGAATGGTATATTCATATTTCTCTAGTTGAAAACTTGTATTGAGTGAAAAGTATATCCATATTTTTTTAACTAAAAACTTGTATTCAATGAATAGTATATCAATATTTCTCTACCTGAAGATTTGTATTGAGTGTAAAATACCCCCCTATTTTTCTAGTGTAAAACTTGTACTAAGTGCAAGGTGTTGTTACATGAAGAACCATATCACTATAAAAAGATGTGCAATGTTGTTGCTTATGGGGTAATAACTATAAGAAATAATAATTATTGTACCAAGAGTGAATTCAAAGCAATCCTTGATAATTAATTCATGTGGTAGGTTGATCTTGATTATGGCACATAAATCTTTCCATATACAAGAAATAGAAGCAGCTTCATAGAGTAGTTGGATATTCATAACATATTTTATAAATATGTTTATGAGTAGTGGATGAACATTTTATGTGTAGCACTACCTTAACCATAAAGAATTCATAAAATCATTATTGAAACACCTTATTATACTTAATATCCTAAGTGGACATGAGAAGCTTATAATCGGTTGCAATTACATTGGATGGACTTGGGTTATTTCAAAGTAAACAATATTAGAAGGAAATTGATTATCTTAAGCCTTTGAGTCGTGTTCCTCTACTTCCACAAACTTATGTTTGACCTTCATCTTAGTCCTCATGGAGTCAAACAGTTTTTAAGTCAAGTGCTCCTTATAGAGCACTTAACCCTTTCCTTATCCAAATTGTAGCTTTTAAATATCTACTTCTGTCTCCAAGATTAAAATACATAAAGTATACCATAAGATTAAGATTAAGATACATAAGCTTTGTATTCTTCAAAAGATATATATAGTAAATGACGTGAGAAGATCTTAGACTTGATGGGAGTTCCAATTACCATTATTTTTTTAATGAAGATCCAATGCTTGAGAGCATTATAAAGTGATGGGGATTTTGTCTAAAATAGAAGGAAATCATGGTTGAAGAGATAACATAGTTCATCTACTCTACAAAGAACCTTTTATTGCATCTCAAAGAAGACAGTTTATCAAAATAGTGATGAAAATCCCCAAAAATCTATACAACCAAGAGTATGAAGGTATTAGAGTATAACCATGGTGGATAATAGTCTCTGTATTATTAACAATGATTGTTGTTGCTCTTGCTTGCATATCAACTTTGTGCTAATGTCTATTCTCAAAAGAGGTTTGTAACCACCACATTAAAGAGGGTATTTTATTTATTTTTGAAGGTGACTATATCCACTCTACCAAGCCCAAGAGGTGATCTAAGTAGATCTAATCACCATTCAATATGTACTTGGGACAATGTAGATCTTAAGATATGTGGTATTGTATTTTGGATAACATCACAAATTTAATAGTTTCTTCACCTAAAGTAAACCATAAAAATATATATGCCATGTTGTTATATGGAGATCCACAAACCTATTGGTTTCATAACCTTAGAAGTGCTAGATATAACCCAAACACAAGTAGAGTGTTATAGTAAACTCCTTCTACATGAAAAAAATCTTCAATCAAAAGGAAAAGATGGAGTAAAGCTCCAAAGCCTATACTTTCACAAGAGAGAATCCAGCTTTATCAAGTGAAGGTGCATGAATGAGGATGTTGGGTTTAGTATATAACAATGGGATCAAGGAGTAGATCCAATCCCTTGTTGAGCAAAGAAGGGCACAAAATAATAATTAAAGTATTTGAGCTTAGAATTGGATAACCATCCATTAATGTAATTATCCAAAGAAACTTTAATGCTAGCAATAATTGTCTTGGAACTTCCCGAAAAAACTATGGCATATTGATGTGAAAACAAAAGTATGAAAAGGAGTACCAAAGTTCTAAAAACTTAGTGTGTGAGATTAAATAAATTTTTTTAATAAATATTAATGGGGTGAATATGTGATATCTCCACTAAAAGAGCAAGAAAACAAGATACACCAAAAAATGAGTAGCGCCAAGAGGAACCAAACCTAAGGCAATGCATTGACAAAAAGCAAAGAGAAGAAAAAACCTTAAATCTAGTGTGTTTAGTGCTAAATAGTCACATAGATTCTCAAAAACTAATCTAGATGGTACAACCATTAGAAAATATAAGAAATGGAATAAAGCATGAGCATAGAAGGACTTCATAAGCTATAGTTCCTTATTAGATGATTTAGGTGATAGGTATGGAGGAAAAAAGGAAGGTCATACATGGCAAGTGGATTGAGAGTTTGTAAGGCAAATAAAGTATCAATTGAGAAGGGTGCTAGACTAAAGAGTCATAACGCATAGGTTGTATATATATAATCATCCACATGACCTAACACCAAGGAACAACAAAGACATTGATGCTTTGCAGTTAGAGTGAGAGATAATAGTGGACTCTATAATCCTCCTTGTTACTTGTGCCCATATGGTATACTAATCCTATAGGGCTAATAAATCCTTTTGAAAAAACCTTTAAACCCTAGATGTTGTCTCTCAATGTCATGATACACCTTGTGGATTGGAAGGAGTAAAATTCATTATGGAAGAAGATTAATAACGTACAATCTCATAAAGAGACATCTCTCCCTTAGTCATTTGCCAAATATAACTCATAGTAGTAAGATGAGCATGGAGTACACTAGGTAACATAAAGCTATAAGGATTATAATACACATACATAAACCAAGTAAAAATACTTGAATAGGATCAAGTGTGCATATTTATGAGTATGAGCGTGGTGGAGCCTAAATAGTTATAACAAGTGTACAAAGAGTGTTTAAGGAGGTAGGAAAAGAAGTGGCCTTTGCTTTCATCTATAAGCATCTAGATCTCCCTCAATGCTATACTAAGGCAATCCCTTTCTCCAAAGAATACACACAAGATTGTATGGATTATTGATGAAGCAATATGTAGAGACTTGGTAAGGGCACAAGTAGAAGAATATCATGTGGTTATGGGTTGGAAGAGCTAAGGGGTTAGGCCATGGTAGGGAGATCAAGAATGGATGTCATTAAAGAGGTGAGATCTTACATTAGAGAATAAACCAATGTGGAAATCCTTCACTAGCATAGGCAAAAAAACATGATGTGGAGATTAGAAGGGTTCCATTTAGATAAAATTTGACCAGTTATAGATGTATGTTAAAAAATTGGATGATAGAATTTACTCCTTGTTTGCATGATTAACAAAAAGAGGTAAAAAAAAGGAAAAAAAAAGCAATATAACAAGATCCTATTTGATCCTATCTAGACTTGGCTCCATAATCAAGTCCAATCTACATCCCATTGTACATCTCTCACAACTCTTATAGCCATTCTGATGAGATTTGCAAATTTGGGGCTCACTTTTGACCCCTAACTCAACTCTAAGGAAAAATGAAATTAAAAAACTTCTTGTTATGATCACTAAGTTGCTATCTATCTTTAAATTTTATCTCAAGAGTACTACCCGGACTTCTTGTCTTCTTTCCTTGAATCAATGGAAGCTCCTAGATTGGCAATAGATCAAGCAACAAGCCATTTACTCATCTTCCTATAGCTCATCTTGTAACTCATAGCACTTTAAAACCCTACAACCTTCCTCAGTCAAACCCCATGGGTAGGTCTCCAAGGATATGTCATTTCATATAAAATCCCAAAAATGGTATTGCATCTCAACCAAAATATATCATTTATTCCAAAAAACAATAATTTTCAAACAAAATCAACTTGAAAATCTATATAGATGATATTATTGCAATATGCCTTCAAGTGAAAAATCTATCAAAGACAAAGAAAACTTATCTTTTTCCCACTCTAAAGACGAGAAATCTGATTCAACAAAGTTTGTGTTAGGAAAGGTAGAAGGTAATCCTCCCACAATAGCACAAAGTTTTGAAAATCAGTTCTTGAGATCACTTCCACTTTCACTTTCTTGAGACCTTGCCTCATCCAATGTTGAAGTTGTAGCATAACACATAATTTTCAAACAAAGATGGGCATTTTTGTTTGAGGCATCTCATAAACTTGAATGTTACAAGCTTAAACAATTGATCTTCTTGTGAGGCTAGCTCAATGAGAGTCTTTCAATATATCAATTGATAAGGTTAGCAAAGTTGCAACCTCAAAGGTCTAACAATTCTTGTGGTAGACATGGGAAGCAATCTGTTGTTGCAATGCCATTTCTTTTGATCTCATTTTGCTTATATAGCTCCTAAACCTTCAAACAATCTTACAAACATTTTGGCAACAGAACAAACAAGACAATCTATCTCAACCTCACCTTGCCACAAAGTTTGAATGACAAACAGTCCTTGATCATAAATTACACCTAATATTTCTTGCTTTTCAAACAGAAAATTCAAATCAACGTATTGCTATTGGTAGTAATGGTGGTGTTAACACTCTCCAACAAAACATCTTCAACAATTTCCGGCAAAATTGGTCTAGAAGATCCAACACTTCTTGATTTTTTTGTCCAATAAGTGCTTCCTTTCCTTAGAGACATTGAACAACCAAGTTGAATTCCATAGAAATCATGTTCACAATTGCCATTGTAATCCACAAATCAAGAGAAGAGAACAAAGTTGGACTGTTGACTAAGTCAAAATGATCAAATAAGATGGCATGATTCTCAATGAAAAAAGAGGTCACATAGGACATCAACACCTAACAAGTACCAAAAAGTGTTAGGCAAGTACATCACATTCAATCAATGAGTGTTTTTTTGGCAATGTAGGTTGCTTATTGTGCCAATTAGTGTCTTTTAAAACAATATGGAATCAATATTCTTATAAAGATTATACATTACAAGATTAACTTGATGAAAAGCACACCAAATTCTTATAAAGTTAGGAAGCACAATTGAGTTCAATTGTGTGACAACTCTACGATTATGATATGTCATATTCATAACACCATTAGTCAAACATGCCATGAGTTTGTTCTTCCATGAGGGTAGAGGCAATCAAACAATTGGACCAACATCTTGAACATTGCATCGCCAATATGGCTAGCACTCAAAGGAACACCAATTATATAAAGGTTTTGAATTGAACCATTCTCATAGAACCACAACCACACATCAACATATAGGAAGTATTTCCATAGCAAGATCTATCAATTGCCAAAGAGAATGCACATTGAATCTTTACCAACTCGGCAATATGCTAAAATGAAGTATCACAAGCAACACAAATAATATTTAATGAAGTAGTCATTGTAGCCAACTAATTGTGCACATTCTATATTATCTTTTGCATCTTGAATAGCACCAATTGCCATTCGGGAAGACATTCCACAACTAACAAAGCGGACATACAATTGGAACAACTTGGCCTTGTTGAATAGACATAAGAAGCCGGATCCAACTTGAATAGGGATATAACATTGGCATGAGTTTTACCTCCAATATCTTCTACATTCTAGAGTGTTTTGCTAATAATACATCAATGATAGTCTTTTCAATATGGAAAATAAGTTGCTTCAAATCTCACTTGACAAAGAATACAATTGCCTCAGTTGTTGTCTTGAAGAATTCCTCTTACTCTTGTTCAGTCTTTAGGAGCTTGTATTGTTCATGATAATGTGAAGTCCTATGTTGTTTGCATTACAAGGAGACAAACAGAAGCCCCTAGAAAATCCAAGAGGTTTAAATGCAATTATTTTCACACCCAAAAGCAACACAAAACTGACAATGAGCAACAAGTATAGCTCCTTCTAATGACCTTGCCTTCAAGATTGAATTTTTTCAAGAGTTTCTTCTAAAATGGCATAATGGCAAACAATTTCTGCGTCTTCACAAGCTGCTAAGAGATTGCATCAAGGTGGCCTTGCTCGGAAGACATTGTGATATACCAAGTTATTTTTTGAGTTCTTAGGGTTGATTTGAAATCAATCTAAAAGCTTGATCTTGAGAAATGTAGACTATGAGATGACCTAAAACATAGCCTCGGTGCCTGCAAAATTCAACAAATTTATTATTTTTTTCACAAAACAATAGGAAACTCAAAATACAAATAGAATGTTTTCCCCTAGATATGTTATTGAGCGGGCCCAGGATTAAATTAAATGTGTTAACCTACCCATGGGCCACTATATTGCTTTTCCGATTGTTTCCTAATCCACCCTTATGCTATTTAAAACCCTAAACCATTTTTCACTCAATCCCCGTGGGTCTATTTATTACCTCTCGGGTTGCTTACCAATCCACCCATCCGGTATCTAAAACCCTAAACGCTTCCTCACTCATGAGACTATTTATTGCCTCTCGTATTGCTTGCTAATCGACCCATCCGCAAACTAACTGCTCGCTAATTCGCACTTGGAATATGCATCTAATTTTTCATATGCTTCAAGTCATTATAAATCCACATCCTATATGGTATTGCAATTTACCTTAAACCTTCCATGTACTAGCAAACCCATCCAATTTCAATTTCACTGGCTCTTGTCCTATTTTCCTTAGGTCCTCCGTAGTGAAATCAATATTTCTTTAGCTTCTTGAAAGATATCCAAGTGATATTAGTTTCATGTGAACTCAAACTGTAACACCACCAAATTTAGTAACTTTGTTATGTTGAAACCAAATTTTGAATCATATAACTTACTTGAGCAAAGCAAACTTACCTTATCAAAGTCTCTTTTCAGATTTGCTTCAGATTTACTTTATTTTCCCATTCAAAGCACCAATTTCAAATCCCATAGAGTGATCTGCATAAATACCCCACTAGCGACCCGTACGATATTTTTCAATAAAATTTAAACCAATGCAACCTACATGGCTCTGCCCATGATGGATGCCACCACTCCTCTTCAACCGACAAAAGTAATGTCCACTTTACACTAACGGGTAATTATATTAATCACCCTCTTCAACGGACAAAAGTAATGTCCACTTTACGCTAGCGGAGTACTTATGTTAGTCATTCTATGGGATCTAATTGTTGCTTTGATGGTGCAAAACAATGAAATTTTAAACAAATTTGAAAAGAGATTTTGGAGGCCTAGTGTTTTCAAGCAAACTTAGTTTGGCTCAAGTAAGCTCAATATTTTCGAATTTGGCTTGAAATTTGTAATGTGAACAAATCTCCTGGATGAGCTGTTTGAGTTTATATGAAACTGGATGAACTGTTTGAGTTTATATAAAAACTAGAAACGAATAGATAACTCTCAATAAACTAAAGCAATGCTGATTTCACAACGGAAAACCTAGTAAGTTCCATGATCAATTGAACATCCTTATTAACTCGAGTTTCACTCACACGAAATTGGAGTAATTGTGTTTCATCAATGACAGAATTGCGAGCGCTTGAAACCGCTTCACGGGATCATTTCCTTCCTACGCCTTCAACGCCACAGCTGCAGGAATTGGAGGTGTTTCCATCGCTCTAACCAGTACTTCGGATTCAGAATAACTCAGGTGGGGCGGTCCGTAAACCTCTTAGATTTGCCCGCCTCTGCATGAAGGAGACCAGATTGCATACTTTCTGCTGCCCTTGAAGGTCGATCCGCCCTGCGGCTTGCTCACATGTAGTAAATCAGAATCATGATCATGCCGTCTTGCTAGAATTCGTGCAGATGGAAAGTTCTCAAGAAGGCAATCCATGGGCCAGAGTTCGTGCGCTGGATCTGCGGACCATCCGAGTTGTCGCCATGTTCCTGGAAGAGTAATCTATCTACGTTTGCCGCGACCTTCGGAGTGTAAGAAGAAGGGGCGTTAACGTCTACAGTAGGAGCAAGAAATCTGTCCGGCTCAAAGTAGCAATTAGTAGAACGGACATCTCTCAACCGAGCAATCCTTCTTTGATGTTACAGTTAAGACATGACTCTAACCACACATATCGAAATGCCCTAATACTTGGAGAAAGCTCACATAAAAGCTCTGACCAAAACTTCTGTACATGCATGTACCAGAGTTCAAGGCCAAAAACTGCTAACCACACTGTCACCTATGATAGAAGGCAACCGCGTGTGGGATGGGAAGCTTTTCCATGAAGCCGGTCAAGGGAAAGACAGTGGCTAAAATGGAGCTAAGCCCCAATAGTTTAGGGTCATCTATTGCTTGTCCTAAAATTTTCATTGAACAACAACATTGTTGCTCACATTCAAATTCATCCCTAAATTCTGTACCCGTGCAATATAAGTTTCTAGGCTCGTGATTGTCTAGTCTCCAGAAGCTGATCATCAAGGGCAAGATTTAGAGTAGATTGCGAATTGAAAAATCTCCTAATCTTGGTTTCATAGGTTACTGTGAAAGTAGACAGCCATATACCTGCAGCACAAAACAAATCTCCAGTTATTTGCTGTCTTTCAAAGCAGTATACCGCCTCAACGAATACCTTCGTCAACCCCTAGACAATACGAGTTTCACTTATCGATTGGAAGGTACCCATGAAATATTATGGGGAAAATTGGAATATTTTACAGGCGAAACCCCGTTAGCAATAAAGAGCCACGGATCACCTTTTAGATAACCCATAGCATTTTACGGATACGGGACCTTTAATGCACTCGCCCCGAGTTCATTACCAATAAAACTATACCTGAAATCCCCCTTGCGCTGTGAAAATAATGGAGTCAATTGTTTTCGCAACCCCGGCCTCTTACACTCTAGCAGGCCAATTCCAATTGCAACCAATCACCTTTAAGGTTGGGAATAATTGAGGATTTCAGAAAGTACCTTTTTCACTTCCCTTAAGATCCCGTAAAGATTATAGGTCCCGGAAACCATTACGGGGGGGTGAGTGGTATGCGAAATGGTTATACGGAAAATGTTCCTACTCGTAAAAGTTTAGAGAATGTGAAAAAGGTGACTCGTCGTTTTAGTAGTTACGTCGTTCTTAGTTACGGGATCTTCTGTAAAATTAATTACAAATTGAATTTGAAATCCGGTTAACATGTGCCACAGTTCGTTATCCGTTCCGTTTTGAACACACGGGCACATAATGGAACACTCACCCATTCGATAACAAAAAATACAATTACTCAAAAGTTTCATTTAACCTATCTTCTACCCTCATTTAATTTCTAAAAGATGGAAAGGGCCGTAATAATTCCCCAGTTGTCGTTACGGTCCCGCATAATATTTGACGAGAGGGACCCATTACCGTAAAAGTTTTGTAAAATTTAATCTTGAAACCCTCCTTGATTGTAATGCAATATCACAACACATAGTTTTCTTGAAGGGTCCCGTTAAATATTTTACGAGGGCGACCCATTATTAGTAAAATTTCCTTAAATTCTGCTTTTGAAACCCATTGATTCTAATGCAATACATAGGGATCAATTACTCACGATATGAAATTGATGAAGGACGATCGATTTCAATTGGAACTGGTAGCCAGACAGAACTATGCTTGATTGCTTGCAGTGCTCACATACTGGAAAGTCTTTGTGGGCCAAGAGGAAACTCTATGATGTTGTGTGCAAGTCACCAATAATGCTTAAAGTTGCCAGAATACATAAGCCTCAGATCGTGTCAATATGTCGTATCAACATGCACATGTACATTTTCAGTCCGTGGATCCAAGTTAAAGAACTGACATTGCAGCTACTAGTTTGGTTCGACATCATAACCAGTATCGAATATCATTATTTTGTATCTCAAAATATGCATGGAAATCAATCAGAAAAGAACCTCAGGAACACAAGCAATTGATTCCGTCAATGGACACGACAAAACAAAGTATAACGAGAAGGGGAGGGCCTCCTGCAATTTCACGCGGGGGTGCCCTGGCAAGTAACTCGATGATCCAACGTGACTCCTGATACAAGAAATGGGTTTGGCCTTGATAAAAAGACATGTGTTCTAGCAATACTTTATCTCTCGACCCCGACGGAGCGACATTTCGCTTCTATTTCTACTTTTACCTTCGGATCTACCGAGAGATCCCCAGATAGCAGTTGCCGGATAGAGAATATGAAGGATGATTTCGATTGGTCATCGAAGAAATAACACATTCTTCACCTTCTCGTTGAGGCCTTCGCTCTCAAGAATGATCCGCTTTCTGGGACTGTGGATGATCAAACTCTTCTTACTATTGAGGAAACCATCATGATTGTGCTGAGCTTGTATCACGAATTTACCTTCCAGCTCTTCCATAATGCACATAGGATGATGCAGATGCAGATGATGATGTAGTGGATGGCACTTTCCGAACAGTTTCATAACCAGTTCTGATACATCGGCCGAAGACTGCCGCAATCAGGCGAGGATACAGACATGTAGTCCCAAAGCCTGATAAGATAGAGCAGCTATCAGCATGGATACGGACGCGATAGGAGTTCGGGATTGTCATCGCCTGCACAAGACACGCTTTTCTCTCGTCAAGTGTGCCGCCGAAAAATTAAGTGCATGAGATTTCCAGCGAGCGGCTGTCCGTTAAGGCGGTTCGCTTGACACTTACACGTATTGTCAGACCAAAGTCTTATTAATTACTAAATTGATGGAAGGCCGAACCCCGCATCAGAGTTGTCAATCCTCTCTACAACGAACGCACATGACACAAACGAGAATGCATAGTTTAATGCTTTAATGAGACGTCTATCTGGTTGAAGTAAGCATGGTTCGATTCATTAACTAGCAGATTTATGTCGTGGATGGGTTGGCACATTTCCAAACAAGCTAGCGACTTTCTTCTAAAATAGTTTCTAACATGAGGCCTAGTCGTATAGTGATATATTGTCCTAAGCCTGGGATTAGTCGTACTCTGTCTTGCTCCACTGTTTCTCCGGATCCGTAGGTACCTCCAGGTCATCTTATAATCTTCTCAACCTCTCAATCAGAACTTATTTGACGTACAACCGGAACTCGACATTCTGTTCGGGCCTCCATCTATAACTGTCTTCTACACATATATATTCACATTGCTGACGACACTAAAACTGAAAGGAACAAGCGTCTTACTTGAACTACGAATTCCCATCTAACTACACTGAATCTCATCCGGTTGGGCTGCAAATAATGCACCACGATATCCCCGCAAAATGACGTCCGCGATTTCCAATATTCTATGAGTCGTCTGAATTCTTGGTTATCTTCATTCCACGAATTACACATGTAACCTCATCAGTTGCAGTCTCTCTTATGCTGCAGCAAATTGGACATTCATAAAGTCCAATCTTTTTAGCTTTCGCTCGTGTCACGCCCACACAGTGGCCATGATACCAGTGCTTACAACAGTCACACCAAATCCAGAATGTCATCCTTTTCCCTGTGATGCATTCTCCATGACAAAGTCCACAGAGGGAGTCGTCATCTTCGACCGGCTCATTTTCAACAAGCATATCTTTCTGAAATATATCGGGCTGGAGTGGGCTTGTTACCATCCCTTGCTTAACCCCCTCGGGAACCTGCAACAGATGCGGTTTGTAATTCTCGACAACCTCAACCACCGGTGGCAACTCGCATACATCCTCAAACAGCTTCTGCCTCTGTTCCTTGGTGAGAATTACACTCCAATATGACAGCAGTGCAAACAACCAAGCATCGCTGTGTCTGGCGACAAGCTCCAACCATTCGCGCTTTGTCATTTCATCTCGTACATAATTGATCCCGATACTCGGCTCAGGAAGGTCATTCGGAACTTCCGGAACTGGAGGGACAAGCCTCCACCCTCCATTCTCTAACCCGTGCAAAGACAACTCCTTTTCCGAATCGCATGCCAGGAAGAACTTTTCAAACTCGACGGTCAGTGCTTTGCTAACTCCTGCTCGTCGAGTCATGAACTTGTCATAGATGATTGCCATATTGGCATTCGAACGTTTAGCTCGAGTGGCCAAAACTACCCGGTGGCAGTCTTTAGATACGCGACTGGTCCCAGGACCCTCCGAGTCTCCAGTACTTTCCACATTGGCGTTTGAGCATGTTGTGGGAGGGCTCTCCGACGTCTCCATGTTGTGTGTTCTCTCAGGAAACACCGGTATGGTCTCTGTAAAAGCAAAATGACTCAAGTACGCTCCAGTCAAAATAAAAGTAACGCAATTCAATAGTAAAATACCAAAGGAAGACCTAACAAGCACTTGTATTCAACTTTTTGCAGAAGAACCGATCAGCCGCAGACCGAGATAAAACGAACTTAAGCGCATGACAATCTACACGTGGGGTTTAATTCGATTTAACTTGTGAAATCGGAAGTCTCAAAACCGCAGTCTGTTGATAATAATTTCCTGCTAGTGTTCTCGATTGGAGAAGAAAAACTAACCAAAACAAAACGATCGATGCTTCTACGTTCCTGCATTTCTTCCCTCCTTGTTCCTACACTTCCTGCGTGTCCTTCGAGACCGGAGATACGATAATTCACGAGAAGGTGACGAGAAGAACGAGAATTGAAAGAGCTAATGAAAAAAGCGGACAATACCTTCGTATTCTTGGACTTCCGACCTGAGTTCCTGCACTTCCTACTTGTCCTTCGGGACCGGAGATGAGAGGAATGGCTGAAAAGAAGGACAATTGAAACACCACCCACTGGCGCAACTTGTAACGATAATGGTCGAGGCAGTCGTTCTCCGAGACAGATGGCTAGTACAGAATCACTTCCATTCTGAAGATTCCAAGCATTTTCACTTACGGTTCAATCACACCCACAGGATTAACATCAAACATTTCATTCGTACTCGCCTTATTACAAACCCACAAGATTAACACAGACATTTCATTCATTTAATCGCCTTATTACAAGCCGTAATTGAAAACCGTGTGCTTTGTGTTTTGAATTATCCCCTTATGAGCCATGATCCTATGTCACCCATGATATCCTTTTCGTTCCTTAAATATGACATTTGAATCTTCTGTCAAGTCAAGTCACGCATCAATCGTTTTACTCATGCTGGTAATTCCCGTTTTACTCATAATCAAGTCAGTGACCATTATCTTCTTTTGCTTCAAAGTGCACATACAAGTGCTAGTCTAAGAGAAGATAAAGGTAAGTAAGTCTGTCTCATTCTTTTAACTAGATATAAAGGCACTACCAAATAATAATAATAAAAGAGGAAAAAATAAGCACAACGTGCAAAAAGATAAAGGAACAAAGAACTAGGGATGGTAAATCCCCAAGAAAAATAATTATAATGAAGAAGGCGACCGCTTAGAGAAAACGAAGGATGGGAAGACCCCATCAAGCCGTACAAGGGGAGACAAAAAAGGTAAAATGGGGCCATTGTATATATATATATACAAAAACACCCAAGAATCCCAATAAAAGCTACATAATGAGCCATGTTGAAATATCCTTTATGGGTATATCAGATAAAAGTAAAAGTATGGGATGAGTATCTTAATTGCTTAAGTGGGAGTTCAGATTCCCATTCTCTTTCTATGTAAACCTTCCAATGACCACAACTGTAAAAAAGTATGATCTAAGGGTGGCCTATAGAATTTCCATGGTTCCTCTCTGGTGTAGTAAACCCCCAAAAGCCTCTCGGGATTATCCTCTTAGATTCAGGTATCAAAACTACTCAAAAGTACAAGAGGTACAAATGCATCAAACCTTCTTGTGAAGTATACTTGTCATCATTCATTTTATTAGTAACAGTAGTTACGACTCTATGTGGTTGTGGTGTAAGAGACTTATTCACTTCGGGTTTGCCACTACTACATCTTTAATTTGAAGTGTAAGAGCTGGCTTCTCCTGTATCAATAAATACTTTCTAAAAATAAAGTAACAATGTTAACAATAGAATCAAAATTAATTATCACCACTTCAACTAAGACGCACTTCCTACCAATTAAGTTTATAATATGAATTCTAACCTTGGATGTAATTGGTCCAACTATATCTTCGTTAAACCGAAGGCCGGTTTGACATCAATATATCTTTAGCTCATGACTATGATAGGTAGTGCATTCATATCTAGTTAAGAAAATGAGAAAAACTGTTTTTAAATTACACCATATCAAATAATAGTTCATTTAATTTTACAAATTTAAAATAGCTTTATTGCTTGCATATGACACTATTCATTAATTTCAAATTGCAAGCAAATTTGTATGTAAAAGTCAACTTTCTCACATGTAAAAGTCTGGAGATTTTTGTTAATTTCTCCATTAAGATACTTAACTGTCCATGTACATGAACACTCTAAATATGTTAATTAACTTCCAAGTAACCTTTGATCCCTTTATAAGCATCCAGAGGTTGATAATTTGATATTTTAGTGCACTTTTTTGAAGTGCCATATTAAATGATTTTGAATTATTATCTATGCAACATGATCTAGAGTTTGAAAGTTTTGAGCGCATATTTAATGCTTTACAATATTGTAAAGCATTAAACTACATAAACCATGAGAAGCTTCTATGACTAATGCTTATATGGCTATATTGATATCATTTCTTTCAACCATTGAGATCATCTCTTTCAATCATTCTAGTATCATACTTGATTGTATAATCTTAACAAGGACTTACTTATCATGCTTACCATATCTACCTTACATTCTTAATCCATGAGCTATTACTTTCCAAATTTTTCTATACCAAAGTGTATTTTTCTAAGTTCTCATTCAAAGGATTAAGAATACAATTTTCTCCTCAAAGTATTTCAAATTCTTGAAATTTTGGAAATTAATACAAAGTGGCTTAATCTTTGGTCCTATTTAAGTTGGAGTGCATTGGATAATACAACATGTGTATGAAGAGTCATTAAGAAAACATCAATCTTATAGAGTCCTCCAAAATATCATGTAAGTGGTGTGAGTTACTTGAAGAAGAAAGAAGGCAACCACATAGAATGCAAGAAGGATGGGAAGACCAACCCCATAAAGCCATACAAGGGAGAGACCAAGGTAAAATGGGACTAGGCCCCAATATTATAGACATGAGAAATCTGCCCTACCGCACCTAAGATATTTAAGCTATGCAAGTTGTAAGGTCTACAAACTACTAGAGAATCTGAAGAAGCATCATCTAGAGTGATAGCTGTCCTATGGATTACACCAACCAATGCTCTTTGTAGTGCAATAGACACTTGTTGTCTAAAGTATGCTACAAAGTATGAGAGTGAGAGTGGTACCCCTTGGTGTCTAATATGATAAGCCCTAGTGCACTCCTTGACAAATGTGTTAAATGCCATGTTTGTTGCTCCATATAACTCCAAGGCTAGAGGAACAAAGAAGTGACCCTGCATACGCCTAAACTTGGAAACCTTGCGTGCTGTTACTCCGCTAGCTGACTATCCAAGAGGATGTGTAATCAATCCCTCCAAAATTGCATCACATGTAGAGTTTGTAAACACAACATCTTCCACTATCACTTGATCATCTTGGACCAAGTATAAGTTTACTTTGACACATGTTGTATGCAAAGAATGCAAATGCTCCCTCCAAGCAAGGTATCCACTCTCTCGTGCCATAGCAAACACTATATCCTTGATGGCATCATGGGTAGCTATCCTTTGCCTCCATTAGAACATTGTGTCATATGGACCGTTGTTGCATCTAGTGAAGAACCACACTCACATGTGAGTAACAAAGATGTAGACAGGTGGACCAAACCTAGGCGGAACCTCATCACTACAAAGAAAGTGGTTGGTGCGAGTCGGAATGCCCTAAGGCACAATTGAGCTAAGATCCAAGAGCATGCACCCTTGCTGGAGCAAGAGCAAAGATGTGCTCTAGTGGCCCAAGGAATGAATGAGTCAACTAAGAAAGAATGTAGCATATGTTGACACTATTGCTCCATCAAAGAAGACTACAAACCTTTGGTCCAATCTGACGGTAGTGAAGCAAAGGATGGAAGGTCCTCCCATGCTTATGGAGGTAGACCATCCCTCGTCCGCTGCAATAACACCTAACGAGAAGGATCTCTCCTCCACCTTGGTCACATAAGTCTCCAAAATTGGCCTATCAACAACCACAAAAAGGGAAGAAAGTAGGGATACTGAGAGAGCACAACTACCCAAAAATGCTATAAGTGCCATCTCCTCCATAGATAATAGGTCTACACCTCCACACGAGATAGGTAGAGATGTCTATCTATGTGCTAAACACCCCATCCCAAATGTCCCTAGTCAATTTTCCCTAGTCCGATGATATTACCAAAGACTCTCATAATCCTCCTATCAAAAGCTCTTAGATGTGATAGGAAAGTCAAGGAAGGGAGAACCTAGCAGAGAAGGTAAGGCGGTCGACAAGTAATACTAGAGGTAATACTATTTACTTAAAGTGGGTCTAATCATTGGAAACTTCAATAATAATATTATTATTTTTATGAGTTTATTTTCTTACTTTGTGCTTTAAAAAGTTACTCTTTAATAATGATAATTTATACACATGGGAAGTTTGAGATGTTAGATGCAATAAAATACTATACAATACTTATGGTGGATAATTTCAATAATTTATTTTTGTTAGTGATCTCATTGATTAAACTTGTTAATGATCTCAACTAAAGTAAAATTTGAAAATAAAGATAGATATCTAGACTTTCTTTGATTAAATAGATTAAAATTGGATGGATAACTTTTATGAACATAAAAGTATCAAACTCCTTTAAATATGTTGGAATGTTATGAATTTTTTTTTTCATAACTTTTGAGATAAAAGTATTCAAGGCTCTTGTTGAATTTTTTTTTTAATAAAATTTTTTCTAGAAAATCTCATGAAGAGGAAGAGCGGATTTTTAAATCATCACAATCTCATAAGTTTAGATTAATATAGATTGAACCAATAGTTTTAAAGTCTAAAGAATCTGAAGCATTACAATTTGTAAGTTTGATTTTAGAATCTATAATACAGTAATAAATTTAAATAAATTTATATTTACATGCATATTTCATGGTTTTTTTTTCCAAATAACATAAATATCTACATAAGGATATCAATCAGAAGTTCTCATAATATACATCCTTGAATAGAGATCTTTTCTCATTAATCAGTTATATTTATGCATCAAATGACTACAGGCATATTCATTTTGTATTAAAAATTATCTATTATAGCCATATTTTTATAAATCACTCGTAAAACCATCATAATATAACATATTGATATCAATCTTCTCAAATGTTTATTTATCCATTCCAAATATATGAGTTCTTATAAATAATCCACTTTTGATGGTGTCATTTCTATTTAAAAAATGAGCTCGTCTTGTAATCATTCTTGGATACTCATTCAAAGTACATCTCTCTACATACATTTTATGATAATTCATAGTTTGAGTTTCAACAACTAGTTGTAAATTCTAGGTTTAGACTTATAATTCAAATCCATACCTGTTTTGAGAGGCTCAAGTGCATGCAAGTACCACAATTTCAGAATTTTTTCATAAATTTTTTTATTGCTATATTTGTATATAGCAAATACAGATATCTTGTATGCTCCTATAGACTTCTTAAATTGAAGTTATAAAGTCATCCAATATGCAAATCAATCTTGAATCAAATTCTCCTTTTTGAGTATTGCTTTGTAGCTTCTGATACCAATCATATACGGGGACCTTCTATTCAAATTCATTTTGCAGAAGTCTAAGAATTCACTTCAAAATTTCACCTAAAGAGAACAAGCAATTACTTAACCATTTTGGAGTATCCAATTATTCCTAAAATAAGGAACTACCATAGTGAGAATTCAAAACCCATAGGCATGTTAATATTGGTTATACATATTTGGGCTGAAAAACCAATCAATATATTAAAATTTATCTGGAGTAACATGCTAAATACTAATCTATATTTGAGATCAAGACTCCTCATTTATCTTTATTTGAAAAATTTATGAGATTAAATTCATTAATATATAATAATATCATTTTCATTTCAATTCACTTAAATTTCAATTTCATTTCAATCCATTTCAATGTGCTTAATTTTCGTTTTTATATCTAAAATTATAAAATATAAAATATGAAATTTTTGAAATAAAAGGAATCATTAGTTATGATTGAAATTCAAATCTTAGGTTTATTTGATACTTAAATTTATATAAAGATATTTGATATAAGATTATATTTTAAGTTATAAACTGTTTGAAGCAAGAAGTATAAGACAATTCAAATGTTAATCTATAGTTGATTGTAAATAGTAGAAGGATGAATATGGAAATAGAGTTCTATTGGAACCTCATACAAATTTTGGTGTTAGTTTATATGCTTTGAGTTCATTGAGTCATTAATAAGATTAAAAAATAAAGGAACGATTTGGCAAAGAAATATTGGTCAATGTCTAATTAGACAAAGATAAATATAGTAACCATAACTAAAGTCCATTCAAAATATTAAAATCACACAAAGGACTAATTAGCATATGAATTTACATGTTATTATATCATTTCATATGGATATGGATAAAGGTAGATTTGGATGTGAAGACATGGAAGAATTAAGGTGTTTAAGATGCTAGTTTATAAACTAATTAACCAAGTTAGGTGTTTATAGCTGATTTACTTCCCTACTTGCTTATATAGGTGTTTAAAGCAATCAATCTAGTTCAAAGTTTGGTACATATATTCAAGGTGACATAACTATTTCATTCTTATTTGAAAAATTTAAATAACAATCTGAATTAATATGTTCTTAAGATGCAAGAATTTACATATAAAAGAAACCATGGAACTTAGAAGACATTAAAGATTCCGATCCATATCAAAGAAAGTTAAACTATATAGGCATATGAGATAATGTTCCCATCGAAGTATATAGAGTGTACATAATCTTAGAAAGTAACTTGGTCCAAACTGAAATCACACCTTTCTCTTACAATTGTTTTTAGCAATCTTTGCAAAAATAACATAGAAATATGGAGCTAGAAATGGAAATATATGAACCACCAAATCACAAAAGCAATTTAAATGCCATTTATAATGATTTCACATGCCTTGAATCTTAGATGTTTCTCTCTATGAGCCTTTTTTATATTAAAAAAATATGCCTAGGATAATAACAAGGACAAGAAGACTCCATCAAGCTAAACAAAGATAAAATCAATGTGGTAAATAGGTCTAAGCTTCAATAGCACCAAAATGAAAATATTTCATTTTGCACCTAGAATATTGAATGTAAGTCCAACTTCTACATCCTACAAGAGCATCCAAATAAGTATCACCTTATGCATTTTTTTGCTTATGATTACAAGAACTAGTCCTCTTTGTACAAAAATAAATAAACCATTATCTAAAGCAAGCTATAAAATAAGAAAGTGAAAATGATACCTCTTATTATCTAATATGGTAAGCTCTTGGCCAATCCTAAACAAAAATACTGAGCTTTGCCCTAACTTGTATTGTTTGCAACACATATAAGCACTTCCTTTGAGTAAATATCCACTTCTTGTGCTAGTGCAAACATCATATTTGTGATGATATTGTGTGCAAATATATTTGTTCTTCAAAAGGACAACATATCATATAGATCCTTGTCACCACACTCACATGCAAGTTATGAAGATATAAATGGGTGTACAAAACCTAGATGGAACCTCATTATTCTAGAGAAACTATTTGGTATTAATTGAAATGCACTAGTACACTATTGAGCTAAGATATACACAAAAAATGTACCAAGCCTATCTCTCACCCAAGGGATACCTCAAGTTACATTATATATATATGCACTACGTGCCAAAAGGAAGGAAAGTGTGAAGACCTAATGTCTACCAAAAAGTGTATATTGATAAGTAATAGGTTGTTTCATTGAGTTGGAAATGACTAGAATTGAAAAGAAGTATCATTATCTTGCACTTCATTTATACTATATATTTAACCTCTTGGGTAGGAACCACTCCTATAAGAGTGTAGTGTCACCTCTTTTGGCGCTCTACAGCAAATGGAAAACTAAAAGGTCACTTTTGCTACAAATTAATTCCAACTAATTCTTGAAGATGATGGCTCATTCAACTTTGAAGGTCACTTCATCCCAAAGAATTCAACTCCAAAGGTTGAATGCTACCTTGCTTAAAAGGCATACCTCTAAAGGCATCTTTGCTTTGGCCAAATGTCTTTGCTTTTTTGATTCCTTGGTACTTTCAACACTAGAACTATTTCTAATCTATCAAGGCATTGCTTTGCTCCTTCAAAATCCTTAGAAATCACTCACTTTGATCAAGCACAAATTAGTTTTTGTACACTCTAGCACTTGTGTTTCTACTATGAAGTTCCTCACCAAAACTCAACAAAGACATTCACCATAACTCAAGATGCACTCAAATAGCTACAAAGAATTTAGAACTCTTTTGCAAACTCTGATTAGAAAAGAATGAACTCAATTTACATTGGGTTTGAAGCCTTAAATAATTATTTTTGCTCAATCCCAAAGAGATCTAATGGTGGAAGTACTCCAAAGATTTCTAATCTACATGTACACTATACATTTTGATTCTTATCCTATTCTATCCTAATTACATGTAGGTTAATCAAGGGCTTTATATGTGTTAGGGAAGGCATCAAGTCTTCCACAAAGACAATTTGAAATTCTAACCCTTTAGTACAACCACAAAGGTTACATATGCAAAGGCCCTTCAACTAGAAAGATGTACATCTACAAATGCCTTTGGATGGCTCCCTACTCAAAAGATCCTAGAACTACAAAGAACTTCTTGCAATGAAGTGTCTTTAGCCAAAAGTTCTACTACCAAGAACTACCTTGTCCTTTAAGTGTTTAATCAATGTATCAATCTCCTTGTAGTAAACTATTTGTAATGTTAAAGTATCACACAACTCCATGAATTTCCTGTCCAAGTGCTCGTAGAGTCAAATTGCCTATTGATCCAACTACTCATCATTGTACTTCTTCTCTTTTAGCCTCTAGAATTGTAGTTTTAGCTCATGGGAAGATCTTCTACATCTGCTCCAAGACCAACCTCCCAAATGTATGACAAACTTGGATCCCTCAATTATCATGGCTTTGCATTCTTGGAACAAGCTCATACTCATTGCTACTTGTATTGCTCCCAAACTTTCTTCTTCCTCATCTTTGATGTCTATCTTATCTTCTCCTTGACCTTTGGATTGCTTGGGCTCTTCTTCTTTGCCCTCCTGTTCATTCCTAGCCTTAGTTCCAAAGGGCACTACTTCTTGGTCATAGCTATGGTGTCATTTGGCTTGTAGTGTACTTCCAAAGTTAGTCATTCCTTTGGTACAAAAACCTTCTTGCTGCTCTGGATCTTTGGTTGTCTTTTCATCTTGTGCACTCATTGCTTCCTTATTTGGAGCAGACTATACATCTTCATATTGATCTGCTCCCTTGGACCTGGATTTTGACTATTGTAGGGTGAGGGAGTTCTCTTCTTA
The DNA here is from genome assembly GCA_948567375.1 of Lunularia cruciata. Lineage (NCBI taxonomy): Eukaryota > Viridiplantae > Streptophyta > Marchantiopsida > Lunulariales > Lunulariaceae > Lunularia > Lunularia cruciata. The sequence goes on along the minus strand of OX419755.1, from coordinate 54,588,986 downwards.
TGCCTCTTCACTGGCCATATCTTTGGCTTCCTCTTCCAAAGATGAATTGATGACTTGTGAGTTCTTCTTTGGTCTCTTTGTTGGTCCTTATGATCTTGTAGGTATCAACTTATTTTTTTTCACCATGTTTGTTCCCACTTCATCTATTGGCATGAATTTCTCTATTTTCTTATCCTCCTCATATGCAAGGTGATATTTTTGGATGAGTGCCTTACCTTTGGGTTGCAAAGAGAATTAATCCATTGGATGCCAAAGACTATGGAACTTCTTTCTCTTTGCCTTAGTCATAAGGTTTAACCCTATATAGAAGTGGATGGAAAAGGATGCAAGATAGTTTGCTCCACCATGTTCCAACTCTTTGAGTAAGCTTCAAATACATATATTTGAAGAAAATGGCTCTATTCTTGTTAAAGTAGGTTGTTCTATTTGGCTTAAATAGCTTTATAATTGCCTCTACCATTTCTCTATGGAGTAGATACTTGTAACTACCTACCCTCTATCCATTTTTTGTCCTAGGTTTGTTGAAGGAAGTGCTAAGGATCTTGTCTAGTGCATCGTCTAGCCTACTACAATTCATATTAATAGTCATTACCATAGGTTGTGAATTGTTTGGACCAAGAAAATTCCTACAATTCTCCTCTATCCATGCAAATAAATTTCCTTGGAGTTCTCTTGGGTCCTTCTCTTGGATAATAAGAGCATATCTCAATTCCGAATTCCGGAGCAAGAAGTGAGGCACTTGCTTGAGATTAGCTTAGTTTTACAATACAATGTCCACTTATTAATTGTTAGGGTATGAAGGATGACATCAAGGACCTTCTTCCTCTATGTAGTTGTGAATACCATGTTTCCTATTGAAGATGGTATGGGTAAAAAAGCAGATGTTGTATACCTACAAAGGCAATAACAAACTATGAAGACTTGCTAAGACTTGAAATCTTTGAGATTACTTTGGATATGAAACTAAAATCAATCAACAAAAAGTGAAATTCATCAATGTGTACTTGGTTTTACAACTTGATTTTTTAGTTATCATCCTTCAATCAACAATCATTATTTGCACATGCACGGCCTTTGATGGATACCAATTGTCCTTAGTGGTAGTTCTTTATCTAGGTGGCGGCTTGTTTATAGTGGTGTACAATCTTCAAGTCCAAAGGGCTTTGTACTTGAACACTTGCCTTTCTCCACCCTTTAGACTTGATGCCTTTAGAATCATTCTCTTAGAGTGCACTTTCCTTTGTACTTGTTCTCTTTATACCTTTGCATGTATGGACATAACCCCAAAGATAACTCAACTAAGAGGCTTTCCTTCTTGAAAAAGCCATTACCCTACCATATACTTATGAAAAAGAAAGAAAGAAAATACAAAAATTCATCTTATGCAAAAAAGTGTGCACCACATCCCATTCCTCCAAAATGCAAACACAAGGATTGTCCTCCCATTTAGACCTGAGCATAATAATTTTGGACCCACCAACCATTTACTCAAATAGAAAACTAGTTCTCCTCCAGACTTGCTTATTGCAAGGACACATTATCATAGACTTTTACTACTCAACATGGTCCCATTTATTGCATACCTAATTTGGAAGACCAAGGAATTAGACTCAAGTGAAAGATAAGTAGGAATTTTTTTTTCATTAAACCAACCTTTCTAAACCTGTGAAGCCTACTTAGAATCATCAAAGGGTTAAGGATGGTAACAATATCTTAAACCATCCTTAACCATATCAACAACTTTTTTGAAATTTGACTTTGGGCACTCAAGAGAATATGAGTCGATACCATATGCCAACCAAATCCCAACCAATTCTAAATCTGAAGTGAATGCCAAGAAGGGGAGAGCACATCAATTTGCATGAGGTAAAAAATGTATGTACAAAGTAGATAGCCAACTAGAATCACTTCACATACGTAGGATAAAAGTGGATCATAAGAAGCAAATTAGAAGTAAAAAAGTCAACTAATAAGAATTGGGGGAAATTATTGCATTGGATAGAGACTCTTTGGCTTGAAGTCAAGAGGTTTGCAAAGAAGATGTACTTTGAAGTTTCATTGGAACCAAGAACAAATGATCTATCAAACAAATTTTGGGCAATTCTTTACTTCACAAGATTATATGCAAGATAGAGTAAAGTGTCTAAAGATTAGAAGATTGCAGGGGAGAGAGAGAAAGGAGAGTGTAATCCCCAAAAGATTGAGTGGAAGGGGAGATTAGGCCATGAAAGCTTGATAGGATAATGGAGGAAGTGTCACGCCATTTGTAGTTCCGCATCTAGCTGCTCGGACACTGGAGTTCCAGTGATAGTAGTTAGAGTTATTCTAGTAGTTTCTCAAGGACTACTTTCCGATGGTTAGATTTTGTGTTCGGGGTACTGACTTCACGGTGGGGCCCACCATCACTTTGCACCGTTCGCACCGTCGAGTGTGCCGTCAGCGAGACCATTAGGGTTCCAGTGCTAGCTCGAGTCCAGGTGGTATAGTTTTGAAGTGAGCTCTTGAGAGCTCACTTCTCTGATGTTGAGCCTTCGAGTTCCTGGCTATGGTGGACAGAGGCCGGCGAGCGTCACCTGGATTCTCTATGCTTGAGTGGGTATGACTTGACTGTAACCAGTGCCCAGTTGTTGGCAGTTTATAGAGTGAGAGATCAAGTACTAATCTGAGTTGAGTTGAGTTGAGTTGAGAGTGTTAAGCAATCTAATTACATCAGAGAAGTGAAGTTAGGGGGAAATCGGGTGCAGGAACGTTGAGTGTTGGTGGTATCTCCAAGCTCGGTGGATCGTGGTAGCTTGATTCAAGTTCTGTGTTTCCCTAGTGTGCAGAAGCTCGTTCAAGTGATGTAGATTTGGCAGTTAGGCGGACGGTGTGCGGAAGCATTGGCCAAATTTTGAGCAAAGAAGGAGCAATTTTTGAGCAGTGTTGTGATTTTGAGCTCAAGAGGTGAAGGCAGGACCAATTTGCTGCGAGTTGGGCTCAGAAAGTCAAATTGAAGGTGGAGTTGGGAAGCTCTTCTCATGAAATTGTGATTTGGAAAAACCCGTTTTGTCAATTTGGCTTGAGTGGAAAGTTAGCGGGGGATTTGTGGACAGCCATCTTTAGGGTTTATGTCAGATTTTACGTCAGATTTTGGTTGGGATTTATGTCAGATTTTGGCCAGATTTGGAGGAGTTCCGCTAGTTTGGAGGACTTTTGTAGATTTGGAGAAGTTTTGCTAATTTTGGAGGAGGTTCAAAGTGGCAACAAGAAAGGCCTCATTTGGCTGAATTTTGGCGTTTTGAGGCATAGGGCTGTGGGCTATGAGAGGCTACAAAGGCCCAGAAGGGCCAGCAAGCCAGCTTGCTGGCGTGAGGCTAGCTAGTTTAGAGTAGATCTTGGTCATTGGTTGGCAAAATCTGCCTTTCCGGCTAGATTGTGCGCAATAGGGTTTGACCCCTAGATCTCTTGTTCCTAGACTAGTGCCCTAGCCAACTGGTCCACCCTCACTTGTTGTCCTAGTGACTACACCACTGTTATCTATACACATGTAGCTTTGGCTAGGAGAGGCAGTTTGATCCCATTCTTGGTGATCCTGGTAGCTTAGGACTTAGATACAAACTACTCTTATGTCAAATGCCAAATGGTGGCAGAGTCAGTCCCGTGTTGTGTTATGAGATGGAGGGTTTTGTTTAGGTTTCTTGTGATTGGATCCCCTCCATTCTCTACTTCCTGTTTGTGCACCACATTTGTGTGAGATGCCCTAACTTTTGAGCGTTGGTGCTCTAGTGTGCTCTCGGTGGTGAGGCTGGAGTGATGACCAGTCAGACTACCTTTGTTTCTCTCCGGTGAGGCAGGAAGTGATGACCTGCAGACCGTGACAGTGCATGTTATGATGGCAGGTTACAGGTTGCCCTTCCCCTAGTGTAGTTATCTCGGTTAGAGTTACATTAGTGGGTGGTGTTTAGTTGGTGTTGGCACGTGGTGGTGTTGGCACTTTGGTGGGGTACTTGCGGTTGCGACTTGCGGTTGCAGTTGGTGGTTCGGGTTTGCTGTTGCGGTTATTTTGTCACGATGGAGTTCTTTGGAGATTCCAGAGGAGTTAGCCCTGCAGTATGCAGGGGGTTTACTTGGAGTGGTGCTTGGTATCAGCCTGTATCTCAGGTCCCAATGAGGGAGGAGATTGACTGTGAGTTGGAGTTTGACATAGGATCTGATTCAGTTGAGAGTGCACTTGGTGTGTCCGCACCGTTGTTATGGGACATGGACGAGATTTATGGGGCCTCCAAAGGCCCAAGGCGTTACTCTGGTACAGTGGGTACCATTGAGTTGGATGACTTTATCCAAGAGTTCAATAGTTGGTGTGATATGCAGCAGATACGGAACCCGACTTTGTTCACACCCTTCATGGCATGGAAGGGGTTGTTTCAGCATCTGGAGGGTCCGCCGATGGATGACTACCATGAGTTCAGGAGAGCTCATTTGGAGGAGATTGAGTTATGGAGGCAGTATTGGTCTCCACACTATATCTCCATCACTTCAGGCTCGGTGGCCAAGAGTAGATCGGCTGTACCTACGAGTTCTAGCTCAAGTAGTGTGGGTGGAGCTAGTGGAGGTGCACTAGCTGGAGATAGTCCTACTACAAGTGGAGGTACCACTACAGGAGGTGGTGTAGTATTGGGGTTTAACCTCATGGTGGAGTTCTTCCTGTGTTTGAGGTAGAACTACCAGGGAGTACCGACTGACAAGCTGAGGAGCTTGCAGGAGTTTCAGCGGAAGGCTGGAGAGAGCCTAAGCGAGGCATATACTCGCATGAGGCGGCTGATCAGTTTCACTCAGGGAGTTACTGGGGCCCAGGCAGTCCAGTTTTGGTATGGGATACTAGATAGGGAGTTGCGATGTAGAGTTCATGATGCTACGTTGCTGCAGGCTACTTCGCCCTCTTTGGCAGTAGTCTTTGGTTTGGCTGAGCGTATTGAGCTCAATATGGTGGAGGAGAGAGTGGTGACATCTGGATTTGGTAGGGAGGCCTCATCCACGGCTGTGACTTCTTCTAGAGTGCAGCAGAGTGCACCACGCCCAGTTGGTTTTCGAGAACAAGGTGGACAGCCCAGATCCTATGAAGCGAGTGGAGGGCCTAGTGGAGTTAGACCCTTACCCTCATTTTCGGGTCAGCAGCAGCCAGTGAGTGGTGGTGTTGCTTGTTGGACTTGTGGTGGACCTCACCATAGGAGAGAGTGTACTCAGGGCAGCGGACCTGATACCTCTAGTGCATCACAGCCAGCACAGAGGCAGTGTGAGCATTGCCACAGATTTGGTCACACTAGTGACCGGTGTTTTGACCTACATCCGGAGTTATAGAGTGGTAGGGCTGCTATGGCAGGTAGTAGAGGAGCTCTAGTTCATGGAGGACGAGGTTGTAGAGGTAGTGGTAGACGATCTACACCTAGTAGGGGTGCAGTACCTGCCCTTACTTCTGACACAACTATGGCTACTCGGATTGAGCAGTTGGAGCAGAGATTGGCTAGTATGGCTATTGCTCAGAGGAGATCAGATTCGGGTGCTAAGGCTTCCACCTCATATGCTGGTGATAGAGATGCTTTGGACTTCATGTGCAGAGCAGCATAGATGGATGCATTTGCACCAGTGACTAGGAGTGCAGTACGTGCTCCAGAGCCTAGAGGAGCATCAGTGTAGTTGGACCCATAGAGAGGAGAGGTTGGGAGATAGGTCAGACTTCCCCAGTCTTTCACGCTATCTGAGGCATTGCAAACGGCATCCATGGTTCCTAGACGTCCTAGTGCAGGTGTGGTAGGTGGTGATGGAGTACATGATGGACTACTTGCTAGTCAGCCACCTACTACTACACAGATTGAGTCTAGCATGATGTTGGAGGCGGCTCAGCTGATTATGCGGCATCCTTCATTTTCAGCCAGTGACATGTTTACATTGGGAGTTGACCCAGCCCTAGTATTCCTGTTGGCTGCCACGTTGTGTGAGAGTAGGGATGGTGCAGTTCCTACTACTAGAGCAAAGGTGGTTGGTAGTGGAGCTGACTTGGTTGAGGAGCATGGGATCCGTTCAGCGACCAGTGGTTTATGGTAGGCAGCAACGGCTAGACTGGAGGAGTTGCCATCTAGACCGGCTTTTGAGAGAGCGCGGTTTACACCTGGTGTTGTCCTATTGGATAACCAAAGGGGGATTTTTTGTTTGGTGGGACCTTCAAGGAAGGTATATACACCATAGAGAGTCTTGTTAGACTCTAGTGCACAGCCCCTTATGTTGGGGAAAGCTGCAGTTGTCGGTCTGGAGTTACGGAAGACCGATGTGGAGAGGTGTCCATTTCAGATCCAGACATCTCTAGGTGGTGGTTCGACACAGTACATCACACGTGGAGAGCTGGTTGTCCAGGTTCAGCCTGGTCATCCGACTGATAGCTCGGTGGTGAGAGCTCAGGCTATTGCGACGATAGCTGAGTCATATGATGTGCTAGTTGGGGGAGCAGTGTTATACCCTATGGGTTTCAGCATTGACTATTGGGAGGAGACAGCCTCTTATAGACCTGGTTGGCAGTCTGGTGAGGGACGGGTATGTCGCCTACCAGTACGCTTCAATAGTGGCAGTCTTGGCTCACTACAGTCCGGGACCATGGCAGCATCAGTTTTGGCTTTCAGCGGTGCAGTTACTTGGCCTGGTGACTTGTTGGAGGGGAACGCCCATGCAGAGGATACTCCAGTACCAGAGGAGATCACTCGGCTTTGGAGTACAAGTGGGATTGTTCCATCCACCTTGGATGTTCCATTGTGGAGTTCAGAGGAGGCATTGCAGCAACATGCAGATCAGTTGGTGCAACAGGCTTGGAGTGGAGCCTTTGTACCATTAGGGGATGAGTGTGAGGATGAGCCTCCAGAGGCGATTGCTTTGACACCTCTAGATACCACACTCATTGCTTGGCAGTATCCAGTAGAGGGGATATGCCTATTGGAGTTGTTTGGTGGGATCAGCACCGGACTAGTTGCGGTGTTACAGGCGGGTATCCGAGTACAGAGGTACTTGTATGTAGAGAGAGATGAGACTGCTAGGCGAGTCTCTCTAGATCATGTGGCACACTTGGCCTATCGGTATCCGGAGTTATTACCGATGTCAGCAATCAGAGGTTACCAGAAGGCCTTACCAGGAGACATTTCCTTATTGGGGGCGCATGACCTAGAGAGACATGGGCCTATTTCACTTGGTGATTTCTGGATGGCTATGTTAGGGACATACACGTGCAGGCCGCGGTTTGGGTCTTCAGGATCCTCGTTCTAGTGTGTTTTGGGAGATGTTACGGATACACGACATCTCCAGGTTCATCAGTCTGTTTCTCCAGCTTACCTTTTGGAGAACGTTCTATTGATGGGTGATTCTCGCACTAGAGTGGTAGCGAGTACACATCAGGTCCATTCTTGGATGGGACCTGCTATATTGTTAGATGCAGTTAGAGTGGGATCACGGGCTCATTGTCTTCGTCTTTGGTGGACGAACTTCTTACCCAGAGAGGTTCTACAACGTGCTTATGATGGGATTCAGCGACTGGACCACATTCCTGTTGATGATATCTTGGATGTTGGGCATCAGTCTAAGACAATGGTAGTGGCTGATAGGTCACCTATGACAGTGGTGAACCTAGTTGGACAGCCTAGAGCTGCATTTCCCACACTCATGAGTTTCCCAGGCTCTCATGCTTTTTGAGAGGGAGGACCTGGACTTGTTTGGGACTCGAAGTTACAGCAGTTGGTGGAGCCCAACGCTGATGAGAGAGAGAGCGGGTGATGGGTTTTTGCACCGGTATTACCACTGTTCCAGCAGTGTCAGAGGCATCCAAGCGTCAGGTGTTAGGTCAAGCTATGGACCTGAACTGTTTGACCTGGATTGTGAGGCTTGGCTTGGCAGAGCAGCGTAGGATGCGCTTGATAGGCATCACCACTCGGACACTTGTGAGCCCTGTGCCTATCGAGACAATTCAGGCACATGCTGGGGGCAATGGACCGAGTGGACATGGTATTCTTGGGACACATCCAGTAGCTACTAGGGAGAGTGGTCTACTTGGAGTCTATCGAGGTGAAAGTGGGCTACTTGGATTACACCCTTGGTCCACATGGGATGCAGCTAGAGGATGTGTGGAGCTTGCAGCTAAAGTGGAGGGAGTTTTTTGCACAGAGGTTGGGACCTCTAGTGGTCGGGAGCAGGACACTATTGCTCCCAAGGGCCTAGTGTAGCAGCCAGTACGTCTTCCACTCCTACTACAGTTACAGAGGATACTTGGGAGCCAAATCTTGGACCCAAGCGTACTGGAGAGGAGAGACGGAGGGTTTGGAGGTTCTTGAGGAGTCACACGAGTTGTTTTGCCTTCAGTATGAAGGATTTGGGTGCTCTGAAGGGACATGGTATATGGATTGAGCTGACTAGCAACACACATGTTTTTCGACGTCCTTATCAATATAGTGATATGGAGAAGACATTGATTCAGAGCTGGAGTAGTGACCTTTTTGAGGCTGGTTTGGTGGAGATTTCACATGGAGAGTATGCATTAGCGACAACGATGCCAGCCAAGAAGGATATGCATGGCAACTATACAGATAGGCGGATGTGTGGAGATTACCGTCCTATCAACCGACAGACCAAGGCTGATCGGTATGCCATGCCTACACCGGAGGAGATTTTTGATGTGATTGGGCATGCAAAGGTCTTCAGTACTTTGGATCTTCAAGCGGGATATCATCAGTTGCCGATCAGGGAGGAGGATAAGTCCAAGACAACATTTTGGGCTATTGATCCTCACGGTAAGGATGTGTTATATCAGTGGAGGTTCTTACCATTTGGGTTGAAGAACGCTCCTGCTGAGTTCCAGAGGGTCATGGATAGGATCCTAGCTGGATTGGATTTTGCTCGGTGCTATATTGATGACATTTTGGTTTATAGCACTACTGTGGAGGAGCATGAGAGACAGTTGTTGGAGGTGTTTGAGAGGTTGAGACCTCATGGACTCAAATTACATCCTGGGAAGTGTAGGTTCTTCCATGAGCAGGTTGAGTATTTGGGTCACACTATCTACCTCAGAGGACTTGGTGTTCAACAGACCAAGGTGGAGGCTATTGCACGTATTCCTCGGCCTACGGATGTGAGTAGAGTGCGAGCATTCCTTGGGTTGGCAAACTTCTATCGCCGCTATGTTAGAGGATTTAGTGCCATTGCCAAGGCCTTGATGAAGCTGACCAAGCTTACACAAGAGTGGTGTTGGGGAGATGAGCAGGAGAGAGCTTTTGTAGAGCTCAAGGAGAGGTTGACATCTGCTCCTATTTTGAGGAGACCGATCAGGGGACAACCATTTCAGGTTCACATTGATTGGAGTATGTTGGGGCTTGGAGCGGTGCTCACCCAGCATGATGATGAGGAGAAGGAGTTTGTGGTGGCCTATGCTAGTCGCTCCAACAATTCAGCAGAGGCGAAGTATAGTTCATATGAGGGAGAGTGCTTGGCAGCAGTTTGGGCAGTAGCACATTTCCGATGTTACCTATTTGGTAACCCCTTCACTCTCATCACTGATCATCAGCCGCTAAAGTGGTTGATGGAGTCCAACAAGCTTTCAGGGAAGCTTGCACGATGGGCTCTGCTTTATAGGAGTATGATTTCACGGTTGTTCATAGACCTAGAGTGGTGAACCGTGATGCAGATGGGTTGAGTAGGAACCCATGTCCCAACCAGCAGGATCAGACCGGAGCACGTTGGCATGGTGAGACAAATGAGGGGATGGTGCCTGGTTGGCATGCATCGGCCTTTCTGTGTATATTTGCAAAGGCATTGGTGGTATCTCTCTCAGCGCATACAAGAGGAGTTATTGAGGTCACAGATCTAGAGAGTGAAGATATCGGTATAGTTCAGCAAGACATTCATGATGATGTTTTAGTGATGGACTATCTTTGCACTGGTGTTGTGGGTGGCACAGTTGGGGCCAAGGAGAGAGACCGTGTTCTTCAGCGAGCCAGACTGTTCAGATTGGAGGGTAGACACCTTTTGCGTGTATGGGAGGATGGTAGAGTGCGGGTAGTACCACTTCTAGCATAGAGAAAACAGTTGGTCCGTCATGCTCATGAGGAGCTAGGACATTTTGGAGTAAAGCGTACGTATAGCTTACTTCAGAGTCATTATTGGTGGCGCGGTATGCAGACTGAGGTACAACATTTTGTTGCCAGATGTATGGTTTGTGATTGAGTTAGAGCATCATTCAATGCTCCTACGCCACAATTACACCCATTACCTATCATGGGATTGGGTTACCGTTGGAGTTTGGACTTCGCCGGACCTTTACCATTGACTGTGAGACATCATTGGTATGTTTTGGTGATGGTGGAGCACTTCTCCAAGTGGATTGAGTTGGTGGCACTTCCTGACAAGTCTAGTGAAGGGACAACTTACTCGTTCCTGGATCGAGTTCTTAGTCATTTTGGTGCACCAGCTGAGGTTTTGACTGATTAGGGTACAAAGTTCTTGGGGGAGTTTCAGGTCTTGTGTGACAAGGCTTTGATTGATCATCGTACTACATCCCGAGATCACCCTGAGGCAGATGGCTTAGCAAAGAGAGTGGTTTAGACGGTGAAGAGAGGATTGCAAAAGTATGGTTTGCAAAGAGGCCACTTGGGAGATTAGGATCTCCAATTACCTTGGTTGGCCATGGGCTATCGGTTCAGCCGGCAAGCCTCCTTAGCATCCTTCTCTCCATACTTTCTACTCTATGGACAAGATCAAGATTTACCTGCAGCCATTCGTCGAGATGCTACTGTAGTTTTGGACTTGGATGACCCTAATGTATGGATGGGCGCATGTTCTCAGCAGGCAGAGATCTTTTGGAGAGTGATGCCAATGGCCTTTGAGAACTTGGCAATTGATCAGCATAGAGATACTTTACGCTATGCTACCATTCGAGGAGGAGTTTATAGACCCTTGATCCGTCGATTTCATCCAGGCGACTATGTATATCTACAGTAGAAAGCACCGATGACACTTGATGTTTCTACAGGCCGCACTATCTTGAGAGTGCGCGAGGTTTTGCCATCTGGAGTCCTTGTGTTAGAAGGACGTGATGGTGTTGTTTGGAAGGATCATGTGCGCAATTGTGCGCCATGCCACCTCCCAAACATTGATGGTACTATGGACCCAAGCTTGGCACTTGTACGTGCAGGCTTGAGGTGTATGTTATGTGGCTCTTCTGGTGGAGCTGCTACTATATTAGTGTGTGATAGTTGTTTGAGAGGATGGCATATGGCATGTATGACTCCTCCCCTCATGGTGGTTCCTCAGGGACAATGGTTATGTCCTAGATGTACTTGACCTATAGCTAGTTCATTCTTTATATGGTATAGATTGCAGACAGGCGACTAACGATGGGGCTCCATAGCACCCGGCCTCCTGATCTTTGCCCATTAGAGGGTATACCATATACTTAGAGTAGATGGCTATCTGGAGTTAGAGGGACCTAACCGCCAGCTAGGGGGCAATTGAGGCACTTTAGAGTCTATGTATGACTTATGTGTGAGTTGTGCTTCTATAGTGTATGATGTTGATAGCGATGTATGTTGTGTAGCAATGTATGTTGTGTAGCAATGTATATATGCACAATAACTGTCACGCCATTTGTAGTTCCGCATCTAGCTGCTCGGACACTGGAGTTCCAATGATAGTAGTTAGAGTTATTCTAGTAGTTTCTCAAGGACTACTTTCCAACGGTTAGATTTTGTGTTTGGGGTACTGACTTCACGGTGGGGCCCACCGTCACTTTGCACCGTTTGCACCGTCGAGTGTGCTGTCAGTGAGACCGTTAGGGTTCTAATGCTAGCTCGAGTCCACGGGGTATAGTTTTGAAGTGAGCTCCAAAGAGCTCACTTCTCTGATGTTGAGCCTTCGAGTTCCTGGCTATGGTGGACAGAGGCCGGCGAGTGTCACTTGGATTCTCTATGCTTGAGTGGGTGTGGCTTGACTGTAATCAATGCCCAGTTGTTGGCAGTTTATAGAGTGACAGATCAAGTATTGATCTGAGTTGAGTTGAGTTGAGAGTGTTAAGCAATCTGATTGATTGTGGCACTTTAGAGTCTATGTATGACTTATGTGTGAGTTGTGCTTCTATAGTGTATGATGTTGACAGCGATGTATGTTGTCAGCGATGTATGTTGTGTAGCAATGTATATACGCACGACAAAAGGAATTAGAAGCAAGAAGGAAGCGCCCAAGATCAATTTATAGTTGTAAAAGACCGAGACCAAGGAGAGAAATAAGAGAATGGAAGCTCACATTGGGACACTTGAATGAGGGAAAATCCAAATGCCTAGTATGAGCTTTGGCTTGGGTATTTATAAGGAGCATGAGAGCCTTCCTTGAGCCACTTTCTTGGAGTTCAAGCCAAGTTAACTGAGAAAATTTTCAAGAAGCTCCCTTTAGAAGTTATCTACTTGACTTGCAAGCTAAGCTACTTGGAAGCTTCTAGAAGCTTCCTTCTAGAAGGTACTTACTTGGGGTGCAAGCTAAGCTAGCGGAAAGCTTCCTAAGAAGCTTCCTAGATACTTCCAAAATATTCTAGGCTAATTTGTCCTATTTGCTACTTTGTTAGCCCTAACTTACTTTGTTGGTAAACTTCATATTGTTACATATTCCCCCATTGCTAGTTGGTGACGTCCTTGTTACCATTGAAGCTTCAAACTCTTGGATGGCCATTGGTGCATTTTGGAGATGAGAAAGAGGTTCCCATATGGCATCATGAAGGGGATATCCTTTCTTAAGGACCTTGTATTTTGTATGTTACTGGTAGCCTTGTTGAATGTGATGACGTGCAAGGATACGATCAACTTTGTACTCTTCATGATCATTGATAGGGTAGGGAGGAGGAGGAGGTTGGACACAAGAGAAAATTGAAGATGGGTTAGGAACAAAGGGTTTCAACTTGGAAATGTGAGAGATAGGATGGATACGCATATGACAAGGCAAGGCAAGTTGATAAGCAACACGAGAGATAATTTGGGTGACATCAAAGGATCCTATCCAATTAATGGCAAGTTTACAGACTTGGGTATCAAGTGGGAGTGGTAGGTTACTAGAGGAGAGCATGATTTTATTATTGACTTGAAATGTGAGATCACAACGATGGTGGTTTGCTTATTGTTTCTGCCAATTTTGAGCAACAAGGAGATGAGATATGGCTTGTTGAAGGGATTGGGATATGGTGGTCAAGAAGGTGGAAGTATGAGGGATATGAGATGGAGGAGGAGCAAGAAGTGAATCTGGAAAAAGTGGATCTTGGCCAAAATTGAGGAAGAAAGGAGAAAATCTGGTGCTTGCATGTTTGGAATTATTGTATGCAAACTCTATAGTTGCAAGACATTCATCCCAATTGGTATGGTAGATGTTGACAAAGGCACAAAGCATATCCTCCAAGGTGCAATTTCATGTTCAATTTGTCCATCAATTTGAGGATGACAAGCCATGGACAAAGCAAGCTTGGTGCCAAGTATCTGGACCAAAATTTCTAGTGAATGAAGGATAATGGTCAAAGATGAGTACATGAGGCATCCCATGATGCTTGAAGACAATATCAAAGTAGATCTAAGCCAATGTTAGAACATCCACAATATCAAAGGTTGGCACCAAATGGATTTGCTTACTAAGCCTATCCATAGACACCATGATCATTTTGTGACCTTGCTTTGTCTTGGCAAGGATATGATGAGATCCAAGCTCACGTGTTCTCATCAAGCATTTGGAATGGGAAGTGGCTGAAGGAGTCTACTTGGTTTTTGGTTGATGGCCTTGTTGCATTGGCAACTCTCACACAATCAGACAAAGTCTTGCACATCTCATGTCATGTTGGGCCACCACCATTGGTGTTGGAGAGTACCCAAGGTCTTGTCCACCCCATGTGACCAACAATTGGTAAGTCATGGACTTCTTGGAGGTGCATAAGTCGGAGATCACCCTAGGCTAGAACATATATCTGGTCCTCATGGAATAGAAGGCCTTCCTTGAAAGAGAAGGTGTTTTACTCCTTGTTTCATGTTGTAAGATGACCATGTACCATCTAGAAGAAGGGATCTTGTTGTAGAGTTGACCTAAACTCATTTTGGACCTTAGAATCAATTGACACCATTGTAATGGGTGCAGTGATGAGAGGGAGAGACTTCAAATTAGACCATCATGATAGGGCATTAGGGAAGACATGGAACCGACCGGCTCTATACTCAAGTTTGATATCAAAAAATTGGAGTTGCTCCTCCCATTAATTATGTTGATTCTTCATGTGTTCCAAGTGTACTATTTGAAACAATGGTTTTGATCAGTTCACATGGTCACTAGTTTCCCCAAGAGATAATACTTCTATACCTTGGTGGCATATACCATTGCTAGTTGTTCACGGTCTCAAGCAGAGTAATTCCTTTCAGCTACAATTAGTCGGCAAGACACAAAGGCAATGGGATGTAATCCCTATGAGAATTCTTACTGCAATACGATTCCAATTGCAAAGTTAGAAGCATCAAAATCAATCACACAAGGTAGTTGAGGTCATTTGGTTGAAGAATGGGTCTTGAAGACACCATATGTTTCAGCTTTTGGAATGGTTCTTTCTGCTTGGTGGTCCACTGAAAGCTCAAGTTCTTCTCCAAGAGATAAGTCAATGGTGTGGCCACATGGGCATAATAGTGGATGAATCGTTGGTAAAACCTAGCTAATCCATTAAATGTTCATTGTCATACTTTGCTTTTCTCTCTCTAGGAACACACAACGTGCCCAACTATGGAGCTTATAGATCAAAGGTTAGAGGTAAACCTATCCCTACTAATTTGAGTGTGCATAGATCCCAACCAGTAGAACCCTTCACTCTAGGTTTTGGTATTCTTGCAATTGGGTAGAGTAATAACAAGCGGCCTAACCTGCCATCATAACACACTCCTGATCTGCTGGTCATTACTTCCAACATTACCAAGGAAAAATACACAACACTTCTAGAAAGAAAGAACCTAAGTGCAATGCCCACACTGTAATACCCATTTGTGTATGTGTGGGGTATTGTGATATTTAGCTTGGTATTACAAGTACTTGAGAGATGTTATTTATATAGAGATAGAGGATAGTTCTATATTAGTCATGATTAGCTAAAGTTAGTCATAGCTAAGATAGAGGGGACCTTACTTTAGAAGAAGTGGAAAAAATGAGCACCACTATTTTGTATTCTAGTGTGTTGACTTAGTATTATTCTTAGGTTTTTGGCTTTGAGGAAAGAGTTGAGAACTCTTGGGCCCCCAAGCCTTTTTGTTTTGGATTCTTCTATAGTCCAAGGATCGCCCATGTGAAGGAATCCTTGACTTACTAGTTGGGTCAAGATAAGATCACATGCTTAGTGGAATATGCCCATGTGGATAGATATTCCTTTATACTTTTTGACTTTACTTGACTTTTAGTCTAGTAACTTGAGTTACTCCAGTAATTAGTAACTTTGGTGCATAACTATTTCACAGGTATATAAACAAAGGGTGAGGAAGTACTCATCATCCTTTCATTTGCAACTATCTCTCTCTCATTGAGTTCTCTAGTGAGCAATGTCTTGAGTCTTGGAGTGTTAGTCTTGGAGGAGTATGATGGAGTTGGGGTTCCTTGCCTTCTTAGTCCATGGTGCGCTACCATAGTAGCCATCAGAGGTTCATCTTGAGTGGGAGAGAGGCCAGCTCAAAGCACACCAATCCAAACCAATTAGGCATACAAACAAGCATACAAGCATGAAGAGGATCCAATCACAAGAATCTAGTAGCAACTATCTGTGCTTTTTGTCAAAATTGAGCTTTAGAGCCTTCTTGCTCTATCATCAAGCCAGTTTCAACCTATACTCCAAGCTTCTTCCAATATGTACTTCAGCCTTCACCTAATTTTTACTCCAAGTGGAGTGAGCTTATATCTTATTGACGAGGAAAATCCTATGTAACTCAAATGTGCATAACTTTCTCTACGTAACTTGTACTATAATGTTCTAAGATTCAATGGAAAGCTTGTGAGTTAAAATTTCCAATTATACAAACTAAGTCACAATTTGATCACTTTAGCTCCTTTGACTAGATCTTAAAATTGGCCACTTTTTGTAATTTTTACCCTAATTTCAAAATCCATAATTTAGGGTTTGCTTTTGGTTTAGGGTAATTTTCCCAAGATTTCTGGATAAGAGGTGCACCTAATCCTCAAAAAACACTCGAGAAACCTAAAATCCTTAGTCATAGACACACAAATAGGAGAATAGACAATCAATCATGATAAAAGATAGAAATGCTCTTCCAAGGTTATGATAGTATTTGAATAGAGTTTGTTGCATCAGCTCTCACTCTCCATGGACCCAAAGTCAACCAAATTTCTCATAGTAGCTTTTTGTGCCCTTGTTTGAACCTTTGTAAATTTAAGTACCATAATCCAACCCCAACTCTAGATATGGATCAATTCTTGAGCTGGGCTAACTTGTGAGCTCTAAAGATCCAGGTATGCTTGATCCAAGACCCTAAATTGTCTATTTAAGGAATTCACATGAAACCTCTACAAGAAGTGCAAAACTTAGCCATCAACAATATTAGAAATTTTTACAAGGTAATTTGGACTAGAACTTTAAGAGTAACAAAATCTTCAAACCTGATCAAAATGTCATCTCCAACTCCTCACTTTCTAAAGCTCCAACTTCAATTGGCCAATTGATAAATCATGAAGATGTCTCATGAAGCTCTCTGAATAATATATTTTGTGCTCCTGGGTATGAATTTTTCCTCCCTTGACTCAATTGATCATATCTCCCAAAGAATTAACTCAAAATCACTCCATTATAGCTTGTCTAGCTCCTCTCTCCAACCATGTTCCTTTCTCTTCAAATGCCCTTTCCAAAATCCCTTGATGGTTGAAAAACTCCTAAAATTTTCTTGGAATCTAATCTCTTACAATTTTTTCATTTAGTCTCTTCACTTTTTGACAAGTGGACCCCACAACTCCATCTTGAAGCTCATGATCAAAATTGAGTCATTTTCCAACTACAAGGGCACATAGATTGTCAAGTCCCATACTTGCTTGTAAGTAAGCACCAGAAGTACAATAAGATCTAGGTTTTCCATCATTGATTCTGTGAATATCACCTTGAAACGTGCCACCATCCAATTGCGTAAGCCATCACGGTGTAGGATCTAAAGCCTAATGAGAAAAGGATTTGGAAGCGGCAGATTGGCAGCATGGGACATCTCCTAATCAATTGCTCTCTTTGACGCTTGAGCTCCATGCTCTGCTACAACTCTCACTCTCAATGTCCTCCTCCCACTCAAGACTCTCCAACTAAAACACACCTTTCACCCAACTCTCCACCATCTATATACATAAGAACACTCAAAGAAGACAAGACCATAATCCATGTGGCCAATTCTATACATGTAAATAGATTTCTCACATGGCAATAACTCAACTATGGGATCCATCATACAACCTACTCCATCTTTACAAAGATAAACCACATCAATTTACTTTTTCAAGGGCTACGCAAACCACAACATGACACCGTTCTTTTATAGTATCCTTCAAAGTAGGCCAATTAGTAATGACCTTGATTTTCTCTTGTTCCATCTTGATTCCCTCTAATGAGATCTTGTGACCCAAGAAGGTAATTTCCTTTTGCCAAAAGGCACACTTTGATTTCTTGTAGTAAAATTTCCTCTATTGTAGCCATCTTAGGACTTCTCTTATGTGATTCATGTGTTTTGCCTTTGTCTTGCTACAGATTAAGATATCATCCAAGAACACCACCATGTATCAATCCAATTGTTCATTCAACACCCAATGCATTTGATCCATGAAGATTGTTGGAGCATTAGTGAGCCCAAAAGGTAGAACTCTCCACTCAAAATGCTCATACCTTGTGCAAAAGACAATCTTTTGCATATCTTCTCTATCAACAGGGATTTGGCAATAGCTAGTACAAAGATCCAACTTGGAGAAATATTATGCTCCACTCAACTGATCAAGCAAGTCATCAATTCAAGGCAATGGATATGAATTCTTCATTATTTGTTTATTGAGCCCACAATAATCAATACAAAAATGAAGTTCTCCATCTTTCTTTGGAACAAATAATACTGGTGCTCCCTAAGAAGATGTATTACGTTGTATGAAATCCTTCTCCAACAACTTTGTAAGTGTTGTTTGCAACTCCTCCAACTCCTTTGGTGAGAGCCAATAGATTGGTCTACTCATTGGAGTACTCCCTAGCAATAACTCAATTTTGAAGAGTATACCACAATCGGAGGGTAATCCCTTTGGTAGATCATCTAGAAACACATCTACAAACTCTTGAACTATCTGATCAACCATTGCTTGATGGGGCTCCTTACTCCTCTCAGATTATCCTTGTGCAATCAGCTTGATCCACACCAAAAAATAGACTCATCTTCCTCCAAGGCTTGCTCTATGGCTGCTTCACCAACAAACTTCCCATCTAGAGACTCATCTCTCTTCAAAACTTGCTCCATGGTTGCTTTCTTGACAAACTTCCTATCGTGGGACTCATCTCCCTTCAAAGCTTGCTCTATGGATACCTTCCCAACAAACTTCCCATCCTAGAAATGGCTATTCTTAGGTGTCTTACTCAAAGGTGCCAAACAACCTAATCTAAATTCATACTTTGGTGTTGTACTTGAATTTGTTGTTTGTTCCAATCAAATTAAACCTTATGACATTCAAGCCAAGGTAGACCTAGAATGACAGCATAGTGTAGAAGAGATGTCACTACAACCTCATATACTCTAAATACTCTTTCTCAATCTTGAAGGTAAAAAGATATAAGGTACGGAATGCAAAACCCTTTTTTCCATCCACCATCATCAATCCACTTCCAATTATTGGCTTGATAGGAATATATAATTCTTTTGCTAATTACATGGACAATAAATTTTTTGAACTTCCCAAATCAACCAGAATTCTACAACCACGATTAGATATCATACCTTGCAAGTGAAATAAACTTAAATAGGTCAAGCCTTTGATCCTATTAGAACTAATCAAGTTCACGGCAGGTGGCTCAAAATCTCCTACTTGGATTCCTCATTTCCCTAATCATTCTACTCCACAAACTCTATCTGGGCGACTTGTCAAGGTCACCCATTCTTGACTGGACATTCAATGATGCAATATCTAATTTGGCAACAATAAAAAAAACCACCATTCTGTCATAATTTTTCTCTATCTTCAATGCCAAGTGGTCTCTGTTGAATGACATCAATCTCCATTGGTGTCGGCTCCTCCACCATTGTGTAGTGTATTGGTAGGGTTTGTGGAGGTCAAGACCAATTTGTTGCAACCAAGGAATCAAAACGTTTGGCCAACCGCATGGCTTCTTTCAAGTATTGTGGCTCTCACATAGTTACCTCTAATTTGGTTTGTGAGTTCAAGTCCCTCAGAAATTGATCCAAAACTTCACCTTCCAATATATCTAGAATTTGCATGATGGTGTTTTGAAATTGCATGATGTAACTTCTTATCGAGCAAATCTACTTTAACTCTGCCAACTTATCTCATGCAGCTCGTGTGACATTTATAGTTTAGAATCAACCAATTATTGCACTCTTGAATTCTGCACATGTCAAGATTGGTGCAAAAGTTTTCCATTCAACTTGCTCCACTCATAATTTCCACCATAGCTTTGCTACTCTATCAAGTTGGTTGGAAGCCAAGAGAATCTGTTTCCGTTTGTCTTGATTGGTAGCTTTGAAATAATGTTTGTAGTCAAACAAAGATTCTCCATTGAACTTGGAAGATTTTTGCTTTCAAAAACCTTTGGTTATGGAAATCAAATTCAGTCTTCTCTTTCTCAAACTAGTACTCTCTCTACATGCTCTTATCGTCGATGATCTCATTCATCCAACAATCAAGTCAGATGCTTGATTTGTTGTTGCATAACAATGATAACATTGAGCATTGCCGCCATGGTTATTATTCTATCACACTACCCTCAATCTATCTAATTTATTAGCATATAAATGCAACACACCCATTGTTTTCATAAGTTACAACCGGAAGTACCAAGAGATCCTTGGACAAGGTGATTATATTCAAAAAATCTTGCCCAAAGTGTGAGATGATGAATTGTATGAAAAAATGCTTGGGTAGTACTTGGACACAAAAATCCCAATAGTTTGGTAGAAATGGATTTGGTGGTCCATAAATTCCATCCATCCCATCTGCTCTGATACCAATGTAAAAGACCAAGACCGAGGAAAGAAATATGAGAATGAGAGCTCACATTGGGACATTTGAATGAGGGAAACTCCAAATGCTTAACATGATCTTTGGCTCTAATATTTATAGGGAGCATATAAGGCTCTTGAAAAGCTTCTCAAGAAGCTTTTGTCTTGAAACCATCTCCTTGACTTGCAAGCTAAGCTAGTTAGAAGCTTCTAGAAGCTACTTACTTGGGGTGCAAGCTAATCTAGGAAGCTTCTTGGGAAGCTTCCTAGATGCTTCTAGAATATTCTAGGCTAATTTTTCCTATTTGCTACTTTTTGAGCCTTAATTAACTTCGTTGCTAAACTCCATATTGTTACAATAGTACTCCAACGGAGAATGGAAAAAGAACATAATTAGAAGGGATGATTGATTTGGAAGTAAGGAGATAGTGGTGGTAGCCTAATTCAAGGATCGTAGGGTACTCTAGTAGGAGTAAGTGCAAAGGAGAAGGCCAAGATTAGTCATGCAACATTTTGAGCTAGACCATATTGGGAACGGAAGAGAGACTCATGAAAGGAAAAGGGAGTGAAATTTTTTGAAGAAACTATATGGAGCAACATTGAAGGCCTTAGGGAGGTTAAGCTATCCATGGAAACTTAAGAAATTCTATGAATAATGGCAAAACTTGTAGTCATCCAAAGCTTGTTCTAAGAAGTATGTTTTGAGAATGCCCAACTCCGTTAAAGAAAGAATGAAATTAAGGGTCAATTTGGGACCCATTGGATGTGAGTACTTAATTCATATTAGATAGTGCTTAGAATGGAAGCTATAGTCACCAAATTAGGGATTGGAGAAAATACAAGATGGGATGAACCCTTTAAAATAAGGGAACAAAAAGGATGGGATATTTAGTGCATATTAGACATCTATTGATTAAGGGATGTGGAGGAAGGATTGCCACCTAGGGGTGAAGCATTTAATGATATGACCAAAGAGGTGTTTGTAAATAGCTGCTATGGTGCTAGAGAGGACTATACCTTTGCCTCAATAGTGAAAAAAGAGTGAGGAGTATATTTGAATTCTTGTTGCCAATCCTACACCCATGCCATTTAGGCCATGCTAGCAAATGTGAGCAACCATAATTGTCAATGCTTGGATAGGGACCATAATTATGAATTGCAGGTGTTTGTTCTATTAGAGTATTGGGAAGCTATCCCAAAGCCATAATCAAACAAGTAAATATGCTTGGATTTGACCATTCCTCTATCATGTTTATCAACACCATAACTTTTTAACTCTTGAGGAAACAAAGGAGTGGGAAAAGCATGACAAAGTTTGGAAGGGATTCAAGGAGGTTCTTTTGATGAATGTGGAGGTAATCCACACCAAATTGAGCTAGAGAAGTGCAAACGATTGTAATACCATTAGCTGGATATATTATCTAAAGGTGAAATTTGGCTTGGTAATATCCAAAAGGATGTTATATTTGATGGACTAAGTAGATCAGATATAGATGTCACCAAAAGAGTACTTCTATTAATAGGGCAAGAGCTAAAAACACCCTAAAAACTTTAGAGCCAATTTTGGAGGCCTAAACAGAGAAATTAGGCTTTGAAATGGAAAGAATAGCTTTTCTTTGGGGGTCAAAAGGTTACCTTCTCACCCCACTATTTGTCTCATCAAGAGCTTTCCAATAGTACCTCATCCATGCAATTTTGTGCTTCCTATAGAAAGCTTCTCTAAAGATTCCTTTTGGTCAAACTTGTTTGACCAACCACAAAGGACAAGAACCAACATGTCACACATCCATGCAATTAATCTAAGGGTGGAGCTTGCTGACATGTCACCAATCCATGTACTTGATCCAAGGGTGGAGCTTTCTTTGAGGAAATCTCCTTTGCTATATAATAAAGACAAGGTGCTCCTTTGGGGCATTGGAGTATTGAGTGTGAAGCTTTGTGTTTCTTCTCTTTTGTTTCTCTTAAGTGTTTTCCTATCCTTAGAATATTACAATGGTATCAAAAGCTTGGGTTTCAATCCAAGAGAATGGATCACCAACCCCTCTTGGAGGAACATGAGCTATTGAGATTGAATAATTTCAAGGAGAGAAACCAAAATGCAATCAATAGATTAGGAGTGTTTTAGAGAGAGGATGGGATGGAGGCTCCTAAAGGACAATTTCTTGTACCCTATTTCTATTCTTAAATCCATTCCATATCAAGATTATGTACATATAATATGAGCAAGTGAGAGTATATCTTGTTTACCATTTTAGACTGGAGTTCATGGATATAGTGATGAATTCATAAATTAGATGATTCCACCTATGGTGATATATGATAGAGAGTGAGATTTGATAATCTACATTTTGTTATGATGCAATGGATTTGAATATACCCAATCTTCTCCCTTTCAATACTCAAGTAGAAACCCGATATGTGGTTAAACCAAAAGTGATGTTTAGGGATTGTGTAGTCCACAATTTTTGTGAGGAATATTATCAACAAGTGATAACCTTTGAACTCCTAGTAGTAGTCTTGATAGTCCGTGCCTCCTCCCAAGTGATCATATTAACTCTCTATTGAAGTAGGAAGTAACGATTGAGCATTTACCGTGTGTAAGTATCATGGATCTATAGTTGTAGGATCTGATGCAAGGAATGCAAGGGATGTTGAACAAGTTTTGGTAGATCAAGTTGACCATGGAGGCATTGCAAAGTCAAGTAAGTACCTTTAGGAATAATCACGCAATGCAAGAAGGAGAATTGTTTAAAAATCCAATACTAGTAGCTAAAGTACATGGAGAGTCATTCATGCCAATGACATCTACCCCAGTTAACAATGAAGTCACATTATTATTAAGGATGAAGGTGACATGCAACATCAAGCCTTACAAGGGACAATGTTCCATGGGAAAAGTGGAAAATTAGATTTCAAGAGTGAATTGATACTTACATTACTCACAATTGAGATCATCAATCACTTTTTAGGTGTGTTTGCATGTGGTTACTTGATTGTGACAACCCAACAAGTATCACTTTTGTGGTAATCAATAAGTAAATTTTGTTCCCATAGAAATACAAGTAAAAAATGGTCAAATATGAAATATTTAGTAACACTTAGTTCTTCTTGAGTTCTTCTTAATCTCTCAAGTAGAAACCATACCCAAAATAAAGTAACAAGCACTAGCTCGCACTCTCATCATATATAAACAATTCCCTTGTATTGCAACTCCATCAAATCTTTCCAAACATTCTTGATTGTGATGATTCAAATTCTCCCAAAGATGGCTACTTCATTGCAAAATGACTTCATCTCAGAATTGTGTTCCACCCATCCATTGAAGGCACAACTTCCTTGATCAAAATTTCCTTACATCAAACTCACGCTGCACTCACAAATGCAAAATACTACTAACACTAAAATTCTTCTTAAATCTATCAAGGGATTGCATTGATTACACTTCACTCAGGATCAAACACACAAAATAAAGATCAAAGCTGTGGAATCCAACATCCAACAAGCTCACTAACTTGCACTTCAAAATTCTCCAAACACTCCCAAATACAAACACAAGATTGATACTTGAAATTAAGCTTAAACAACAAGCATTGAGATTCAATACTTTGCTTTATCTATCTTTAGAAATATGAATACTAAACAACATTTTGCTACAAAGGCCTCCTTTAAATAGCAGAGCACTTCAACAATTAGCTAACTAAAATACCATTCTACAACAACTCTACCAACCTACAAATCCAAAATGAAAATGCACTTCTTCATATCTACCTCTTCATATCTCAAAATTGTTCCTATACCAATCCGATGTCAACTTCAACTTTGGCTTCCAAATACAATGTCACTCTTATCACTTCCCTCTCTTTGGGTCTATCTTCTTCTACTAATGCCTTCATTATTTCTACTACTTCTTCACTCTGATCTAAAATTACAGAAATGGGTAATCTATCTACATCTTTATCCTTTGACCCACTCTTATCTAATGTCTCAAATAACTGATCTAAAGATACTTGCACTCCTACTTCTACAACTTCGGACTTCTTCTCCTACTTCATACTACTCTGTAGTTTCTCTAATTATACTCTTACTTAATCTAATTTGAGACAGACATTGTCTACTGCCTCAGCAATTTTCTTATCTACTCTCTCACTAAATCAAATCATCAGACTGTTCATGTCTACATCCTTCACCTTCCTCTTCAAAGTTTCTTGCAAAATCAACTTCAATTAATGTAGTGTAATACCAAGAGCTAGCCATATGTACTAGATGTGAAATTTGGTTTGGTAACATCTAGACTGATGTTATACATGATGGAAAAAATAGATCAAATAGAAATATCACCACAAAAGTACTTCTACTAATAGTGTAGAAACCAAAATAGACTTGACAACCTTAGAACCAATAGCTAGACATATGATTTAAAGGTGAGAATTGGTTTGGTAACATCTAGAAGTATGTTACACATGATGGACTAAATAGATCAGAAAGAGGTATCACCAAAAGGGTACTTCTACTAATAGAGTAGGAACCAAAATATGTTTGAAATCTTTGAAGGCAATTTTGGAGGCCGAAACAGCTGAATTAGGCCTTGAAAAGTGTGCATACTCTCCCAACAAAGAAATGGTTGGCCTTCCTCCCCTTTCTTTGTCTCAACAAGAGCTTTCCAATGGTACTTCACCCACATGATTCTAAGATTCCTACATGATTCCCTAAAAGATTCCCTTTGGTCAAAGCTTGGTCTGTGAGCTGGCTTGTCTCTCACTCAGGATGAACCTCTGATGGCTATTATAGTAGCGCACCATGGACTAAGAAGGCAAGGAACCCCAACTCCATCATACTCCTCCAAGGCTAACACTCCAAGACTCAAGACATTGATCACTAGAGAACTCAATGAGAGAGAGATAGTTGCAAATGAAAGGATGATGAGTACCTCCTCACCCCTTGTTTATATACTTGTGAAATAATTACGTACCAAAGTTACTAATTACCATAGTAACTCAAGTTACTAGACTAAAAGTCAAGTAAAGTCAAAAAGTAGAAAGGAATATCTATTCACATGGGCATATTCCTCTAAGCATGTGGTCTTATCTTGACCCAACTAGTAAGTCAAGGATTCCTTCACATGGGCTATCCTTGGACTAAAGAAGAATCCAAAACAAAAAGGCTTGCGGGCCCAAGAGTTCTCAACTCTTTCCTCAAAGCCAAACCCCTAGGAATAATACCAAATTAACACACTAAAATCCAAAATAGTGGTGCTCATCTTTTCTACTTCCTCTAAAGTAAGGTCCCCTCTATCTTACCTATGACTAACTTTAGCTAATCATGACTAATATAGAACCATCCTTTATCTCTATATAAATAATATCTCTTAAGTACTTGTAATACCAAGCTAAATATCACAATACCACACACATGCATAAATGAGTATTACATTTACCCCCGGACTAAGTTTTCACTTTGTCCTCAAAGTGAAGGTCTCTCTACCTTCTATGGTACCTTCCCACCTTCTTCTTGCCTTGCCTCTTGTCATAGCTCTCCTTTTGTTTCCTTTGGGCTTGCTCCACTTGAACCATAGCAACTGCTCTTGCCTCTTCCAACTCCATGAGTTGATCCTTCCTTGACTTCTATGCATCACCTCCTTGTGCTTTCTTCAATCTCCTATGAATGCTTTGGAAGGTAGGAAGATCAAAGTGAATAGGTAAGGTAGACTCAATACCATACACCAATTGAAATGGAGAATATCCGGTGGAAGTCTTCATGGTTGTCCTATACTCCCACAAAACTGCATGAATCCTCTTGTCCCAATGATGTTTAGCCCCCTCCATTTCTGCATCTTTGGCCAACATCATGCACAAGGTCTGATTGGTTCTCTCTGCCAAGCCATTGGAATTTGGCTTATAGGATGTAGTTACTCTATGTGTGAT
Source organism: Lunularia cruciata (assembly GCA_948567375.1). Taxonomy (NCBI): domain Eukaryota; kingdom Viridiplantae; phylum Streptophyta; class Marchantiopsida; order Lunulariales; family Lunulariaceae; genus Lunularia; species Lunularia cruciata. The sequence goes on along the minus strand of OX419755.1, from coordinate 54,562,819 downwards.
AGAGAAATGTCGTAGCATGGCTGTAGTAATGCTTCCTGTAAACTCTCCTCCTCTATCAAAAACCAACTCCTAAGGGCATCCAAACCTAGTGATAATGTGTTCATAAAGAAATCTACCCACTTCATCTTCATTCTTGTCCCTCAATGGTCTAGCCTCAACCCACTTGGTAAGGTAATCAGTAACTACCACAATGTACCGATTGTTCCTTGGGGTTCTATTGAGAGGACCTACAAAATCAATTCCCCACTTCTCAAAAGGTCCTAGCAATGGAATTGATCTAAGTGGTGGAGTGGATGTAGACTTCCTAGCAAAAGCTTGACAAACAAGAAAAGTTTTGCAATAATTAAGACAATCCTTGAAAATCCCTCTCCAATGGTAACCTGCATCTAGAATCTTGAAAGCATTCACCTTTCCTGCAAAGTGTCCTCCATATACTAAACCTTCATGAAACTCCTTTATGAGTAGGATAGACTCCTCCTTACCCACTGCTCTTTGAAGTAGACCATCTACTCCTTGGTGAAAAAGAATATCCTCCACCATTGTGTAAGGTCTAGATCTTGCTGCAAGGGCCTTCCTCTCCCGAGCATGCATCCCTTATGGATAGTTACCTCTTGTCACAAAATACACAATCTCCTTGTACTCCATTGGAACCTCTTGAGTGACTGAGATTGTCATGAGCTCCTCATCCGGGAAGGAATCATCCACTGGCTCATCTCCATCATGATCATAGGCTCTAGATAACAAATCAGCATTTGCATGTTTCTTTCTTGGCCTATCCTCAATGGTGTAGTTATACTCAGATAAGAGTATCATCCACCTTGCTAGTCTCCCTTCAACATTAGGCTTGTTGAAGATGTACTTCAAAGCCTTGTGATCCGTGACAATGGTGGCTTTCCCTCCAATCAAGTAGTGTCTAAACTTCTTGAGACCAAAGATCACTGCCAACCCTTCTCTTTCCGTGACAGAGTAGTTCTTCTCTGTTGAAACCATCTGCCTACTAGCATAAGCTATTGGATGATCATGCACATCTTGGTCTAATTGACTAAGAGTGCATCCTATAGCTACATTAGAAGCATCAGTGTAGAGGATGAAAGGCTTACTCCAATCAGGTTTAGCAAGAATTGGAGCTACAACAAGGGATTGCTTGAGCTCCTCAAAAGCTTTGAGAGCCTCCTTATCTTCCAAAATCACCATGTAATCTACACCTTTCTTCATGTAGATGGTCAATGCATAAGCCTTGTTGGAAAATGAGAAGATGAACCTCCTATAGTACCCAACCATCCCCAAGAATTGGCGTAACTTTGTCAAGCTTGAAGGGAATGGAAGGTCTAAGATTTTCCTCACCTTCTCAAGATCAAGTGCTATTCCATCCTTGGAGATGATGTGCCCCAAAAGTAGACCTTCTTCACATCCAAAAATGCACTTCTCTGGGTTGAGTGATGCATTTGCCTCATCCAAGCGTTGCAAGACTTTGATTAGGTGTTCAAAGTGCTCCTCCTTGCTCCCATAGACACAAAAGTCATCAATGAAGTCTCTCACAAATTTCCCAATGAAAGGTTCAAATACTTTGTTCATGAACCGTTGGAATGTGGCTGGAGCATTGCAAAGCCCAAAAGGTATGACCTTGAAAGCGTAAGTTCCCCAAGGTGTGGTGAATGTGGTGAGTTGTTGATGCTCTGGTGCAATCTTGATTTGGTTATATCCACTATAACCATCTCCAAAACTGTACCTCCCATGACTTGCAACCTCCTCCAAGATCTCATCAATGAATGGCAATGGGTAGTAGTCCTTCTTGGTAACAGCATTAAGCTTCTTGTAATCCACACATACCCGAAGCTTGCCATTCTTTTTCTTCACAATGACAATTGGAGACACCTATTCTGAAATCTCCACCTCAAAGATAAATCCAGCCTCCTTGAGCTTATCAATCTCCTCCTTCACAACCAAAGATATTGGTGGGCTAATGCGACGTTGCTTTTGGCGGATTGGTCTTGCATGTGACTCCACCTCTATCTTGTGCTCCTCCAAAGTGACTTCCTTCAAATCCTTGTAACTAAAAGCAAATACATGGATGAACTTGCGGAAAATCTCTTCAAATCTCACTTTCTCCTCCTTGGTAACATTTGGGCCATACTTGAGGGTTGCTAACCTTCTCTCTACCTCCTCAATTGTCAATGGTGATTTGTCTGGGTCCTTCAAAACCTTTGGCTTAGGTGCACAATCCATAGCACACAAAGGATACACATCTGAATCAGATTCAGATTCATCCTCCTCGGTGGAAGTCTCCTCTTCCATGCTTGTGTCCACACCTAAAGCTCCTTCTTCAGAATCTGATTCCCAATAATCAGAACTTGTTGTTTGTTTGCCATGCTCACCACAAATGTTGAAGGTCTTGAGGGTATCATACCCAACTTCTTCATCAACCTTTCTGACATGGCATTTAGTGTTGATCCTCCATCAACCAATGCATCCTTGATGTTGTGACCATTCACTCTCACATCAATCTTGGAGGCATATTCACAAGCCTCCCATGGTGCTGGCTTGGCATCCACCACCCCCATTGATACTGGAACTTTTGCCTTCTTCTTCCTCTTGCTCCTTGTAGAACAAAAACCACCTCTAAGCTCCTTTCTCAAGGTAGGGTTCAAAGCAATTAATTGGCCCACTGTGATGTTAGCCTTATGACTACCAACATCCTCCAACACATTGTAGTTCTATTGTTGCTTTGAGATCAAGAAGTCCTCCATCCCCAACTTCTTCCTTGGAGTCTTTGTTGTTGATGGTGTTGAGGTGCGAGTGCTCCTAGTAGACAAAGGAGTATCTTTGCCTGAAGTTAATCCTTGAGAAGAGTGAACATCCTCTGCAAAACGAGCTCTCTTCTTCTCTTGTGCCAAAAGCTCCAAATTAAGACTCTTGGAGTTTGAGCACTCTCTCTTCTCATACTTGCTCTCCACCACATCTATGGATGCTATTCCCTTACCTTTGTTTGGATTAGGAGCCACTTGGGTTTCACTACCTCCCTCTTTCCCTCTATTGGCTCCCTCATAACCCCTTCCTCCATGGTAAGTGGAATTTGGGCAATTCCTTTGGATATGGCCTCTTCCTCCACAACCAAAACAATTTCTATCATTGAAATTGTTGGCTGGTTGGCCTCCTCTATATGGATAGTTTCCATAACTCCTAGTCCCTCTCCCTACATTCTGATCCGCCTCTCTCTTCTCCCATAGTTGCACCACATTGATCTTGAGATCTGCAAGTTGTTTTGTGATGGTTTGAAGTGGATCTTTTGGTGGAGGTGCAAGAACTGGAGCAACCACTACTTGTGGTGCAACCCTTGCCACCAAAGTATCAAAAGTTCCTTTGCAAGGATGGACGCCCTAGAGTTTTGATCAAGTGTGCAAAATTTCAGAGGATTATGATATACTGGTTGGAAGATTTGAGTGACATTGTGAGGAAGGGTCAATTCTGCAGAGTGGAGATCTCATGCATGAGAAGTTTGAGATCAACAAAAAACATGTTTGAGTGTTTAGATTCATCTTGGGAACATGGAGGGTCATCAAGAGTGGAAATTGAGATTATGCAAGGTTCCCCAAGGGTTTGAGGTGATTGTAGGGGTAGATTTGATGAAAAGGGAGTTTACAATAGAATTTGAAGAGAGTGTTGAGAGGATCCAAAAACCTACACCACTTGGAAGAAAGAGTGAGTCTAAGTGCTTTTTGTGTGGAGAGAAGGGACATAAGGCAAGTTCATGTCCATTGACCTTTGAGAGCAAGAGATTGAGAGAAAGGAGAGGCTTACTGGACTTGGGTTTGCATGTTGGACCTTCTTCACCAAGATTAGGAGGGAGAAGATCTAAGACCAAGGAGTTATGTGAGGTTTGTGGAGTGGAAGGACTTCCAAAAGGACATGAGTGTAGTGGAGTAAAAGCACTTTTGGAGACTTTGGTGAAGGATCTTGGAGAGAGTCTTAGTACAGCTACAGAAATACTACCACCTTCATCAGCTAGTTCTCAAGATTAGTGATGGAGATAATCTTTCAACTTATGGATAAACTATCCATGAGAGTTAGATTAATATGCACTCTAGGATTTGATGTTGCTATAGAAATCTTGGAGCAACCTGAACCTTTTGTGTTCCCTAGAGTGGATTATTCTCAGATGGTGTTAGTCATGTATATACTCTATTAGTAATAGAGTGAGAGAAAAAAAAATATTGAGAGAAAAGAAAGATAGGGAGGGTTAAGATGGGAAAAATTTTGGTTTTCTTTAGCAAGGATGGAGAAGATGTGGAGGCCTTTGTGAGAGACTTCAAGAGAGCTTGCATAGGAAACAATGAGAGGAGGAAGAATGAGTGGGCCTCATTATTACCAGATTTCTTTGAGGATGCAGCACTTACATGGTATGAGTCAAAATACCAAAAGAGAGAGAGGAGAGATGAGGAAGAGGAGTCTTAGGAGACTTTGACTTCAGCACTCATTGAGAAATTTCTTCTTGATGAGAGTTATGAGAGATTGATGAGTGAGATTACATTTATCAAGCAAGGAGATGGAGAGAAAGTGAGAGTCTAGGTAGAAAGAGTGGAAAAGTTGGAGTCCAGATTTCGCATAGTGTTGAGGAAGGGTGGGGATGATGTGGAGACTACAATGATTGGCATAGGGGCCATGCTCACCAAGAATTTTGTGGGAGGGTTGAGACCACAAATTAGAAGCAAGGTGAGATATGAGAAACCTTCTTCCAAGGTTGAAGCTATCAAGATCGCAATTCGTATGGAGGAGAGTTTGGAAGGGGATGAGAGTGATTTGGTGGTGAAGGAGGTTGTGCATCCTCCTGAAGGCTACAAGTATGGTGGAACTTCTGATACTTTGGTGGCAAGGGTTGCACCACAAGTAGTGGTTGCTCTCGTTCTTGCATTTCCACCAAAAGATCCACTTCAAACCATCACAAAACAACTTGCAGATCTCAAGATCAATGTGGTGCAACTATGGGAGAAGAGAGAGGTGGATCAGAATGTAGGGAGAGGGCCTAGGAGTTATGGAAACTATCCATATAGAGGAGGCCAACCAGCCAACAATTTCAATGATAGAAATTGTTTTGGTTGTGGAGGAAGAGGCCATATCCAAAGGAATTGCCCAAATTCCACTTACCATGGAGGAAGGGGTTATGAGGGAGCCAATAGAGGGAAAGAGGGAGGTAGTGAAACCCAAGTGGCTCCTAATCCCAAAAAAGGTAAGGGGATAGCATTCATAGATGTGGTTGAGAGCAAGTATGAGAAGGGAGAGTGCTCAAACTCCAAGGGTCTTAATTTGGAGCTTATGGCACAAGAGAAGAAGAGAGCTCATTTTGCAGAGGATGTTCACTCTTCTCAAGGATTAACTTCAGGCAAGGATACTCCTATGTCTACTAGGAGCACTCGCACCTCAACACCATCAACAACAAAGACTCCAAGGAAGAAGTTGGGGATGGAGGACTTCTTGATCTCAAAGCAACAATGGAACTACAATGTGTTGGAGGATGTTGGTAGTCACAAGGCTAACATCACAGTGGGCCAATTAATTGCTTTGAACCCTACCTTGAGAAATGAGCTTAGAGGTGGTTTGAGTTCTACAAGGAGCAAGAAGAAGAAGAAGGCAAAAGTTCCAGTATCAATGGGGGTGGTGGATGCCAAGCCAACACCATGGGAGGCTTGTGAATATGCCTCCAAGATTGATGTGAGAGTGAATGGTCACAACATCAAGGATGCATTGGTTGATGGAGGATCAGCAATGAATGCCGTGTCAGAAAGGTTGATGAAGAAGTTGGGTATGATACCCTCAAGACCTTCAACATTTGTGGTGAGCATGGCAAACAAGCAACAAGTTTGACCAGTAGGGGTGATAGATAAGGTGGTAGTTTCAGTTATGGGAGTTCAAAATCTCATGACTTTCCAAGTCTTGAAGGATTCAAGCTATGACTTACTTCTTGGAAGGCCATGGTTGAGAGCAGCACGCACAACTGATTGATGGCACAAAGGGTACTTGAGGATTGGGCCATCAAACCATAGAGTCACTGTTCCTGTGACTAACACCACCAACACTTCACATTTAGATACACCATCTTCTGATTATTGGGAATCAGATTCTGAAGAAGGAGCTTTAGGTATGGACACAAGGATGGAAGAGGAGACTTCCACCGAGGAGGATGAATCTGAATCTGATTCAGATGTGTATCCCTTGTGTGCTATGGATTTTGCACCTAAGCCAGAGGTTTTGAAGGACCCAGACAAATCACCATTGACACTTGAGGAGGTAGAGAGAAGGTTAGCTACCCTCAAGTATGGCCCAAATGTTACCAAGGAGGAGAAGGTGAGATTTGAAGAGATTTTTTGCAAGTTCATCCATGTATTTGCTTTTAGTTACAAGGATTTGAAGGAAGTCACCTTGGAGGAGCACAAGATAGAGGTGGAGTCACATGCAAGACCAATCCGCCAAAAGCAACGTTGCATTAGCCTACCAATATCTTTGGTTGTGAAGGAGGAGATTGATAAGCTCAAGGAAGCTAGATTTATCTTTGAGGTGGAGATTTCAGAATAGGTGTCTCCAATTGTCATTGTGAAGAAAAAGAATGGCAAGCTTTGGGTATGTGTGGATTACAAGAAGCTCAATATTGTTACCAAGAAGGACTACTACCCATTGCCATTCATTGATGAGATCTTGGAGGAGGTTGCAGGTCATGAGAGGCACAGTTTTGGAGATGGTTATAGTGGATATAACCAAATCAAGATTGCACCAGAGCATCAACAACTCACCACATTCACCACACCTTGGGGAACTTACGCTTTCAAGGTCATGCCTTTTGGGTTTTGCAATGCTCCAGCCACATTCCAACGGTTCATGAACAAGGTATTTGAACCTTTCATTGGGAAATTTGTGAGAGACTTCATTGATGAATTTTGTGTCTATGGGAGCAAGGAGGAGCATTTTGAACACCTAATCAAAGTCTTGCAACACTTGGATGAGGCAAATCCATCACTCAACCCAGAGAAGTGCATTTTTGGATGTGAAGAAGGTCTAATTTTAGGGCACATCATCTCCAAGGATGGAATAGCACTTGATCCTGAGAAGGTCAGGAAAATCTCAGACCTTCCATTCCCTTCAAGCTTGACAAAGTTACGCCAATTCTTGGGGATGGTTGGTTACTATAGGAGGTTCATCTTCTCATTTTCCAACAAGGCTTATGCATTGACCATCTACATGAAGAAAGGTGTAGATTACATGGTGATTTTGGAAGACAAGGAGGCTCTCAAAGCTTTTGAGGAGCTCAAGCAATCCCTTGTTGTAGCTCCAATTCTTGCTAAACCTGATTGGAGTAAGCCTTTCATCCTCTACACTGATGCTTCTAATGTAGCTATAGGATGCACTCTTAGTCAATTAGACCAAGATGGGCATGATCATCCAATAGCTTATGCTAGTAGGCAGATGGTTTCAGCAGAGAAGAACTACTCTATCACGGAGAGAGAAGGGTTGGCAGTGATCTTTGGTCTCAAGAAGTTTAGACACTACTTGATTGGAGGGAAAGCCACCTAATGTTGAAGTGAGACTAGCAAGGTGGATGATACTCTTATCTGAGTATGACTACACCATTGAGGATAGGCCAAGAAAGAAACATGCAAATGCTGATTTGTTATCTAGAGCCTATGATCATGATGGAGATGAGCCAGTGGATGATTCCTTCCCGGATGAGGAGCTCATGACAATCTCAGTCACTCAAGAGGTTCCAATGGAGTACAAGGAGATTGTGGATTTTGTGACAAGAGGTAACTATCCAAAAGGGATGCATGCTCGGGAGAGGAAGGCCCTTGCAGCAAGATCTAGACCTTACACAATGGTGGAGGATATTCTTATTCACCAAGGAGCAGATGGTCTACTTCAAAGAGCAGTGGGTAAGGAAGAGTCTATCCTACTCATAAAGGAGTTTCATGAAGGTTTTCTATGTGGAGGACACTTTGCAGGAAAGGTGACTGCTTTCAAGATTCTAGATGCAAGTTACCATTGGAGAGGGATTTTCAAGGATTGTCTTGATTATTGCAAAACTTGTCATGTTTGTCAAGCTTTTGCTAGAAAGTCTACATCCACTCCACCACTTAGATCAATTCCATTACTAGGACCTTTTGAGAAGTGGGGAATTGATTTTGTAGGTCCTCTCAATAGAACCCCAAGGAACAATCGGTACATTGTGGTAGTTACTGATTACCTTACCAAGTGGGTTGAGGCTAGACCATTGAGGGACAAGAATGAAGATGAAGTGGGTAGATTTCTTTATGAACGCATTATCACTAGGTTTGGATGCCCTTTGGAGTTGGTTTTTGATAGAGGAGGAGAGTTTACAGGAAGCATTACTACAGCCATGCTACGACATTTCTCTATCACACATAGAGTAACTATATCCTTTAAGCCAAATTCCAATGGCTTGGCAGAGAGAACCAATCAGACCTTGTGCATGATGTTGGCCAAAGATGCAGAAATGGAGGGGGCTAAACATCATTAGGACAAGAGGATTCATGCAGTTTTGTGGGAGTATAGGACAACCATGAAGACTTCCACCGGATATTCTCCATTTCAATTGGTGTATGGTATTGAGTCTACCTTACCTATTCACTTTGATCATCCTACCTTCCAAAGCATTCATAGGAGATTGAAGAAAGCACAAGGAGGTGATGTAGAGAAGTCAAGGAAGGATCAACTCATGGAGTTGGAAGAGGCAAGAGCAATTGCTATGGTTCGAGTGGAGCAAGCCCAAAGGAAACAAAAGGAGAGCTATGACAAGAGGCAAGGCAAGAAGAAGGTGGAGACTTTCAAAGAAGGTGATTGGGTTATGTTGTTTGATTCCATTCGATTCAAGAGAGTGCAAAAGAAGTTTTTGCCTAAGTACTTTGGACCTTTCATAGTGGAGAAGGTGTGGGGCAATTACACCTATGATCTCAAGGAGTTGGGAGGAAGACACTTTGATAGGATTAACCATGATAAGTTGAAGATGTACCATAGAAGGTAGAGAAACCTTCACTTTGAGGACAAAGTGAAAACTTAGTCCGGGGGTAAATGTAACACTCATTTGTGCATGTGTATGGTATTTTGATATTTAGCTTGGTATTACAAGTACTTAAGAGATATTATTTATATAGAGATAAAGGATGGTTCTATATTAGTCATGGTTAGCTAAAGTTAGTCATAGCTAAGATAGAGGGGACCTTACTTTAGAGGAAGTAGAAAAGATGAGCACCACTATTTTGGATTTTAGTGTGTTGATTTGGTATTATTCCTAGGGGTTTGGCTTTGAGGAAAGAGTTGAGAACTCTTGGGCCCGCAAGCCTTTTTGTTTTGGATTCTTCTTTAGTCCAAGGATAGCCCATGTGAAGGAATCCTTGACTTACTAGTTGGGTCAAGATAAGACCACATGCTTAGAGGAATATGCCCATGTGAATAGATATTCCTTTCTACTTTTTGACTTTACTTGACTTTTAGTCTAGTAACTTGAGTTACTATGGTAATTAGTAACTTTGGTACGTAATTATTTCACAAGTATATAAACAAGGGGTGAGGAGATACTCATCATCCTTTCATTTGCAACTATCTCTCTCTCATTGAGTTCTCTAGTGATCAATGTCTTGAGTCTTGGAGTGTTAGCCTTGGAGGAGTATGATGGAGTTGGGGTTCCTTGCCTTCTTAGTCCATGGTGCGCTACTATAGTAGCCATCAGAGGTTCATCCTGAGTGAGAGACAGGCCGGCTCACAGGACACAGGAGCTGATTCAGTTGAGAGTGCACTTAGTGTGTCCGCACCATTGTTGTGGCACATGGACAAGATTTAAGGGGCCTCCAAAGGCTCTAGGTGTTACTCTGGTACAATGGGTACCATTGAGCCGGATGAGTTCATCTAGGAGTTTGATAGTTGGTATGATTTGCAGTAGATGTGGAACCTGATTTTGTTTACACCCTTCATGGCATGGAAGGGGTTGTTTCATCATTTGGAGGGTCCACTGATGAATGACTACCATGAGTTCAAGAGAGCTCATTTGGAGGAGATTGAGTTGTGGAGACAATATTGGTCTCCAAACTATGTCTCTATCACTTCAGGCTTGATTTCCAAGAGTAGATCAGCTATACCCATGAGTTCTAGCTTGAGTAGTGTTGGTGGAGCTAGTGGAGGTGCACAAGCTGGAGATAGTGCTACCACAAGTGGAGTTACCGTTGTAGGAGGTGTTGTGGTAGCAGAGTTTAACCCCATGGTGGACTTTGTTTAGTGTTTGAGGCAAAACTACCAAGGAGTGTAGACGGACAAGCTGAGGAGCTTGTAGGAGTTCTAGTGGAAGGCTAGAGAGAGCCTACGTGAGGCATACACTTGCATGAGAGGGTTGATCAGTTTCACTCAAGGAGTTATTGAGGCCCAAGCAGTCCAGTTTTGGTATGGGATACTAGACAAGGAGTTACAATGTAGAGTTTGTAATGCTATGTTGTTACAGTCTACTTTGCCCACTTTGGCAATGGTCTTTGTTTTGGCTAAGCGTATTGAGCTCAACATGGTGGAGGAAAGAGAAGTGACATCTAAATTTGGTAGAGAGACCTCATCCACAATTCTTACTTCTTCTAGAGTGCAGTAGAGTGCACCACGTCCAATTGGTTTTTGAGGATAGGGGGACAGCCCAGATCCTATGGACCAAGTGGAGAGCCTAGTGGAGCTAGACCCTTACCTTCATTTTTAGATCAACAACAACCAATGAGTGGTGGTGTTGCTTGTTGGACTTGTTATGGACCTCACCATAGGAGAGAGTGTACTCAAGGCAACGGACCTGATACATTTGGTGCATCAAAGCCAACATAGAGGCAGTGTGAGCATTGCCACAGATTTGGTCACACTAGTGATAGGTGCTTTGACCTACACTCAAAGTTATGAAGTGGTAGGGCTGCTATGGAAGGTAGTAGAGGAGCTCAAGTTCATGGCGGTGGAGGTGGTGGTAGAGGATCTACACCTAGTATAGGTGTGGTACATGCCCTTACTTATGATACAACTATGACTACTTGGATTGAGCAGTTGGACCATAGATTGGCTAGTATGGCCATTGCTCAAAGTAGATCACATTCAAGTGCTGAGGCTTCCACCTCATATGCTAATGATAGAGATACTTTGGACTTCATGTGTAGAGCAGCACAAGAGGATGCATCAGCAATAGTGACTAGGAGTGCAATATGTGCTCCAGAGCCTAGAGGAGCATCAATGGAGTTGGACCCACAAAGAGGAGAGGTTGAAAGACAAGTCAGACTTCCCCAGTCTTTCATGCTATCTGAGGCATTGTAGATGATATCCATGGCTCCTAGACGTCCCAATGTAGGTGTGGTAGATGGTGATGGAGTGCATGATAGACTACCTGCTAGTCAGCCACCTACTACGACACAAATTGAGTCTAGCATGATGTTGGGGGTGGCTCAGCTGATTATGCGGTGCCCGTTGTTTTCAGCCAATGACATGTTTACATTAGAAGTTGACCCAGCCCTAGTGTTCTGATTGGCTGCCATGCTTTGTGAGAGTAGGGATGATGCGGTTCCTACTACTAGAGCTGAGGTGGCTGATATTGGAGCTGACTTGGTTGAGGAGCATAAGATCCATTCAGCGAATAATGGTTTATGGCAGGCCATAGCGGCTAGACTGGAGGAGTTGCCAACTAGACTGCCCTTTCAGAGAGTGCGGTTCACACCTAGTGTTGTCCTATTGGATAACCAGAGGAAGATCTTCCATTTGGTGGGACCTTCAAGGAAGGTCTATACACCATAGAGAGTCTTGTTAGACTCTGGTGCGCAGCCTCTTATGTTGGGGAAGGTTGTAGTAGTTGGTCTAGAGTTACGGAAGACTAATGTGGAGAGGTGTCCATTTCAAATCCAGACATCTCTAGGTGGTGGTTTGACACAATACATCACACGTGGAGAGCTTGTTGTCTAGGTTCAACTTGGTCATCCGACTGATAGCTCGGTGGTGAGAGCTTAGGCTATTGTGACAATAGTTGAGCCATATGATGTGCTAGTTGGGGGAGCAATGTTATACTCCATGGGTTTCATCATTGACTATTGGGAGGAGACAATCTCCTATAGACCAGGTTGGTAGTCAGGTGAGGGATGAGTATGTTGCCTACCAGTACGCTTCAGTAGTGGTAGTCTTGTCTTACTACAGTCCGGGACCATGGCAGCATCAATTTTAGCTTTTAATGGTCTTGTTACTTAGCCTAGTGACTTATTGGAGAGGAACGTCCATATAGAGGATACTCTAGTACCAGAGGAGATCACTTAGATTTGGAGTACGAGTGGGATTGTTCCATCCACCTTGGATGTTCCATTGGGGAGTTTGGAGGAGGCATTGCAGTAGCATGCAGATCAATTGGTGCAATAGGCTTGGAGTGGAGCCTTTGTACCATCAGGAGATGAGTGTGAGGATGAGCCTCCAGAGTCGATTACTTTGACACCTCTGGATACCACACTCATTGCTTGGCAGTATCCAATAGAGGGAGTGTGTCTATTGGAATTGTTTGGTGGGATTAGCACCGGACTAGTGGTAGTATTAGTGGCGGGTATACAAGTACAAAAGTACTTGTATGTGGAGAGAGATGAGATTTCTAGGCAAGTCTCTCTACATCATGTGGCACACTTGGCTTATCGATATCCTAAGTTATTATTGATATCAACAATTAGAGATTACCAAAAGGTCCTACCATAAGACATTTCCTTACAGGAAACACATGATATGGAGAGACATGGGCCTATTCACTTGGTAATTTCAGGATGGTCATGTCATGGCATACACATGTTGGCCGAGGTGTGGATCTTTAGGATCCTCGTTCTGGTATGTTTTGGGAGATGTTACGGATATTACGACATCTCTTGGTTCATCAGTCTATTTCTCCAACTTACCTTTTGGAGAATGTTCCTTTGATGGGTGATTCTTGCATCAGAGTGGTGGTGAGTACACATCAAGTCCATTCTTGGATGGGACTTGCTGTATTGTTAAATGCAGCCAAAGTAGGATCATGGGCTCATCATCTTCGTCTTTGGTGGATGAATCTCTTACCCAGAGAGGTTTTACAATGTGCATATGATGGGATTTAGCCACTTGACCACATCCTTGTTAATGACATCTTGGATATTGGGCGTCAGTCTCAGATAGTGGTAGTGGCTGATAGATCACCTATGGCAATGGTGAACCTAGTTGGATAGCCTAGAGCCGCATTTCCCACACTCATGAGTTTCTTAAGCTCTCATGCTTTTTGAGAAGGAGGACTTGGACTGGTTTGGGACTCACAGTTATAGCAATTGGTGGAGCTTAATGCTGATGAGAGAGAGCGGGCAATGGGTTTTTGCACTGGTATTACCATTGTAGAGTGTAAGGTTTCCAACAGTGTTAGAGACATCCAAGTGTCATGTGTTAGGTCAGGCTATGGACTTGAACTGTTTGACCTTGATTGTGAGCCTTGGCTTGGTAGAGCAACGTACGGTGCACTTGATAGGCATCACAACTCGGACAGTTGTGAGCTCTGTGCCTATCAAGACAATTCAAGCACATGCTGGGGGTGATAGACCGAGTGGATAGGGTATTCTTGGGATGCAATGGCTACTAGGGAGAGTGGTCTACTTGGAGTCCATCTAGGTGAGCGTGGGCTAGTTGGAGTACACCCTTGGTCCACTTGGATGCAGACGTGTGGAGCTTGCAGCCAGAGTGGAGGGAGTTTTTCACATAGAGGTTGGGACCTCTAGTGGTTGGGAGTATGACACTATTACTCCCAAGGGCCTTTTGTAGCAGCCAATCAATACGTCTTCCTTTCTTGCGACAGTTACAGAGGATACTTGGGAGCCAAATCTTGGACCTAAGCTTATAGGAGAGGAAAGATGGAGGGTTTGGAGGTTCTTGAAGAGCTACACGAGTTGTTTTACCTTTTGTATGAAGGATTTAGGTGCTCTAAAAGGACTTGGTATATGGATTGAGCTAACTAGCAATACACAAGTTTTTTGATGTCCTTATCGCTATAGTGACATGGAGAGGACATTGATTCAAAGCCAACGTAGTGACCTTTTTGAGGTTGGTTTGGTGGAGATCTCACATGGAGAGTATGCATCAACTACAGTGATGTCAGCCAAGAATGATATGCATGGCAACTACACATATGGGCAAATATGTGGAGATTACCATCCTATCAACTGGCAGACTAGGGGTGATTGGTATGCCATGCCTACATTGGAGGAGTTTTTTGATGCAATTGGGCATGCAAAGGTCTTCAGTACTTTGGTTCATCAAGCGGGATATCATCAATTGCTGATTAGAGAGGAGGACAAGTCCAAGACAACATTTTGGGTTATTGATCCTCATGGCAAGGATGTGTTATATTAGTAGAGGTTCTTACCATTTGGGTTAAAGAATGCTCCTACTGAGTTCCAGAGGGTCATGGATAGGATCCTAGTTGGATTGGATTTTGCTCGGTGTTATATTGATGACATTTTGGTCTATAGTACTACAGTGGAGGAGCATGAGAAAACATTTGTTGGGGGTGTTTGAGAGGTTGAGATCTCATGGAATCAAATTACATCTTGGGAAGTGTAGGTTCTTCCATGAGCAAGTTGAGTATTTGGGTCACACTATCTACCCTGGAGGACTTGGTGTTCAACAGACCAAGGTGGAGGCTATTTCACGTATTCCTTGGCCTATAGATGTGAGCAGAGTGCGAGCATTCCTTAAGTTGGCAAACTTTTATTGCCGCTATGTTAGAGGGTTTAGTGCCATTGCCAAGGCCTTGACAAAGTTGACCCTTACACATGAGTGGTGTTGGGGAGATGAGGAGGAGAGAGCTTTTGTAGAGCTCAAGGAGAGGTTGACGTCTAAACTCCTACTTTGGGAAGACCAATCAGAGGACGACCATTTCAGGTTCATACTGATTGGAGTATGTTGGGGCTTGGAGTAGTGCTCATCCATCATGATGATGAGGAGAAGGAGTTTGTGGTGGCCTATGCTAATTGCTCCAACAATTCAGTGGAGGCAAAGTATA
Source organism: Lunularia cruciata (assembly GCA_948567375.1). Lineage (NCBI taxonomy): Eukaryota > Viridiplantae > Streptophyta > Marchantiopsida > Lunulariales > Lunulariaceae > Lunularia > Lunularia cruciata. Next base: position 54,547,770 of record OX419755.1, on the reverse strand, counting down.
GTTCATATGAGGGAGAGTGCTTGGCAGCAGTTTGTGCAATAGCACATTTCCGATGTTACCTATTTGGTAACCCCTTCACTCTCATCACTAATCATCAGCTGCTAAAGTGATTGATGGAGTCCGACAAGCTTTCAAGAAAGCTTGCACGATGGGCTCTGATTTTACAAGAGTATGATTTCACGGTTGTTCACAAATCTAGAGTGGTGAACCGTGATGTAGACGTGTTGAGTAGAAACCCATGTCCTAGCCAGCAAGATCAGACCAGAGCGTGTTGGCATGGAGAGACAAATGAGGAGATGGTGCTAGATTGGCATGCATTGGCTTTCTATGTATATTTTCTAAGGCTTTGGTGGTATCTCTCTTAGTGCATACATGAGGAGTTATTGAGGTCACAGGTCCAAAGAGTAAAGATATTGGTATAGTTTAGTGAGACATTCATGGTGATGTCTTAGTGATGGACTATCTTTGCATTGGTGTTGTATGTGGCACAATTGGGTCCAAGGAGAGAGATCATGTACTTCAACAAGCCAGACAATTCAGATTGGAGGGCATACACCTTTTGTGTGTATGGGAGGATGGTAGAGTGAGAGTAGTACCACTTCTATCTCAAAGACTATAGTTGATCTATCATGCTCATGAGGAGCTAGGACATTTTGGAGTAAAGCGTACATATAGCTTACTCTAGAGTCATTATTGGTGGCGTAGTATGTAGACCAAATACAATAGTTTGTTGCTAGATGTGTGGTTTGTGACTGATTTAGAGCATCATTCAATGCTCCTACGCCACAGTTACACCCATTAATTATCATGGGATTGGGTTACCATTGGAGTTTAGACTTTGCTCAACCTTTACAATTGATTGTGAGACATCATTGGTATGTTTTGGTGATGGTGGAGCACTTCTCCAAGTGGATTGAGTTGGTGGTACTTCTTGACAAGTCCAATGAAGGGACGGCTTACTCGTTCTTAGACTAGGTTCTTAGTCATTTTGGTGCACCAATTGAGGTTTTGACTGATCAGGGTACAAATTTCTTAGGGGAGTTTCAAGTCTTGTGTGACAAGGCTTTGATTGATCATCATACTACCTCTTGAGATCACCCTGAGGTAGATGGCTTAGCAAAGAGAGTGGTCTAAATGGTGAAGAGAGGATTGCAAAAGTATGGTTTGCAGAGAGGCCACTTGGGAGATTGGGACCTCTAGTTACCTTGGTTGGCCATGGGCTATTGGTTTAGACGGCAAGCCTCCTTAGCATTGTTCTCTCCTTACTTTCTACTTTGTGGACAAGATCTAAATTATCTGTAGCCATTTGTCGAGATGCTTTTGTAGTTTTGGACTTGGATGATCCAAATGTATGGATGAGTGCATGTTCTCAGCGGGCAGAGATCTTTTGGAGAGTGATGCCAATGGCCTTTGAGAACTTGGCAATTGCTCAGCATAAAGATACCTTATGGTATGCTACCATTCAAGGAGGAGGTTATAGACCCTCAATTTGTTGATTTCATCCATGAGACTATATATCTATAGCAAATAACACCGATGACACTTGATGTTTTGACAGGCCGTACTTTCTTGAGAGTGCGTGAGGTTTTGCCATCTAGAGTCTTTGTGTTGGAAGGACGTGATGGTGTTGTTTGGAAGGATCATGTGTGCAATTATGCGCCATGCCACCTCCCAAACATTGATGGTACTATGGACCCAAGCTTGGCACTTGTACATGTAGGCTTGAGATGTATGTTATGTGGCTCTTTTGGTGGAGTTGCTACTATGTTAGTGTGTGATAGCTGTTTGAGAGGATGGCATATGGCATGTATGATTCCTCCCCTCATGGTGATTCCTTAGGGACAATGGTTATGTCCTAGATGTACTTGACATATAGCAAGTTCATTCTTTATATGGTATAGATTTAGGACATGCGACTAATGATAGGGCTTCATAGCACCCGGCCTTCTGATCTTTGCCCATCATAGGGTATACCATATACTTGGAGTAGATGGCTATATGCAGTTAGAGGGACCTAACCGCCAGCTAGGGAGGCAATTGTGGCACTTTAGAGGCTATGTATGACTTATGTGTGAGTTGTGCTTTTATAGTGTATGATGTTGACAGTGATATATATTGTGTAATGATATATATACGCACAACATCTTATCACACCATTTCTTCACAATCACAATTGGAGATACCCATTCTAAATTCTCCACCTCAAAGATAAATCCAACTTCCTTGAGCTTATCGATCTCCTCCTTCACAACCAAAGATATTGGTGGGCTAATGTGACGTTGCTTATGGCAGATTGGTCTTGCATGTGAATCCAACTCTATCTTGTGCTCCTCCAAGGTGACTTCCTTCAAATCCTTGTAACTAAAAGCAAACACATGGATGAACTTGCAGAAAAAATCTCCTCAAATCTCACCTTCTCCTCCTTGGTAACATTTGGGCCATACTTGAGGGTAGCTAACCTTCTCTCAACCTCCTCAAGTGTCAATGGTGATTTATATAGGTCCTTCAAAACCTCAAGCTTAGGTGCAAAATCCATAGCACACAAAGGATACACATTTGAATCCGATTCAAATTCATCCTCCTTCGTAAAACTCTCCTCCTCCATGCTTGTATCCACACCTGAAGCTCCTTCTTCAGAATTTGATTCTCAATAATCAGAAGATGGTGTATCTGCATGTGAAGTCACAAGGTGGTGTTAGTCACAAGAACTATGACTCTATGGTTTGATGGCCCAATCCTCAAGTACCCTTTGTGCCATCAATCAGTTGTGCATGTTGCTCTCAATGATGGCCTTCCAAGAAGTAAGTCGTAGCTTGAATCCTTCAAAACTTGGAAAGTCACAAGATTTTAAACTCCCATAATTGAAACTACCACTTTATCCATCATCCTTATTGGTCAAACTTGTTGCTTTTTTTCCATGCTCACCACAAATGTTGAAGGTCTTGAGAGTATCATACCCAACTTCTTCATCAACCTTTTTGACATGGCATTCATTGTTGATCCTCCATCAACCAATGCATCCCTGATATTGTGACCATTTACTCTCACATCAATCTTGGAGGCATATTCACAAGCCTCCCATGGTGCTGGTTTGGCATCCACCACCCCCATTGATACTAGAACTTTTGCCTTCTTCTTCCTCTTGCTCCTTGTAGAACTCAAACCACCTCTAAGCTCCTTTCACAAAGTAGGATTCAAAGCAATCAATTGGCCCACTGTGATGTTAGCCTTGTGACTACCAACATCCTCCAAGACATTGTAGTTCCATTGTTACTTTGAGATCAAGAAGTCCTCCATCCCCAATTTCTTCCTTGGAGTCTTTGTTGTTGATGGTGTTGAAGTGCTTGTGAGAGTGCTCCTAGTAGGCATAGGAGTATTTTGGCTAGGAGTAAATCCTTCAGAAGAGTGCACATCCTCTCCAAAACGAGCTCTCTTCTTCTCTTGTGCCAAAAGCTCCAAATTAAGACTCTTGGAGTTTGAGCACTCTCCCTTCTGTCGTGCGTATATACATTGCTACACAACATACATCGCTGTCAACATCATACACTATAGAAGCACAACTCACACATAAGTCATACATAGACTCTAAAGTGCCACAATTAATCAGATTGCTTAACACTCTTAACTCAACTCAACTCAGATCAGTACTTGATCTGTCACTCTATAAACTGCCAACAACTGGGCATTGATTACAATCAAGCCACACCCACTCAAGCATAGAGAATCCAGGTGACGCTCGCCGGCCTCTATCCACCATAGCCAGGAACTCGAAGGCTCAACATCAGAGAAGTGAGCTCTTTGGAGCTCACTTTGAAACTATACCCCCTGGACTTGAGCTAGCACTGAAACCCTAACAATCCCGCTGATGGCACACTCGACGGTGCGAACGGTGCAAAGTGACGGTGGGCCCCACCATGAAGTCAATACCCCAAACACCAAATCAGACTGTCGGAAAGTAGTCCTTGAGAAACTACTAGAATAACTCTAACTACTATCACTGGAACTCCAGTGTCCGAGTAGCTAGATGCAGAACTACAAATGGCGTGACAGCTATCGTGCGTATATACATCGCTACACAACATACATCGCTGTCAACATCATACACTATAGAAGCACAACTCACACATAAGTCATACATAGACTCTAAAGTGCCACAATCGCCCCCCTAGCTGGCGGTTAGGTCCCTCTAACTCCAGATAGCCATCTACTCTAAGTATATGGTATACCCTTTAATGGGCAAAGATCGGGAGGCCGGGTGCTATGGAGCCCCATCGTTAGTCGCCTGTCTGCAATCTATACCATATAAAGAATGAACTAGCTATAGGTCAAATACATCTAGGACATAACCACTGTCCTTGAGGAACCACCGTGAGGGGAGGAGTCATACATGCCATATGCCATCCTCTTGAACAGCTATCACACACTAACATAGTAGCAGCTCCACTAGAAGAGCCACATAACATACACCTCAAGCCTGCACGTACAAGTGCCAAGCTTGGGTCCATAGTACCATCAATGTTTGGAAGGTGGCATGGTGCACAATTGCGCACATGATCCTTCCAAACAACACCATCACGTCCTTCTAACACAAGGACTCCAAATGGCAAAACCTCGCGCACTCTCAAGATAGTGCGGCCTGTAGAAACATCAAGTGTTGTCGGTGCTGTCTGCTGTAGATATACATAGTCACTTGGATGAAATCGATGGATCGAGGGTCTATAACCTCCTCCTCGAATGGTAGCATAGCGTAAAGTATCTCTATGCTGAGCAATCGCCAAGTTCTCAAAAGCCATCGGCATCACTCTCCGAAAGATCATCGGGGTCATCCAAGTCCAGAACTACAGTAGCATCTCGACAAATGGCTGCAGGTAAATCTGGATCTCGTCCATAGAGTAGAAAGTATGGAGAGAAGGATGCTAAGGAGGCTTGCCGGCTGAACCGATAGCCCATGGCCAACCAAGGTAACTAGAGATCCCAATCTCCCAAGTGGCCTCTCTACAAACCATACTTTCGCAATCCTCTCTTCACCGTCTGAACCACTCTCTTTGCTAAGCCATCTGCCTCAGGGTGATCTTGGGATGTCGTACAATGATCAATCAAAGCCTTGTCACACAAGACCTAAAACTCCCCCAAGAACTCTGTACCCTGATCAGTCAAAACCTCAGCTGGTGCACCAAAATGACTAAGAACTTGATCCAAGAACGAGTAAGCTGTCCCTTCACTAGACTTGTCAAGAAGTGCCACCAACTCAATCCACTTGGAGAAGTGCTCCACCATCACCAAAACATACCGATGATGTCCCACAGTCAGCGGTAAAGGTCCGGCAAAGTCCAAACTCTAACGGTAACCCAATCCCATGATAGGTAATGGGTGTAACTGTGGCGTAGGAGCATTGAATGATGCTCTAACTCGGCCGCAAACCACACATCTGGCAACAAATTGTTGTACCTCGGTCTGCATACCGCGCCACCAATAATGACTCTGGAGTAAGCTATACGTACGCTTTACTCCAAAATGTCCTAGCTCCTCATGAGCATGACGGACCAATTGTGGTCTCTATGATGGAAGTGGTACTACTCGCACTCTACCATCCTCCCATACACGCAAAAGGTGTCTACCCTCCAATCTGAACTGTCTGGCTCGCTGAAGAACACGGTCTCTCTCCTTGGCCCCAACTATGCCACCCACAACACCAGTGTGAAGATAGTCCATCACTAAGACATCATCATGAATGTCTTGCTGAATTGTACCAATATCTTCACTCTCTGGATCTGTGACCTCAATAACTCCTCCTGTATGCGTTGAGAGAGATACCACCAAAGTCTCTGCAAATATACACAAAAAGGCCAATGCATGCCAACACTGGCACCATCTCCTCATCTGTCTCACCATGCCAACATGCTCCGGTCTGATCCTGTTGGCTGGGACATGGGTTTCTACTCAACCCATCTGCATCACGGTTCACCACTCCAGGTCTGTGAACAACCGTGAAATCATACTCCTGTAAAATCAGAGCCCATCGTGCAAGCTTCCCTGAAAGCTTGTTGGACTCCATCAACCACTTTAGCGGCTGATGATCAGTGATGAGAGTGAAGGGGTTACCAAACAGGTAACATCGGAAATGTGCTACTGCCCAAACTGCTGCCAAGCACTCTCCCTCATATGAACTATACTTCGCCTCCGCTGAATTGTTGGAGCGACTAGCATAGGCCACCACAAACTCCTTCTCCTCATCATCATTCTGGGTGAGCACCACTCCAAGCCCCAACATACTCCAATCAATGTGAACCTGAAATGGTCATCCCCTGATCGGTCTCCTCAAAATAGGAGCAGATGTCAACCTCTCCTTGAGCTCTACAAAAGCTCTCTCCTGCTCATCTCCCCAACACCACTCCTGTGTAAGCTTGGTCAGCTTCGTCAAGGCCTTGGCAATGGCACTAAATCCTCTAACATAGCGGCGATAGAAGTTTGCCAACCCAAGGAATGCTCGCACTCTGCTCACATCCATAGGCCGAGGAATACGTGCAATAGCCTCCACCTTGGTCTGCTGGACACCAAGTCCTCTGGGTTAGATAGTGTGACCCAAATACTCAACCTGCTCGTGGAAGAACCTACACTTCCCAGGATGTAGTTTGAGTCCATGAGATCTCAACCTCTCAAACACCTCCAACAATTGTCTCTCATGCTCCTCCACAGTAGTGCTATAGACCAAAATGTCATCAATATAACACCAAGCAAAATCCAATCTAGCTAGGATCCTATCCATGACCCTCTGGAACTCAGCAGGAGCATTCTTCAACCCAAATGGTAAGAACCTCCACTGATATAACACATCCTTGCCGTGAGGATCAATAGCCCAAAATGCTGTCTTGGACTTATCTACCTCCCTGATCGGCAACTGATGATATCCCGCTCGAAGATCCAAAGTATTGAAGACCTTTGCGTGCCCAATCGCATCAAAAATCTCCTCCGGTGTAGGCATGGCATACCAATCAGCCCTGGTCTGTCGGTTGATAGGACGGTAATCTCCACACATCCGCCTATCTGTATAGTTGCCATGCATATCCTTCTTGGCTGGCATCACTGTCACTGATGCATACTCTCCATGTGAAATCTCCACCAAACCAGCCTCAAAAAGGTCACTACTCTAGCTCTGAATCAATGTCCTCTCCATCTCACTATATCGATAAGGACGTCGGAAAACTGGTGTGTCGCTGGTCAGCTCAATCCGTATACCACGTCCCTTCAGAGCACCCAAATCCTTCATACTGAAGGCAAAACAACTTGTGTGACTCCTCAAGAACCTCCAAACCCTCCGTCTTTCCTCTCCAGTAAGCTTGGGTCCAAGATCTGGCTCCCAAGTATCCTCTGTAACTGTAGTAAGAGTGGAAGACGTACTGACTGGCTGCTACACTGGGCCCTTGGGAGCAATAGTGTCATGCTCCCGACCACTAGAGGTCCCAACCTCTGTGTGAAAAACTCCCTCCACTCTGGCTGCAAGCTCCACACGTCCTCTAGCTGCATCCCATGTGGACCAAGGGTGTAATCCAAGAAGCCCACGCTCACCTGGATGGACTCCAAGTAGACCACTCTCCCTAGTAGCTACTGGATGTGTCCCAAGAATACCATGTCCACTCGGTCCATCGCTCCCAGCATGTGCCTGAATCGTCTTGATAGGCACAGGGCTCACAAGTGTTCGAGTGGTGATGCCTATCAAGCGCATCCTACGCTGCTCTGCCAAACCAAGGCTCACAATCTAGGTCAAACAGTTCAGGTCCATAGCCTGACCTAACACCTGACGCTTGGATGCCTCTGACACTGCTGGAACAGCGGTAATACCGGTGCGAAAACCCATCGCCCGCTCTCTCTAATCAGCGTTGGGCTCCACCAACTGCTGTAACTGTGAGTCCCAAACAAGTCCAGGTCCTCCCTCTCAAAAAGCATGAGAGCCTGGGAAACTCATGAGTGTAGGAAATGCAGCTCTAGGCTGTCCAACTAGGTTCACCACTGCCATAGGTGACCTATCAGCCACTACCACTGTTTGAGACTGACGCCCAGCATCCAAGATATCATCAACAAGAATGTGGTCTAGTCGTTGAATCCCATCATAACTACGCTGTAGAACCTCTCTGGGTAAAAGGTTTGTCCACCAAAGGCGAAGACAATGAGCCCGTGATCCCACTCTGGCTGCGTCTAACAATACAGCAGGTCCCATCCAAGAATGGACCTGATGTGTACTCGCCACCACTCTAGTGCAAGAATCACCCAACAAAGGAACGTTCTCCAAAAGGTAAGCTAGAGAAATAGACTGATGAATCTGGAGATGTCGTAATATCTGTAACATCTCCCAAAACACACCAAAACAAGGATCCTGAAGACCCAAACCGTGGCCCGCACGTGTATGTCCCTGACATGGCCATCCAGAAATCACCAAGTGAACAGGCCCATGTCTCTCTAGGTCATGCGCCCCCAGTAAGGAAATGTCTCCTGGTAAGGCCTTCTGGTAACCTCTGACTGCTGACATCGGTAATAACTCCGGATACCGAGAGGCCAAGTGTGCCACATGATGTAGAGAGACTCGCCTAGCAGTCTCATCTCTCTCGACATACAAGTACCTCTGTACTCGGATACCCGCCTGTAACACCGCAGCTAGTCCGGTGCTAATCCCACCAAACAACTCCAATAGACATATCCCCTCTACTGGATACTTCCAAGCAATGAGTGTGGTATCCAGAGGTGTCAAAGCAATCGCCTCTGGAGGCTCATCCTCACACTCATCCCCTGATGGTACGAAGGCTCCACTCCAAGCCTGCTGCACCAACTGATCTGCATGCTGCTGCAATGCCTCCTCTGAACTCCACAATGGAACATCCAAGGTGGATGGAACAATCCCACTCGTACTCCATAGCCGAGTGATCTCCTCTGGTACTGGAGTATCCTCTGCATGGGCATTCCCCTCCAACAAGTCACCAGGCCAAGTAACTGCACCGCTGAAAGCCAAAACTGATGTTGCCATGGTCCCGGACTGTAGTGAGCCAAGACTGCCACTACTGAAACGTACTGGTAGGCGACATACCCGTCCCTCACCAGACTGCCAACCAGGTCTATAAGAGGCTGTCTCCTCCCAATAGTCAATGCTGAAACCCATAGGGTATAACACTACTCCCTCAACTAGCACATCATATGACTCAGCTATCGTCGCAATAGCCTGAGCTCTCACCACCGAGCTATCAATTGGATGACCAGGCTGAACCTGGACAACAAGCTCTCCACGTGTGATGTACTGTGTCAAACCACCACCAAGAGATGTCTGGATCTGAAATGGACACCTCTCCACATCGGTCTTCCGTAACTCCAAATCGACAACTACAGCCTTCCCCAACATAAGGGGCTACGTACCAAAGTCTAACAAGACTCTCTGTGGTGTATAGACCTTCCCTGATGGTCCCACCAAACAAAAAATCCCCCTCTGGTTATCCAATAGGACAACACCAGGTGTAAACCGCGCTCTCTCAAAGGCCGGTCTAGCTGGCAACTCCTCCAGTCTAGCCGCTGCTGCCTACCACAACCCACTGGTCGCTGAACGGATCCCATGCTCCTCAACCAAGTTAGATCCACTACCAACCACCTCTGCTCTAGTAGTAGGAACTGCACCATCCTTACTCTCACACAATGTGGCAGCCAACCGGAACATTGGGGTTGGGTCAACTCCCAATGTAAACATGTCATTGGCTGAAAACAAAGGATGCCGCATAATCAGCTGAGCCGCCCCCAACATCATGCTAGACTCAGTCTGTGTAGTAGCAGGTGGCTGACTAGCAGGTAGTCCATCATGTACTCCATCATCACCTACCATACATGCACTGGGACGTCTAGGAACCATGGATGTCATCTATAATGCCTCAGATAGCATGAAAGATTGGGGAAGTCTGACCTATCTCCCAACCTCTCCTCTCTGTGGGTCCAACTCCACTGATGCTCCTCTAGGCTCAGGAGCACGTACTGCACTCCTAGTCACTGCTGCAGATGCATCCACCTGTGCTGCTCCGCACATGAAGTCCAAAGCATCTCTATCACCAGCATATGAGGTGGAAGCCTCAGCACCCGAATCTGATCTCCTCTGAGCAATAGCCATACTAGCCAATCTCTGCTCCAACTGCTCAATCCGAGTAGCCATAGCTGTGTCAGAAGTAAGGGCAGGTACTGCACCCCTACTAGGTGTAGATCCTCTACCACCACCTCTACCACCTCGTCCTCCATGAACGGGAGCTCCTCTACTACCTGCCATAGCAGCCCTACCACTCCGTAACTCCGGGTGTAGGTCAAAACACCGGTCACTAGTGTGACCAAATCTGTGGCAATGCTCACACTGCCTCTGTGCTGGCTGTGATGCACCAAAGGTATCAGGTCCGCTGCCCTGAGTACACTCTCTCCTATGGTGAGGTCCACCACAAGTCCAACAAGCAACACCACCACTCACTGGCTACTACTGACCCAAAAATGAGGGTAAGGGTCTCACTCCACTAGGCCCTCCACTCGCTCCATAGGATCTGGGCTATCCACCCTGTCCTCGAAAACCAACTGGGTGTGGTGCACTCTGCTGCACTCTAGAAGAAGTCACAGCCGTGGATGAGGTCTCTCTACCACTCTCTCCTCCACCATGTTGAGCTCAATACGCTCAGCCAAACCAAAGACTACTGCCAAAGTGGGCGAAGTAGCCTGCAACAACGTAGCATCACGAACTCTACGTCGCAACTCCCTATCCAGTATCCCATACCAAAACTGGACTGCCTAGGCCTCAGTAACTCCCTGAGTGAAACTGATCAGCCGCCTCATGCAAGTATATGCCTCGCATAGGCTCTCTCCAGCCTTCCGCTGGAACTCCTGCAAGCTCCTCAGCTTGTCAGTCTGCACTCCCTGGTAGTTCTGCCTCAAACATAGGAAGAACTCAACCATGGGGTTAAACCCCGGTACCACACCACCTCCTGCAGCGGTACCTCCACTTGTAGTAGCACTATCTCCAACTAGTGCACCTCCACTAGCTCCACCCACACTACTCGAGCTAGAACTTGTAGGTACAGCCGATCTACTCTTGGCCACCGAGCCTAAAGTGATGGAGACATAGTGTGGAGACCAATATTGTCTCCATAACTCAATCTCCTCCAAATGAGCTCTCCTGAACTCATGGTAGTCGTCCATCGGCGGACCCTCCAAGTGCTGAAACAACCCCTTCCATGCCATGAAAGGTGTGAACAAAGTCGGGTTCCGCATCTGCTGCAGATCACACCAACTATCAAACTCCTGGATGAAGTCATCCAACTCAATAGTACCCACTATACCAGAGTAATGCTTAGGGCCTTTGGAGGCCCCATAAATCTCGTCCATGTCCCACAACAACGGTGCGGACACACCAAGTGCACTCTCAACTGAATTAGCTCCTGTGTCAAACTCCAACTCAGAGTCAATCTCCTCCCTCACTAGGACCTAAGATACAGGCTGATACCGAGCACCACTCCGAGTAAACCCACTGCGTATTGCAGGGCTAACTCCTCTGGAATCTCCAAAGAACTCTATTGTGACCACGTAACTGCAACAGCAAACCCGAACCACCAACTGCAACCGCAAGTCGCAACCGCAAGTACCCCACCAAGTGCCAACACCACCACATGCCAACACCAACTAAACACCACCCACTAATGTAACTCTACCGAGATAACTACACTAAGGGAAGGGCAACCTGTAACCTGCCATCATAACACGCACTCTCACGGTCTGCAAGTCATCACTTCCTGCCTCACCGGAGAGAAACAAAGGTAGTCTGACTGGTCATCACTCCAGCCTCACCACCGAGAGCACACCAGAGCACCAACGCTCAAAAGTCAGGGCACCTCACACAAACGTGGTGCACAAACAAGAAGCAGAGAATGGAGGGGATCCAATCACAAGAAATCTAAACAAAAACCCTCCATCTCATAACACAACACGGGACTGACTCTACCACCATTTGGCATTTGACATAAGAGCAGTTCGTATCTAAGTCCTAAGCTACCAGGATCACCAAGAATGGGATCAAATTGCCTCTCCTAGCCAAAGCTACATGTGTATAGATAACAATGGCGCAGTCACTAGGACAACAAGTGAGGGTGGACCAGTTGGCTAGGGCACCAGTCTAGTAACAAGAGATCTAGGGGTCAAACCCTGTTGTGCACAATCTAGCGAGAAAGGCAAATTTTGCCAACCAATGACCAAGATCTACTCTAAACTAGCTAGCCTCACGCAAGCTGGCTTGCTGGCCCTTCTAGGCCTTCGTAGCCTCTCATAGCCCATAGCCCTATGCCTCGAAGCCTCTAAACGCCAAATGAGGCCTTTCTTGTTGCCACTTTGAACCTCCTCCAAAATTGGCAAAACTTCTCCAAATCTACGAAACTCCTCCAAACTAGCGAAACTTCTCCAAATCTGGCCAAACAGCGAAACTCCTCCAATTCTGGCCCTAAATCTTACGTAAATCTGACGTAAAATCTGACATAAACCCTAAAGATGGATGTCTGCCAAATCCCCCGCTAACTTTCCACTTGAGCCAAATTGACAAAACAGGTTTTTCCAAATCACAATTTCATGAGAAGAGCTTTCCAACTCACCTTCAATTTCACTTTTTGAGCCCAACTCCCAACAAATTGGTCCTGCCTTCACCTCCTGAGCTCAAAATCACAACACTGCTCGAAAATTGCTCCTTCTTTGCTCAAAATTTGGCCAGCGCTTCCGCACACCGTCCGCCTAACTGCCAAATTTGCATCAACTACACAAGCTTCTGCACACTAGGGAAACACAGAACCTGAATCGAGCTACCACGATCCACCGAGCTTGGAGATACCACCAACACTCAACGTTCCTGCACTCGATTTCCCCCTGACTTCACTTCTCTGATGAATCAGATTGCTTAACACTCTCAACTCAACTCAACTCAGATTAGTACTTGATCTGTCACTCTATAAACTGCCAACAACTGGGCACTGATTACAATCAAGCCACACCCACTCAAGCATAGAGAATCCAGGTGACGCTCGCCGGCCTCTGTCCACCATAGCCAGGAACTCGAAGGCTCAACATCAGAGAAGTGAGCTCTCTGGAGCTCACTTCGAAACTATACCCCCTGGACTCGAGCTAGCACTGAAACCCTAATGGTCCCGCTGACGGCACACTCGATGGTGCGAATGGTGCAAAGTGACGATGGGCCCCACCGTGAAGTCAGTACCCTGAACACCAAATCAGACTGTCGGAAAGTAGTCCTTGAGAAACTACTAGAATAACTCTAACTACTATCACTGGAACTCCAGTGTCTGAGCAGCTAGATGCGGAACTACAAATGGTGTGACACTTCTCATACTTGCTCTTAACCATATCTATAGATGTTATTCCCTTACCTCTTTTTGGATTAAGAGCCACTTGGGTTTCATTACCTCCCTCTTTCTCTCTATTGGCTCCCTCATAACCCATTCCTCCATGGTAAGTGGAATTTGGGCAATTCCTTTGGATCTGGCCTCTTCCTCCACAACCAAAACATTTCTCTCATTGAAATTGTTAGTTGGTTAGCCTCCTATATATGGATAACTTCCATAACTCCTAGGTCCTCTCCCCACATTTTGATACACCTCTCTCTTCTCCCATAGTTGCACCACATTGATCTTGAGATCTGCAAGTTGTTTTGTGATGGTTTGAAGTGGATCCTTTGGTGGAGGTGCAAGAACTGGAGCAACTATTATTTGTGGTGGAACCCTTGCCACCAAAGTATCTGAAGCCATACTTGTAACCTTGAGGAGGATGCACAACCTCCTTCACCACCAAATCACTCTCATCCCCTTCCAGACTCTTCTCCATACAAATTGCAATCTTGATAGCTTCAACCTTGGAAGAAGGTTTCTCATATCTCACCTTGCTTCTAATTTGTGGTCTCAATCCTCCCACAAAATTCTTGGTGAGCATGGCCCGTATGCCAATCATAGTAGTCTTCACATCATCTCCACCTTTCCTCAATACTATGCAAAATTTGGACTCTAACTTTTTCACTATTTCCACATAGACTCTCACTTTCTCTCCATCTCCTTGTTTGAGAAAGTTCCTCACTCATCAATCTCTCATAACTCTCATCTGGAAGAAAGTTCTCAATGAGTATTGAAGTCAAACTCTCCCAAGACTCTTCTTCCCCATCTCTCTTCTCTCTTTTTTGATATTCTGACTCATACCATGTATGTAACAATATGGAGTTTAGCAATGAAGTCAATTAGGCTCACGAAGTAGCACATAAGACAAATTAACCTAGAATATTCCAGAAGTATCTAGGAAGCTTCTTGGGAAGCTTCCCGGTTAGCTTAGCTTGCACCTTAAGTAAGTAGCTTCTAGAAGGAAGCTTCTAGAAGCTTCCAACTAGCTTAGCTTGCACGCCAAGTAGGCGGCTTCTAGAAAGAAGCTTCTTGAGAAGCTTCTCAAGGGCCTTGTATGCTACCTATAAATACCAAAGCCAAAGCTCATGCTAGGCATTCGGAGTTTTCCCTCATTCAAGTGTCCCAATGTGAGTTTCCATTCTCCTATTTCTCTCCTCGGTTTTGGTCTTTTACATTGGTATCAGAGCAGGAATGGGATAGATGGAATTTATGGACCACCAAATCCACTTCCGCTAGACTATTGGGACTTTCATGTCCAGATATTACCAAAGCATTGTTTCACACAATTCATCAGCTCACGCTTTGGGCAGGATTTTCTACATATGATCACCGTGTTAGAGGAACCCTTGATACTTCCAGTTGCAACTTATGGAGAATGGTGGACGTGTTGTATCTATGTGTTAATCACTAGATAAATTGAGTGTAGTGGAATAGAGTAGTAGCAATGGCGGCAATACCAAATGTTATCCTTGCAATGCAACAAAAAATCGAGCATCTTACTTGATTGTTGGATGAACGAGACCAACAACAACAAGAATAGATAGACAGAGCGCCAGTTCAAGATAGAGAAGATCGCATTTGATTTCCAAAACCCAAGGTGTTTGAAGGCAAGAATCTTCCATGCATAGTGGAGAGCTTTTTGTTTGACTGTGAACGTTACTTTGAAGCCACCAATCTTCAAGACGAGCGGAAACAAATTCTCTTGGCTTCTAGCCAGTTGGATGGCATGGCAAAACTTTGGTAGCAATTCTGAGTAGAAAGAACTGAATGACAAATTGTTACACCAATTTTGACATGGGCAGAATTCAAGGATGCAATACTTGGTCAATTTTAGAATATAAATACCACCTGAGCTGCACAAGATAAATTGGCGGAGTTGAGGTAGATTGGCTTAGTGAGAAGCTACATCACACAATTTCAGAATATCATCATGCAAATTCTAGATATCCAAGAAGGTGAAGTTCTGGATCAATTTGTGCAAGGATTGAAGTCACAAACCAGATTGGAGGTGACCATGCGAGAGCCACAAAACATAGAAGAAGCCATGCAATTGGCTGAGCGTTTTGATTCCTTAGTTGTGACAACTTGGTCTTGACCTTGACCTACACAAAACCTACCAATACCACGAGTGGAAGAACCGGTACTAATGGAGATTGATGTTATCCAACGAAGACTACTTGGCACAGTAGATAGAGAAAGATTATGACAAAATGGAGGTTGCTTTTATTGTCGCCAAGTTGGACATTGCATTACTGAATGTCCACTTAGGAATGGGCGACCTCGACAAGTTGCCCAGATAGAGTTTGTGGAACAGAATGATCAGGGAAACAAAGAATCCCAGTAGGAAATTTCAAGCCGCCTATTGGGAGCTTGATTACTTCCAATGGGATTGAAGGCTCGACTTATGCAAGTTTGCTTCACTTGCAAGGTATGATATCTAATTAGGGTTGTAGGATTTTGGTTGATTTTGGAAGTTCAAAGAATTGCATATCTATGCAAGTAGCAAAGGAATTGGGTATTCCTATCAAGCCAATGATTGGAAGTAGTTTGATGATGGCGGATGGTAGAAAAGGTTCTGCATTCCGCACCTTGCATCCTGTTACCTTCAAGATTGGGAAGGAGTATTTGGAGTGTATGAGGTTTGTAGTGGCACCTCTACACTATGATATCATTCAAGGTCTACCTTGGCTTGAACGTCATAAGGTTCAATTTGATTGGACCCAACGTCAAATTCAAGTACAACACCAAGGTAGGAATTTCCGATTAGGTTGTCTGGCACCTCTGAGAAAGACACCTAATAAAAGTCAGTCCTAAGATAGGAAGTTTGTTGAGAAGGTAGCCATAGAGCAAATCTGGAAGGGAGATGAGTCCCAAGATGGGAAGTTTGCCAAGAAGGCAACCATGGAGTAAGCTTGGAAGAGAGATGAGTCCCTAGAAGGGAAGTTTGTTAATGAAGTAGCTATAGAGCAAGCTTTGGAGGAAGATAAGTCTGTATTTGCGGTGTGGATCAAGCCGATTGCACAAGAACAATCTAAGGAGGGCCAGGTGCCGTATCAAGCAACAATTGATTGGATAGTTCAGGAGTTTGCAGATATGTTTCCGGATGATTTGCCAAAGGGATTACCCTCTGATCGAGGTATGCTCTTCAAGATCGAGTTATTGCCAGGGAGTACTCCAATGAGTAGACCAATCTATTGGCTCTCACCAAAGGAGTTGGAGGAGTTGCAAACAACACTTACAAAGTTGTTGGAGAAGGATTTCATACGACATAGTACCTCTCCGTGGGGAGCACCGGTACTATTTGTTCCAAAGAAGGATGGAGGACTTTGTTTCTGTATTGATTACCGTGGGCTCAATAAGCAAACTGTGAAGAATGCATATCTCTTGCCTTGGATTGATGACCTACTTGATCATTTAAGTGGAGCACACTACTTTTCCAAGCTAGATCTTCGTAGCGGCTATTGGCAAATTCCTATTGAAGGAGAGGATGTGCAAAAGACTGCCTTTTGCACAAGGTATGGACATTTTGAGTGGAGAGTTCTACCTTTCGGACTCACTAATGCTCCAGCAGTCTTCATGGATCAGATGCATTGGGTGTTGGAAGGACTATTAGCTCAGTCCGTGGTAGTGTTCTTAGATGATATCTTAATCTATAATAAGATAGAGGCAGAACACAGGAATCATGTGCAAGAAGTCCTAAGACAACTACGATAGTGGAAATTTTATTGCAAGAAGTCAAAGTGTGCTTTTTGGCAGAAAGAGGTTACCTTCTTGGTCATAAGATCTCATCAGAGGGGATCAAGATGGAAGAAGAGAAGATCAAGGCTATTACTGATTGGCCTACCCCAAAGGATGCTACCAACGTACGAGCATTCAATGGATTGGCCACTTTTTACCAACGGTTCATCCACTATTATGCTCACGTGGTTGCACCATTGACTAACCTCTTGGGCAAGAACTTGAGCTTCCAATGGACCACCAAGCATGAAGAAGCATTCCGAAGTTAAAGCATATGGTGTCTTCAAGACCCATTCTTCAACCATATGATCCTCAACTACCTTGTGTGTTGATTTTGATGCTTCTAACTTTGCAATTCGAGCTGTGTTGCAACAAGAATTTCCATATGGACTACATCCTATTGCCTTTGTGTCTCACCAACTAAATACAGCTGAAAGAAATTACTCTGCTTGAGATTGGGAACAACTTGCAATGGTATATGCCACCAAGGTATGGAGGCATTGTCTCTTGGGGAAACAAGTGATCATGCGAACTGATCACAAGCCATTGTTGCAGACCTTACACCTAGAGCCCATGAAGAGTTGACATCATTGATGGGAAGAGCAACTCCAATTGTTCGACATCAAACTTGAGTACAAACCAGGTCGGTTCTATGTCATCCCTGATGCTCTATCACGACAACCTGATTTGAAGTCTCTTCCTCTCATCGCGGCAGCAATTACAACAGTGTCAATTGATCCCAAGATTCATAACAAGTTTTGGTTAGCTCTACAGCAAGATCACTTCTTCCAAATGGTACATGGTCGGCTAACAACAGGTGACAAAGAGTACAACATCTTCTCCTTCAAGGAAGGCCTTCTATTCCATGCGGACCGGATCTATGTTCCAACCAAAGGTGATCTTTGACTTGTGCGCCTTCAAGAAGCCCATGATTTACCCATCGCTGGTCACATTGGTGTAGACAAGACCTTGGGTACCCTCCAACGTCAATGGTGGTGGCCCAACATGACACGGGATGTTTGAGAATTTGTCCAATCGTGTGAGAGCTAGCAACGTAACAAGGCCAGCAACCAGAAGCCAGGTGGACTCCTTCAACCGCTTGTATTCCATCAGCTCGTTGGGAGCATGTGAGCTTGGATCTCATCACATCCTTGCCAAAGACAAGACAAGGACACACCGCCATCGTGGTGTTTGTGGATAAGCTTAGTAAGCAAATCCACTTGGCACCAACCTGTGATACCGTGGATGCTCCAACCTTAGCGCAAATCTACTTCAACAATGTCTTCAAGCATCATGGAATGCCACGTGTACTCATCTCCGACCGTGATCCTTGCTTTACCAGGAAGTTTTGGCAAGCACTCTTTTAGATACTCGGCACCAAGCTTGCTTTGTCCACGGCCTATCATCCTCAAACTGATGGACAAACCGAACATGCAAATCGTACATTGGAGGATATGTTGCGTGCCTTTGTCAATATCCACGATACCAATTGGGATGAATGTCTTGCCGCTGCCAAATTTACCTACAACAATTCCAAATAGGCAAGCACTGGATTCTCTCCTTTCTTTCTCAATTTTGGCCAAGATCCGCTTGTTCCAGATTCTCTTCTTGCTCCCCCTCCATCTCAGGTTCCTCATACTTCCACATTCTTGACCACTATATCCCAATCTCTCCAACATGCCAAGTCTCACTCCTTGTTGCTCAGAATCGCCAAAAACAATATGCGGACCACCATCGTCAAGATCTCACCTTTGAAGTCGGTGATAAAGTCATGTTATCCTCTAGTAACCTCCCTCTCCCACTTGATACCCAAGTTCATAAACTTGCTCCTAATTGGATAGGACCTTTTGATATCACTCAAATTGTCTCTCCTATTGCTTATTGTCTTGCCTTGCCTTATCACATGCGTATCCATCCTGTCTTTCATGTTTCCAAGTTGAAACCCTTTGTTCCTAACCCCTCTTCCTTTTCCTCTTGAGTCCAACCTCCCCCTCTTCCTATCCCTATCAATGATCATGAGGAGTACAAAGTTGATCATATCCTTGCGTGTCGCCACATTCAACAAGGCCGTCGCCAACATACGGAGTACAAGGTCCTTTGGAAAGGGTATCCCCTTCATGATGCCACCTGGGAACCTCTTTCTCACCTCCACAATGCACAGATGCCCATCCAGGAATTTGAAGCTTCACTGGTTACGAGGACGTCACCAACTAGCGGCGGGGGAATATGTAACAATATGGAGTTTAGCGATGAAGTTAGTCAGGCTCACAAAGTAGTACATAAGACAAATTAGCCTAAAATATTCCAGAAGTATCTAGGAAGCTTCTTGGGAAGCTTCCCGGTTAGCTTGCACCTTAAGTAAATAGCTTCTAGAAGGAAGCTTCTAGAAGCTTCCAACTAGCTTAGCTTGCATGCCAAGTAGGCGGCTTCTAGAAGGAAGCTTCTTGAGAAGCTTCCTAGTTAACTTGGCTTGCACTCTAAGAAAACGGCTTGAGGAAGCTTCTTGAGAAGCTTCTCAAGGGCCTTGTATGCTACTTGTAAATACCAAAGCCAAAGCTCATGCTAGGCATTTGGAGTTTTCCCTCATTCAAGTGTCCCAATGTGAGTTTCCATTCTCCTATTTCTCTCCTCGGTTTTGGTCTTTTATAATGTAAGTGTTGCATCCTCAAAGAAATCTGGTAATAATGAGGCCCACTCATTCTTCCTCCTCTCATTTTATTTTCCTATGCAAGCTCTCTTGCAGTCTCTCACAATGACCTCCACATCTTTTCCATCCTTGCCAAAGAAAACCGGAAGTTTTGCCATCTTAATCCCTCACTATCTTTCTTTTCCCTTAATTTATTTTTATTTTTCTCTTTTCTTTTCTCTCACTCTCAAACTAATAGAGTATATAAATGACTAACACCATCAGAAAATAATCCACCCTAGGGAACACAAAAGGTTCAGGTTACTCCAAGATTTCTATAGCAACATCAAATCCTAGAGTGCATATTAATCAAACTCTCATGGATAGTTTATCCATAAGTTGAGTGCATAAGATTATCTCCATCACTAATCTTGAGAACTAATTGATGAAAGTGGTAGTATTTCTGTCATTGTACTAAGACTCTCTCCAAGATCCTTCACCAAAGTCTCCAAAAGTGCTTTTACTCCACTACACTCATGTCCTTTTGGAAGTCCTTCCACTCCACAAACCTCACACAACTCCTTGGTCTTGGATCTTCTCCCTCCCAATCTTGGTGAAGAAGGTCAAACATGCAAACCCAAGTCAAGTAAGCCTCTCCTTTCTCTCAATCTCTTGCCCTCAAAAGTCAATCGACATGAACTTGCTTTATGTCCAATCTCTCCACATAAAAAGCACTTAGACTCACTCTTTCCTCCAAGTGGTGTAGGTTTTGGATCCTCTCAACACTCTCTTCAAATTCTATTCTAAATTCTCTTCTCCTCAAATCTGCCCCTACAATCACCTCACACCCTTAGGGAACCTTGCATAGCCTCAATTTCCACTCTTGGTGACCCTCAATGTTCCCAAGATGAGTCTAAACACTCAAACATGCTTTTTATTGCTCTCACACTCCTCATGCATGAAATCTAAACTCTGCAAAATTGAACCCTCCTTACAATCTCAATCAAATCTCACAATTGGTATGTCATAGTCTTAAAAAACTTTTGCACATTTGATCACAACTCTAGGGCGTCCCTACCTGCAAAACTTCAAATCTTTTCATAGAGCCATTTGGCCTAGGCACCTTTCTATTCAGCACACATATTTCAAATTTGGTCTAAAAACCACCCCCCTCACTTTAAAAACTTATTACTCTCTACTTAAGAATGATTTTTGTCTAATTTTTGTTTCAACAGGTAGGATACAATGCACTAAATTTTCTTGGGAAGTTTTACTAAAATCCATTGAAATTTTAAGAAATGGTAAACTCTGTACAATTTTCCAAAGAGCATGCAATTGCAAGAGCAGTTTACCCTATCAACTTTCAAACATTCTAGCCCGAGTGCACATAGTAGCTCTCACAATAATTTCAAGTGTGCTAACTGAAGGGTAACTCAAGCTATCATGTGTAGAAATTTCAAATCCAGATCCCAAAATCACCTTAATCCCCAAAATCTACAATCCACCTCACACAATCTCTCCAAATCCTCTCAAGTGTACAAGTTGTACAAAATCACCTCAAAGACATCATAATGAACTACAGGGTATACAAATGGGTCCAAATTTTTTAACATACGTTCAGCTCTCTCCTCCCCTAAAGTTCTCTCCAAGTGAGCTCTCATAACTTCCTTCTGTCTAATATAGAATTGTATGAGGAACATTATCTTGCTTTCTAGAGAGGTCCCATCAATGGAACCAAAAATGTGAGCCGGCCTGTCTCTCACTCAAGATGAACCTCTAACGGCTATTATAGTAGGGCACTATGGACTAAGAAGGCAAAGAACCTCAACTCCATCATACTCCTCCAAGGCTAACACTCCAATACTCAAGACATTGCTCACTAGAGAACTCAATGAGAGAGAGATAGTTGCAAATGAAAGGATGTTGAGTACTTCTTCACTCCTTGTTTATATACTTGTGAAATAGTTATGCACCAAAGTTACTAATTACTAGAGTAACTCAAGTTACTAGGCTAAAAGTCAAGTAAAGTCAAAAAGTATAAAGGAATATCCATCCACATGGGCATATTTCACTAAGCATGTGATCTTATCTTGACCCAACCACTAAGTCAAGGATTCCTTTACATAGGCTATCTTTGGACTATAGAAAAAAAAAAAAAGGCTAGTGGGTCCAAGAGTTCTCAACTCTTTCCTCAAAGCCAAACACCTAGGAATAATACCAAGTCAACACACTAGAATCCAAAATAGTGGTGCTCATCTTTTCCACTTCCTCTAAAGTAAGGTCCTCTCTATCTTAGCTATGAGTAACTTTAGCTAATCATGACTAATGTAGAACCATCCTTTATCTCTATATTAATAATGTCTCTCAAGTACTTGTAATACCAAGCTAAATATCACAATACCACACACATGCACAAATGAGTGTTACATTACAAACTCCACTAGCAAGATTGGATGAAACTTGTACATTAAAAATATGGAGTTTGCTTTGTAGTTGTTTTCTCAATGGTGCAGTAGGCCACAAGGTAGCTTGCAACTTAGTATCCCAACTGTATGCATAATTGATAGTCATCATGTTCACAAAGGCCATTAGACTTCTCTATAATGCCATTTACCTCTAGGCCGTTTGGGTTGTAAAGAGTAGTCTTTTGATGCTTAATCTGGAAATACTTTGTGCAAGATTCAACTAGACTATTTAAAAGCTAAGACTCCCCTATTGCTGATTAATTCTAAAAGACACTTATACCAAAAGATTACATTGCAAAAGAAAATTTCTGCTACAATTTCAACATCATTTCTTTGAGTGGATTTGACTTTGACTATCATTACAATATAGTTGGTGTAGACTAGAATGTACCTCTTCTAAGTGGTCTTTGTAGCCAATTAAATTAGTTTTGCAAAATCTATCCCCCATTTCTCAAATTGAGTCTCAACACACTTGGTCTTCCTAGTCTTCTTCTATGTTACTACTATGATAGGTAAAACCCATTCACTATTGATCACAAGGAAGCTGATATCTGCTCAAAGGCATGTGTCTACTCCTTTACTAGCAGTAAGTACTTTGGGTTGAGTTTGTATTGTTCTTGCCAAATAGGGACTAAACCTTCTTCTCACTCAATAGGATGCTCCACAAATTGTTGGGAGATCCTTGATATCTCTTCAATCTTCAAAGCAAAAACCACTTGGTATTCTAGACACAATGTAGGATAGTCTTTGTACTTGGCCTCAAACATATGCTTAGATATATTCAAGATTTTTCCTTTGGTGATGATTCAAGACTTCTTGATAATCTTTGGAGTTGATAATACCTTTCATGGACTGATATGACTCACCCTAAGTAGTGTTTCATGCCTCTCTTGACCTTAGATTAGTCACTCCTTTAGGTGTCTTCTTGTACTTTGTTGCACATTAAGTGGTTAACCACATCTTACTCCAAAAGTCCTTTGGAGTTGTTTGAAGTATCTTTTGTGTATCCTTTTAAGACAAGGTCTCTATTAAATACAAGATCTTCTTCCATCACATTATAACCAATTTAGGATGTGAAGACTCAAGATCTTGGAATCTAAGCTTATGTTGATACCACTTTATAGTCACTCAAGCTCCATACAACCAAAGTCTTCCTATCAGCAATAGGTAACTTGTGTTGGTTACAAGTGTCACGCCATTTGTAGCATCACACCTATATTGCTCAAACTCTAGAGTAGTAGTGTCGATAGTCAGGAGTATTTTGATAGTTACTTAGACTACTTGTTGACGGTTAGATTTTGTATTTGGGGTACTAACTAACATGGTGAGGTCCACTATCACTTGCACCATTCACACTATCGGATGTGCCGTCAGCAAAACCATTAGGGTTGGAGACCAGGGGTATACTTTCAAAGTTCAGCTCTAGAGAGCTCACTTCTCTAATGTTGAGCCCTTTGAGTTCTTGGCTATGGTGGACAAAGGCAAGTAAGCATCACCTAGATTCTCTTAGCTAGAGTGGGTGTGGCTTGATTGTAATCAATGCCTAGTTGTTGGTAGATTATTGAGTGATGGATCAAGTATTGATCTGGTTGAGTGTGATTTGAGTTGTGTAAACAAATTGATTACATAAGAGAAGCAACATGGTGAAATTGGGTGCAAGAATTGAGGGTGTCGGTGGTATCTCCAAGCCTTGTTGATTGTTGGTAGCTCAATCAAGGTTCAAATTTTCACTAGGAGTGATTGTGTGCAAAAGGTCTTTGAATTGATGCAGATTTGGCAAAGAGACAGATGGTGTGCGGAAGCACTGGCCAAAATTCCATTGAGAAGATAGTTAGTTTTGAATAATGTTGTTCATTTTGAGCTTAGGAGGTGAAAGCAAGACCAATTTGGTGCAAGTTGAACTCAGAAAGTGAAATTGAATGTGGATTAGGAACCCATCTCCATGAATTTGTGACTTGGAGAATCCAATCTTTTCAATTTGGCTCTAGTGGAGAACTAGCAAAGGATTCAGCCAACTCTAGGGATTTATGTCAAATTTTGGTTGGATTATACGTCAGATTATTGGGCTTAAGTTTGAGGAGCTTGTCCAGATTTGGAGGAGGTTGGCTAGATTTGGAGAGGGTTTGAAGTGGCAAGAAGAAAGACCTCATTTGACATTTAGAGGCTTCAATGCATAAGGTTAGGAGAGGCTATGAAGGCCTAGCAGGGTGAGCAAGCTAGCTTGCTGGTGTGAGGCTAGCTAGTTTAGAGTAGATTTTGGTCATTGTTTGGCAAAATCTGCACACCTTGCTAGATTATGCACATTAGGGTTTGACCTCTAGATCTCTAGTTCCTAGACTGGTGCCCTATACAATTGGTCCACCCTCACTTGTTGTCCTAGTGACTTTCCCAATGTTATCTAATACACCTATAGCTTTAGCTAGGAAAGACAATTTGATCCCATTCTTGGTAATCTTGGTAGCTTAGGAAGTAGATAACTCATATTATATCAAATGCCAAATGGTAGGAGAGTCAATCCAATGTTGATTTATGAGATGGAGGGTTTTTTTAACATTTCTTGTGATTGGACCCCTTCCATTCTCTACTTCCTATTTGTGCACCATGTTTGTGTGACGTGTCATGCCTTTAGAGCATTGGTGCTTTGGTGTGCTCTTGGTAGTGAGGTTGGAGTGATGACAAGTCAGACTACCTATGTTTCTCTCCGGTGAGGCAAGAAGTGATGACCTGCAGACCGTGAGAGTATGTGTGGTTGTGACAACCCTACAAGTATCACTTTTGCGGTAATCAATAAGTAACAATTTGTTCCCATAGAG
This sequence comes from Lunularia cruciata, assembly GCA_948567375.1. NCBI lineage: Eukaryota > Viridiplantae > Streptophyta > Marchantiopsida > Lunulariales > Lunulariaceae > Lunularia > Lunularia cruciata. The sequence goes on along the minus strand of OX419755.1, from coordinate 54,522,689 downwards.
ATACGAGTCAAAAATGGTCAAATGCAAAGCAAACAATAACAACTCAATTCTTCTTGAGTTCATCTTTAATCTCTCAGGTAGAAACCACACCTAGAAGAGAGTAACAAGCACTAATCATAGTCTCATCCCAAATTACACACTCATAATTACAATACTCTCCAATCTTTCCAAACCACTTTGATTGTGATGATTCAAATTCTCTCAAAGATTTCTACTTCATTGCAAAATGACTTTGCCTCAAAATTGTGTTCCGCCCTTCCACTCAAGCCACAACTTCCTTGATCAAAATTGCTTTCCACCAAACTCACACTGCACTCACAAATGTAAAATACTACCAACACTACATCTCCTCTCAGATCTATCAAGGCATTGCTTTGATTGCACTTCACTTAGGATCAAACACACAAAATGAAGATCAGCATTTTGGAATCCAACATCTAACAAGCTCACTAACTTGCACTTCAAAATTATACACACACTCACAAACAAAAGCACAAATTTGATACCCAAAATTAAGCTCAAGCAATGAGCAATAAGATACAACACTTTGCTTTATCTATCTTTAGAAATTTGAAATATTAAACAACATAAGACTACAAATGCCTCCTTTAAATAGGTTGAGCACTTTGATAGTTATCTAACAACTATACCATTTCCTAACAGCTCTACCAGCCTATAGATCCCGAATGACAATCCACCTCTTCATATCTACCTCTTCAAAAATTGTTACTACTCCAATCCAATGTAAATTTAGACTTTGGCTTCCAAACCCAATGTTCCTTCAAAAATTTCTCCTTCTTTGGGTCTTCCTAAGACTACTTCATCCTCTACCAATTCTATCACTTCTTTACTACACTTTGTAATTGAGACCATGGGTAATCTATCTATCTCTTTATCTTTTGACCCACCCGTCTCTAATGTCTCAAATAACTAATTCAAAGACTTGGACTCTTACGTCTAGTACTTTGGACTTCTTATCTCCCTCACATTACTCCAAAGTCTCTCTGAATTTATAAAATCTAATCTGAGAGACACATTGTCTCCTACCTCTAACATCTTCCTATCTACTTGATCTCTTAAGCAAATCAACAATTTATTCAACTCAATGTCTTTCACTTTCTTCTTCCTCATCTTATGCACTAGAAATTTTAACCCATGCATTCTTGATTCCTCTAATTGTCCCTCAAAATCATGCCAAGCATTGCTTTCACTCTCACCACTACTTCTTCTATTGTCTCATGCATTGGTGTCTACAACTTCTCTTTCTCCACTAACAACTCTTCCCAATACATCTTCACTTCATCTTCCAACTCGGCCTTCAAAGCTTCCTTTTCCTTCACACTTTGCCCAAGTTGTTCTTCCATTCCTCTCATCAACCCATGCAACGGCTCTTCCTCTTGATTTCACATAGTTAATTCCCTTTGCCAAGCTCAATCTTTCTTCATTGCACTTGTCTTCAAAATCTCCAACTTTTGTCCCATTATTCTTGCCATGGCTTTCAAATGAGTGACCTCTACTTGCATGTCATGCACTTCCATCCTCAAGGCCTCAGTCTTCCCCATCTGTTCCTTCCAATCTTCTTCTTGCTTCACCATGGTTTTGCCTCTCTTCACAAAGTCCTCTGTTAGGTTTGCAATCTCCTTCCTCCTAAGCTCTACTTCAGTCCTGAGTTCTGCTGATTCCTACTCTCCACAAATTAACTTTCTTCTCAACTCCAAACTTTCCTCACTCATATACTTCACTACTGCCAATTCATCTTTCAATCCTGAGTGATCTCCTTTCAGCTCTTCCTTCTTCTTCTTCAACTACAACAACAAGGGACAAACTATCTAAGACAAGTACTCTACCTCCTCAAAGACTCTTGAACTCTCAAGTTGCTCAGGTTCTTCTCTCCTTACTTCTTCTACTGGAGCTTTACTCTAAATTCTTAATCTCCTCATTCTCAAGAGCATGTCATCTGAGCTCTCTCCCTTTTCCACTACCGGGCTTACATTGCTCATTTTTGCACCTGCAGTAGGAACACTTCTCCTTGATCTTCTACCCTTTTGAAACTCCGACTTTGGCTTGGCCTCCAGAGTCTCTACTATCTCTGTCCTTGGAAATTCTGGACACAGAATTCCTCCTCCTCCCATGCAATCAATTGCCGCATGGAACTCTTGTCCTTCAGTTTCAGCATCATCTTTTCCTCATTGTTGAACTTCCATTTCATCTTCACTTTTGCTGCTCAACCCTTTGCTATGCAAAATAAGCTTTGGTTCCTCTTCTTCTCCCAAGTCTTCTAACTTGTACTTAGCTTTTCCTTTTGACTCTTCTGCCCTTGATGACTCATTGATACTGTGATGTCTTGCTTTGGGTTCACCTTCCTTGTCTTCTTGGGCTAGACCGCCAACATGCTTTCCTTGGGACAACTTCTCTTCCTCATCTTCAGGATAATCATAACTACCCTCATGTGTTGCCCTGTTCTTGCATAGTGCTAATCACTAATTTGGATGTGTCAGATATATTTTTGTTCCTCCTCATCCGTAGCATTTTGTAGATCCAGATGAAAGTGAGACACCATCTTCCTCCACTTTGTCTCTTTCATCAAGTTCAACCCAAAGTAGAAATGTGCAGCAAACGGCACCAAGTAGTAGGGAGCATCTCGACCTCTCCAGCAACACACCATCTATATCATTTTTTGGTGAAAACACTTTGCCTAATTCACCGGCACTCTTGCAAACATCTGATGGAAGAACATTGCTTGGTGCTTTGTCACATATGTAGTGTGATCCAGCTTGAAGAGTGCCATCATCGCTCCAATGATATTGGGTCCCAATAGGTATTGACTTTGTACCCGTTCTTTGTGCATGATGTTGCCATACTTTGCCTTTCTCTCTCTGGGAACACACAAGGTACCTAGTTGTGGAGCTTATAGATCAGAGGTTGTAGATTAACCTATCCCTAATAGTTTGAGCTTGTGTGGAACCCAACCAATAAAACCTTCTACTCTAGGTTTTGGTATTCTTGCTATCAAGTAAGGTGGTAATGGGTAACCTAACCTGCCATCATAACACGCACACTTGGTTTGTTGGTCATCACTTCCAACATTACCAAGGAGAAATACACAGTACTCTTAGAAGGAAAGAACCTAAGCGCAATGCCCGCACACCAATCCAAACCAATTGGGTGTATAAACAAGCATGCAAGCACGGAGAAGATCCAACCACAAGAAGTTAAAAGTAGCTCTCCATACTTTTGGTGGAATTCAATTCAGAGCTCCCTGCCATGTCTTCAAGTTGATTCCAATCTGTACTCCAGCTTCCTCAACTATGTCTTTCAGATTTACAACTTCAAGAGTGACCAAATCTACAAACTTGATCAGAATGTAATCTCCAACTCCTCACATTCCAAAGCTCCAACTTCAGTTGACCAGATCTAATTCAAGACTAAAAAAAAATTTAAAATTCCTTGACCTCAGCACTACAAACTCTTTCTCATTTGTCCTATCCCCTTAATAGATCATGAAAATGTCTCACAAAGCTCTCTAAATTGTCTATCTTGTCCTCTTGGGTATGAATTCTACCCCTTTACTTCAATTGATCATATCTCCCACATAATTGACTCAAATCTCTCAAATTTGGTCTTAAAATTGTACGTGTCTGCTCTTCTCTCCAACTGTTGTCTTTTCTCCTCAAATTCCCTCCCCGAGGTCCCTTGATGGTCCCAAAAACTCTTGACTTCTCCTCTTGGAAACCAATCTCTTGCAATTTTGTCTTTTAGCTCCTCACTTTTTGACAAGTGGACCCCACAACTCCACCTTGAAGCTCAAGAGCAAAAATTTAGGCACTTCCCAACTATAGGAGCACATCTATTGATTAATCCTAGACTTGCTCATAAGTAAGTACCAGGAGGATGATAGGATCTAGGTTTCCAATCATCGACTCCGTGAATAGCATCCCAAAACATCTCACCATCCAATCTCGTAAGCCATCGTGGTGTAGAATCTGAAGCTTGATGAGAAGAGGATTTGGGAGTGGTAGATCGGGAGCATGGGACATTGCATACTCAAATGCCTCCTCCGATGCTCTAGCACTCACACTCTGCTACAACTCTCACTCCCAATGTCCTCCTCCCACTCAAGACTCCTTGACTAAACACCCCCGTCTCTCCACTCTCCCTCACCTATATACATAAGAGCCCTCAAACATAATAAGATCATAACCCACATGGCCAACCATATATATGTATATAGATTGCTCACATGGCAAAGTCTCATCCGTCGGATCTATCATACAACCTACTCTACTAATGTGAGGATAAACTATGATAAGTTACTTTTTTATGCGCTATGCAAACCATAACACGACAACGCAGTGAAGGAATTTTGGATTTCATCAATATCCTCTATAGGATCTCCCTTTCCAAGGAATATAGCCCCAGTTTCCTCACCGGCCTCTCTTCCCAACACCAATCTCTAATCTGACTTTATCCATCAAGTCTGATTTCCTTGGTGCAGAATGTGTGAACAACTAAACTTGATAGCACCACTCTTCACTAAAGCTCACACATCTTGGTGCTATCAAGTTTAGTCACTCGTGCCTTAGCCATTTTCTTACCTATCCTTTCTTCATTGAAAAATCCAAAGAAAGGTTGTTACATTGTCTTTGTATTGAGTTGATCATCCCAAGGCAAAGTTTCCTTACTTTGGGTTTCTTTGTGCCAAGTCTGATCTGTAACACTCATTTATGCATGTATGTAATATTGTGATATTTAGTTTGGTATTACTAGTACTTGAGAGATATTATTTATATAGAGATAAAAGATGGTTCTACATTAGTCATGATTAGCTAAAGTTAGTCATAGCTAAGATAGAGAGAACCTTACTTTAGAGGAAGTGGAAAGGATGAGCACCACTACTTTGGATTCTAGTGTGGACTTTGTATTATTCCTAGGTGTTTGGCTTTGAAGAAAGAGTTGATAATTCTTCGGCCCGCAAGCCTTTTTGTTTTGGATTCTTCTATAGTCCAAGGATAGCCCATGTGAAAGAATCCTTGACTTAGTGGTTAGGTCAAGATAAGATCACATGTTTAATAGAATATGCCCATGTCGATGGATATTCCTTTATACTTTTTGACTTTACTTGACTTTTAGCCTAGTAACTTGAGTTACTCCAATAATTAGTAACTTTGGTGCGTAACTATTTCACAAGTATATAAACTAGGGGTGAGGAGGTACTCATCATCCTTTGCAACTTTCTCTCTCATTGAGTTCTCTAGTGAGCAATATCTTGAGTCTTGGAGTGTTAGCCTTGGAGGAGTATGATGGGGTTGGTGCCTTCTTAGTCCATGGTGCGCTACCATAATAGCCATCAGAGGTTCATCTTGAGTAAGAGACAAGCCGGCTCACAAATCAAAGTACTTTTGTTTTGACACAACGTCACTTTACTTCAAGTTTCAATCTGAAGATACAATTCTTCTTCTCCTAACACCATTCGGGTTCAATACAACTTCATTTATACACTTCTTCTTCAAAATAGAAAAAAAATGTAAAATTTGGGTACCACAATTGTGATGGTAGGTTATAAGTTGTTCTTTCTCCTAGTGTATTTGTCAAGTTAGAGCTACATTAGTGGATGATGTTTGGTTGGTACATTGGCACTTGGTGGTGTTGGTACTTGCTAGGTTAGTTGTGGTGGTTACAGTTGAGGTTGCAATTTTTTGTTACTTTGTCACAATAGAGTTCTTTGGGGATTTCAAAGGAGATAGTGCTATAGTATGTAGTGGGTTTACTTGGAGTGACGCTTGATATCAACTTGTATCTTAGGTCTCAATGAGGGAGGAGATTGACTCTGAGTTGGAGTTTGACACATGAGTTGATTCAATTGAGAGTGCACTTGGTGTGTCTACACTATTGTTGTAGGACATGGGTAAGATTTATGGGGCCTCTAAAGGCCCTAGGTGTTATTTTGGTACGGTGGGTACCATTGAGTTGGATGACTTCATCCATGAGTTTGATAGTTGATATGATCTATAGTAGATGCAGAACCAACTTTGTTCACACCCTTCATGGCATGGAAGGGGTTATTTCAGCCCTTGGAAGGTCCACCAATGGATGACTACCATGAGTACCATCTAGAGTCTCTTAACTCAAGTGGGTGTGGGTTGATTGTAATTAGTGCCCAATTGTTGGTAGATTATTGAGTGACAGATCAAGTACTAATTTGATTGAGTGTGATTTGATTTGTGTGAAAAAATTGATTATTATGGCACCTAAGAGTCCATATATGACTTATGTGTGAGTTTTGCTTCTATATTGTGTGTTGTTGACAACAATGTATGTTGTGTAGTGATGTATGTGACAACTAGCAAATATCACTTTTGCAATAATCAAGTAAGTAAAGTCTATTCCCACAGAGATACAAATTGGTCAAATACAAAGCAAAGTAACAATGTTGTTCTTCTTGATTGCATCTTTAATCTCTCAAGTAGAAACTACACCTAGAAGAGAGTAACAAACACTGACTTGCAGTCTCGTCACAACAATTTGTCACGCACAATTACAAATCTTTCAAATCTTTCCAAACAAACTAGATTCTGATGATTCAGTCCATCTTGAAAATAGCTACTTTGCTACAAAATGACTTTGCCCTAGAATTGTGTTCCACACCTCCATTAAAGGCACAACTTCAAAACTACTTCATATGAACATTGCACTACACTCACAAATGCAAAATATTACCAACATTACAATTCCTCTCAGATCTATAAAGGCATTGTTCTAATTGCACTTCACTTAGGATCAAACACACCAAATGAAGACCATCGCTATGGAATCCAATATCCAACAAGCACGTTGACTTGCACTTCAAATTTCTCCCAACACTCACAAACACAAAAACACATAATTGATACTTGGAATTAAGCTCAAGTGACAAGCATTGCTTCACAACACTTTGCTTTATCTATTCTCAAGAATAATGAACATTGAACAATATTTTACTACAAATGCCTCCTTTAAATAGACTAATTTTTTCATAGTTATCTAACTTCCTAAATCAATTCCTAATAACTTTACCAACCTATAGATCCAAAATGACAATGCACCTCTTCATATCTACCTCCTCCTATCTCAAAATTGTTCTTAATCTGATCCAATGTCTACCTCGACTTTGAAATTCAAACTTGAGGAAAGTTCCTTTTCCTCATGTACTTTGGGTTCTACAACTTCCAACTCATCTACCAATTCTAACATGTCTTCACTCTGATCTGTAATTATCCTCACATGTAATCTTTCCACCTCCTTATCTCACAACCCACTCCTCTCTAAAGTATCAAGTGTCAAATCCAAAGACACTTGCACTCCTATCTCTCTTACTTTGGGTATGATATGCACAAGATTCTAAAGACTTTCTAGCTCTAACTTCATCAAACCAAGCCTGATAGAAATTTTTTTCTCTACATCTAACATCTTCCTATCTATCCAAATTCTAAGACTGATTAACAAGGCATTCAAGTCCTTGTTCTTTGCATTCTTACTCCTTGTCTCCTACACAAGCAATCATAACTCATGTAGCCTTTATTCCTCCATTCTCACTTCGGCTTCCGTGGTTAACCTTGCCTTTAGTTCCATGATCGCTTCTTCAACCAATTCCGCTGATTGCTTCCTCTATCTCTCCTTCTCCATCACATCTGTACTTATCTTCAACTCCTCCTCATACTCCTCTGTCCAATCCTCCAACTCCTTCACATACTAGTCAATCTTTGCCTCTAGCATCTGCAACATGTCTCTCAGCCTTCCTTCTTCTTGATGGTGCTTAGTCAATAATTCCCGTTTCCAAGCTCTTATCTTCTCTTCTACTCTCTATCAAAATGTATTGAGCTCTTCTTCCTTAGCCTCCACTAATTCCTTGCTATTTTCTTGCTCCGACTTTACTTTGACTTGTAACTTCTCCACCCAAAGTCTTTCTTGCATAACCTCCTTCACTTTCATTACCAGCTCTCTTCCCTACTTCTCTTGCAGATTCTTGTTGATCTTCTTCTGCAATGCTGCATCTATTGGCAATATCTCCTTTTCTTCCTCTCCTCTGATCAGACTCTCTTGCAACTTCCGATTCTAGTCTCTCCAGCACTTGCAATATAGTCTGCACATCAAGATGTCTGCTTTGCATCTCCATCTTCTTCTTCTCCTCCATCTACAACAACAATGGACATACCACATCTTGAAGGTATTATACTCCCTCACACCTTGCTCCTTCTTCTACCTTCTCTTCAAGAACTTCATCAATCTTGTTCTTCCCTTCCGAGTCAAATGCTTTACTACAAAGTTGGGATCTTTGTACTATCAGTGATACTTTGTCCTCTAAACTTTCTTCATAATCAAGATTGATGATTTTTTGGGCCGCCTTTGAACATTATCCTTTTGGTGTGTACTACCTCAGCTTGGCCACCAATCCTTCTTCTTCTGCATTTGCTAACTCCGCCATAATCTCTGCTTCTGCCGCTCAATTTCTTCTTGCAAAGAAATCTCCTTCTCTTGATCTTTCTGCACCTCAAGTTTACCCTCGGTCTCCTCACTAGACTCTTCACTTTGTAGGGTTAATTCTACTTCTTATTCCTCCAAACCCTCCAACTCAAACTTTGCTTCACCTTTTGATTCTCCCTCCTCTGTTGGTGCAATCCATTGGACTTGCTTTCCTTCTTTCTGCCCAATTCTTCTTAAGTTTTAGGGCTTCATTGGCAAGCTTTCCACCTCAAGTTGACTTCTCTTCTTCTTTCTTGGCAAGGGCATAGCTATCTTTTGATCCTATCCCTTTCTTGCATAATGGTCATCATTGCTTCTCAATTGCCAAATGTATTGTCGCTCCTTGTCGTCAGCTTCTTGACACAAATTGGGATGGAAATGCAAGACGACCTTCTTCTTCTCATTGCTACTTAACAAATCCAGCCCAAGGTAGAAATGCATTGCAAAAGGAACCAAGTAGTGTGGGGGTGTCAAAGTCCTCCAATTTAACACCATCTGCCTCATCCGCTGATAGAAACACTTGTTGGCTCAATTGATCGGCTCTCCTGCAAACATTTTGTGGAAGAACACTGCTTGTTGCTTTGTAATGTAGGTAGTGAGCTTGGATTTAAACAATGCCATCCTCGCACCTACAATACTTCTTTGTACTGGATCTTGATAAGTCTCCACCTTGTATCTATTCTTTGTGCGCTTTGAGGTGAACAAATTTCTAATCTCTTGGGTTTCTTCTGTGACTTCCCCCTTCCCCAAGAATATGGCCCCATGCTCTTCCCCACTCTCTCTTCCTAACACCAGTCTCCAATCCGACTTTGTCCATCAAGCCGGATTGCCTCTCTTCTTGACTATCGCCGGCCCATCTACCCACTTATTGGGTGTAATCTCTATTATGAAATTGGGAACACTCAAGTTCCAATTCCATGCAAGGAAAGTAATGCAAAGTCTACTAAGGATTTGATGCGAGCCATCACGTCCAACCTCTTAATTATTGGGTTTTTGAATGCCAAGATATGGCACTTCCTGATTCATTTCATTCCACTCTCTTTTGTGATGTGCTTTTGCAAGACAATTCTCCTATCTCCTAGACTTACAACTCTCAATCCCTTTGAATTCTTCACAACTTCACTCACTACCACTCCTCTTCCTTGATCTTCCTCAAGATGACTCCACAAAGGAAAAGGAAATTCACTTGTCATTTGTCTCATTCTTGATTTGGAACCTAACTTTATAGTCCAACATTTCTCAATCATTATTTGAGTGCTTGTCTATCAAGAAATCACACCTTTTGCATGCACTTCTCCTATCATTGTCAATTTCTCCCACTCATGCCTTAGCTGTTTTTTTGTGTGGTACAATGCTTGACTTTCCAACCCAAAGGAAATTTGTTGCTCTGTCTTTGCTATGGGTTGATCACCTCAAGGCAAAGTCTCCTTACTTTGGGTTGAACTTTGACATATTTGATCCGAGTACTTTGCATCTAACATGAAGTCTCTTTACTTTAGGTTACAAACCAAAGACACAATTCTTCTCCTTCCAATACCATTTGGGTTCAATACAACTTTTTTTGTACACTTCTTCTTCAAAATAGAACAAAAACTTTTAAAAAACAAAAAATATGGGTACCACAATGTATATATGCACAACACAAGACAAAGAATGATGTAGTTGAGGTGAAATGACACACTACCTATAGTGGTTGGAAAATTTGACAATATCTCCAAGGATCTCTTTTAGGCTTGATTTGAGATTACAAATATTATATCATAAGTAATGCATTTTCTCCTTAGTCATCACATTAACCCTTGATCTAGAATCTATGTAGATTGATTAGATCAAGCAACAATTAAATTCTACTTCTACCTTTGGAGAACCCAAATCTTCTCATTTTATTTTGTAAATCTCAAGAAGATTGGCTTGATTCCTTTCCTACACCCTTTGGAGTGTTGTGGCCAATTGGTGCTTGTATAGTTTGTTATCCTCCCATAATTGCTTGAACATGACATCCACCTTAGAGGACACCAAATCTACAACAATATCATATTGAGTGACACCTAGAAGTGAAGTAGCCTTCCTTTGTTTCTATCCCATACAACCTTCTTTGTAGTAGACTCCTTTGAGGTAGAAGCCTTTAGGGTGGTGTCTTTGGTAGTAATGACCTTTGGACTTGAATCCAATTCTTATCTTAGAATGGTAATCATTGGTGATTTCTTGATGGGCTCTTTTAGATTTTTGATGGTTGATTGTACTTTTTTAATCTCCTTCTATAGTAGCTTTTGCACTTTTTGGTACCCACATTTTTTAGTTTTGATGTATTTTGAAAAAGAAATGTACAGTCAAGGTGGAATTGAACCCGAATAGAGACAAAAGAAGAAGAATTGAGTCTTTGTGTCAAAGAAGCTTACTTTTTTTTAGAGGAAGAAGGACTTGGATTGGATCAGACCCAAAGAAGCTTACTTTGTGTCAGAGGAAGAGAAGTAAGGAGGTCAGACGCCAAAAGAGGGTACTTTGCATTAGATTGAAGGTTGCAGTTCAGGATTAATGCGGGGGGCATATCTCAATGACCACATGTCAAAATCATGCGTGCTATATCTTGTTGGTAGTATCTCTTTCAAGGCTTTCTATTGCCACCAAAACTGTTGAGTTTGGTGATCTGTAGCAGAAGTTACAAGCATTTTAAGTTTTTGTAGTTGATGTATAGAGTAGTTGAGTGACTTTGGGTTGAGGTTCTTTGGGTCCACAGTATTTTGTGTCTATAGTACTTTGGACTTATAAGACTTTGGGTTTACACAATTTGGGTCAAAAGATTTTCCCTTAGGACAAAGGTGACCCAATCCAAGGTAGTCAAACTTGGATGTAGGAGTCTTTGTGTCAAATATCTAAAGCATCTGAAATAGTTAGGATAGGGAAAGAAGAGATAGTTAGGATACCCATAACTTTAATTTTGGTTCAGATTGAAAATAGGATAAAAATTGAAGAAGAAGTAGCAATAGTGAATAAACCAAAAGTAGCAATAGTAAATAAACTAGAAGTGCAAGATCAGATAGTAAGTGTCTTCAGGTCAATTATATGAGACATTAGAGAGGAGTGGGTTGCAAGATAAGGAAGTAGATAGATTATCTATGAGTTTAATTGCAAATCAGAGTGAGAAGTAGTAGAAATAGAGAAGGATTTAGTGGTAATTGGTAGACCCAAAGATAGAGAAGTTTGTGAAAGAACCTTGGGTTTAGTAGAAGTAGAAAGTTTTCATGCCATTTTTAGTGTCGCATCTAGATGCTCAGACACTAGAGTTCCAGTGATAGTAGTTAGAGTTATTTCAGTAGTTTCTTAGAGACTACTTTCTGACGGTCAGATTTTGTCTTTGGAGTACTAACTTCACGATAGGGCCCACCGTCACTTTGCACCATCGAGTGTACCATCAGCAAGACCATTAGGTTTCAGACGTAGCTTGAGTCCAAGGGGTATACTTTCAAAGGGTAGCTCCAGAGAGCTCACTTCTTTGATGTAATCAGATTGTTTACCACTCTCAACTCAACTCAACTCAGATCAATACTTGATCTGTCACTCTATAAATTGTCAACAACTGGGCACTGATTATAGTCAAGCCATACCCACTCTAGCTAAGAGAATCCAGGTGATGCTCGCCAGCCTCTGTCCACCATAGCCAGAACTCGAAGGCTCAACATCAAAGAAGTGAGCTCTCTAGAGCTGCACTTTGAAAGTATACCCCTTGGACTCGAGCTAGATCTGAACCCTAACGGTCCCATTGATGGCACACTTAACGATAAAAATGGTGCAAAGTGATGGTAGGCCCCACCGTGAAGTCAGTTTAGAGTCCGTTTAGAGTCAATGTTGTTGCACTTTAGAGTCTATGTATGACTTAGAGTTGTGCTTCTATAGTGCATGATGTTGACAGTGATGTATGTTGTGTAGCGATGTATATGCGCACGACAAAGTAGACATTGGATCAAAGTAGTAACAGATTTGAGATTTTGAAGGGCAAATATGAAGAGGTGCATTGTCATTTTGGATCTACAAGTTGGTAAAGTTATTAGGAAGTTAGATAACTACTGAAGAGCTCTATCTATTTAAAGGGGGCATTAATAGTATGTTGTTATTCAGTGCTTATAATTTTGAGAATATATAAAGCAAAGTGTTGTGAAGCAATGCTTGTCACTTGAGTTTAATTCCGAGTATCAGCGTTGTGTTTGTGTTTTTTAGTGTTTGGAGAATTATGAAGTGCAAGTCAATGAGTTTGTTGGATGTTAGATTTTGTAGCCTTGATTTTCATTATGTGTGTTTGATCTTGAGTGAAGTGCAATTGAAGTGATGCCTTGAGAGATCTGAGAGGAATTGAAGTGTTGGTAGTATTTTGCATTTGTGAGTGCAGTGCTGAGTTGATAAGAAGTACTTTTGATCAAGGAATTGTTCCTTTAGTGGAAGGGTGGAACACAATTCTGAGGCAAAGTCATTTTACAATGAAGTAGCCATTTTTGGGAGAGACTGAATCATCACAATCAAGATTGTTTGGAAAGATTCGATGGATTCGTGATTAAAGGTGTTAATTCATGACAAGACTGCATGTCAGAGCTTGTTACTCTCTTTTGGATGTGGTTTCTATCCAAGAGACTAAAGAAGAAATTAAGAAGAACCACATTTGTGACATTTGACTTTGTATTTGGAAATTTCTGACCAATATCTCTATGAGAACAAACTTTACTTACCCGATTACTGCAACAAAAGTAATATTTGTCAGGTTGTCACACACTTCCTTCTAAATGTCTGTCAAGTATTTGGGATTGGTGCTTGTGATTGACTCAGCCTAGTTGGTTTCCTTTAGAGTGGAAACTATCTAATTTGGAAGCTCCTTCTTATTCTCTTTACATCTGATCTTTATGTTTGATCTTGAACCTCTTCTTGGTAGAACCTTTTGTGGACACCTTCAACTCCACTTTGACTTTGGATATTCAAATTACTCTAAAGAAGATGTACTACTTATCTCCTTTCTGGATTGGGCATCTACTTGATTTACCTCTAGATTGGGTCATCCATCTTCTTCAAAGAGAAGAGTGTCTTCTTCTCTTGACTCTTCTAGTGTAACATAATAAAAATTGGTGTCCACCTTTGTGGAAGGTGACATAGGTGCAAAGCTAACTAGTGGTCTTGGTGCATGTGGTTGGGAACAATTAGTAACTACATAACCAGACCAGATGTTTTGCAATTAGGATAATAGAGTTTAAAATTTTGTTTCTTGGGCTCTTGACAATTTAAGGACTCGGGGTTGAGAGCTCCATAGTTATAATATGTGTTGGGGATAGCATCTTTTTGTAGAGGCAAAATTCTCTTCTAAGGTTCATTGGTAGCATAATCCAAAGGCACATACTTTGCAATGGTGATAGGAGCAACTGGAATCATATTGGTAGGTAGCTCCTGCACTACAAAGACATATTCATCTTCCTCCATATAGTACTCCTAATCTTCCCACATAGAAGTCCATTCAACTTGATACACCAAAGAAGGAAAAGTAGACATACATTCAATTTTAGCATGCCCCAACTTACCACAAGTTGTGCATTAGATATTTGTTTGGGTATTCAAACCCTTCCTTCACTCCAAGAATCTGCACTTTGAAGTTGGTGAACTCCTTAATAAGCTCCTCCAACTTCATACCTAGCTGCAAAGAGATCTTAAGAGTGGAAATTGCCCTTTGTCTTTTAGCACTTCATTGTTCTTTCCTTTGCTCTTTCTCATCTTTAGACAAAGATGACTCTAAAGGAGATTGTGTACTAGATGACTCCAAAGACAAAGAAGATAACCTTTAGGTTGATATTTTCTTTGGATTCTTTGTACTTTGACCTTGGTATTTCTTACTTCAAGGGTTCAGCCAAGCTGACTTGTATAAATCTACAAACTTCACTACCTTGGCCAATGTATCAGGTTCTCATTCTTTGGCAAAGATCAAAATTTGTACCAGTAGTCCTCATAGTAACCATACCACTACTTGTGTATCCAAGTATCCTAGGATGGTGCTTTTTCTTGGCATCATACTCAAAAAGCTTTGAAATCTTTCTATGTGGTCATGTAGTTTTCCATTCCTTTTCTATTCAAGGCTATTAAGGATAGCTAACACATTTGCTTGCTTGTAGTCCAACTCTTGGAATCATTCAAGAAATTGGCTTCTATTGTTGTTCAATCCACCATATTAGTAGGATTTTGACTTACATGCATACACTAGTTCTTGGCCTTCTTTCTCATTAGCCTCAAAAAGATTCAAAGTAGATTAGCAGACACATCTTCCTTGTTAGCTCCATAGATTCATTAAGCATAAAGGCAACCACATAGAACACATGAAGGATGGGAAGACCCCATCAATACAAACCCAGCCATACAAGGGAAAGAAAAAAGAGGTGAAATGGAGCTAGGTCCCAATAGGATCAATATGAGAAATCTGCCCTACCGCACCAAACATATCCAAGCTATGCAAGTTGTAAGGTCTACAAACTATTGGAGCATCCAAAGAAGCATCAACTAATGTGATTGCTCTCTTATGAATTGCACCAGAAAATGCTCTCTATAGAGCAATGGACGCACACTTTGTAAAGTATGCTACAAAGTATGAGAGAGAGTAGTACCCTTGATGTCTAATATGATAACCTCTCATGCACTCCTTGACAAATGTATTGAACACCATGTCCATTGCTCCATATAACTCCAAGGCTAGAAGAACAAAGAGGTGACCTTGCTGCATACCTCTATACTTGGATACCTTGTGTGGTGGCACTTTGCTTACCACTCCACTTGCCACCCATCCAAGAGGATGAGTAATCCCTCCAAAATTGCATCATGAGTAGGATCTATAACCATAATTTCTTCTATTATCACTTGATCATCTCAAACCAAGTATAAGTCTACTCTAAAATGTGTATTTCAGACACATGCCATGTTGTTCATGTGTCAATCATTCATGAATGTGTCAAGATTTTCTTCATCATCCTTCCCTTTAAATTTTGATAACTTTGTCACATGAAGTATGCATGATTTGCCATTCGTATGGGAGCAAAGTTAGGAATAAGAACAGTGCTAAGCTTCCAAGAGAGCAGCAAAATAAGTCTAAATCATGCACCAAGCTTGGGAGATCTTCCTCTTTTTCTATGGAGGATAGAGGTTTGTCTTGATCTAAGTCTTTGGGATTCTATGAATAGTGACTTGCACCATGCTTAGCCATAGAAACTTCATAGTTAAGATCCAAGCCTTTGGCAAAGAGCTTGCAAGGTATCAATGGTGAGCACTCTACTCTTCTTTTGTACACAAACCTAAAGAAGAGAATCTCAAGGAGCTTTGTGCACTCTTCCTCATTATGTATCCAATGAACTCCTCTTCTTGGTTGCAAAAGATATGTTGCTATCACACTAGACTCAAAAGAGTAAGTTGAATTAGATTGAGTCTGGAATAGTTGACCAATAATGTTCTTGAATCCAAACTCACCTCTCTATAAGGATTAGCACCAAATGGCAAGTTCAATGTTTGTCATTATTTTCTCTCTAGATTATAGAATTCCTCTTGAGCTTTTTCTATTTTTGGTTGTACACCATTCAACTTCATGCTTCTAATTTCTCTTGAATGCTCTAAGGTCATAGGATGTTTGAATACCTCTTGGTACTTGATTCCCTAACTACATTCATTGCCTCAATGATCTTTGTATCTAGCCACTCCAAAGGATGTATCTCTAACAACAATACCAACAATATATGAAGACCCAATATCAACCAAAAAGTGGTATATCGGTATTAACAAGTCATTCCTAAATGCTCTAAGGAAAATGGAAGACTAAAAGGTTACTTTCACTACAAACTAAGTTCAACTAATTTTTAAAGGTGATGGCTCATTCAACTTTGAATGAGATGGCACCGTGTGACAACCCGGCAAATATCACTTTTGCGGTAATCGAGTAAATAGAGTTTGTTCTGTAACACCCATTTGTGCATGTGTGTGGTATTGTGATATTTAGCTTGGTATTACAAGTACTTAAGAGATATTATTTATATAGAGATAAAGGATGGTTCTATATTAGTCATGGTTAGCTAAAGTTATTCATAGCTAAGATAGAGGAGACCTTACTTTAGAGGAAGTAGAAAAGATGAGCACCACTATTTTGGATTTTAGTGTGTTGACTTGGTATTATTCCTAGGTGTTTGGCTTTGAGGAAAGAGTTGAGAACTCTTTTGTTTTGGATTCTTCTTTAGTCCAAGGATAGCCCATGTGAAAGAATCCTTGACTTAGTGGTTGGGTCAAGATAAGACCACATGCTTAGGGGAATATGCCCATATAAATGGATATTCCTTTCTACTTTTTGACTTAACTTGAATTTTAGCCTAGTAACTTGAGTTACTACGATAATTAGTAACTTTGGTACGTAACTATTTCACAAGTATATAAACAAGGGGTGAGGAGGTACTCATCATCCTTTCATTTGCAACTATCTCTCTCTCATTGAGTTCTCTAGTGAGCAATGTCTTGAGTCTTGGAGTGTTAGCCTTGGAGGAGTATGATGGAGTTGGGGTTCCTTGCCTTCTTAGTCCATGGTGCGCTACCATAATAGCCATCAGAGGTTCATCCTGAGTGAGACAAGCCGGCTCACAGGTCTAGGATATGGGGTTTGTACCATTAGTGGCATTATATGATGCCTTCAATCTCATGTCTTGGTGGATTTAGGTGATCTTGGCATCAATAACATGGTTCAATTTCACATACCCTCATCTAGGGCATAGGTGCAGTTTCAACCAAAAACTTGGTTTACCAATTTTAAATAGTCTACAAGGTACTTCAAGGAAAAATATAGGAGATTTAATGCTACATAAGTCAACTCATGGGAGTACTCTAATGGAAGGTCCCCCTTAGTAGTCCTTCCACTACTAATACACAATGGGTTTTGAAGAGATCCCAAAACTTGATTACCCAAGCCCATAACATGGAAAAGTGCTCTATATTGACACCTATATTGATATCTTTCTTGTAGCAAGATATGTCTATTTATTTCCGCTCCCGTAATGAGGAGGGCCAAATAAAATTGGTAGACTTGTTCTACCAAGGCAAAGATTAAATTTTCTTGATGCAATCAACTAAAAGCAGCAAGAATATCTACTTGCATGTTCTACATTAAGTTAGGTTGTGGTAGGAAGGGATACCATGCAGACCACTCCTTGTCTTCTTAGCACAAGGCTTGGGTGGCTTCCTCTACCTTGTGGACATTGATAATGCCTAAAGCTCAAAATGACAATAAAAATGGTCAAGTACTGATAGTAACATGATTAAACCTTGACCCATGGTACTGTGAAATTACCAACTTGAGCCATGCTTGAAACTCCCAAGATCCCTATATGACTCTCTTCATAATTTTTGGGGATGCAAAGTCATCCCACCCAGTTGCCCCTATTGATATCACATCCTAAACACAATGTTTGAGTCTTGGAATCTCTTATATTCTTGGTGCCACCTTAACATGCCCTAGGAACCCTAAGGCTTGGAAGACGCTCATGAAAAATAGAAAGTCTTTGATGATTACCACCGTACTCTCCGCTAACCAGCATACCTAGTCTGATGCCTTGGGTGTCAGTTGGTCTTGCATGGCAAGCCTACAACTTCTTCCTAACGGGCTGCCCATAGAAGATCCAACTACCTCCCTTAATTTAGGATGCTACACTATTCTTCCCGTAGTATCTTCCCCTTCAATATATGGGCTCAATCAATTCATTTCTTCTTCTATGATGGCCACCATGATATCTCTTCTACTCTTTGCTAGAGGCCCTTCCCCTACAATAGGCTCTATGAGGTCCACTATACATGTTGCTTCTACCAAACTTCATGTGTTTCTATATTTGTCTATCACCTCTCTCCTCAAGTTGGTGTGTCAACCTCCATGGTACTTTGAGAATAGGGTTGGACCACTCTCACTATGGTGACCCATCTTTTTGGTTGCCTACTTCCCTTCTTCAAGTCCCCTATCTTTGGGACTACTCTCTAGATGTTGGTTACCTTGTGTGGCCAGTTTTGCTCCATTGGTAATATTTGTACCAACCCTTATTGATTTCACACATTATCTTTGGGAGTATTGGGTCTAGAAGAAGTTGATGTAGGAGAACCACTACTGTGAGGTCACCCTTATGTGCCCTACTTGAGGAACTCACTTGAGGAACACTTTCCCTCATCATTTTCAAGCCTGTCCTTCTTGGATCCTCCTCTTGGTGATCCATCCTAGCCATCATCCTCAAAATTCTCCTTGTCATCCCCTACTTTGGAGTCTTTGGCCTTTGTAGGCCCTTCCAACTTTTGTTGCCTAATAAATTGGATGAGTTGGTTGACCCTTTGCTCCAGCTTTTGATTTTTAATGGTGAGGGAATTTCAAGATTTTTTATGTTCCTTGATCTAAACCTACTCTTCCTTCTTCTTCTTCTTCTTCTTGTAGTAAAGAAAGTGCTTCCAATATTGTGTTTTCTTTGTGATCAAACCATTTATGGTCAAATGTTGAGAAGCTAACTCTCCCTTTTGTGCATCTTGGACCTTCTCTATTGTTGTAACCTCTACTTCTATGCATATAGGACTAACTTCAACTCTGTTATCTCCTTACAAGAAGCATTAGCAGCTTTGCCTAGTTCTTGTATCTTGATATTGGAGCCTTCCTTCTCTTGAGATATCTGAGCTTGAAGCTCACAGAGTTCTCCTTCTATTCCTTCTCCTCCTTTTGGTTGTCTATTAATTGTTGGTTGGCGGTAGTCTTATCCATCCATGCAGCTTGGAGTTGCAGTTACTCCCTATTAATGTTTTTGTAGGAGGTCAAACTATGATTGTAGATTCTTTGCCTTCTCATTCCAAACAGTCTCTACTTCTCATATATTGTGGTCATGTTCCTTGTCAAGCTCTTCTAATTCTTCCCATAGCTCAGTGATTTAGGTGCGGGCTAATGTCTTGCATCTAATCTCCATCAACACAAAAGTTAGACCTTGCTTCCATTCCTTGTTAGGGTTCTCACTACAAGAATCTTCTTTAGACAACAAGTTTTCCACTAGAGTCTATAACATGAAGGAAAATGCCTTTGACTTATGATGATCTATGGGACCAGATTGCCACAATTGCTTGGCCAATACTGTGGCCTTTGTTGACACATGCTATCCCATCTACCCTATGGTCCTTTGTAGTGGGGTGTTCATCATTACAAGAAATAGCCTTTTCCTTGACGATGTTGTGGGTTAGGTAGGTCCTATTTCAACAAAGTTTGGGCTATAACACCTATTGGTGCATGTATACTCTTTAGGGATATTGAGTTTAGTACTGCAAGTAGTGGAGAAATATATCTCTATGGAGTTTAGCTAGGCTTCTATATTAGTCATGATAAGCTAGAGTTAGTCTTAGCTAAGATAAAGTGGCCTTGTTCTAAAGGAAGGGAAAAGAGTGAACATTACTATTTTTTCTTCTAGTGTATTGACTTGGTATCATTTCTAGTTATTTGACTTCAAAGAAAAAGTTGAGAATTCTTGGATCCATAAGCCTTGTTGGTGCAGATTTTTCTATGTCCAAGATTTTTCTATAGTCCAAGGATAGCCCATGTGATGGAATCCTTGACTTAGTTGATATGTGAGAATAAGATCACCTATTCATAGGATTATTCCCATATGCTTAGATATTCCTTTGGAATTTTTGACTTTATCTGACTTTTAGCCTAGTTGAACGAACTGTCGTTTCACATAACTAGAGCATTCCAAACTAAAAGTCAACCTCAAATAGAGTGCAATCACCTGAGACTTCTGTGAACTGATCATGCAAAGATGTTGCTTTCTCAATGTATCATGGTTTTACCGAAGGGCTAACGAGTCCGACCGATAGGTGGAACCATGAGAAAGGACTTTTCCCGCTTCCCGGACTTCAAAGTGCATACTATTCTTAAGAAAATTGAAGATCGACATAGCCGTGTCCTTGGCAAAGGCTTTATATTCCTGGACCCGGACGACTAAGCGACCAAGCACTGCCGCCTACGGCCTTTATTGTCGAAATGGTGCCCCGTTACTTGGTTATTCTCTATCGACTAAGCACCCCTATTAGATCCTAAGCTCGCATTCATATAACGAATAGAACGTCAAATAGCTGTAACGTTAGACGTTGCGCTCAAAAAGAATCAGTCCTGTTTGTTAATGGATCACATTTTCGTTTACCCTTTCGTTAGTGGGTCACTTCGTCTGTTAGGTTGTTCAACCGATAACAGAAAACATGCGCCAGATGCCAAACCGCTGTTGAATTACCGATATTTTGTCTAAAGTAGTCGCTTTTCTCATATCCAGATGATTGAGAACAGAGGACCTGTCTCGTCCGAATCATAAACCTGAATTTGGCTATAGGAGGCTGGGGGTAGCAATTGTGACCATACTTTGTTTGGTGCTTCTTCAGTCAAGTAGGACCTGCGCTAGAAGCTAGCTGTGCAATTCAATGGCCCTGATTGTTGGCAGAATATTTGGTTCGTTCTCTTCTGGCTTACTTAAAGTCTTACTTTTGATAGTACACAATATATTCTTGATTTGTAGCCATTGCCGACTAGTCAAAACCACTACACTGCAACAAAAGAGTATATGGATATTGATATTTTGATCTGCTGGGCCCAAATGGCAGTCGACCTTAGCGAGAGGGCCTTCTTCGTAAAAAAAATTTCTTCTTTCCCGGAACGAATATTACACCGCGCACAACAGGTACGGGTCACTGATGAACTAAGTAGACAGGAGGTGCTTACCTTATAAATGTGCTATTGGGCAGAGGTACAAGCGTGAATCAAATGTACAGGTTAGATAGCAGGTAACGACTTAGGTATGGCGAAGCCCGATATCCATCGGGAGTCACTGACTCACAAAGTGGAGCTCATTCGCACTGAGGCTGCAACGTCCAGGAAGTTGGTATAGCGTCAAGTACTGTACAAACGTGCTATCTCGTCACTAGCCACAAGGAATCCCCAAGAAACGTGAGTTGTCTCGGCCAAGGGGTCCTACGAGAAAGTAACAGCATTCAAAGACGCGAGATAGCTCATCCACCAGTAAGGATTTGTTATAATGCTCTGAACAGTATACTTTCTTCTTAAAGTCTTAAAAAATATACGCAAACAAAAATTGGAGGCCGTCATTGCTATAAGTCTCGTCCATCACAATGGCATGCAGTCTCCATGCCATTCCCGACCTGGGGCCGGAAACCTGCCTGGTCTGTGTGAAACATAACAGTCTATCAGGAATTTAGGGCAGTCCACAACAGTGAAAAAGCCCTCGTCCTTGGACACCAGGACTCACCTGCACATATCCTAGACGTTACAAGTAAACTTGAATCACTAAGCCTACCAGATTCTCTAAAAAACGAATGCTGATCTCTTCCGTTTGTACAAATGACATCACTCATGTATGTACTTGACATGGAGGGTTATTTCAAGTCAATCTAAAAAGCAGCCTCGAACTGGTACTGGTACTGGTACTGGTCCACTATAATCACTCACTGTCTATCGAGTCCATGAACAAGGCCAATCTATCTAAGCCGTTTAGACTATTCCACAGTTGTATGGAACCACTGCGCAGCTGTTGTCTTACTCTTATATATACCAAATTCAGCGAAAGAGATAGCCCCTGGAATAAAACGAACCTCTCTTACATCTGCAACAATGGTACCTGATTCACCTCCTCTCCTACAGGGCAGCTACTGTAAATGGCAAACAAGCTCAAAATTTGGCTACGGATAGTGGTCATGGCGTTCGAGGTGCTGTACTTTGTGGCGTATTTGAGGGATGACTATGGGGGTTTTCTGCACCTGGAGGAGCAACGTCTGCTGAGTTGGCTGAAGTACCAGTAGATATAGAGAACCTACCTGAGCCCGAGCTCCCAGGCCCTGGACGAGAAGTAAATACCATTCCTGCACTTCCAGGAACCGGGCGAACTCCAGTCAGAAGCGGACCTGTTGGTCGAGGCAACAATCCTGGCCCAGATGATGGGGGTCCAGAACCTAGAATGGGAGGCCCAGAACCTGATCTACCTGATATGGGCAAATGTGTCGCACTTCCAACATTACCATACGGGCGTGTGGACAAGGCACCTGCTTGCCAGCTACCTGAAGTGGAACCACCAGGAGCATTGGAAGTGCGTTGACTGGACCCAGCTGCACTTGAACCTCCAGTGCTTGGAATAGAAGAGCCCGCAGTGGATTCCAGTTGTCTTCGACTACCATCTGACTGAGTTCGAATAGTTGAAGTTCCAGCGGGTTTAGAAGGCGCTCCGCTTGAAGATGCTTGAACCTGTCCAGAGGTGAGTGCAGAGGTAGAAGCCCCCGCCAATTCTCGAGCAGGAGGCGAGGGATCAGATGAGGTAGATGGCGCTGCTGCTGCTGTTGCATCTCTCATTTCCACATCCGTTGCAGCGTTAGCGGTAGTCTCAGCCTGCTCGACTTCCATCTCCGAGGGCTGCACATAAAGACGGACCAGTCGTGTCTGAACCTTCAGAGCCTACTTAACCTTACGGCACGCTTCGACCCATACTACCATTAGATCCCATAAGCGGAAGTACTCAAGACCCTGTACCAAGACGTTACACAGCTTATATAAACTTTACGATGATCAGTAGTCTTGTCCTGAGCTTGGACCTTCATCAGTCTATGTTCCCAAGAGCCTGGATCATGGGCATTTTTCTTCACAGGTCGCTGGCTGGTCATGAAGGTCCTCAGTCATCCGCAAAGATCCACAATTCAAATTTAACAAAATAGACCTGCATGAAAGTACCCACCAACTCTACAACAGACAATGATTCGAACTGTACCTCCTCTTTCACCACTTCCTTCGTTGGCTCTGAAGGCCTGGCCATATCATCTTCACCCTCACTCTCCTCGTCCTGTACAAGCATTTCACATCACCTCACACTGAGACTCATCACAGGCTGTTGGTGTATTTCACACTTCGTGAATACATTGATTCCAATGTATCAGATACTCTGCGCTAGGGCAGCCATACTGATGGCAATAAACACCTCCACCCGTGGCTCAAGGATCGAAAAGAGGACTTGACAGAGACATCATAGCAAAGTATATCTGGAGGTCATTGAGATCATCAAATGAGTTGGCTTGCAGGGAGTGACCAGAGAGCAGCCTGACGTACTACTGCGCTCTACCTAAAAGAGCTATGTGTGATCCCAGAAATTTGAGAATCGTCTATATATACTGACAAGTAGATGCCCTCATGGGTCTGCGGGAAAAGTTTGCTGCTTGATAGTCTAGAACTTCACAACTTACTCTGGTGGGCTCGCTTTCACGTACTTAGGACGGGATCTGGACTGGAGAAACGGCCCAGAACTATAAAAGTTTCTGTATCTTGATTTAGGATTACAAACGCTAGAATGTTACAAAAGCTTTAAATTTCAACTGGTGAACTTGTTACATGAGATAACTACTGAGTTCTACAGCTGTTCCTCGGCAGACCAGATCGAGCATGTGTTGAACTAACCACACTCGAGTAACTCTGCTCCTAGAAAAGTAATCCGGCAAAACCAACTGTAACATTCGTATGCAGACACTGTTTCCACTCAGCTGAAAATTATCACTACCTTTGACCTATGTTAAGAAGACACATGTCACTCATAGTTCCTTCAAAAAGGCAATACCTTCTTCACCTCCCTTCACTTGACCTACGGTTCCCGCATATCTTGTCTCTACAAGATACTGCATAGAGTGATCAACCAGTCTATTCGTGGTACTAGCTTTTCTAGAAGTTGTCCAACGTGCATTCTAAAGACATGTCTGTGCCTTCAGTAGAAATTCTTACTGCTGATGCACCTTCAGCAAGCTCGTCCTCTTGCTTGATTTTGCTAGCTGCCCCTTGATCTTGAATTGCAATACCAGATCTCCTGAATACGATTGAAAGGAAAACCTTGTCTTAGAGCAGTAACTCGAAGCATAAAACACGTTTGGATCAGACTTTCCACAGGAGAACATAAAAAGGGAAAGGAACACAGCTGCCACTCCTGGGACTCGTTACAAAGCTAAGAATCGGACAAAAAAATTAGCAGGCACTCGTAGTAACATCAAACTCAGTCGCCACATTCCACTGTTTCCCTTGAACCAACATGATTCGAGGGGACAGAATGAGAACACTGCAGTAAGAATCAGTACGAACCCATCTCCATCAGCGTATCGGTCGAATTGAGATTATAAAGCACTGAGCTACTCCAGTATCTTGGCCACAGAACAGAATGGAGGAGTGGAGAGATGTCGCAGAAGGACCTGTCTTCCCTAGACCTCCATATGAACGTGAAGTATGAACTACAACCACACTTGTGCCAAAATACTTGAAGACTCTTCCCAACACCGATATTGTGATAGTTATTGCGCACGCCGGTCCTCTTTCAACAATTTGTCTCCCAAACTTTAGACGCGACGGTAATTCAGGTTCAAATATAGGTCTCTATTATACAGTTGTCACCACTTTAAACTGTAACCAACCCGATTCCGACGCGGTTTAAACTGTGGTGACATATGCACAAAAGGCTACATACTCTATTCAGTGTATGAATATGGGGCCCGTTCGGTAGAACACGGTTCTAGCCCCACGTAAGGCTGGAGAAGCCATGACACAGTGAACCAGGTATGAGAGTTATATTCCTTAAACGCTACATTTTATGTCGTTAATCATGTGAACCAGCGTGTGAAAAACTGTTAACTACCTTGTAAATGCGGGCTCACTGACATCATGATTACGTCGCCTCGGCTCTCTGGGCTCTCCATCTTCTGATTCCGAGTCGGACATATCACCGTCCCAAACACGGCTTTTGCCTCTGACGTCCGGTTCCTCTTCCTCCTGATCAAGTATGCCCAAAGAGAAGCAAGATAAGTTAGATGCAAAAAACAATGAGAGATGAGTCGCTCCCGACAACAAGTAGGTTTTGAGCAATTGGTCATGTCTTTCGCAGCTCATTTGCCGTGCAGAGGTCTGCCTTCAGCCAGTGTTGCATACCTTCGAGTTCTACTAAAAAATCAAGCGCAAGATCGCAGTCAGATCCTCAGATCTGACTCGAGCAACTCCAGAGAATTGAAAAGGACTTGTGACAAGCAGTAGGAAAAAATACCTCATCCGGAAGTTCAGTATCAGGAGGTCGCTCATGAAATGCTACGCTGGGTACAGCGTGTAATTTAGACAGATTCTCGAGCAATCTATCCCTGCTTCGTATGACAGAGCGTGTTAGTCTCGTGGACTTGTAAAACGTGTGGACCTTTATACGTGAGCAAAACAGTGACCGCCATTTGTTTCCAGTAGTCGTTAACAGAGCACGCACGCACCTGATTGATTCAATATAAGATCTTGAATTTTGATTCTCCATGTTGCTAGGAGCTACGTGAAGGTTGTAATCTGGTCCAAAATACTCGTAATAATCATTGTAGGGCATTTTGTCTTCGAGCTCAACGCCAACAGCAACACCAGTCTGCAGCTCCTCGTTGTGTAAAGCACATGAGTTAGTTATTAGCTCATTAAGTGCATGTGAAGTGCAGATGGAATGGAAATATGATATTGGATATATAAGGACAGAAGCCGTTCAGTGCATCAGCCTTTCTATTTTTGTTTATATTTCTAAATTGAAGGATATGCTAGCCAGTAAGGGCCGTTTATTACGAGCCTTGGTGCTAAGCTACAAATGAAGCGCGTAAAGCCTACCAAATACTATTTGGTAGAAAATAATTCATTATCTCCATCCATGCTTTTCCTAATTTACAGAAATCTTGAGTATTTCGAGCCTCAGCCATGGTCCGGGGCAAAAGGTTCTAAGGAACGGGAGATGGAATGGAAATATGATATATACAAATCGAAATGAATAGTACATGCGGAAAGGAGAACAAAGTAACAAATCGAATGTAAGGCTAAGCACAGACATAATATAAATATCTCATGATAACAACATGTAGAGAACTGTTATGCATCGCAGCATGCTCTATGAACGCACTAAAACACAAAACACTGAAAAAAGAAGACATAGTAAGCCTTCAAGAAAGAACTAACGACTTCATCAGTGCCTAACGCAATGCCGAAGTAGCTGGGGTACTGGCATTCGCCAGTACCCCTCTGAGCCGAATTTCTGTTCAAAAGCTCATGAGTGCTGAGGCAAACTCGGTTGCTTCCAAAAGTGCCAGTCAAGAATGGTAGCAGTGAGAAGTAAGGAAGCGCTGGAACTTATGCAGAAACCAGCAAGGCAATGTCAACAGAGTATATAGGTATATGAGAGCAGAAGCCATTCGCAGAACGGGGGATCCAAACCCATGCAGGACCAAACCGATGCAAACCGATGCAAACCGGAGACATGCAGATGGAAGCAAGTAAATGCATGCAAGAACCGATGCAAACCGAAGACATGCTGACCTAAGCAAGTATGTACATGCAAGTCTAAGCAAGCAGGAATAGACAAAAAGAAACACACGATCGTCAGAACTATCAATTACATAAATAGACAAGCATGTGTAACTCTGCATACGCGGGTTAGCATGATGTTTGTGATGTAGAGGTACCTGCAGTATATTGTGAGTGCGAGTATATATTCGGACATGAGTGCGAGTAGATAGTGCAAGTATGAAACGAATATAATGTAATGAACTACAGAACCCGTGTGAACAAGTACGAACCATAGTGTTACTGGGTCGATAGCAAAGTGTGAAAGGACTGGATATGAGGGATGAGAGCAGAAGCCGTTCGGGAAACACGAGTGTGACAGGACTGGATATGAGAGATGAGAATAAAAGCCATTCATCGAACGGGAGATCTGGGACTCACCAAGTGCATATGAAGTGCATTTGAAGTATATGTATAATTGCAATGAAATGATCAAATTAAGAGAAAATAACTAAAAGGAACATGCGGAAAGTAGGTGAAATGTAACATGCAGAACGGAATCAAAACAAAGCAAAGTCATCAAAAATTGATTCGAAGCTAAAAAACCTGCAGAGAAACTTGTTAAAAAACGTGGGTAAACAAAAAGGGGTAATCAATGCATGGAGAGGAATGGAAATGCAGAGCAACACGATAAATCGAAAGAAAGGTAAGCACCGCCGTGAGAGATGAACAGAAGATAAAAACCTGCAACGAAACTGTTAATCCGCATGAAAGCGAACAGTAAACGACTCGTAGAGATAACTCGAACAAATGTAAATTGAAGACCCTATGAGTAGCCAGAGGAGCCGTTCCGAGCTAAAAGGGGAAGACAACCGATACGGGACTGGATTTAGATAAATGAGGACAGAAGCCGATCATAGAGCAGGATCTCCAAAACTCATCGAATGCAAATGAGATGCAAGATATGTAATGTATACAAGACAACTAACATCTGATCGAATGAAAGCAAAAGTAAACGTAACCTGGAAACATTTCAAGAGCACCACCTGTATACAAGGGACTGGATAGAGTATATCACTACATGTGCTATGGATGCATGAGTCTTGAAACGCTGAAACAGCCAGAGGAAGCAGAAGGTGGCCATAGCAAGCCTTCACAGAAACACAGACTTCATCAGTGCCAAACGCAGTGCCAAACGCAGTGCCAAAGTAACTGAGCAAATGTCAGTACCCCTCGTACCGAGTTTCTGTTTGAAATCTTATGAGTGCCAAGGCAAACTCGGTTGCTCCCAAAGGTGTTGCTCAAAAACAGGGACAGTGTTGAGAGAAGCACAGAGAAAGGAAGACAACTAAAAGAGATACAAAGATGATCAATGTCAGGTAAGGTACAACTCGAAGTGAAGCAACTAGACAGGAAGAGTAGGAAACCATCATAGGAATCATGATGAATCGAAAGACCAGGACTGGAAAAATCATAACAAGCTATCGAAGAATGTAAAGCATCGAGTAGAATAAGAAGAAAAGTATGGAGCATGACAAATGAAAAAAGTAAAGCAGCGAGCAGAAGAAGAGGAAAAGAGGGCAAAGTGGTGTGGTGGAGACCTGAAAGAAAACAGTGGTTAATCGATAGGCAAGCATCAACCAGCAATGAAAATCTAAGTATAGGAAACTGTAACACTGGAAAAGACGAGAGGATGAACTCATGGAGACAATAGGAGTCACAGAGCGAAAGCAAAGAGAATAAAGAAAAACAGGAAGCGCAGAACTAAAAAGTGATAAAGGAAAATGAGATCGGAACCTAGTGAAAAACGGAAAGAGGTGTGGGTGAGCGAAAGAGAGGGTTCGAGGAAGATTGGTGAGCCTAGGATGCCCTTGGGGGTGGATTAGTGGCCACGTGGATGGTAATCCCACGTCAGATCAACCGACAAAAAATATAAGTAAATCATTAGGACTGGATATGAGGATATTGGAGTTATGAGGACAGAAACCGAAGAACGGGGGATCCAGAACTCATTAAATGCTAATGCAAATGTAGATGAAAGGGCAATAAAATGAAAGCAGGATATAAGGACTGGATATGAGGATATAGGTATATGAGAGCAGAAGCCGTTCTGGGAATGAGTGATCCAGAACTCATGAAATGCAAATGATTGGTAACCAAGATGTACTTTATGCACAATGCTAAAATAGAGATAAATCCATAAAGTAGAATGCATCGAATGTAACCTGAAGCAAAGGCATAATTGCAACAAATTGAGAATAATATATATCTAAAGGACTAGTAAACATAATGAAATCGATAACAGATATGCAAACAAATGCGAGAAATATAAAAAGTTATGTAATTGACCACCAGAAAGCAGTGCATGAATGATGAAAATTAAAACGTAGGCTGGAGTCGGGTAGGAACACTATAGACACGGGAGGTCGAACCATGAATCAGGCAAAGAGCGAAGAAAAAATAATGGGGAGGGAATTAGCTGGGGAATGGAGGAGTGGAACAATGCGAGAGTTTATGGATGGTGTTGCTGCAGAGACATATCGAAGTGCAACAGGGTAACAAGAGCGAACACTATAGACACGGGAGGTCGAACCATGAATCAGGCAAAGAGCGAAGAAAAAATAATGGGGAGGGAATTAGCTGGGGAATGGAGGAGTGGAACAATGCGAGAGCTTATGGATGGTGTTGCTGCAGAGACATATCGAAGTGCAACAGGGTAACAAGAGCGAAGCGAAAGAGGAGAGGATATAAAGTATGTCGCAACAAGTGCTATGGACACTTGAGTCCTGAGACACTAAACAGCAAAGGGACGCAGAAGGCGGCCATAGTAAACCTCCACGAAAACACATGCAACTTCATCAGTGCCTCACGCAGTGCCGAAGTAGCTGAGCAAGTGTCAGTACCCCTCATACCAAGTTTCTGCCCGAAAACTCATGAGTGCCAAGGCAAACTCAGTTGCTCCCCCAAAGGGCCACTCATAAGTAGTGGGAATGTTGAAGAACAGAAGACCAGAAGTAAAAGTGTGGAAAGAACAAGCAAGCAGAAGTGCAGGCAAATGAGTAATTGCAGGAGTCTCAGCCACATAATGTGAACCAGGCAAGAAAGAAATGAATCAACATGAGTAAGAGGGAAGGAATCGAGACATACCTGATGGATCCGTGAAATCACAAACATCCATTAGTAGAGATAAAATCCAAGACACAGCAATGAAAAATTGTCAAGCAAAAGCCTTGTTAGTAATACGAGAGGGGAACCATCAGCTATCCACGGGAAGGAGCGAGCCTACTCAAGCAGGAAAAACAAAGGCGAGGTGTAAGAAGGAAAGAACAGAGAAGCAAGGAAAAGCATGCAAACAGAGCAGAGCACCGCAGGAAAGAGCAAAGAGAAGTGGCAAAATCTGCCTCGGATGAAGTGATGGACAAGGTGGGCCCAAGTGTCCATAAGCAAATACTTGAAGACCACATGGCAGACAACCGTATGTCAATTTCAATCGTGGTAGACTGTATATACAAGTCCAGAAGTCAAGTAGAACTCCCGTACAACTGCATGGTATGCAAGCCTATAGGAGAAACTACTGGTGGGCTCGAACATGAGCTCCCTGCCTGGCAAAAAGTACAAATGTCTCAAATCTCTGTAGATACTAAGCCCATGGTAACCATGGATATTTTAAACTTTTGTAAGACAAAGCAAATTTTTTTCTGAATCAGGTGAAGAGGGTAATTTTGGAGACAAAGCAATTGCGAGCCAATCTATTCTGCCTGGAGGGAAAGGGAAAGTATGTGTAAGGTTAAGTGTGTAGATACTAAGCCCATGATAACCATGGATATTTTCTCCTTTTGTAAAACAGATCAAAAAAAATTCTGAATCAGGTGAAGAGGGTAATTTTCGGAGACAAAGCTATTGCGAGCCAATCTATTCTGCCCAGAGGGCAAGGGAAAGTATGCATAAGGTTAAGTGCACAGATGGATCTGAAAGAAGTATTTCCTCGCAGAGAGGTCCCCATGTGTGGAGCGTAGAAGAGGTAATGTGTAGGCAAAAGAGGGACGGGTAAAGCTATAAATCTCAGGACTGGGAATAGGAGTCGTCTTGATGTGCTAAGAGGTGAGTCAAAGAGTAGCACCAAACATGGGCGGAACAGTGACCATGAACAATAAGTCTGACATGGACGTGGACGGAGGTGAGTCAGCATGGAACGAGAAACAAGGACGAAACCTATGTTGTGAACAGGAAGTGGCTGACCTGGACCTTGGGACTGGTAAAGCGATAAATAGGATGAGAAGAAGTACCTGTAAGAGGAACATGGTTATCGAGGTGCGTAAATGGAGAGTCAATGTGAGAATCTAAACGAGGACTGAACAAAGACCAAGAACGAGTAGAATCAGACATGGTTCGAGGAGGATGGAACCACAGACCGCGAACTGTAAGAGGCTGACAGGAAGAAGCAGAGGTGGCACGGCACATAACTGTGAACATGGAGCAGGGCTCGAGGGACTGACGACCTGTCCAGGATTAAGGGTGAAATGGGGAATCTTGAAAATGGATATGAGAATATAGGTAGATGAGAGCAGAAGCAGTTCTTTGAAGGGGGGATCCAGAATTCATAAAATGCATGTGAAGTGCAGATGAAATGTAAATCTGATAAGAAATGTAGATGAAAAGGAAACAAGAAATTGGTAGATGAGAGCAGAAGCCGTTCCTAGAACGGGTGATCCAAAACTCATTAAATCCATATGAAAGGTAACCAAGATAAGCTCAATACGAGTCGGAAATTTGAAATGTAAACAAGATATTGGATATATGAGGACAGAAGCCGTTTGAGGAATGGGTGAAATGTAAACAAGATATTGGAACTATGAGGACAGAAGCCGTTCCTCGACCGGGGATTCAGAACTCGTTAAATGAATATGAAATGTAGATGAAATGAAAGAAGAACTGACTATAAAATATGCGGATAGTAGATGAAATCTAATTCTTAAAAAGCATGTATTATCAAGCAACGAACATATATACCTACATGTAGAGAATCTGTGAACCAATGTGTACTGAGAAGAAGAATAGTCAAGTCATATCCAGAAATAAGATATCATAAGATAAGATATGTAAACAAGTTATGTGAAAATTGAGATGAGCATTAAATCCGTAAAGGAGATTAAGTGAATATAACCAATCGAATGTAAACTGAAGCAAAGGCATAATAGCAACATATCGAGAGCAACACATGTACGAACTAGTAAGCAATATGTAAACGATAACAGCTATGTCAGTAAATATTATACATCAGGTAATCGAACACCTACAAGAGGACAGGGTTCGAGGAAATGAGAGTAGGACCCGTCCAAAGACATTAGGACTGGAGATAGAGAAATGAGGACAGGAGCCGTTCGAGGAACGGAAGATCCAGAACTCATTGAATGCAAATGAGATGCATGGTATGTAATGTATAGAAAAAATGTGCAAGACGAAAATAGTATAAAACTGGGAAAGGAGATGAAATGAAAACAACTGATCGAATGTAAGCAGAAGTAAACGCCATCTCGAAACAATTAAAGAGCAACACTTGTATACCAATAGCAGGCATCGAATAAACGGTAACAGATAAATTGCGCATGTAGAGAAAAAAGCTAAACGGGGAAACGACTACCTAACGAGCCAGACGAGAAAGATTAAGTTAATCTGAAGTCGGGAATCGGGTAGAAGCCATGAAATCGACAGTCGAAGAAGACTGGAGAGTCAGGCAGACCGAGAGTATGAAATCGCTCAGAGAACAGGGGAAGTAGAGCGAAGCGTTAGAGGACTGGACATCGCAGCAAGTGCTATGACCACATGAGTACTAAAACACTAAAGCAGCTGAAGGAAGCAGAAGGCGGTCATAGTAAGCCTCCTTGAAAGCAAGCACGACTTCACCAGTGCCAACATAGTGCGAAGTAGGTGAGCCCTCAAATCGAGTTTCTGTTCGAAAGCTCATGAGTGCAGTAGGACTGGATATTGAGATGAGCACATATCACAATATGCTCATATCACAATATGCTCTATGAGCACATGAGTCCCAAATTACTAAACATTAGAACGGAGCAGTTAGACTGTCATAGGAAGCCTGCACGGAAGCACGGACGACCTCATCAGTGCCCTACGAAGTGCCGAAGTAGCTGGGCGAATGCCAGTACCCCTCGTACCGAATTTCCGTTCAAAAGCTCATGAGTGCCAAGGCAAACGCAGTTGCTTCCAAAGAGAGTGCTGCTCAAGAATCATTGTAGTAAAGTGTGCGTGAACCTAGTGAGCCTTGGATCAATAGCAGGTGGTGGGCAAGAAGAAAAATACGTCAACAAAGTAAGGTTAAAAATCCTTACACCTACCCTAACACCAAGACTGAACCTCAAGAACCCGTAACAGAGAACTTCGAGCAGGTTGAATTGAATGCACACCTCATAACACCAACACCGGGCCACGTTGCGTATCGTATATCCCCCTCCTCCTACTAGTAACAAAGGGATGTTGAAAGAGCGCATAAATCTCACACACTCCGCATGGCCTTTCACAGAGAGATTGAAGCAACCTAATCGATCTCCGGAGAGTGAATCAGCTCCACATTGCAAAACCACTGCTCCTGGTTGAAAGACTTCCATAACCTTAGAGATGATGGGTTTGAAGAGAGATTGGTAGCTCTCGTCATCTATGCCGTCGTTCAAGGGAACATTCAGCGAGTAGTACTTGCCCTTCCCATATCCAATATCTCTGACATCGCCAGTTCCTGGAAAGTAGTCACCGAACTTGTGAAAAGAGACCGTCATCACTCGATCGGTGGTGTAGAAAGCCTCCTCCACACCGTCCCCATGGTGTATGTCAATGTCAATGTACAAAACTCTCTGCGTGAATAAAAGTGAAGAGTCAATATGGAGAGTGTCCAGGAAACCAAATAAGCACAAACTATGTCTCTGTAACTCTCGACTACTTGGGCAGATTGGAGACAAGTCAGAACCTGATCCATATGAGATTAACCTAAGCAACGTGCATATACGTGTAGGAGCACAGACCATCTTAGCCCACTTCAAAACTGGATTAAGGCCATATTGCATTCTGACTAGTGTTGTCTAACAAAGATAGTGCTCTCAA
The DNA here is from genome assembly GCA_948567375.1 of Lunularia cruciata. Taxonomy (NCBI): domain Eukaryota; kingdom Viridiplantae; phylum Streptophyta; class Marchantiopsida; order Lunulariales; family Lunulariaceae; genus Lunularia; species Lunularia cruciata. The sequence goes on along the minus strand of OX419755.1, from coordinate 54,488,716 downwards.
AAAACTTGTCTCCTCCTTTGCATCAACTCTGATTATGACTATGAACAATTATGGTTCATAAGTGAGATTCATTCCAGCACTGAAAGTGCCACATAAAGCAGTATCCTCCAGTTCAATCATCAAGAAAGGAAACGTACAGTGTGATACTTGAGGAGCTCCAGAATCGCAAGTACAATATCATTCACATAGCAAAAACCCGATGCCTCGCATTTTTTGGCGTGATGAAGCCCGCCTGCCCAGTTTATGGCGATATCAGAGTGTCCATGATTGAGCTTAACTGCACCACCGACTGAACCACCAGCATAAGTCTGGCAGAACGCATATAGTCCATCGAAAACAGGACAATCTTCCCCAACGTTGAATCTTTTGAGAGCCCTCGCTTGCTCGTGCTGAGTCTCAGGGGTCACAGCCCGCAAAAAAGCAACATAATCATCCGCATGAAAGCGGCAAAGATCACGGTCTCTCGCCGGATAGGGACGAAGCACCTCCATCTTATGATGAACTCCGTAATGAACCAGAAGACTATGGGCCATTCGTATTCTGTGAGGCTTCATTGGGTGCCCCTGACCATAATAGTAGTTCCCGACCTCCGAATCATAGAAGTAGGCTACTCGCCGCTTCCGTCCTTCCGGACCTGCCACTAAAGAATTCCCTCCGGCTTCCATCTTCGGGAACTACACCAGAAATCTGAACTTCGGCTTATTCCAGCTGCAGCCTAGCCAGCCATCCACGCACGCTAATCACGACTTGTCATAGTCACTGACCCGCGAACAATCTCATTTGAACGCGGTGCCAAACCAAAAAGAATGGCACAAAATACGAAACAGAATCTTGAATCCTCAAACGTGCTGCTCCCCCCTTTCCACACACACCTATAATTCCCCCACCGGACCCGAAACGAAATGGCAAAGCAGGCCGACTAAACCCCCACGACACACACAACGACACCAAAAACAGTCCTCTCCCCTCTTCGCAGCTCTCTCCATCTGAACAGCGAAATGTGCCGACCGGGATAAATTATTAACCTGATAATTTCTACTCTAGAACTGTGATCTCCCGCGTCATTGATTGATCATTCATCCACTCCTTCACCTGCCACTTACCTCCAACAGCGAAGCAACACTCGGGGCTCGGGCCTAAAGACACGCAAAGCTTCACAAACGGGCGAATTTAAATGCACATTGTTCTACCGAAACGCTCGAGTCGAAATGTCTTGCAAATGCAAAAAGGCTTTCAACAGTAGCTGACCTTGGAATAAACAAGACTAATCACACTGCCGCGACTTCTCCTTCTCCTTCCTCCCTCCTCTTTTTTGCAGAAGATCTCTCCCCGATTCCAAGTCTACCAGGTCCACTGAAGGCTCACCTTGCTCGTCCGTCCCTGTCTGTGAGCGAACGACTAAAAACTAAGTCCGAGATGCATTTGCCCCTGGCGAGTTCCGAGGGGAACTCTCTCCTCCTCCTCCTATTCTTTAGTTCGTTCTCTCGGAGGAGGTGACAATGACGCCTCGTAGTCGTTTCCTCCGAAGCTCTCAGGGAGCTGCAGCAGCTTCTCTTTTCTTCCTTCTTCAGCTTCCCCGGTGACGATTGACTGTAAGAGTTTTCCGACTTTCTTCCTACATGAGTCCTGGGCATGCAGAGCATGCAACTTCTAGGGGGAACAAGCGACAGGCTCCGTCTCTAATTTTAACCTTAGCCAAAATTTCGCCAAAATTCCGCCAAAGACATCTTCTGACGGAAATAGCTGCATGTGGGAGATTCTTTCTAATTGTATCGATTACAATACTTAATTTTAAATTTCCGTAAATTCTAAAATCCCGTAAATAAAAATTTACGGAAATCCAAAATTATTTTCCTGTTTAAGAGGTAGCTATATGTTTTCATATAATTTGCTATAAAATTCCTTTGCTTTTACTCTTTAAAACTTTCTCCTTTTTCCGTTTATGGGATGTTTTATTGTGCCATTATTAGTCTCTAGTATCCTTAAACAAACATCCATAGATCTTTAATATTTAAAGGGAGCCGGTGGTGGTGGAGAGATATCCCTCTTTGGTCAAGAGACACCCATTTATCAATCGTGCAACAATTTTAATCATTAATCTGAAGAATTAAATCTTTTCTTTTACATTCTTTTTCTCAAGTTGAACTTAGAAAAAACAATGAACCTTCATATATCTCATATTTAGAAACAACAATGAATTGATATGTCTCATATGGCTTTCTAGATTATCATCTTGCATATATATATATCAAAAGCTATTTTAATGTGAGAATTTAAACTGAATTGGGAAAAAAACTTCGCTGTAATCATGAACACTGCGCATGACTATATACATTATATTCATAACTGATTTCTTAAAATATGATCCGATTGGTATAATGCCTAAAGAGATTGGTATAATGTCTAAAGGGATGTCTCTAGACTAAAGAGGTTTCCCGACCAGCTCCTTATTTAAATTTAAATACCATCTAATGAATTCTATAATTGATTTACTTCATTTGAATGTTAGTATTGATATACATTTTAAATCTCATAATTATTGAGTATATCCACTTTTGAATGTATAACATTAGTAATAAACTCATCATGAGATAAAACCTATAATATAAAATGAGTTTATCTCATTTGAATGTTGATATTGACATAATTTTAAATTCCAAAATTATTCAGTATATCCACTTTTGAGTGTATAATATTAGAATAAGCTCGTCATATTAGAAACACTATAATATAAACTGTGAGTTGACTATAAAATTTATGCAAAAATAATAATTTACTTATGCTTATAGAAAATTTTGCCCTACTAATACAAAATAAAATCAAGTAATGACCTTACAGATTCTGATCTAAATATTATTTGATATAATTGAAAAGTTGGCATGAAATAATATTTGTATTTGTATTAAAATAGGATCATTTGCATGAAATTTTTTTTCAAAGTTTCTTCTTCCTTATGTATTTAGAAATCCTTTCAACTAAAACATCCTATCAAGACAAAAAGAGAATTCAATGACCTATCTTATTTACGTGTATATTACTTCAGTGTAATATCCAATTCAACATGAATAGATGACTGAATTTTAGTCAAAATTTGTGAATAACACTTTGGTAGTAAAATTCTACCTTTTTAACTATACTTGTTTAGTGGTTAAAGACAACTTTAAAACCAAAACCTTCAGAAGATTACATAAATAACAAAAATTAATATTTTACTTTGTAATTTTTTTCTAAAAAGCTTAAGAGTGTCTTTAAGCAGTCTTAATTAATAAAATATGGTAATAGTATTATTTAGTGATACAAATAATATATTTAAATATATTTTATGAGAAATTTTCCAAAATGCACATACTTAAAAGAAGTATTCTCCAAAATGCACCATTTTTATTTTGAATTTTCACCATTCACCACTCATGTTGCTTTATGTTGGTTTGGCGCAAATAGTGTTGTGGCAAGGTGTGTGTTGTAGTGTGGTATGCAAGGATCGCACTGCATGTTTTGAAGCGAGTATGCAAGGAGAGTGTCCTAGTAATAACTTTTGTTGCATGGTGTATTTTGGAGAATACTTTTTTTAAGTAGTGGATTTTGGAAAATTCCCATAAGTTGTAAATCAAATTGTATTCAATTTTGAACTTACTTGCTTAATAATCATCTTTATTTATAAACCAACTACAATCATCTGGCTTCTTTTCTTACATAGCATCAATATGTTAATCCAATATATTATATTTATAAAGATTAAATATTTCAATTTTTAGCGTTTGAGATATGTCATTTATTCAATTTAGTATATCTTAAATAAAAATATACTTCTTTCTTTAACTCGTTTAAAACATGAATAAGAGGTTTCATATTTAGAAATTAATGGGTTTCTAAGGGCAAAGGATAAACATTTGTAAACAAGATCATGAGATGCTCATAAGAACATTTCCCTCATAATTTAGCTTCCTCTCCTGTATAATGTTTTATAAGTGATGAAAACACTTAAGAGGCTATATGAGTTTCAATTGGAACATTAGTGAAAGGTGGGAGTGTTAGTCAAGTAATTAAAAAAAGATTAGGTGATAAGATTAAAAATTGTTAGTGTGAGAATTATACAAAGGTTGATTAGTAAAAGAAGAAGAGCATGCAATCAAATGCTCAAGGTAAAAAATATGAGAAGTGTCATGCATAAGCGGAAGAGGAACACTAGACAAGATTTGAGAAAGATAAAAATTTTGAAAGTTCCTTTTCATCCAAGCAAGTAAATCTACTCTGTTTAATACAATTCCATGTGTGCTTGTAAAGTAGGCGAGAGCCAAATGTGTCAGATAGTTTAATTGTTTTTTTGAAATTGACACCCATTGCCAAACCCAAACATAAGTTTTTGCATACTAAGAAGAGACATGAATTACAAACTTGTGAAATTGAAATTATAGGAGATCTTCATTCTATACTAGATGTTCATTCTACAATTTTGGATGCAAATGGTACTTCCATGGTACTAAATTCAATTTCTCTTACTCATTTTACTCTTTCTTGTATTTCTCTTTGTGTGGAGCACATTTATGCTTCTATTCCATTCTAAGAGCTCTTGAAAATGGTATCATCTATCCCTAATGTTAGTGTGTGAAGCAAAGAAAATTGCAATGAATAAAAAGGTAAGTTCTTAATGATTCCTCATCATTATATATAAAGATTATATTACTTGGAAAATCCTAAGCATTTCAATAAAATCCATTGTGGTAATTATAGAAAACTAATTCTAAAAATAATTTATTTTAGATACATGGCCACTTATTTAATGCTACATGGCAGAGGATTTTCCATATTGATGACAACAGACAAATTGTATAAAAAGTGTACACACTACATAAATTCTACAAGGATGCAAGGGAATGGAAGAACAACCACATTAGGGATGGGCTAATTGACAAAGATTATAAATTTGGATGGAGAAAATAGATGATAAATTAAATCATTTATGTACTCGCTTTTACCAAATGGATTTGATGTTTGGAAGTTGTGCAAATAGAATTTCTCTAGCACTTGTAAGTATTGGTGTTGGAGATGAATTTCATATTTTGGATGGGATTGGACTTGAGGGGGATCATGGAGCAAACCTTGAATCCACAAAAGATGATGATTTTGGAGAAGATTTTCTTGTGTCAACTTGGAGTCAAATTATTTTACTATTATGAGTACCTACATGCTACAAGGCAATTTCTTTCATGGGTTTGAGGAGTAGAGTCAAGCTAATTCAAAGTATGTTTTGAGAATGTAGGAAGATACTCCAAAAACACATGAAGGTGAAGACATTGTTCCATTGTGATAGCCACAAGAACCAAAATAGAGGAGTTCCTATCTCAAGATGTATGAGGAGGAGATCAAAGAAGCAAGAACAAAGGAGGAGATGTTGTTTAGAGAACAAGAGAGAGAAGATGAATCCCAAAATAAGAAAAAGATCTATAATGTGAATGAGGATTACACCTAACATTGCTAGTTTGTCAAAAGATTTGGCTAGCCATGTGAAAAGGAAAAGTGAATAAGTGGACGTAAGATGCACTATAGCAGAGATAAAAGTTCAAAAGCTTGCAAAGATGAAGTAACACATCTACTTTATTGAGGTAGAGAAAATATGTTGGATAAAGAAAATAAGATCTAAAGTAGAAAAACTTCAAATCAAGAGAAAACTCCAAATGTAATTTTTTTCCTTGATGACACTCAAATTAGCAAGGACAAGGAAGACTCTTTAAGAACCAAGAGTATAATAATTATGTTGTCCCAAATAGAGTCGCAACCATATGGTGGTGGTAGTTACACAATTGATTCTAAATTCCTTATTCTTGACTACAACACCTCTTGTGCAAGTAGAAATGATAGTCACAATTGAGATTATGGGATGTAACCTTTTCATGAATTGTTTCAATGAACCAATGAACCTATATTTCTATTGATTCATTTGTCTCCATGATGATGAAGAACTTCTATTTAGTTCTTATTTGTCATGAATTGGTTCTTATTGTCATAAAATATTTCATGTGTTCTCCCATATGACACTTCAAATGACAGTTTTATTAAATATATGCCTCTCCATTATTGTTCTCTCATCTCTTAAACCAAATCATCTAATTATCTTTGAGAAGGTCTTTGAGACCAAATTATCTTCTTAAGGGACAAGTTCAAGAACAAGTTTAGAAATGCACAAACAATTGCAAGTATGAGTTACAACAATGTGGTTTATGTAGTGTGTGCGGATGGATCGGCACAATATGTGTAGTATGTATTGCACACCAAAGCCCAAGTACACAATATGCATGGAGTGATGGGCATTTTGTGAAATAAAATTTAACAAAAATCCACAAATTCTTGAGGAGAAGTTGCAATGTAGAATTTTATCACAAGCGTGCTTGTGTATATTAAGCAAAAGCATGAGTGAACATAGAGCAAAACATGAGTGAAACTGAATGCTTATCTTTAGGAGGTTGAGTTTACAATTAGAGTAGTTGCAAATGGATAATGAATGTAAATTAGTTGTAAAGTGGATGAGTGCATATATATGTATATAAAAGTACAAAGAATGTTGTTATATCATATGTCATTACAAGATACAACAATGTTTGTAGCCTTTGTTAACACCTATATATTAACCTTTGTAAACATAAACTATGTCATCATGGGATATATTTATGCACCTTATTCAAAGAACAATTTCAATTCTCATTTCATTTACAAATTTCTCATCTTTTGTATGTATATAAAAGTACAAATGTGCATAAAGACATTTTATGATTGTATCCGTAGTAATAGTAGTAGTAGTATATGTAATATGACATAAAATGTACTATAGTGTATCCTCAAGGTGTCTATATAAAAAATTTCATAGAAAAAAGGATTATATGTCCACATCCATTTTGTAAAAGTCCAAGACCAAGGAGAGAAATAAGAGAACATTGGGATACTTGAATGAGAGAAAACTCCAAATGCTTAGCATGAGCTTTGGCTTTGGTATTTATAGGTAGCATACAAGGCCCTTGAGAAGCTTCTCAAGAAGCTTCCTCGAGCCACTTTCTTAGAGTGCAAGCCAAGTTAACCAGGAAGCTTCTCAAGAAGCTTCATTATAGAAGCCGCCTACTTGGCATGCAAGCAAAGCTAGTTGGAAGTTTATAGAAGCTTCCTTTTAGAAGCTACTTACTTGAGGTGCAAGCTAAGCTAGCCAGGAAGCTTCCCAAGAAGCTTCCTATATACTTCCAAAATATTCTAGTCTAATTTGTCTTATTTGCTACTTTGTTAGCCCTACTAACTTCTTTACTAAACTTCATATTGTTACATATTCCCCCACCGCTAGTTGGTGATGTCCTTGTTGCAAGTGAAGCTTCAAATTCCTGGATGACCATCTATGCATTCTAGAGGTAAGAAAGAGGTTCCCATGTGGCATCATGAAGGAGATACCCTTTCCAAAGGACCTTGTACTCCATATGTTGTCGATGGCCTCATTGAATATGGCAACACGTAAGGATATGATCAACTTCATACACCTCATGATCATTGATAGGGATAGGAAGAGGGAGAGGTTGGACTCGAGAGGAAAAGGAAGAGAGTTTCAACTTGGAAACATGGAAGACATGATGGATACGCATATGACAAGGCAAGGCAAGTCGATTAGCAACAAGAGAGACAATTTGAGTGACATCAAAGGGTCCTATCCAATTAGGGGTAAGTTTATGAACTTGGGTATCAAGTGGGAGAGGGAGGTTACTAGAGGATAACATGAATTTATCACCAACTTCAAAGGTGAGATCACGACGATGGTGGTCCGCATATTTTTTTTGACAATTCTAAGCAACAAGGAGGTGAGATTTGGCTTGTTGGAGAGATTGGGATATAGTGGTCAAGAATGTTGAAGTACGAGGAACCTAAGATGGAGGGGAGCAAGAAGAGAATCCAGAACAAGCGGATCTTGGCAAAAATTGAGAAAGAAAGGAGAAAATCCCATGCTTGCCTGTTTGGAATTGTTGTAGGCAAATTTTGCAGCTTCAAGACATTTATCCCAATTCGTATGGTGGACATTAACAAAGGCACATAGTATATCCTCTGATGTATGATTTCACATTTGGTTTGTTTATCAGTTTGAGGATGATATGCCATGGACAAAGCAAGCTTGGTGTTGAGTATCTAAAAGAGTGCTTGCTAAAACTTCCTGGTAAATCAAGGATTGCGGTCGGAGATGAGTACACATGGCATCTCATGATGCTTGAAGACATTGTTGAAGTAGATCTGCACTAAGGTTGGAGCATCCACATTATCACAAGTTGGTGCCAAGTGGATTTGCTTCCTAAGCTTATCCACCAACACCACAATTGTTGTGTGTCCTTGCTTTGTCTTGGGTAAGGATGTGATGAGATCCAAGTTCACATGGTCCCATCAAGCAGATGGAATGGCAAGTGGTTGAAGGAGTCCACTTGGCTTTTGGTTGATGGCCTTGTTATGTTGGTAGCTCTCACATGATCAGACAAATTCTTGAACATCTTGTGTCATGTTGGGCCACCACCATCGGTGTTGGAGGGTACCCAAGGTCTTTTCCACACCCATGTGACCAGCTATGGGTAAATCATGGGCTTCTTGAAGGCGCACAAGTCAAAGGTCACCTTTGGTTGGAACATAGATCCGGTCCTCATGGAATAGAAGATCCTCTTTGATGGAGAAGGTGTTGTACTACTTGTCGCATGTTGTAAGGAGACCATGTACCATTTGGAAGAAGTAATCTTGTTGTGAGTTATCTAAAATTTGTTTGGGACCTTGGATTCAATTGACACCATCATAATTACTACTGTGATGAGAGGAAGAGACTTCAAATTAGGTCGTTTTGATAAAGCATCAAGGATGACATGGAACCAACCTGGTTTTTAATCAAGTTTGATGTCAAACAATTGGAGTTGTTCCTCCCACCAATGATGTTGACTCTTCATGTGTTCCAAGTGTAAGGTCTACAACAATGGTTTGTGATCAATTTGCATGATCACTTGTTTCCCAAGAGGTAATGCCTCCATACCTTGGTGGCATATACCATTGCAAGTTGTTCTTGATCTTGAGCAAAGTAGTTTCTTTCAGTTGTATTGAGTCGGCAAGACACAAAGGCAATGGGATGTAGTCCATCTAGGAAGTTTTGTTGCAACATGTCTCCAATTGTAAAGTTAGAAGCATCAAAATCAACCACATATGGTAGTTGAGGGTCATACGGTTGAAGAATGGACCTTGAAGACACCATATGTTTCAATTTTTGGAATGCTTCTTTGTGCTTGGTAGTCCACTGAAAGCTCAAGTCCTCCTCCAAGAGGTCAATCAATGGTGCAACCACATGAGCATAATAATGGATGAATTGTCGGTAAAAACTAGCTAGTCCATTAAATGCACATACTTTTATAGCATCCTTTGGAGTAAGCCAATCAATAATGGCCTTGGTTTTCTCCTCTTCCATCTCGATCCCCTCTGATAAGAGTTTGTGCCCCAAGAAGGTAACTTCCTTTTGCCAAAAGGCACACTTCAACTTCTTGTAGTAAAATTTCCATTGTCATAGTCATCTTAAGAGTTCTCGCATGTGATTCACATGTTCTACCTCTTTCTTCCTATAGATTAAGATATCATCCAAGAATACCACTATGTACTGATCCAATAGTCCATCCAACACCCGATGCATTTGATCCATGAAGACTGTTGGAGCATTAGTGAACCCAAAAGGTAGAACTCTCCACTCAAAATGCCCATACCTTGTGCAAAAGGCCGTCTTTTGCACATCCTCCCTATCAATGGGGATTTGCCAATAGCCACAACAAAGATCCAGCTTGGAAAAGTATTGTGCTCCACTCAATTGATAAAGCAATCATCAATTCAAGGCAAAAGATATGCATTCTTCATTGTTTGCTTATTAAGCCCATGATAATCAATACATAAACAAAGTCCTCCATCCTTCTTTGTAACAAATAGTACCAGTGCTCCCTAAGGAGAGATATTATGTAGTATGAAGTCCTTCTCCAACAACTCCGTAAGTGTTGTTTGCAACTCTTCCAACTCCTTTGGTGAGAGCCAATAGATTGGTCTACTCATTGGAGTACTCTTTGGCAATAACTCAATCTTGAAGGGCATACCACAACCAAAGGGTAATCCCTTTGGCAGATCATCTGGAAACACATCCGCAATCTCTTGAACTATTTGATCAACCATTGCTTGATGAGGCTTTTGGCTCTCCTTAGATTATCCTTGTGCAATCAACTTGATCCATATTGCAAAAATGTACTTATCTTACTCCAAAGCTTGTTCTATGGCTACTTCACTAACAAACTTCCCATAGCTTAGGACTCATCTCTCTTCAATACTTGCTCCATGGTTGCTTTCCTAGCAAAATTACCATCTTGGGGCTCCTCTCTCTTCAAGGCATGCTCTATGGCTACTTTCTTGATAATCTTCTCATCTTGGGACTGACTATTCTTAGGTGTCTTACTTGGAGGTGCCAAACAACCTAATTGGAAATTCATATCTTGGTGTTGTACTTGAATTTGTTGTCAGGCCCAATCAAATTAAACTTTATGATGTTCAAGCCAAGGTAGTCCTAGAATGACATCATAGTGTAAAGGTGCCACTACAAACCTCATACACTCCAAATACTCCTTCTTAATCTTAAAAGTAACAAGATGTGAGGTACGTAATGTAGAACACTTTTTACCATCCGTCATCATCAATCTACTTTTAATCATTGGCTTGATAGGAATACCCAATTCTTTTGCTACTTGCATAAACATGTAATTCTCTAAACTTCTAGAATCAACCAAAATCCTACAACCCTGATTAGATATCATACCTTGCAAGTGAAGCAAACTTGCATAGGTCAAGCCTTCAAACCCATTGGATCTAATCAAGCTCCCAATAGGCGGCTCAAAATCTCCTATTGGGATTCCTCGTTTCCTTGATCATTTTGTTCCACAAACTCTGTCTGGGCAACTTGTCGAGGTCACTCATTCCTAAGTGGAAATTCAACAATGCAATGTCCAACTTAGCAACAATAAAAACAACCTCAATTTTGTCACAATATTTCTCTACCTATTGTACCAAGTGGTCTCTATTGGATAACATCAATATCCATTGGTGCTGGTTCTTCCACCTGTGCGTAGTGTATTGGTAAGCTTTGTGTAGGTCGAGGTCAAGACCAAGTTTTTGCAACCAAGAAATCAAAACGCTTAGCCAATTGCATGGCTTCTTGTACATATTGTGGTTCCCACATGATCACCTCCAATTTGGTGCATGAATTCAATCCTCGCACAAATTGATCCAAAACTTCACCTTCTTGTATATTTAGAATTTGCATGATGATGTTCTAAAATTGTATGATGTAACTCCTTACTGAGCCAATCTGCTTCAACTCCACCAATTTGTCTCGTGCAGCTCAGGTGACATTTATAGTTTGAAATTGACCAAGTATTGTATCCTTGAATGCTGCCTATGTCAAAATTGGTACAACAATTTTTCATTCATCTCACTCCACTTGAAATTGCCACCAAAGTTTTGCCACACCATCCAATTGGCTAGAAGCAAAGAGAATCTATTTCCGTTCATCTTGAAGATTGGTAGCTTCAAAGTAACATTTGTAGTCAAACACAAAATTATCCATTGTGCCCAAAAGATTCTTCCCTTCAAACACCTTGGGTTTTGGAAATTGGATGCAATCTTCTCTATCTCAAACTGGCATTCTTTCTATATGTTCTCATTGTTGTTGGTCTCATTCATCCAACAATCAAATAAGGTGCTCGATTTGTTGCTGCATTGCATGGATAACGTCCAATATTGTTGCCATAGTTACTACTCTATCCCACTACTCTAATTGATTAATACATAAATGTAGTACGGCCACCATTCTCCATAAGTTACAACCAAAAGTACCAAGGGTTCCTTAGACAAGATGATCATATGTAGAAAATCCTGCCCAAAGTGCGAGGTGATGAATTGTGTGAAATGATGTTTGGTAATATTTAGATATGAAAGTCCCAATAGTTTGGTAGAAATGGATTTCGTGCTCCATAAATTCCATACATCCTATTCTTGCTCTGATAACAATGCAAAAGTCCAAGACCGAGGAGAGAAATAGGAGAACATTGGGATACTTGAATGAGTGAAAACTCCGAATGCCTAGCATGAGCTTCGGCTTTGGTATTTATAGGTAGCATACAAGGCCCTTGAGAAGCTTCTCAAGAAGCTTCCTTGAGCCACTTTTGTAGAGTGCAAGCCAAGTTAACTAGGAAGCTTCTCAAGAAGCTTCCTTGTAGAAGCCACCTACTTGGAGTGCAAGCTAAGCTAGTTAGAAGCTTCTACAAGCTTCTTTTTAGAAGCTACTTACTTGAGATGCAAGCTAAGCTAGTCAGGAAGCTTCCCAAGAAGCTTCCTATATACTTCCAAAATATTCTAGGCTAATTTGTCTTATTTGCTACTTTGTTAGCCCTACTAACTTCTTCCTTAAACTCCATATTATTACACATTTCCTCTCAAGTAGATGAATAGTGGGATCTTTAAAACACTAATAAATTTTGATATGGATACACTATAATTAATAAGACAATTGGATGTCCATTCCTCAAAAAAATGTAATGAATAGTGCAAGAATCTTCTTTAAATCTATCTAGAGGAGCTATAAAGAGGTCTAAGGATGAGGTGTGTGATATCTGAAGTGTATGAAGAAGAGTAGATTCAAAAGGATATATACCATGGGGATGTTTCTTTAAAGAAACCATCCTCATATGGAAGTGTGGCACTATCAACTATCAAAATATCTCTAATGGACAGACCAAGGGATGTAAATGTAATGTAAGGTCTAACCATAAAACCTATATACTTGTCAATGTACTCATCTATCTTGCCAAAACATCCCATGAGGCATGCCCCTATATGTAATCCTACTAGTGAGAAAACACAATCCCAAATGGACTTGAGAAGTTACACTACCTCACTCTTTATGCTACTATGTCATATGATAATCTAAAAGTGTGATTTGATACTCCACTCACTCTTGTATATTGAGTTAGTGGACATACCAAAATGTACTATACATCTATTGTAGCTCCATCCATGCCCCATCATCATCTTGCACCACTACAAGGAAAAGAGGATGTCTAGGCTACTTAATATTTGCTAGACAACAAATATCCAAAACTAGGATCTTGTTCCTTATATTAGTAGTATAAAATAGACAAGAAATGAACTCTAGGTAAGCTCATTGTAAAAAAAAGGAGAGAAATAGAAGAATGGAAGATCAGAGTGAAAGATTATTTTGGGACTCTTGAATGAAGGAACTCCAAATCCCTAGCATGAGCTTGGACTTTGGTATTTATAGAGAATATACAAGGCTCTTGAGAAGCTTCTCAAGAAACTTCCTAAAAGCCACCTTCTTAGAGTGCAAGCTAAGTTAATCAAGAAGCTTCTTGAGAAGCTTCTTTTTGGAAGTTGCTTACTTGGCATGCAAGCTAACCTATTCGGGAAACTTCCCAAGAAGTTTTCTTCTAGAAGACATCTACTTGGCAGGTAAGCTAAGTTCTAGAAGACATCTACTTGGTAGGTAATCTAAGCAAGTCAAAAAGCTTCTCAAGAAGCTTCGTCCTTGAAGTTGCCACTTGGCATACTTGTTATCAGATACTAGGAAGGTACTAAAAAAAATTACTAGATGCTATTAGAATATTCTTATAATTCTTGACTAATTTGGTATATATGTTACTTTGTTAGTCTTTACTAACTCGTCTACAAACTCCATATTGTTGCATATTCCTCCACTGCTAGTTGATGAAATCCTCGTCACCATGGATGCTTCAAACTCTTGGATGGCTATTTGAGCATTGTGGAGATTAGAAAGAAGCTTCAAGGTGGCATCATGAAGGGGACACTTTCCAAAGGACTTCATACTCAATATGTTTGTTGGTGGCCACATTGAATATGACAACATGCAAAGATAAAATTAACTTCATACTCCTCATGATTGTTGATAGGGATGCAAAGGGGGGGATTAGACATGAGCGGAAAAGGAAGATGGATCATAAAAAACTTGGAAACATGAAAGATAGGGTCAATTTGTATATGACAAGGCAAAGCAAGGTGATAAGCAACAAGAAAATTGATTTGGGCAACATAAAATAGACGTATCCAATTAAGAATACATTTACAAACATAGGTACCAAGTGGGAGGGGTAGGTTACTAGAAGAAAGCATGACCTTATCACCAAGTTGAAAGATGAGATCACGATGTTGATCCATGTATTGCTTTTGATGATTTTGAGTAACAAGGATAAGAGATTTGGCTTGTTGTATGTAATAGGATATTGTGGTCAAGGAGGTGGAAGTATGAGGAACATGAGATAGAGGAGGAGTAAGAAAGGAATTTGGAACAAGTGGGTTTTAGCTAAAAGTAAGGACAAAGGGAGAGAACCTATACTTGCATGCTTAGAGTTATTGAAAGTAAATTCAACAACCATAAGGCATTCATCCTAGTTAATATGGTAAATGTTGACAAAGGCACAAAGCATATCCTCCATGGTGCAATTCACACTTTCAATTAGCCCATCAATTTGAGGATGATAGACATGGAGAAAGTAAACTTACTGCCAAGTAGCTTAAAGAGTGCTTTCCAAAATTTATTGATGAATCAAGGATCATAGTCAAAGATGAGTACATGAGGTATCTCATGATGCTTGAAGACATTGTCAAAGTAGATTTGGACCAATGTTGGAGTATCCACTATATTAAAGGTTGGGGCCAAATGGATTTGCTTACTCAGCTTATAAAAAAACACCACAATTACTATATGATCTTTGTCTTTGACAGAGATATGATGAGATCTAAGCTCATATGTTCCTATCAAGCAAATGGAATGGGAAGTGGTTGAAAGAGCCCACTCTGCTTTTGGTTACTAGCCTTATTGCATTGGCAACTAGCACAAGGTTGAACAAATTCTTGAACCTCTCATACCTTGTTGGGCCACCACCATTGGCATTGTTGATTACTCAAGGTCTTGTCCACACCCATGTGACCAATGATTGGTAAGTCATGGGCTTCTTGAAAGTACACAAGTTGTAGATCACCTTTGGTTGGAACATAGATTTGGTTCTCACAAAATAGAAGGTCTCTTTCTTGAAGGAGAAGATATTGTATTCCCTATCATGTGTTGCAAGATTAACTTGTACCATCTGAAAGAAAGGGTCTTGTTGTAAAGCGGCCTAAACTCAATTTGGACTTTTAAGTCAATTGACATTGTTGTAATTGCCATTGTGATGAGGTATTCAAGAAGAGTCTTCATATTAGGTTGTTGTGATAGGGCATCAAGGATGACATGGAATATACCAAGTTTGTACTTAAGTTTGATGTAAAAAAATTATAGTTATTCCTCCTATCAATGATGTCAACTCTTCATGTGCTCCAAAAATATCATCCAATAATACCACCACATACCAATCCAATAACCCATCCAAAACCTAATGCATCTAATCCATGAAGACTTCTAGAGCATTAGAGAGCTTGAAAGATAGAACTCTCCATTCAAAATTCCCATACCTTGTGCAAAAGGCAATCTTTTGCACATCTTTTCTATCAATGGGAATCTACCAATAGTCGCTTTGAAGATCCAACTTGGAGAAGTGTCGTGCTCCACTCAATTAATCTAGCAAGTCATCAATTCATGGCAAAGGATATGCAATCTTCCCTGTTTGTTTACCAACATCACAATAATCAATACAAAAGAAAAATCCTCCATCCTTCTTTGGGACAAAAAGTACCAATGATTCCCAAGGAGATGTATTATGTCATATGAAATCATTCTCCAACAACTCTATCAATGTTATTTAAAGCTCTTCCAACTCCTTTAGTGAGCACCAATAAATAGATATTCTTATTGGAGTAGTTCTTGGCAATAACTTAATCTTGAAGAGCATACCACAAACAAAGGGTAACCCTTTTGGCAAGTCATCCAAAATTAAATCTATAAAATTTTGAAGCATTGCCTGATGGGGTTTTTGGTACTCATCAGATTTTCCATGCACAATTGGCTTGATACACATTGCAAAAATAGGAATATGTTCCTCCAAAGCTTACTTTATGGTTGCTTTATTGATAAACCTATCATCTTAGGACTAACTATTCTTAGGTGTCTTACTCAAAGGTGCCAAACAATCTAATTGGTAATTCTTATCTTGGTATTGTATTTGAATTTATCATCATGTCCAATCAAATTAAGCCTTGTGACGTTCAAGCCAAGGTAAACCTAGAATGACATCATAGTGTAGAGGTGCCACTACAAACCTCATATACTCCAAGTACTCATTCTCAACTTTGAATGTAACAAGAGGTGAGGTACAAAATACAAAACCCTTATACTATCCACCATCATCAATCTACTTCTAATTATTGGCTTGATAAGATTAACTAACTCCTTTGTTAATTGCATAGATATGCAATTCTTTGAACTTCCAAAATCAACCAAAATCCTTCAACCAAAATAATATGTCATACCTTGCAAGTGAAGCAAACTTGCATAAGTCAATCCTTTAATTCCATTGGAACTAATCAAGTTCCCAATAGGTGGCTTGAAATCTCTTATTGGGATTCTTTGTTTCACTAATCATCATGCTCCACAAACCCCATTTTGGTGATTTGTCAAGATCATCCATTCTTGAGTGAACATTCAACCATGCAATGTCTAATTTGGTGACAATAAAAGCAACCACCATTTCATTGCAGTCTTTCCTTATCTAATATGCCAAATAAAACAAAATGCCTCATGTATAATGCTCATGGTAAGAGTAAGAAGCATCTTGCAAACTCTACAAGAGTGAGTCTACAAGTCACAACTTCTCACAAACTCCATACATAATGGAACTTGGGTAACACAATTATAACTCTCAACAACACAATCATAATGGAAAGTAAGGAAAAAGGAGTCATTCAAAGAAGCTAGCACCATGGCAAAGCAATGCAAAGAATTACAATCACAGAAATCTTCCATGATGAAAAGTAGAGGAGTACAATCATAGAAATCTTACATAATGTAGATTGCATAATGTATGCATACTTCACAAGTTATGGTTATGGCATGCATGATAGAAAAATCAATCAAAAGTACAAATTTGGGAGGAATTTCAAGTGCAATTCACTTTGAACAATATATATTGATATGAAGTTCCATCAATAACTCACCAGTGTGCAAGGATACTTGAATCTAATGCAAATTTTTAACCCCATTGAGTCAAGATTAGTTTCTCAAATTTCTTGCACTACTTTCTTGATTTTGTGTTTATCAAGCTACCTCACATAACTCACATCTCACATATCATATAATCTCCAAGTGTAAAAAATAAAATAAGCTAGGATCCTCCTTGAGTTTCCGCTATGTACCTTTCCTTCACCACTCTTTCATATTGAGACATAACCATTTGAAATTCCTCCTTGTCTCTCTTTACCTCTTAAAAATGAATGCTCACTCAAAAGTGCTCAATGTTATTCTTCACCTTCTCTTTCTCTATCACTCACCTTGTCCCATTTGAAAATGCTCACTCAAAATGCTTGTTCTTGTCCTTCTCAGCCAAGCTCCCTCTTCTTAAAAATTTCTCAATCTTCATATCCTCTTTGTCCCTTCCCCTGTCTTCCTCTTCTTAAAAAGTGCACATTGTACCTCCCAATAAAAAATGCTCACTCTTGTGTATTCCTTATTAAAAAATGCTCAATGTTCCTTTTGTGTATAAAAAATGCACATTTTCCCCTTGCGTGTCACTCTCTTTTAAAAGATGCTCATTATCCTTCTTATATATCAAAAAATGCTCATTATGCCTCTCAATTTGAAAATGCGAAATGTCCCTTTGATGTATCCTTCTTGATTTGGAAATCTCATTGTTTCTTTGGTGTATCTTACTCAATTTGAAAATGTTCACATTTTTCTCATGCATATCCATTGAACTTTTTCAACTCTTTAATTTATTCTAACATTCCTCAAAAATGACTTCTTTAATGTTTGGAAATTTCCTTTTTGAACATTCAAGAATCAATTTTAGATTGATTTTATACTACAAACCTTCTTGGAATGGCAACCTTTCACCATGACACCAACTCAAATTTCATACTTCTCAATTTCAAATTCATCTTCTCAATTCATCTCTTTATGCATACTCGCATACTATCATGCATCACGTGAATACTATGGACAATCAGATTGATACTCTCACTCATCCCACACATATTATGCTAATGAATTTGGTATGCTCATGCATACCAAAATATTCTCTAGCATCCATGGATATGTTTGTGATAATTACATTGATACTTTCATGCATCTTGTGCAAACTAAAATTTTCTCTAGCATCCACACATATGTTTGAAAAGGTTTCCAATGTGGTTTGAATTGAACATGCAAGTAGAGTATAATGCATTTGAACAAAGTCTATATTTACTATGTGATTCAAGTTATGTTGCCATTTGTCATCTTGTGCACTCCTTCAAACAATTTTACTCCCAAGAGAAAGTAGATGTCAACAAATGTGTTTTTTTACCCGTGTGCTCAAAGAACACTAAATTAGAATATTGAAAGCTTGGTAGAATTCATTAAGAGAATTCAGAGTTTAGTTGAACGACCAATCTATGAATTCTCTCTTGTAAAAGTGGATTAGTGTTAGTATAATTTTGTACAATTTCTTCATTAATAAGTCTGATATATCGGTGAGCTAAATAGGGATTTTGGTGACCAAGTTGGATTCAAACGTTGTAGACTGTTTGGAGTAGCCTTATATAGAGCATAGAGAAGAAACTAAAACTTTCAATGAGAAAATATATCTTATATTCAACTTGAAACCAAGCTTGTTCTTGAATACAAGACCATGATCTAAATGTATTTGTAGTATAATAAATAAATTTTTTCTTGCACAAGTATTTTTTTCTATTTTGCAAAATCATTGGATGTTTAAGAATTTGTTTGAGATATTAGTACATGTATATATGGGATTAGAGTGTATGAGAATGGCATTATTGTTGCAGATGAGTGAGAGTAAGAATCTAAATTTTGGGGGTAG
Source organism: Lunularia cruciata (assembly GCA_948567375.1). Lineage (NCBI taxonomy): Eukaryota > Viridiplantae > Streptophyta > Marchantiopsida > Lunulariales > Lunulariaceae > Lunularia > Lunularia cruciata. The sequence continues at coordinate 54,469,661 of OX419755.1, read as the reverse complement.
ATACCATATCATGATATGATTGGTGCATCCCTACATTTCAACAATGAGAAATGAGAAGTGACCGCACGGTATGTATAAAACTCTAATAGAAAACTCAAAAACATCTTCAATAAACGAAGAAATCTTTTACCCAGTCAGTGCAATATCTTACTTATATCATCACGGACAAATTGCACAATTATTGAATAGAATCCCTTCCGCTGAAATACATTGTACTAAATTAAAGTACTTTCAACAAGGCAAGTTAAAGTAGCTTCATCTAAGTTAGTATAAACTAAGTATTCTCAATAAAATAGCCAGAGTCAACTTGATAATTAGAAATTTTACAATATATTCTCAAAAAATTCCTATTTAGAATATTTATATGGTTAATAGGATCTTTTGACTCAATTTTGTATTTCTTTTCATGAGAGGAGGCAGATTAAAAAGTGGAATTTCATTTGGAATTTTACTGTTCCAGAATGTAACAAAGAGTATAGAGTAGATGGAATTCAAAATAGACAATATTCTTTGAATAAATAGGTGGAAATTCTAAATAGTGGAAATAATAATTATGGATGAATATTATTTATTTTCGTCTTAATATCGGTCCCGCTCTTCCTCTTCGCTCAGTGGCGAGACTTGGTTAAGAACGCGGTCTTGGACGAAAGCCCCTTCCTTTTCAGCCAATATGGGGTCTTCCCGTCCTTCGGTATTTTCTACGCGGTCGCCTGCTTCTCTCATTCAGCCAATATGCCTACGAATAGATTGACAGTAGCGTCTGCAGTAGAGCGGTGGCCACTCCAATCCTGAAACGGACAGGACTGAGTTGAAGAACGCTAAGCAAACTACGTACCGCCAAGGACCGAAGGGAAGACAGTAATCGCAACGACGAGTAAATGGAAATACGCCTACGTACAGGGAAGCGGAAAAGGAGAAGACATAAATACGACTGTGAACCAACACTGAAAGCAGTCGTGCAGGAACTACGTATGTGGGATCGTTGAGCCAATACTGTACGCAGTCGTCCTAAACCGCGACTGCATCATCACGATAGGCCCACCCGGCTTGGAAGCGAAGGAAAACTCGTCCCAAACTCCCGCGCTCTTCACCTCCCATCCACGGATTCAAAAGGGGAATCAAAGAGTCGAGTGCAAATTCGATCAATTTTTTGACTACGAAGACTTTCGATTAAGTTCTGTCGGGGTAAGTTCTCCCATGGACTGGTACACGCAGCAGCAGCAGCAGTTGAGCTTGTTTGATGACGACGATGAAGATCAGGACGGCCGTCGCGAGGAATTGGTGCGTCTGTATCCACATTATACCCCCACGACGGAGTAGTGAGACATCTGGAGCGGCCACCTACTGGTTCCACAGTTGAGGATTTGATGGAGGCTTTGAGACCTGAGAATTCGTGAATATTTTTGCATTTTTATGTATATGCACATAGCTTTTAGAATGGCGCTGATTCGAGTCGAATTGCCCTTTCCAGCGCTTGAATACGCATTCATGAGTTCCCTAGTAAACCTTGTGGAAATATGATCACTTAGGATATGTGTAACACCAGAATTTTGAATGGGTTTTAGTTCTTTTGGTCATGCATCTGTCTTTGTTACATGATTTGTTCTCAGCCCTTAATTTCGGACATATTCCTAAAAGTTTACTGTGTGGAGATGGCAGGAACTTGCGGCCAGCAAGGAATACATCGTGTACATAGTAGATGCGGCAGCCGATATGTTTTTACTTCTGGGAGAAGAGGTACCTCTCTGAGTCTATCGTTCATTAAGAGTCGGAGTGATACGGAACTTACACGAGATCGGCCACTTTTGTGGTTCACTCAGGGTATAAGCAGACGAATTACTTGGTTGCAGGAAGATTCCAGATCCTTCTTTGAGACTGTGACGAAAGGAATTTCGAATGAGCTAAAAACTCGAATCATCTCCCGAGACACAGATGAAGTCGGTGTATGTTTCTTCAATACTGTAAGTATTCTGACTTTGATGTCGAATTTTGTGTTTACAGAGGTCATATTTACACTGCTTTTCGTCCACTGTTTCATGAATGGTTTGAGGTTATGTGCCGTGTTCTTCAACTTGTCAACAGTCAAATATCACATTGCAAGCCTTTGAGAGTTGCGCCAGAAAGGAAACGATTGAATGATGCTGCTTTCAACCATGGACATTGCCTGCGAGCCCCCTTGTTTCATACAATTATCAAGTAAGCGTTGTAACTAACAGAGAGAGAAGAAGAACATTCAAGAATCAGACGGGGTTTACGTTTTCATGGAGCTAGGAGTACCTTCGGCACAGCTTATTAGAGATCTCGACCGTGTCTCTGGTATGTTAATATTGCAGCCTCTTTGTACGGTTTGATACAAACTAGAAGTAATATGATCCTAAATTCTACTCAGATTTAGAGAGCAGGTCAATGGCTAGGATCGCCAAAGTAGTGAATAAAAATAGTGTAATGTCCAGAGAAGCATTCATTAATTGGACGACTTTTACTTTTTAAGGAACTTTTGAGAAGGACATCGGAACTGAAACCAACGCAGCCATGCATTCAAAGGAGAGTACTCTCTACAATGCCCTCTGGGTGGCACAAGCAATGCTTCGTACTGGGTAATTCTCCAACTTCATTTCTTTCAGGACTTTGATGAATCACACACCTAACGTCGTGTATATTAGTAAACTGTCGTCTTTGCTTCACAGCCGTCTTTGCTGTCATGTTGAGTTGAGAGGAGAAACATTGCTTTTTATGTGCAGGTCTTCTAAAAATGCTGCAAAGCGAATATATATTTTTACAAACAATGATGACCCACTTGAGAAGACAAGTCGGTCAGTAAAAGAAGACCTACGAAGGACAACGATCCAGAGAGCAAAGGTAGTGCGGGATTTTCTATATATGACCTAGATGATACTGCATGTAGTCTTTTCGGTCATTACCCAGTCCACTTAAGATGCAACTTACACGGGAATTGAAACCTACTCCAGAAACGTTACTCACATCTGAAGCTACGGGAACATTGAGGAGTCAAACTTGATAACCGCGGAATGCAGAATACCAAGTCAATGAACATCGCTTTCAGGAAGTCGTGCTGGAGGATGTTAGATCCGTTACCCTAAATTAATTCGACAGTATCTTCGTTCTATATTGCAAGGACGCGCAAGATCTAGGGATCGAGATTGAGCTTTATCCCTTCAACAGGCCAGGAGAGCAGTTCAACGTCAACATATTTTACTCGGTAAGCACACAAGCATTCCTGTACTTCAAAACATTCAGCTATTTATTGAATTAATTTGTTCATTTATTAGTGGTTGCATATACTGTACTAGCTCGGCAAGGAAGCTGGGCAGGTTTACACGCTCCTTAAGCGAGGAGTTAAGAATTGGTATTAAAGTTATTGTACACTCGGAAGCAGGACATGATCCAATTAGATGAGAATGATGCGTTGGGATACATGATATCTGCTTCGAACAGGTGATTTCCCTACAGCTCTCCGCAACAGAAACAAGCACTATGGACTACAGTTATGTGTGGTTATTGTGGTACGCATAGGTTCCCAGGCTAAGGTAAAATAATTACCTGATTAATTCAAAGTTTGGAGCAATGTCTGCGTGATCTACAAGCGAATGCCTTTTTCTCTTCCCCCATCATTCCCTTCACTTTGTAAGGCCAAGGCCAAGTAGTTCATCGTGTCCCCTTCTTCATGAATGTCACTTCCAATCTTGTTTTTTGAAGGTTCTCTGATCTTGCGGATCAAATGAGAAAGAAAATGTTCAAGAAGCGTGTGGTGCGGAAGATGCGTTTGACGATTATGAGCGGGGCGGAAATTGGGTTGCGATCGTACGCCATGATGCGACCAGCGAGAACAGGTACACAGCAGCGAAACTTTCAAAGATTTTGAATGTCAAGTTCTCGCCTGGGCCTAATGAGAGTTGTTGGCTCTCCAGGATCACACATTTGGCTTGAGTCGAAGTCGAACACACCTTTGAAGGTACGATAGTAGTCATATGAAACACACTTCTAAGGGTCATGTATTAGGATATGGAAGAGCACATTCAGTGAATGAATATGATCCTTATCTAAGGGAAGTTCTTGAAACATCTACATCTATCCTGAACAGGAATTTTTTTAAGTAGTGACCTACCAGTGGGACGTCTTATCGTCCTTTCTGCCTCGCTATTCTTGTATACATGTGGTAGTTTGTTCGAGTATGTCGTCAGGGACGCTTCCTTATGTCAAATTTCCACTTAGTAGTTGAGCATCTGCCCGTGTGCGTATCATCCACTGTTTACTCGCGAGGAGAGCATAATAAAGAGCGAATATTGGATATTGGCTCTTTTAGTATCTCCAATGGTAATCTTCGTGCGAGTCTTCTCCTCATCAAGTCTCCTCGCTGCTACTTTCTACGAATCGTAATCACTATCAGGGAGTCGTAATCATAGTTTACGGATTAAGGATGGTTAGCCTGCAGTTTTTGAGGGTTTGAAGCTCTCACTCTGATTGTAAGCTTCTATTACATTGTGGCACCTTGCAGACAGAAAGATCATACATATGCTCCGATACAGGAGCTATCATGGCTGGGCCCTTAAAGCGCTATCATGAATATTCTGGGTAATTATTTAAAATTCTAGATGAAAGTTGAATTGATTTAGAAGCTGTCTGTATGGTAATGGCGAGAGTTTTATCCGCTAAGCAGCTTGACTTGCCAGAATGATTTGCATCGCCCTAATGTAAGTTTGTTCCACAGGAGAAAAGTTCTATTTAACCCGGAAGAGATTTTTGAACTGAAAAAGATTTCAGATGTCCAGCTTCGGCTTCTTGGCTTTAAACATTCACACTGTTTGAAAGATTACCACAATTTGCGACCACCCACATTCCTTTATCCTGACGAAGAGGTGTGCATCTAACTCTATTAACACTCTTCTGCCCTTCTGCTTGTGGTGAGTTCCTCTTAGAACTCATATTCACAGTTGCTATAACTAGGCTTGTAAGGGAAGTCTGATTGCTTAGGTTCTCACCTGCAAGTTGTGATAAGACGCTGAAACACCACCTTCTCGTCAACAGGGAATAGTTGGAAGTACTTCTGCATTTATAGCGCTCCACAGGTCTATGATTAACATGGATAAGTAAGTTCTACTTCCTTATGTATTCAGGCGACGGGGGTGAGGGTTAACTTTTTATACGTGGAAGCAAACATAACAACTACGGCGTCTCTTAAATACAACTGCAGATTACAGAGGTTGTTCGTTACAATGTACTTTTAAGCATTATCGTCTTGCTGCAGGTTTGCTTTAGCGTTCTATGGGGGAACGGCCAATCCTCAGCTGGTTGCCTTAGTTGCACAGGTGTGTCTCATTGGGAGGTTTACTTCTCTCCCGGGTGGAAAGTATGACCTTATAGACTTGATAAGAAATGATGTATCTAGTTCAATCACTAAGTCCTGAGTGCAAAGTGCGAATTCACCCCTTCAACATGTCCGGAAACGGCCGAGGTTTGACTGTAAAACTGATTTAGCTTTAGTTCCATAAACATCGATGATGAGTTTCTGCGATCTTAGGATCTGGGCTTCTGATTTGCAGTGAGAAGGAACTCGAACATTAGAGTACGTTGATCAAGGGGATTATGAGATATTCTGCACTAACAATGCCATGTTTCCATGTAAGAATGATAAAGTTCAATCTGGAACTGTCACAATGTTGCTGTATGTGCTTGTACAGGAAGAAGAGAATGACGAGACCGGTGGCCAGCTTCAGCCTCCAGGCTTAAACATGATATACTTGCCATACGCAGACGACATTCGACCCGCAGAGAAGGTATATATGGAGAAGTACATAAAGTGAATCGGTTGATGTGGAGACTACAAGGGACTTCTTTTTGTGCTTTTCGGCTTGACATTTTGTACTAGATGACGCAGGTAATCCTGCAACAGTCAACGTGTTGTCAATCATGGGTTATGATGCAGACGAGAGTCTCAACTGTGCTCTTTATATAAGCACCGAGCTAAATCTCTAGGGGTCGTGTATCACAGTATCACGCAGACAATGTGAACCACCCAGCACGAGGAGCTGAAGATCAAATTGAGAAAGCTCTGTCTTTGATGAGGAAACTAGACCTTAAAGACTTCACTGTTTACCAAATACAAAATCCAGGTACATGCGGCTGAATCATCGCTGGCGAGAGTTACAGTTCTTAGTTTTCTGCTTAAGTTGAAGGAAGAAAGCAATGGAGTAAGTCTCACTATGGAGGGAACTGAGTCGCAGGATGACAGTGTTAAAAGGTCTTATGCTAGTCCTCAGACATGGAAGTGATTTGAAGCGTCTCATCTCTTTCAGCTCTGCAGAGACACTATGCTGTCTTACAAGCCCTTGCTCTAGAAGAAGATGAGCTTCCTCAGGTCAAAGATGAAACGCTACCTGATGAACAAGGCATGAAACTGTAAGTCCATAAGTGATGGTATGCATCTTACATGTGAGCCTCAAATATGGCCTCATTCTTCTTCTCCTTCAAGGTGCACTCGACTTAAAGAATCCGACCAGAATTGTTGACTATCTCTGTTTAATGTCGCCTACTGGCTTATGATTGCAGGGGATCAGTAGTATCAGCTGTGAAGGAGTTCAAAGATGCTGTTTACGGTGAGGGATATGACGAGGAGATCGCAGCGGCAGCTGCTGATAAGACCAAGGGCAGTTCTGCTGCTCAGAAACGAAAAGCATCCGCGGAAGTTGCCTCAAAGGAAGCCACCCAATATGACTGGAATGAGTTAGCGGATTCCGGCAAGGTAAAATTTGTTGAGCACCTTTCCTCTACCTCTGGTGGTCAAAATTTGCATGATTAATGTGCCGAACATACCGAACTCATGAACTCAATGTTGATGGGTGCAGATAAAGGACTTGACTGTTGTGGAGCTTAAGTTCTATCTGACAGCGAACAACCTCCCACTATCAGGAAAAAAAGATTTACTGATAAACAGAATACTGACTCACCTGGGCAAGTGAGGGCAGAAGTTTGAACCTTTTAGCACAAAAGCATCCCTTCAACGATTGGGACTTTTGATATAGCTCACAACTCACATTTTGTATATATATATATTATATGCCTTTGGATCCCCCGTTCCCTGTATGACTTATAGCTACCATTGCTCCTGTATATACCTTTGATTTCTCCGGGGTTCTAATGGTATGTAAGTGTGACTTTTATATTTCACTGTCGATTGGCCTTCCGGTTTTCGCCCTTGGGGACATTTTCTTTCAGGCCATTCTTGCATGTATGACTGGACAACAATAAAGCGACACGAGCAACTACCGACCTAAATACATAATATTTACACTTGAAAGCCATCGTCATGGCTCTTGAGCGCCTCACTAGTAAGCCAAAGCTCGACATGCGCTACAGTACCCACTTAAACCCTTACCAAAGATTCAAAACTTAAGGAATTTAACGGATTGAATGCAACATTGAGCACCAGAAGCTCTAGAACTGTCGTGTAATAACGAGGTCGAATGATGTGAGTCGCTGAAGTTAGCGTCTCACGAAGTATACTCTGACCAGATCAACAGTAGAAAAGCTCGAGTGAGACAGTTTCTCATTGGAACCTTTGGTTTCCGTAGGACGCAAAGCACGACGATGGAGGAAGGTTTAATACCACCCGAAGGAATGTTGTGAGAAAGGGGCAATTGGTGGTGGTAGACGGCAGGCAACCCGGCCCGAGGTAAGAAGAAGGTTTCTGGGTCGTGGCGTGGCGTAGAAGGAGAGACTTGGGAATGACTTGTTTACCGAGGAGATCTAAACCCTACCGTCTAAAATAAAAAGTACCGCAAGTTCTGGAAATTCGAGGAGGAGATAGCGAGATGGATTGACGACCTCGTAGGCGCAAATTGGATCCTATGTGATGGCGCCGGGGTGCGATTCGGAGAACGCTAGCAAAGATTACCTAGCTGGTATAGCGGCTGGAGTGGCTACGGTGTTAATCGGACATCCATTTGATACCATCAAGGTGAATGCAGAATGCAACTCAAAAGGTCTAGCACATTGTCGAAATCCTGATGGCATTTTACTCCTGCAGAGGTATTGGGATGATTAGGCCGTACATTGTCGATAAATTGAAGTCCAAATACATGTTTTAGTTAGGGAAAACAGGGGAAGATTTCGTAGATGGTAGATGAGGTAATGTCGATTGGAACCTGGGATTCAGCCTAAATTATTACAAATGGTGGTTATGTCCTTTCCAATTGAGCCGGAGTTCATGTGGAAGGTCAGGGCGATCTTATGGTGCATACTGAACCAAAGCCTGCTCCTCATTTATGTTTTTTAACTTCGCTTCACAGGTAAAATTACAAACTCAGAACAGGAATGCCCAAAGTTCCCAATATCGGAATGCATTACATTGTTTTACGAGGACTGTTAGTGGAGAAGGGGTCAGTACCCTCCCTACACATCCAATTTGACCGATACACCCCTTGAACTTAGAGAAAAAAAGATCTACTTGTGCACTGACTCATTGAATGTACTTCAGGTTGTATTTAGAAGAGCTTCTGCTTATTTTTCATTGACAGTCAATGAATCTCTTAGGACCTCAATACACAGCCACATCAATGTGCTCTATTCTACATACGAAAGACACAACCTCATCCCTTTGTTTTACAGATGAAAGGACTTTACAAAGGAGCAACACCTTCTTTCTTAGGAGTGTCGGTGGAGAGCTCACTTCTCTTCGGAATTTACTCGCAACTAAGGTCTGCATTCCAGGTAATCAAATCTCTATACTAAAGACAGATGGAGTCTACAGTCTTGAAACTTCCTTCAAGTGCATCATATTGTCTGGTTGTAAGGATTATATCAAATTAGCCCGAGTTTCTCAATCTTACCACTGTCGTGGCTTAAAATTTCGACTATCAATAGACCTCAGACATATGTGTTGATTATAAATGCCGGATTTGCTTGCAAATGGTAGAAGATTATGTGCAGGCCTGATGCGGGGATATCGTTGGCATGCATGATGGGGCGATTATGAAAGGCTGGAGGCGAAAATTCGCCACTTCTGCACTCTGTTCTTCCTGCTGCAGCCGTAGCCGGAGCAGTCGTCAGTACAGTACTTTGTCCCACAGAGCTTGTGAAGGCAAGTGTGGCATACAAGAACAAGAGTTTTTGATCTTCAAAACCAAATTATGCTAGTCGATGTCTGGTTTGTTGTACTGAGGAAGGAGCTTGCACTACTGCAGTGTCGTCTTCAAGCGCAAGTGAAAGGAGGTGGATCAGGCGTTCCTAGCCTCCAACTTTATGACGGGCCTGTGGATTGTGTTCTGAAGACAGTTAGGAGTGAAGGAGTAAGTCTGTTAGATGTGTATTAACTTATACATACTGACTATATTGACTTGAAGCTTTGATGGACATGTTTGTATACGCCCCTGACTATTAACACTCATTTTATCATTGAGGAGTTACTCATACACACCTGACTCACAGAGTACATCTAATTTCATGTAGGTCCAAGGTCTTTTCCGTGGATTGACAGCAACTTGTATTAGAGAATCTCTGGGTAATTCATTCTTCTTCCTCACATATGAGTATACACGGCACCACATGCTTTCAAGTTTTGGTTTAAACCCAAGCAGGATGTGTAAGGTCAGCGACCCGGTTCACTCTGAAGTTCAGTCAAATGAGTGGGGTTTAAAATCAACATACTCACATCACCTCATCGAGGCAGGGGTTGGCATTACAAGTGGAGGTCTCGCAGGAATAGCGGTACGTTGACATTAATAAAAAGTCGGTGTATCTGATATGTTGTTATCTTGCGAAAGGTTCTTTCACTAATGCAAGAGCTGGTTCATGAATATTAGTGTGTGAAATTCCTTCCAACTATTGTTGATAGACTGTTGATGTTATGTCCTACACTGTGGATGCAGTTTTGGCTTGGTGTATTGCCCGTTGATGTTGCAAAAACACGCATACAAACTGCACACGAATCAAGTGGGAGTCGAAACCCAGTAGTACATCTGAAAGCAGTAGGTTCTCTTCCTGTTTCTTTCTGTTGGTATGACATTGCTGTTTCTCTCCTCTAAACTAGAAGTCAGTTCTCGGTTATCTGAGTGCCATGTTTCAAGTAGTAGCTTCAAACGGAGATCCTCTCTGCAGTACTGGATGTTGTGGGAGCTGGGCTCAACATATCTGGCCGGAGAAAATTTGCATGTGTTGATCGGTTTTGTTCCGTCTTCATAAATCAGGGAAATTGAGAGTCAATTCTACTCTGTTTCTCATAAGCATGGTTAGATACATGGGCTTATAAGTTATAACATAAGTTATTCGTGTGCTGTTTGATTGTCTCTGCCTCCTCTAAAATTCACCACATGACGAGGCGGATGTCTTTCAGATTCACAAGGAGTTAGGAGTACGAGGACTGTACGCGGGCCTCAGCCCTACTTTAGTACGGGCATTCCCAGCGAATGCAGCATCGATCGTCACTTGGGAGATTGTTTCCAAGTATTTGGTAGGATACCAGTGAGCAACATTTGCCATGATAGCCACTTTTAGATTTATCGATTCAATTTATTTGTAACATTCAAGCTGTTGTGTATCTAGTGAGAGAACTACTCCATAAATTTCTGAGTGGATGTGGGTCGAGCAGCAAATGTAGAGAGTTTATCATTAGGTTGTGAGTTGCCCGCTACTACTCTAGAATAGATTAGGTCTGCCTTAATTCCGTTGGAGAAGGACGGGAGGGGGAAGTCCCATGTTGAAGAGAGTATCTCAATATCTACCATATTGCCCATCTATACTTGAAATTCTCTCTCGGCATGGAAGATAAGAGGATTGAATAGTGTGATAGAATCAGTTCAATTTCAGAGAATCTATGGAGTAAACAACCAGTTTGCACACTTTTCATGCATGGTAACGCAAGGCATTTCTATCAATCTCCTATCAAATTGTACCTATCTTGGTGTAAGTATTTCAAAGTGCGAGAAATATGTCCAAATTCGTCTATGATAAGCATAATCGAAAATAGCCACCGATTACGTGACGAGACATTCATCTTTAGTCGTCAAGGCCAAATTTGATCAGTGGTTTCTCTGGAAGCTCCATGCACTCAAATCTAAATCAGATATCTAACTGCCTACCATCACCAGGTTCAAGATAGATTCGGTGAAGATTTTCCCGCGTACTACAGTATGTGAGATCAGACCATTCACTTATAACCGTCCCGAAGTTGCCAACTAAGTTCGAGTACGAGCTCTTACAATTTCAACTCGCAAGCGCATGGTGAGTGTCAGTAATGCTCCTTTGTCCGAGGCCAAGCCGGCACCTGAAACAACTACAGAACTGTCCATGATTTGTTAAGATCATAATGGGTACTAAGCTTGACTTGAAACAAGAAATCGTTGGGTACGTCTTTACTCTTTACTCTAAGGAACCTCAGCTTTGCATCCGAGAGAACTACCTCCTGTGGTTCTGTAGTCACTTTGAGCATTCGTTTCACCCCTCAAGTTTAGAGACCAGCAAACCATCAGAAACTATCATCAAAGGCATTTTATGTTTGAAACGATCAGATAGTAGCGCTCCTCTATGGTCTACTATTGGATGTGGATGTGAAGTAATGCCAGGTTCCCCATGGTTGCGTCCAAGTCAGTAGCAACATACTTGGTTTCTTTGGTCAGCTCTTTCTGATGAACTATCCCCATCCAACACTCTATGGGGAGGTATCAGTAGTTCAAACTGCTTACTGCAATGAGGGTATTTGATGGAACTCAATAGCATGTCCAAAGACCATGCATGATACACGTTTTTGTGTTCAGAAGAAGGGTGAACATAATTCCCCTTTTTTATTCTTCGAAGTTCGATTTGAAAGACCTTTAATGTCATAAGTGTAAACTATCTGTTGGGTGGTTTATAGAGAAAGCTCTATGATATAAATAGAGGTTTTACTTTTATCTTATTTCGTTATTTTGGGTGGAAATAGATGAGAATACATAAACAAAAGGATGAGACTTGTGAAATATATACCCTCTAGTTGACATCCAAGTGAATAAGTTGTACTAGTTCATGTTATCCCTTGATTGAGATGATTTTGTACATGTGCAACGTTCACATATCTCATATATATATATATATATATATATATATATATATATATATATATATATATATATATATATATATATATATAGTTATGAAACTCTATGTGCTGAGTAATTAATTCCTAATAGACCGCAACTTTTTAAAAGACCATCAAATGTTAGACCATGGAGGAGCGCTACTATTCTGCTGTCGTGCGTATATACATCGCTACACAACATCATACACTATAGAAGCACAACTCACACATAAGTCATACTTAGACTCTAAAGTGCCACAATAATCAGATTGTTTACCACTCTCAACTCAACTCAACTCAGATCAATATTTGATCTGTCACTCTATTAGCTGCCAACAACTGAGCACTAATTACAGTCAAGCCACACCCACTCAAGCATAGAGAATCCAGGTGACGCTCGCCGGCCTCTGTCCACCATAGCCAAGAACTCGAAGGCTCAACATCAGAGAAGTGAGTTCTCTGGAGCTGCACTTTGAAAGTATACCCCTTGGACTCGAGCTGAAGGCACACTCAACGGTGCAAACGGTGCAAAGCAATCTGAACCCTGATGGCACACTCGACGGTGCAAATTGTGCAAAGTGATGGTGGGGCCCACCGTGAAGTACCCCAAACACAAAATCTGACAGTCGAAAAGAAGTCTTTGAGAAACTGCTCAAAGAACTCTAACTACTATCACTGCAACTCCTGTGTCCGAGCAATCTAGATGCAACACTACAAATGGCGTGACAACTATCATGCATATATACATCGCTACACAACATACATCGTTGTCAACATCATACACTATAGAAGCGGTACTCACACATAAGTCATGCATAGACTCTAAAGTGCCACAATCGCCCCCTAGCTGGCGGTTAGGTCCCTCTAACTCCCATCTACTCTAAGTATATATATGGTATACCTTATAAAAGACCAAGAGGCCGGGCGCTATGGAGCCCCATTGTTAGTCACCTGTCTGCAATCTATACCATATAAAGAATGAACTAGCTATAGGTCAAGTACATCTAGGACATAACCACTATCCCTGAGGAACCACCATGAGGGGAGGAGTCATGCATGCCATACGCCATCCTCTTGAATAGCTATCACACACTAACATAGTAGTAGCTCCACCAGAAGAGCCACATAACATACACCTCAAGCCTACATGTACAAGTGCCAAGCTTGGGTCCATAGTACCATCAATGTTTGGGAGGTGGCATGGTGCACAATTGCGCACATGATCCTTCCAAACAACACCATCACGTCCTTTTAACACAAGGACTCCAGATGGAAAAACCTCACGCACTCTCAATATAGTGTGGCCTGTCAAAATGTCAAGTGTCATCGGTGTTGTCTACTATAGATATACATAGTTGCTTGGATGAAATTGACGGATCGAGGGTCTATAACCTCCTCCTCGAATGGTAGCATAGCATAAAGTATCTCTATGTTGAGCAATTGCCAAGTTCTCAAAGGCCATTGGCATCACTCTCCAAAAGATCTCTACCCGTTGAGAACATGCACTCATCCATACATTAGGGTCATCCAAGTCCAAAACTACAATAACATCTCGACAAATGGCTGTAGGTAAATCTGGATCTCATTCATAAAGTAGAAAGTACAGAGAGAAGGATGCTAAGGAGGCTTTCCGACTAAACCGATAGCCCATGGCCAACCAAGGTAACTGGAGATCCCAATCTCCCAAGTGGCCTCTTTGCAAACCATACGTTTGCAATCCTCTCTTCATCGTTTGAACCACTCTCTCTACTAAGCCATCTGCCTCAGGGTGATCTTGGGATGTAGTACAATGATCAATCAAAGCCTTGTCACACAAGACCTGAAACTCTCCCAAGAACTCTGTACCTTGATTAGTCAAAACCTCAATTGGTGCACCAAAATGACTAAGAACTCAATCTAGGAACGAGTAAGCTGTCCCTTCACTAGACTTGTCAAGAAGTGCCACCAACTCAATCCACTTGGAGAAGTCCTCCACCATCACCAAAACAAACCAATGATGTCTTATAATCAACAATAAAGGCCCAACAAAGTCCAAACTCCAACGGTACTCCAATCCCATGATAGGTAATGGGTGTAATTGTGACGTAGGAGCATTGAATGATGCTCTAACTCGGTCACAAACCACACATCTAGCATCAAACTATTGTACCTTGGTCTGCATACCACGCCAATAATGACTCTGGTGTAAGCTATATGTATGCTTGACTTCAAAATGTCCTAGCTCCTCATGAGCATGAAAAACCAACTGTGGTCTTTGAGATGGAAGTGGTACTACTCGCACTCTACCATCCTCCCATACACGCAAAAGGTGTCTGCACTCCAATCTGAACCATCGGGCTTGCTGAAGAATATGGTCTCTCTCCTTGGCCCCAATTGTGCCACCCACAACACCAGTGCGAAGATAGTCCATCACTAAGATATTATCATGAATATCTTGCTGAACTATACCAATATCTTCACTCTCTGGATTTGTGACCTCAATAACTCCTCCTATATGGGCTGAGAGAGATACCACCAAAGCCTCAAAAAATATACATAGAAAGGCAGATGCATGCCAACCTGGCACCATCTCCTCATCTGTCTCACCATGCCAACGTGCTTTGGTATGATCCTGCTGGTTGGGACATGGGTTTTTACTCAACCCATCTGCATCATGGTTCACCACTCCAGGTTTGTGAACAACCGTGAAATCATACTCTTGTAAAATCAGAACCCATCGTGCAAGCTTCCTTAAAAGCTTATCGGACTCCATCAACCACTTTAGTGGCTGATGATTAGTGATGAGAGTGAAGGGGTTACCAAATAAGTAACATCAAAAATGTGCTACTGCCCAAATTGCTACCAAGCACTCTCCCTCATATGAACTATACTTTGCCTCCGCTGAATTGTTGGAGCAACTAGCATGGGCCACCACAAACTCCTTCCCCTCATCATCATGCTGGGTGAGCACCACTCCAAGCCCCAACATACTCCAATCAATATGAACCTGAAATGGTTGTCCTCTAATATGTCTCCTCAAAATAGGAGCAAATGTCAACCTCTCCTTGAGCTTTACAAAATCTCTCTCTTGCTCATCTCCCAAACACCACTCTTGTGTAAGCTTGGTCAGCTTTGTCAAGGCCTTGGCAATGGCACTAAATCCTCTAACATAGCGGCAATAGAAGTTTGCAAACCCAAGGAATACTTGCACTCTGCTCACATCTGTAGGTCAAGGAATACGTGCAATAGCCTCCACCTTGGTCTGCTGAACACCAAGTCCTCTAGGGTAGATAGTGTGACCCAAATACTCAACCTGCTCATAGAAGAACCTACACTCCCCAGGATGCAATTTGAGTCCATGAGATCTCAACCTCTCAAACACCTCCAACAATTTTCTCTCATGCTCCTCCATAGTAGTGCTATAGACCAAAATGTCATCAATATAGCATCAAGCAAAATCCAATCCAGCTAGGATCCTATCCATGACCCTCTAGAACTCAAAAGGAGCATTTTTTAACCCAAACGGCAAGAACCTCCACTGATATAACACATCCTTGCCGTGAGGATCAATAGCCCAAAATGCTATCTTGGACTTATCCTCCTCCCTAATCGGCAACTGATGATATCTTGCTCAAAGATCCAAAGTACTCAAGACCTTTGCATGCCCAATTGCATCAAAAATCTCTTCCAGTGTAGGCATGGCATACTGATCAACCCTGGTCTATCGGTTGATAGGACGATAATCTCCACACATCCGCCTATCTGTGTAGTTGCCATGCATATCCTTCTTGGTTGGCATCACTGTCACTGATGCATACTCTCTATGTGAAATCTCCACCAAACCAGCCTCAAAAAGGTCACTACTCCGGCTTTGAATCAATGTTCTATCCATCTCACTATATCGATAAGGACATTGGAAAACTGGTGTATTGCTAGTCAACTCAATCCGTATACCAAGTCCTTTCAGAGCACCCAAATCCTTCATACTGAAGGCAAAACAACTCGTGTGGCTCCTCAAGAACCTCCAAATCCTCTGTCTTTCCTCTCTAATAAGCTTGGGTCCAAGATCTGGCTCCCAAGTATCCTTTGTAACTGTAGTAAGAGTAGAAGACATACTGATTGGCTGCTACACTAGGCCCTTGGGAGCAATAGTGTCATGCCCCGCCCACTAGAGGTCCCAACCTCTGTGTGAAAAACTCCCTCCACTCTGGCTGCAAGCTCCACACGTCCTCTAGCTGCATCCCAAGTAGACCAAGGGTGTAATCCAAGTAGCCCATGCTCACCTAGATGGACTCCAAGTAGACCACTCTCCCTAGTAGCTACTGGATGTGTCCCAAGAATACCATGTCCACTTGCTCCATCACCCCTAACATATGCCTAAATTGTCTCGATAGGCACAGGGCTCACAAGTGTCCGAGTGGTGATGCCTATCAAGCGCATCCTACATTGCTCTGCCAAGCTAAGGCTCACAATCCATGTCAAATAGTTCAGGTCCATAGCCTGACCTAACATCTGACGCTTGGATGCCTCTAACACTACTGGAACAACGGTAATACCAATGCAAAAACCCATCACCCGCTCTCTCTCATCAGCATTGGGCTCCACCAACTATTATAACTGTGAGTCCCAAACAAGTCCAGGTCCTCCTTCTCAAAAAGCATGAGAGCCTGGGAAACTCATGAGTGTGGGAAATGCAGCTCTAAGCTGCCCAACTAGGTTCACCATTGCCATAGGTGATCTATCAGCCACTACCACTGTCTGAGACTAACGCCCAACATCCAAGATATCATCAACAAGGATGTGGTCAAGTCGCTGAATCTCATCATAAGCACGCTGTAAAACCTCTCTAGGTAAGAGGTTCGTCCACCAAAGACAAAGACGATGAGCCTATGATCCCACTCTGGCCGCATCTAACATTCAGCAGGTCCCATCCAAGAATGGACCTGATGTGTACTTGCCACCACTCTGGTGCAAGAATCACCCATCAAAGGAACATTCTCTAAAAGGTAAGCTAGAGAAACATATTGATGAACTTTGAGATGTTGTAGTATCTGTAACATCTCCCAAAACACACCCAAACAAGGATCTTGAAGAACCAAACCTCTACCAACACGTGTATGTCCCTAACATGGCTATCCAGAAATCACTAAGTGAATAGGCCCATGTCTCTCCAAATCATGTGCCCCCAGTAAGGAAATGTATGTTGGTAGGGCCTTCTGGTAACCTCTGATTGCTGACATCAGTAATAACTCTGGATATCAATAGGCCAAGTGTGCCACATGATGTAGAGAGATTTGCCTAACAGTCTCATCTCTCTCTACATACAAATACCTCTGTACTCGTATACCCGCCTGTAATACCACAGCTAGTCCGGTGCTAATCCCACAAAACAACTCCAATAGGCATATCCCTCTATTGGATACTGCCAAGCAATGAGTGTGGTATCCAGAGGTGTCAAAGTAAGTGACTCTAGAGGCTCATCCTCACACTCATCTCCTGATGGTACAAAGGCTCCACTCCAAGCCTACTACACCAACTAATCTGCATGTTGCTACAATGCTTCCTCTGAACTCCACAATGGAATATCCAAGGTGGATGGAACAATCCCACTTGTACTCCAAAGCCGAGTGATCTCCTCTAGTACTGGAGTATCCTTTGCATGGGCGTTCCACTCCAACAAGTCAATAGGCCAAGTAACTGCACCACTGAAAGCTAAAACTGATGCTACCATGGTCCCAGACTGTAGTGAGCCAAGACTGCCACTATTAAAGCGTACATGTAGGCGACATATCCGTCCCTCACCAGACTGCCAACCTGGTCCATAGGAGGTTGTCTCCTCCTAATAGTCAATGTTGAAACCCATGGGGTATAACATTGCTCCCCCAACTAGCACATCATATGACTCAACTATTGTCACAATAGCCTGAGCTCTCACCATCGCACTAGTAGGCTGAACCTGGACAACAAGCTCTCCATGTGTGATATATTGTGTTGAACCACCACCTAGAGATGTTTGGATCTGAAATGGACACCTCTCCACATCGGTCTTCCGTAACTCCATACTGACAACTACAGCCTTCCCCAACATAAGGGGCTGCACACCAGAGTCTAACAAGACTCTTTGTGGTGTATAGACCTTCCCTGAAGGTCCCATCAAACTGAAAATCCCCCTCTAGTTATCCAATAGGACAACACCAGGTGTAAACCACGCTCTCTCAAAGGCCGGTCTAGCTGGCAACTCCTCTAGTCTAGCCGCTGCTACTTGCCACAAACCACTGGTCGCTGAACGGATCCCATGCTCCTCAACCAAGTCAGCTCCACTACCAACCACCTCTGCTCTAGTAGTAGGAA
Organism: Lunularia cruciata; assembly: GCA_948567375.1. Taxonomy (NCBI): domain Eukaryota; kingdom Viridiplantae; phylum Streptophyta; class Marchantiopsida; order Lunulariales; family Lunulariaceae; genus Lunularia; species Lunularia cruciata. The sequence continues at coordinate 54,451,264 of OX419755.1, read as the reverse complement.
CAACATCATCTCTACTCTCACAAATTGTGGCAGCCAACCGGAACACTGGGGATGGGTCAACTCTCAATGAAAACATGTCACTGGCTGAAAACAAAGGATGCCACATAATCAACTGAGCCACCTCCAACATCATGCTAGACTTAGTTTGCATAGTAGCAGGTGGCTGACTAGCAGGTAATCCATCATGCACTCCATCACCACCTACCACACCTGCACTAGGACGTCTAGGAACCATGGATGTTGTCTGCAATGCCTCAAATAGCGTGAAAGATTGGGGAAGTCTGACTTGTCTCCTAACCTCTCCTCTTTGTGGGTCCAACTCCACTGATGCTCCTCTAGGCTTTGGTGCACGTATTGCACTCCTAGTCACTGTTGTAGATGCATCCACATGTGTTGCTTTGCACATGAAGTCCAAAGCATCTCTATCCCCAACATATGAGGTGGAAGCCTCAGCACCCAAATCTGATCTCCTTTGAGCAATAGCCATACTAGCCAATCTCTGCTCCAACTGCTCAATCCGAGTAGCCATAGTTGTGTCAGAAGTAAGGGCAGGTATTGCACCCCTACTAGGTGTAGATCCTCTACCACTACCTCTACCACCTCATCCTCCATGAACTGGAGCTCCTCTAGTACCTACCATAGCAACCCTACCACTCCGTAACTCGAGGTGTAGGTCAAAACACCAGTCACTAGTGTGACCAAATTTGTGGCAATGCTCACATTGCCTTTGTGCTGGCTGTGATGCACCCGAGGTATCAGGTTTATTGCCTTGAGTACATTGTCTCCGATGGTGAGGTCTACCATAAGTCCAACAAGCAACACCACCACTCACTGGCTACTATTGACCCAAAAATGAAGGTAAGGGTCTAACTCCACTAGGCCCTCCACTTGCTCCATAGGATCTGGGCTGTCCACCCTGTCCTCAAAAACCAACTAGGCGTGGTGCACTCTACTACACTCTAGAAGAAGTCACAACCATGGATGAGGTCTCCCTACCAAATCGAGATGTCACCACTCTCTCTTCCACCATGTTGAGCTCAATACGCTCAACCAAACCAAAGACTACTGCCAAAGTAGGTGAAGTAGCCTGCAATAATGTAGCATCACAAACTCTACATTGTAACTCCTTGTCTAGTATCCCATACCAAAATTGGACTGCTTGGGCCTCAATAACTCCCTGAGTGAAGTTGATCAACCGCCTCATGCAAGTGTATGCCTCGCATAGGCTCTCTCCAGCCTTCCGTTGGAACTCCTGCAAGCTCTTTAACTTGTCAGTCTGCCCTCCCTGGTAGTTCTGCCTCAAACATAGGAAGAACTCCACCATGGGGTTAAACCTTGGTACCACACCACCTCTTGTAGCGGTACCTCTACTTGTAGTAACACTGTCTCCAGCTAGTGCACATCCACTAGCTCCACCAACACTACTCGAGCTAGAACTCGTAGGTACAGCCAATCTACTCCTGGCCACCAAACTTGAAGTGATAAAGACATAGTTTGGAGACCAATACTGTCTCCATAACTCGATCTCCTCCAAATGAGCTCTCCTGAACTCATGGTAGTCGTCCATTGGTGGACCCTCTAGATGCTGAAACCACCTTTTCCATGCCATGAAGGGTGTAAACAAAGTTAGGTTCCGCATCTGCTATAGATCACACCAACTATTGAACTCCTGGATGAAGTCATCCAACTCAATGGTACCCACTCTACCAGAGTAACGCCTAGGGCCTTTGGAAGCCCCATAAATCTTGTCCATGTCCCACAACAACGGAACGGACACACCAAGTGCACTCTCAACCAAATCAACTCTTGTGTCAAACTCCAACTTAGAGTCAATCTCCTCTCTCATTGGGACCTGAGATACAGGCTGATACCAATTGCCACTCCGAGTAAACCCATTGTGTAATGCAGGGCTATCTCCTCTAGAATCCCCAAAGAAATCCGTCGTGACAAAGTAACCGCAATTGCAATCGCAAACTGCAACAACAAATCGGAACCGCAAACTGCAACCACCAGTCGCAACCGCAAGTACCCCACCAAGTGCCAACACCACCGAGTGCCAACACCAACTAAGCACCACCCTCTAATGTAACTCTAACTGAGATAACTACACTAGGGGAAAGGGCAACCTATAACCTACCATCACAACACGCACTCTCAGGGTCTGCAGGTCATCACTTCTTGCCTCATCAAAGAGAAACAAAGGTAGTCTGACTGGTCATCACTCTAGCCTTACTACCAAGAGCACACCAGAGCACCAACGTTCAAAAGTCAAGGCACCTCACACAAACGTGGTGCACAAACAAGAAGCAAAGAATGGAGGGGGTCCAATCACAAGAAATCTAAACAAAAACCCTCCATCTTATAACACAACATGGGATTGACTCTACCACCATTTGGCATTTGACATAAGAGAAGTTCGTATCTTAGTCCTAAGCTACCAGGATCACCAAGAATGAGATCAAATTGCCTCTCCTAGCCAAAGCTACATGTGTATAGATAACAATGGCACAGTCACTAGGACAACAAGTGAGGGTGGACCAGTTGGCTAGGGCACCAGTCTAGGAGTAAGAGATCTAACTGTCAAACCCTATTGCACACAATCTAGCAGGAAAGGCATATTTTTCCAACCGATCACCAAGATCTACTCTAAACTAGCTAGCTTCATGCCAACAAGCTAGCTTGCTGGCCCTTCTAGGCCTTTGCAGCCTCTCATAACCCACAACATTATGCCTCGAAGCCTCTAAACGCCGGAATTCAGCCAAATGAGGCCTTTCTTCTTGCCACTTTGAACCTCCTCCAAAATTGGCAAACATTCTCCAAACTTGCAAAAGTCCTCCAAACTAGCAAAAGTCCTCCAAATCTGGCCAAAATGTAACATAAAATCCAGCCAAGATCTGACGAAAAATTTGATGTAAACCCTAAAGTTGGCTATACACCATATCCCCCGTTAGCTTTCCACTTGAGACAAATTGACAACACGAGTTTCTCAAAATCACAAATTCATGAGAATAGCTTCCCAACTCCACCTTCAATTTGACTTTCTGAGCCCAACTCGTAGCAAATTGGTCCTACCTTCACCTCTTGAGCTCAAAATCATAACCATTGCTCAAAATTTGCTCCTTTTAGGCTCAAAAATTGGCCAATGCTTCCGCACATTGTATGCCTTACTGCCAAAACTGCATCAATTGAATGAGCTTCTGCACACTAGGGAAAAACTAAACTTGAATCGAGCTACCACGATCCACCGAGCTTGGAGATACCACCAACATTCAAAGTTCCTGCACTCAATTTTCCCCTGACTTCACTTCTCTGATGTAATCAAATTGTTTACCATTCTCAACTCAACTCAACTCAAATCAGTACTTGATCTATCACTCTATAAACTGCCAACAATTAGGCATTGATTACAGTCAAACCACATCCACTCAAGCATAGAGAATCCAGGTGACGCTCGCCGGCCTCTGTCCACCATAGCCAAGAACTCGAAGGCTCAAAATCAGAGAAGTGAGTTCTCTAGAGCTGCACTTCGAAAGTATACCCCCTGGATTTGAGCTAGGTCTAAACCCTAATGGTCCCACTGACGGCACACTCGATGATGCAAAGTGACGGTGGGTCCCACCGTGAAATCAATACCCCAAATACAAAATCTGACTGTCGGAAAGAACTATCTGAGAAACTGTTGAAATAACTCTAACTATTATCAATACAACTCCAATGTCTGAGCAATCTAGATGCGACACTACAAATGGCATGACATTTCTCACTTCAAACATGAAGAGCTACGATTCATTCAAATTTCCATTTTGACAACCGTCGGATAGGACTTACCACTCAATGATCAATTATATGATCACCACAGTAAGGAATACCAATTCGGCGATTTTCCTTCTTTAGTTCCAATGTAAAATGCAATAGTAGGTGATGATTCTTTACCGGCCAAATGTTTCATTCAAATTCGAGGGTTAAATGACATTTCATTGGGCGAAGGGTAAAGCATTGTCCATACTTATTTCCATAAAATAAGCAGCATGAAGACCTCCATGTTTCGTGCTAAGCTTTATATGATATAAGCTAGAGCATCTAAGTACAAAAAGGAAGAGACAAAAGAAAATAGCGCAAACGCTATTACACAAAAAAAATTCAATGGACGTCATTTTCATAGATTATTTGAAAGAAATTAAACATACTAGGGAGCAACTAGCATATTTCTAGGGCAGTGAACGTACCCGAAAATCTTAAATATTCTTTTATTCAATTACGCAATATGATTTTAGGCAATTTCTGAGAATGTTGGGAATTATGCACAATGGTACACATGTTTTGTTCTCTTAGCTGGAGTTTGCACTGGCGAATTACTTATTATACTGTTGTTTTGATTGATCTAGAGATCTGAAGGAATAGAGCATGTTACCGCCCCGCTTGTCCATTACGACGCTTCAGATGCTGCGGTTCAGTAATTAGCCGGATGTTTTCGATATGAGAGTAGCTCTTTCGCATCCAACATTTAAATCATACGTAAACTGTCGTAAACATCTGCAATTAGTATCGAAGATAAAGACTATGAATCATAATATCCCTGAAATTTATCGATTTCTCTATCAGAAGTAAAAATTCAGTTGGATATACGCATGTATGCACTCTTGCAGTAATTTCCAGTTAAAATGCTTCCTGGTAACAACTATAATTGTTCCTCTATTGCTGCATAGTTCTTCATGGAGAAACGACGTACGATTGTGTTCTTCTCTCCGAGAGCCGCCTCGAACTGTGATAACCAGAGATTTCAGGTCTCTTGGAAGGAGAAACAGTCCGGCAACTGCGTTCATCCGAAGGTGGACGGAGCCCCGTCCATGGCAGCCGGGCGTCTGTCAGCTTGGTTCGTCATTTGAGCAGCAGCACCCGCTAGGGTTCACCAGGCAGGCTCGGAAAGGGAGGACGAGAAACCCTAGCGTTCCTTCAAGTTCCTCTCGTGTTCGAAGAAAGTTCTTTTCCATTTGAGCGAGTTTGCTCGTTGCGGTCGACTGGAGCTACAGACCGAATTGGAACACCGAGAGGGATGGGCGCTTACAAGTATATCGAGGAGCTATGGCGCAAGAAGCAGTCTGATGTGTTGAGGTTTTTGCTGCGTGTGCGATGCTGGGAGTTTCGTCAGCTTCCCGGCATTGTCCGCATTACCCGTCCCTCCCGCCCTGATAAGGCCCGCCGTCTTGGGTACAAGGCCAAGCAGGTATGCGAACTGCTCCTTCACTTTGTGTTTGCGTAAGGACTTGGCAGGAAATTGTATTTTGGACTACAATCTTGAGTCCATCAAGTTTTTTAAGGGAAGAAACTTGTGGAGCAGTCGAGAAGCGCTTAGCTTTGGGTTGTCGCAGACTCTGTTAAATAACGAGGAAAGATATCAGACTTAAAGAACGATTTAACACCACGAGGTCTTCGCCGAATTTAATGAATAGTACATATTGGATTACAGGGTTACGTTGTATACAGAATCCGCGTCCGCAGAGGAGGCAGGAAGAGACCCGTTTCTAAGGGTATCGTATACGGTAAGCCTAAGAACCAGGGTATTACCCAGCTGAAGTTCCAGCGTAATCTGCGCTCCGTAGCCGAGGAGCGTGCCGGACGCAAGCTCGGAGGATTGAGGGTGTTGAACAGTTACTGGATCAACCAGGTATGTATTCACTTGTACGATTATGGTTCTCCTCCTAGAGCTTAATATGGATCTAAGTCAAATCGCAGCTCCCTGATCAGTTCAGTAAGCTCTTATCAGTATCTCAATTGTTCATATAGTCTCTGATTTTGATGTTTCTCTAGGATTCGACCTACAAATATTTCGAGGTTATTATGGTTGATGTTGCGCACAATGCTATCCGCAACGATCCGAGGATCAACTGGCTCGTGAAACCGGTTCACAAGCATCGGGAGCTGCGTGGATTGACCTCCACTGGAAAGAAGCACCGCGGTCTTCGCGGTAGAGGACACCTGTACAACAAGTCACGTCCCTCAGTGCACGCAACATGGAAGAGGCACAACACCTTGTCCCTTCGACGATACCGTTGATTGCTTTTCGATTTTGTTAGTGTTAGCGGGCTGTACACCGTCCAGACTTGGACACATTACACACATAAACCATGGTTCCAAATCTTGGTTTGAGGCAATTCATATATGTTGGGTTTGATGCGATTCATCTTTGTTGGTCCCCATGTAATTTTCAACTTATACACTCACGCATATGAATTTAACCTTGTTTGTATCCATCTTCACGGCATTTACGCCGTAGAATCTACATGTCTCGCGAGTGTGGATCGTCACAATCTGCAGTAGTAGTAATTCTCCTCTAGTGCTTCGAGTAGGATAGATCTACTACACTTGTAACGCTCCTTCTCGAGGTCACTATGTCCTGAAACTGGGACTTCGACAGGTTGCAATCCGCGGCAGACTATGCATTTACTTTTCATTGGTGTTCAAAATAATTTTCAGAGCTTTCTGGAGAAGGTCCAACATTTCCGCTCAAAGTATACCATCTCTAAGCTGTACATTTGATGTTTTGTCGTAAGCTTCGTAATATATAAGTAGCTGTAGAGTGCTGTCCGCGAGCTAGGTGGGTCGATGTCATGAAGAAATGCTGAGTATCGTTCAGCTGGCTGTACCTATCCACGGACTGGAAGTTGGTTTTCTGATTTCTACCTTGATTTGCATGGGCCCTGTCTACTATATCAGATGAAAAACCAGTGAAATTATGTCGATTGCAAAACTCCTTGCATGAAAAGAGACTACGTAGAAAGTAGGCATTGCACTTGTCGACTCGCACGCAGGGAAAGCACTAAGTCACAGTCACATCTCCGGTGACCTAGATAATTCAGCTCCCGTCTCCCTTGGCCGGAGTGAACACTTCCTGGACGCCTATCGACGTAGAAGCGAACACGAAAACGAGTGCAGGAATGTACTCTTCCCTCAGCGATCAACGGAGCTTAATCCTCTGACAGCAGCAAGTCCTCACTGTTCGGGCATGAAAGTATATACCTACCAAAAGCTACTTCAGTACAAATCCCAGAACGTGATATACAGCATCCCTCTATCTAGGAGCGCAACAGATCTGTGAGTAATGTCGGTCTGGCATCTACAGGTTACAACTCTACCATATGGCCGACATAAAGATATGCAATTCATTGAGACTAGTCCAATTTTCCATGTAAAACACTAGATGGCATACGTGACTGTAGCCTCAGTAACCATACAATTCTGACAGACATTTTACAGATATACTACACGACCAACTCCAAATTCTAGAATCGGGAACACTTGAGAACTCAACAGATTGGCTATCCAGGCATTGAACTGTTATCTATCGACTTGGGCTGAGGTAAACGATCGAGGATAGCGACAAAAGAAATGGGGCCTGCGTCGCCGGAAGGGAACTATTGACTACCCGAGGACCACTGACCCTCAGCTCAATCCGGGACGCAGCCGGTAGTCGAACCCGGTTCTGTTACGCGGCAGGGGACTACAGTGTACCCTTGGACCACAGACGCGTAATTTCAGCTAGACGCCGCCCGGGGCCCAAATCCCCGACAACAACAAGGTTAAGAGCCTTCCGCTGTACCAACTGAGCAAGGGCAGGTATCTGAGTTAACGTTTTGGAATTTAACACAATTCACAATATCCCCCGATCAAAAACGACAGCTAAGAATCTCGCATTTGGAAATTAAGACACATCTCCAGGATGAGTCGTTCTTATTGATAGTTTCCGTTCCGTTCGTGATCGTCAAATACACCCAAGTCCGTCATCACGTCAGCTACAATTTCTGCAAAGAAGGGCGGAATTCTATGGTAAACTCAACTGAGGATCTGGCTCATCATGCTTGACCGGCCCTTCTTCTTGAAGTGTTCTTTTCCCAGTTTCACCTCCATAAAGCGGTCGAATGCAGACAAATCTGTCTATATGGTAGGTTTTATAACGTTTCAAAACCTGTGTAATTTAATACCTCTCCAATATAATCACATTTTTATCTAATTAGCATGTGCGTCCAGGACTCGGATCTTTTTATACAAATCTGTGATCCACATATTTGAAATGGATAACATATGAGTGAAATGTTTTCTTTTCGTAACTGATGATTGGTGATTGATTGAATGGTTTAATGGCAAAGTCAAATCTATATTCTACGTTCTATGTATTTGAGCAAAACTCTACATAAAGTTTCTCATTCTACTTTTAAAGCTCACCCTGCCAGTAATACTCTACACTATAAAGAAGAACTGATATATTTTAATTTATATAAGTTTCTGTTAATTTCCCGTCCAGAATTCCAACTGTAAATAATGTAATTTATGTTTCTGATTAAAAAAAGTTCAAAGTTTTTGATTCCCCACTAATACCAACGTTTGTGCATTTGCTTACTGACAATGAAAGGTGAGATAGTATGAGAATCTACTCTCGGAATAAAAATTACCAAATAAAAGAACAAAACATATATAATCTTATTCTAATTAAATATAATGTTTTCTTATATTATATAATTAAGCAATTACTAAACATTCTCAAAGTAAACTTCCAAATACCAGAGATATCAGCTTTGCTAGAACGATCCCTCTTGATGAACAAAGTACGTTAGAATCTTCATCCATGTGTAACCTCCCTTATCGAAAAGTAAATTTTGGACTGAATGAATTCATTAACTACTACGGGAAATAAAAACAGAATTGCACATAATCTTTATAAGAAATTGCACATACAGACCCAGAGAACACTCTTTTAATAGAATGGAGCAAAGAGAATACTTAGTGCCTGAGTACGAAGCTTACGATGAGCAAGAGACTACAAGGGATAAAAGCAACTCCATAGAAACTCGCCAAATGCTTTTCAATCAATAAATCAAACACTTCTCTTATATCCGGCTTCTGTTAAATCATCAATCTTATGTTTGTATTTAAAACAATAAATAGAACTATTGTCTTTACCAACACTCCAAATGGAAGTTATTACATTTTAAGGTCCTTTTGATTTGTCTGTAGACAATAGATAATTTAAATATTTTATTTATTCATTTACTTATTTATTGACATAAGTATGTAAGAATGAAAAATAATTTCACATAAGAATGTAAAAATATAGTTTTTAAACTAAGAATTATGCTTTTCGTATCAGAATTACAATATCACCTCAAGAAAGAATGGTGATATAGAAGTGCTAAAATTCTTAAGTACTTTGTAATAAAGAATTCTCAGCACTTGTACTAACCAATAATAAATAATTGCATATCAACAAATATACAAGAACATTACAAGTATCCAAAAATATTTCCATAAATGAAGTATTTTTCATTTCACCCTACATGGTTTAATTTAAGATTAAGAAATATATTAAAAAGAAAAGGAATATATGTGACAAAAATACTATTAGTGAATTTATTTAAACTATAAATATATTATTTTCTCCTTTCTCTTTATCCATTACAAGTGGAACGTAAAGAAACACTATTTGAGAAATATATTTGGATTATCAAAACATTCATGTCTCATTTTGCTTTATCCAATTCACATTGTGCACATAGAAACAAGATATAAATTAAAGTAAATCAAGACACTTCAGAAAAAATAATAAGTTAATCTATTTAGAACTCCAATATTTTTATCATCACCGCGTTAGACTTAAAAGATATAATTGCTAATTGGAAAGTGCTAATGGCCTTATTTATTATTGGTTTAAATCCAAGGTCAAGTGAGGAGGCTAACTAATATTTTTTCCAGAAATAAAATTTATAAATAGTTTTTTTCAAGGTTATTCTAATTGTTATTTGTCAATATTCTATAAATTTTTAACTTCAATATACACCTTGGTAAAAATAAAACCAAATTTATCAAAAATATCATCTTTATTCTATTTCCATAGTTAATTTATCTGATAAATTTAAAATTTTTCATTTGCAATCAGTTTTTAGATTTATATTTACCAGTATATCTCCAAGTCCATCAAATTTTCTATTAACTTTGAGCAAAGTATATTGATATAAGGACCGTATAGTTCAAAAAGCTATTATCATATGATTATTGAATTTCTTGAATTACTTTTTTTTTTGCATCATTATTTATAAATAAATATCAAGATTTGAAGAGCATCCATAGCTAAACGGTATCTCTTGGTCAACTAACTTAGTTTAACTAAGTATGTGTATAAATATTTTTATGATATGCATCAATGTAGGATAAGTTGAATAAAAAGGTTCAAAATAAATCACATACATTAAAATGAATTAAACATGGGTTAATCCATCAAATTCAAATTGTTCCAACAACAAATTATTATCTTGAATATATTTTGGATTCTTAAGTGTGAGAATCGCATCACCAAAGCCATCCACATGCTTGGTTAATTCCTCAAGATCTGCTCAAACCTCTTCTCAATGAAATTTCCCTCATACTTATAATACTATTTGTGTAACTTCAACAATATTTACCATAAGTATTGTTGAAGTTACACAAATAAGTCAGGATGCTTGAAATAATAATATTGGACGTGCCAGAAATTTTCACATAATCTATTTGATCCATTAACTATCAATAATAAGGAATACTTTCAAATTTTAGATATATGTCACATTTCCTAGATATATACACGTTTCCTAGACTTTGGTAGTAGTTTAAGGAGAGTGTGGAAACGAGATAGGAGAGGGAGAGATGTGAGAGGAAAGATATATGTTTTTTGAGTGCTATCTAGTATATAGCACTTGAGTGAATAGTAGATTCTATTCATTTTTCAATTTTGGTTCCATTAGTATCTAGATTGAAGATTATGGAGAATTGAGTAGAAAGTTATGGGTATTTTTAGGGTTTTTAGGGTTTATAGTGATTAATACACATTGAGAGTGGTGGATTGCAAATTCTCGTTTTCAATCTCTTTGTTTTCATGATTAAGTTCCATTGGAATTTAGTTTGAAAATTTTGGAGATGGAAATTAAAAGTTATGAGAATTTATAGTTCTTAGGGTTTGGAGAGATTGTATTTTCTTACGTGAGTTGGGATGTGAGAGGTTGTGGTTTTGCAGGTATGGGGAGATATGGAGAGAGACATCATGTGTTACTATCATTATTCTTGTGCTTGCCATGGCTACACCTCCCCATGTAGGGCTGCCTAGAGCGGCTAGAGATACACCATGCCCGGTGTGTAATCGACGCTTTACCTTGCAAGGGGTAAAGACGCATGTGGGAAGGATGCACAAGGACTATGATTGAACCACTTAGGATGTCCACATGAGGTGAGCAACCACATTGATAGCAATGACACTTGGGATTATGCACGCTTCTTCTATCCCTTTGTTAACCGTTCAAAGGATACACATTGAGTCATGGGAGTGGCTAGCTTCTCAAGCAGGTTGCATTTTGGGGTTATTTGAGACTAGTTTTCCATATCCACATCTATTCTAAAGGCTACTCCGCACACTCATGATGAGGCTAGATAGGCTTTTTGCTTACAACTTGATCACGATTGCATACCACGTTTGGCATGTGATCCATTGGATGAGTTTAGCATGGTTCCTATTCCACTCACTCCCTTGATGGTGTCTTTGTTATGCTAGAGGAAGACATGCAGGGCATAGAGGGGTGGCTGTTAGATTTCACCGATTCTGAGTGGGGGATTGGGTGGCCCTTTAGGAGGAGTCTATTAGGGCTACATGTTTTAGGAGATTGGTTTTTTCCCTAAGATACCATAGAGTCTATTATGATGGTGTAGGACATTAGGTCAAGCAAGAGAGTTTAGTAGAGCAATATGAGCATTAAACCCTTTGTTTATGGCTAGTCCTACTAATGAGACTTTGTTTTTCCTACACTCACTACATCTCATGCCTGTAGGGGGACTACTATTAGAGGTCTTAGATTATAAGCCTGAGCAACCTTTATGTCTTGATAGGTCACTTTTTGTAGAAGCATTGTGCATTGCTCCTTGCTTTTCCTCATGAGGCTTGTCAAGGATGGTATCTGAGCACCTTAGAGATTGCTTTTAGACAAATGATACTTCTAGTGGTTTTACAAAGTTGTTTTAGGTGGTTGTAATAATAGCAAGAGGAGACATTCCTATATTTGTGAGTCAAGTGTTAGGTGCTACTCGAAGTCTTGTGATGGAGAAGGACACGAAGTGCATTAGACCAATTGCTATTGCAAAGATCTTTTTGTGTTTGGTCAACCGTACCATTGTCCTTCAACATCATTCTCACTTTTGATAGCACTTGAGTCCACATGAGTTTGGAGTAGCCACACTTGGAGGATGTGAGGTCATATCTCTAGGCATTAGGGCACTCCTAGGTATCTATCCAAAGTGGGTCATCCTACATGTGGATGTTGAGAATGCTTTTAATAGCATCTCACAAGCATCCATCTTTAGAGAACTTATAGAGGCTGGTGGATCCTTGGCAAGTCTTATTCTTTTTGTGTGGTCTTTTTATGGCTCTCATGCTTCCCTTTACTACCAACATGGTTGTTCACAAGAAAGAGTCACCATCTTGAAGTCAATTGTTGGTATACATCAGGGAGATCCTTTAGGAGGATCCCTATTCGCCATGACTCACTTTAGAGCTCTCTTATCTACTACTTTGGCCATGCTAGGTTGTGTATTTCCCTCCTTGGTAGTTGATAAATACATCATGGGCCTTGTAGATCAGATTAGGTAGGCCTTTGACCACTTGACTACCGAGCTACATCTAGTAGGCTTGAGAGTCAAGGTGTCAAAGTGCAAGGCATGGTCCCCTTTAGGTATCCTTCCTTGGGCTTCTAGAGGGGGTGTATCATATCTATAGATGGACTACATGTGCTTGATGTGCTAGTAGGATCTGAGGATTTTATCAAATGCTTCTTAGATGTTGCCCTTGTAGAGGATGTTCTCCATGTGGATGACCTTCCATTACTAGGAGATCCGTAGGTAGTATTTGGTATACTCTCCTCTAGTATTGCTCGTCAACCAACTTACCTCATCCGTATAGTCCTCTCCTCCTTGTCCTTCTTGTCACATCTTAGAGCCTTTGATAGGAGGATTATGGGAGTCTTTGGTGATATTATTGAATTAAAGACATTTGAGTGTGTGATAGGGGATTTGGCATGTAGATAGATGGCTTTGCAAATCTCGTGTGGAGGAGCTAGCTTGCTATATATGGAAGAGAGGCACCTATAACATATTTGGTTAGTTGGGCTCTCTCGGCACCCCTACTTTCCTCTCGTTTTGTGGTTGTTGATAGGCCAATTTTGGAGACCTATGTGATAGAAGTGGAAGAGGGATCCTTTTCTCTCCGGATGATATTGTGGCAAATTAGAGATAGTCTATCCTCACAGGCACTCAAGGACTTTCCATCTTTTGCTTTCACTATCATTAGATTGGACTAGAGGTTTATTGTCTTCCTTGATAGAGTGATAGTGTGAGCATATGCTACATTCTCTCTTAGTTGACGTGTACATTCCTGAGGCTACTAGAGCACGTCTTCCCTCTTGGATCCTAGTTCGATCATGCATTAGGGCATTCTGACTTGCACCAACTACTTTCTTTGCAATGATGAGGTTTTGCCTAGGTTTTGTCCATCCATCTGCATCTTCATTACTCACTTTTAAGTGTGGTTCTACACTAGATGCAATAGTGGTCCATGACACGGTGTGCTTTTGGAGGACAGGGGATAGCTACCCATGATTCTATTAGTGATATAATGTTTGCTATGGCACCAGAGAGTGGATATTTACTTAGCTTGGAAGGAGCGTTTGTATGTTTAGCATATGACACATGTCCGTGCATACTTATACTTGGTCCAAGATGATCAAGTGATAGTAATGGATGTCATGGTTACGGACCCTACAGGGGATAGAATTTCGGAGTGAGTGATTACACATCCTCCTAGATGGGTGGCGACTGTAGTAGTAGGTCGTAAGGTCTCCAAGTATAGGGGTATGCAGCAAGGTCACCTCTTTGTTCCTTTAGCCTTGGAGTTATATGGAGCGATGGATATGGCGGCGTTCTACACATTTCTTAGGGAGTGCACTAGAGCTTATCATGTTAGGTGGCAGAGGGTACCACTCTCACTCTCTTACTCTGTAGCATATTTTGGATAGCTTGTGTCCATTGCTCTACATAGGGCAATGGCGGGTGCAATCCATAGGAGAACAATTACACTAGGTGGTGTTTCTTTGTATATTCCAATTGTTTGTAGACCATGCAACTTACATTGCTTGGAAATCTTATATGTTGTAGTGCAGATTTCTAATATAGATTCTATTGGGGCTTAGCCCCATTTTACCTCCTTTTTTTGTCTCTCCCTTGTAAGGTTTGATGAGTCTTCCCCTCATTCGTGTTCTCTACGTGGATGCCTTTCCCCGATATGTATAAAGAACTATACACCTAATTTATGTGGGAGTTTTAAATAGGAATCTATTAAATGGCTTGAATGTCAGTTTCCTCCGTCGGTGCGATTAGTGCAAAAATAATATTTGTAAAACTAGGTACCGTCTGTATGTCGATGGTAACGGAATTCAAATGAATTCTACCATCATGAGTTTGCTTTGAAACAGTTAAATTTTGCATAAATTCCTCACCTAAGTGATGCAACCGAAAGCTGGAAAGCCTTTCTGATGCTGACTTCTAACGTTTAGACAGGTTGGTGTATACATCGGGAACTCTGTAGCGCGATGGGGCCGTCGGATGCTGTGGCCCCGGGGCACATCTCACCGTTTAACCCTAGTCACAAACCCTAATTCACAACCAGGTCATTTTCCTTTTCATGCTTTCAGCTCGACCGATCCCCCCTTTCTCTGTGTCGATCTTTTCTCGTCGTTCTCGCAGCTGCAATCAGGAAATCCTGCAGTCTCTGAAATCGGGAAACCATGGCGGACGCCAAGGCTTGTACCGTGCGGACGAGGAAATTTATGACGAACCGGCTTCTGGCCCGCAAGCAATTTGTAAGCAATTTTTCGAAGAACCTTCCTGTATCTTGTCCTCATCTTGGTCCTCGATTCTTCATGTCTTCGGCGTTCTCAGTGGACTGTTTTGAACTGACATGAGACGTTATTTGTGATTATGGGTGCTTTTCGTCTACGCTGTGAAACCTAACAGCTGACTAGAAGTCGCCCCAATTTTGCCTGTGTTTAGGTCATCGATGTTCTGCACCCAGGCAGGCCAAATGTGTCTAAGGTATGTGTTTCATTCTGTGAGTGCGGTTGAATTTCAGATCTGTTTCTCAATGACGAGACTTAAGTTCAGCATCCCAAAATCTGCTGGCAAGCGTCATGTTCTCACTCAGGTTTTTGTGTATTTTATTAGGCTGAGCTGAAGGAAAAGCTCGCTAAGGTCTACGATGTGCGCGATGCTCAGACCATCTTTGTGTTTGGATTCCGCACACAATTCGGAGGTGGCAAGTCTACTGGATTTGGTCTCATCTACGATAGCCTTGACTCCGCCAAGAAGTACGAGCCCAAGTACAGACTTATCAGGGTAAGGATAAGCGGTGGTAACTCTGTCGTGCGTTTTCATCACTTGAATGTGCATGGTAACATTGAGTATTATCGAATGGATGTGCTAATTGCGCTTTGAATTCGTTCAGAACGGACTCGCTACCAAGGTAGAGAAATCTAGGAAGCAAGTGAAGGAAAGGAAGAACAGAGCCAAGAAGTTGCGTGGTACCAAGAAGGTACGTTCATCTAAGACGCAAGTCATTTTGGATTACGCAGGTGCAGCTAGTTTTTCTACAGGTTTCAAGGATTAGGGTTTTATCGCTAATCGTGAAACGTGGTTTGCAGACCAAAGCAGCAGGTGAGGCAAAGAAGAAGAAGTAGACGTACCTACCACTACTTCCTTGAGAAATTATACTGGATAGTAGCAGTAAGGGCATCCTCTCAGGGCGTCTCACTTGTCAATACTCAAATACAATGCCTCAATATTTGAAGACCGCGAGTAGAGGCTGCTGCCCAGTCATCGAGATTAAGGGGCTGGAATTTGGAGCTGGCCGTTTTGGAATGATATGCTGAGCTGTTCAGGAAACTAAATTTTGAATCATTAAGAATTATTCGTTTCGTCGAACTGTGTTTTTTACGCGGAGACTGGTTTCATATGGACGATGCATCTGGTTCCTGTACTCGCAGTGTGACGATCTGTTAATTTCTCGAATATCTGGCTCTGCCTAATATTGACCAAAATCACATCCGAATCTTGCTGCTCCTCAATTATGTTCTTCGAATCGGTGTCATGCGTTTGCCCCTAGGTGTGATCGAGAGGAATGCGTGGTTAATGATGCGATCGATGACCCATGGATATCGTGAACGGGTGCATCACAAACGTGTCAATATGAAATGGTTTGTTCTGTTTGGTCTCTCAATGTGTCACTTAGAGTCTCCTACCCTAGACGATACCCGTCTCGATCCTTCTGCTGAGAGGAAATTCCTCCCTATGCCAGGGTACCATTTCAGGGAGATTAGTTAATTCTTTTATTTGTGCTACTGAGTGCTTACGATATCTTTCTTTGAAACAGTGATTGCCCGGTGACAGTGCTGTGGATTCCTCTGGAACTCTTCTGGTCTCTTTGACGCGATATGGCATGTGTAAGCGTCTACATGGTTATCTGTCACGTGTGGAAGCTGGCCCTTGAGAGTTACGAAATACTCCGCCTCATCCTGAGGATACGAAGGCGTCAAACCACATCTTTTTGGTCAGGTGGTTGAGCATTGAGTATATGTATTAACATGCGCCATTGGTTTACATATGCTATATTTTGCGTATGCCTCAAGTTTACCTGCTCGAATAGCTCTAAACCGAATCATGTATAAGTGGATATTGTTACAGTGAAGCTATACTAATAGACAGTTTCAATTAATTCTGATGTCTCACTAGTATTCGCCGAATATGATAACATCTTGTGAGTAGTCACACGACGGCCTCCACGACATCTCGTGATAATATCTGTCAAAGTATACGTTGAGGGGAGTATTCGGCAAACTTGGTGTGGGTAGCGTGCGGGGCTTCTGGCTTTCAATTTGTCCCCTGTATGTGTACATTTGCGTCAAATAGTATTCATTTTTCATGTTAGTCATCCAAAATTGGGTCCGTCAACTTCCGAATCCACCAGCTGACATCTCAAGTGCGTACGAGGAGTGTCGCAGCCAGATATCTGTGGCTGTACGCATCCTACATTGTGTAATGGAATTTCATCACTTATACCTACAGTGGAGAGGGAAGTAAGAATAGGAAGCATATATGATAATCCTGGTAACGCAACCGAGTGCTGTAGTGCAGGTGTAATAGAATGTCATCACTTCAAACCTTTAACGTGGAAAAGGAAGTAGGAATGTAATATATGACGATCCGGGTAATGCAATCAAGGAATTTAGTAAGTCAGAAAAGTGTCACAGGTCTACTCGGGCAGATAGATCCTTTCAACCACGACAGGCTGTTCGGAAGAGACAATGTTCGTGATGGTCCAAGTGTCGAAACTCCAGATTGGACTCCAGTAGTGAAGCACGTCTATGTACAGTTTGTGCGAGATGATGCCTGTTGATAATCGCACTATCAACTCGCACTCTAGTAGTACGGACGTTAGAGTATGTCCCTACCGATACCAGAGAAAATGTTTAATTCGCCTATGAAGGAGCGTTTGTGCAATGGAACATCATTAACAGTAAGGATAAGATGACATTGGAGCAGCCAATACTAGTATACTTTGAAAGTAAAACTTGGAACTTAGGAGGATTGAAACTGAAAGCCTCTGCCACTACAATGTCTTATTTCCTTTATCTTAAGACTGCCAATGATAATCGATAGAAAGAGTGTTTAGAATGGTGAGGATCGTATGTATGGTAGTAAGAGTTATAAACGATTCATAAGTTCTACAACGAATATTTCACCAGAATCTAAAGTACTTTAAAATCTTACTTATTTATAATTTAGCTTTTAAAGATCCAATATCCAGAGAGAACATTCAATCATGAACTTACTAGATCATACGCTAAATATAATATTATTTAAATTGCTTAAAAATTTTATTGTCAGTACATTAAAAGAATCATATAATGAAATAAAAGAAATTACATTCAAATGTTCCCGTAGAGAACAATTACCTTCTATTCAATGATAAAGTTTCTTACCTGAATGGTGGGACCTGTAAAACTTGCTACCATAGCAAATGACGAAATACAAGTTGAATAAATGGACAAAGTCATTCCAAGGAAACATGCGAGTTCGTGCTCTCCAATCTGTTCCGACTGGGAGATAGGACGAGCGAATTAACCTGAGACAACAGTGTTGTTTGTACACCATCAATCTTGCTCCTCGCAGTGGGGTAGATTTCTCATCCCGGTACTATTGGGGGTTAGCACAATTTTACCCCTTATGTCTCATCCTTGTACCGCTTGATGGGGTCCTTCCCATCCTTCTTTGTATTCTACGCGATCACGATCGCCTTTTTCTTCTTATAGAACTAATTTGTGTCATCTCCTCTACTCAAATGCGCGAGAGCTTATCATGTTAGGCGACAGGGTACCACTCTCACTCTCATGTTTTGTAGCATATTTTAGACAGCGTGTGTACATTGCTCTACAGAGTGCAGTGGCTGGTGCAATCCATAGGAGAGCAATCACATTAGGTGATGTTTTTCGGATGTTCCAGTTGTGTGTAGACCGTACGACTTGCATAGCTCGGATATCTTAGGCGCGGAGGGTAGATTTCTCATACATACACTATTGGGGCTTAGCCCCATGTTACCTTTTTGTCTCTCCCTTGTACGGCTTGATGGGGTCTTCCCATCCTTCATTTTTCCTACGCGGTCGCCTTTTTCTCTACTCAATAGTCTCTTCACATTTGATGTAACAACCAACCCTCTTTGTTGACAAGGGATAGTCATGTCTCTTGTCAATCAAACTTCTCCCTCCGTCGATGGAGACTTGGATAGCGTCATCAGTCAATCTCCTCTCCTCGATGGTCTTGTCTCTCAACAATGGATACATTAGGAGGTTTCAGAAATAGTTTTATGAAGTTCTGTATATTTTTATATAGATTATTACAAAGCGTTGACTAAATTGGTATGGGGTGCGGGCAGGAGGAAGAAAGAGTCACACTACGGAGTTCTGGCCAAGTTCCTTATTATTAGCAAACTCCATAAGAGGTGGTTTGTAAAAAATAAGAGATATGGAGTTTTCTGTTGTCACACCGTAATGCATTAATTACATAGTAGGGTTAATAAAGTGTCTGGTTTAGGGTGAATATAGTCTACGCCGGTTGCCGCTCGGGTGTAATGTGTTAATTTAGAATTAAATGAGATTTTGCTCATCGCTGCTTGTAGCCACGTGATGGTGCTTGTAGCCATTGCTAGCCACTCGATAATGTGTTAGTAATATGTTAATTTAGGATTAAATTGGATTTTGCTTCTCGCTGCTCGTTGTTGCTTGTTGTTGCTCGTCGTTGCTCGTCGTTGCTTGTTGTTGCTCGTCGTTGCTTTTTGTTGCTCATTGTTGCTCGTCGCTGCTCGTAACCACCTATTGCTGCCCGTAGCCGCTTGTTGCCACCCATAGCCACTCGAAGCTCAAAGCTGGTTGGCGTTGGTAGATGCTGGTAGATGTTGGTTGCCGCGGGTAGTCCCTTGATAGTGCAAGTTGATTTTGCATCCAAATGTGAGCCTACATTGCAATCAGATTTTTGCTAAATTTTTGTTGCACTTTTGGAGTAAAATTCCTTGACCTCCAATTAATTTCTTGGTTGCCGTAAGATGATGCAAATCATTTTCCATAACTCACACTATCTCTCTAACCACACTAATATATATGGATATGAATAAACACACCAATGCAAAACTACAATAGCCACCGGTTTAATTTACTGACAAGAGCATTTGCACAACATTTGCATTTGCAGATGGTGAATTTGAATTTGAATATGAATAGTTGAGAGTGGCATTTTGGATCCGCCAAAAAATTTCATAAATCACACACTAAGAATCACCCACCAGAAAAACATTGCAACTCTCTCAAGAAACAACATCATCTATTTTGTCAATCATTTATTTCACTAAGGAAATCACCACACTAATATAGAGGGATATGAACAAACACACCAATGCAAAATTACAATACCCACCGGTTTAATTTACTAACATTTGCATTTGCACAACATTTGCATTTGCAGATGGTGAATTTGAATTTGAATATGAATAGTTGAGAGTGGCATTTTGGATCCGCCAAAATATTTCATCAATCACACTCTAAGAATCACCTACCAGAAAAACGTTGCAACTCTCTCAGCAAGATCATCTATTTTGACCATCATTTATTTCACTAAGGAAATCATAAACATCCGTATTATAGTGTCTGATTTTTATAAATGAATGCAAATTGCATGTGATATACCATATAATAATTTACGATGCGTTCATTTATTAGCACCTCACCTCATCTCCGTCACTAAAAGTAGTTACAAAATTGGTTATTTATCCTGTAGACATCGGTCAAAACTATTTCTGAAACCCCCTATTATAACTATTCGCTCATTCCAATAAAAGATACTGTTTCTTATGAGTTTCGCTCTCGGCTTTCCCTCGTCACTTAAATCCCTTCTTCTATGAAGCTGTCGTTAACCGAAACCTTCGGAAATCAACCTTCTCTTGTTGATGACAGAAAGAGTTGTCTCTCATCAGTAGGTCTTCGCTGTAGACAATTTAAACACGGCACAGATGACAGTTGAAACCGTGTGTAATCGATCTTCATTATCTGATTAGGGATAGTATTGTTTCTCCTCTCGGTTAGATTCAAGCCCTTGGACCATCTTTGCCATAGTCTGTAGATAGAGTTGGTTGCACTGGGGACATACTATAATTCCTCCAGAGCGGATTCTGGCAGATCCTTGCCTGGTAGCAGCTGATATCCACCCAGCGTCTGCTTATATTGACCTCACCCTCTTGAAATTGGGCGTGTGGAAGGACTTATCTGAAATTCCCTCAATCTGAGGATATTTTGGGAGAGTTTCTAGTGTCATCATGGAGTTTCTTCTTCTCCGTGGTGGGTATCTTAACGCTTGCCTCGCCTGCCTAGCAGTATTTGAACAGGCCTTAGACTATTACTTTACGGCGTGCTTTCGGAATGGAAATTTGAGCTCACTAGAGACGGTCACAAGAGAGAAATCGTCAGTCTGGCTTAAAATAGGAATAAAGCGATGCCGGTCTCAGTGAGCGAAGAAGAAAAAGTACACGAATGAGCCGATTTCGAGTAAGGTCAAACAAACTTACACAGCGACACAAGCAACGTCTCATTCCCCTGGCGAGACAAGACCGCTACTAGCACATATGAACTGTAAAATATGGTGAAAGCACTAGTACATCAGCGTTTCCGCAACGATCAAGATCGCAAACCTTAGTAAGGAAATAGTTTTCAACCATATGCAAAGATAGAAAAGGCAAACCCAGTCCAAATGCTTGCCCAAGTATAATCTAGGGCAAGCATTGGAGTGCTTCGAAACGGCAGATTTTGGATATTGACATCGGTCGTCCCTGCTCGTCAACCGCATTTAGCTACAAAATTTTGTTGTCTCGTCGGTATCTTTCCTCAGCAGTCCGGCAACAGAGAGACCTTGATATGAAGTTAAAGGCTAGAAATGAGGGTTGAGAATGTGCATGTATGTTTGGGACAAATCAAACTAGGGTCGGTGATGATGATGAACCATGTCGAAACAGGTTAGTCTCGGGAAAAATAGGTGACATTTATATGCCAATAAATTGGAAGTAGTACCTTGGTAGAGTCATGATCTATGAAAGAAGCATTAGGGGGTTTTACGGGAACGATTTTTACGGGATCTTCAACGAATCGGGAAATTTCAGTATAATATTTTACGGGAAGATGAACGCAAAAAAACCCGCAGTGAAGATGAACGCTCCATAAAAAAATTCGATGGGTTGATGGCCGTTTTTGATGAAGAGCTTGAATTAAAGAGGTTATGTGGAGGGATTAGGTTAGCATTTTGAGTAATTAGCTTTAAGCAGCAGTACCTCAAGTCACTATCCGATGAGAAGTAGTGCCAAAACCTACCATCAAGCTAACGCTCCAAATAAATTTGAAAACCATTCCCATGGTGAGTTCAAGTGTGGGTGCACAAGGGAGCTCTTGGTCGGAACATCTTTGAGCGTCATATTCTTGCACACAAGAATATGCAGAAACCAGATTTAGATGGATTGCGGTATCATTTCTCTTCATGAACATCAATAGGCGTAAGCCTTTGAACGTTTAGTTTGATTTATTTGCCAGCATCATTGAACATTTAGTTTGATTTACGTGCACCAACATCACTAAGAAAACTTGTATAGTTCTATATTCTTGTGCAAAAACTAATTTAGATGTACGGTGCTAGCATTTCTCGTTATGAACATTGTTGTGCACTTGCATTTGAAATTTTGGTTTGATTTATGTGCATCAACATCACTAAGCAAACTTCTTTGACAATGCAATGACTTGAAAAAATTTTCATTGGATGCATACTTGGAGATTTAGAGTTTGGAATTGAGCTTAGTGAACTAGGGAGAACATTAACTCTTGGAACTAAAATCTTGCTCCTCCTCTTATTCACACTCAAACTCTCATATCTTAACATAGATCTTTTGCCTTCTATTTTCTTATTGGCTAGTACCAATTCAACTCCCATTTTGGCAAGTCATTGACCAGTACAAAGTATTAGATTTCAAGATTTCTTGCAAATGGTATTGGTGATACTAGTAGTGCTTGTACAATCTGCTCAATCTGCTCCTTCTTACTCTATGCAATGAAGATAGGTTGAGAATGATTCCCCCTCATTACGCTCAATTCATTTATTATTTGGAGGATCTCAAGTATTTTAAGCAAGTACATGGTTGCACGTGCAAGAAATCCAATAAGAAGAGTACCACATCAAACTACATAGCCAATTTTTTTGTGAGATTTGCATAGGGTTTCCGAGGTCCATGAACGGAGAGAGATTGTAGAAAAAAATAAGCATGTTATATGAAATCATATAGACAAGCTAGGGATTGGAAGGATTAACGTACTGATGAAGTTCTCATGGAGAAGGAGATAAGACATGGATGGAAATTTATAAACCATGTATTGAATCACTTTTGTACTCATTTTGACCAAATGGATGCCTTGTTTGAAAGTAGAGTAAACATTTCTACATCTACACTTGTAAGTATGGGAATTGAGAGTTAATTGAACATTTCCAAATAGTCTAGCATAGAGGATGAAATGAGATGTAGAGTTATACCCAAAGAGGAGGAGGAATTGTACACAAAGTTGCCACTTTGTTATGGAATTCACAAGCATTCTCTTTCTATCCATCTCATCCATTCCCATTTTCAATTCCTAACATGCAAGAAGAGAGGTGTGATGGGCTAGAGGAGTTTGAGGAAGATGTTTCGATTGCCACAAGAGCACAAGAGGAAAATGCAATGGCTAAAGAGGAAATTATAGCATGAGCAAGAGATTGAGTAGACTAAGAGAGAAGCATGAGCAATGAAAAATTCCAACATGAGTAGGAGAATAAGGAAGGGAAGCATGAGCTATGAGAGAGAGAATAACATAATTGGAAGGAATCCTCAAAAGGAAAGCAAAAGATGATCTATACACTTTCTTCTTTTGCGTAGGACATGGAAAGCCATACAAAATTGAGGAGCTATTATTTGGAAGCAAGGGAGAGGTGTAAATTACCATATCTCAATGCTCAAAAAGAAACAAAGATTGAAAAGCTCAAGGTTAAAATTGAAGTCAAACACAGATCCAAACCTTAGAATTTGAAGTTCAAGGAAAAGAATAGTAAACCAAAATGCTTTTATTTGATGATAATAGATGCACATCTTGCATAGATTTGTAGTAGTGATCTCATTCCTAAACATAACTCTTGCACTTCTAGTACACATGATAGCAATTTTCTGTTGTAATATTCAATGAGGTATAAAAGGACTATTATAAAATTCAACAAGTTATTGGTTGGGTTGTGCATGAAAAAGGTTTGAGATATCTACTTGAACTCAATGTATTGTTAAATTCATGGGTTTTCTTGCATATGAGGTTCAATTCAAAGGTTTTCCTTGCACCTCAAAAGGGTTTGGTGACCAATCACAAGGACTTGCTCACTTCTCTCATCTTTGTCTTGGAGTTTGTGTAGATTTGGTAAGGTCTACTTGTTCTCAATTGGATGTTCTTGCACTATATGGTTTTGCTTACATCTAGTAGTGGTTTGCTTGTGGTTTTCTCACCCTTCACCAAGCATGCTCATTTGGCTTGTGTGCTTTTCTTGCATTTGGCGGGCTTTGCTTTTCATCGTAGGGGTTTGCTTGCCTTTTCTACAAGCTACCCTACCTTCTATGCAAGCTACCATATTCTATGCCAACACAAGATTCCACAAATTAGAAAATGCCTTACTTCTTGTAGAAATAAAATATTTGAAAAATTAGAAAATAAAAAGGGGAATTGGGGTATTTGAAAAGCTTTAGGATGCAACATTTTGAATATATTATAATCTCCCAATCTTTCAGATTAAGCACACTTTTCTAAACTGTCATATGATATTCCCCACATATATAATTATGATATTCCTCATTTTTAGTTATCCATAATTATTTATAAACCTTTTTCTTCTTGAATTCACTATGTGAAGAAGAAACCCTTGAGTTTAGGGTTCAAAAGAATCCATGGAGTAAGTTGGGTGCAAAAATACCACATAATAGCTCAAAGTCTAGATCCATAAGAATTTGAATTTTAATCTACATTACCACATACTATTTAAAACACTACTCTAATACTTAGATGAAACCATAATCTAATACTTATATTTGAAAGACTACTCTAGAACTTACTTACCTTATTCTTATTCTTATATGAAACTTTACACTAATATGTATAGAAAATGCATGTATTCCTTAATAAATTTCAAAAGGAGGACTAAAATATATACCATATCACTAGGTTGAAAAATAATTATATTAGAACCCTCCACTGATACTTATATTTAACCCTGCTTACATGAAACACATGATTAAAATACATACCATAATATTAGGTTGACACTTAATAAGAAAGTTACTTTGTATTTTACTTTTGTGGACTTCATCAAATCTCATATGAAAATATTGGCTAATCCAAAGAAACTCCTATACATCTCATAACTCACTCAATGATTTCATTTCATAACTCTTGTTCTTGTATACACTTTCATCAATGAAAAGTTTGATACAATTTGATAATGGAGTGCAAATAGTCCATCTGGGTGAAAAATGAGTTTATAATCTTCCCCCAAAAACTTATTACCTCTATTAGCTTATGGCTTTGTATCCACCAATATTTTTAATCTTTCATAAATTATCATTTTTTGTATCTTATATCTTATGATCATTTGTCAGAAATATAATCCATCGCTACCATTACTATTTCATAACTTCTGCTTTTTGGTATCTTATAACTTATGATATTACGTCAGAAATTTATAAGATATCAGAAAATAAAAGTAAATATAACACACTATTATCTATGGATGGAGTGGGAAGGGGCAAAGTTTTGTACATCAAGTTAACCAAGACACACAAGGAGTTAGTTGCTCACTGGTGCCACACACAAGGTCGCACTGAGTATTGTAAAGTGGAATAAACAAAAATAAGCTCCATCTAGCATGGGCTAGGAGGAGAAAAATGGAAAAGGAAATGCAACAGTAACAAACTGATAATTGTGTAATATGGGTGTTGAAGAAATGAATGCTGAATGTTAAAATATTGAAGAAATCGAGCCTTAGTAATGACCTTAAGAGTGCTCAAACGTGACTATTGTAAAGGAATGAACATTGCATTTTCTATCATTATCCATACTTTTTAAAGCAACATGATTCCTACTTTGCAAGTGTTGATGATAGTATGTAAAAGGATGAAACATTCCTAGAGCAGAACCAAGTATCACTCTAAAAATTCCATGAAATAAAATAACTTCCATGACACAAAAGTCTCGCATATATTCCTAACCCCATTGGCCTAGTCATTCCTCCCTCCACTTTCCTTCTCAATGTACACACTTTCAATGCATGTATCAACTAAAAAGTGTGCTTTCCTAAATTAAATGGGTCATGTAAGAAAAAATGACACAATTTTTCTCTTGTTTTTCCCAAATAGTGAGCTACAAATATAGCAAGCCTCATAAAACATTTTTCCAATTTGAAATTTGAATGTTGCATGTTTCTGCACACACCCAAGCCATGGTCTACCACTTTGCTATACATCAGACCATGTCAAATAGCAGTAGATCTTCATCCTATCACCAAATATCAAAATTCAAAATTCCCAAGAGATATTTTTTGCTAAATTGAAAATGGAAAGTTGCATGCTTCTTGACACACCCAAGCCACGGCTTACCACTTTGCTGTACACCAAATTAATGTCAAAGAGCAAGAGATCTTCTTCCCATCATCATTAAATGAATATTTATTCATAATTCCCAAAATACCAAATAAAAATTTTGTAATTATTAGGAAATGATACTTTCTAGAAATTTTAAATTAGAATATTGCATATTTACTGACATACTCAAGCCACAAAATTTACAATCTTCTTGCATTAACCTGCATCATTGTAACTTATAACCATTGTATAAGTTAATGGGATGAATTCTACTAATTTATGACCCCATTAACTTGTAGGATTACTTGTCTATTCAAGGTTTAAGTTAAGGAGTGATGACGATGTAGATATAAATATATAAATAGGTGAAAAATAAGTGTATATATAAAGATGTGTACAAAGGTGGTGCTAATATATAGAGCTTATCACACAATATAATAATAGTGATCTAGGAGATATCCTCATGATGATTCTTCACTCTAATGCACTCTAGTTCATCATCAAGGCGTCTAAACATGGGTTGATGGATCCACATTGAACAAGATCTCCACATCCAATCCCACTAATCTTGCCAAATAGGGAGATCTTGAAGGATCTACCAAAACTCTTATATGGATCTGCACTATAATACCTAAGATGACACAAGTCCACTACTTTGTGAAGAAGTTAATGGTAGACTATTGACTATTGATTTCTACACTAGGAGAGCTCTGACAAGGTCTCATGATGAGGTATTGAAATCTCCTACTCTCATCAAAAAATGATGCTTGAAGATGGATAGCACCTTTGGATGGTTCCTACAATATGGAATGAATGCACTATCAACATCAATATGTCTTGAAGGCATAGACCAAAAGCCATGAATGCAATGTAAGGTCTATGCATGAAACCTCTCCACCTATCCAATACACATCCTATACAACAAGTAAAGCCATGAGGCGCATCTGTATGTGTACTCCCTCAGGTAGGAAACCTTCCTCACATATGGATCTGAGTAGATGCTCTACCTCTATCCTAGTGCTATTAGTCCAAATGATAACCTCAAACCAAGTCAAACAACACTCCAAAAACTCTCTAACTCCAAGATATAGTATATACATAAACATACTCCTACCTCTATACTATGACTGCCCTAACCGCTCTACCAAGTTTCTCCACTGGATATAGCACTTTTATCCTACATCAAATCCACAAGATAATAAAGATTTAAACTAAAATCTTGCTTTACTTATCTTATTGTGAGCATAAATGATCCAAGGAATGAACTCTCAAGATCTATTGATCCTCTCTCTCAAAATTCTAAGTCTAGAAAGATCACAAATAGCATCATACTACTCTCCTCATATGGATATCTGAAAGTGGATGGGTGTTCAAGATCATGTGAAAATTGCAGCCTCCAAGCAATAATGTCCATGTTGGGTGTAATGACACTAGGGTCTCCCCTAGGCCCATGAGTGACACTCTATACTCTTGTTTTGAGTCCCGTGAGTGTGGTTCTATATAAATTTGGTTTGATTTTGCATACATACTACTATCTCCATACCTTCAAACTCTTCATAAGCTTTCTAGGACTCATATAACATCTCTATTGTAATACTTAGCTCTCAAGAGTAAAACTCCTCCATACACCTCAACTCCTCAATCAAATCCTCTTGGTGGGACACAAGCCTATATAACTCTACAAAGCTCTAGTCTTCATTGTGGTAATGAAATGGTCCTCTTGCTCTAATAGTTTATGCTCTAACTATACAAATCCCACTATTCTAATACTCTCCATACACTCTAATTTTACCAATCTTTTGACTCTAGTCCTCTTTGTATGCTCTAATTGTGATAATCTCTTGAATTTGGTCCTCTCTATTGCAATGAAGTGATCCTCTTGCTGAACTAGAGTATGCTCTCTCTCAAGAATAAGGCACTCCATCTCCACCAACAAAATTTTCCTAGCTTATTCCTCACTATCTCCTAGCTCTCTCTCTCTCTAGTAAAGTTGGGAGTTTCATAGGATCTGATTGGTGCTATCTCTAGACTCTATGAGAAGGTGATTGTGAGACTGTCTTCTTTGAGCTCTCAAGATGGCCTTAGCACAATAAGTGTGATTTAAGGTTTCTCTTTATCTCCAATGTTTTTTGGGATCTTCATCCATGACTTAGAGAGAATACTCTTGGAAGTTGGAGCTACAGGTGTGCAAGTTGGTTTTGTGATGATACATGCACTCCTTTATGTAGATGATGCAGTTCTCCTTTCTACCAATATGGAGAGTTTACAAAATTTGTTGGATTCTCTCCTTGTATTTTTCAATGAAACAAAGATGGAAGTGAATCTTGACAATGCTTAGGTGATTGTGGTGGGTTATAAAGATGTCATACCTTCCTTCTTTGATGGAAAGCCTTTAGAGTATGTTCTTCTTACAATCAATTGGGGATTGATTTTTCTTATGAATATAGTTGGTCTACTTGTGTCAAGAATAGAATTAGTGCAAGGTTTAGAGCTTTTTTTCCACTCATGAATCTCTTTATACTTGCTTATCTTACCACATGGGAGTTGAATAAGTTGTTTTAAAACTCTCTTGTGTAGCTTGGGCTTCTTTATGGTGCTCAAATTTGGGTCTTTGTATTAAGAAGACATGGTGGCAAAAGATTGAGAAGGTTCAAAAAGTCTTCTTGTATGATGAACTTAGTGTAATGACTCAAGCTCCTTATGTTTTGTTGCTTGTTGAGTTATTTTTTTAGACTAAAGCTTTGTTCTTAGCTCTCACATATGTGTCTAGAGTGAGGTCTATGGAGCATGAGAGGCATATTACCAAGCTCTTTATGTAACAAATTCCATTGATTGGTATGTAGATGTAATTGCTTAGGCTATAAGGTGGAATTTTTCTCAATGATATTGGAAGTTAGAACCTACTACATGAGGTGATCAAGGAGCAATTCTTATGCTACCTATGGAAAAAATTGTTACCAAGATATTGTTCTATGAATAGTTTGTGAATTTTATGTTGGTTTATCATAAGCAAAATTATCTTTTGGCTAATAAATCTACTTTATTTAAACATATCATTGCTAAGTATAGGACTAGCTCTCATATAATTTCTATAGAAGAAAACCATTCGAAGAATGAAGACAATATGAATCTATTATAATCTTAACAATGCTTGTCAATGCCATTTTACTCTAGTCTTCAAACTAGAGGCTTAATTCCACATATTTCAATCGCTTTTAATGAATTTTATGTACACCAATGCACACTATTGTACTATGTACCTTGGTGGTCAAATTGGATTGACAATTGCATCCCTGTAGCAACAAGGCTACTAGATTAATAATTTCACTTCTATTTATTGAGCTTAAATATAATTGCAAACTTGGATGATTTTCCATTGTATATGGTTGCAATTTTGATATCACTTTTGCAAATATTTTTTACTTGATACTAACATACATAGAAAATATTATATAGTGGAGGTTTCAGATTTATCTTTCTCAAGCGCCATAAAGATCCATGAATTTTTACAGATAACCCTTAACAATTTTATTGGCAATTGTGTTGAGGGTACAACTAACCTCTATTGGTGCTCTACCTATCACTATAAATTTTTAAGGGAAATCAAATCATGACCCATAGCTTTTTATGTATTAAAGTACTCTCTAAAAATTATTTGAACACTAGTTGACCATTAATGAACAAAGATTCAATTTTAAATACCAAGAGTAGCTTAATGTTTGTGATAGAGCAGCAAATGCCTAGATTGAAGTAAGATGCTTCTACTCCATGTCTTACTTGTAGTGCAATTTTAATCTTCAATCTCACATGCTATGCTCTAATGCATTTTGTGATCTACATTCAATAAATATTGCAAAGTAGCAAAACCTTTGTCAATTTTGCCAAAAAGCAATGTTGCACACTAGTACTCACCTACAACTCCAAAAGAAACTAGTGAAGAGCATTCCTTGCATTCTTAAACTAGTGAAGAGCATTCCTTGCATTCTTAAACTAGTGAAGAGGATTCCTTGCATTCTTTTCATTTCATTACTTGCTGATTCTGGAGGTTTTCCCTTTTTTTTTTTGCTTTTCTTAGATTCTTTATAACTCTAAACTCTTTATAGTTCATAATGTCTCAAAATCTTGCTTTTATCCTTTTAAAAGCTTAGACCCTGATTTGTGGCACTAAATAATTGAAGAAATAGTTTGGTTTGAATCAAGATTTGGACATTCTCTTTTCTTGGATAGGGATGCTGACAAAATAGTCTCTTGACAACCCCAAACTAACCACTTGAGTGAAAGTGAGGACTCAAATTCTAAATTAGACCTCATGCATCAGACTTGAACTTTGCCTATCTACTTGGATGTAGCAATTGATGCTTCAAAGCAATGGTGATATGCATATGATGCAAGTAGCAAGGGTGTTTGTTGTGTGTTACATGTTGCCCTTATCTTGGAATAACATCTTCAAGACCCTAGGTTGAGAATATTACAATTGCAACTCATTGGCTATTGAGTCTTCATTGCTTCCTCATGGGACTTCTTTTGCTAGGACTGATATAGGATTTTGCATGTATTTGCTTACTTTGATAGCCAAAGTTGTAGGAGATTGTAACATGGAGGTTTAGTGGAGCTAACACAATCCATAATCACCATGTTACTTTGCTTTTCTTAATTTATTATGTACTTTTATTCTTAACCAAACCACTTTTCCCAAAATTTTGGTATGGCAAATAAGGCCTATGAGAGAAGGGAAGATTATATCAGTGATGATTAAGGAGGAGCTTGTGAAAAGATCAAGTACTATAGTAGACTTGATATTAGATTCTTTCAACTTACCAATGCAAAATTGAGAAGTGTGTTATAATCATGTGGTAAGGTGAAAAGAATTGGTCCTTATTTGAGCAAAAGACTCACAAGATTTAGAAATCAAATATACATTCCAAGTTGCAAAAAATCCTATACAATTCATACAAATAAACTTCATGTTGAATTCTTCTATATTGGTTCTTCTCTTATTTATTGGGTCTTGCTATGTATTATGCCCCTTGTATTTTTTACCTTTTTGCGGTCATGGATGGAGTGTTCTCACCCACAAAAACTAGGTTCCATTCATATAGTTTTTGTATAAATTGTTGAAGTATATAGTTTTTGCCCCATTGCTCGACTATGTAGTTTCAAGCTACCAATTGCAGAAATGTGTACTCTTGTCTTAAAATTTTAATGTGGTATAAAGCATATCCTATGCATATTGAGCTTCCTATACATACTAAGCTTCTTGTGCTTGATATTGCTTTGGGATGTTTTTGCAAGATGCCTCTTTCACACCTCTAAAGATTTTTTGTATCTATGAAATGTGTTCTCAAACAAAAATTCTAATCAAACACAATGGTGTTAAAACTAAACAAGATACGTACTTTTATTTCTACATTTCATATTTGTCCTTTGTGAATAGAAATCTCCTTAATTGAGATGATACACATGAAGAGTGAAGAAACTGATTTTATAGAAAGGCATGCATCATGAAGGTGGTAATTTCATGGCACACAAATTTCACAACAAAATAAGATCCAAATGGAATTACAAAAGAATTAATTCATTTGCAAATTTATATGAAAAATGTGGTTTATATGGCATAATAGTCACTAACATCATTTCATTGGCAATCAATTGGTTTCAATTACAATCAATTCCAAATGGAACCCCTCTATGGTTTCAATTACAAACTTTTAAGTTGGCACCATGCTACCTTTCTATATGGTAAACCTTTGTCAACAAAGAAAGAAATGATTTTGAAATCTTTATAAATTCACCCACTCCGCATGGAGTAAAGGAAAATTTAATGTTTTTCTTTTTCTCTCTTCTTCATTTTCATTTCTACATGGAAGTGAAGATAGTTTGCATAGTTTCCTTCTAACATGTGGCACTTTTGGTATTGATAGTAGTAACCTAATCTTTCTTCTTATCAACTAAGACTCCTATAATGGCTTGACTTATTAATAACTAATTAGACCTCTTAAATGTTTAAATTGAAATCCCCATCCTCTTATAATCCATTTTTGTCACTAGTATACCATTTATGGGATCATTCTATTTTTAGAGAGATTCTTTTACAAGTACACATAAAAATATTTGTGGAATTTAGTCTCACGCAAATAAAAATCCATAGGCCTTAAATCCAAAACACCCAATGAATTTTCAAAAGTTGGAATTGATTACAAGCTTAAATAGGTGTATTGTTGTATGAGAAAAACACCTCAGAAACTAAAGCAGTTTGTTTTTGCAAAAACAAGATGTAAATAGTTTATATAGTAACTTGAAGATAAGATATGCAACCTTTAGGAAAATTCAGATCTTCTGCAACCACGCAAGATAGCTTACTAATATGAAAAAATGGTCTAAATTAGTGACTTTTTATTTCACATATTGAATGCATTGTAGCAATTATAATATTTTCCACAAAATTGGATAAAATAGACATCTAGTCATTGTTTATGCAATTCTATTTTAAGTTTTATATATGTTGAGCTACATTCTTATTGGGAAAATTATCTCTATGGTATTAAAGATATGAAATAGTATTGGACAATGAGACATTTAAGATATCAAGAAATTAAGTACAACATAGATGAAAGAGCTAAGAGTAAAAAGGTTGAGTTGTGCAAAAGTTTGAGAAAACTCAATGGTGAATTGTTGTAAGAGGATTGGAGCGGTTGAGAAATTTTCTATATTGTTTGAGACATTTTAGATGAATGAGCAAATATTTGATGTAATTTAATGGATGATCCACAGAGTGATTGGGAATTTCTACATGGTATGTCGGATATTTATGTAGTATTGGTAAGTTAAATATGAAAATGTATAGTATAAAACTATGTTCATTTATAAATTGATGCTTTACTAAGGTACAAAATAGGGAAAAGGATGCTTGCTAGTCTCATGTATTTTGGTGAACTACTTTGCAAAGTAAACTAAAGCCTTGCAAATGGAAGACTTGCACTTGTTCATGAGGTTTGTGCAACTACATTCTAATTGGATTATTATGTTTAAGAAAATGTAATGCAAGCTCTTTTGGAGGAGCATTGTATAGCAAGTAGTAGAATGTAATAGTCTAAGGATAGGAAACCTGAAGAGAAACACACCATGAGAAACACACACTTTCACACTCAAACTCCGATGCCCCGAAGGTGCACCTTCTCTTTATTATATAGGCAAAGCGGATCTCCTCCAATGAAGCTCCACCATAGGATTAGGTACATAGATAGGTGACATGTAGGTCCTGGTCCTATCTGGTTGGTCAAACAAGCTTTGACCAAAAGGAATCTTTTAGGGAATCTTCTTGTAAGAATCTCAGAATCATGTGGGTGAGGTACCATTGGAAATCTCTCCACGAGACAAAGTAGGGGGGAGGTAAAGCTAGCCTTTCCTTCATTGGAGGGGAATCTGCACATTTTTGAGGCCTAATTCATCCGTTTAGGCTTCCAAAATTGCCTTCAAAGATTTCATGCATATTTTGGTTCCTACTCTATTAGTAGAAGTCCCCTTTTGGTGGCACCTCTTTCTGATATATTCAGTCCATCATGTGTAACATCCTTCCAGATGTTACCTACCCAATTCTCACCTTCAAATTATATGTCTAGCTATTGGTTCTAAGGTTTCAAATCTATTTTGGTTTTATGCACTATTAGTAGAAGTACCCTTTTGGTGATACTTCTATCTGGTCTATTTTTACCATCATGTAAACCATCATTCTAGATGTTACCCAACCAAATTTCACATCTAGAATTTCACCGAATTTCATATGGCTAGCTCTTAGTATTACAGAGAAGTAGAAGCAATATATAACAAGCATTTTTGGAGGAGTTCTTGAAGGAATTTGCTATTCTTCAGCAAAAGAAGTAATTTTTTCATCTTTTTTTAAAATACAATCAAGTGCACAAATATGGTGATCCATCATCAGAATATTTTAAAATTTTGAAAACTTGAGTGATTGTTGTCCTCCTATTGATCACGAATGGAAATTTTAGTTCATTTTTTATATCTCTTGTATTATTTTCAGATTTCTTTTCCTTTTTGAGTGATTTGTATCAAGCTATAAATACATAATATATCATGTGCATTGTGCAACAAGCTTGTTCATGCTAGCAACTATAGTAGAGTTTGTGACATTGATCATTTAAGAGAAACGTGATAGAAACAACTACTAAGTCTAAACATTTTAGACTTTTATCCGAGGTCAAGTGCTATGGGAATTGAGGAAGAGACTTAATCAATTTTAAACTTGACCATGGAGTTGAAAGGGGAGCAGATGTAGTAGAAGAAGCAATTTGTTCCAGGTTATCCACTACATTATGCTCATTATCTTGATATATATGATTGATTATCCAAGAGCATAACTTGCACAAAAAGCTGGTGTACACTAAGTAGTTTGTTCTAGTGAGGAACAAAAGCAATGAAGTATTGCATTAGCTTTGTATTGTCAAGATGGGCTTGATATGCATTACAGTTTTTTCAGCCAAGTGAAGCAATTTATTGATCATTTGAGTTCTATTAAGATCAACATTGATTCAAAACTTTGGAGCCATATTGTAGGGAATACCTAACAAAAACAAGCAATTCATCACATCAATTTTGACCAAATGATCTCTTCTATGGTGTTGAACTTGTTCTTATGATGTTTGGTGAATATGTATGGTTGATTGGTAGTAATAATATGATATCTAGCTAGTAAGAAGGTGTCTTTTTTGTTGGTGCTAGAGGATTTTGTGGTAAAAGTATTAGACATAGAAGTAAAACAATGGTAATCTCTAATGTAGAGATCACAAAAAAAACATCAATAGCAAATGCAACCACAATAGAACAACCAAGAAGCTATTTCTTTTGGAATGAGATGTCAAGTAATAACTTGCAATTATTGCAAGATCCAAGGACAATGTGCAAGAAATTTCTACAAGTGCCAAAATGAGTAAAGGTTGAACAGTCAATAGTGCTAAAAAATCACTAAAGATCAATTTCCAACTATCACACACTAGAGCTTTGTTGCACTTGAAGTATAGATTGATGGATAATAAACTCTAGAACTACATACCACATGACGTGACAAAGTGATTTTTTCAATTTAATTGAGCCAATGGAGACTCCACAATATATGACGATAGGAGATGAGACAAAACACTTTATTTAACATAATGGTAACATTTTAGTGGACATATTGTCTTCAAAGAATTTTGGCATAGGGAATATTTAATATAATGATAACATTTTATTGGTAATATTGTCTTGAAACCCTTTTGGCATAAGGAATATTTTACATGTATATGCATGCATAAACCATAATTTTTTTATTTGTAAGATAGATGGTTGAGCATGACCTAGAAGTGTTCTTCAATGAAGATGGTTGCTTTATTGGAATTTTAAATAATACTTTCATAGCTTAAGGGTAACAAGAGTGGCAGGCTATTTATACTAGATATTATTGCACCCAAAGTTTTAGAGTGCCACATATAGACAAAGTGAATTAGTTTTTCAGGATATTTATACTTTGCATAAGCAAGTTTGGCATATGAACTTTCAGAGGTTGAAAATCATTTATAGTTTAGACCTTGTGAAAGGTTTGCACAAATTTGCCTTTAGTGATCCTTTTGGAGTATGTACAATATACCAATTTGGTCAACAAGCTAGATAACCTTTTAAGGGACCAATAAGTAGAGCAAAAGAGATGATTGGGTTTGTGTACATAGATGTATTGAGTGCATCTCAATAAAGCATGATTGGTTTTGAGTACTTGTGTACTTTATTGACAATTTTTCTTACTATATTTGGGTTTACTTTATGAAGAGTAAGGCATCTTTAGAAGTTTGAGCATCATTACATACCTTCAAGAATCTAGTGGAGAAATAGTCTAGAGGATCTATGCTTCACTTGCGATCACATGGAAGAGGACATTTTCCCATAAGGATGGTTCTCATGTAGAGAGTTTGATAGCTATTTGCATGATTAAAGCATCCAATAACAAAAAACTTGCAACCACATCTTATGACACAATGGAGTTGAAAAACAAACAAAAAATTTCACATAGCTGAAGCTTCACATGCCATGTTGAAGAAGGAGAATCTGTCTAGACCATATTGGGATAGAAGAAATGGCTATTGCATGGCATTACATGAATTGAACTTCTATAGTAGTTCAAAATCAAGGTATAGGTTTTAAATCAAAATACTAATTTTAAAGTTTTGATGTTTTTTTTTATGTAGATACTTGATAAGAAGCATAGGAAATTAGATCAGAAAGCAAATAAATATATCTTCCTTGGATATGCACTAGATTTGGAAGGATAATTATTTTTTGAAGTATTTTCTATGTCAATAAAAATATTGTGTTTGATGAGCTAAAATTGATTTGCACTTGTTGATACTCTCCAATTTTATCACCACATCTTGACTTTAGTCCAAAAATTCTATCCATCTCTTTGTCCAATAAGCATATAAATAGTGGAGGTTCTAGAGAAATAGCTAATCCTTTAATAGAGGGTATTGTTCATGGAGCTGCTAGTGTTTGAGTACACCTAGCAAAATTCAATGAATCTTTTGTTAGTTTATGAGATAATGATAGAGTCTTTTTATAGCATATGCCTTCTTCATCATGTTTTTATCTCTTTGTCATGTTTTTATCTCATGTTGGAGATATCACATGACGAAGAGATAAAAACTTGTTTGTAGAATCTGTTGAGTGTCAAAAGGTGTGGTTAGAAATCTCTCTCTGAGATGATTTCAACAACACCAAAATTATCACTTATAATCATGCACTTGAGAAGTAATTGCAAAGAACCTTCTAGTTAGACTCCAAAGAAATACAAAGTTAAGGCTAGAGTAACAAACATAAAATCCATAAAATTTGATAATGATATTAGAACACTACTAATGATAGATCATTGGTACCAATAAGAAGAAAATCCTTAAAATTACTTGATTTGCTTTAAGAATTTTTTCATTGGCCAAGATTATCTTAAGACAAATAAATTGCCAAAGCAAAATAAGAATAAAATGAAGAGCTCATAACTTAGTTGTAGATCTAAATCCTTTATTCAAGAATGGTTATATATTATCAGAAAGTACTCATCAAAGCTTCTAATAATTGTAAGTTTAGCACAAGCTAAAAGAAATAATGAATGATGAAGAGTTGCACTCTTCTTCATGTTTTATCTTTTTGAGACTCAACCAATTCTACAAACAAGTCTTTTTTCTCTTCATCATGTTTTTTTCATCACAAATGATATAGATCCTTTGGATTTTTTCTTGTAGAATGTTATTAGTATGTCAAATTGGCTACAAGAAGAGGTGATTATTGCATAAACTATGCTTTTAGCCCAATGAGAATCCAAAAGGGAGCATAATCCAACTCAATAGTTTATGCATAATGGTTTTCTAGTTGATCAACCTTCATTTGACTCATATTCTTCAAGAACAAGAGCCAAGTACACTTGAGTATGGAATGCATAAGGTTGAGTGAGTTGATGTTATGAAAGTAGAGCTCAGTATGCTACAACACTAATAGCATTGGGAGTTGATAGACTCACCTATTGATAAGAAGGCACTTGGATGTATGTGGGTGTTGAAGATCAAGTGCAACTCAAATGAAATTATAGATACAAGGCCATAATTTTAGCCAAGGATGTTGTACACAAGAGCATGGAGTTAACTACAAAGAGACACTTAGTCCAATTGCAAAGATGACAACCATTTGAACTGCAATAGTTGTTTTTGTCAACAAGGGTTTGCAATGCATAAAATGATTTTAAGAATGCACTTCTCAATGGTGAGCTTGATGAAGAAGTCTACATGTAGCAGCAACCAAGGTATGAGGATCCAATGTTTCCTTTCCAAGTTTAACTTTGAAGAAAAGCGCTCAATGGACTAAAGCAAGCACCAAGAGTATGGTATATAAAGTTTAAAAAAAATTGGAATCTCTTGAAATTGTATCTACATTTTTTGACTCTACCTTGTATTTTTTGAGAAAAAGGTATCAGATTGAACTCATCATCATCTATCTTGATGACTTGATCATTGGTGATTTCGAGGAGCCTATTTTCCAAAATAGATATTTCTTGAATACCAAGTTAAAGACAAGGAATTAAGAGAACTCAAATATTCCTTGTTGTGTAGTGTGCTTTGAATGAGATGGAGTTTGGCTTTTTTAGTGTTTAGAACATGCTTGAGAAGTTTGGTATGATTGGTTGCAAACTGATCTTCATTCTTCTTAAGCAAGTTGTAAAGTTAAGTGTTGATGATGGTGAGGTACTAGATAATCCCTTTTATACATACATATGGTAGGACTCTAATCTATTTGACTATTACTAGGCCAAATTTTGAGTTATGTTGTTAGACTAGTTAATCAATTCATATAGTCACCATAATGACCACACTTGGAGTTGGTCAAACAGATTGTTTGATTTGTAAAGTTCACAATTCGGTTTAGACTTTTCTATAGATAAAGTGGTCCCTTGATTGATACAAATATTGTTTTTGAAAGGAGTACCCAAGACAAACAATCTACATCTTGTTATACCTTTGGACTTAGAAGTGTTATATTGGGCTATGCTTTTATGTAGCAACTTATGGTTGCTTTCTACACAATTAAAATAGAGTATTATGGAGCTACAATCGCAACATTCAAAATCAGTTTGGCTCCAGTCTACTTTTGATTCTGATGGTGATGTAGAGTATTCTGATCTTGTTTTTATCTATGCAAATAATATTAGCAATTTTCTAGTAATCTTGTATTTCATATAAAACACATTGACATGCATTATTATTATTATTTTGTTAGAGAAAGGTCCTTATTATAGGTATTGACCTCAAATATATTAGCACATAAGAGCAAGTTGCTTATAACTTCATAAAGGCAATGCTTAGGGATAAGTTTGATATATCCAAACATTGTCTATGAGTACAATATATTCAGTTGATCTTGAAGAGAAGCATTGATAGATCCTCAACCTCAAGTAGATTGATTGCAAATACATATTTTAGTTAGGGTAGCTATGTACAATGAATACAATTAGTTAGAGGGTTAGCCTAAGATTAGTGTTTGCTTGTTATTCTCACCCATGGAGGTTAGTCTCCTTGTTTTATTTCTTTGCATACTTACTTTGCTCTCTCTCTCTCTATCTTTTCTTAGGATCAATCCTTGTCTATTATAGTTTCTACAAATTGCAACTCTTAGTTTGATTGAGTTTCACCTTGATTTTGAATGACTTAACCATCCTCTTAGTTTAATAGGGTTTAAGTGGTATTTGATTATTGTAGTTGCCAAAAAATCTATCAATTTGAAATTATAATAATTTTTTATATGAATTTGATAGACTTTAATGCCACTCTTCTAAATTAATAATTAACTAAAATATTCATTATAATACAACTCAAATCAAGGGATTGGTTTTTCTACTTTATAGAGTATTTACACAATCTCCCAAGTCTAATAGTTGGAAACTAAAATTAACCAACTTTTTACATTCATCATATGTAGTTTATATCCTATGTTTTGCAAGATTATAATAAAATTTATGTATTCTAATCATGTAGAGATAATTCTACATATAGAAGAAGTAGATTTAGATATTAGATTCTAGTTTCACCATTTTTAAATGGAGAAAAGGTAGGTTTTCTCTTGGATCGTAAATTTGATAAACATGAAATATTATGAAGAAATATAAGATGGTTAAATTATACTAAAAAGAAATATATGATATTAAAGGCCAGATTTAAATCAAAACTTGATTTTACATAATCAAATAAAATAGATAATAGCTAAGAAAGGGTTAAAAAACTCAAGTTCAATAGGCACAAGCTAAAGATAATTTGTATCTTTATGGTTCATCATCTCTAAAGAAAATCAATATGGAAAGAGACAATCAAATCTTGGGGATTTATTTAACATCAAAGAAACCTTCCAAGCAATGGTATTGCATTTCAATGATTTGGAATCCTATAACTTCTTGATTGTATTTATCTAGTGATCTTAAATTTTCATTAAAAAATTTCAATCCATAAGGTAAAATCTTTGAAGTATTGTGCTTTTGGGAGAATTTAACCTTAGCAAATTTTTTTTAGTAAAATTAGTTACTTCAGTCTATAAGATAAAATTTGGTAAATATATCATTGAAATCCAAGAAAAGGCTTCTAAAGTTCATCAAAAAGTCTTTGAATTTTGTGCAAGCACTAAAAATTGTTAGAGAAGGTTGGAGTTATCTTTCTCTATTCAACATTATCCCTCAAAATCTTGGGTGAGCGTTTTATAAAGACAAAGTTCAAACTAAATGAGTTTGAACTTTGTCTTGGAATATAGAGGGAGCTCTTAGAATTTGAGGAGAATTTTGGGACCATTTATAGGAACTTTAGAGTAAACTACTAAATGCAACTTGATATTGAATTTCTCTATGTTCATTCATTTTCTAAATTTTATTTTTGCTAATTCAAGTAAAAAAACCATATGTTTAATATTTTAATTTGTACTTAGTGTTTATTCTTTCCATAAGTACCATCAAAATTTATGTTTGATTGTA
This sequence comes from Lunularia cruciata, assembly GCA_948567375.1. Taxonomy (NCBI): domain Eukaryota; kingdom Viridiplantae; phylum Streptophyta; class Marchantiopsida; order Lunulariales; family Lunulariaceae; genus Lunularia; species Lunularia cruciata. The sequence goes on along the minus strand of OX419755.1, from coordinate 54,410,387 downwards.
TTCCTTCACCGATGCTCCCTAGATTTGATGAACATTTTCAACTATCTAAATATGTAAAGACTGATAGAAAAAATGAATGAAAATCCTGAATATAAAAATTTATCCATTAAAAAATTTCATCAACAGTTCTAGATCAACAAGAAAACCTTGATTTATAAAGGTTCAACAAATTTTTTGGGTAAACCACTTAATGTTCACTGATATTGAACTCTTCTATGTTAATTCATTTCTACGGAATTTTACTAGTTTAGAAAAAATGATATATTTAATATTTTAATCTGTACTTGCTACTTTTTCTTTCCACATGAATCATCAAATTATATTTGATTGTATTCTTTCATCATTATCCCATAGATTTGATGAAATAGTTTTGGGATATATAAATAGGTAGAATATTGAAAGAAAAATGAAATCCAAAATGAAAAAAAGTCTAAATATAAAAATATTAGATTATATTTTCCACTTTTTTATGTTAAATTAATAATGGTTGGTTAATAATACCATGGTGTTATGGAAATTTCCATCTAAAGAGCTTCAAAATTAATGTATAATAGAACCAAAAGTGATCACAATAATTGCCAAAAGAAAAGAATTCCCAAAAGGGAAAGAGGTAAGTTGGATGAGCTAAATTGGATGTAAATGAAGGAATTGTATAAATAATCCAATTTTGGTTGAGACAATGTATAGAATGAAATACAAAATTTGGAAGAGATAACTTTAGATGTTTACAATGAAAGGTGTGAAGTTGAGAGGATTGTTTTTTGCATAACTTTTTCTAGAGTGAAACTTTTGTCTCCTATTTAGAAATGCTCTATAGATCTTTGCATTTGAAGTTCTAATGGGTAATTATTATACTAGTAGTGTAGAACACACCCATATTGTAACAATATAGAGTTTAGCGACGAAGTTAGTCGGGCTTACGAAGTAGCACATAAGACAAAGTAGCCTAGAATATTCCGGAAGTATCTAGAAAGCTTCTTGGGAAGCTTCCCGATTAGCTTAGCTTGCACCTTAAGTAAATAGCTTCCAGAAGCTTCCAACTAGCTTAGCTTGCGCGCCAAGTAGGCGGCTTCTAGAAGGAAGCTTCTTGAGAAGCTTCTTAAGGGCCTTGTATGCTACCTATAAATACCAAAGCCAAAGCTCATGCTAGGCATTTGGAGTTTTCACTCATTCAAGTGTCCTAATGTGAGTTTCCATTCTCCTATTTCTCTCCTTGGATTTGGTCTTTTACACATACAATCATCATTTAAGGAATTATAAAGAGAAAATTATCATTGGATTTAAATCTCTATATTTGTGGTGCCATATTCTTGCAAATTTTTTTATTTTATTAATTTCACTCTTGTTTGTAAAATTATAGTAGAATAAGTTGTTGTTGTTTAGGAAGTAAAAATTCTAAGATGAGTTTTGTTTGGAGTTGTGCTTGTACATATCATCGTATGAAGTGAAAAAGTATAAAGCAAAAAGGCTATTTGAATAGAAAATGCTTAATTAGAAAAATTCAAAGGGTGGTCAAAGGCAAAGGGCTCAAGTGAAAAGACCTCAGCCTGGATATCATTACAAACTAAAGGACATATATCAATTTGAATGTGCTACCATTGGGATAGAGAATTGCCACTAAAGACCATTTGTATTCACTAAAACTCTTGCATGTGTGAGGAATGACCTCTCATCCACTACTCAGTCATTAATACCAATGATTGAAAGATTTTGACTAAAAATTTAAGTGCATCCTAACTCAATTTCACTTTCTATAATGAATTTCAATTGCAAGCTAGAGAAACAATTGGAACGTCAAATCCTATGCAGTTCTTTGCTGCCTTTGTAGGCATCCAGCCTTTGCCTGTGAACTTCAATCTTCATCTTTGTCTTTGTATGTTTACTATCTTGATAGGAAACAGGGTGTTTACACCCAAGAAGAGAAAGAGAGTTCTAAAGTTATCTCTGTGATCAAGCTATCAATATGTGTGCATTGTATTATGGGATTGAGATCATCTAAAGCAAGGACCTCACTTTCTTGCTTCAAAACTAGGAATTGAGAAATATTGCTATTAGTTAGGAGATAAGGCATGGGAGTAGAAGGAGTGAAAGAACTTGTGAGGCACTTTATTTGCTTGGGAAAAAAAGAATAGGAAGAATGCAGTGACCTAAAAAATCACAACCTAGTGCAATGACGATTGACAACTAATACACTAGACCAAATGAAAAGTTGGAAAATGTACTCATTGCCTCCTTTGAGGACCCAAGAGCCAAAAATGGATGGAGGATGTATAGATTTAAGGACCTATCTTGAAGGATAATGGTGGATAATTGTGACGTTATTCAAGCCAAAGAGGACAACATACCTAAATAATTGTCAAGCTATCTTCTTCAAATACATGTGGCAGGGAGAACCACTGAAATGACCCATATGTTTGATGTGTAGACAAGGAGATTGCTTGAAGAATTAGAGGAGTATGGTGGAATGAACATATCTTGCACTCTTTGCAATCCACATCTACATGGGATTTAATTGCCTTACCAAGTTGAAGAGGAAGAAGTTCTCCATCCATTGGCATGCAATGGGTCACTTCACTTCATAGCCCAAAGGCAAGGCACTCATTTGTAAGTATCAACTTGTAGATGAGGAATACAAGAAGATAGGGAAATTTTTGAAAATAGAGTGAACAACCATAGTGAAAAAGAAGAGGTCAACAATTGTAAGATCATTAGTACCAACCAAGAGACCAAGGAGGAATCCTAAGGTCATTGATGTATCTTTAGAGGAGGATGAAAAAGAAGAAGAGGAACAAGAGAAATCCCTCACCTTATAGAAGTCAATAATCAGGTCCAAAAAAGAAGTGGACCAATATGAAGATGCTTAATTTGCCCCATCAAAAGAAGAGCAAAGGGTACAAAAGGAGAAGCAGGTAAAAAAAGAGTCAACCTTGGAAGTAACCACAATCAAGCAATTGGGCCATTGAGCATGAAGGCCAAAGACAAGCACCAAACCAAGAGAGAGAAGGAAAACAAAGAAGAATGACCATACCATCCAAAGGTTAGAGAGAAATCAGGGTAGACATCAAAGATGAAGATGAAGATGAAGAGCCTTTGGGAGCAATACCAATGGTCATGAATGCACCTTATTTCAAGAACACAAAGCTCCAATAACATAAGGATCTAATTTTGTCATACATTTGGTGGGCCTGGTCTTGGAGTTGGTGGAGAAGATCTTGCCTAACTTCTGAGACCCTACAAAGACATCATCAGCTACATTTCTCTTGTCTAAAGGTTGCACAAGAACTCCAAACTTGATGAAGGAAAAGTAGGCCAAGGCAAAGGAGGAGATAGGGAAAATAAAAAAACTTTTACAATGAGGAAGCAATGAGGATAAAAATTTTAGTGTAGGAAAAATTTGAGGCAAAGCACAAATTACTTTACTTATTGCAAATCACATGGCAAAGGAATAAGAAATCAGGAAGCTGCAAGGAGAGTTGAGAGCAATTTGGCTTGAGGCAAAAGGTAGGTAGTATGGGATATAAGAATAGCTAATGGACAAGAAAAAGGAAGTGTAGAGCATCCAAGGAGAGTTAGAGAAAACCAATATCCTCTTGATGACCCTACATGTAGAATTTGTTGAATACATGAATAGAGTAATTGTCCAACTTGAAGGGATTGCTGATAAGATGAAGAAGGAAAAGGAGGCGAGTGCAATATATCAACCCCAAATAATGGAAGAGGTGAATAAATAAATGGAGGCATTGCAAAACCATTTGGAGGAAGAGTGTGCAAAGATACTCAAACAAGGAGAGTGAAATAGATCAATCCCAAATGATGGAAGAGTTGAAAACATAAATGGAGGCATTGCACAACCATTTGGAGGAAGAGTGGGCAAATATACTCAAACAAGGAGAGTGAAATAGATCGATCCCAAATGATGGAAGAGGTGAATACATAAATGGAGGTATTGCACAACCATTTGGAGGAAGAGTGGGCAAAGATACTCAAACAACCTGCAGAATTTAGGGACCAATTCATGGAGATATTGGAGGAAGTAGCCCAAGGTAAGATGGAGAAGACCAAACTACAAAAATTGACGCTACAGTTGTAGAAGTCGGGAGGGAGGAGGTATGAAGACAAAAAGATGGACAAGCTAGCAATTACGCTTCAAGAATACACAAATAGGAAGGTCATTAAAGCTTGTGACACCAACCTCTTATGCATAGCAGATTACAAGGAGAAGATCAAAGTTATTTGTTTGGAATTTTAAAGGTGAAGGTAGTTCTTTCAAGTAGTGGTTTGGGCCAAAGACACTTTTCTAAAAGAAGTTTTTTTAAGTTGCAGGATCATTGGGTAGAAGTAGTCTAAAGGCCTTTGTTGTTGTATATCTCTATCGTGAAGGACCTTTCAACATGTAACCTTTAGAGTTGTAGGTTCCAAAGGGATAGAAGTTCAAATTACCTTTGATAAAGAAGTGATACCTTCCTTAACACATGTAAGCCACCTAATTAGCCTGCATGTGCTTAGGATAAGATAGGATTAGAATCAAATTGCACAATTTAGATGATGGCAAAATTTTGGAATGCTTCTACTATTAGATCTCTTTTATCTCATGCAAGAGAAGTATTTAAGGTGTAAGCCCAATTTAAAGCAAATTTTTCCTTTCTTAATTGAAGCTCAACAAAGGATATCTAAGTCCTTTGCAATTGTTTACTTGCAACTTGAGTGTTGGTGAATATGTTTGTTAAGTAGTAGTAAGGAATCTTGTAGTAGGAACATAGGTACATGAGTGTAAGGGGACATTTGTACTTGCCTGAGGAGTGTAATCCTTGGGGTTTGAAGACCAAAGTATTGTATTGAAGGATCATAGCTAAGCCAAAGTAGTGAAAGTACCACAAAATCAAAAAGTAGGACATTTGATCAATATGTAGACTCCTTCAAAGTTGTGCATGTTGGGAAGGTTACATACAACCTCTAGAGTTAACAAACTTGGGATGAAGTGGCCTTTGGAGTGGAGTGAATCATTACCTTCAAGATTAACTTGGAATTTACCTATATTGGACGTGATGTTTAGTTTTCCATTTGTCATAATGATGGGATGATACTACACTCTTTTGGGATTGGTTTCTACTCAAGAGGTTGAATGTGTAACAATAAAAAATTTGCAAGATAGTGATACTTCTCTTCAATTATAGCCAATTCTGTCATGTATCCTCAAGAGAATGACTTGTTACTTACCAACATATCACTTTTTGGTTGACATTAGATTAACACAATATCTTTAGCATCAAATAAAGAAGGATATAAGGAGTAATTCTATATCAATGAGAAAGAGTTATATTTGTTTGTTTACTTCATTTGATGTCATGCACTAGATTTGGAACCTTTTTTCCTAGTTGCATGATAAATTTTTTTCATAAACAAAGATAAACTAATTTTTTAAATGTTTGGACTAGACTCTTTGTGTACTTTGTCTATTTGAAGGTATATCTAAATGTAAAAATGACCTTAGTTTCCTTGATAGATTTATTAATTAATAAATTGATGTGAAAGTGATTATTTCATTTTAATAGAAATTAATACTAAAGGTATTAACTTCTTACAATTTAATCTATCCCAAATTTTCAAGTTATATTCTCATTATTATTTTACCACAAAATGAAGCCAATAATTCATATTCAAAGTGAATAGAAGGAGCTCAAAAGCCATGAAAAGATATAATAAATATCAAGAGAGAGCAAGGAAAATGCATAAAGAACTATCAATCATTTACAATAATATTTTATAGTAGTGATGAGAAGCATATATTGAATGATAAAGATGTTTTAAAAGCATGTGTTGTAAAACAAAAAACATAGAGTAACTTAAAAGAAAAGTTTTTTTTATCTAAGTACATAAGAAATAAAAAGTTTAGAGACAATGAGATATTGACCTATTTATATATAGGTTATTTGAATAAAAAATTTGATATGTTCATGTATCAGTATTAATTTATGTAAAGAGATGAAATTATCTATTTATTATTTTAGGTTAGTATATTTTTCTTTCCTTGTTGCTCAAAATCAGTACATGAAGTTGATTTACTACTCCTTTTTCTGGAGATTATCAATAATTTGACTTCTACACTTAAATAGATTGGCAAGCTTTGATTCCTAGTTGGACTCTTTTGCTTTTGCTTTCTCAATGTTCTAATTTCTTGTTGTTTATTCAATACAAATTATTCTCTTTAATATACATCAAAATATATATTTTCTTAAAGAAATAGGAGCCTTCCTAGGAGTATCCTCATATAACATGATGCTAAATCAATAGTCTTTCATCTTTAGAAGTTTGAGTTGTTGTTATTGATTGAACATGAACATGATTTAGTTCATCAAATGCTTATTTTTGGAGCCTTATTCTCCATTTGTTTGTTCATAATTTGTCCTTTTGTTATTTGTATGAAGTTCAATTCACAATTTATAACTAATCTTGTTATAAAAGTTGAACTTGAATGTTTCAATATGTTTTATTCTCCCTTTCCAATTTTCCTCATTTTATCAATTAAGATGTCAAATTGATTCTCACCAAAGATACTAGCAATCAAGGAGTTGGAAATTTAGATTATTTTATTGAATTGTTTTTTTTGAAGAGAGAATTCAATATATTTTTAATACTGGAAAGTTTATAGTCATTTCTAGACTTTAGGAGTTTCATATTATTATTTCGTAAATTATTAAGTGGTTGGCGTGGTATCTACTTTATAGTTTTGGTTAAAATTTGTGTTAGATTAAGGATATCATATTGGATACAAAATGCAAGAACATGTAGAATTTTGGCAGAATAATTTGTGTAAAATCAAGAACAAAATAAAATAAAATAATGTACATACATGTATAAATGTATCAAAATTTCAATATAAAAGGAAATAAGATAAATCTAGTCAAAAACTATAAAAATACATTGTAAAATTTTTATTTTATGAATTTCTAAAATGTACATTTGGAGTATTTATGTCCAAAAATCAGGATATATGGTATAATATCTAGACATTTAAGTTTCAAAATTTGGGACCAAGATTTTCTCCTATTAATCAAATTTTTTTTGAGAAAGAAGTACATTTTTTAAAGGTGATAAGGATAATAGGCGTGGAGTGTATAATATGTAGTCAAACTCTTTGGACATTTTCCCCTAAACCTTCTTTGATCAATATCCATGAAACATCTCTTGTAAGGTCATAAACTACTATATTAAATCTGATGGTTAAAGTTATTACCCTTTGGAAACTAAATTTATTGATAGTTTTACATTAGCTTTAATTATATCATAGCCCAACACATAGGCTCAGTGGTAGGAGTAATAGTTTTTAAAGAATATGTTGATTAGGGTGTACTCAATTTATAGATATTTTGGGTTCAAATGATGAACTTCATTGCTATTTCCTCATTTTAGTTTGACCCATTTATCCTAATCACTAAGTAGATTAAACCAAAGACCAAAGGTTCATGAAGGTCAGACTCTATGCTTCTCTCATGGAATAGCTTCTACAACCATCACATTTCCCTTGTTCTCTCCAATTCATCTCATAGCTATCAGATGAGTTGTGTAGGTAGCACATAGCTATCTTCATTGTCTTAGGTGGATGTGGCTTTATAAAGTAGGAGGCTACAACACCAACAACATGTATCGAAGCATGGAATCCACTGGTCCCTTGTTTAGCAAACATGTTCCTAAATTATGGACATCTTTTTCTATTGGAACTAATCATGACAATGGATTCAAGCACTTATGCTTTCCAAGCATATCCTTGATTGGCTTGCAACTTATTGCTAGCCTTGCACACACATCACTCCCTAAGTTTATTGAATTTGTATCCCTAGACTATAAGAAGCTTCAAGTGGATCTTAATGAGTGTATGTACACTTACACACTTACGAGCATCCTCATTGATGTGCCTCTACTTGATAGAGCTAGGATTTTATCTTGTAGGGAAAAAGGCTCTAAAGCTTGGCTCTAGGATTTATCCTTTATTGGTGACTTCCAATTTACTCTAAGGAGTTTATCATGGCACTATGATATGATTATATGATTATGATTTGAGGTTGGATGTCCCACATCAAACTCTCATAGGGATTGCGTACCAATGCACATATGGTTCTCCATATGACATGCAAGGGATACACTTTTTACAATGCGCAATAGGTGAGAAACCCACCAAAGTCCATGATGCAGTTCATGATACACAATTGCTCAGATCTCTCAAGCTACGTTGGCATAGGTTTAGATTAAGCAATGGTTGAATCTACCAGGACCACCTATCCATCGGGTGCAAGCGGATATTGTTACTTTCAAGGAAGGTTGTTGCACCTTGCATGACGTGGTGATGGCAAACCCTCTATGAGCAAAATCATTAGCGTGAGCAGGCCTACATGTGGGAGAAGCAAAAGCAACAATTGCCTCTAGGAGCAAGGAGGACCACTACGCACCATGACTGTCCTTGGATTCCTTTGTTCCTCTAGTGATTGAGATTTTTGGGCATGTATCATTTTGACGGTCTCCTCAAGGATGTAGTGTGGGGTTCTTTGTAGTGGAGAGGGGCATTGGCTATCTCTCCAACCAAGCTCACATCCCATTATCGGTAGCTCGTATCAACCACTTTACGACAAGCTCAGGCTTTCGGTCTTCACCGATGAGCAACTGGATTAGACACACCCAACATGGCTAGGGTCCTCCCTCCCCATTTTCCAAACATACTATTGGAGGAGCTCTACCACATATAGTTCACTCTCCTTAGTATTGTGGGTGATTGTTGTTGGAGTGTTTTTTCCCTTTGGTACCTTCGGATTGCCTTTGTATGTCTTTTTTATTTGGCCACTCTGGACTATTAGACCTAATGCTTTTCTTTTCTCTTGCACTTGTTTGTGTCTTGTACTCCTTTCCACTTCCTTGGGAGTACTATATATGTAGATAAATATAATTGTGACTATGAAGATCAATTGCAACATTAAACTAAAACTCTATCTTGGGACTTGAATGAGTGGATTGTAAAAGATCATACATGGAATAATAATTTGAGATGCATTGTCTGTAGGTTGCTTGCACATTTATAAAAATAAAAACTTGATATACACTCGGGAGAGGTCACATGTCTTATTCTCAACCCGGATTTGGGCATGTATCATTTTGGAGACAAGACAAGCTTGAAGACCACTTTAACCCAAAGAGAGATTTATTTGATGTATTATGGGGTTCAATTGGTCAATTATGAATTCCACGGTGATGCAATAAAATCTTTGTGGATAGTCTCATGAAAACTTATTAGATGTCAAGAAGGTCATTTATAAAATCTAAAGTTTCCATCTATTTCTTATTTATTTTCTCATTCCAGTGTTAATGATTCCTTTCCACTTTTTCGAAATTCTAATAAAATGTTTGCTTGAACCTGTTTAAAACCTGCTGTCTCTACAAGATGTATCGTTAATTATTATCGTAATCACCACGTCCCCAGCAATTCTATTAGTTACTCAATTGAAAACCCTTATTTTACTATAGTGGTCAAAAGACCAAATACTGTATAGAATAATGTAAGTTACGCCAACAACCCGTGAACCATCCTAGTGCTGGTTTTTTTTATTTTTTTTTGATCGATTTAATAGGTTTGAGTTTATGTAAATGTAAAAGTATCTGTTGTTGAAGTTCCCAAAATCACTGTAGGGAAGTTTGTATGCTGATTCATCCTATGATCATATGCGGCTTCACAAGTGTTAAAATTTAATTTATTGCACTCGTAGAAGGCCGCGTTAGTGAGTCCAAACAGTGTAGGATTCTTGGAGCACCTGTATATAAAGTCGACTATTAGACAGAAGCAATAAATGTGGCTTCTTCTCACAATACAGTGTTTCCGATGTTCTAGTAACCAGTACACAGTTTCATAAAAGAACAGAGATGAATTAATTATACGCTGCTGGCACTCCTGGTGAACTAGGTCACCATACTAAGGAATATCCTCCTGAACTGAGATTTTATTGCAGAATTAGAAAATACCTAGAGGTACTTAGGGTAATTCCTTGGTGGCATCTTCTTCCCAATCTGGCTTTTCAAGAAGGGAAATGATATACTGTATGGCAATTCGGGCTCTATAAATGTATTAATATTAAAAAACTCGCGTTCGAGGAGAATGATTAGATCGTCCTGACCTCAGCAGGGTGTGCTCTAAAGCATGACCCCACAACGGCAAGGGCGAGAGATTATCTATCATAATTAGTGATGATTAAGAAAATATAGTTTCCTCGAGTTCCGTGACAGGTGACGTGCATGGATCCAGCCACCATGCATATTCCGTTACCGCGACGCCGAGTCGGAATCACGGCGGTACGTACTCCGTCACACCAGCCAAGCTTGGCGGCGTTCCAAAGTAGCGACTGTGTTAACCCAGGGTTCTTCAGAACCAGTTCGTGCACCATAACAATAAAAAGATTATATCAGAGAATAATAATTAAACAATATATGCAGATAACTGCGATTTCTTATGAATATAAAATAATATATCGCTCTTTCGGTGATTATTTATAATCGAGAGAACATAGCAACTGTCTCTTTTCCTTGTCTCTTCCATTCTTCCGGCGAGTCCTCCACGAGATATTTTACACGTCCTTTCTAGTCGCATCGTTGCATTCTATGTTGATTCAAAATTTACCGTTTATTTTCATGTAGTGTTCGTTTTGATGTAGTTTCCTCTCGGATCTCTGCCATTAAACTAAAAATTAAAATTTTTGTCTTTTTACGTCTCCTCTTTTCCACCCAGAACAATTCTCGTTCTGTTTTCACAGGAAATTTCTCTTCTCGTTTGGTTTTCTTTCTATCTAGATTTTCCTCACATGGCAAAATCTACCGGTCCAAATAATTCATAGGAACGAACGACCAAATGTCCAAAGTTGTCAAAGAAAAAGTTCAACCTACACATGGCAATTGTAGTAGAGGACTACTTTTTATCTTATTTAGAACACTTACCCTGGCTAGAAATAGTAGCATTTGTTTGGAATGTAGCCCTCCAAGTAGTGCTATATAGAAGTATCCGCAAATTACCAAAACTCGTAGAAAAATTGAAATTAGAACTCAGAATGAAATCTCTTTACATACAAGAGTTCATTCTAATTGAATGTGGGCCAGATTTTAAATCGCATAGCGCATGGAGCCTGAGGAGGCTGCTCATTTCGTTTCGGAAACGTTATCTTTCTTTTTCTGCTTCAAACTTGATAAGGGACGAGTTCCCTCCGAGGAAGGGAGAGCGAGTTTACGGGACCCGAATTAGAGACTAAGTACGTATTCCAAAGTGACCTTTCCACGAAACAGTGTTACTAACTGTATTGTTAACACTAATTGCCGCACTTAACGGTCTAGCTGTGCTCCAAGAAATTGGTGACGGTACTTCCTGACTAAATCGTCGTCGCCTTGCGCCTTCGTGTTCTCTCATTGGTCAAGGGCACTGGAGACATATAGAGCCTGGAGCAGGAGGACGAGGAGGAGATGCATCAGGTGGAGCACTTGATGCATTTTCAAGTTGAGAGGACTGACGATTGGCATCTTCCTTTGCTTGGAAGGGGGGATGTGAGGGATCACGAGACGAAAAGTACTATTCTGCACTGCTGCTATTCTCCTGGCTGTCAGAAAGCGGTGCTTATGGCAGGTACCGCATTAGCACACAGTCTCCTGTCTCCTGCAAGCTTACACTAAATGTGATTTAGACAGTCTGACCAGTTGACGGCTGCATTGATTCACTGGTTGTAGACGACTCGCTGGACTAGACACGGTCGAGATCAGCCTGAAGGTGAAATCTCCCTCCCTAATTTCTTCTCTCTTGGTGTGCTGGTGGTCCACATCGAGGGTTGAGTCCAGTCTCACCTTGAGGCACTTTGTGGTTGTAACAGGTGGAGACGTTGGCCAAGTTTGCGGGCCTCGTTTGACTTCGGGAGCTAGTTAGTTCTGCTGTGAGAAAATAATCTCGAGGAAATAAGGATCTCCTTCAGCAGAATACCGGATTATCCCGTGTGAAGCTATGGGCCCTGCTGTTGTTGTCAAGAGATTACTGGAAGCGCTCATAACAGCTTGCTTCGCGGTTTGGGGTATTTACTGGATTCTTCTGCCTCTAGGATATGGGAAAAGGTTTCTTGCAGGTGTGGATACACAAATCACGTCAAAATTTATGGGAGCAGCAGGTGCGTGGGTTGTTTTTACTCTTTACCTGTCTTCGGTTGTAAGAACTTGGATTAGCTTGAGTGACTTTATTTCGCAACAAGGTATTGAGACTCGCCTGGGTTCGCACGCAGGTTCCGTTTTCATATTTCAAGCTGCACCTATTCTCCTGGCGTCATTTCTCAGTTTCTTTGTCATCGAGTTAAGGAAGAGAACATCTGTGGAGAGGTAAGCAGGATTCTACTTTTCGTGGTGGTACGAGAATTGCCCCATAGTTTATCGATCTCCATGAAGTTAACGCCTATTATTCTGAAGTACAAGGAAAGGACATGTTTTTTGTTCTGAGAGAGACTCTGTTCAAGATTCACATCCCCCGAGGAGAGAGAGGTCGCTGTTTAATGTCTGAGAGAGTAGATGAAACCGGTAGCACTAGTTAATATCGCCAGGGTCCGAGGCATCACGAAGCGCAGTACGTCACTCTGGTGGATAACAACCGCCATCGGAAGTTCATGATCCCCCGTACCGTACGTGATGTGAAATTACCCAATGTCAAGAATACACAAGAGTTTAGCAGGAAATATAGCTTCAGGATCCAAGCAGCGAAAGTAGTCGCTGAAAGTAGCTCTTTGGTGCACGGGAGAGTACATAATGGATGAATCTTGCACCCCACCCAAGCTTTGGAGCTGGAGCTGATGTTTCAACGACATCATGGTGCAGGAGATTGGAGAATCAATACGTGTCACTGAAGCTGAAGCACTTTTTGCACTCGGTTGTGTTTGCGCGAAGTCCCTTGGGAGTTCTTACTATTGTGGACCTGCTGTTTCTCACCACAATTCTCTTTCTGATCTTTTGGGGCTTCATTAAGAGTTCATACGGTGAAGTCCGGGCCGTCAATCGTTCTCCTCATTTCCCAGGCGCTCCTCCAAAGTAAGTGGTGGACGAACTTGAGTACTGTATCCCTTCAACTCCTCAATCTCCTCACCCAACATTCGAATATTCGAGTTTGAAACATAATCTGCATGTACAATAATTTTGGAATCACTTACGGACAGGTAGTACAGTGGTTGCGTAATTTTCTCATGGCATATTTATTGCTTGCTTGCAGTTGGACGGTTAATTTCGTGGAAGCCTCGATAAACTTGGCGAGGGCAGCACTTATACCTTTCGCTCTGTTATGGATTCCTGTTACCCGGGGATCACCGCTTTTGCGCTTCATCAGGCTTCCTTGGGAACATGCCGTTCGTTATCACATATGGCTTGCTCAAATCTCCTTGACCTTGTTTGCCGCCCATGCAGCGACATTCTTCGTTTTCTTCGTGGCCAACGACCAAGTCGTTCACGTAAGTACTGTGGCAATTTGGTCGGTTGATTTTCCAGGGTTCTCTTGGACTTTGACGCCATGTAGTACTACGAATGCTGATCTTGCTTGGGGGTTGTTTTATCAGGTCTTTACGTGGAGAACTGTTCCTGGAGCAGCAATAATTTGCGGATTCTGTGCACTCATCTTGGGGTTGGTGATGTGGTTGACCGCTCTGCCGGTAGTCAGGAGGAGGCAGTTCGATCTATTTTACAATGTACACCAGTTTTATGTGGCGTTCTTTGTTTTGTTCGCTTGTCACATCGTTTCTGCCGTGTACTATGTTGCCATCCCCGTTCTGCTGTACTTCATCGATCGGTTCATCCGTTTAATCCAGTCTCGTAAGAACGTGGAGATTCTGAAAGCTAGACTCCTTCCTTCCGGCGCCGTGGAGCTGAAGTTTCTCACTCCTCCAAGTATGTCCATGGGCTTCAGCTCTCCCCACACCCCTACCTCTACTTTATTACTCGAGCTTGAAGTGTCATGACTCACCGGTCGACAGTCTTGAGTCTAATTCGTCTGGCGTGTGTCATCTCCAGATTTTGTCTACCATCCCCTGAGCATAGTGTTCGTGCTACTACCGAGTGTCTCGCGGTTGCAATGGCATCCATTCAGTGTAACTTCGAGCCAACTGGACAAGAAACGGGAAATATCAATATGCATCAAACCAATTGGAGGCTGGACTCGAGGCATTACAGACGTTTTCTCAGGACGGAAAGTGCACAGGTGTCCCTTTTCGTTCAAGGCCTCTTTGGAAGGTCCTTACGGTGATGAAGCCGACTTTTACTTAAAGTGAGTGTGCTTTCAGATTGGATTCACTTCCATCCATAATTGCTTTGCAGGTCGACCTGTCAACATTTCGTCGTGATCACGCGGCGGGTGTTATAAACGAATTCCATGAAATTGTTTTCTAAATTTTTTGACTTGATGTTTTGCTGCAGCTACAAGACACTGGTACTGATTGCGGGAGGAATAGGTATCACCCCGTTCCTTGCAGTCTTGAGAGACGTACTCCACCGATATAAATTACAGCAAGAGGGCTTACCAGAGATAGTCAACCTGTTTTACTGCGCAAGAAAACCCATAGATCTTGCCATTCTCAACACTCTTGATCCGAGGGACATCCTTCCCGACTTCCAAGACAAAGTGAAGATCAGAATCCATGCGTACTGCACATCCACAACCATTGGCGATTACCCTGCCAGTCTTGAAAATAAGCCCTCGGGTACTGTAGACCTTGAAACCTATGGCGGATGGAGCTTCGTCTATGCAAAGCCCACGTTTGAGATTCAAACTCAGGCTCCAGATATCCAGGGAGTGTCACTGTTATCAGCTTCTGGAAGCAGCGTGTGGGTTGCGACGATAATTGTTTCAGCTATGGTGGGTTTTATCGTGCTTTGGGGCTTGGCGAATGTGCTGGTAATTCACCACAACGCCTCTCACTACAAGAACTACAAGGAATCTCTTCTCTTCTTAGCCAGTGCGATCTTGGCTGTGGTAGTATGTGGAGGATCTGTCCTTCTGCTGTGGTCTATGGCACTTTCCAGGACTGACGCATCCCAAGGGCCTTGTGCTTCAAGCTGTAAAGGTGCGAAGTCCCACGTTCGAAGAAGTAACCTTCAATCACCGAACCATGACCTCGAATCTGCTCACCGTTCACCGTGGAGGGGGGATCTTCACCTGGGCTTAAGGCCGAACTGGAATGGTGAGAGCATCAAGATTACTTCGTCTTGAGTTGCTAACATTGAATCTCCATCACTTGCTTAATCCTTACAGTAGGATGAATAATAACCCCTACTCAGGATAAGCACGTGGCTGTTTCTTTGGATTTGGTAGCTCAATTTTATGTTTATGCCATGAATGTTCTACATGAAGTTGCAAGAAAATAACCTCAAAAGTGTTCCCCCAGTTAGTCTCATCTTACTGATTATTTTGATCTTTGCAGAGGTCTTTGATCAATTAACGAAGCACTATGAAGGGCAAGAGGTCGGGGTCCTGGTGTCAGGGCCAGATAACCTGAAGGCGGATGTTGCACAGGAATGCGGACGTCACACGACATGCAGGGGCGCAGTCAATGCAGTTTTCCACTTCCACTCTGTGAGCTTCGAGTTGTGAGCTGCGGTTCCGAAAACATTAGTTCTGAGTCATCTTCTTGTTCGTTACACCCAATCTTATAGGATAGATCAGAGGGACTACATTAAGCATAATGTTTGAGCTCCCTTAAAGTGATTGTATATACTAGAACCCAAATTCACACAAATTTACATAAATTATGTCCCTCACAGCTTTCTATCTTAAAGGAGGCTACTTCCTTGGTTTAGGTTCACTTCGCCTCTCTACATCAAACACGATTATGCATGTCTGTGAATCTAGTACCCTTATAGCTCGGGAGGTAGGTGACATCGGCAATGTTGCTACTTTACGTTAGTGACCCATTCATAGGACATTAGGGTGAAATGTCGATCTTATGGGTCGGGATTAGAACTTACAATCGTAGTCATCTGATTCAAAAGGCATTGGATCCAATTTGCAGCCGTACCGATTCCGTCACGGATTTTTGTTCTTGGCAAGTGAATGAAGATCTTATGCATGAGATGGCCATGGGTGCAGAGAAGGCTTTTTCCGCTTCAAGGAGAACCACAAATTAACTCTTAGTTCCTACGATGACTAGTCATCGTAGGAACTAAGAGTTAATTTAGTTTAATACCATGCCACAAATTGTGCGCTTCCCAACGTTTCTTCAACGTAGTTCTGCCTTCGGTGCGTCCACCTTTAATAGAACAAATCTGAATTCCTTCCTGCGGAAGAACGAAAAGCTTATTTTGGTTTGTTCTTTCCCAACATATGAACAACTTTGTTTGACATTGAAATTGATTTACCCGAGAATAATTCTCAATAGGTGGTCGTCGTACCCACCGAGGCATGTACTTAGTTCGTTGCAGCAGGTTTTGATAACTTGATGGGACGTCAGGAAAGGCATTTACATTGCCAGGGCGAAATTCTTGTTGCTTGGACATTCCTTGATGTATTGTTCTGAGAGAAGGACGACCGCGTATCGTTGTATCGCGTATCGATGTATTGTTCTTAGATCTGACTGTAGACGAGAGCGTTGAAACATTTCAGAATACATCAACTTTAAATTCGTGCAAACTTTGGGGGACTTGGCGTAGGATATTCTGACGGTATGCGCAATGTATAATGGAACTGGAAAATTTAATTAGGAGAGAAATAAACTGTTTAGGGAATTGCAGTTGCCACCTAATTTTAAAAAGTTTTTCTACTGGTGGCAAACGGAATGTGGGATTGGGGAGAGGGGTTGTGAGAGCCAAGTCACCAGTCATGTCATAGGTGAAAACAGCAAAAAAGTGGAGAGGAAATAGCAACTCCTCTTCTTTATCGTATGCACACGATAATTATATTTACGGATGAAGGCGACCGCGTAGAGAACACGAAGGATGGGAAGACCCCATCAAGCCGTACAAGGGAGAGACGAAAAAGGTATAATTATATTTTTTTACAAGGGTAATGAAAAGTTGAAATAAAAGAAGTTGGGAAATAATCGTGATGTTGAATTCAGAGAGAAGCGGTCTGGTCTTTACACTAGTTGAGTGCCCGTTTCAAGGAACAGTTTGATTGATGTTATTAGTTCTATCATTTATTGAAAAATTTGACTGATGTTTAACTTTAAAAAATAAAATAAAATAAAATTTAATCTACAAATGTTATAAGGTAATCACAATGATGACTATACGAAGTGAAAAATTTAAAATTCAAACCACATACCTAATTCGACCAAACAGAACGGAAAATGTATCATAGTACAGTCATTGAAACAAATTGACTACTACAAAGAATAGAAGAAAGATTTTCATTCACATATTTGAATGCGATTTCATGCTCATCTTTCAGTTAACGTCGCTGAAAGTGCAAATTGAAGTAAATTCAATGTGTAAAGACAAGCATTGCGTCCAAGCACTTTCATGCTTTCGGAGTTTCATCGGAAGGGTCCTTTCCTCGAAAAGAATCTCGTATCCACCGAAGAGGACATTGGTTGGTCAATCGATAAATCCGATCAATTAGACAATCGTTTGTGAAAAGCTAAACCGCCATGCATATTGCCAGGACACAGGAGAGATATTTGGATATAAAATTGAAAGTATTCACAGATTATATATTTCATTTAATAAGTAAAAATAATACTATTACAAATAATTGTAAAAAAGTTAATAATATATAAGACTAATCTATTAAATAATTTAGATGTCATATAATTTTACAGCACACCTCTCGTACGAATAGATACTGGACAGGTAAAACTTCAAAGTAGAGTTTCCAGATTGTACAGTCTCCTACAATAAGCAACTTCGCTTGTTCATCTTCACCCAGCGGCAGTATCGGAAGATGGAGGTTCTTGCGATAATTCGACCAGGGGAATACCCAAGGCCTCAGGGAGTGTTGATGCAGATGGCCCTCTGAACTTGAACCTGCAGGAAAATTTTTTTCTCTGATTATATAAATATCGGGAGATAAAATTTTTCGTTAACATTATTCCAAAAAACAATTTTCTGGAATTGGGATTCATCTGAGTGTTCGGTTCAGATTTGGAATGCAAAGCCAGGGCAAATTTAGTAATAATGCTATTAATGGTTGGAGAATAAAGAGGTTCCGGTAAGCGTTGTGACATTAACAAGATGAACGAACCATTAAGAGGTCATCTTACCGGCATGAACTGCTGACTGGAGTATCGTCTATGTTAAACTCTGCCACCTCACCACCAAGTGCGCTCACTAAAGGGGCATAACCTGCAGCAGGCTGACGGGAGTGGCACAAAACGAAAGCACTCGATTTAATGCTATTATATAAAGAGCACTGGATTAGTCTGCTTATGTCTACTGGATAGCTTCAACTAAAGCAAGTATTGTGTTGAGGGTAGAAATCTCCATGTAGGATCATATGAAACAACAGCAGATGTTCCTGCCACAATTGGAATCCACATACATATGCTGACTGCTGCTTAGACTTCTACTGCATTAGTTCAACTGAAGCAAGTATAGTGTTGAAGGTAGGTATCTGCATCGAGCTCACATAAACAACAGCAGATGTTCCTGCTACGAGTAGAAGGTCGCAGTTCTCAAGAGCGGAGTCAACTTCTCGTAAGATCTTCCTGTCTAGACTTTCACCAAACCATACCACGTGCGGTCGCAACATCCCGTTGCAGAGCTTGCAGCGCGGTAACTGCATTGGTGGGATTCTTGCATCCGGTGCAACGGTATCTGGGGCACCCTGCAAGCACAATTGTGTCAATTTACAACCACACCAGCAGAGTAAGCCTCTCTTCAACCTCTATCTGCTCATTTGTAAGTGTAATACCAGTACGTTAGTGTTTCATCCTAACTTCCAGGAGAGCATCAATTACAGTTAAAGTTCGTTAAAGAGCACTCTCAGAGAAACTTTAATTCCAGTAACAGAGTCCATATCACTAACCTTCCCATCAAGTGCTGCACATATGGGCATTTCTCGGTTTTCTTGCACATCCACACAGTGATAACATCTTGTCTTCCAGAGAGATCCATGAAGCTCTACCACATCCGTGCTACCCGCCACCATATGAAGTCCATCGATATTCTGAAAGTGGTCAACAGATGGCTCAATACGTACCGACCTTGACTCCACGAGAAATCCTTCATTCAAACTATTTCACAAAATTCACCCATAGGGAGCAGGGTCAGTGTCAAAATAACATGTCACACCTGTCAAAATAGACTCTATAGGGTATGCAGGTGTGAGATGTAATTGTGCATGTTCCAAGCTCTTTCCTATTCAGTTTTATCCAGCCTATGATGAGCTTGGAAAAAGGTTGAAATAGTAATTACAATAAAGGCTTGAAGTCAAAAGACTTATTTACCTGTGTAAGCAGAGTATAGGCCTTCCCGTCCTGTTTACAACGTTGTTGTAGTGCTGCAAGGGCATAGTGTGATCTATTTGGGATAGCTTTTTCAACAATGCATCTGCTACATTGAAATCAGATCATTTTATTCTCCATGATTGTGTCAGCGAATGAAATTGACGGTCCAATGCTGTATCTAATGTCAAGTTTTCATTCATCACAATCGGTTTTTCATTCGGTGACCAGTTCGCTCTGTTTTATTATCCTCACATTTATGCCTTTCATGGACTTGCAAACACAAGCGGCCCAAAACTTCCCTACCTCAACAATACTTGATATGCAGAGGAGGTTTGGGCCTCCTGTCTGTGTTATACATTTCATAATAGAAGTGAAAGTGTCAGTGCACAAGAAAGTCATTGCAGCCATATCCAGAGTAGCTATGTTTTGGTCACAGCTACCTGATGCCCAGCATAGTTTGATAACTTTCATTAAAATCCAGCATATACATTGTTGAAGTACAATAACGGCTAGAAATGGCTCCGACCTCCGGTAGTGGTAAAACTCCCAGACTAGAGAGGGATTTTCCCTGAAAGCCTCGGGTGTTGCAAGCTCCTGGACCAGCGAGCGAATATCAAGTCAGAGTCTAGTAGTCAAAGTCGACAGTAACCTCTATGATGGTAATAGGACAAGGAGTTCCACAAACTGGCAAGAAGAATAGAAAACGATTCTAACCGCATGCTTTCATAAGATCAGACAGAACAGACATATTCAGTAGTTAGGCGAGTTTCAGTACAAGAGTAAATGGGCAAGCAATGTCGTATACTTATTTGAATGCTGGCTGAAGTTCTCTATTTTGATACCTAGCTCCAAGTGAATGAAGAGCAATACATCGCAGAACTAAATTAGCTACACTTACCACGGCATTCCAGTTACGCCAAAGCCCGCCTTCACCACGAAAAGTGGGGATACCCGATTCTGCCGATACACCAGCCCCTGTCAGCACCGTTATTTTCTGCAGTCAAGCGAGTCGATTAGCGTAACGCAGTTCATAACAGGTTGCAAGGTCGAACTTCACTTCATTCTTTGAACATGCTCCTTTATATACGAATCCTCTGCCTCGTGGTGAATGTTCAAAAAATCTCATGTGTATAGATGGAGAAACCAAACAGAGATCACTAGCTGTCCTTCGTCGTATGCATAACGTCCTGGCTGATCAGATCACAAAGAGGGATACCTTATCTCAACATCGCAGGTAATCTGTTTCTAGATCTAGATGTTGTAAACAGCATCTGATTAACTTTTATGAAACGACAGATCAACGCACAGTCCAGGTCGAAGGCAAAGATCCTTTCTTCATCCTCCTTACTAAAAGCTTCTAATTTGTATTTGAGCTGGACTCCTTACATCCCTGTGAGTATGGAGGAATTCACGCACTTCTCAAATACATCGGAATGATGTGAATTGGGAACGGAGAATTAAAAAACCAGGAGAATGAGGATTGACGAGTACGAAGCAACTGCTTTTCTGTTCTCAATTTCATCGACCCCGTTCTCTGGTATCAGATCTAAAAACTAATGGAAACAACTACGAATGAAACGCTTCTTACGCTCGCATTACATCAAGCTGAATTCACTACGAAGGATCAGTACAGTCACTGCAAACATACCCGAGCATTAGACAGCACTTTGGCGAATTCTGCCAGATGATCTCTATTCAGCACCATCGCCACCGATTTCATAGGCCAAATCTCTCGAAAGTTTTAACCGCTGCTAATGTTCTACAGAAATGTCCAAGCAACTGACCTCAAAGTTCTAAACGAACTAATGAGTAGATTAAATAACTTTCTTGCAGTAACAGCACAAGCATCCATCAGGTGACAGAATTAGTATAGACAACGGAGGATGACGGCGAATGCCGAAAAGTTGACGGCTAAGGTGACGGCACTGTCATTACTGTAGGGTTTTCACGGGTTTAAGGGTTTACAGATTCAAGCGCTGGGGTTAGTGGGAGAGCAGATTTGCAGACAGAGTGGGGGAGCAATTCGATGGATTTGGAGAAATTTGAGCATGTGCATGGAGTCCTGTTGGCGTCTTCCGGATTGCCTCGACGGTTGTTTCGCCAGCTCCATGCCAAGCTGAAGGAGGAAATTTACGATGGAGGACACTGCTTCGAGATTGAGCCCTGCGAAGGTGGTCGACAGCGGAGATTGATCTTGACATGTGATAATCTGGCTAAGGAGTCGCAAGTTTTTCTTGTGGATCATGCGTGGTCCTTTCGGCTTACGGAAGCTAGGAAGCAGGTACTGTGTTTGGGTCCATTAATCGCTTGTTTGTTCAATGTTCCTGAATGTTCTTAAATACGAGTTGGGATCTTTAAGTTTTGTGGACCGCAATTTTAGGCTCAACTGTCTCACATAAGGATTTCGGATTTGAGAATATTTATACAGGCCAGGCCAACTGGATCTTAATTCTCATGGTTGAAGGTTGAGAAGTTTTGGTATTATTTCTAGATGGTGATCTAATCTTAGGTCTCAGGTTTTCGGTGGTGTAAGTAGGGCGTAAAGTAGCTTTCTATCTTTAATCCACAAGGTCTCGCAAGATTGGTTACTGTGGAGATCTATTGGATTTCACTACGTAATCCAATAATGGTGCTTGTTTGCAGCTCGAGACAGTGGGTGGACTGGCCGATCGAATGGGCAAGTTGATGTGTGTTGTAGATCAGTCAGAGGTTGAGGAGGGAGATTCGGGCGAACCAACTGATCAAGAAGGCAATTCGACCGCTGAAAGTGTGCTAGCCAAAGCCAATGCAAATGCCGGAGAGGCCAATACCAGTGTACAGTGGCTGGAGCTTGATGATCTCAATATTGATGACGATCAGCTGAAGTCCTTCAACCTATCAACTAATTATCCGGTAACCTTCCTTCTGATAATGAAAAAGCTGGGCTTATTTTCAAGTTAGCGGCGTTTGACCCGTTTCTTGCTTGCTCTTTAGCTCTTGGATTGCCGTTAGGATGGTGCATCTGCTGAAATCCCTGCCTCTTTTTCAGCAAGCGCGTAAGAATCGGGTATGGTTTTTATGCAATATAGTGAAACTGCATGGATGTAAAAAGTGTGATCAATTGATATTATCTGTAATCATAAGATACTTTATATTTGAAGTATTCTATCAGGTACAAGCCTGTAAGTGTTCCCTAAACCTTCATCCACCCAGCAAGAAGAACGGTTCTTAGTATCTCCAGCTTGGTGTTCTGAAATGGTGTATTGGTCTGTTTGCTTACATGAGTCTGAGCAGAATTTGGTCGGCCTGAGTCTCTGGGGGAATAAGGTTGAGTCTCTAGATGTACTGTTGGAAGCAATCAGCGACCTATCCTCTTTGCGAGCCCTTTGGATCAATAATTGTCCTCTGGACATCAAAAAGTACGTCATCAGTTGACCTAAACTTATCTTTCGATAATTCATATTCAAGCTTTCCTCCGAAATGATGAGCTGGCTTAGCACTCACCGCATCGCATCGCATCTTCTGTATTTCGTCGTTTTGAACTTGTTCTACCATGTGTTATCGGCGTCGTATGAGGAGGTATGACCGAATTATAAAATTGAGTGTCAGTAGCTCATTGAATCTTGATAAGTCTACTTTTGCTCGGCAGAATATCGTACAGACAACGTAAGATCTACTGTAAGATCTGATGACCAAAGCTAGAAATCAAATACTTTGTGATTGACCATTGCGACCTGATTCTCTGCAGGGGAAGGGCTGCAAAAGATGCTGTTTTGGATGTTCTACCTCTGCTGGAAATGTACAACAGTCAATTTACCAAAGCCTATACCCAATGGGCTGTCGGATTTTGTGCTGGCATTTTCGGTCCAGAGAATCCACTTGATTCTACTGGTCTGAGACGATGTCTAGAAGAGGTGACCGATCTTGACTTATCCAGCAGAGGGCTCTCAAAATTGTCTTCCGAGGTGAGGAGCTGATGGCACTTCATGCACCGTTGTCTACCTTGATCATGTTAATATATCTTCACCTACATATAACATGAATATATTATGCAAGGATCAAGGTCGGGCAAGATTATAATGAGATCAGCTGCAGATGTTGTGGTAAAGTCACGTGTCAGCTAGAGTCTAGTTTACGTTATTCTTCACAATTTTCTGCCTCCAGGTTACAAGGAAGAAGAGTGAAATGGGACACTATTCATCTGATTTTTTCTAAATATTATGATTGATTGAATCTTTTTATCTGGAGAGGAATGTGGTGGAGCCTATTCTCCACGACGATTTCCTAACGAGTGTTAACCAAGACTACTTGCTTACAGGTGTTTACCCCTGAAGAGATGCCGGATCTTGTCACCCTAAACATCAAAGGAAATCAACTTGATGATTCAAGTGCAAGTTGGCACGAGACCTTGGCATCTTTAACATCTCTACGGTCTCTTCACGTAGGTTTTTCATGAGTGCAACCTGAATGCATTTGTCGTTTTTTGGTCCTGAACCAGAGTATGTTGTAGGTGCCGGTACGAATTCATCTCCTGTATCTGCAACATACTTACATTCTACAACAAGATGGTGTAGTGGCGGGTATCTGTCTGCCTAAGAGCATTTTGGGGAACTGCTCATTTCTGAACACAATCCTTGTTTGATGCGGGTGTAGGTTGATCTCCCTGGACCTTTGGGAAGTAGTGCTCGAAAAATCGTCGAGTCTTTCCCAGATATTCAAAGCATCAATGGTACTGACGTAAATATAATTATGAGGAACGAAATGGTAGTCGTCGACAGCAACTTGAAGCCACGTCTTCCCGAATGGTCACTAGAAGAACCTGTTGTTGATCGAGTCTTACGGGCAATGTGGCAATATGTGATGACATATAGGCTGGCTGATGAAGAGAAACTCGACGAGACTCCAATCTGGTAAGTTCTGTCAGACTGATCCTTTGATGCATGCAAAACCGGACATGAATAGGATCAAATAGTATCACGGACGAGAAATTAAAATGCACGCGCCTGAGACAAAATTCCTATTAAAATAGGTCTAGTATACTTCGTATGGAACTTTTGGATAGGAATTTTTGGTGGAAATTGGAGAAGGAGAGAGAGTTTCCATGCGACTGACAATGTCTCCTGTGGTTTCCAGGTATGTCATGGACGAGTTGGGCTGTTCACTGCGGCACAGTGATCTTCCAAACTTCAGGGTTGCTCCTTTCATGTACCTTCCGGACGGTACTTTGGAATCGGCTATCAGGTAAGCTCAGTCTACAAAGTTTCAGCAGTGGATCTTGCCTCCTTCTAGGCGTTTATACAGAGTCAGGTTTGTATAACAGGAGTTTTATCCGACTATATTATACATACCGATCTCACGCACTGGATATACACGTTCTCGGTTCCATGCTTAGTGGGTTCAGGACCCCTCGTTCTTCGAACGGGTTCTGCTTCCATTTCTCAAATATCTGTCTCATGTGCTGTCATTGTATGCAACCTGTTTCCGTTACGGGTTTTACCTTCCACTAAATAATATGTGCTGTCAATGAAGAGTTGTTGACGGAGATCTGTTTTCCAAATTGTAAATCTAGGCACTGACTGATTTGATGCAGCTACTCCTTGCTGTGGCCCGTAGAGGATATTACGAGAGGTGAAGAATGCACCCGTGATTATCTGTTTGGAGTTGGAGAGGATAAACAACGCTCTGCAAGGCTGACTGCCTGGTTCGATACGCCTCCAACATTCTTTGCTGAGGTAGATAACTGACGCACATTCGTTCTATCAAGTTGTTTCAAAGGTTTTTGGGACTCAATTCCCACCATCGCAGCGTACTGCGAAGAGATCTAACATTCTACGACCGTAAGCTGTTTAACTGGGAACTGTTGTGGTTAACTTCATGGAGTCCTCTCGAATCTAGGTAAGGGAGCTTGCCAATAGATTTTTGCGTTCAGGCATACAACGGATGACGATCCTCCCCGTCCAACTTCTCTTTTGTTCGTAAATGTAGGCATACAGCAACCACCAGAAGTGTCTCCAAACAAACATGTCGGGAGGAAAGAACTCGCTGAAAGATGGTCAACCAACGAAGAGCCTATTGCCCAGGGATGGACGGCCCCTTTCGGTTTATACGGATATTCCTTATATTCAGGACTTCCTTCGCCGACCTGAATTTCTGCTCAGTATGTTCTCTATCTCAGTTCCTTCGAATGGCCAGGTTGATTAGATTACATTGCACTTTTTTCGGATTGCTACGGCAAAAAGTCTTTCAGTCACCCTTTGGTTTCTAATACATACTAGAGCGTTTTGGGGTCATTTGACCAGGTCCAATGGATCTCTATATGAAATTACGTCGTGCCTAGGCACTATAGGGTTTAAGAACATGTCATAACCCCAGTCCTTGTTTAAAGATTTCATCCATCTAGAATCTGCGGTTTTCTGCCTCTCAAGAGTTTCATCAAGACGGTCAGCCTCGTTGTTCAACTCAGACTCCTCTGTTCCATTGTTATGAACTGTTTGTAGCGGAGGAGCCGAATGAAGCAGATATACTTTGGACTAGCTTGCAGATAGATGCAGAATTCATCAAGGCTGCTGGAATCCAGGCACATCAGTTTATCAACCAGTTCCCTTTTGAGGCCTGTTTGGTGATGAAACACCACCTCGCTGAGACTATGCAACAGGTTTTCATCATATCACTCTATAGGACATCTAGCTTGATACTTTGTTTTGTCAAAGTCCACCATCGTGTCTAACAGCCAAATGGAATTTCAGCTGTTGAGTTCCAATCTCTATTCGGTTCTCGTGCAACTTTCGCTTTTGGGGACTGGAGGTTGAAATGGAGTAACTTAATTTTTCACTCAATTTAGAACTCCATGCGTTCTTTGCTTGCATTTATAACCTGCGTTTATAACTTATAATTCTTGTGCAAAGTGCTGCTCTAACATGTTGCATTGGCATTTTCCATAGGCTTATGGATCCCCTACTTGGTTACAACCAACTTATGACATGGAGCGGCACCTTGCTGCGCTGATAGGAGATTATCTTGAACGTGAAGCCAGCAACCGAAACAATCTCTGGATCGTAAAACCATGGAATATGGCTCGTACTATTGATACCACTGTGACATCTAGCTTGTCACAACTGATTCGCCTGGTGGAAACAGGACCCAAAATTGGCCAGAAGTACATAGATCCACCAGCAAAATTTCATGGTCGTAAATTTGATTTACGATATATTGTCCTTTTGAGAAGCGTGCATCCCTTGGAGGTGTTTCTTTATGACGTCTTCTGGGTGAGTTGGCCTTTTGAATATCTTTACTGTCACACGCACCAGTGAGGTTAAAGAAATTTTCCAAATATTGGCCCTCAGGAATGCCATTATTGAGGGCCAGAGATTCACCACTTGTTGACATGTAGCCATGCCGTTCTTGCTCACGTCAAGTTTTGAGAAACTTCGAACAGTCCATTAGTGCTATAGCGTTACAGACCATAGCTCTGTAGACTTACATATGGGTGATCCACCATTACCTATTTGGGCGTACAGGGTGCGAGCATTAGCTTAAATTATGCTGATTTGAAAGTAAAGCGAGGGCATGTAGAAAGATTTCAGCTAACGCCCATGGGCAAGCGAAATGTGTCTTTGACTCACTGGAGATAACCTCTACAGGAGTTAATATGTTTCTAGCAAGAAATCATTGAAGTACCCACTACACTGAGCCTTACTTACTAGAAGTTTCACCGCAGGTACGACTTTCAAACAATCAGTACACAACCGAGGAAAGGAGCCTGTCGGAATACGAGACACATTTTACCGTCATGGTACGTAACCTTTGATTGCAGCAAGTTGCAGTGACTATGCATGTTCACGTCCTCTTAGGTGGGCAGAGGTGGTTAAACTTTTTCAGTCCGTGAATCAGTTTCATGCTATTTTGGTTTTGCGTTCGCAGAACTACGGGCGGACAATGAACCACTTAAATACTCACGATTTTGTGCCCCAATTCGAGAAGGAACACAATGGTGAGTCAGCTCATGCATGAAATTGTTCGTAGTTTGTTCCTGAGATGTTGTTCAGCCGTCTCTTCTGTGGTGCTATTCTGCACATAATTACAGTCTTGTCATGTGACACAGTGCAATGGAAAGATATCCATGAGAAAGTGAGAGCTACATTGCGTGAAGTTTTTGAGGCACCTGCTCTTGTGCATCCTGAAATGCATTCTACCAAAGCACGAGCGATGTACGGTGTTGATATTATGTTGGATGGCAACCTCCAACCAAAGCTCTTAGAGGTAACGTTGGACTCACAAGTAAGCTTCTTTTGTGGAGGCTTGCTAAACATGAGGGTACATATAATCAAGTCTCCCATGAGTTTGATAATAATAAAATTAAGGAACAACAAGAAGACCCACAGGCCCCGGGCGAAGTGGGTCTTCCAACGCATGAGGAAGAAAGAGATCTCAATCGATGATATGATTCTGATTCTTGTTTCACGTGGCTGGCTGGTCGTGCAGGTAACATACTGCCCTGACTGTGCAAGAGCATGCAAATACGATGTGAAGAAGATAGTCGGTGACGGGAGTATCATGCAAGGAAAAGATTTTACCAATTCTGTGTTTGGTTGCCTTTTCTTAAATGAAGAAAATAACATGCAACGCCTGTAAATGTTCCAACTCAAAAATGATTCTCTTTGTAAACTCTTGGTACCTCGGATTCCCATGATTCTTGCTTGGTTGTCGATGTTCCCTTCAATGTCATTAGTGTACTTCACTGGTAAATTTTATCTTTATCAGGCATGTCAAAGATCAAACACCAATGAATGAAATTGTGATCAATCTAAAGATGTTCTTGAAGAGAAATTTCCGCGAAAACCATTTTCACCCCTCAATCCTCTGGACGAACTGAAACGTACTTGTGGTTTAAATCACTATCACTATCTACAGTAAGCAATTTACATTTATTGATCAGTAACCTGAAATAGCTTTCGTAGGTCAGGTGTCTAGGGACTCATAGAGCACTTTGTGATATACACTATCCAGTCCTGTCACATTTCATCTGCACTTCATATGCATTTATTGAGTTCCGGGTCTCCCGTTCTTCGAACGGGGGACCCAGGACGGGGGACTTCTGCTCTCTTGTCCTAATATCCAGTCCTGTCACACTTTTCTCGCGCCCATCTACCGCCCACCAACGGTGTGTTTCCTACTTGCTGGATGATTTCCCTTTGCTTTGAAGTGCGTCCTCTACTTTTCCGAATCGCGTTGCTCGTTAAAGCACGCTTCTTTCATTAGATGCTGCATAAAACTGTAAAGAGCTGAGGATAGCTTTATGTACAAACAAATCCGTTCCACCTTCAACGAGAGGCATCGGCAACTGAAAACTGCAATTCACGTAAAGGAACGTAAGCCCTGGTCCTGATGTGACGGATGATGCTGCAGTGTTCGGCGACATTGTTGGTGTCGGTGAGGGAATAACGAAGAGGAGAAAGCAGTGGAGTGCGGGCCCCCCCGCAAAGCGAAAGGCGCGAGACTCCCCTGTGAATCGCGTGACTCTAGCTAGTGTGAGAAGAGAGCACGCGTGCACGGAAGAACCATGACCTGCATGCAGTGTCCAATCAAGCAGAAAACAGATCCTCATGATGGTTCACTAGAGTAACGTGACTCTCCCTTGGGAAGAATGTACGGGATGTTGGTCCACAGCTCCAAGAAGATGAACTCGTTTAGTCGCTTGTATTCTACAATAGGTTCTGCTTGAATGCAATGGTTTACACACCTTGAACGCGTATACGATGGGCAAAACAGAGAGGGCCATCTTTATATGCAAGGATTTGCGAGTAGTGTAGAATGACCTTTAATGTTGCAAAAGTAGAGAGTACTGCAAAATTTTTAAAGTACGTGCAAGAAACCTTCTTGAACATTTAGAAGAAGGTTAATTTTTCAATGGGATCCGATGAATGGAGAATGCCTTGAATCTTGGAAATACTCCACAGGCACTTAAAGAGGATTGAACATAAGAAGGCATCAACACAATCGAAAGTAAGGGAAGGGAACTCCACTATTCAATCTGTCCAGTACAAGGAAATTCCGACATGTTAGGAACTTACATTTTTAATACAACGTAAAACTCTCTCCGATAGTGTCCTACATTCTTATTAGGGCTTGTCTTATCCTTGTACGGCTTGATGGGTCTTCGGGTGCCGGGTGCTCTTTCTATTCATACCTGCTTTGATGCGCACAATCTCAGCAAACCCCGCATTGGTCAGATGTGCTTTGTGGAAGATCATGTCATAGATGCGTCGCCAGTCACGCCAATCTGCGGCTTTTGGCCGAGGAACTTGGATACCCGAAAGGAAACGCCAAGGGCTTAGCTCGAGCAACCTCCAATCCACGATTGGTTTCTTCAGGGGACAAACACATTGTTACCAACTTCTTATCGGTGATACGCTGCAATCGTCTAGCTCCTCACGGCAGACATAATAAAACTTTTGGTTAACGCCATAGAAACTGTCACGACTACTTGTGAAGTGTAGAAAGTAAGAATCTGAGGGGCTACTCGATTAGTACCGTCTAATAAAGCAAATAAATTGTCAAGAAACCTTAGCTATTCGTTGGATGCTTGAATCAGCAGCCAAACGACGTATGGGCAAAAAGAGCGTGAGCTTAGATCAGTCCGTCTTCCCATCCTTCTTGTAATCCAACGCTGTCGCCCTTTTCTCTTATTAGGGTTCCAATAATAATAATATAATCTCTCCTAATAACAATTATTGGAAGAGATTGTTACTCACCCGAGGAAGAGCATATTTTTTGTTCCCGGCTAAGCTTCTCAAGTGCTTTCAAGGTCTCGTTCTGAATGTTCTGGACAGAGGACTTTGGTGAACTTTGTTATAGACATCTTCTTTCCTTCTTTGTTGTATATTCTTCCTTTTGGTCGTTCGGTGATGGGTCGAGGGTATCGTTCTGAATGTTCTGGATGGAGAAGTTTTGATGAACTTTGTTATAGGCATCTTCTTTCCTTCTTTGTTATATTTTTCTTCCTTTTGGTCGTTTGGTGATGGGTTGAGGACTTGGGTGAACTTTGCTCTATACAATTTTTTCCCCTTCCTTGTTATCTACTCTTCCTTCTGGTTGCTCGGTAATTGGAGTTGTGTGCTATATCTGTTTTCTATTATTCTATTATAGATGTCTGTTGATGCAAAGAAGAACCAAGATATGAAGTCAAAATTGGAGGGCTTCATGTCCTCCATCAACCAGAATCACCCATAACCAATCAATATTGAATTTTTTATACCATGTCCAACGATATCCAAAATTTAAAAGGAGAGACCTTATTAAACAGGTTGCATCTATACGAAATCAATACCAAAATTTATCGGACAATACTGAAATCATCCATTAGTAAGCAGCATTGAAGTTTTTGGTGGCACGTTCACCCATGACCAAAATGTGGAAAGAGAGACTTTATTAACCAGGCTGCATCTATACCAAATCAATCCCCAAATTTATTTAGAAATCCTCCTTGTTTACACTGTAGAACTGTTATTATTGGCACTATCATGTCACTATTGTTTTTCAGTGATATATATAAATAAAAAAAAATAATTATATCACTATTAATTAAATGTATTGGTTTTGAACTAAATGTTCCAGGACTCTTGGTCACTAATGAGAAGATGTTAATCATATGAAGTATCATTATTGGGAGGTTTTACTTAAAGGATTTAGTGTTTACCTATACCAACAAATAAACCAAAGTTTGTTTAGAAATGTTAGTAATCTTGTCTTTAGTAAAATGGAATTCTTTCCCTTAATGTGAAATAATCTGAAGGAATTAATTTGTATTGTCTTTAGCGGAATATAATTTATTTTCACTTCTTACTGCAAAGTTGAATTGCAAATTTAAGTTGTCAAATCTAGAGAGGATAGGAGAGACCTCCTTCTTATTTTCGTTTGTCAAATTTAAAGAGGATCCATCGTGTGTTTCTCACGCAAGAACATAAGGTCAACTATGTTCAAAGGTGAACAGTAGCAAAAAATATTTGTCGATCAATTACCTCTCTCTCAATTTTGATTTATTCTTGATTCTATGGAGTGTTCATATCTTTTACTGCTGACATCGCCGATGTAAAAGATATTAAGATCAATAACCCGAAATACTAGAGGGAATTCATCAAGTATATCTATCTTACGAGTTGTATTCTTGACTCATAATGTTGCTAATGTTTGCCCTGTCAACTCCAAATAGAATAATTGCCATTGCCAATTACTATATCTTGGCAAATGACCTTACTATACTATGCGACCTTCTTGGGGTGGTTGGAA
This sequence comes from Lunularia cruciata, assembly GCA_948567375.1. Lineage (NCBI taxonomy): Eukaryota > Viridiplantae > Streptophyta > Marchantiopsida > Lunulariales > Lunulariaceae > Lunularia > Lunularia cruciata. The sequence continues at coordinate 54,378,711 of OX419755.1, read as the reverse complement.
AGCATTTTGGATGACTATTTTATGTTAGTTTTTCCTAAAATTATATTCTGGTCTCTAGGGTCGTTGCCCAAATTGTGTGTATACCTGATATACCGAATTCTGTATATACATGAATAATTTTATCATGTCGTCTAGCAGCTTTTACTTTTTACAAGAAGTATATATAAAAGTATAGAAATTGGCAAGAGAGCTGCCTTACCGCGGGCGTTTTTGTTAAACGTGCGTTGATGGAAGGATTGGTGAATTTAATTTTCAAGTATGATTAGAAATTAAGATAAAATTAATGATATATGATCCTTGGTTTATTCAATACATCATTAAACTCGATCGATTTTATATTTTTCTTACTTGATTAATAGGCCTTTTAAGTATAGATAACTGAAGATAACAAGTGAGGAGCCTTCACACACGAAAATTTAACGGAACTTAAGTAGCAAGATTGATGAACTTTATACGTTAGATAAAAGAAAAGAGAGTACTTGTGTCATTATCATGGTTATTTGTACGGTACGGAGTTAATGTCGAAAGTTGTGTGGTATTTGATTTTCATTTTAACCGAAGTCAATAGGATATATCACATAAAGATTCATTTCCTCAAATATCAAAAATAAATCAAATATTAAAAACTAAAAAATAAAATGTAAAGTTTGAGTTTGATGTCAATATTATCAAACTTATAGAACATTTTATATTGTGGCATAAAATATTTATAAAAAGAATAAATTATTATGTCTTTGGGTTAAAAATTTTAAATTTTAAATTTATTTATTTATTAAACCTAATTTTGGTCACTTACTACAGAATTTGAAAACTAAGAGAAACTTCAAAAGAAAATAACAAATATTTAGAAAATTCCAAGTACTTATTTTGAAAGCTTAATCTTAGTTCCTATAACTAATTTTTGGTTCTATATTTTTAGTTTAAATTCTTTTCATTCAAATACTTGTCTTGTGCTAATAAATTTTATTTGTAGTAAGTTAAGTGTATTACCTTAGCAAAGATAGTTCAAACTAATAATAAGTTATATGTGAACAAAAGATAATGGATATGTATGCAAATGCAATAAAAAGAAGCGTGCAATAAATGAGCCTTATTTTACATATGTATATAAGACCTAAAAGAACTTTAAAGTATGATTTAAATTTCTAGATATAAAATCTAAGGATTAAAATATATTTTTTACTTTTGAAATTTATTTACTGATATTATTATGCAATTAACCTATGAAATATCAATATTATGGGTAGGAATAATATTATATATTATAATTAAATTAAGAAGAAGAAAATTTTTAGACACCATGTACAAAGAAGGAATTAATGAATTGAGAAAAGGTGGCCATATACAAGGTTAGCATATATAAAATTAAGGATTGAACTATACTGATTTAGAAGTTTCGTCAGAAGTTTGGAAGGTCAAGGTTTATTCAAGGCCGTTAATTAAGTTTAAAAGTGGGATTATAAGTGTTTACCATTTCTAAGTCTAGATCCATCAATGATTAGACAAGGGACAAATTACATTTACATTGTTTTGATAAAGTTTCTCATTTGATGTATGTTTCAAGTGGTTTTATCGACTGCGGAAGGGTTTTTAATTTTTCAAAATTACATAACACATCCTATGTTTTGAGATTATAGATTAGAAAGAGTCTAAAATCTTTTCTTTTCTACCTACTTATATGATTTCAATAACTACAACCGGGAGACTCAAGTACCAAATCCTCTTATGAAGTATTGGCGTGACCAAAACAGGTTTCCAGTTGTGGGGCCTTGGTAAGTTTTTCAACTAGTGTCTATTTAAAGTGGTTGTATGAACATAAGAAAACACTTTAAGTTCTACATCCAGAGATCAAAATACTAGAAAATTCCAAGGATAGAAATCATGAGGGTTTGAAAAATAAATAAGAAATTTCTTCTGATCCCATTTTTAAATTTTGGAAACTATAAACACACAAGGATCAAAAACTCCTCCGCAACCACGGATTAAGTGAGAGAAGGAAAATGGCTCAATTTCCCGCTGATATGACATTCAGAGCGTTTTACTGCCACAACCATTTGAATGGGACGTCAGATACAAAAGCTAAAAAAAAAATCCAGAAAAAAGTTCTTTAGATTATACTACTATTAAATATGGATTTGGACTCTAAAATCATTCTTGAATGACTCTTGCTTATCAAATTTTATTATTTTGAACTCTTAAATCTATAAAATAAAATACCTAGCAAAACGTTTTTAGAGATTTTTTATTCTCCATAAAATTTTATAGTGAAACTTCATTGTCCATGATGAAGATGTCAAAGAGCATTAATGCCTAAAAACCATTCAAATGGACATTAAAAAAACAGTTCTCAAACATAAAAAATGGGATCTTCCATACTATCCAAAATTTTAAATTTTGGATTCCAAGATCCATGTTGATTAGATTTTACAAGTGCATAGAATGATGAGTACATTAAATTCTAGGATGTTAGTAAAACATATAATAATATCAATCCTACTATCCCTAAGTTCATATTGAACAAAAAAAGATTTATAAAATTTTAAGTAATTATAGGGGAATGGTCAGACTTTCACTATCAAGTCCCTAGGAGGATAGGAATAGCATACACAACATCTTTCACTCATGCAAGATGCATATTTCACAACATTTTAAGAGCTTGTGTTCATTACTCTACATAGAGTATTGGTTGGTGGAATCCATAATGAAGCAATCACATTAAATTAAATGATATTTCTTGGGATATTCTAGTTGTTTGTAGATCATACCACTTGCATATTGCATAGCTCATGCATCTTAGATACCGTAAGGTAGATTTCTCTTACCGGTACTATTGAGGTTTAACCTCATTTTTTACTCCCAATGTCATTTCCCTGTATGGTGTGATTGGTTCTTCCCATCCTTCTTGCTATCACATGGAGTCACCTTCTCCTATGCGAGATGCATATTACTTGATGTGGTATCAAGTAGTGCTTTATGGTTTACAAGTTAGTCTTTCTACAAGCAAGTCTTTGTTGCAAATAGTCATAAAGACAAAATAAGGATAATGACCATTCTCACTTGTGAGAAGGCTTATTATATATCAAGTCAATATCTTTGTTATGCTAGAGGGGGACGTGTCGGGCATAGAGAGGTAGCTGCTCAATTTCATTGATTCCGAGTGGGGGATTGGGAGGCCCTACAAGAGGAGTTTGTTAGTGTTGCATGTTTTAGAAGATAGGTTTTGCCGCAAGATACCACAAATTCCACTCGATTATGATGGTGTAGGACATTGGGTCAAGCGGGAAAGTTTAGTAGAGTAGCATGAATGCTACACCTTTATCTATGGCTAGTCCTACTGATGAGACTATCTTTTCCCTACGCTCACTACATCCTATGGAAAGAGATATTAGATTATTAGCATGAGAATCCTTTATGTCTTGATAGGTTTCTTTTTGCACAAGCATTGTGCATTGCACTTTGCCTTTCCCTAGAAGGCTTATCAAGGATGGTATATGAGCATCTTAAAGATTTCTTTTAGGCAGATGATCCTTCTAGTGGTTTTACCAAGTTATTTTAGGTGGCTACATTAATAGCAAGAGGAGATATTCCCATGTTTGTTAGTTTGGTGTTAGGTGGTAGTCGAGTTCTTGTGATGGAGAAGGACACGGGGGGCATTAGACCAATTTCTATTAGAGAGATCCTTTTGCACTTGGTCAACCACACCATTGTTCTTTAGCATCATTCTCACTTTTGACAACACCTCAATCCACATCAATTTGGAGTAGCTACACCTAGAGGATGTGAGGCTATATCTCTAGGCATTAGGGCACTCTTAGATATCCATCCGGAGTGGATCATCCTACAAGTGGATGTTGATAATGCTTTTAATAACATCTCATGAGCATCCATATTTAGAGAGCTTAGGGAGGCTGGTGGATCCTTGGCAAGTCTTATTCCTTTTGTGTAGACTTTATATGGCTCTCTTGCTTCCCTTTATTACCAACACGGTTGTTCACAAGAGGGAGTCATCATCTTGTAGTCAATTTTTGGTACATGTCAAGGAGATCCTTTAGGGGGACCATTATTTGCCATAGCTCACTTTAAAGCTCTCCCATCTACTACTTTGGCCATGCCAAGTTGTGTATTTTCCTCCTTGGTAGATGATGCACACATTGTGGGCCTTGTAGATCAAATTAGGCAGGCTTTTGACCACTTGACTACCAAGCTACATCTAGTAGGCTTGAGAATCAACATGTCAAAGTGCAAGGCATGGTCTTCTTTAGGTATCCCTTCCCACCTTGAGCTTCTAGAAGGGTGTATCACATTTATTGAGGGACTATGTGTTCTTGGAGTGCTAGTAGGATCTGAGAATTTTGTCATATGCATTTTAGATGCTGCCCTTGTAGAGGATGTTCTCCATGTGGACGACCTTCTATTACTAGGAGATCCGCTTGTGGAATTGATATACTCTCCTCTAGTATTTCTTGTTGACCAACGTATCTCCTCCACACAGTTCTCCCCTCCTTGACCTTCCTATCATGTCTGAGAGCCTTTGATAGGAGGATTATGGGAGTCTTTGGTGATATTATTGATCCAGGGACATTTTTTGATAGGGGATCAGGCATGTAGATAGACATCCTTACCAATCTCATGTGGAGAGGTTGGCTTGTTATCCATGAAGGAGACAACAACTATAGCATTTTTGGGTAGTTGGGCTCTCTTGGTACCACTACTTTGCTCTCATTTTGTTGTTATTGATAGACCAGTTTTGGAGACTCATGTGATAGAGGTGGAAGAGGGATCCTTTTTGCTCCATATGTTATTGTGGAAGATGAGGGAAAGTCTATCCCCATGGCATGCAAGGACATTCTATCTTTTGCTTTACTATTGTTAGATTGGACTAGAGATTTAAAATCTTCCTTGATGGAGCGGAAGTTGAGCATACGCTACATTCTCTTTTAGTGGACTCATCCATTCCTTAAGCTACTGGAGCATATCTTTGCTCTTGCTCTGGCAAGAGTGCAAGCTCTTGGATACTAGCTTGACCATGCATTAGGGCATTTTGACTTGCACTAGCTACTTTCTCTACAATGATGAGGTTTTGCCTAGGTTTGGTCCACCCTTTTGCATCTTCATTACTCACTTGTGAGTGTTGTTCTACACTAGATGCAACAGTGGTCCATATAACACGGTGCCCTTTTGGACAACAGAAGATAGCTACCCATGATGCTATTAGGAACATAGTGTTTGTTATGGCATAAGAGAGTGGATACTTGGCTTGGAGGGAGCATTTGTATGCTTTGCAGACAACACGTGTTAGGGCAAACTTATACTTGGTCCAAGATGATCAGGTGATAGTAATAGATGTTGTGGTTATGGACCCTACATGTGATACAATCTCAAAGGAAGTGATTACCCATCCCTTGGATGGGCAACAAGTGTAGCAATAGCATGCAAGGTCTCCAAGTATAGGGGTTTGCAGTGAGGTCACCTCTTTGTTCTCCTAGCCTTGGAGTTATATGGAGAGATGAACACAACGTTCAACACATTTATCAAGGAGTGCATGAAAGCTTATCATGTTAACGGCAAGGGGATACCACTCTCACTCTCATACTTTGTAGCATATTTTAGACAGTGTGTGTCCATTGCTTTATAGAGGGTAGTGTATGATGCAATCCATAAGAGAGCAATCACATTAGGTGATGTTTCTTTGGATGCTCCAATTGTTTGTAGACCATACGACTTGCTTAGCTCAGATATCTTAGGTGCAATAGGGCAGATTTCTCATATCGACTCTATTGAAGCTTAACTCCATTTTACCTATTTTGTCTCTCCCTTGTATGAGTTGATGGGGTCTTCCCATCCTTTGTGTTTTCTACACAGTTGCCCTTTTTCTTTTATCACTACTAAATTTAGATGCCTTGCCTTAACCTTTGGCAACAAATGCTTTAAATATTTATCTCATCATTTTGATAGTCTTTTCTCAAGAGCAACAAAGAGGTTCCTCATAAAGGAGTTTAGGGTTATTTCATTAATCATATAAATTTACCATATTCAAGAGTGTGTATATTGTAAAGTGTGTACTATAACACCCATTATGCATGTATGTGCTATTGTAATATTTAGTTTGGTATAATAAGTACATGAGAGATATTATTTATATAGAGATAAAGGATGGTTTTACATTAATCATGATTAGCTAAAAATAATCATAGCTAAGATAGAAATGACCTTACTTTAGAGGAAGTGGAAAAGATAAGCACCACTATTTTAGATTCTAGTATGTTGACTTGGTATTATTCTTAGGTGTTTGGCTTTGAGGAAAGAGTTGAGAACTCTTGGGCCCATAAGCCTTTTTGTTTTGGATTCTTCTATAGTCCAAGTATAAAAGTCCAAGAGTAAGGAGAGAAATAAGAGAATGGAAGATCACATTGGAACACTTGAATGTGGGTAAACTCTGAATGCACAGCATGAGTTTTGGCTCTTGTATTTATTGGGATCCTACAAGGCTCTTGAGAAGCTTTTCAAAAAGCTTCCTTGAGCTACTTTCTTGGAGTGCAAGCCAAGTTGATTTGGAAGCTTCTCAAGAAGCTTCCTCCTAGAAGCCGCTTACTTGGCGTACAAGCTAAGCTAGTTGGAAGCTTCTAGAAGCTACCTACTTGGGGAGTAAGCTAAGCTACCCAGGAATCTTCCTAAGAAGCTTTCTAGATACTTTTGGAATATTCTAGGCTAATTTGTCTTATTTACTACTTTGTTAGCCCTACTAACTTTATTGCTAAACTCCATTTTGTTACATATTCCCCCATTGCTAGTTGGTGACGTCCTTGTTGCAAATGAAGCTTCAAACTCTTGGATGACCAATTGTGCATTCTGGAGATGAGAAAGAGATTCCTATGTGGCATCATGAAGTGGATACCCTTTCCAAAGGACCTTGTACTCCATATGTTGTCGACTGCCTTGTTGAATGTGGTAACATGCAAGGATACGATCAACTTTGTACTCCTCATGATCATTGATAGGGATAGGAGGAGTGGGAGGTTGGACAAAAGAGGAAAAAGAAAAGGAGTTAGGAACAAAGGGTTTCAACTTGGAAATATGAAAGAAAGGATGGATGTGCATATGACAAGGCAAGGCAAGTCAATAAGCAACAGGAGAGACAATTTGGGTGACATCAAAGCGTTGTATCTAATTAAGGGTAATTTTACAAACTTGTGTATCAAGTGGGAGAGAGAGGTTATTGGATGAGAGCATGACCTTATCGCCAACTCAAAAGTTGAGTCACGGCAATTGTAATCCGCTTGTATTGTTTCTAGCAATTTTGAACAACAAGGAGATGAGATTTGGCTTGTTGGAGGGATTAGGAGATGGTGGTCAAGAAGGTGGAAGTATGAGGGACATGAGATAGAGGAGGAGCAAGAAGGGAATCTAGAACAAGTGGGTCTTGCCCAAAATTGAGAAAGAAAGGAGAGAATCCAATGCTTGCATATGTAGAATTATTGTATGCAAACTCCATAGCTGCAAGACATTCATCCCAATTGGTATGGTGAATGTTGAAAAAAGCACAAAGCATATCTTCCAAGGTGCAATTTGCACATTTAGTTTATCCATCAATTTGAAGATGATAGGTTGTGGATAAATCAAGCTTGGTGTCGAGTATCTGGAAGAGTGCTTGAAAAAACTTTCCAATGAAGCAAGGATCATGTTTGGAGATGAGTACATGTGGCATCCCATGATGCTTGAATAAATTGTTGAAGTAGATTTGTGCCAAGGTTGGAGCATCCACAATATCAACCGTTGGTGCTAAATAGATTTACTTACTAAGCTTATCCACAAACACCACAATTGCTCTGTGACCTTGCTTTGTCTTGGGAAAGGAAGTGATGAGATCTAAGCTCACATGTTCCTAATAAGTAGATGGAATGGGGAGTGGTTGAAGGAGTCCACTTGGTTTCTAGTTATTGGCTTTATTGCATTGGTAACTCCCACAGAATCGGACAAACTCCTAAACATCTCGAGCCATGATGGGCCACTGGCATTGGAGGGTACCCAAGGTCTTGTCCATACTCATGTGACCAACTACTGGTAAATCATGGGCTTCTTGAAGGCGCATAAGTCAGAGATCATCTTTGGTTGGAACATAGATCTGGTCCTCATGGAATAGAAGGCCTTCCTTGAAGGAGAGGGTGTTGTACTCCTTTTCACATGTTTTAAGAAAACCATGTATCATTTAAAAGAAGGGATCTTGTTGTAGAGCTGATTGAAACTTGTTTTGGACCTTGTAGTCAATTGACACCATTATAATTGCCGTTGTGATAAAAGGAAGAGACTTCAAATCAAGTTGTCATGATAGAGCATCAAGGATGACATGGAATGACCTAATTTATACTCAAGTTTTATGTCAAACAATTGGATTTTCTCCTCCTATTGATGATATCAAATCTTCATGTGTTCCAAGTATAAGGTTTGCAACAATGGTTTGTGATCAATTTTCATGATCACTTGTTTCCACAAGAGATAATGCCTCCATACTTTGGTGGTATATACCATTGCAAGTTGTTTGAAAATCTCAAGTAGAGTAACTTCTTTCAGCCGTATTTTGTTGGCAAGACACAAAGGCAACGGGATGTAGTCCATATGGGAATTCTTGTTGCAACATGACTCCAATTGCAAAGTTAGAAGCATCAAAATCAACCACACAAGGTAGTTGAGGATCATTTAGTTGAAGAATGGGTCTTGAAGATACCATATGTTTAAACTCCTTTGTGCTTGGTGGTCCATAGCAAGCTTGAGTTCTTCCCCAAGTGGTCAGTCAATGGTGCAGCCACATGAGCATAATAGTGGATGAACCATTGGTAAAAACTAGGCAATCCATTAAATGCCCATACTTCTATAGCATCCTTTGGAGTAGGCCAATTAGTAATGGCCTTGATTTTCTCCTTTTCCATCTTGATCCCCTCCGATGAGATCTTGTGACCCAAGAAGGTAACTTCCTTCTGCCAAAAAGCACACTTTGACTTCTTATAGTAAAATTTCCATAGTCATAGTCTTCTTAAAACTTCTCGCACATGATTCACATGTTCTATCTTTTTCATGCTATAAATTAAGATATCATCCGAGAACACCACAATGTACCAATCCAATAGTCCATCAAACACTCAATGCATCTAATCCATGAAGATTATTGGAGCATTAGTGAGCCTGAAAGGTAGAACTTTCCACTCAAAATGCCCATACCTTATGCAAAAGGAAATCTTTTGCACAACCTCCCTCTCAATGAGAATTTGCCAATAGCTGCTACAAAGATCCAGCTTAGAAAATTATTTTGCTCCACTCAATTGATCAAGCAAGTCCTCAATCCAAGGCAAAGGATATGCATTCTTCATTGTTTGCTTATTGAGCCCACGATAATCAATACAGAAACAAAGTCTTCCATCCTTCTTTGGAACAAATAACATCAATGTCCCCAAGGAGAGTACTATGTCATACAAAGTCCTTCTCCAAAAACTCCGTAAGTGTTATTTGCAACTCTTCCAACTCCTTTGGTGAGAGCCAATAGATTGGTCTATTCACTAGAGTACTCCTTGGTAATAACTCAACCTTGAAGGACATACCACAATTGGAGTGTAATCCCTTTGGCAGATCATCCGGAAACACGTCCACAAACTCTTGAACTATTTGGTCAACCATTTCTTGATGAGGCTCTTGGCCCTCCTTAGATTGTCCTTGTGCAATCTGCTTGATCCACACTGCAAAAATAGACTTATCTTCCTCCAAAGCTTGCTATATGGTTGCTTCACTAAAAAACTTCCTATCTAAGGACTCATCTCTCTTCAAAGCTTGCTCCATAGTTGCTTTCCTAGCAAACTTCCCATCTTGGGGCTCATCTCCTTTCAAGGCTTGCTCTATGGCTACCTTCTCAACAAACTTCTCCTCTTGGGACTGACTATTCTTAGGTGTCTTACTTAGAGGTGCCACATAACCTAATCAGAAATTCCTATCTTGGTGTTGTACTTGAATTTGTCATTGGGTCCAATCAAATTGAACCTTATGATGTTCAAGCCAAGGTAGTTCTAGAATGATATCGTAGTATAGAGGTGCCTCTACAAATGTCATACATTCCAAATACTCCTTCCCAATCTCAAAGGTAACAGGATGCAAGGTACGGAATGCATAACCCTTTCTACTATCCGCTATCATCAATCTACTTCCAATTACTAGCTTGATAAGAATACCCAATTCCTTTGCTACTTGCATGGATATGCAATTCTTTGAACTTCCATAATCAACCAAATCCTACAACCTTAATTAGATATCATACCTTGCAAGTGAAACAAATTTGCATAGGTCGAGCTTTCAATCCCATTGGAACTAATCAAGCTCCCAATAAGCAGCTCAAAATCTCCAACTAGGATTTCTCATTTCCTTGATTATTCCACTCCAAAAACTCCATCTGGGCAACTTGTCAAAGTCACCCATTCCTAAGTGGGCATTCAACAATTTGATGTCCAACTTGATGATAGTAAAAAAAACCACCATTTTGTCATAATGCTATCCAAGTGGTCTCTGTTGGATAGCATCAATCTCTATTAGTGCCGGTTCTTCTACCCGTGCGTATTGTACTGGTAGACTTTGTGTAGGTCGAGGTCAAGACTTTGTGTAGATCAAGACTAAGTTGTCGCAACCAAGGAATCAAAGCGCTTAGCCAATTACATGACTTCTTCTATGTTTTGTGTTTCCCGCATGGTCACTTCCAATTTGGTTTGGGAATTCAATACCCTCACAAATTGATCCAAAACTTCACCTTCTTGTATATCTGGAATTTGCATGATGATATTCTGAAATTGCATGATGTAGCTCCTTATAAATTGTAACAATATGGAGTTTAGCGACAAAGTTAGTTGAGCTTACGAAGTAGCACATAAGACAAAGTAGCCTAGAATATTCCGGAAGTATCCAAGAAGCTTCTTGGGAAGCTTCCCGGTTAGCTTAGCTTGCACCTTAAGTAAGTAGCTTCTAGAAGGAAGCTTCTAGAAGTTTCCAACTAGCTTAGCTTGCACGCCAAGTAGGCGGCTTCTAGAAGGAAGCTTCTTGAGAAACTTCCTAGTTAACTTGGCTTGCACTCTAAGAAAGCGGCTTGAGGAAGCTTCTTGAGAAGCTTCTCAAGGGCCTTGTATGCTACCTATAAATACCGAAGCCAAAGCTCATGCTAGGCATTCGGAGTTTTCCTTCATTCAAGTGTCCCAATGTGAGTTTCCATTCTCCTATTTCTCTCCTTGGATTCGGTCTTTTACATTGGTATCAGAGCAAGAATGGGATGGATGGAATTTATGGACCACCAAATCCACTTCCACCAAACCATTGGGATTTTTGCGTCGAAATACTACCCAAGCATTGTTTCACACAGTTCATCACCTCGCACTTTGGATAAGATTTTCTGCATATGATCACCATATCTGAGGAACCCTTGGTACTTCCGGTTGTAACTTATGGAGAACGATGGACGTGCTGTTTTTATGTGTTAATAAATTTGATAGATTGGGAGTGGTGTGATAGAGGAGCAACCATGGCGGAAATACCGGATGTTATCCTTGCTATGCAACAACAAATTGAGCACCTTACTCAATTGTTGGATGAACAAGATCTTCGACGACAAGAGCAGGTGGAGAGAGTACCAATTCGAGAAGGAGAAGATTGGATCAGATTCCCTAAACCCAAGGTATTTGAAGGCAAGAATCTCCTGGGTATAGTGGAGAATTTTGTGTTTGATTGTGAATGTTATTTTGAAGCTACCAATCTACAAGATGAGCAAAAACAGATTCTCTTGGCTTCTAGCCAATTGGATGGAGTAGCAAAGCTATGGTGGAATTTTGAGTGGAGCGAGCCAAATGACAAATGATTGCACCGATCTTGACATGGGCAGAATTTAAGAGCGCAATAATCAGTCGGTTCCAAGCTATAAATGCCACATGAGCTACACGGGATAAGTTGGCAGAATTGAAATAGATTGGCTCTGTAAGAAGTTACATCACACAGTTCCAAAACACCATCATGCAAATTTTAAATATTTTGGAAGGTGAAGCTCTGGATCAATTTGTAAGAGGCTTGAAGGCAAGAACCAAATTAGAGGTAACCATGCGAGAGCCACAACACTTGGAGGAAGCCATGCGGTTGGTTGAATGTTTTGATTCCTTGGTGGCAACAACTTGGTCTCGACCTTGACCTCCACAAGGCCTACCAATACACTACACACAAGTGGAGGAGCCAACACCAATGGAGATTGATGCAATTCAACGAAGACCACTGGGTATGGCAAACAGAGAGAAACTACAACAAAATGGTGGTTGTTTTTATTATCGCCAGTTGGGGCATCGCATTGTTGAATGTCCACTTAAGAATGGACGACCTCGACAAGTTGCCCAAGTGGAGGTTGTGGAGCGGAATGATCAGGGAAACGAGGAATCCCAGTAGGAGATTTCAAGCCGCCTACTGGGAGCTTGATTAGTTCCAATGGGATTGAAGGCTTGACCTATGCAAGTCTGCTTCACTTGCAAGATATGATATCTAATAGGGGTTGTAGGATTTTGGTTAATTCTGGAAGTTCAAAGAATTGCATGTCTATGCAAGTAGCAAAGGAATTGGGTATTCCTATCAAGCCAGTGATTGGAAGGAGTTTGATGATGGTGGATGGTAGAAAGGGTTCTGTATTTTGTACCTTGCATCCTGTTACCTTCAAGATTGGGAAGGAGTATTTGGAATGTATGGGGTTTGTAGTGGCACCTCCACACTATGATATCATTCTGGGTCTACCTTAGCTTGAATGTCATAAGGTTCAATTTGATTGGACCCGATGCCAAATTCAAGTACAACACCAAGGTAGGAATTTCTGATTAGGTTGTCTGGCACCTCTGAGTAAGACATCTAAGAATAGTCAGTCCTAAGATGGGAAGTTTGTCAAGAAGGTAGCCATAGAGCAAATCTGGAAGGGAGATGAGTCCTAGGATGGGAAGTTTGCCAAGAAGGCAACCATGGAGCAAGCTTGGAAGAGAGATGAGTCGCTAGAAGGGAAGTTTGTTAAGGAAGCAGCCATAGAGCAAGCTTTGGAGGAAGATAAGTCTGTATTTGCGGTATGGATCAAGCCGATTGCACAAGAACAATCTGAGGAGGGCCAAGTGCCGCATCAAGCAATGGTTGATTGGATAGTTTAGGAGTTTGCAGATGTGTTTCCGGATGATCTGCCAAAGGGATTACCCTCCGATCAAGGTATGCCCTTCAAGATCAAGTTATTGCCAGGGAGTACTCTAGTGAGTAGACCAATCTATTGGATCTCACCAAAGGAGTTGGAGGAGTTGCAAACAACACTTACAGAGTTGTTGGAGAAGGATTTCATATGACATAGTACCTCTCCTTGGGTAGCACCGGTACTATTTGTTCCAAAGAAGGATGGAGGACTTTGTTTCTGTATTGATTACCGTGGGCTCAATAAGCAAACCGTGAAGAATGCATATCCCTTGCCTTGGATCGATGACTTACTTGATCAACTAAGTGGAGCACATTACTTTTCCAAGTTGGATCTTTGTAGCGGCTATTGGCAAATTCCGATTGATAGAGAGGATGTGCAAAAGACTGCCTTTTGCACAAGGTATGGACATTTTGAGTGGAGCGTTCTACCTTTTAGACTCACTAATGCTCCAACAGTCTTCATGGATTAGATGCATCGGGTGTTGGATGGACTATTGGATCGGTCAGTGGTGGTGTTCTTGGATGATATCTTAATCTATAGCAAGATAGAGTCAGAACACGTGAATCATGTGCGAGAAGTCCTAAGATGACTACGACAATGGAAATTTTACTGCAAGAAGTCGAAGTGTGCTTTTTGGCAGAAGGAGGTTACCTTCTTAGGTCATAAGATCTCATCAGAGGGGATCAAGATGGAGGAAGAAAAGATCAAGGCCATTACTGATTGGCCTACCCCAAAGGATTCTACAGAAGTATGGGCATTCAATGGATTGGCCAGTTTTTACCGGCGGTTCATCCACTATTATGCTCATGTGGCTGCACCATTGACTGACCTCTTGGGAAAGAACTCGAGCTCCCAGTGGAACACCAAACATGAAGAAGCATTCCAAAAGTTGAAACATATGGTGTCTTCAAGACCCATTCTTCAACCATATGATCCTCAACTACCTTGTGTGGTTGATTTTGATGCTTCTAACTTTGCAATTGGAGTTGTGTTGCAACAAGAATTTCCAGATGGACTACATCCCATTGCCTTTGTGTCTCGCCTACTAAATACAGCTGAAAGAAATTACTCTACTCGAGATCGGGAACAACTTGCAATGGTATATGCCACCAAGGTATGGAGGCATTATCTCTTGGGGAAACAAGTGATCATGCAAACTGATCACAAGCCATTGTTGCAGACCTTACACCTGGAGCACATGAAGAGTCGACATCATCAATGGGAAGAGCAACTTCAATTGTTCAACATCAAACTTGAGTACAAACCAGGTCGGTTCCGTGTCATCCCTGATGCTCTATCACGACAACCTGATTTGAAGTCCCTTCCTCTCATCGCAGCAGCAATTACGACGGTGTCAATTGACCCCAAGATCCATAACAAGTTTTGGTTAGCTCTACAACAAGATCCCTTCTTTCAAATGGTACATGGTCGTCTAACAACAAGTGACAAGGAGTACAACACCTTCTCCTTCAAGGAAGGCCTTCTATTCCATGCGGACTGGATCTATGTTCCAGCCAAAGGTGATTTTCGACTTGTGTGCCTTCAAGAAGCCCATGATTTACCCATCGTTGGTCACATGGGCGTGGACAAGACCTTGGGTACCCTCCAACGTCAATGGTGGTGGCCCAACATGACACAAGATGTTCAAGAATTTGTCAGATTGTGTGAGAGTTGCCAACGTAACAAGGCCAGTAACCAGAAGCCAAGTGGACTCCTTCAACCACTCGCCATTCCATCCACTCACTAGGAGCATGTGAGCTTGGATCTCATCACATCCTTGCCAAAGACAAAACAAGGACACACCACAATCGTGGTGTTTGTGGATAAGCTTAGTAAGCAAATCCACTTGGCACCAACCTATGACACCGTGGATGCTCCAACCTTAGCGCAAATCTATTGGTATACCCTCTAATGGGCAAAAATCAGGAGGCCGGGTGCTATGGAGCCCCATCGTTAGTCGCCTGTCTGCAATCTATACCATATAAAGAATGAACTAGCTATAGGTCAAGTACATCTAGGACATAACCACTGTCCCTGAGGAACCACCGTGAGGGGAGGAGTCATACATGTCATATGCCATCCTCTTGAACAGCTATCACACACTAACATAGTAGCAGCTCCACTAGAAGAGCCACATAACATACACCTCAAGCCTGCACGTACAAGTGCCAAGCTTGGGTCCATAGTACCATCAATGTTTGGGAGGTGGCATGGCGCACAATTGCGTACATGATCCTTCCAAACAACACCATCACGTCCTTCTAACACAAGGACTCTAGATGGCAAAACCTCGCGCACTCTCAAGATAGTGCGGCCTGTCAAAACATCAAGTGTCGTCAGTGCTGTCTACTATAGATATACATAGTCACCTAGATGAAATCAACGGATCAAGGGTCTATAACCTCCTCCTCAAATGATAGCATAGCTAAAGTATCTCTATGCTGAGCAATCGTTAAGTTCTCAAAGGCCATTGGCATCACTCCCCAAAAGATCTCTGCCCGCTGAGAACATGCGCTCATCCATACATCGGGGTCATCCAAGTCCAAAACTATAGTAGCATCTTGATGAATGGCTGTAGGTAAATCTGGATCTCGTCCATAGAGTAGAAAGTATGGAGAGAAGGATGCTAAGGAGGCTTGCCGGCTGAACCCATAGCCCATGGCCAACCAAGGTAATTGGAGATCCCAATCTCCCAAGTGGCCTCTCTACAAACCATACTTTTGCAATCCTCTCTTCACCGTCTGAACCACTCTCTCTGCTAAGCCATCTGCCAGAGGGTGATCTTGGGATGTAGTACAATGATCAATCAAAGCCTTGTCACACAAGACCTGAAACTCCCCCAAGAACTCTGTACCCTGATCAGTCAAAACCTCAGCTGGTGCACCAAAATGACTAAGAACTCGATCCAGGAACGAGTAAGCCTTCCCTTCACTAGACTTGTCAGGAAGTGCCACCAACTCAATCCACTTGGAGAAGTGCTCCACCATCACCAAAACGTACCAATGATGTTTCACAGTCAGCGGTAAAGGTCCGGTGAAGTCCAAACTCCAATGGTAACCAAATCCCATGATAGGTAATGGGTGTAACTGTGGCGTAGGAGCATTGAATGATGCTCTAACTCGGTCACAAACCACACATATGGCAATAAATTGTTGTACCTTGGTTTGCATACCGCGCCACCAATAATGACTCTGGAGTAAGCTATACATACGCTTTACTCCAAAATGTCCTAACTCCTCATGAGCATGTTGGACCAACAGTGGTCTCTGTGATGGAAGTAGTACTACTCGCACTCTACCATCCTCCCATACACACAAAAGGTGTCTACCCTCCAATCTGAACCATCTGGCTTGCTGAAGAACACAGTCTTTCTCCTTGGCCCCAACTGTGCCACCCACAACACCAGTGCAAAGATAGTCCATCACTAAGACATCACCATGAATGTCTCGCTGAACTGTACCAATATCTTCACTCTCTGGATCTGTGACCTCAATAACTCCTCCTGTATGCGCTGAGAGAGATACCACCAAAGCCTTTGCAAATATACACAAAAGGCCGATGCATGCCAACCTGGGACCATCTCCTCATCTATCTCACCATGCCAACGTGCTCCAGTCTGATCCTGCTGGCTGGGACATGGGTTTCTACTCAACCCATCTGCATCACGGTTCACCCCTCCAGGTCTGTGAACAATCGTGAAATCATACTCCTGTAAAATCAGAGCCCATCGTGCAAGCTTCCCTGAAAGCTTGTCGGACTCCATCAACCACTTCAACGGCTGATGATCAGTGATGAGAGTGAAGGGGTTACCAAATAGGTAACATTGGAAATGTGCTACTGCCCAAACTGCTGCCAAGCACTCTCCCTCATATGAACTATACTTTGCCTCCGCTGAATTGTTGGAGCGACTAGCATAGGCCACCACAAACTCCTTCTTCTCATCATCATGTTGGATGAGCACCGCTCCAAGCCCCAACATACTCCAATCAGTATGAACCTGAAATGGTCATCCCCTGATTGGTCTCCTCAAAATAAGAGTAGATGTCAACCTCTCCTTGAGCTCTACAAAAGCTCTCTCCTGCTCATCTCCCCAACACCACTCCTGTGTGAGCTTGGTCAGCTTTGTCAAGGCCTTGGCAATGGCACTAAATCCTCTAACATAGCGACGATAGAAGTTTGCCAACCCAAGGAATGCTCGCACTCTGCTCACATCCATAGGCCAAGGAATACGTGCAATAGCCTCCACCTTGGTCTACTGAACACCAAGTCCTCCGGGTAGATAGTGTGACCCAAATACTCAACCTGCTCATGGAAGAACCTACACTTCCCAGGATGTAGTTTGAGTCCATGAGATCTCAACCTCTCAAACACCTCCAACAACTGTCTCTCATGCTCCTCCATAGTAGTGCTATAAACCAAAATGTCATCAATATAGCACCGAGCAAAATCCAATCCAGCTAGGATCCTATCCATGACCCTTTAGAACTCAGCAAGAGCGTTCTTCAACCCAAATGGTAAGAACCTCCACTGATATAACACATCCTTGCCGTGAGGATCAATAGCCGAAGACCTTTGCATGCCCAATCGCATCAAAAATCACCTCCGGTGTAGGCATGGCATACCAATCAGCCCTGGTCTGTCGGTTGATAGGACGGTAATCTCCACACATCTGCCTATCTGTATAGTTGCCATGCGTATCCTTCTTGGTTGGCATCACTATCGCTGATGCATACTCTCCATGTGAAATCTCCACCAAACCAGCCTCAAAAAGGTCACTACTCCGGCTCTGAATCAATGTCCTCTCCATATCACTATATTGATAAGGATGTTGGAAAACTGGTGTGTCGCTAGTCAGCTCAATCAGTATACCAGGTCCCTTCAGAGCACCCAAATCCTTCATACTGAAGGCAAAACAACTCATGTGACTCCTCAAGAACCTCCAAACCCTCCGTCTTTCCTCTCCAGTAAGCTTGGGTCCAAGATCTGGCTCCCAAGTATCCTCTGGAACTGTAGTAGGAGTGGAAGACGTATTGATTGACTGCTACACTGGGCCCTTGGGAGGAATAGTGTCATGCTTGTCATGCTCCCGACCACTAGAGGTCCCAAACTCGGTGTGAAAAACTCCCTCCACTCTGGCTGCAAGCTCCACACGTCCTCTAGCTGCATCCCATGTGGACCAAGGGTGTAATCCAAGTAGCCCACGCTCACCTGGATGGACTCCAAGTAGACCACTCTCCCTAGTAGCTACTGGATGTGTCCCAAGAATACCATGTCCACTTGGTCCATCACCCCCAGCATGTGCCTGAATCGTCTCAATAAGCACAAGGCTCACAAGTGTCTGAGTGGTGATGCCTATCAAGCGCATCCTACGCTGCTCTGCCAAGCCAAGGCTCACAATCCAAGTCAAACAATTCAAGTCCATAGCTTGACCTAACACTTGATGCCTGGATGCCTCTAACACTGCTGGAATAGCGGTAATACCGGTGTAAAAACCCATTGCCCGCTCTCTCTCATCAGCGTTGGGCTCCACCAACTGCTATAACTATGAGTCCCAAACAAGTCAAGGTCCTCCCTCTCAAAAAGCATGAGAGCCTGGGAAACTCATGAGTGTGGGAAATGTGGCTCTAGGCTGTCCAACTAGGTTCACCACTGCCATAGGTGACCTATCAGCCACTACTGAGACTGATGCCCAACATCCAAGATATCATCAACAAGGATGTGGTCAAGTCGTTGAATCCCATCATAAGCACGTTGTAGAACCTCTTTGAGTAAGAAGTTTGTCCACCAAAGACAAAGACGAAGACGATGAGCCCGTGATCCCACTCTGGCTGCATCTAACAATACAGCAGGTCCCATCCAAGAATGGACCTGATGTGTACTCGCCACCACTCTAGTGCGAGAATCACCCATCAAAGGAACGTTCTCCAAAAGGTAAGTTGGAGAAACGGACTGATGAACCTGGAGATGTCGTAATATCCGTAACATCTCCCAAAACACACTAGAACAAGGATCTTGAAGACCCAATCCTCTACCAACACGTGTATGTCCCTAACATGGCCATCCAAAAATCACCAAGTCAATAGGCCCATGTCTCTCTAGGTCATGCGCCCTAGTAAGGAAATGTCTCATGGTAGGGCCTTCTGGTAACCTCTAACTGCTGACATTGGTAATAACTCCGGATACCAATAGGCCAGGTGTGCTACATGATGTAGAGAGACTTGCCTAGCAATCTCATCTCTCTCTACATACAAGTACCTCTGTACTCGGATACATGCCTGGAACACCGTAGCTAGTCCGGTGCTGATCCCACCAAACAACTCCAATAGGCATATCCCCTCTACTGGATACTGCCAAGCAATGAGTGTGGTATCCATAGGTGTCAAAGCAATTGCCTCTGGAGGCTCATCCTCACACTCATCTCCTGATGGTACGAAGGCTCCACTCCAAGCCTGCTGCACCAAATGATCTGCATGCTGCTGCAATGCCTCCTCTGAACTCCACAATGGAATATCCAAGGTGGATGGAACAATCCCACTCATACTCCAAAGCCAAGTGATCTCCTCTGGTACTGGAGTATCCTCTGCATGGGCGTTCCCCTCTAACAAGTCACTAGGCCAAGTAAAAGCACCGTTGAAAGCTAAAACTGATGCTGCCATGGTCTCGGACTGTAGTGAGCCAAGACTGCCACTACTAAAGCGTACTGGTAGGCGACATACCCGTCCCTCACCAGACTGCCAACCAGGTCTATAAGAGGCTGTCTCCTCCCAATAGTCAATGCTGAAACCCATGGGGTATAACATTGCTCCTCCAACTAGCTATGACTCATATGACTCAACTATTGTCGCAATAGCCTGAGCTCTCACCACCGAGCTATCAGTCAGATGACTAGGCTGAACTTGGCCAACAAGCTCTCCACGTGTGATGTACTATGTCAAACCACCACCAAGAGATGTCTGGATCTAAAATGGACACCTCTCCACATCAGTCTTCCGTAACTCCAGACCGACAACTACAGCCTTCCTCAACATAAGGGGCTGTGCACCAGAGTCTAACAAGACTCTCTGTGGTGTATAGATCTTCCTTGAAAGTCCCACCAAACAAAAAATCCCCCTCTGGTTATCAAATAGGACAATACCAGGTGTAAACCGTGCTCCTTCAAAGGCCGGTCTACCTGGCAACTCCTCCAGTCTAGCCGCTGCTGCCTGCCATAAACCACTGGTCGTTGAACGGATCCCATGCTCCTCAACCAAGTCAGCTCCACTACCAACCACCTTTGCTCTAGTAGTAGGAACTGCACCATCCCTACTCTCACACAACGTGGCAGCCAACCGGAACACTGGGGCTGGGTCAACTCCCAATGTAAACATATCACTGGTTGAAAACAAAGGATGCCGCATAATCAGCTGAGCCGCCTCCAACATCATGCTAGACTCAGTTTGTGTAGTAGCAGGTGGTTGACTAGCAGGTAGTCCATCATGTACTCCATCACCACCTACCACACCTGCATTGGGACGTCTAGGAACCATGGATGTCGTCTGCAATGCCTCAGATAGCGTGAAAGACTAGGGAAGTCTGACCTGTCTCCCAACCTCTCCTCTCTGTGGGTCCGACTCCACTGATGCTCCTCTAGGCTCTGGAGCACGTACTGCACTCCTAGTCATTGCCGCAGATGCATCCACATGTGCTGCTCTGCACATGAAGTCCAAAGCATCTCTATCACCAGTATATGAGGCAAAAGCCTCAACACCCAAATCTGATCTCCTTTGAGCAATAGCTATACTAGCCAATCTTTGCTCCAACTGCTCAATCCAAGTAGCCATAGCTGTGTTAGAAGTAAGGGCAGGTACTGCACCCCTACTAGGTGTAGATCCTCTACCACCACCTCTACCACCTTGTCCTCCATGAACTGGAGCTCCTCTACTACCTGCCATAGCAGCCCTACCACTCCGTAACTCCGGGTGTAGGTCAAAACACCGGTCACTAGTGTGACCAAATTTGTGGCAATGCTCACACTACCTCTATGCTGGCTGTGATGCACCAGAGGTATCAGGTCCGCTGCCCTGAGTACACTCTCTCCTATGGTGAGGTCTACCACAAGTCCAACAAGCAACACCACCACTCACTGGCTGCTGCTGACTCAAAAATGAGGGTAAGGGTCTAACTCCACTAAGCCCTCCACTTGCTCCATAAGATCTAGGCTGTCCACCCTGTCCTCAAAAACCAACTGGGCGTGGTGCACTCTGCTGCACTCTAGAAGAAGTCATAGCCGTGGATGAGGTCTCCCTACCAAATTCAGATGTCACCACTCTCTCCTCCACCATGTTGAGCTCAATACGCTCAGCCAAACCAAAGACTACTGCCAAAGTGGGCGAAGTAGCCTGCAACAACGTAGCATCACGAACTCTACGTCGCAACTCCCTGTCCAGTATCCCATACCAAAACTGGATTGCTTGGGCCTTAGTAACTCCCTGAGTGAAATTGATCAGCCGCCTCATGCAAGTGTATGCTTTGCGTAGGCTCTCTCCAGCCTTCCGTTGGAACTCTTGCAAGCTCCTCAGCTTGTCAGTCCGCACTCCCTGGTAGTTCTGCCTCAAACATAGGAAGAACTCCACCATGGGGTTAAACCCTGGTACCACACCACCTCCTGCAGTGGTACCTCCACTTGTAGTAGCACTATCTCCAGCTAGTGCACCTCCACTAGCTCCACCCACACTACTTGAGCTAGAACTTGTGGGTACAACCAATCTACTCCTGGCCACCAAGCCTGAAGTGATGGAGACATAGTGTGGAGACCAATATTGTCTCCATAACTCAATCTCCTCCAAATGAGCTCTCCTGAACTCATGGTAGTCGTCCATTGGCGGACCCTCTAAGTGCTGAAACAACCCCTTCCATGCTATGAAGGGTATGAACAAAGTCAAGTTCCGTATCAGCTGCAGATCACACCAACTATCAAACTCCTGGATGAAGTCATCCAACTCAATGGTACCCACTATACAAGAGTAATGCCTAGGGCCTTTGGAGGCCCCATAAATCTTGTCCATGTCCCACAACAGTGGTGCGGACACACCAAGTGCACTCTCAATTGAATCAGCTCTTGTGTCAAACTCCAACTCAGAGTCAATCTCCTCCCTCACTGGGACCTGAGATATAGGCTGATATTGAGCACCACTTTGAGTAAACCCACTGCATACTGCAAGGCTAACTCCTCTGGAATCTCCAAAGAACTCCGTCATGACAAAGTAACCGCAACAACAAACCCGAACCACCAACTGCAACCGCAAGTACCCCACCAAAGTGCCAACACCACCACGTGCCAATACTAACTAAGCACCACCCACTAAGGTAACTCTAACTAAGCACCACCCACTAATGTAACTCTAACTGAGATAACTACACTAAGGGAAAGGGTAACTTGTAACCTGCCATCATAACATGCACTCTCACGGTCTACATGTCATCACTTCCTGCCTCACTGGAGAGAAACAAAGGTAGTCTGACTGGTCATCACTCCAGTCTCACCACCAAGAGCACACCAGAGCACCAACGCTCAAAAGTCAAGGCACCTCACACAAACGTGGTGCACAAACAGGAAGCAGAGAATGGAGGGGATCCAATCACAAGAAATCTAAACAAAAACACTCCATCTTATAACACAACACGGGACTGACTCTGCCACTATTTGGCATTTGACATAAGAGAAGTTCATATCTAAGTCCTAAGCTACCAGGATCACCAAGAATGGGATCAAACTGCCTCTCCTAGCCAAAGCTACATGTGTATAGATAACAGTGGCATAGTCACTATGACAACAAGTGAGGGTGGACCCGTTGGCTAGGGCACCAATCTAGGAACAAGAGATCTAGGGATCAAACCCTCTTGCGCACAATCTAGCAGGAAAGGCAGATTTTGCCAACCAATGACCAAGATCTACTCTAAACTAGCTAGCCTCACGCCAACAAGCTGGCTTGCTGGCCCTTCTAGGCCTTTGTAGCCTCTCATAGCCCACAGCCCTATGCCTCAAAACGCCAAAATTCAGCCAAATGAGGCCTTTCTTCTTGCCACTTCGAACCTCCTCCAAATCTGCAAAACTCCTCCAAACTAGCAAAACTCCTCCAAATCTGGCCAAACAACAAAAACTCCTCCAATTTTGGCCAAAATCTGACGTAAATCTCAACCAAAATCTGACGTAAACCCTAAAGATGGCTGTCCGCAAAATCCCCCGCTAACTTTCCACTCGAGCCAAATTGACAAAATGGGTTTTTCCAAATCACAATTTCATGAGAAGAGCTTCTCAACTCTACCTTCAATTTGACTTTCTGAGCCCAACTCGCAGCAAATTGGTCCTGCTTTCACCTCATGAGCTCAAAATCACAACCATTGCTCGAAAATTGCTCCTTCTTTGCTCAAAATTTGGCCAGAGCTTCCGCACACCGTCCGCTTAACTGCCAAATCTGCATCAATCGATTGAACTTCTACACACTACAGAAACACTGAACTTGAATCGAGCTACCACGATCCATTGAGCTTGGAGATACCACCAACACTCAAAGTTCTGCACTCGATTTCCCCCTGACTTCACTTCTCTGATGTAATCAGATTGCTTAACACTCTCAACTCAACTCAACTCAGATCAGTACTTGATCTCTCACTCTATAAACTGCCAACAACTAGGCACTGATTACAGTCAAGCCACACCTACTCAAGCATAGAGAATCCAGGTGACGCTCGTCGGCCTCTGTCCACCATAGCCAGGAACTCGAAGGCTCAACATCAGAGAAGTGAGCTCTCTGGAGCTCACCTTCGAAACTATATCCTGGACTCGAGCTAGCATTGAAACCCTAATGGTCCTGCTGATGACACACTTGACGGTGCAAACGATGCAAAGTGATGGTGGGCCCTACCGTGAAGTCAGTACTCCAAACATGAAATCTAACCATCGAAAAGTAGTCTCTGAGAAACTACTAGAATAACTCTTACAACTATCACTGAAACTCCAGTGTCCAAGCATCTAGATGCGGAACTACAAATAGTGTGACATGCTTTCCGACGGTCAGATTTTGTGTTTAGGGTATTGACTTCACGGTAGGGCTCACCATCACTTTGCAGTATTTGCACCGTCAAGTGTGCCGTCAGTGGGACAATTAGGGTTTCAGACCTAGCTTGAGTCCAGGGGTATACTTTTGAAGTATAGCTCCAAAGAGCTGATTTCTCTAATGTTGAGCCTTCGAGTTCCTGGCTATTGTGGACAAAGGCCGGCAAGTGTCACCTAGATTCTCTTAGCTAGATTGGGTGTGGCTTGACTGTAATTAGTGCCCAATTGTTGGCAGTCTATAGAGTGATAGATCAAGTATTGATCTGAGTTGAGTGGATTCAAGAGTTGTAAACAATCTGATTACATTAGAGAAGTGAAATCAAGAGGAAATTGGGTGCAAGAACTTTGAGTGTTGGTGGTATCTCCAAGCTCGGTGGATCGTTGGTAGATCAATTGAAGTTCAATTTTTCCATGGTGTGTAGAAGCTTGTTGCTTGATGAAGATTTAGCAGTAAGGTAGACAGTGTGCAAAAGCACTGGCTAATTTTTGAGCACAAAAGGAGCAAATTTTGAGTAGTGGTTGTGATTTTGAGCTCAAGAGGTGAAGGTAGGACCAATTTGTTACGAGTTGTGCTCAAAAAGTAAAATTGAAGGTGGAGTTGGGAAGCAATTCTTGTGAATTTGTGATTTGGAGAAACCCGTGTTTTCAATTTGGCTCAAGTGAAGAGTTAGCAGGGGATTTGGCGGTCAGCCAACTTTAGGGTTTATGTCAAATTTTATATCAGATTCAGCATTTAGAGGCTTTGAGGCATAGCGTTGTGAGCTCTGAGAGACTACAAATGCCTAGAAGGGCCAACAAGCTAACTTTTTGGCATGAGACTAGCTAGTTTAGAGTAGATCTTGGTCATTGGTTGGCAAAATCTGCCCATCCTGCTAGATTGTGCACAATAAGGTTTGACCCCTAGATCTCTTGTTCCTAGTCTGGTGCCCTAGCCAACTGGTCCACCCTTACTTGTTGTCCTAGTGACTGTGCCACTATTATCTATACACTTGTAGCTTTGGCTAAGAGAGGCAGTTTGATCCCATTCTTGGTGATCTTGGTAGCTTAGGACTTAGATATGAACTTCTCTAATGTCAAATGCCAAATGGTGGCAGAGTCAGTTCCATGTTGTTTTATGAGATGGAGGGTTTTTGTTTAGATTTCTTGTGATTGGACCCCCTCCATTCTTTGCTTCTTGTTTGTGCACCACATTTGTATGAGGTGTCCTAACTTTTGAGCATTGGTGCTCTGGTGTGCTCTTGATAGTGAGGTTGGAGTGACGACCAGTCAGACTATCTTTGTTTCTCTTTGGTAAGGCAAGAAGTGATGACCTGTAGACCGTGAGAGTGCGTGTTGTGATGGCAGGTTACATGTTTCCCTTTCCCCTAGTGTAGTTATCTTGGTTAGAGTTACATTAGTGGGTGGTGCTTAGTTGGTATTGGCACTTGGCGATTGCAGTTTGTGGTTCTGATTTGCTGTTGCAGTTTGCAGTTGCGGTTACTTTATCACTATGGAGTTTGTTGGGGATTCTAAAGGAGTTAGCCCTACAATATGCAATGTGTTTACTCAAAGTGGCACTCGGTATCAACTTGTATCTCAGGTCCCAGTGAGTGAGGAGGTTGACTCTTTGTTGGAGTTTGACACAAGAGCTGATTTAGTTGAGAGTGCACTTGGTGTGTCCGTACCGTTGTTGTGGGACATGGACAAGATTTATGGGGCCTCCAAAGGCCCTAAGCATTGCTCTGGTACAGTGGGTACCATTGAGTTGGATGACTTCATCCAGGAGTTTGATAGTTGGTGTGATTTGCAGTAGATGCGGAACCCGAATTTGTTTACGCCTTTCATGGCATGGAAAGGGTTGTTTTAGCATCTAGAGGATCCACCGATGGATGACTACCATTAGAGCTCATTTGGAGGAGATTGACTTATGGAGACAATATTGGTCTCCAAACTATGTCTCTATCATTTCAGGTTTGGTGGCCAGGAGTAGATTGGCTATACCTACGAGTTCTAGCTCGAGTAGTGTTAGTGGAGCTAGTAGAGGTGCACAAGCTAGAGATAATGCTACTACAAGTGGAGGTACCACTGCAAGAGGTGGTGTGGTACCAGGGTTTAACCCCATGGTAGAGTTCTTCTAGTGTTTGAGGCAAAACTACCAAGGAGTGCGGACTGACGAGCTAAAGAGCTTGCAGGGGTTCCAACAGAAGGCTGGAGAGAGCCTACGTGAGGCATACACTCGCATGAGGCGGCTGATCAGTTTCACTCAAGGAGTTACTGAGACCCAAGCATTCCAATTTTGGTATGGGATATTGGACAAGGAGTTACAACATAGAGTTTATGATGCTACGTTGTTCCAGGCTACTTCGCCCACTTTGGCAATGATCTTTGGTTTGGCTGAGCATATTGAGCTCAACATGGTGGAGGAGAGAGTGGTGACATCAGGATTTGGTAGGGAGACCTCATCCATAGCTGTGACTTCTTCTAGAGCACAATAGAGTGCACCATGCCCGGTTGGTTTTTGAGGATAGGGTGGACAGCCTAGATCCTATGGAGCAAGTGGAAGGCCTAGTGGAGTTAGACCCTTACCTTCATTTTTGGGTCAGCAACAACCAATGAGTAGTGGTGTTGCTTTTTGGACTTGTGGTGGACCTCACCACCAGAGAGAGTGTACTCAGGGCAGTGGACCTGATACCTTGGGTGCATCACAACCATCATAGAGGCAGTGTGAGCATTGCCACAGATTTGGTCATACTAGTGACCGGTGTTTTGACCTACACCCGGAGTTACGAAGTGATAGGGCTGCTATGGCAAGTAGTAGAGGAGCTTCAATTCATGGAGGACGAGGTGGTAGAGGTGGTGGTAGAGGATCTACACCTAATAGGGGTGCAATACCTACCCTTACTTCTAATACAACTATGGCTACTCGGATTCAGCAGTTGAGCAGAGATTGGCTAGTATGGCTAAGGCTTAAAGGAGATCGGATTTGGGTGTTGAGGCTTCCACCTCATATGCGGGTGATAGAGATGTTTTGGACTTCATGTGCGGAGCAGCATAGGTGGACACATATGCAACAATGACTAGGAGTGCAATATGTGCTCTAGAGCCTAGAGGAGCATCAGTGGAGTTGGACCCACAAAGAGGAGAAGTTGGGAGACAAGTCAGACTTCCCCAGTCTTTCACACTATCTAAGTCATTGTAGATGACATTCATGGTTCCTAGACATCCCAATGCAGGTGTGGTAGGTGGTGATGGAGTGCATGATGGACTACCTACTCGTCAGCCACCTGCTACTACACAGATTAAGTCTAGCACGATGTTGGGGCGGCTCAGCTGCTTATGCGTTGCCCTTTGTTTTCAGCCAGTGACATGTTTACATTGGGAGTTGACCCAACTCTAGTGTTCCGGTTGGCTGCCATGCTTTGTGAGAGTAGAGATGATACAATTTCTACTACTAGAGCAGAGGTGGTTGATAGAGAAGCTAACTTGGTTGAGGAGCATGGGATCCATTCAGCAACCCGTGGTTCATGGCAGGTAGTAGCAGCTAGACTCAAAGAGTTGCCAGCTAGACCGGCCTTTGAGAGAGTGCGGTTCACACCTCATGTTGTCCTATTGGATAACCAGAGGGGGATTTTCCATTTGGTGGGACCTTCAAGGAAGGTCTATATACCACAAAGAGTCTTATTAGACTCTGGTGCACAACCCTTTATGTTGGGAGAGGCTGTAGTTGTCGGTCTAGAGTTACGTAAGACCAATGTGGAGAGGTATCCATTTTAGATCCAGACATCTTTAGGTGGTGGTTTGACACAATACATCACACATGGGGAGCTTGTTGTCTAGGTTCAGCCTAGTCATCGGACTGATAGCTTGATGGTGAGAGCTCAGGCTATTGCAACAATAGTTGAGTCATATGATGTGCTAGTTGGGGGAGCAGTGTTATACTCCATGGGTTTCAGCATTGACTATTGGGAGGAGACAACCTCCTATAGACCAGGTTGGCAATCTGGTGAGGGATGGGTATGTTGCCTACCAATACGCTTTAGTAGTGGTAGTCTTGGCTCACTATAGTCCGAGGCCATGGCAACATCAGTTTTAGCTTTCAGTGGTGTAGTTACTTGGCCTGGTGACTTGTTGGAGGGGAATGCCCATGCAGAGGATACTCCAGTACCAGAGGAGATCACTTGGATTTGGAGTACAAGTGGGATTGTTCTATCCACCTTGGATGTTCCATTGTGGAGTTTAGAAAAGGCATTGCAGCAACATGTAGATCAGTTGGTGCAGTAGGCTTGGAGTGGAGCCTTCGTACCATCAAGAGATGAGTGTGAGGATGAGCCTCTAGAGTCAATTACTTTGACACCTCTGGATACCACACTCATTGCTTGGCAATATCCAATAGAGGGATATGTCTATTGGAGTTGTTCAGTGGGATTAGCACAGACTAGCTGCGGTATAATAGGCGGGTATATGAGTACAGAGTTACTTGTATGTAGAGAGAGATGGGATTGCTAGGCAAGTCTCTCTACATCATATGGCACACTTGGACTATCGATATCCAGAGTTATTACCAATGTCAATAGTCAAAGGTTACCAGAAGGCCCTACCAACAAACATTTCCTTATTGGTTTGAGAGATATATGGGCCTATTCACTTGGCTTGGATGGCCATGTTAGGGACATACACGTAGGGGCCACAGATTGGGTCTTCAGGATCCTTGTTTTGGTGTGTTTTGGGAGATGTTATGGATACTACAACATCTCCAGGTTCATAACTCTGTTTCTCTAGCTTACCTTTTGGAGAATGTTCCTTTGATGGGTGATTCTTGCACCAAAGTGGTGGCGAGTACACATCAGGTCCACTCTTGGATGGGACCTGCTGAATTGTTAGATGTAGCTAGAGTGGGATCACGGGCTCATTGTCTTTGTCTTTGGTGGACAAACTTCTACCCAGAGAGGTTTTACAACATGCTTATGATGGGATTCAGCGACTTGATTACATCCTTGTTGATGACATCTTGGATGCCATGCATTAGTCTTAGATGGTAGAAGTGGTTGATAGGTCACCTATGGTAGTGGAGAACCTAGTTGGACAGCCTAGAGTTGTGAGCTGGCCTGTCTCTCACTTAGGATGAACCTCTGATGGCTATTATGGTAGCGCACCATGGACTAAGAAGGCAAGGAACCCCAACTCCATCATACTCCTCCAAGGCTAACACTCCAAGACTCAAGACATTGCTCACTAGAGAACTCAATGAGGGAGAGATAGTTGCAAATGAAAGGATGATGAGTACCTCATCATCCCTTGTTTATATACTTGTGAAATAGTTACGTACCAAAGTTACTAATTACCGTAGTAACTCAAGTTACTAGACTAAAAGTCAAGTAAAATCAAAAAGTAGAAAGGAATATCCATTCACATGGGCATATTCCCCTAAGCATGTGGTCTTATCTTGACCCAACCACTAAGTCAAGGATTCCTTCACATGGGCTATGCTTGTACTAAAGAAGAATCCAAAACAAAAAGGCTTGCGGGCCCAAGAGTTCTCAACTCTTTCCTCAAAGCCAAACACCTAGGAATAATACCAAGTCAACATACTAAAATAAAAAATAGTGGTGCTCATCTTTTCTACTTCCTCTAAAGTAAGATCCACTCTATCTTAGCTATGAATAACTTAAGCTAACCATGACTTATATAGAACCATCCTTTATCTCTATATAAATAATATCTCTTAAGTACTTGTAATACCAAGCTAAATATCATAATACCACACACATGCACAAATGGGTGTTATAGAGCTGCATTCCCCACACTCATGAGTTTCCCAAGGTCTCATGCTTTTCAAGAGGGAGGACTTGGACTTGTTTGGGACTCACAATTCTAGAAGTTGGTGGAGCCTAATGTCGATGAGAGAGAGCAGGCGATGGGTTTTTGCACGGTATTATCGTTGTTCCAATAGTGTTAGAGGCATCTAGGTGTTAGATGTTGGGTTAGGCTATGGACTTGAACTATTTGACCTAGATTGTAAGCCTTGGCTTGGCAGAGTAGCATAGGATGCACTTGATAGGCATCACCACTTGGACACTTGTGAGCCTTGTGCGTATCAAGACAATTCAAGCACATACTGTGTGCAATGGACCAAGTGGGCATGGTATTCTTGGGACATAACCAATAGCTACTAAGGAGAGCGGTCTACTTGGAGTCCATTTAGGTGAGCGTGAGCTACTTGGATTACACCCTTGGTCCACTTAAGATGCAGCTAGAGGACGTGTGGAGCTTGCAGCCAGAGTGGAGCGAGTTTTTCACATAGAGATTGGGATCTCTAGTAGTCAGGAGCATGACACTATTGCTCCCAAGGGCCCAATGTAGTAGCCAATTAGTATGTCTTCCACTCCTACTATAGTTACAGAGGATACTTGGGAGCTAGATCTTGGACCCAAGCTTATTGGAGAGGAAAGATGGATGGTTTGGAGGTTCTTGAGGAGCCACAAAAGTTGTTTTTTCTTCATTATGAAGGATTTTGGTGCTCTGAAGGAACATGGTATATGGATTGAGCTGACTAGCAATACACCAATTTTTTGACATCCTTATTGATATAGTGAGATGGAGAGGACATTGATTCAGAGCCAAAGTCACGACCTTTTTGAGGCTCATTTGGTGGAGATTTCACATGGAGAGTATGCATCAGCTACAATGATGCCAACCAAGAAAGATATGTATGGCAAATACATAGATAGGCGGATGTATGGAGATTACCATCCTATCAACCGATAGACCAAGGCTGATCGATATACCATGCCTACAGTGGAGGAGATTTTTGATGCGATTGGGCATGCAAAGGTCTTTAGTACTTTGGATCTTCAAGCGGGATATCATCAGTTGCCGATCAGGGAGGAAGATAAGTCCAAGACAACATTTAAGGCTGTTGATCCTCACGGAAAGGATGTGTTATATAAGTGGAGATTCTTACTATTTGGGTTAAAGAAGGCTCCTGTTGAGTTCCAGAGGGTCATAGATAGGATCCTAGTTAGATTGGATTTTGCTCGATGTTATGTTGATGACATTTTGGTCTATAGCACTACTGTGGAGGAGCATGAGAGACAATTGTTGGAGGTGTTTGAGAGGTTGAGATCTCATGGACTCAAATTACATCTTGGGAAGTGTAGGTTCTTCCACAAGTAGGTTGAGTATTTGGGTCACACTCTCTACCCCGGAGGACTTGGTGTTCAGCATACCAAGTTGGAGGCTATTGCACGTATTCCTTGGCCTACGGATGTGAGCAAAGTGCAAGCATTCCTTGGGTTGGCAAACTTTTATTGCCGCTATGTTAGAGGATTTAGTGCCATTGCTAAGGCCTTGACAAAGCTGACCAAGTTTACAAAGGAGTGGTGTTGGGGAGATAAGTAGGAGAGAGCTTTTATATAGCTCAAGGAGAGGTTGACATATGTTCCTATTTTGAGGAGACCGATCAAAGGATGACCATTACAAGTTCATACTGATTGGAGTATGTTGGGGCTTGGAGCGGTGCTCACCCAACATGATGATGAGGGGAAGGAGTTTGTGGTGGCCTATGCTAGTCGCTCCAACAATTCAGCGGAGGTGAAGTATAGTTCATATGAGGGAGAGTGCTTGGTAGCAGTAGCACATTTCCAATGTTACCTATTTGGTAACCCCTTCACTCTCATCATTGATCATTAGCCACTAAAGTGGTGATGGAGTCCGACAAGCTTTTAGGGAAGCTTGCACGATGGGCTCTGATTTTATAGGGGTATGATTTCACTGTTGTTCACAAACCCGGAGTGGTGAACCGTGATGCAAATGAGTTGAGTAGAAACCCATGTTCCAGCCAGTAGGATCAGACCGGAGCACATTGGCATGGTGAGACAGATGAGGAGATGGTGCCAGGTTGGCATGCATCAGCCTTTCTGTGTATATTTTTAGTGGCTTTGGTGGTATCTCTCTCAGTGCATATAGGAGGAGTTATTGAGGTTACAAATCCAAAGAGTGAAGATATTGGTACAGTTCAGCGAGACATTCATGATGATGTCTTAGTGATGGACTATCTTTGCACTGGTGTTGTAGGTGGCACAGTTGGGGCCAAGGAGAGAGACCGTGTTCTTTAGTAAGCCCGATGGTTCAGATTGGAGGGCAGATACCTTTTACGTGTATGGGAGGATGGTAGAGTGCAAGTAGTACCACTTCCATCTCAAAGACCACAATTGGTCCATCATGCTCATGAGGAGCTAGGATATTTTGGAGTCAAGCATACATATAGCTTACTTTAGAGTCATTATTGGTGGTATGGTATGCAGACCAAGGTACAATAGTTTGTTGCCAAATGTGTGGTTTGTGACCAAGTTAGAGCATCATTCAATGCTCCTACGCCACAATTGCACCCATTACCTATCATGGGATTGGGTTACCATTGGAGTTTGGACTATGCTGGACCTTTACCGCTGACTGTGAGACATCATTGGTATGTTTTGGGAATGGTGGAGCACTTCTCCAAGTGGATTGAGTTGGTGGCACTTCTTGACAAGTCTAGTGAAGGGACAACTTAATTGTTCCTGGATCGAGTGCTTAGTCATTTTGGTGCACCAGCTGAGGTTTTGACTAATTAGGGTACAAAGTTCTTGGAGGAGTTTCAGGTCTTGTGTGACAAGGCTTTGATTGATCATCGTACTACATCTCAAGATCACCTTGAGGCAAATGGCTTAGCAGAGAGAGTGGTTCAGATGGTGAAGAGAGGATTGCAAAAGTATGGTTTGCAGAGAGGCCACTTGGGAGATTGGGATCTCTAGTTACCTTGGTTGGCCATGGGCTATCAATTCAGCCGGCAAGCCTCCTTAGCATCCTTCTCTCCGTACTTTCTACTCTATAGACAAGATCAAGATTTAACTACAACTATTTGTTGAGATGCTATTGTAGTTTTGGACTTGGATGATCCAAATGTATTGATGAGCGCATGTTCTCAACGGGCAGAGATCTTTTGGAGAGTGATGTCAATGGCCTTTGAGAACTTGGCGATTGCTCAACATAGAGATACTTTATGCTACGCTACCATTTGAGGAGGAGGTTATAGACCCTTGATCCGTTGATTTCATCTAGGAGACTATGTATATCTACAACAAACAACATCAACAACACTTGATGTTTTGACAGGCCGCACTATCTTGAAAGTGCATGAGGTTTTGCCATCTAGATACCTTGTGTTAGAAGGACGTTGTTATACTTTCCTTTTCTCTCTCTAGGAACACACAGGGTGCCTAGCTGTGGAAACTACAGATCAGAGGCTAGAGGTAAACCATAATGACTCAACAAAACACACATGTGACCCTTATTGCCGGAACCCTCCTTTCTTAGGACTAATATTCTTGCTATCGAGAAGGATAGTACCGGGCAACCTGACCTGTCATCACAGCACGCACTCCTGGTCTGCTGGTCATCACTTCCAACATAACCAAGGAGAAATACACAGCACTCCTAGAAGGAAATAATCTGAGCGCAACGCCCGCACACCAATCCAAGCCAACTGGGCATACAAACAGGCATACAAGTACAGAGAGGATCCAATCACAAGAAAAAAGCAACAACTCTCTGTACTTTTTGTTGGGAAAGAGCTTCAGAGCCTTTGTGCTCTGTCATCAAGCTCAGTCCAACCTGTACTCCAAGCCTCTTCCCATTTGTACTTCAGATCTCAACAAATTTCTACTTCATGTGGGGATTTTCTATGTCTTTTTGATGGGGAAAAGTCTGCGCAGCTCATATGCAAGTAACTATTTCTACATAGCTTGGATTCTAGTGATGTAGAATTCAATGGAAAGCCTGTAAAATAAGCTTTCCAATGATATAAAATACACTTCAATCAGATCACTACAACTCTCCTAACAATCTCTCAAAGTTGGCCAGGTTTTTTCTTGGACTTCACCCTAATTTCGAAATCTTCTTTTTAGGGTTTGCTCCTGGTTCTTGGCAAATTTCCCCCAAATTTCTGATTCAGAAATACACTTGATCCTCACAAACACTCTGGCAAGCTGAAACTCTCAGTCATAGTCACAGGACATGAGACTTGATATCCAATCAAGATGAAAGGAAAATTTGCTCTACCGAGCTTATGACAATATTTTCAGCAGGATGTTTTGCATCAGATCTCACTTTGCAAAGATCTAGAACCACCCAAATTTTCCACAATAGCTTGTTGTGTTTCTCTCTAACCTCCTGCTAATTGTCGTAGCCTAATTCAACTCCAGTCTTTAGATGTGGATCAATTCCTGAGCTGGGCTAACTTATGAGCTCTACAGACCCAGGTATACTTGATCCAAGATCATGATTTCTCCATTTGAAGAATTCACATGAAACGTTTACACAAAGGAGCTAAACCTATCCACCAACAACTATGGAATTTTTCATGAGGAAATTCGAACTGCAACTTGGGGAGTGACCAAAACTCCAAACCTGATCATTAGCTCTTCTCCAACACCTTACATCCCATAAGCTTCAACTTCAATCAATTGGATCTGATTTGAGATTGACTCAAAACTGGAATTTATTGCGCTCAGTACTGTAATAACATTTTCTACTCTTCAACCCCAATGACAAATAGTAAAAAGGTCTCAAGAAACTCCCTCAATTGACTACTTTGTGCTCCTAGGTATCAATTCAACCCCCCTTCACTCAATTGATCATATCCCTTTCATACTCAGCTCAAATCGAGTGATTTCTGTCTGCAAATTCTAGTCTGTTGTGTCCTCTTTCCAACCATGTCCTCCATTCCTTCAATGCCCTCCCCGAACTTCCCCGATGGTCAAAAAACTCCCGACTTCCCCTTGAGACCCAAGTTCTTGCACATTTGTCTTTTACTCTTTTTACTTTTTGACAAATGGACCCCACAAGTCCACCTTGAAGCTTATGAGCAAAATTTTAGGCATTCCTCAACTATAGAAGGACATAAATTGTCAAGTCCCAGACATTATCATAAGTAAGCACCGGAAGGACGATAGGATCTGGGTTTCCCATCACCAATTCCACAAACACCACCCCAAAACGTGCTGCCAACCAATCTCGTAAGTCGTCACGGTGTAAAATCTGAAGCCTGATGAGAAAAGGATTCGGGAGTGGCAGATCAGGAGCATGGGACATCTCATGCTTGAATGCTTCCTCCGATGCTCTAACACTCGTTCTCTACTACAACTCTCTCCCAACTTCCTTCTCTCCTCGAGACTCTCCAAACTAAAACACACCCCGCTCTCTACTTGCCCTTCTCTTTATTCATCAGAGCCCTTAAACACGATAAGATTGTAACCCACATGGCCAATCACATACATGTACATTGATGGCTCACATGGCAACATCTCATCCGTCGGATCTAGCATGCAACCTACTCCACTAACGTGCAGATAAACTATGATAAGTCACTTTTTACGGGCTACGCAAACCACAACATAACATCGTGATGGTGTTGTTTGGAAGGATCATGTGCGCAATTGTGCGGCATACCACCTCCTAAACATTGATGGTACTATGGACCCAAGCTTGGCACTTGTACGTGCAGGCTTGAGGTGTATGTTATGTGGCTCTTTTGGTGGAGCTGCTACTATGTTAGCATATGATAGCTGTTTGAGAGGATGGCATATGGTATGTATGACTCCTCTCCTCATGGTGGTTCCTCAAGGACAGTGGTTATGTCCTAGATGTACTTGACCTACAGCTAGTTCATTCTTTATATGGTATAGATTGCAAACAGGCGACTAATGGTGAGGCTCCATAGCACCCGGCCTCCTGATCTTTGCCCATCATAGGGTATACCATATACTTGGAGCAGATGACTATCTGGAGTTAGAGGGACCTAACCGCCAGCTAGGGAGGCAATTGTGGCACTTTAGAGCCTATGTATGACTCATGTGTGAGTTGTGCTTCTATAGTGTATGATGTTGACAGTGATGTTTGTTGTGTAGTGATTTATATACGCATGATAGCTATCATGCCATTTGTAGTGTTGCATCTAGATTGCTTGGACATCTGAGTTCCAGTAATAGTAGTTAGAGTTATTGTAGCAATTTCTCAAAGACTACTTTGTGACGGTCAGATTTTTTGTTTGGGGTATTAACTTCACGGTGGGGCTCACCGCCACTTTGCACTGTTTTCACCATCAAGTGTGCTTTCAATAGGACCGTTAGAGTTTCAGACCTAGCTCAAGTCTAGGGTATACTTTTGAAGTGCAGCTCCATAGAGCTCACTTCTCTAATGTTGAGCCTTCGAGTTCCTGGCTATGGTGGATAGAGGCCGGTGAGCATCACCTTGATTCTCTTAGCTAGAATGGATGTGGCTTGACTATAATCAGTGTCTAATTGTTGGCAGTTTATAGAGTGATAGATCAAGTACTGATCTGAGTTGAGTGGATTCAAGAGTTGTAAACAATCTGATTATTATGGCACTTTAGAGCATATGTATGACTTATGTGTGAGTTGTGCTTCTATAGTGTATGATGTTGACAATGATGTATGTTGTGTAGCAATGTATATACGCATGACATCCATGATGTGTTACCATGATAGCCATCAAAGGTTCAAATTGGGTGAGAGACAAGCTTGCTATCACTTTTGGTTCCATTTCAAAGACCTCTCCAGAAGACAATATAATGTTGTAGGTATAGTTCTATATTACACATAAGGAGGTTATGAGAGCTCACTCGGAGAGAACATTAGGGGAGGAGAGGGCTGAACTTAGGTTAAAGAACCAAGACTCATTTTTATACCTTGTAGTTTATTATGATATCTTTGAGGTGATATTATACATCTTGTACACATGAGAGGATTTGGAGAGATTATATGAAGTGGATTGTAGATTTTAGGGGTTATTGTGATCTTGGGTAAAATGTAAAGTTTGAGATGTGGAATTGAAATTTCTATACATGATAGCTTAGGTTATCATTTAATTAACACAATTAAAATTATTGTGAGAGCTAGTACACACATTGAGCTAGAATTTTTGAAAGTTGATAAGGTAAATTGCTCCTAAAATTGCATGCTCTTTGGAAATTTGCACATAGTATGCCATTCTTCAATTTTCAATGTAGTGTTCTGAAACTTTCCAAGAAAATTCATTGCATTGTGTCCTACATTTTGGCCTATTAATTAGAGAGATCATTCTTGCGCAAGGAATTATGAGTTTTTAAAGTGAAGGTGGTGGTTTTTAGACCAAATCTGAAATATGTGTGATGAATAGAAAGGTGCCTCAGCCAAGTGGCTCAATGAAAAGATCTGGAGGATTGCAAGGGAGGATGCCCAATGGTTGTGATCAAGTGTACAAAATTTAAGAGGACTGCAACATACCAATTGACAACATTGAGTAACATTGTGAGGAGGGATCAATTTTGGAGAGTTTAGATCTCATGAGGAGTGTGAGAACAACCAAAAACATGTTTGAGTGTTTAGACTTGTCTTGGGAACATGGAGGGTCACAAAGAGTGGAAATTGAGGCTATGCAAGGTTCTACAAGGGTTTGAGGTGATTGTAGGGGTGGATTTGAAGAAAAGAGAGTTTAGAATGGAAGTTGAATTGAGTGTTGAGAGGATTCAAAAATATACACCATTTGGAAGAAAGAGTGAGTCTAAGTGCTTTTTATGTGGAGAGAAGGGACAAAAAAAAAGTTTGTGCCCATTGACCTTTGAGAGCAAGAGATTTAGAGAAAGGAGAGGCTTACTTGACTTGGGTTTGCATGTTGGAGCTTCTTCACCAAGATTAGGAGAGAGAAGATCTAAGACCAAGGAGTTGTGTGAGGTTTGTGGAGTGGAAGGACTTCCAAAAAGACATGATTATAGTGAATTAAAAGCACTTTTGGAGGCTTTGGTGAAGGATCTTGGAGAGAATCTTACTATATCTATATAAATATTGCCACTTTCATCAACTAGTTCTCAAGATGAGAGATGGAGATAAAATTTCAATTTATGGATAAACTATCCATGAGGGTTTGATTAATATGCAATCTAGGATTTGATGTTGTAATAGGAATCTTGGGGCAACTTGAAACTCTTGTGTGCCCAAAGGTGGATTACTCTCAAACGGTGTTAGTCATGTACATATTCTATTAGTTATAGATTGAGAAAAAAGAGAGAAAAAAAGATTGAGAGAAAAGAAAGATAGTGAGGGGTTAAGATGGGGAAACTTCCTATTTTCTTTGGTAAGGATGGAGAAGATGTGGAGGCTTTTGTAAGAGACTTCAAGAGAGCTTTCATAGGAAAAAAATGAGAGGAGGAGGCATGAGTGAGTGTCATTATTACTAGATTTCTTTGAGGATGCAATACTTACATGGTATGAATCAAAATACCAAAAGAAAGAGAGGAAAGATGGACACAAAGAGTCTTGGGAGATTTTGACTTCAAAACTCATTGAGAAATATTTTCCAGATGAGAGTTATGAGAGATTGATGAGTGAAGTTACCTTCCTCAAACAAAGAGATTGTAATACTCCAAGGACAAGAGAAGAGAGAAAACACAGATTGCACACTCAAACATTCGATGCCCCAAGGGAGCACCTTCTCTTTATTATATAGACAAAGAGGATCTCCTCCAAGGAAGCTCCACCATAGGATTAGGGACATAGATAGGTGACATGTCAGCAAGCTCCACCCTTGGATTACTGACTTGGATGGGTGACCTGTCTGGTCTAGGTCCTATCTGGTTGGTCAAACGAGCTTTGACCGGAGGGAATCTATTAGGGAATCTTCCTGTAGGAATCTCAGAATCACATGAATAAGGTACCGTTGGAAAGCTCTCGACGAGACAAACCAGGGGGGAGGGAAGGCCAGCCTTTCCTCTGTTTGGGGGGGGGGAATCTGCACATTTTTGAGGCCTAATTCATCCGTTTAGGCCTCCAAAATTGCCTTCAAAGATTTCAGGCATATTTTGGTTCCTACTCTATTAGTAGAAGTCCCCTTTTGGTGATACCTCTTTCTGATCTGTTTAGTCCATCATGTGTAACATCCTTCCAGATGTTACCAAACCAATTCTCACCTTTAAATCATATGTCTAACTATTGGTTCTAAGGTTCTCAAGTCTATTTCGGTTTTTGCCCTATTAGTAGAAGTACTCTTTTGGTGATACTTCTATCTGATCTATTTTGACCATCATGTATAACATCATTCTAGATGTTACCGAACCAAATTTCACATCTAGATCATATGGCTAACCCTTGGTATTACAGACCTCCCTCCTTTTAAGACGCAATGTCCTCGTTGTGCAATTGTTGCTCAAATGCTTGCACCAACACCGGTGCATGTGCCAAATTGGCAGTGGGTTCCCAGGTTGCTTCATAGAGAGGGTAACCTTTCCATTGTACTAGATATTCCACCCGCGGATGGCGAGTACCACGCATGCACTTTTGGAGAATCCGCTCTACTTCATATTCCTCTGTGCCATCAATGACTGTCGGACAAGGTCGAATGTCCTGTGTGGAAGTACCTTGGCCTGATCGGGGAGCATATCTGCGTAATAGGGAGACATGGAACACTGGATGGATCTTCATGTGTGGTGGTAGCTCCAAGTGATAGGCCACAGCGCCGATGCGACGAAGAATCGAGAAAGGCCCAATAAAACGAGGTCTGAGCTTACGAGATCCAACTAATGTGAGGTTGGTTGTTGATAGCCACACTTGATCCCCAACATTGAACTCCATATGCCTACGGTGTGCATCAGCATACTGCTTTTGTCAATTTTGCGCAATCTGTAACCTGTGCTTGGCGCTCTCCACACCTTGTTGGATTCTAGAAACAAATGTGTTGACTGCATCAACCTTGGTAGTCACTGGACGGATCTTCATCAAGCTAGAAGGTGTGAAGGGATGCTCACCATACATGAGGAAGAACGGAGTGACCTGGGTGGAGGCATTCACTGAATTGTTGTAAGCGAATTCCACCAACGGTAGTAGGGTGTCCTGTGAGCCGGCCTGTCTCTCACTCAGGATGAACCTCTGATGGCTATTATGGTAGCGCACCATGGACTAAGAAGGCAAGGAACCCCAACTCCATCATACTCCTCCAAGGCTAACACTCCAAGACTCAAGACATTGCTCACTAGAGAACTCAATGAGAGAGAGATAGTTGCAAATGAAAGGATGATGAGTACCTCCTCACTCCTTGTTTATATACTTGTGAAATAGTTACGTACCAAAGTTACTAATTACCGTAGTAACTCCAGTTACTAGACTAAAAGTCAAGTAAAGTCAAAAAGTAGAAAGGAATATCCATTCACATGGGCATATTCCCCTTATCTTGACCCAACCACTAAAGCAAGGATTCCTTCACATGGGCTATCCTTGGACTAAAGAAGAATCCAAAACAAAAAGGCTTGCGGGCCCAAGAGTTCTCAACTCTTTCCCCAAAGCCAAACACCTAGGAATAATACCAAGTCAACACACTAAAATCCAAAATAGTGGTGCTCATCTTTTCTACTTCCTCTAAAGTAAGGTCCCATCTATCTTAGCTATGACTAACTTTAGCTAACCATGACTAATATAGAACCATCCTTTATCTCTATATAAATAATATCTCTTAAGTACTTGTAATACCAAGCTAAATATCACAATACCACACACATGCACAAATGGGTGTTACAGTCCCACCTCTCTTGCTCTTCTAAGGTGAAGCCGCGTACCATGTCTTCAATCGTGCGATTAGCCCGCTCTGTTTGGCCATCTGTTTGTGGGTGGTAAGCTATAGACATGGCCAACTTGGTTTGGAAGAAACCAAAGAGTGTTTGCCAAAACAAACTGGTGAATTGGGTGCCTCTATCGGTGATGAGTACTCTAGACAAGCCATGGTGAGCAAAGATTGCATCTAAGTATAGTTGAGCTAGTTGTGGAGCGGTCACCTCCTTGGTGGTAGGGCGTACATGAATCATTTTGCTGAGCCGGTCCACAAAGACCACAATGGAGTCAAACCCTGAGGTGGTCTTGGGTAATTCACAGACGAGATCCATACTCACTTGTTCCCAACGTTGGGTAGGAGTGGGAAGAGGTTGAAGGAGCCCTGCAGGAGCTTGATTAGAAGCTTTGTTCTGTTGACAAAGTAGGCAGCTACGCACATAGTCCATCACGTCGTTGCTCATCTTGGGCCAATAGTAATGGCGCTTGATTGCCTCCAAGGTCTTGTCCACTCCAACATGAGCTGCAATGGCCGAATCATGACATTCCGCTAGAATGGTGGTGTGTAATTCTGGGACATTTGGGATCCACAATTGGCCCTCTCGAAAGGTGAGTCCTTGGGTGCTGGTGACACCTTTGGACGCTTGCGCTTCTACAATCTGTGGGTCAGTTTTTGTAGTAGCTAGAATCTCTTGCCAGAATTCAGGGTTAATCTTAACCTCTGCCGCCAAGTTGTTGGCCATTGGCATGCGGGTGAACGCCTCTGCAAGTTGCTTCTTACCTTCCACGTAGGTGATTGTCATGTTGAAGCGTTGTCGCCACTCTGCCTACCAAATTTGGCAACGAGATAGATCCTTCTGCGTCTTGAGGTAAACTAGAGGTTTGTGGTCTGTCTCTACTACAAATGCCTTCTCGCCCAAGTAGTGCTTCCAATGCTTGGTTGCTAGAACAATGGCCAGCTCTTCTCGTTCTGTGGTGTGGTAGTTGTGCTCTGCCAGTAACAACTTTCGAGAGAAATATGCAATTGGATGCCATCCGTCATGCCACTCTTGTTGTAGGACTGCTCCTATTGCTACGCTTGATGCATCCGTAGCCAACTTGATTGGACGTTTTGGGTCATACCACTTCAAGATTGGTGCATGTAGCAAGGCGGCCTTCAATTCTTGAAAGGCCAACTCTTGTGCAGTTCCCCATGTCCACTTCT
Organism: Lunularia cruciata; assembly: GCA_948567375.1. Classification (NCBI taxonomy): domain Eukaryota; kingdom Viridiplantae; phylum Streptophyta; class Marchantiopsida; order Lunulariales; family Lunulariaceae; genus Lunularia; species Lunularia cruciata. The sequence continues at coordinate 54,336,586 of OX419755.1, read as the reverse complement.
TCCCCTTGCCAAGTAGTGTTGTTAAAGGCTATGCAACCTTGGAGAAGTCCTTGACAAATCTACAATAGAATCCCGTCAACCCCAAGAAGCTCTTAAGTTGAGTCTGATCTTCTGGGGCACTCCATTTTTGAATGACCTCTATTTTATCTATCAATACTTGAATGCCCTCTGCACTTACTCTATGCCCTAAGTAGTCTACTTCAGACTTGCCAAACTCACACTTTGAGATTTTGGCGTACAACTGATTCTGTCTTAGAATCTGGAGGACCTCTCGTAGATGTTGTTTGTGTTTCATCATTGTGCTACTATATACTAAGATATCATCCAAGAAGACGATAATAGACTTATCCAAGTATGGACAAAATATGTCATTCACTAGGCTCATGAAAGTGGCAGGCGCATTGGTGAGGCCAAAAGGCATCACAAGATACTCAAAGTGGCCATACTTGGTTTGAAAGGTAGTTTTGTACACATCCTCCTCTGCAATTCGGATTTGATTGTAACCGCTCCGCAAGTCCAGTTTGGTGAAGTATCTCGCTCCATGGAGTTGATCAAACAGGTCATCCATGCGAGGTAAGGGGTATTTGTTCTTCACTGTTTGCTGATTGAGCCCCCGATAGTCAATGCACATGCGCATTGTACCATCCTTCTTCTTCACAAACAAGACAAGGGCCCCATATGGTGATACGCTAGGTTGGATAAACCCTTTCTGTAGCATCTCCTCAATTTGAGCCTTACACTCCTCCAACTCATGAGGTGATAGGCGATATGGGGCCTTACAAGGAGGTGTCTTCTCCGGGAGTGTCTCTATTTTGTGATCTACTCGCCTTTTAGGTGGTAATCCTGAGGGTAGATCATCGGGAAAGACATCTTGAAACTCATCCACCACATCCTTCAATTTCTCAGGAATTTGTCCAGCGAGTTGTGCACTCTGGAATTCTCTTATTAGACCCAGAAAACATCTATCGGTCTTACAGACAATTGTCGTCCCTACGACATATAGAGGCAGTTTCTGCCTGTGTGATTTTTCTTTAACCCCAATGATTGACCATTGGTGGGTTCTCACTACTTTCTTCCTCCAATCCACCATTGGGTTGTACTGCTCCATCCATGGCATGCCTAAAATTGCATCATAATAGGCTAATTGTATCACTCGCCACTCAATTGCTTCCTGATATTCTCCTACAGAGAGGGTTACCCGTCTAGGTAATGATTCAATCCTCTCTGTTTGCCCATTTGGTAACTCTACTACTTCACTTCCATCTCTCTCTAGATCCATTCCCAATCTGATTGCAACAGAGCGAGACAAGAAATTCTCTGTTGCTCCCGGATCTATTAATACTCTCACTTGATTACCTTCTAGGATTCCATTCACAACAATCAATTGTGAGGTTGCCTTTCGGGATCTTTGCGCATTATTCTTCTTCCTTCCCTCGCTTCTCTGCTTCCTTATTGAGCCAATAAGGCCGCGAGGTATATTTACTGGCGATCTTTGTTTTCCGAAGTGGTTTCCACCTCCTCCTCTTCAATGTGCATCTCCATGTTGTTCAAAGATTGCCTGTACGAAGGCCGAGGGCCTCTAGGGAAACGAGTGCGACAATTGGTAGATATGTGCCCAATATGGCCACAATTGTAACAACGGCGTTGTTCTCCTCGAGTCCCTTCTCCTCGTGGGACTCCATCTCTTCGTTCTTCTACCCATCCTCGCTCTCCTTGAAGCGGCCGTGCTCCTCGATCCCGGAATCGAAGGTTGCCCAATTCCATTGGTACTGGTCCACCCATGTGTGGCATTTCTGCCCGATAATGTTGAGGTGGAACTACTCCTTCACCTCCACCTAATGCTCCGGCTATTCTTTGCGCACAAGCAATAGCTTCAAATACCGTGCGAGGGTTTTGCACCATGACTTCTTGGCGAATCCGCTCTTTCAACCCTCGTTTGAAATTGTCGAGAGCCTCTGCTGGACTCATGTCGGTAATTGCAACTTGTAGATCCAGAAATGCCTCCACATACTCTTGTACGCTATTCTTCTGTCTCAATCCCCATAGTCGGGTTTGAGCCATATGCACAGAATCCACCGATTGGAAATTCTTGAGCAGTCCTTCTTGCATTGTTGTCCATGTGACCTCCCTTCTCTCTGCCAGCATGGATCGTTCCCAAACATCATACCATGTGAGGGCTTTATCGGTCAAGTACCCACATGCAAACACGCCTACAGCATGCTCTGTGATCTCTGTTGAGAACAATCGAAAATATCAATTCATTCTCGAGATCCAATTCTCCACTACTCCCATCGTACGCTGCCCCTTGTAAGGCTCGATGTTGCAGGTCTTCTTCATCCGGAGTAGCAATGTGGCTTCATCGTTGATAGGGTTCGTAGGCACGGGTGCCTCTCCAAGTACTTCAGTCGCAGGTACAGGGTTTTGAGATGGCTCTTCTTCTTGCATGGCTTGATCGTTCCTGAGGATCTGCACTTGAGTTTGCAATGTCTCCATGGTCATCTTAATCTCTCGAAATTCATTCAACATCCCTTGCATTCCTTGCACCAGCTCTTGCAACTGCGGATCCATGGTGCCTGCAACACCCAATTGCTAACGTCTACTTCAATACAGAGTCAATATAATCACTCTGGAAGGCGCACGAACTATCGGAACTACCATTGGGACCTCAAAAGCTATCACTTGTTGATAATACTCCTCACCAAAATTCCTAACCACAAAATCTCTAAACATCAATTTTGGCCTTACTACATAACGGATTTCTACTTGAGTATTGAAAGGGAGAGGATTTGTGACATTCATATCCATATTATCATAATAGAATGTAGATCGTCAAATCCCACTCTCTGTCATATATCACCACAGGTAGAATCACCGGGTTTGGTGAGTTCATCACTCTGTCCATGAATTCAGCACCAAAGTGATAAACTAGTGATACTCTCATCTGCTCACGCTGGATGTACATAACCTTGATGTGGAATGGGTTTGAGAATGGAAAGCTAGGTGCGGGAAATTGTCCCCCCGGCGCATCCATCCCATCCGCTCTCTAAAGTCCTTCCTAAGTCTAGCGATTACTCTATGTTCTCCACCTCAAATTACTCAGTTTCAGTAGTTCGTGCTATTCCAAGAGGGGTGATCCACTCTCTTGGATTAGAACACTCGCTCTGATACCATTGTAATACTCCGAGGACAAGAGAAGAGAGAAAACACAGATTGCACACTCAAACATTCGATGCCCCAAGGGAGCACCTTCTCTTTATTATATAGACAAAGAGGATCTCCTCCAAGGAAGCTCCACCATAGGATTAGGGACATAGATAGATGACATGTCAGCAAGCTCCACCCTTGGATTACTGACTTGGATGGGTGACCTGTCTGGTCTAGGTCCTATCTGGTTGGTCAAACGAGCTTTGACCGGAGGGAATCTTTTAGGGAATCTTCTTGTAGGAATCTCAGAATCACATGAATAAGGTACCGTTGGAAAGCTCTCGACGAGACAAACCAAAGGGGAGGGAAGGCCAGCCTTTCCTCTGTTGGGGGGGGGGGTGGGAATCTGCACATTTTTGAGGCCTAATTCATCCGTTTAGGCCTCCAAAATTGCCTTCAAAGATTTCAGGCATATTTCGGTTCCTACTCTATTAGTAGAAGTCCCCTTTTGGTGATACCTCTTTCTGATCTGTTTAGTCCATCATGTGTAACATCCTTCCAGATGTTACCAAACCAATTCTCACCTTTAAATCATATGTCTAGCTATTGGTTCTAAGGTTCTCAAGTCTATTTCAGTTTTTGCCCTATTAGTAGAAGTACTCTTTTGGTGATACTTCTATCTGATCTATTTTGACCATCATGTATAACATCATTCTAGATGTTACCGAACCAAATTTCACATCTAGATCATATGGCTAACCCTTGGTATTACAAGATGGAGAGAAAGTGAGAGTCTATGTAGAAAGAGTGTAGAAGTTAGAGTCCAAATTTGCATAATGTTGAGGAAGGATAGGAATGATATGGAAACTTCTATGATTGGCATAGGAGCTATGCTCACCAAGAATTTTGTGAGAGGTTTGAGACCATAAATTAGAAATAAGGTGAGATATAAGGACCTTCTTCCAAGGTTGAAGCTACCAAGATTGTAGTTCGTATGGGGGAGAGTTTGGAAGGAGATGAGAGTGATTTGGTGGTGAAGGAGGTTGTGTATCCTCTTCAAGGCTACAAGTATGGTAGAACTTCTAATACTTTGGTGGCAAGGGTTGCACCACAAGTAGTAGTTGCTCCAGTTCTTGCACCTCTACCAAAAGATCCATTTCAAACCATCACAAAACAACTTGCAAATCCCAAGATCAATGTAGTGCAACTATGGGAGAAGAGAGAGGTGGATCAAAATGTAGGGAGAGGACCTATGAGTTATGGAAACTATCCATATAGAAGAGGTCAACCAACTAATAATTTCAATGATAGATATTATTTTGGTTGTGGAGGAAGAAGTCACATCCAAAAGAATTGTCCAAATTCTACTTACCATGGAAGAAAGGGTTATGAAGGAGCCAATAGGGAAAGAGAGAGGCAGTGAAACCCAAGTGGTTCTTAATCCAAACAAAGGTAAGGGGATAACATCCATATATGTGGTTGAGAGCAAGTATGAAAAAGAGGAGTGCTCAAAGGACTTAATTTGGAGCTTTTGGTACAAGACAAGAAAAGAGTTCATTTTGCAAAGGATGTACTATAACACCCATTTGTGCATGTGTGTGGTGTTGTGATATTTAACTTGGTATTACAAGTACTTGAGAGATATTTTTTATATAGAGATAAAGGATGGTTCTACATTAGTCATGATTAGCTAAAGTTAGTCATAGCTAAGATAGAGGAGACCTTACTTTAGAGGAATCGGAAAAGATGAGCACCACTATTTTGGATTCTAGTGTGTTGACTTGGTATTATTCCTTGGTGTTTGGCTTTGAGGAAAGAGTTGTGAACTCTTGGGCCCGCAAGCCTTTTTGTTTTGGATTCTTCTATAGTCCAAGGATAGCCCATGTGAAGGAATCCTTGACTTCATGGCTAGGTCAAGATAAGATCACATGCTAGTGAAATATGCTCATGTGAATGGATATTCCTTTCTACTTTTTTGACTTTACTTGAATTTTAGTCTATTAACTTGAGTTACTATGGTAATTAGTAACTTTGGTACGTAACTATTTCACAAGGATATAAACAAGGGGTAAGGAGGTACTCATCATCCTTTCATTTGCAACTATCTCTCTCTCATTGAGTTCTCTAGTGAGCAATGTCTTGAGTCTTTGAGTCTTAGCCTTGGAGGAGTATGATGGAGTTGGGGTTCCTTGCCTTCTTAGTCCATGGTACACTACCATAATAGCTATTAGAGGTTCATCCTGAGTGACAGACATGCTGGCTCATAGTACACTCTTCTCAAGGATTTGCTCCTAGCAAGGATACTCCTATGTCTACTAAGAGCACTTGCACCTCAACACCATCAACAAAAAGACTCCAAGAAAGAAGTTGGGGGTGGAAGACTCCTTGATATCAAAGCAACAATAGAACTACAATGTGTTGGAGGATATTAGTAGTCATAAGGCTAACATCATAGTTGGCCAATTGATTGCTTTGAACCCTACCTTGAAGAAAAAGCTTAGAGGAGGTTTGAGTTCTACAAGGAGCAAGAGGAAGAAAATGGCAAAAGCTCCAATATCAATGGGGGTGATGGATGCCAAACCAATATCATAGGAGGCTTGTGAATATACCTCCAAGGTTGATGTGAGAGTGAATGGTTACAACATCAAGGATGCACTTGTTGATGGAGGATAAGCAATGAATGCTATGTTAGAAAGGTTGATGAAGAATTTTGGTATGATACCCTCTAGACCTTCAACATTTATGGTGAGCATAGCAAACAAACAACAAGTTCAACCAGTAGGGGTGATGGATGAGGTGGTAGTTTTAGTTATGGGAGTTCAAAATCTCATGACTTTCCAAGTCTTGAAGAATTAAAGATATGGTTTACTTCTTGGGAGGCCATGGTTGAGAGTAGCACACACAATTGATTGATGGCGTAAAGGGTACTTGAGGATTGAGCCATCAAACCATAGAATCACAATTCTTATGAATAACACCACCAACATTTCACATTAAGATACACCATCTTTTGATGACTAGGAATCAAATTCAAAAGAAGGAGTTTCAAATGTAGACACAAGCATGGAAGAAAAGACTTCCACAAATGAGGATGAATTTGGATCTAATTCAGATGTGTATCCCTTGTATGCTATGGATTTTTGCACCTAAATTAGAGATTTTGAAGGACCCAAATAAATCACTATTGATACTTGAGGAGATAGAGAAGAGGTTATCTACCCTCAAGTATGGTCCAAATGTTACCAAGGAGTAGAAGGTGAGATTTGAGGAGATTTTCTACAAGTTCATCCATGTTTTTGCTTTCAATTACAAGGATCTAAAGGAATTCACCTTGGAGGAGCACAAGATTGAGGTGGAGTCACATGCAAGACCAATCTGCCAAAAGCAATGTCACATTAATCCACCAATATCTTTGGTTGTGAAGGAGAATATTGATAAGCTCAAGGAGGCCAGATTTACCTTTGAGGTGTAGAATTTAGAATGGGTGTCTCCAATTGTGATTGTGAAGAAAAAGAATGGCAAACTTTGGGTATGTGTGGATAACAAGAAGCTGTGGATAACAATGTTGTTACTAAGAAGGACTATTACCCTTTGCCATTCATTGATGAGATCCTAGAGGAGGTTGTAGGTCATGGAGATATAATTTTGGAGATGGTTATAGTATGTATAACCAAATCAAGATTACACAAGAGCATCAATTATTCACCACACCTTGGGAGACTTATGCTTTCAAGGTCATGCCTTTTGGGTTTTGCAATGCTCCAACCACATTCCAATGGTTCATGAACAAGGTGTTTGAACCTTTCATTGGGAAATTTGTGAGGGACTTCATTGATGAATTTTGTGTCTAGGGAGCAAGGAGGAGCACTTTGAGTACATTATCAAGGTCTTCCAATGCTTGGATGAAGCAAATGCATCACTCAACCCAAAGAAGTATATTTTTGGATGTGGAGAAGGTCTACTTTAGATCACATAATCTCTAAGGATGGAATAGTAATTGACCTTGAGAAGGCAAGGAAAATCTCAGACCTTCCATACCCTTCAAGCTTGACAAAGTTACGCCAATTCTTGAGGATTTTTGGGTACTATAGGAGGTTCATTTTTTCATTTCCAACAAGGCTTATGTGTTGAACATCTATATGAAGAAGGGTGAAGAATACATGGTGATTTTGGAGGTCAAGGAGTCTCTCAAAGCTTTTGAGGAGCTCAAGCAATCCCTTGTTGAATGCCAATTCTTGCTAAATTTGATTGGAGTAAGCCTTTCATCCTCTACACTAATGCTTTCAATGTAACTATAGGATGCACTCTTAGTCAATTAGACCAAGATGGGTATGATCATCTAATAGCTTATGCTTGTAGGCAAATGGTCTCAACAAAAAATAACTACTCTGTCATGGAGAGAGAAAGGTTGGCAATGATCTTTGGGCTCAAGAAGTTTAGATACTATTTGATTGGAGAGAAAGTTATCATTGTCATGAATCACAAGGCTTTGTGTGACAACCCGGCAAATATCACTTTTGCGGTAATCGGGTAAGTAAAGTTTGTTCCCGCAGAGATACGAGTCAAAAATGTCCAAATACGAAGCAAAGTAACAATTTCAGTTCTTCTTGAGTTCTTCTTTAGTCTCTCAGGTAGAAACCACACCTAGAAGAGAGTAACAAGCACTGACTCGCAGTCTTGTCACAAATTAACACTCCATAATCACAACTCCATCAAATCTTTCCAAACAATTTTGATTGTGATGATTCAGGCTCTCCCAAAAACAGCACTTCACTACAAAACAACTTCGCCTCAGAATTGTGTTCTACCCCTCCACTGAAGGCACAACTTCCTTGATCGAAATTGCTTCACATCAACTTTGTACTACACTCACAAATGCAGAATACTACCAACACTACAATTCCTTTCAGATCTATCAAGGCATTGCTTCGATTGCACTTCACTCAGGATCAAACACACAGAATGAAGATCAAGGCTGTGGAATCCAACATCCAACAAACACTCTGATTTGCACTTCAAAATTCTTCACACACTCACAAACACAATTGCAAAATTGATACTCGGAATCAAGCTCAAGTGACGAGCACTGCTTCACAACACTTTGCTTTATCTATTCTCAGAAATACTGAGCACTGAACAACATTTTCCTGCGAATGCCACTCTTAAGTAGTGAACAATAGACAGTTCTAACAACTATACCATTCTACAACAACTGTTCTAACCTACAGATCCCATATGACAATGCAACCTCTTCATATCTGCCCCTTCAAATCTCAAATTGGTTACTAATCCGATCCGATGTCTACTTCTTCTTCAGCTTTCAAACCCAAACCTGAAGTAATCTTACTTCCTACTACTCTTTCCTCGGGTTTCACATCTACTACTTCTTCCACTAATTCTAACATTTCTCCTTCCTGATATGAAATTCCTATCATTGTTAAGCCTTCTAAATCTTTATCTCTCGACCCACTCTTCCCTAAAGTGTCAAATGTCAAATCCGAAGACACCTGCACTCCTATCTCTCTTACCTCAGGTTTAACTACTATCAATTCCTTTACTAATTCTCTTGTGTCATCATCAAGAATTGTAATTGAAAGCATGGGTACACTATCTACACCTTCAATTTGTAACCCATTTTCCCCTAATCACTCATGTTACTAACCCGAAGACACTTACTGTTTGATCCTGCACTTCAGGTTTATTCACTACTGTTATTTCTCCTTCAATTTCTATCATATCTTCAATCAGAACTGAAATTGAAGTCATAGGTATCCTAACTATCGTCTTTCCCTACTCTAACTTCCTCTGATCCCTCCGGCAAAACTCCCAAAAACACCTTCACTGCACTCCGAGGTCCGGCTACCTCTGATTTAGTCATCTTCATCTTGAGGCAAAGTCTTTAGACCCAAAGTCATGTAAACCCAAAGTACGAAGTATGAAGTCCAAAGTACGAAGTCACATTGACCCGAACACTTTGACCCAAAGTACATCTACTCTCAAAACTTCAAATGCTTGTAACTTCTTCTACACACCTCCAAACTTTGCAACTTTAGTGGCAATGGAAAGCCCTGAACAAGGCGTTTCCAACTAGATATAACAAGCTTAATTTGAAGGTGTGGTCACTGAGATATAGCCCCCGCAAGAATCCTGACCTACAACTTCTATTTCTCCTTCGGGTTTGCCCTCCTTAACGTCTGCTCCGAGTTTTTCCCTCCTTTGACACGAAGTAAGCTTCTTCAGGTCTGATCCAAACCAAGCCCTTCTTCCTCTTACATGAAATTGATTTCCTTGGGGCTGATCAAAACACAAGTTTCCACTCATTTCTTCTCCATTTGGTTTCAATTTGGTTTCAGCAAGCCATTTCTTCTTCAAAACTCGTCCAAAATGAAAAATGTGGGTACCACACTTTGAAATACATCTTCAACAAGCCTAATGTGGAAGGAAGGCTAGCAAGGTGGATGATACTCTTGTCTAAGTATGACTACACCATTGAGGACAGGCCAGAGAAGAAACATGCAAATGCTGATTTTTTATCTAGGACCTATGATCATGATGGAGATGAGCTAATGGATGATTCCTTCTTGGATGAGGAGCTCATGATAATCTCAGTCACTCAAGAGGTTCAATGTAGTACAAGGAGAGTGTGGACTTTGTTACAAGAGGTAACTATCAAGAAAGGATACATGCTAGGAAGAGGAAGGCCCTTGCTACAAGATCTAGACCTTACATAATGGTGGAGGATATTCTTTTTCACCAAGGAGCAAATGGTCTACTTTGAAGAGCAATGGATAAGGAAGAGTCTATTTTACTCACAAAGGAGTTTCATGAAGGTTTAGTGTGTGGAGGAAAGGTGACTACTTTCAAGATTCTAGATGCAGGTTACCATTGGAGGAGGATTTTCAAAGATTATCTTGATTATTGCAAAACTTGTCATGTTTGTCAAGCTTTTGCTAGAAAGTATATTTCCACTCCACCATAGATCAATTCCATTGCTATAACCTTTTGAGAGGTGGGGAATTGATTTTTTAGGTCCTCTCAATAGAACCCCAAGGAACAATTAGTACATTGTGGTAGTTATTGATTATCTTACCAAGTGGGTGAGAGTAGACCTGTAACACTTATTTGTGCATGTATGTAGTATTGTGATATTTAGTTTGGTATCACTAGTACTTGAGAGATATAATTATATAGAGATAAAGGACGTTTCTACATTAGTCATGATTAGCTAAAGTTAGTCATAGCTAACATAGAAGGGACCTTACTTTAGAGGAAGTGGAAAAGATGAGCACCACTATTTTGGATTCTAATGTATTGACTTGGTATTCTTCCTAGGTGTTTGGCTTTGAGGAAAGAGTTGAGAACTCTTGGGCCCGCAAGCCTTTTTGTTTTGGATTCTTCTATAGTCCAAGGATAGCCCATGTGAAGGAATCCTTGACCTAGTAGTTGGGTCAAGACAAGATCACATGCTTAGTAGAATATGCCTATGTGGATGGATGTTCCTTTCTACTTTTTTACTTTACTTGACTTTTAGTCTAGTAACTTGAGTTACTCCAGTAATTAGTAACTTTGGTGCATAACTATTTCACAAGTATATAAACAAGGGGTGAGAAGGCACTCATCATTCTTTCATTTGCAATTATCTTTCTCTCATTGAGTTCTCTAGTGAGCAATGTCTTGAGTCTTGGAGTGTTAGCCTTGGAGGAGTATGATGGAGTTGGGGTTCTTTGCCTTCTTAGTCCATGGTGCGCTACCATAATAGCCATCAAAGGTTCATCCTAAGTGAGAGACATGCCGGCTCACATTTTTGGTTCCATTGCCGGGACCTCTCTAGAAGGCAAGATAATGTTCTGCATACAATTCTATATTAGACAAAATGAGGCTATGGGAGCTCACTTGGAGAGAACTTTAGGGGAGGAGAGAGTTGAACTTATGTTAGAGAACTTGGATCCATTTGTATACCCTATATTTTATTATGATATCTTTGAGTTGATTTTGTACATCTTGTATACTTGAGAAGATTTGGATAGATTGTGTGAGGTGGATTGTAGATTTTGGGGATTAAGGTGATTTTGGGCAAAATCTCAAGTTTGAGATATGGACTTGAAATTTATACACATAATAACTTGGGTTATTCTTGAGTTAGCACACTTGAAATTATTGTGAGAGCTACTATGTGCACTAGGCTAGAATTTTTAATTCTAGCTTAGTGCACATAGTAGTTGATAGTGTAAACTGCTCCACAACTGCATGCTCTCTGGAAAGTTGTACTAAGTCTGCCAATTATTCAATTTTCAATGGATTGTCTTGAAACTTTTCAAGAAAATTAAGTGCATTATATCTTACTTGTTAACATAAAAATTAGAGAGAGATCATTATTGCATAGAGAGTTATGAGTTTCTAAAGTGAGAGGGGTAGTTTTTAGACCAAATCTGAAATATATGTGCTAAATAGAAAGGTGTCTAGGCCAAATGGCTCAATGAAAAGATCCAAAATTTTGCAAGGAAGGATTTCCTAGAGTTGTGATCAAGTGTGAAAAATTCCAAAAACTATGATATACCAGTTGAAAGATTTGAGTGACATTGTGAGGAAAGGTCAATTTTGTAGAGTTGTGATCTCATGTTTGAGGAGTTTGAGAGCAACAAAAAGCATGTTTGAGTGTTTAGATTCATCTTGGAGACATGGAGGGTCATCAAGAGTGGAAATTGAGACTATGCAAGGTTCTCCAAGGGTTTGAGGTGATTGTAGGGGTGGATTTGAGAAAAAGAGAGTTTACAATAGAATTTGAAGAGAGTGTTGAGAGGATTCAAAAACCTACACCACTTGGAGGAAAGAGTGAGTCTAAGTGTTTTCTATGTGGAAAGAAGGGATATAAAACAAGTTCATGTCCATTGACCTTTGAGAGCAAGAGATTGAGGGAAAAGAGAGGATTACTTGACTTGGGTTTGCATGTTGGATATTCTTCACCAAGATTGGGAGGGAAAAGATCTAAGACCAAGGAGTTGTGTGAGGTTTGTGGAGTTGAAGGACTTCCAAAAGGACATGAATATAGTAGAGTAAAGACTTTTTTGGAGACTTTGGTGAATGATCTTGGAGAGAGTCTTACTATTGCTACAGAAATACTACCACCTTCATTAGCTAGTTCTCAAGATTAGTGATGGAGATAATCTTTCAATTTATGGATAAACTATCCATGAGGGTTTGATTAATATGCACACTAGGATTTGATATTACTATAGAAATCTTGGAGCAACCTGAACCTTTTGTGTTCCCTAGGGTGGATTACTCTCAAATGGTGTTAGTGATGTACATACTCTATTAGTTATACAGTGAGAGAAAAGAAAAGAGAAAAAGATAAATTAGAGAAAAGAAAGATAGTGAGGGGTTAAGATGGGGAACTTCTGGTTTTCTTTGGCAAGGATGGAGAAGATGTAGAGGCCTCTGTTAGAGACTTCAAGAGAGCTTGCATAGGAATTAATGAGAGGAGGAAGAATGAGTGAGCCTCATTATTACCAGATTTCTTTGAGGATGTAGCACTTACATGGTATGAGTCAAAATACCAAAAGAGAGAGAGAGAGGAGAGATGGGCAAGAAAAGTCTTGGGAGAGTTTGACTTCAACACTCATTGAGAACTTCCTTCCAGATAAGAGTTATAAGAGACTGATGGGTGAAGTTACCTTTCTCAAGCAAGGAGACGAAGAGAAAGTGAGAGTCTATGTGGAAAGAGTGGAAAAGTTAGAGTCAAGATTTTGCATAGTGTTGAGGAAGGGTGGGGATGATGTGGAGACTACTTTGATTGGCATAGGAGCTATGTTCACCAAGAATTTTGTGAGAGGATTGAGATCACAAATTAGAAGCAAGGTGAAATATGAGAAACCTTCTTCCAAGGTTAAAGCTATCAAGATTGCAATTTGTATGGATCAGAGTTTGGAAGAGAATGAGAGTGATTTAGTGGTGAAGGAGGTTGTGCATCCTTCTCAAGGCTACAAGTATGGTGGAACTTCTGATACTTTGGTGGCAAGGGTTGCACCACAAGTAGTAGTTGTTCCAGTTCTTGCACTTCCACCAAAAGATCCACTTCAAACCATCATAGAACAACTTGCAGATCTCAAGATCAATGTGGTGCAACTATGGGAAAAGAGAGAGGTGGATCAGAAGGTAGGGAGAGGGCCTAGGAGTTATAGAAACTATCCATATAGAGGGCCAACTAGCCAACAATTTCAATGATAAAAATTGTTTTGGTTGTGGAGGAAAGGGTCATATCCAAAGGAATTGCCCAAATTCCACTTACCATGGAGGAAGGGGTTATGAGGGAGGCTATAAAGAGAAAGAGAGAGGTAGTGAAACCCAATTGGCTCCTAATCCAAACAAAGGTAAGGGAATAGCATCCATAGATGTGGTTGAGAGTAAGTATGAGAAAGGAGAGTGCTCAAACTCCAAGAGTCTTAATTTGGAGCTTTTGGCACAAGGGAAGAAGAGAGCTCGTTTTGTAGAGGATGTGCACTCCTAGCAAGGATACTCCTATCTCTACTCGAAGCACTTGCACCTCAACACCATCAACAACAAAGACTCTAAGAAAGAAGTTGGGGATGGAGGACTTCTTGATATCAAAGTAACAATGGAACTACAATGTCTTGGAGGATGTTGGTAGTCACAAGGCTAACATCACAGTAGGCCAACTGATTGCTTTGAATCCTAGTGTGAGAAAATAACTGAGAGGAGGTTTGAGTTCTACAAGGAGCTAGAGGAAGAAAATGACAAAAGCTCCAGTATAAATGGGGGTGGTGGATGCCAAACCAACACCATGAGAGGCTTGTAAATATGCCTCCAAGATTGAAGTGAGAGTGAATGGTCACAACATCAAGGATGCATTGGTTGATGGAGGATCAACAATGAATGCATATCAGAAAGGTTGATGAAGAAGTTGAGTATGATACCCTCTAGACCTTCAACATTTCTGGTGAGCATGGCAAAAAACAACAAACCAATAGGGGTGATGGATAAAGTGGTAGTTTCAGTTATTGGAGTTCAAAATCTCATGAATTTCCAAGTCTTGAAGGATTTAAGCTATGACTTACTTCTTGGGAGGCAATGGTTGAGAGTAGCATGCACAACTGATCAATGGCACAAAGGGTACTTGAGAAAGGGTTATTCAACTATAGAGTTACAGTTCCTATGACTAACACCACCAACACTTCACATTCAAATACACTATCTTTTGATTATTGGGAATCAGATTCTAAAGAAGGAGCTTTAGATGTGGACACAAGCATGGAAGAGGATACTTCAATGGAGGAGGATGAATCCCTTGTGTGCTATGGATTTTTCACCTAAGCCAAAGGTTTTGAAGGACCCAAATAAATCACCATTGACACTTGAGGAGATAGAGAGGAGGTTATCTACCATCAAGTATGGCCCAAATGTTACCAAGAAGGAGAAGGTGAGATTTGAGGAGATTTTCCGCAAGTTCATCCATGTTTGCTTTTAGTTACAAGGATTTGAAGGAAGTCACCTTGGAGGAGCACAAGATAGAGGAGGAGATTGATAAGCTCAAGGAGGCTGGATTTATCTTTGAGGTAGAGAATTCAGAATGGGTGTCTCCAATTGTCATTGTCAAGAAAGAGAATGGCAAGCTTTGGGTATGTATGGATTACAAGAAGCTCAATGTTATTACCAAGAAGGACTACTACCCATTGCCATTCATTGATGAGATCTTGGAGGAGGTTGTAGGTCATGAAAGGTATAGTTTTGGAGATGGATATAGTGGATATAACCAAATCAAGATTGCACCAGAGTATCAACAACTCACCACATTCACCCCACCTTGGGGAACTTACGCTTTGAAGGTCATGCCTTTTGGGCTTTGCAATGCTCCAGGAACATTCCAACGGTTCATGAACAAGGTATTTGAACCTTTCATTCGGAAATTTATGAGAGACTTCATTGATGACTTTTGTGTCTATGGGAGCAAGGAGGAGCACTTTGAGCATCTAATCAAGGTCTTGCAACGATTGGATGAGGAAAATGCATCACTCAACCCGGAGAAGTGCATTTTTGGATGTGAAGAAGGTCTACTTTTGGAGCACATCATCTCTAAGGATGCAATAGTAGTTGATCCTGAGAAGGTGAGGAAAATCTCAGACCTTCTATTCCCTTCAAGCTTGACAAAGTTATGCCAATTCTTGAGGATGGTTGGGTACTATAGGATGTTCATCTTCTCATTTTACAACAAGGCTTATGCATTGACCATCTACATAAGAAGGGTGTAGATTACATGGTGATTTTGGAGGTCAAGGAGGCTCTCAAAGCTTTTGAAGAGCTCAAGCAATCCCTTGTTGTAGCTCCAATTCTTGCTAAACTTGATTGGAGTAAGCCTTTCATCCTCTACACTGATGCTTCAAATGTTGCTATAAGATGCACTCTTAGTCAATTAGACCAGAATGGGCATGATCATTCAATAGCTTATGCTAGTAGGCAAATGGTTTCAATAGAAAGAACTACTCTATCATAGAGAGAGAAGGGTTGGCAATGATCTTTGGTCTCACAAAGTTTAGACACTTCTTAATTGGAGGGAAAGCCACCATTGTCACGGATCACAAGGCCTTGAAGTACATCTTCAACAAGCCTTATGTTGAAAGGAGACTAGCAAGGTGGATGATACTCTTGTGTGAGCATGACTTCACCATTGAGGATAGGCCAAGAAAGAAACATGCAAATGCTGATTTTTTATCTAGGGCCTATGATCATGATGTAGATGAGCCAATGGATGATTCCTTCCCAGATGAGGAGCTCATGACAATCTTAGTCACTCAAGAGATTCCAATGGAATACAAGAAGATTGTGGATTTTGTGACAAGAGGTAACTATCCAGGGATGCATGCTAGGAAGAGGAAGGCCCTTGCAGAAAGATCTAGACCTTACACAATGGTGGAGGATATTCTTTTTCACCAAGGAGTAGATGGTCTACTTCAAAGAGCAATGGGTAAGGAAGAGTCTGTCCTACTCCTGAAGGAGTTTCATGAAGGTTTAGTGTGTGGAGGACACTTTGCAAGAAAGGTGACTACTTTCAAGATTCTAGATGCAAGTTACCATTGGAGAGGGATTTTCAAGGATTGTCTTGATTATTACAAAACTTGTTATGTTTGTCAAGATTTTGCTAGAAAATCTACTTCCACTCCACCATTTAGATCAATTCCATTACTAGGACCTTTTGAGAAGTGGGGAATTGATTTTGTAGGTCCTCTCAATAGAACCCCAAGGAATAATCGGTACATTGTGGTAGTTATTGATTACCTTACCAAGTGGGTTGAGGCTACACCATTGAAGGACAAGAATGAAGATGAAGTTGGTAGATTTCTTTATGAACGCATTATCACTAGGTTTGGATGCCCTTTGGAGTTGGTTTCTAATAGAGGAGGAGAGTTTATGAGAAGAATCAGTACAGCCATGCTACAAAATTTCTCTATCACACATAGAGTAACTACATCCTATAAGCCAAATTCCAATAGCTTGGCAGAGAGAACCAATCAGACCTTGTGCATGATGTTGGCCAACATGCAGAAATGGAAGGGGCTTAACATCATTAGGACAAGAGGATTCATACAATTTTGTAAGAGTATACGACAACCATGAAGACTTTCACTGGATATTCTCCATTTCAATTTGTATATGGTATTGAGTCTACCTTACCCATTCACTTTGATCTTCCTACCTTCCAAAGCATTCATAGGAGATTGGAGAAAGCACAAGGAGGTGATACAGAGAAGTCAAAGAAGGATTAACTCATGGAATTGGAAGCGGCAAGAGCAATTGCTATGGTTTGAGTGGAGCAAGCCCAAAGGAAACAAAAGGAGAGCTATGACAAGAGGCAAGGCAAGAAGAAGGTGGGGCCTTTCAAAGAAGCTGAATGGGTAATGTTGTTTGATTTGATTCAAGAGAGTGCAAAAGAAGTTTTTGCCTAAGTACTTTGGACCTTTCATAATGGAGGTGTGGGGCAATTACACCTATGATATCAAGGAGTTGGGAAGAAGACACTTTGATAGGATTAACTATGATAAGTTGAAGATATATCATAGAAGGTAGAGAGACCTTCACTTTGAGGACAAAGTGAAAACTTAGTCCAAAGGTAAATGTAACACCTATTTGTGCATGTATGTAGTATTGTGATATTTAGTTTGGTACTATTAGTACTTGAAAGATTGCTTATATAGAGATAAAGGACGGTTCTATATTAGTCATGATTAGCTAAAGTTAGTCATAGCTAAGATAGAGGGGACCTTACTTTAGAGGAAGTGGAAAAGATGAGCATCACTATTTTGGATTCTAGTGTGTTGACTTGGTATTATTCCTAGGTGTTTGGTTTTGAGGAAAGGGTTGAGAAATCTTGGGCCCGCAAGCCTTTTTGTTTTGGATTCTTCTATAGTCCAAGGATAACCCATGTGGAAGAATCCTTGACTTAGTGGTTGGGTCAAGATAAGATCACATGCTTAGTAGAATATGCCCATGTGGATGGATATTCCTTTATACTTTTTGACTTTACTTGACTTTTAGCCTAATAACTTGAGTTATTCCAGTAATTAGTAACTTTCGTGCATAACAATTTCACAAGTATATAAACAAGGGGTGAGGAGGTACTCATCATCCTTTCATTTGCAACTATCTCTCTCTCATTGAGTTCTCTAGTGAGCAATGTCTTGAGTCTTGGAGTGTTAGCCTTGGAGGAGTATGATGGAGTTGAAATTCCTTGCTTTCTAAGTTTTTGGTGCGCTACCATAATAGCCATTAGAGGTTCATCCTGAGTGAGAGATAGGCAGGCTCACATACCATTGAGGGACAATAATGAAGATGAAGTTAGGAAATTTCTTTATGAACACATTATCACTAGGTTTGGGTGCACTTTGGAGTTGGTTTTTGATAGAGGAAGAGAGTTTATAAGAAGCAATACTATAGCCATGATACAACATTTCTCTATCACACATAGAGTAATTACATCCTATAAGCCAAATTCCAATGGTTAATTTAGAGAACCAATCAGACATTGTGCATGATGTTGGCCAAAGATGTAGAAATGGACGGGGCTTAACATCATTAAGACAAGAGGATTCATGCAATTTTTTAGGAATATAGGATAACCATGAAGACTTCCACTAGATATTCTCCATTTCAATTGGTATATGGTATTGATTCTACCTTACCCATTCACTTTGATCTTCCTACCTTCCAAAGCATTCATAGGAGATTGAAGAAAGCACAAGGAGTTGATGCAAAGAAGTCAAGGATGGATCAACTAATGGAATTGGAAGAGGCAAGAGCAATGGCTATGGTTTGAGTGGAGCAAGCCCAAAGGAGAGCTATGACAAGAGGCAAGGTAAGAAGAAGTTAGTGCCTTTTAAAGAAGGTGATTGAGTAATGTTCTTTGATTCTATTTGATTCAAGAGAGTGCAAAAGAAGTTTTTGCCTAAGTACTTTGGACCTTTCATAATGGAGAAGGTGTGGTGCAATTACACCTATGATCTCAAGGAGTTGGGAGGAAGACACTTTGATTAGATGAACCATGATAAGTTGAAGATGTATCATAGAAGGTAGAGAGACCTCACTTTGAGGACAAAGTGAAATCTTAGTCCAAGAGTAAATGTAACACCCATTTGTGCATGTATGTGTTATTGTGATATTTAGTTTGGTATTATAAGTAATTGAAGATATTATTTATATTGAGATAATGATGATTTTACATTAGTCTTGATTAGCATAAGTTAGACATAGCTTAGTTAAAGGGGATCTTACTTTAGAGGAAGTGGAAAAGATGAGCACCACTATTTTGGATTCTAGTGTATTGACTTGGTATTATTCTTAGGTGTTTTTACTTTGAGGAAAGAGTTGAAAACTCTTGGATCCACAAGTTTTTTTGTTTTGGATTCTTCTATAGTCCAAGGATAGCCTATGTGAAGGAGTCCTTGACTCAATACTTGGGTCAAGATCACATGCTTAGGAGAATATTCCCATGAGTATGGATATTCCTTTAGCTTTTTGACTTTATTTGAGTTTTAGCCTAGTAGTTTGAGTTACTCAAGTAATTAATAAACTTTGGTACTGATCTATTTCACAAGTATATAAACTAGGAGTGAGGAGGTACTCATCATCCTTTCATTTGCAACTACCTCTCTCTTCATTATACTCCCCAAAAGCTAACACTCCAATACTCAAACAATGGTTTGAGTATTGGAGTGTTAGCTTTGGAGGAGTATGATGAAGTTAGGGTTCCTTGCCTTCTTAGTCCATGATGTGCTATCATAATTTCCATCAGAGGGTCAACTTGAGTGAGAGACAGACCGGCTCATAGGCCTTTCTCTCACTTAGAATGAACCTTTGTTGGTTCTCTCATAACCACTTCCTCCATGGTAAGTAGAATTTGGACAATTCCTTTGGATGTGACTTCTTCCTCCACAACCAAAATCATTTCTATTATTGAAATTATAAATTGGTTGGCCTCCTCTATATGGGTAGTTACCATAACTCCTAGGCCCTCTCCCCACATTCTGATCCACATCTCTCTTCTCCCATAGTTGCATTACATTAATATTGAGATCTGCAAGTTGTTTTGCCATGGTTTGAAGTGGATTTTTTGGTAGAGGTGAAAGAACCAAAGCAACTACTACTTGTGGTGCAACCCTTGCCACCAAAGTATCAAAAGTTCCACCATACTTGTAGCCTTGAAGAGGATGCACAACCTCCTTCACCACCAAATCATTCTCATCCACTTCCAAATTCTCCTCCATACAAATTACAATCTTGATAGCTTCAACCTCAAGAGAAGGTTCTTATATCTCACCTTACTTCTAATCTGTGGTCTCAACCCTCCCACAAAATTCTTTCTGAACATGGTTCATGTGCCAATTATAGTAGTTTCCATATCATCCACACCCTTCCTCAACACTGTGCAAATCTGGACTCTAGCTTCTTCACGCTTTTTCTATAGTCTCTCACTTTCTCTACTTCTCCTTGTTTGAGGAAGGTAACTTCACATTCTCTCATAACTCTCATCTCAAAGAAAGTTCTCAATGAGTGTTGAAGTCAAACTCTCCCAAGACTCTTCTTGCCCATTGCTCCTCTCTCGCTTTTGGTATTCTAACTCATACCATGTAAGGGCTACATCTTCAAAGAAATTTGGTAATAATGAGGCCCATTCATTCTTCTTCCTCTCATTGTTTCATATGCAAGCTCTCTTGAAGTCTCTTACAAAAGCCTCCTCATCTTCTTCATCTTTGCCAAAGAAACCAGAAGTTTCCTTATCTTGAGAACTAGCTGATGAAGGTGGTAGTATTTCTGTAGTTGTACTAAGATTCTCTCCCAAATTTTTCCACCAAAGTCTCCAAAAGTGCTATTACTCCACTACACTCATGTCCTTTTGGAAGTCCTTCCACTCCACAAACCTCACACAACTCCTTGGTCTTATATCTTTTCCCTCCCAATCTTGGTGAAGAAGGTCCAACATGCAAACCCAAGTCAACTAAACCTCTCCCTTCCCTCAATCTCTTACTCTCAAAGGTCAATGGACATGAAATTGCCTTATGTCTCTTTTGTCCACATAAAAAGCACTTAGACTCACTTTTTCCTCCAAGAGGTGTATATTTTTGGATCCTCTCAACACTCTCTTAAAATTCTATTTTAAATTCTCTTTTCCTCAAATCCACACTTAAAATCTCCTCAAACTCTTGGGGAACCTTACATAGCCTCAATTTCCACTCTTTTTGACCCTCTATGTTCCCATGATGAGTCTAAGCACTCAAACATACTTTTGGTTGTTCTCACACTCCTCATGCATGAGATCTTCACTCTCCAAAATTAATCCCTCCTCACAATGTCACTCAATGCTCTCAATTGGTGTATCATTGTCCTTTGAAATTTTTTACACTTGATAAAAACCCAATGCATCCTTGCTTAAAATTTTTTAGATCTTTTAATTAAGCCCTTTGGCCTAAACATCTTTCTATTCAGCATACATATTTCAGATTTGGTCTGAAAAACCACCCCCTTATTTTACAAACTCATAACTTTCTTCATAAGATTGATCTCTCTATAATTCTTGAGCCAAAAGGTAGAATACTATGCACTCAATTTTCTTGGAAAGTTTCAGAAAAATACATTTAAAATTGAAGAATGGCAAATTATGTATAAATTTCCAAAGAGCATGTAGTTTTGAGAGCAATTTACCCTATCAACTTTCAAATATTCTAGCTTGGTGTGTGTACTAGCTCTCACAATAATTTTAAGTGTTCTAATTAAAGAATAACCCAAGCTATCATGTGTATAAATTCCAAATTCAGATCTTAAACTTGAGATTTTATCCAAAATCACCATAATCCCCAAAATCTACAATCCACCTCACACAATCTCTCCAAATCCTCTCATGTGTACAAGATGTGCAATATCACCACAAAGACATCTTAATGAACTACATGGTATAAAAATGGGCTTTTGTTCTTTAACATAAGTTAAGCTCTCTCTTCCCTTATTGTCCTCTCTAAGTGAGATCTCATAACCTTCTTCTGTCTAATATAGAATTGTACATAGAAACATTATATTGCCTTCTAGAGAGGTCATGAGAATGGAACCAAAAATGTAAGCCAACCTATCTCTCACTCATGATGAACCTCTGATGGCTATTATGGTAGCACACCATGGACTAAGAAGGCAAGGAATCCTAATTCCATCATACTCCTCCAAGGCTAACACCCCAAGACTCAAACCATTGCTCATTATAGAACTCAATGAGAGAGTGAGATAGTTGCAAATGAAAGGATTACGAGTACTT
Organism: Lunularia cruciata; assembly: GCA_948567375.1. Taxonomy (NCBI): domain Eukaryota; kingdom Viridiplantae; phylum Streptophyta; class Marchantiopsida; order Lunulariales; family Lunulariaceae; genus Lunularia; species Lunularia cruciata. The sequence goes on along the minus strand of OX419755.1, from coordinate 54,314,634 downwards.
CCTCATCCCTAGTTTATATATTTATGAAATAGTTATGCACCAAAGTTTACTAATTATTGGAGTAATGCAAGTTACTACACTAAAGTCAATTAAAGTCAAAAAGCTAAAGGAATATCTATACTCATGAGAATATTTTCCTAAGCATGAGAACTTATCTTGACTCAACCACTAAGTCAAGTATTCCTTCACAAGGGCTATCCTTGGACTATAGAAGAATCCAAAACAAAAATTCTTGGGGGTCCAAGAGTTCTCAATTCTCTCCTCAAAGCCAAACACCTAGGAATAATATCAAGTCGATACACTAGACTCCAAAATAGTGGTACTCGTCTTTTCCACTTCCTCTAAAAGTAAGGTCCCCTCTATCTTAATTATGACTAACTTAAGCTAATCATGATTAACATAGAATCATCATTTATCTCTATATAAATAATATCTTTAATTACTTATAATATCAAACTAAATATCACAATAGTACATACATGCACAAATGGGTATTACAGGTTAGCTCATAGTAGAAACCCGATACTCCCAAGTATTGGGTTCATAGCATAGAGTTGTATTGTGTTGTGTGTATAAACATTGCTATTAATATCACACACTATAGATGCACAAATCACACATAAGTCATACATGGACTCTAAAGTACCACAATAAATCAGTTTATTCACAACTTGAATCACATTCAATCAAATCAATACTTTATCTGTCACTCAACAATCTGCAAAAAATTGGGCGTTGATTATAATCAAGTCACACTCGATCTAGCTAAGAGACTCCAAGTGATGATTGCGGGACCCTATCCACCAGAGCTAGGAACTCAAAGGCTCAACATCAAAGAAGTTGGCTTTCTAGAGCTGCACTTCGAAAGTATACCCCTTGGTCTTGACCTAGGTCTCCAACCCTAATGGTCACATTGATGACACCTCCCCAACAGTGTGAATGGTGCAAGTGATAGTAGGCTCCACCATATAGTCAATACCCCAAACACAAAATTTGACCGTCAACAAGTAGTCTATGAGTAACTGCCAAATAGCTTTGACTACCAACACTATTGCTCTAGAGTTTGAGCAATCTAAGTATGATGTTACAAATGGCATGACAACTATCATGCATATATACATTGCTACATAACATACATTGCTATCAACATCACACACCATAGAAGCACAACTCATACATGGACTCTAAAGTGTCACAATTGCCTCCCTAGTTGACGGTTAAGTCCCTCTAACTCTAGATAGCCATCTACTCCAAGTATATGGTAAACACTATGGTGGGCAAAAGATCAAAAGACCAGGTGCTATCGAGCCCCATCTTTAGTTGCCTGTTTGCAATCTATACCATATAAAGAATGAGCTAGCTATAGGTCAAGTACATCTAGGACATAACCACCATGAGAGGAGTAATCAAACATGCCATATGCCATCCTCTCAAATAGCTATCATACACTAACACATTAACACTAAAAGAGCCGTATAACATACACCTCAAGCTTGCATGTACAAGTGCCAAGCTTGGGTCCATAATACCATCAACATTTGGGAGATGGCATGGCACACAATTGTGCACATGATCCTTCCAAACAACAACATCATGTCCTTCAAACACAAAGACTCCAAATGGAAAAACCTTGTGCACTCTCAAGATTGTATGGCCTATATAAACATCAAGTGTCATTGGTGTTGTCTGTTGTAGACATACATAGTCACATGGATGAAATCAATAAATCAAAAATCTATAACCTCCTCCTTGAATGGTAGCATAACATAAGGCATCCATATGTTGAGCAATCACCAAGTTCTCAAATGCCATCTACATCACTCTCCAAAAGATCTCTGCCCGTTGAGAACATGCTCTCATCCATGCATTTGGATCATCCAAGTCTAAAACTACAGTAGCATCTCAAAGAATAGTTGTAGGTAAATCTAGGTAGGATCTCATCCATAGAGTAGAAAGTAAGGAGAGAAGGATGCTAAGGAGGCTTGTCAGCTGAACCAATAGCCCATGGCCAACCAAGGTAATTGGATAACCCAATATCCCAAGTGGCCTCTTTGAAAACCATACTCTTGCAATCCTCTCTTCATTGTCTGAACCATTCTCTTTGCTAAGCCATCTACCTCAAGGTGATCTTGGGAGGTAGTACAATGATCAATCAAAACCTTGTTATACAAGACCTGAAACTCCCCCAAGAACTTTGTACCCTGATGAGTCAAAACCTCAATTAGTGCACCAAAATGACTTAGAACCCAATCCAAGAACAAGTAAGTCGTAACTTCATTGGACTTGTCAAGAAGTGCCACCAACTCAATCCACTTGGAGAAGTGCTCCACCATAACCAAAACATATTGATGATATCTCACATTCAATGCTAAAGGTCCAACAAAGTCCAAACTTCAATGGTAACCCAACCCCATGATATGTAATGGGTGTAACTATGGCGTAGGAGCATTAAATGATGCTCTAACTTGATCACAAACCACACATCTGGCAACAAATTATTGTACATTGGTCTGCATATCATGCCATCAATAATGACTATGGAGTAAGCTATATGTATGCTTTACTCCAAAATGTCCTAGCTCCTCATGAGCCTGATGGACCAACTATGGTCTTTGAGATGGAAGTGGTCTTACTCGCACTCTACCATCCTCCTATACGCAAAGAAGGTGTTTTCACTCAAATCTGAACTGCCTGGTTTGCTGAAGAACATAATCTCTCTCCTTGGCCCCAACTATGCCACCCATAACACTAGTGCAAAGATAGTCTATCACTAAGACATCATCATGAATGTCTCAATAAACTATACCACTATCTCCACTCTCTGGATCTATGATCTCAATAACTCCTCTTGTATGCGCTGAAAGAGATACCACTAAAGCCTTAAAAATATGCAAAGAAAGGTAGATGCATGCCAACATGCTTTGGTCTGATCCTACTGGCTGGGACATCGGTTTCTACTCAACCTATCTGCATCATGTTTCACCACTCTAGGTACATGAATAATTTTGAGATCATATTCTTGTAAAATCAAAGTCCATCATGCAAGCTTCCTTGAAAGCTTGTTGTTCTCCATCAATCACTTCATTGGCTGATGATCAATGATGAGAATAAAGGGGGTTTACCAAATAGGTAACATAAAAATGTGCTACTACCCATACTACTACCAAGCACTCTACTTCATATGAACTGTAATTCACCACCTAGCAACTAGCGTAGGTCACCACGAACTCCTTCCCCTCATCATCATGCTAGGTGAGCACTGCTCCAAGCCCCCACATGCTCCAATCAATATGAACCTGAAATGGTCATCCTTTGATTGGTCTCCTCAAAATAGAAGTAGATATCAACCTCTCCTTGAGCTTTAGAAAAGCTCTCTCTTGCTCATCTCCCCAACACCACTCTTGTGTAAGCTTGGTCAGCTTTGTAAAGGCCTTGGCAATGATACTAAATCTCTAACATAGCGGTGATAGAAGTTCACCAACCAAAGGAATGCTTGCACTCTACTCACATTTGTAGGCCAAGGAATACATGCAATAGCCTCCACCTTGGTCTGCTAAATACCAAGTCCTCTAGGATAAATAGTGTGACCTAAATACTCAACCTACTTGTGAAAGAACCTAAACTTCTCAGGATTTAATTTGAGTCCATGAGATCTCAACCTCTCAAACATTTCCAACAAATGTCTCTCATGCTCCTCCACAATAGTGCTATAAACCAAGATATCATCAATATATCACCGAAAAAAATCCAATCTAGCTAGGATCTTGTCTATGACCCTCTAGAATTTGGTAAGGGTGTTCTTTAATCCAAATAGTAAGAACCTCTATTGATATAACACATCCTTGCCATAAAGATCAATAGCCCAAAATGTTTTCTTGGACTTATCCTCCTCCTTGATTGGCAATTGATGATATCTTGCTCAAAGATCCAAAGTACTGAAGACATTTTCATACCCAATTGCATCAAAGATCTCTCTTGGTGTAGGCATGGTATACCAATTAGCCCTAGTCTAATGGTTGATAGGATGGTAATCTCTACACATCCACCTATCTCTGTTGTTTTGATGCATATCTTTCTTGGCTAGCATCAATGTAGTTGATGGACAATCTCTATGTGAAATCTCCACCAAACTAGCCTCAAAAAGATCTCTTCTTTGGCTTTGAATCAATGCTCTCTCCAATATCACTATACGGACAAGGATGTTGAAAAATTGGTGTATTTCTAGTCAGCTCAATCCAAATACCATGTCCTTTTAGAGCATCCAAATCCTTCATACTAAAGGCAAAACAACGCATGTAGCTCCTCAAGAACCTCCAAACTCTTTGTCTTTCCACTCCTATAAGCTTGGGTCCAAGATCTGGCTCCCAAGTATCCTCTGTAACTATCGTAGGAGTGGAAGATGTATTAACTGGTTGCTACATTGGGCCCTTGGGAGAAATAGCGTCATGCACCTAACCACTAGAGGTCCCAAGCTTCGTGTGAAAAACTCCATCCAATCTGGTTGCAATCTCCATATATCCTCTAGATGCATCCCAAGTGGACCAAGGGTGTAATCCAAGTAGACCATGCTCACTTGGATGGACTCCAAGTAGATCACTCTCCCTAGTAGCCATTGGTTGTGTCCTAAGAATACCTTGTCCACTTGGTCCATTGCCCTCATGTGTCTGAATTGTCTTGATAAGCATAAAGCTCATAAGTGTCTAAGTGGTGATGCCTATTAAGTGCATCCTATGCTACTTTGCTAAGCCAAGGCTCACAATCCAAGTCAAAAAATTTAGGTCCATAGCTTGACCTAACACCTAATGCTTGGATTCCTCTTACACTATTGGAATAGCAGTAAGATCAATGCAAAAACCCATCACCCGCTTGCTCTCATTGGCATTGGGCTCCACCAACTGCTATAATTGTGAGTCCCAAACAAGTCCAAGACCTCCATCTTGAAAAGCATGGGAGCCTAGAAATGCATAAATACAAGAAAAATGGCTTGAGGTTGTCCAACTAGCTTCACCACTACCATAGGTGACCTATCAGCCACTACCACCATTGAGATTGATGCCTAATATCCAAGATGTCATCAGTAATGAAGTAGTCTAGTTGTTGAATCTCATCATAAGAACACTATAGAACCTCTTTGGGTAAGAGGTTCATCCACCAAAGACAAAGACAATGAACCCATGATCCCACTCTGGCTGCATTCAAAAACACGGTAGGTCCCATCCAAGAATGGACCTGATGTGTACTTGCCACCACCCAGATGCAAGAACCATCCATCAAAGGGACTTTCTCCAAAATGTAAACCGGAAAAATGGATTGATGAACCTAGAGATGTCATAGTATACGTTGTGGTACTTTGCTTTTCTCTCTTTGGGAACACATAGGGTGCCTAACTATGGAGTCTATAGAATAAAGGTTGGAGGTAAACCTATCCCTACTAGTTTTAGTGTGCATAGATCCCAACCAGTAGAATCCTTCACTCTAGGTTTTGGTATTCTTGCTATTGAAAATGATAATAATAGACAACCTAACCTGTCATCATAACACACACTCCTGGTTTGCTAGTGATCACTTGACCATTACCAAGGAGAAATACATAGCACTCCTAGAAGGAAAGAGCCTAAGCGCAATGCCTGCACACCAATCCAAACCATTTGGGCATACAAATAGGCAAGCAAGCACTAAGAGGATCCAATCACAAGAATTCAATAACAACTCTCTGTGTTTTTTGTTAGAATTGAGATTTAGAGCCCTCTTGCTCTATCATCAATCTAATTTTAACTTGTACTCTAAGCTTCCTCCAATATGTACTTTAGCCTTCAACCAATTTGTACTCCAAGTGGGGTAATCTTATGTTTTTTGATGAGGAAAATTCTATGTAACTCAAATGGGCATAACTTTCTCTATATGATTTTACTCTAGAGTTCTAGAATTTAATGGAAAGCTTGTGAGATAAGCTTTCTAATGATATGAAATAAGCTACAATCTAATCACTACAACTTCCTTGAGAAGCTCTCAAACTTGGCCAATTTTCTATAATTTTTACCTTAATTTTGAAATCCTTAATTTAGGGTTTGCTCTTGGCTGTAGATAACTTTCTCTAGATTTTTGGATTAGAGATGCAACTAATCCCCACAAAAACTCTAGAAATCTAAAATCCTCAATCATAGACACAAAAATAGAAGAATTGACACTCAATCATAATAAAAGATAGAAATACTCTACCAAGCTTACAACGATATTTAATTGAGTTTGTTGCATCAACTCTCACGCTCCATAGACCCAAAGTCAACCAAAATTTTCACAATAGCTGTTTGTACCCTTGTCTAAACCTCTATAAAGTTTAGCACCCTGATACAACTCCAAACTCTAGATATGGATCAATTCTTGAGCTAGGCTAACTTGTGAGCTCTACAGACCCAAGTATGCTTGATCCAAAACCTTGAAGTTTCTATTTGATGAATTCACATGAAAACTTTGAACAAAAGTGCAAAACCTAGCCACCAAAAATATTAGAAATTTTGGATTTTGCAAGGTGATTTGGACCACAACTTCAAGAGTGACCAAATCTTCAAACCTTATTAGCATCTCATCCCCAACTCCTTAGTTTCCAGAGCTCCAACTATAATTGGCCAGATCTGATTTGAGATTGATCAAACTCAAAAGTTTCTTAAGCTCAGCAATACAAGCACTTTGTCAATTCTTTGTTGACAGATCAGGAAGATGTCTCATGGAGCTCTCTAAATCACCTATTTGGTGCTCTTGGGTATGAATTTTACCCTCTTGATCCAATAGATCATATCTCCCAGAGAATTGACTTCAATCACTCAATTCTAGTCTTCAAATTATAGCCTATCAGCTCTTCTCTTTAATTTTGGTCCTTTCTCTTCAAATGCCCTCCCCAAACTCCCTTGATGGTCAAAAAACTCTTGACATTTTCCTTGGAACCCAATCTCTTGCAATTTTATCATTTAGCCTCTTTACTTTTTGACAAGTGGACCCCACAACTCCACCTTGAAGCTCATGAGAAAAATTTAGTCATTCTCCAATTATAAGAGCACATAGATTGTCAAGTCTTAGCTTGCTTGTAAGTGTAAGCACCAAAAGGATAATAGGATCTGGGTTTTCTATCATCAACTCTATGAATACAGCCTTGAAAAGTGCCACCATCCAATCCCATAAGCCATCATGGTGTAGAATCTGAAGCCTAATGAGAAAAGGATTTGGGATTGGGAGCATGAGACATCTCCTAATAAAAAATGCTCTCTCTATTGCCTGGCCTCCATGCTCTGCTACAGCTCTTGCTTTCAACGTCCTCTTCCGCTCGAGACTCCTCCAACTAAAACACACCTTCCTTTCAACTCTCCACCACCTATATACAAAAGAGCACTCAAAGAAGACACGACCATAATCCATGTGGCCAATTGCATATATGTACATAGATTTCTCACATGACAATAGCTTAATCGTGATATGCATCATACAACCTACTCTTCTAATATGGAGATAAACTTTGCAATTATAGATTTACTTTTCCATGGCTACGCAAACCACAACACAACAACATAAAATCTCCTAAAACACACAAAAATTTGGATCCTAAAGACCCAAACCTTGGCAAGTATGTGTATGTCCTTGACATGGCCATCCAAAAATCACCAAATAAATGGGACCATGTTTCTCCAGATCATGCGCCCCCAACAAGGAAATGTTTATTGGTAAGGTCTTTTGGTAACCTCTAACTATTGACATCAATAATAACTCAGGATACCAATAGGCCAAGTGTGCCACATGATATAGAGAGACTTGCTTAGTAGTATCATATCTCTCCACATACAAGTACCTCTATACTTGTATACCCGCATATAGTACTACAACTAGTCCAATGCTAATCCCACCAAACAACTCCAATAGACATACTCCAATAGTAGATACTACCAAGCAATGAGTGTGGTGTTCAAAGAGGTCAAGGTAATTGACTCAAGAAGCTCATCCTCACATTGGTCTCCTCAAGAAACAAAGGCTCCACTCCAAGCTTGTTGCACCAGTTGATCCGCATGTTGTTGCAATGCCTCCTTTGAACTCCACAATAGAACATCCAAGATGGATAGAACGATCTCACTTGTTCTCCAAATCCAAGTGATCTCCTCTGGTATTAGAATGTCCTCTGCATGGGCTTTCCTCTCCAATAAGTCACCAAGCTAAGTAACAAAACCACTAAAAGCTAAAACTAATTGCGCCATGGTTTCAAAATATAGTGAGCCAAGACTACCACTATTGAAGCATACTAGTAGGCAACATACCTATCTCTTACCTGACTACCAACCTGATCTATAGGAGGCTGTCTCCTCCCAATAATCAATACTTAAACCCATAGGGTATAACATTGCTCACCCAACTAACACATCATATGACTCAACTATTGTCGCAATGGCTTGAGCTCTTACCATAGAGTTATCAATTGGATAACCAGGCTGAATTTAAACAACAAGCTCTCCATATTTTATGTATTGTGTAGAACTACCTCCTAGAGATGTATGGATTTGAAATGGACACCTCTCCATATCGGTCTTCTGTAACTCCAGACCGACAATTGTAGCCTTCTCCAACATAAGGGGCTATGAACCAAAGTCTAGTAAGATCCTTTGTGGTGTGTAGACCTTCCTTGAAGGTCACACCAAACAAAAAATCCTCCTTTATTTATCCAACAAGACAAGTTTAGGTGTAAACCACACTTGCTCAAAGGCCGATATGGTTGGTAACTCCTCCAATCTAGCCATTGCTACTTGCCATAAACCATTGGTTGTTGAGTGAATCCATGCTCCCCAACTAAGTTAGCTCCACTATGAAACACTTCTACTCTAGAAGCAAGAACCACATCATCCCTATTGTTACAAAGCATGGCAACCAACTAGAAAACTAGGGCTGGGTCAACTACCAATGTAAACATGTCACTAGCTAAGAATAGTGCATGGAAAGTGCATAATCAACTGAGCCGCCCCAAACATCAAGCTAGACTCAATCAATGTAGTAGCATGTGGCTAATTAGTAGGTAGTCTATCATGCACCCTATCAATACCTACCACACTTGCACTAGGATATCTAGGAACCATGGATGTTGTTTGTAGTGCCTCAAAGAGTGTAAAAGACTAAGGAAGTCTTACTTGTCTACCAACCTTTTCTCTTTGTGGGTCTAACTTTTTTGATGTGCCTCTAGGCTCTAGTGCACATACTGCACTCCTAGTCACTACGGCAGATGCATCCACATGTGTTGCTCTGCACATGAAGTCTAAGACATCTCTATCACCATAATAAGAGGTGGAAGCCTCATCACCCAAATCTGATCTCCTTTGAGTTGTGGCCAATCTTTGCTCCAATTGCTCAATCCAAGTAGCCATGGTTGTATCAGAAGTAAGGGTAGGTACTGCACCCTAGCAAGTGTAGATCCTCTACCACCACCTTTACCACCTCATCCTCCTTGACCTGGAGCTCCTCTACTACATGCCATAGCAGCCTTCCTACTCCGTAACTCTGGGTGTAGGTCAAAGCATTGGTCACTAGTGTGACCAAATCTATGGCAATGCTCACATTGTCTCTATGTTGGTTGTGATGCACCAGAGATATCAAGTCTGCTGCCTTGAATGCAGTCTCTCCTATGGTGAGGTCCATCACAAGTCCAACAAGCAACACCACCACTCATTGGATGTTGTTGATGACAGTAAAGGTCTAATTACATTGAGCCTTCCACTTGCTCTATCTAGGCTATCCACCCTATCCTCAAAATCCAACTTGACGTGGTGTACTCTATTCCACTCTAAAAGAAGTAACAATTGTGGATGAGGTATCCCTATGAAATCCAAATATCACCACTCTCTCCTCCACCATACTGAGCTCAATATGCTTAGCTAAACCAAAGACTATTGCCAAAGTAGGTGAAGTAGCCTATAACAATGTAGCATCACGGACTCTAGATCACAACTCCCTGTCCAATATTTCATATCAAAATTGGACTACCTAGGCCCCTATAACTCCTTGAGAGAAACTGATCTGCTATCTCATGTGAATGTATGCCTCACGTAGGCTCTCTCCACCTTCCATTGGAACTCTTAAGAGCTTCTCAGCTTATCAATACGCACTCTGTAAAAGATTGAATCCGAGGAGAGAAATAGGAGAATGGAAACTCATATTGGGACACTTGAATGAGTGAAAACTCCCAATGCCTAGCATGAGCTTTGGATTTGGTATTTATAGGTAGCATACAAGGCCCTTGAGAAGCTTCTCAAGAAGCTTCCTCAAGCCGCTTTCTTAGAGTGCAAGTAAAGTTAACTAGGACGCTTCTCAAGAAGCTTCCTTTTAGAAGCCGCCTACTTGGCGTGCAAGCTAAGCTAGTAGGAAGCTTCTAGAAGCTACTTACTTGAGGTGCAAGCTAAGCTAGCCGGGAAGCTTCCCAAGAAGCTTCCTAGATACTTCTGGAATATTCTAGGCTACTTTGTCTTATGTGCTACTTCATGAGCCCGACTAACTTCGTCGCTAAACTCCATATTGTTACACACTCCTTGGTAGTTTTGCCTTAAACACTAGAAGAACTCCACCATGGAGTTAAACCCCATTACTACACCACCTCTTATAGTGGTACCTCCACTTGTAGTAGCACCATCTCCAAGAGATCCACCAATGCTACTATAGCTAGAACTCATGGGTACTGCAAATCTACCCCTAGAAATTGAGCTTGAAGTGATGGAGATATAGTTTAGAGACCAATATTGTCTCTATAGCTCAATCTTCTTCAAATGAGCTCTCCTAAACTCATGATAGTTGTCCATTGGTGGACCCTCCAAGTGCTAAAACACCCCTTCCATGCCATGAAGGGTGTGAACAAATTTAGATTTTGTATTTGCTACAAATCACACCAACTATAAAACTCTTGGATGAAATCATCCAACTCAATGGCATCCATTATACCAGAGTAATGCTTGGGGCCTTTGGAGGCCCCATAAATCTTGTCCATATTCCACAACAACGGTGCGGACACACCAACAGTGCACTCTCAACTAGATCAGCTCTTGTGTCAAACTCCAACTCAGAGTCAATCTCCTCCCTCTATGGACCTGAGTTACAAGTTGATACTGAGCGCTACTCCAAGTAAACCCACTACGTATTGCAATGCTTTCTCTTCCAGAATCCCCAAACAACTCCATCTTGACAAAGGAACCAGAAATTACAAATCACAACCATAATTACCGCAAGTACTCCACCAATAATCACCACCAAGTGCCAACACCACAAACCAAACGTCACCCACTAATGTAACTCTAACTACAACAACTACACTAGAGGAAAGTGCAACCTATAATTTTCCATGCACAAGAATCACCTAAGAGAAACATAGGTAGTCTGATTGGTCATCACTCTAACCTCACTATCAAGAGCACACTAGAGCACTAATGCTCTAAATTCGGGGCACCTCACACAAACATGGTGCAAAAATAGGAAGCAAAGAATGGTGGAGGTCAAATCATAAGAAATCTAAGCAAAAACCCTCCATCTCATGAATCGACACCGGACTGACTTTACCACCATTTGACATTTGATATAATAGAAATTATTTACTTCCTAAGCTACCAAGATCACCAAGAATGGGATCAAACTATCTCTCCTAGCCAAAGCTACAAGTGTATAGATAATAATGGAATAGTCATTAAGACAACAAGTGAGTTTGGACTAGTTGGCTAGGGCACCAATCTAAGAACCAGAGATCTAGGGTTCAAACCCTATTGCGCATAGCCTAGTACGGTAAGTAGATTTTTCCAACTAATGACCAAAAACTACACTAAACTAGTTAATACGCAAGCAAGCTGGCCTTTGTAGCCTCTCATAACCTATAGCCATATGCCTCAAAGCCTCAAAATGCTGAAATTCAGCCAAATGAAGAAACCATCTAGTAAATCTGAAGTAAAATTAGACATAAATCACTAGAGTTAGTTGATTGCAAAATCCTCCACTAAATCTCCACTTGAGCCTCAAGCCAAATTGGAAGGACCGAGTTCTCCAAATCACAAATTTGCAAGAATGGGTTCCCAACTCCACATTCAATTTTACCCTTTGATCTCAATTTGCACCAAATTGGTCCTACTTTCACCTCTTGAGCTCAAAAACAAACACCATTGCTTGAAATTGACTCTCTTCTTAGGGAAATTTGGCCAATGCTTTTGCACGCTATTTGAATGTTTTTGCACACTATTTGCTTGCCAAATATGCATCAATTTGAAAGAGCTTATGCACACAATCATTCTTAGGGAAAATTTGAATAACGATAGAGCTACCAACGATCAGCAAGGCTTGGAGATACCACCAACATCCTTAGTTCATGCACCTTATTTTCCCTTGACTTCACTTCTCTGATGTAATCAATTTGTTCGCAACTCAAATCACACTCAATCGGATCAATACTTGATATGTCACTCAACAAGCTGCCAACAACTAAACACCGATTATAGTCAAGCCACATCTACTCTAGCTAAGAGATTCCAAGTGATATTAGTCGGCCTCTATCCACCATAGCCAAGAACTTGAAGGCTCAACATCAAAAAAGTGTGCTCTCTAGAGTTGCACTTGAAAGTATACACTCTGGTCTCGATCTAGGTCACCTAACGGTCCCATTTGGCGGCATATTTGATGGTGCGAATATGCCGCGTATGGTGCAAGTGACCATGGGTTTCACCATGTAATCAATACACCAAACACAAAATCTGACCGTAACCAAATAATCTATGAATAACTGCTAAAATACCTTTGATTACCCACATTATTACTCTTGAGTTAGACTAATTAGATATGACGCTACAAATGGTATGATAAATGAAAATATCCACTCCTCGCGGTGTTTAGATTATTTGTACAGTTAAGTAAAGTTCTACACTAGCTCTTGTAGAATGATACTTTTATTTGGCTAATCATTTTTATTATCTCTGGTTTGGGCTTTTACCTATTTCCGCGAAGTCTTGAGCTAGTTCTTCTTTCTTTAAACATTTCGGTGCCTTTTATTTCTAGTTTTGAACGTAATACCATTTCGCTCGACAGAAAAGTCCTAACAAATTATGACCGCCGAACAGGTCGCCCAATTATGAGGTCTAACTGATTGAAGTCTTTCTTTTACTTGTCTTCGAATAGGTGGCTACCATATTTGACATGAAAGTTTTGGCTTTCCACATGTTTGATTCCAGTGACTTGGCACAATTAGCAGGTCCATCTTCCTATTTGAGCATAACATTAATATAAAATTGTTAAATCGTTTAGGAGCAATTTTAAATCGTGTAGTGGCTCCATAATGACAGAATAAACAGCTGCATTTATGAAGACATGAAGGGTATTTGCTGTGTTGTGGCCAAAAGCGATGTTAAATAGGATGAGCACAGGCTGACACGCAAGAATAATAGAAAGATGGGAAAATCTCATCAACGCGCACAAGGATAAATACCAAAAAAATAAATCTATCAAAACCAAATAAATCGATCAAACGTACAAGGATGAAGTCTTACAAAAACTGAAGCTAAGCCCCGTTTCATCATGTTAGCGACGAGAAGTACATTCGAAAGAGACATTACGAAGACGCTGGTCTGCTCGTTACCCGACTATTCAATATGACGTCTGTCTTATGATTTCACTGGTCCAGATGTTCCGCACTTACAACACCTAGCTGGTCCAAGGTCTGTAAAGGTGCAGTACTTATGTACAATCTGGAGCTTTTGAGCACTTATGGACACTGAGGTCCGCTAATACAGCAAATAGCTGGTCTGCTAGGGTGCAGTGCTTATGTCTAAGGATAAGTAGACAATCTGGAAATTGTGAGCACTTATGAACACAAAGTAATTTGGATATTAATGTATATACAAATGGACAATATACAAAGCTTTCAGATTTCACTGTAGATGTAGACCACCTAGATTGTCAGCCAAAACGCATAAACACGAGGGCAAATTTGCATCACGAACTTAGGTCCAAGATCAAAGAAGCCTTTTGGTTCTTCTGGACAGTAAACAAACCACTCTCACGCCCTTCTGCGCATGGGTTCAGGAATTCCCCTGTCATATCCCATGTCCTCATCCGAAATATTTGTGCACCGCACCACCAATTATATCGTGATCGGCGGAATCCGAACTTCAGTTACAAAATCCTCCCACTATTTCGAAGACTCAGGATCATTGGCAAGCAGTGGAGATAGGGGCGGGCTTGCAGCAAGCTCTGTGTCTTGGATGCCCTCGGTCATGCTAGGCATAATCCTGGTATCCTTTTTCGTCCGTTAACTCATCCCGCTGCTGGGTTGGAGATTCAACATGTTTGATTATAGCTGGCTGCGTAGTGGTGGAATCAGACCGCTGCGTGGGAGTTGCACTTAAGCCGTCAGTATCGATTTCGGGGTTTGTGTCCTCCATCTTGTAGATGACTACTTTCCAAGGACAAGCCTTGGCCGCGTGGCCTTTATCCGATTCCTTCCGGGAGTACTGATGAAGAACCCATTTCTTGGGCATATCATCTTTTGCTGATGTATCACGCTTCTTCCCTCTGGATTCTTCCCTCTTTTCTTTTGGTTCTTTTCGTTTCCAGAGTCTGGCTTTCTTCGTTGGATGTGGACGACCAGTCTGTTTCCAGCTATGCCCTTCCTTTGTATGCCTGGAATACGTTTGCTGCTTGGAGTTGACTGCCAAGAAATACCTGGGCTTGGGTTCTATGATCAAGAGCACGGACAAAAATAAATGTGGAAGTCAATCAAAACATCTTATACTCACGGATACCGGGTAGTTATTAGCCAGTCAGAACGTCTTTCATCAAGCAGATAACTTATACCAATTAAATTTGGTATCTAATACTGAGTCCAGTCCCTTGACACAGTATAAGCATGAATCACATAACCTTCCCGAAAATTTAACGGTCTCACATGCGCTAGTGCTGAATATACGTGACCTTGTGTTACAGAGAATAAAGGACAAATGGTACTCGTCAATGGAACTTACCTGTCAGGAGTTCCCAAGGATGGTATTCATAGATGTTTGCCCCTTGATAGATGTTCATAGACGACTTGGCTCTGTAAAACCAAGGCTGCTGAATTGAAGTCTCTTGGCTGAGCGCCGTCTGAGCCCCTTCCAAGAAATTGTTTAGCTGCAATTCTGAGATTTTTTCTTCAAGTCCACTCTGGCCGAGGTGATCTTCCGTAGGCAGACTGTGAATATTTCTTGGCTCGTTGGCTCCAGAGGGCTTTCCTTCCTGCCGACAAATCACAGTTGACCTGGTCAAGAATTCAGCTCCTAAAATTTACGAGAATGACAAGGAATTACAAATAACAAATTGTTAGCAGCATAATCTACACAAGTTCTGCATAATCTGCAAGCAGAAGCAGAATCTTATGCGGAAACAGTTTAGCATAATGCCCAGCTCAGCGTGACATGGAGTACAACGCTGAAAACGAGCAAGATAGCTTGCTAGCTAGCTTGATCCACAGCTTAGATATGCAATATTTAGGAGCTGGTCCAATAAACTACATCTGAGCACAGAAATAGGCATGATACATGATGTGATAAGAGATTTGACTTCAATAGGTTATGACACTGCAGAAGATCTCGACCGCAACTCTTAACATAAAGCTCAAAAACTGCTGACGCTAACTCGAAGTCGAGTTTGAAAAGTTCAGAAGAGAAGACCTTGAAGAGGAGCTACAAACAACATACATGAAGCTCCCTAAAAGATGTCACTCCCTAACTCAAAGTTAAGAACAAGGAGAAAGCACTTGGTTCTAGAAGTGGAAAGTACCGCTCCAGAGCTCGGAGAAGAGCTTGGACGACGAACCATGTCCCAGTCACTGGAATTTGGACCCGAATTCGGGTCTGGACTAGAGTGAGTTTCTTCAGAATTTCTTTCACGTGGCGATTTCCTGCGCAGTTTGGCTCTGATGCCTTCCGCAGCTGCAGCTTCTTTGGCATGCCGGAAGCCGCAGTAGTCATGAATTCTCTCATTTTCCACATAGACATGACGATAGCAGCCTTCCACCTTGCAAATTCTTCCCAATTCATGATATCTCGCAGTTGATATCTTTATATACTCTAGAACATGCGATGTCCCACAGAAATCGTGAACTCTACCAGATGAATTATCAATCCACACTGGCTGATAGCATTCTGGTAATTTGCATGTGTTTCCAATCCTTGCGCCTTGGACCGAGGATCTATGTAAGTCTGCCATATACATGTCATGGTGCATTATCCCACAAAATCGGTGGAATTTTCCAGGCGACGACTCCCATCCACGACTAGCGCATCCGGGGAACTCACAACGAGGTTCTTTACTTATCTGCAAATGGCCATCAGAATGAGCACGTTTACAGGGACTTAACGGGGACTTGGGCGCACTCTCCTCGCACTGTAAGCACTCCGTCCCGGCAGAGGATGATGCGTACATCGGAATTTCTTTCCTCCGTACCTTCTTCCTGAATATTGCTACTAATTTATGACGAGAAATTCACGAATCCAGGTCATTGAGTTGTCCCTTCCATCATTCTTAGCTTCTAATCCCAATTATCCTCCAGTTGAGATTCAAGCAGCCGTGGATCTCCATATCAGAAATGCAGCTTGGAAATCACGCTGTTTCCAGGTCCCTAAAACCCAAATCACTTACTCGAGGGTCTGCTGGAAAAGACTTCAGATAGTGACAGGGAAGGAAACGTGAAGTGTGCAAGAGGAGAAATTCAGAGAGACTAATGAGTTGGTAGAAACAAAAGCGGTCCACTGGCCATTGTTAACAATTACAAGAAGGCAAACAACTTTTTGCCCCTGGAGATATTGAAGGGACAGAAAGCAGGTTCGCACACTTCGCTTTGCATGTTAAGTCCCTGTAGACTCAGGGGGAAGCGAAGGGTCTGTCTGAGCAGATAGTGACAAAGGCAGGACTGACATCTCCCAGATAGGTTGGTATGAAATCCACGGATTGAACAACTTCCAGAGAAAAAGACTCTGCTACACTATTGAACATAAAAGCCCGACAAAGAACAAACATGACGGGAAGTCCAGTGCTTCAATCCGTTGTTACATAGAGTATAGACAAGTAAAAAGTCCAACCACTGGTGGCCTTCACTTGAGACCTGCGCCTATGTGATACATATACACACAACACATGTATGAGCTGACTAGCGAGTTGTGGATTCTGAGTAGGTGTAGCTTGCAAATCTGCATGAAATCGTCATGCAATAACTTGCAGTTCGTACTGAATCAGCTCCTGCAACGGAAGACTTCGAGAACACAAAAGAAAATGTGGTATTCAGGTATCCGAGCGTGTTAAGGACATGATTCAACTCCCACGACTCTGGCAGGTCATTCGCGGTTTCTCGTCCTTCGGCTCCGTCCTTAAGAGAGCCCGGTGCAATCCAACTACTCAGTACCAGTTCTAATGGGACTAGGCAGATCCTGGACCGTTCCGACTTTCAGCGTTGGGCCGTAAAACACAGGCGCTCGTCTAGAAAGGGATGATAGGGGGGCACCCAACCACGATACAAGTTCCACTGGACCCGAAAGGAAACAAAACCAGCTAGGCGAAAGGCGCAGAATCACCTAGCCATGATCACCTCCTGCTTCTGTTTGCTGGAAATTGTAGACCTGATGATCGCAAGCGATGATTCTCCTTTTTTCACTGCATCGTATTGTCTAGAGGAAAGAGGGAGAAGAAAACCTAGGGACATGCATCAAAGCAGTGCACTCTGCTGTCCAACTTCAACTGGATGCTTACGATCTAGTGCACCAGCACCTCTCTTTCATTACAGAAAGACTGCACATCAGATGGACACCTGCTAGCCACAACGTTCCCGCTCCAGCCGCGCTCAAACGTCCAGGCAAATTCCTGCTTCGAAATAGTTATTAGGGTGCTCAAGTCTCTTTTACGAAGCGCTGCTGGTATTGGTTTTAGGTTCAATTCAGCCGTCTGCGGCATCCCCCGCATCTCTCACCACTATGTTATAGGACTCTCGACGACTTGAGAATGATGATTCCTCTAGTGCTCACTGTAAGATTTGATAGTAGGCCTTATTGATGTTCTGTACAGATTCGGAGATTTTCCTGCAATTTCTAGTACTGTATACTATAGAATGCGAATCCTTTCACGAATCTAAGCCTTATTACGAAAGTATATCGCTTTCTCGCACTTTTCCTCCAAGTTCCACAGAATTATCCAGCCCTCCGAAAATTTCTAACGCTGTAACAGTAGTTCTTGGGATCATGATTTCAGGAATCCAGAGTCCTGGTTCTAACATTTGATCATTACAACAGTCAAGTGACAAAGACTTGTTATACACGTGGCAGCGGACGAAGATCTACTTGTCACTTGCTGAGGAGCTCTTCAGAGAGTATAGTATAAAAAAGCGACCGCGTGAGAAGACTAGAAGGATGGGAAGACAAGGGAAAGACAAATAGGAAGTAAATGGAGCTAATCTCCATCACCATCAGTATCGGTAGGAAGAATCTGCCCAACAGCACCTAAGTACAGTATAGTTTGCTATGTTTATGGATATGGGTCTCGAGGTTCATTCGAGATATGGGTCTCGAGGTTCATGTCTCGAATGAACCTCGAGACCCATATCCTTACCTTTCCTTGCCCGGTTTAAATGAATTATCATTCGTAGGTAGTTCACGTAAATTTAAGTCTCAATTCGGGACCTTCGATATGAACATATATTACTTTGTATGTTTATTAAAATAGTAATGGAAAATATTGAATATATCTTATTAAATATTTTAGATAAACACTAAAATGTATCGGATTATTATTAAACCTTAACATCCACTTGCATGTTAGAAGTGGTCAAATACTAGACTTGCTTCTCGGTATTGTTCATATAATATAATCAATAAAAATATTAAAATTTATGTCAATTGGTATATTTGGAAGTTTAATCTACTCCCAAATTTTTAGGTCTATTATTAATTTAAATAGATTATATTTGATTTAATTTGAAAAATTTTAACCTGAATTTATGAATAAATTTAAATTTAAATTTAAAATTCTCCAATAACACAGTTTTGTAAATGCTTTTCACTTAGTTGCAATGGTATTTGAAAGCTCTTTAATTTACATATAAAAAACCCAAAGTTACAGATTTCTAAATACTCGAAACAGAAGTAAACATTTTTTCATGTTTACTTCTGTTTCGAGTATTTAGAAATCTGTAACTTAATAATATATTTCAAGGTTAGAAAACTCTCTTATCAGCATTTTTGTTGTGGACCCTAAAATTATAAAAGTCAGAAATTATTTTTTTAAATAATTTACATTTTTATAATTTTAATTTACTCTTGGTTTCAAATCACTATAATAAGGTTTGAAGCTCTTTTTATTCTATATTAGAAAAATAAAAAATATGAAACTAATTTTTAAATATAACAATTATAAGAACAGATTGAGTACTTAAAATATGTAATATATGGATAAAGATATAATTCTATTTACAGATATGAATACTACAAGCGGTAGTACTTTAAATAAGGTATTCATCAGTAAATAGATGCAAACAAGAATCATAAAAGGGTAACTAAAATATCAAGTTTATATATGTAAAAAGAATCGATATATACCAATTTGGAAGGTCAACAAGAACAATGAAAGCGCAATTAAGTATAAATTTCATAGGTGTCAACTTGAAGAATCAAGGTATACAATTTGGAAGTTCTATTTATGAACTCGAAAGTAGAAGGTCGACTAAAAAACTGTAGAACAAAAAAAATACAAGTGTTTAAGACTTTATAATTTGGATGCTAAATTATTCACAGTTCAAAATAGCTATATTATCAATTTTTTAGATCTTGTAAACTTTTTATCTAGAACGAATTTTAAGCTGTTCTTAAAGCAGTAGAAAGCTGTTCTAATTTTGCATTCAATTAAACCAAAATAATAATAAAAAGAGTATGAACGCAAAAGTTACGATGACAAAATTAAGTAAACCTTCCTGAGTATCAGATCAAATCCAAACCCATAACACTAAAGGTGTGCTCAACAACAATTTTTAGAGTCCAAATCTATGAATTGTATAATAATACAATGAATTCATTTCTTAAATGTTTTTGTAAATCTTTTTCTAGAGTCAATTTCAAGTGGTTTTGGTAGCATGAGAAAGCTTTCAGAATATTACATCTTATGACCAAAATCAAGAAATTGAAGTCATTAAAATAGAAAATATTTAGATTTTTCTCTTTGATATCTCTTATTTTATAATTTCAGAGCTATACATTTATATCAATCAAAGATTAAAAAATCATAAAGAAATTGTCTTTTATTATGAATAACTGATGAGGATATCAAATAAATATTTTATTATATCATTCTTTGTAGTTTTCTATCTAATGCATGATTCAAGTAATTTTGGTGGTAGTAGAACAATTTTTCATTTACAACACAACTAAGGTAAGCCTTGTGCATAATGTATGGGGCAAAAAGAACCCATGAAAACATTCCCTCCATCCTCCCATCCCCCTACATAATTTCATCCATCATACCCATCTCCATCGCCATCTCCCCTCATTGTCTTGGTCCCCATAGATTATTTTGTCCATTGTTCCCATCTCCATCCGGCATCCATCCATCCATCCATCCATCATGTGGATAAGATTACCACACAATTACTTCATCGGGAAGTTAAAGAGAGTGTAGTCCAAACTGTCTACCCTACTAAAATAAAAAGAAATCAAACATAAATAAAGAATTGAGAACAAAATCCATATATTTTCTCTTATGTATCTTACTATACAACTTTGGAGTCCAAATTCATAAGCAAAGATTCCATTTGTACCTCTTACTATAAAGTTTGTGATACTTAGAGATTAAAATATACTTGATAATAAGTTTCAATCAAAATTCTTACATAAAGACTCTATTTCTTGAGTTATGGTAGCATTTCCTTAAAGTGTATGTTTCAAGCAAAATTGGTAGCATTAGAAAGCTCTTTGAATCTTACACAATAAGATTGAAATCATAAGAAAAATTGACCTTAAATATGAAAATTATAGGAGAATGAAACTATTTAGATATTTCTCTTGGATATATATTTTACAATTTTAAATTGAAAATCATAACATTAAAGATCAAAGCTTCCTTGTAATTCATTTTACTAAATAATATATGAAACACACATCTTTAAATATTCATAATCATACCTTTAACTTCTAATTCTAAAATTTAAACTATTGAATCTATAAATCCTTAATCCTAATTTTACTCATGTAAATTTATGTATAACCACTACTTTAATAATACACTAGCAATAATATTTTAGTTCTTTGTATCTTATCCCTTGCTATATACCTTTTGTTCAACTAAAAAAAACTTAAATTTAAGCTATACAAACTTATTTTATATATTTATATTCAAAGGTGTCCCTCTAATTTTTCATTATGCAATCCAACCAAAAAAGGAATTAACAAAACATTTTAGAATTGTATATTACTAACATCAAATATAATATCATATGCCCAGTATTGTACATTACTAATGCTAATAATAAACTAGAGTTTAAAATACTAGGATAACAAAGGAATAGGGAGAAAATGCAAAGAGATTAGATTTGGTAGATTGAAGTCTTGCAAATAGATTATATCTAAAGCTTGCAAAGAGGAGGCGTTGATATGCTTTATACACTATGTGAGTGAGAGCAAACTTATATTTGGTCCAAGATGATCAAGTGATTGTAGCGGATGGTTACAAATCCTACATGCAATGTAGTTTTGAAGGGAGTGATTACTCATCTCCTTGGATGTGCAAGGAGCAAAACAAGAATAAGCAAGGAGTTTTAACCTCTTTGTTCCTCTAACCTTGGAGTTAGCTTGTGTGACAACTAAATGTCAAACCAATTACAATATATCAATAAGGAACGAGTAGGAAATTGCTGTATTTGAAGCAAAGTGTCATAACTTGCAGTTCTTTCCTATTGCTTGTTTAATCTCTTGGGCAAGAACCACTCCCAATAGAGAGCAATGACACAACCAAAGCACACTATAGAAAATAGAAAACCAAAAAGGATCACATTCAAAAAGGATAAGTTCCAACTATAACATGAAAGGCATGATATAGTCAACTACAAAGAGGTTACTTCACTACAAAGATCACTACAAAGATCACTACTCCATAGAACATGTTCTATCCTTCTCATAAGGCACACCTCTCTCCAAATGTTGTTTGTATTGATGACTATTTTTAGTCTTTGCTTTGTTAGTATTGTTCACACTATAGTTCTCTCCCAAGATCTGTCAAAACATTGCTTCTTTGGAACTAACAAGGATCACACACCCCAGCCAACAGTTCTAGTGATCACACTTACACACACTCAATCACTTGGGTTCCTACTACAAAGATTCTTCACAATCACTCAACAAAGATATGACACTACTTGAATTAAGCAAAGCAAAGAATAAATTTTTGCTCTTTTACTTTGTCCTTGAGTGACTAAATCCCTTATTTACATTTGAATGAAGCCTTAAAATAGTGCTTACTACTTGGAGGCAAAGAGATCTAACAAAATGAGGCAAAGAAATGTAACAAAAATGAGGCAATCTAAGGATCTATCTCTCTTAATCCTTTTTATACATTCCTTATCTTGCCCTACACTATCTTGATTTCTTGTACATTGCTTAGGTGCCTTCAAAAGAGACTTCTTACTTTGTTGTTTTTGGACTTCTTCCTCCTATTCCAAAGATCCTAAAACTACAAACAAATTATATAGTGAGGGTTTGTTGGTACAAAATAATATTGCAAAGTACTACTCTTGCTCTTAAATTTCCTAAGGAGAAGTTCAATCCTCTACTTATAGTTTTTTATCTCTAACACTAAATTATCATACAATTTGATAAATTTAATACTTTCTATTTTAATTTATATACTTCCTATCTACATGTTCTCCAAATTTCAAAGCTAACCAACCTATCTTTAGATCTTTGTAGGTCTTTGCACTAAATGTCTTGACTTGCAGCTTCAGTTTGTGCAACTTTTCTTTATCATTTTGCACTTCATTGCTTCTTTAGCAAAAGACACCTACTATCTTAAATATCTTCCAAGTCCTTGAGCAATTTTATAATAGAGGTTGGCTCTTCCTTGATACTATAAAGGTTTTTCACCTCTTTGGTGATTTCTCCCTATAACCTCTTCTCCTCCTTCTGAAGTTCTCTAGAAAAATCATTTAGTTTTATGGCTACCTCCTTTCTATATTTGGTCATTTGCAACTCTAGGGTAATAATCTCCACCTTTCTCTTTTTTAACTCACATTAGATGCTCACCACCTTCATATCTCTGTAATGCAACATGTCTTTGTACCTCTATTGCTTCTACTTTTGTTCTAGCCAAAGAGCTCTCACATCTCCTTGTAGTTTCTGGATGTCTCCCTTACAGTTCTTCTAGTCAACAATGAGTGTGGAGTTTTGTTTTTTGAGTTCATAGTTCTCCTGCACTAATAAATTGGGCTTCTTGCATTCCTCTTTGTATAGGTTCTTGCTCTTCTCAAGGTCTTCCTTCCATTTGTCTTACTTCATTTTGATATTGTACTTGTTCTTTTATAGTCTTGTCATTAGCAAAGTGTAGTCCTTTACATCTGGCCAAACTTCTTGGTATTAGGGAAAAATGAGCTATAAGAATTTTAATACTAGCCTCATTGAGTCTATTGCAAAGTATGTTCTATTAAGAATTGATGTAACTTGGACTTCAATGACCACATCCTTGTCTTTGTGGTGCACTTCTTTTTCTTCTTTATTCTCTATATCCACATGGTCTTCTTTTGCTCCTTGTCCTTTGGTGTTGGCAACTTGGGCCTACTTGTGCTAAACTTGCAAGTTCCTTAGGCCAAAGTTCTTCTTGATCATCTTGGTCTTTGGCTATATGTTCTTCTTCTTTGACCTACTCCATATCATGCAATGTTGACTCTACATCTGCAAACTCATCTCCATTATTTAAATTTATTTTGGAAAATTGTATAGTAAGCTCCTCTTCCTCTACTTTTTCTTCATCTTTGACTTTATTCTATTCCAAACATACAATCCACCACCAAAGGATTTGTTGTTAAATTTGCAAGTTATGAGATCTTGCTGATACTAATCTCTTTTTCTTGATTGTTGCAACCCTACCCTCCTTTACCTCTACAAACTTCCTGGTTTTTGGGACTTCTTCATCCTCATCTTGATAGGTTGGGGTAGGTACACTTCTTTTGCATTGGGACGCAAAATATTTCTTTGAGTGGAAGTGGCTCATAAACTTTCTTCTCTACTCATTTTTCAATGAATTGAGCCCTATGTAGAAGTATATGGCAAAAAGAGCAAAGTAAGTTGCTTTGCACTCTTCTTTAAACTCCTTTATCATGGCTCATCCTTGCAAGTAAAACATATTTGCCCAAATAATGACCTCTTGTTGGTACATATACTTAAAGAAAATAGCTTGGTTGATGGTTAGGTAAGTCATTCTCTTTGGTTTGAACAACATCATCAAGGCTTCTACAACCATCCTTGGCTTTGGACCCTTGTAATTGGCAACCCTCCAACCACTACTAGGGGATAACTTATTTTTAAATAACTAAACTATCTTCTTATTTACTTCCTAATCTATATCCTCAAATTTTGTATCAAGGGTGATGTGTCCAAGGATGGTTTCATGTATTCCAAACACATTCTTCCAATGCTACTTGGCACACTCTTACATAAGGGTTCCCTTGAAGATCCATTGGTGCTCTCTTTCATTTTTGCTTCTTACTTTCTACAAGATTGTAAGCAAACTAAGCTCCCACTTCTAATCCAGAAGGGTCAAGTGTTTGCTTTGGAGTAAGTCACTCCTATAACCCACTTATTCACCACTAGATAGCAGAGAATTACATTTGGGACATGCCTCATTGCTCTTCCATCCTTGATCATCTTTGTAATTGAGGGATGACTTGTTAATAGTGGGGTTTGATTATTACTAGAATGCTCTATGGGATAGTAATCACAAGAGTGTTGAAGAGTCAATAAAAGATAGATCTTATCTTTCTTCTATGGGAGTGTAGAAGTGTAAGTGACAGATCTTCACATTACAGGATTCTATCTATAGGAGTAAATAGAAAGATAGTTCATGTTGGGATCCATATCTTTATGAATATAGATGAAAATGAAGCATGCCTTATTTAATTGGAAGCACCTTCTCAAGTGCTTTCCATGGACACCAAGACCATAGAAAACAAAGATCTATAAAAAAAGTTACACTTACTTGAAGTTTAGGACAGATGTGTCTTATGGGACCTACGAGATTCTATTGTGTGAGCTTTGGGCAGCGGGACTGCATGCATGGCTTTAGGACCTATCAAACGATGGCTACTTGCATGGCTCCCACTTGTGGAATTGAGTGAGGTGATGTGTATCAATTGGTACTAGACAATCTAGGGCTTAGATAAAGGATCAATCTGCATCACACATTCTGGAACTAGATAAAGGTCTCTAAGTACAAATGCATAAATAGTGTAAGTATTGTAGTCAATGAAAATTTGACAGTTCTTGATTGATAATTCAAGAGTAAAATAATAATCTTGTGTAATTATGGATGTAGGTAGATGTTGGCCAAATCACATGAAATTTGGTATAATTTCTATGCATGTTTTTCTTATCTACATTAATGAATGATTTTTGCTCCATCTCATAGCCAGATTTGGATTCCCATTGCACTCTCAAATTCCTAGTTGCAAATTCCTCCTAATAAGTGGTATCAAAGAGTTGGTTCTTTGGCAAGAGAATGGAACAATGGCAAAAGATAGAAAAGTCAAAACTGATAAGTTCAATGGCAAGGAATTTGGATTTTGGAAGATGAATATTGAAGACTATCTATATCAAAGGACACTACACCTACTTCTTGAGGCAAAAAAGCCAAAAAGATGGAAGAAGTTGAGTGGGAGCTTCTAGATTGACAAGCCTTGGATGCGGTTATATTGACATTGGCAAGAAATGTTACGATTAACATTGTCAACAAGAAGACCACTCATGGGTTAATTAAAATGTGTTGAATATGTATGAGAAACCTTGAAATATGTCAAAAAAGGTATTCTTAATTCACTAATTGTTGAAAAAAAGGATGGAAGAAGAAGAATCAATTCAAAACCATATGAATGATTTCAACTCAAACATTTCAACATTGGAATTTGTGAAGATCAACTTTGAAGATGAAGTTCATAGAGTATGTGATGCTATATTGTTATATAGCATCACATATATCACCTACTTTGGTGGTGGTCTTTATCTTGGCTATGCATATTAAGCTCAACATGGGGAGGAGAGAGTGGTGACATGTGGATTTGGTAGGAAGATCCCATCCACAATTGTTACTTCGTTTAGAATGTAGTAGAGTGGACCACACCATATTGGCTTTTGAGGGCAGACAAGACAACCTAGAACTCATGGAGCAAGTGGATGACCTAGTGTAGCTAGACCCTCCTTACCTTCAATTTTGAGGCAGCAATAACCAATGAATAGTGGTGTTGCTTGTTGAACTTGTGATGGACCTCACCACAAGAGAGAGTGCACTTAGGGCAATGACATGATACCTTTGGTGCATCACAACCAATATAGAGATAGCATGACCATAGCCATAGATTTGGTCACACTAATGACCAATGCTTTGACCTTCATCTGTAGTTACATAGTGGTAGGGCTATTACGGCAAGTGATAGAGGAGCTCCAAGTCATAGATGACAAGGTGGTAGAGGACCCACACCTAGTAGGATATCTGCCCTTGCTTTTGATATAGCCATGGCTAGTTGGATTCAAAATTTGCAGCATAGATTGGCTAGCATGGCCATAGCTCAAAGGAGGTCAGATTTGAGTGTCAAGGCTTCCACCTCTTATGCTGTTGATAGAGATGTCTTGGACTTTATGTGTGAAGAAACATAGTTAGATGCCTTTGCTATAGTGATTAGGAGTGCAGTACATGCTCTAGAGCTTAGAGGAGCACCCATGGAGTTGGACCCATAGAGAGGAGAGGTAGATAGATAGGTCAGACTTCCCTAGTCTTTCACATTCTCTAAGGCAATACAAAAACCATCCATGGCTCTTAGACATCTTAGTGCAAGTGTGGTAGGTGGTGATGGAATGCATGATGGACTAGATGCCAGTCAACCACTACTACTACATAGATTGAGTCAAGCACAATGTTGGGGGCTGCTTAGTTGATTATGTGCTTCCTTTTATTCTTAGCCAATGATATGTTTACATAAGAGTTGACCTAACTCTAATGTTTTGGTTGGCTGCCACACTTTGTGAGAGTATGGATGATGTAATTCTTGCTTCTAAAGTAAAGGTTGTTGATAATGTATGAAACAATATGGAGTTTATAGACAAGTTATTTGAGATTAACAAAGTAGTAAATAGGTCAAATTAGCCAAGAATTAGAAGAATATTTTAGAAGTATCTAGGAAGCTACTTGGTACTTTCCAAGTATTGGGTGCTATGCATTCCAAGTGGTGACTTCTAGGAGGAAGCTTCTTGGGAAGCTTCCTAGCTAGCTTAGCTTGCTCACTAAGTAGGTGGTTTCTAGAACAAAGCTTCTTGAGAAACTTCCCAACTAGCTTACCTTGCATGCCAAGTAGACAACTTCTAGAAGGAAGCTTCTCGAGAAGTTTCTCAAGAATTTTCTTGGTTAGCTTGGCTTGCACTCTAAGAAGACGGCCTTTAGGAAGTTTCATGAGAAGCTTCTCAAGAGCCTTGTATGTTATCTATAAATACCAAAGCCCAAGCTCATGCTATGCATTTAGAGTTTCCCTCATTCAAGAGTCCTAATGTGACCTTTTACTTTGATATTCTATTCTTTTATTTCTCTCCTTGGTCTTTTACAATGGAGTTGACTTGGTTGAGGAGCATATGATCTACTTAGGACCAATGGTTTATGGCAAGCAATAATAGTTAGGTTGGAAGAGTTACTAGCTAGATTTGCCTCTCAACGAGCTTGGTTTATACCTAGAGTTGTCCTATTAGACAACTAGAGGGGGATTTTCTATTTGGTGGGACCTTTAAGGAAGGTCTATATACCATATAGGGTCTTATTACACTCTAGTACATAGCCTCTTATGTTAGGGATGGCTACAATTGTTAGTCTTGAGCTACGGAAGACCAATGTGGGGAGGTGTCCATTTTAGATCTAGATATTTCTAAGGGTAGTTCTACATAGTATATCACATTATATGTGGAGAGCTCATTGTCCAAAGTCATCCAATTGATAGCTCTATGGTGAGAGCTTAGGCCATTGCAACAATAGCAATCTTATGATGTGCTAGTTGGTGGAGCAATGTTATACCATATGGGTTTTAGTATTGACTAGTGGGAGGAGACAACCTCCTATAGGCTAGATTAGCAATCAAGTGCAAGATGGGTTGCCTACCAATATGCTTTAGTAGTGGGAATCTTGGCCCACTACAATCTAGGACCATGGCATTAGTTTCAGATTTCAATGGTTTTGTTACTTAGCTTGGTGAATTACTAGAGAGGAACACCTATGTGAAGGAAACCTCAATACCAAAAGAGATCACTCAAATTTGGAGTACAAGTGGGATATTTCCATCCACCTTCAATGTTCCATTGTGGAATTCTGAGGAGGCATTGCCACAACATGCAAACAATTGGTGCAATTTGCTTGGAGTGGAGCCTTTGTACCACCAAGAGACCAATGTGATGATGAGACTCCAAAGCCTAATACCTTGTCATCTTTGGATACCACACTCATTTTTTGGCAATAATTAGTAGAGGGAGTATATTTACTCAAGTTGTTTGGTGAGATTAGCACTATACTAGCTATGGTACTACAAGAAGGTATATGAGTACAAAGGTACTTGTATGTGAAGAGAGATAAGACTATTGTGCAAGTCTCTCTACATCATGTGGCACACTTGGCCTATTTGCATCCTAAGGTATTACCAATGTCAATAGTCAAGGGTTACTAAAAGGGTCAAGTGTCATCTTATTATTGATGATATTTTGGATGTTGGGCAGCAATCTTAGATAGTGGTAGTGATTGATAGGTCACTTATGACAATGGTGAGCATTGTTGGATAGCCTCGCACCACTTTACCCACACTTATGAGTTTTCCAAGCTCCCATTCTTTCTGAGAGAGGAGTCATGGACTTATTTGGGACTCATAGTTACAATAGTTGGTGGAGCCCAATGCCAATGAGAGGAGATGGGCAATGGATTTTTGCACCGACATTATCCGTTTATAGTAATGTTAGAGGCATCCAAGCATCTGAGTTAGATCAAGCTATGGACCTAAATTTGACCTAGATTGTGAACCTTGGCTTGGTAGAGCAACATAGGATGCAATTGATATGTATCACCACTCAAATACTTGTGAGCTCTATGCCTATCAAGAGGATTCAAGCATATATTGGGAGTGATGGACCAAGTGAGCATGGTATTCTTGGGATATAGCCAATGGCTACTAGTGAGAGTGGTCTACTTGGAGTCCATCCAAGTGAGCATGGTGTACTTGGGATGTAGCTAGATGACATATGGAGCTTATAGCCAAAAGAGAAGAGAGTTTTTGCATTGAGGTTGGGAACTCTAGTGGTTGAGAGCTTGACATTATTTCTCCCAAGGGCTTTAGTTTAGTAGCCAATCAATGCATCTTCCACTCCTACATCAATTATAGAGGATACCTGGGAGCAAAACATTGGACCCAAGCTTACAAGAGGGGAAAGATAAAAAATTTGGAGGTTCTTGAGGAGCTACACAAGTTGTTTTACCTTTAGTATGAAGGATTTGGGTCCTTTGAAAGATTTGGTGTTTGGATTGACTTGAATAGTGATACAATTGGTTTTTGATGTTCCTACATATATAGTGAATGAAGAGAGCATTGATTAAGAGCCAAAGTATAGATCTTTTTGAGGTTGGTTTTGGTAGAGATTTCACATGGAGGGTATGCTTCAGCAATAATGATGCTAGCTAAGATGGATAGGCACGACAACCACATAGATAGGTGGATATGTGAAGATTACTATTATATCAACCAACAGATTAAGGTTGATTGGAATGCCATGCCTACATTGCCATCTTTGATAAAATTGAGCATGCAAAGGTCTTTCATACTTTAGATCTTTGAGCAAGATATCATTAAGTACCAATCAGAGAGGAAGACAAGTCCAAGATAGCATTTTTGGTATTGATCCTCATAGTAAGGATGTATTACATCAATAGAAGTTCTTACCATTTGGGTTAAAGAATGCTCTTGAAAAGTTCTAGAGGATCATGGACAAGATCCTAGCAAGATTGGATTTTTCTTAATGCTTTGATCAATAGTACTATTTTGGAGGAGTATGAGAAATATTTGTTGGAGGTGTTTGAGAGGTTGAGATCTCATGGATTCAAATTAGATCCTTGGAAGTGTAGATTCTTCCACAAGTAGGTTGAGTATTTGGGTCACACAATCTACTCTAGAGGAGTTGGTGTTCAGAAGACCAAGGTGGAGGCTATTGCACATATTCCTTGGCCTATGGATGTGAGTAGAGTGTAATTCCTTAGGTTGGTGAACTTTTATTGCTGATATGTTTGAGGATTTAATTCCATTGCCAAGGACTTGACAAAGTTGACCAGGTTTACACAAGAGTGGTGTTAGGGAGATGAGCAAGAGAGAGCTTTTATAGATCTCAAGGAAAGGTTGACATTTGCTCTTATTCTTAGAAGACCAATCAAAGGATGACCATTCCAAGTTCATATTAATTGGAGTACATTGGGGCTTGGAGTAGTGCTCACCAAGCATGATCATGAGGGGATAGAGTTTTTGGTGGCCTATGCTAGTATTTCCAACAATTCAAAAGAGGCAAAGTATAGTTCATATGAGAGAGAGTGCTTGGCAAAAATATAGGCAACTATACATTTTTGATGTTATCTATTTGATAACTCCTTCACTCCCATCATTGATCATCAACCACTGAAGTGGTTGATGGTGGTATTATACAAGCTTTCAAGGAGACTTGCATAATGGACTCTGATTTTACAAGAGTATGATTTCATGGTTATTCACAGACTTGGAATGGTGAACCGTGATGTAGATGGGTTGAGTAAAACCAGCAAGATCATACTAGAGCACTTTGGCATTGTGACACAGATGAGGAGATGGTGCCAAGTTGGCATACATCTACCTTTCTATATACAATTTTTGAGGCCTTGGTGGTATCTCTCTCAATACATACAAGAGGAGTTGTTGAGGTCAAATATCTAAAGGGTGGAGATATTGATACAACTCAATAAGATATTCATGATGATGTCTTAGTGATGGATTATCTTTGCATTGGTGTTGTGGGTAGCATAGTTGGTACAAAGGAGAGAGATTGTGTTCTTCAACATGCCAAGCAATTTAGATTGGAAGGTTGATACCTTCCTCTTGTATGGGAGGATGGTAGACTACAAGTAGTACCACTTCTATCTCAAAGACCATAGTTGGTACGTATGTCATGCTCATGAGGAGCTAGGACATTTTGGAGTAAAGAATACATATAGCTTACTCTAGAATCATTATTGGTGGTGTGGTATAAAGACCAATGTAGAACACTTTGTTACCAGATGTGTGGTTTGTACGTGAGTTAGAGCATCATTTAATGCTCTTATGCCATAATTACACCCATTACCTATCATGAGATTAGGTTACCATTGCAGTTTGGACTTTGTTGGACCTTTATTGTTGAATGTGAGACATCATCAATATGTTTTGGTTATGGTGGAACACTTCTCCAAGTGGATTGAGTTGGTGGTACTTCTTGGCAAGTCTAATGAAGGAATTGCTTACTTGTTCTTGGATCTGGTTCTTAATAGTTTTGTTGCACCAATTGAGGTTTTGATTGATCAAGATACAAAGTTCTTGGAAGAGTTTCAGATCTTGTGTGACAAGGCTTTGATTGATTATCATAGTACCTTCTAAGATCACTTTGAGGTAGATGGCTTAGCAGAGAGAGTGGTCCAAATGATGAAGAGAAAATTGCATAAATATAGTTTGCAAAGAGGCTACCTAAGAGATTGGGATCTCTAGTTACCTTGGTTGGCCATGGGCTATTGGTTCAGTTGGCAAGCTTCCTTAGCATCCTTCTCTCCTTACTTTCTACTTAATGGACAAGATTTGGATTTACCTATAGCTATATATCATGATGCTACTATAGTTTTGGACTTGGATGATCTAGACATATGGGTGAGCATATGTTCTCAACAAACAAAGATCTTTTAGAGAGTGATGTTGATGGCCTTTGAGAACTTAACAATTGCTCAACATAAAGATACCTTACACTATGTTACTATTTGAGGAGGAGGTCAAAGATCATTGATCTATCAAATTCATCCAAGCAACTATGAATATCTACAACAGACTACACGAATGACACTTGATGTTACTACATGTTGTAGTATCTTGAGAGTGCATGAGGTTTTGCCTTTTGGAATCCTTATGTTAGAAGGATGTGATGGTGTTATTTGGAAGGATCATGTGCACAATTATGCACCATGTCACCTCCCAAACATTAATAGCACTATAGATCCAAGCTTTGCACTTGTACATGGAGGTTTGTGGTGTATGTTATGGTGGATCTTCTAGTAGAGCTACTATTATATTGGTGTGTGATGGTTATTTGAGAGGATGGCATATGGCATGTTTGAGCCCTCGCCTCATGGTGGTTCCTCAAAGACAATAGATATGTCCTAGATGTACTTGACCTGTAGCTAGTTCATCCTTTATGTGGTATAGATTGTAGACAAGCAACTTACAATGGGGCTCCATAGCACCCGACCACTTGAACTTTGCCCACCATAAGACATATCACATAAGACATTCTTGGAATAGATCACTATTTGGAGTTAAAAGGACCTAACCGCCAACTAGGGAGGCAATTGTGGCACTTTAGAGTTCATGTATGACTTATGTGTAAATTTTTCTTTTATAGTGTATGATGTTGACAATGATTTATATTGTATAATGATGTTTATATGCATGAAAATTGTCACAACATTTGTAGCACCAAAGCTAGTTTGCTTAGACATTGGAGTAGTAGTGTTGGTAGCCATAGTTATTTTGGTAGTTGCTTGTGGACTACTTGTTGGTGATTGGATTTCATGTTAGGGCTACTAATCAATTGGTTGGACCTATCATCATTTGCACCATTTGCACTATCAAATGTGCCATCAATGGCACAATTAGGGCTAGAAACCTAGGTCAAGCAAAGGGCTATACTTTCAAAGTGCATCTCCAAAGAGCTCACTTCTCTAATGTTGAGCCTTTGAGTTCTTGGCTATGATGGATAGAGGCTAGTGAGCATCACCTAGAGTCTCTTAGATAGAGTGGATGTGGCTTGATTGTAATCAATTCTTGACTTTTGGCAAATTGTTGAGAGAAAGAAAAGGTATAGATCTGATTTGAGTGTGATTCAAGTAGAAATGAACTGATTATTGTGGCACTTTAGAGTTCATGTATGACTTATATGTGAGTTGTGTTTCTATAGTGTATGATGTTGATAGTGATTTATATACACATGACAACTCTCCAAAAACCTCCTTATCTCTCAAGTCATAAATCTTGTCCCTTATGCCAAAGTTCCTCCAAAATAGCTCATATAGGAAGAATTTAGCAATGTCAACAAAGGAGATGCTTCCCTTGTACTCACAAATGGGTCCTTTAGAGTTAGAAGTTCTCCAATATCCACACTTTAATAGTGGCACTCCCTTAGAAAATCTCAATCTTTACTTAGCAAATATAAGTATTACTCACAAAACCTTATTCCCCCCACTCAATCCATGATTCAAGCTCACTAAGGAATAGATGCCTTTCACCTCTTAAGTCACTCCTTATATACTCATTGAAAATACCACAATAGAACCTTGGTAATTGGTAGAACCTACACTTTACTTAAATTATCACAAGTAAAGAATCTTAAGTCAATGTGCTTATACCTTTGTTTTTAACTTCACATAGCTCCTCTTGGACCTTCCAAGCATTCTTCCTGAAAAATCTAAGACCTTCTCTTGATTACAAGTAATGAGTACATTCCTAAGTTAAGTCAAATCTACATAACTTGATCAACTCCCTTTACCAAAGCTCCACTAACCTGGTTGAGTAAATAGGATTTTAACATGTCCTATATATCAAGTCTACCAATCATACAAAGTCCAAGATAGAGGTCTATAACACCCATCAGTTCATGTATGTTCTATTGGGATATCTACTTGGGTATTGTAAGTTGTTTAAAGATATTGCTTCTATAGAGTTTAACCAAAATTAGCTATGATTAGCTAGTGTAAAAGATCAAGAAGAGAAATAGGAGAGGAGAAGATCAAATTAGAACTCCCAAATGTGGGAAACTCTAAATCCTTATTATGAGCTTTGGCTTTGGTATTGATAAGGAAGCTAAATAAAAGATTCCCAAGAAGCTTCTAAGGAAGCTCCTCTCTAGAAGTTGCTGTTTTTGGAGTGCAAGCCAAGATACTAATCTACTTGGCATACAAGCTAAGTTAGCCATTTATTGACATACAAGTTACTCAAACCTTGGGAAGTTCCAAGAAGCTTCCTTGATGCTTCAAGAATATTATGCTAGTTTTACCTCCTTTTTTCTATAATTAGCAACTTTTTCTAACTCATTAGCTCCTATTTAACACTTCTACTAACTTTATACTATTACATATTCCTCTATTGCTAGTTAGTGATTTCCTTGTTTCTATGGAGTCTTTGAACTCATGTATGGCCATTTGAGCACTTTGGAGATGAGGAAGGTGTTCCCATGTGGCATTGTGAAGGGGATATCCTCCAAAACTTATACTCTATTTGTTGGTAAGGTTTATGTCAGATTGCTCTTTGAGCAATAATATGGTCAAATTTTTATCTTTCATGATAATTAATAAGGATTGGAGGAGGAGGAGGTTGTGCATGAGTATGAAAGGAAGAGGGGTTAAAAAAAGGGGTTTAAATTTTAAAACATTGAAGACAAGATGAATCTACATGGGAAGTGCAAGTTTGTAGGCATTAAGAGAAATAATTTGAGTAGTATCAAAGGGACCAATCCAATTGGGAGTAAGTTTACAAACTTGGGTGTCAAGCATGAGAGGAAGATTATTGGAGGAAAGCATGACCTTATTGCCTGTTTGGAAAATATGATCACAATGGTGTCTATAAGTATATGATTTTGCTGATTTTGAGCAATGAGAAGATGAGACTTAGCTTGGTGTATGAGTATATATAACAAAGACAAGAAGGTGGAAATACAAGGGAGATGAGATGGCGGTGGAGCAAGAAGAGAATCTGGAACAAGGAGATCTTACCCAAAGTTAAAGAAGAAAGGAGAGAATCCAATAGTTGTCTAATTGAAATTACTATATGAAAACTTGGCAATTGCAAGACAATTATCTCAATAAGTGTTATGAATGCTAACAAAGGTATGTAGCTGATCTTCCAAAGTGCAATTTACTTGTTCCATTTGCCCATCAATTTGATGGTGATGGATAATTGAAAAGGCAAGTTTGGTACCACATAGCTTGAAGAGTGCTATTTTATTTTTCATTTCTCTCTCTGGGAACACATCAAGTGCCTAGTTATGGAGCTTACTAACAAGATGTTATACACATTGGTCAAAAGAAGGGAAAGATGGAGGAGACAAGAGATCAATTGGTAGATCTTGTGGATAAGGTGGTCCAAGCATACCCACATTGGACAAAGCTATGGGAGTTAAGGGCATAGATTTATACCCTAGACTACAAAGTCTATACCAATGAGCAACTTGACCAACTATTGATTTGGTTGAAGGAAGATACCAACCAAAAGTGTCAAGAATCAACAAACACCTTACTTCTTGACTGGCAAATTATAAGGGTAAGGTGGAGTTGCTAATTAGAATATGTAGGGGCAAAGGTAGTTCTTCACAATAATATAACTCAAAACTCTCAAGACAAAGGGAGTACATAGCCAAAGGTAGATAGTGTAAATATTTTAAGTATATGAATCCTTTAGCCTAAGACAACCTTTGGGGAGGAAAGGTAGAAAGAGTGAATATTCTTAGTATAAGAAACCTTTAGCCTAGGATAACCTTGGGGAGTAAGGCAACCTTTGTGGTGGTAGAACCTTTTGTAGCCAAAGATCTTTGAGGTCATAAGCCCAAAGGCACATAATGTAACAAGAAAAGATCTAACATGTTCCTTGATACGTGGACAAAGCCTAGTTACACAACATTAGAATAAGATACGATAAAGTAGATAAGATTAGCAATGAGTGATGTAGCTATAATTCAAAGATTTCCAAGAGCCATTGGATCTCTTTATTGCAAAGTAGGAATTGTATAAAGGGTGATTCAATGTAAATTGAGTTCAATTCCATAATTAAAGATTAAGCACAAAAACCTCCACAATCCTTAGTATTGATTTTCTACATTATGAAATTGATTGCATGTTGGGTTGAGTAATTTTGAGGAACCTTGGAGTAGAAGCATAAGTGCTTGAGTGTAGAAAAATATTTGTACATTTTAGGGTGTTGGATCCTTTGGGTTCCAAGTGAGTAATGCAATATGTTGAATGGTTAAGTGCAATATGGAGAATTGAGAGTAACACAAAATTGAAAGGCAAGACAATTGATCAATTCAAAGACTCCTTGAAGATTGCACCTTCTGAGAATGGTAATATATAATATTCAAACTTATGGGTATCAATTTCATAAGACATTTGAGATAAAATGATCTTTGGGGTGAAGTGATCTTTGGAGAGAAGAGACCTTTGTAGTAAAGTGAGTCATCATTGTTAGGTATAATTTGGAATAGATTTGTAGTGGAACCAATTTTAGCTTTCTCATTTTTGTAGTGCACCACAAGGCTAACACTACCCTCTTTTGGTAGTAGTTCTACCAAAGAAGTTAAATAGGAAATAATACATCATTACCATTTGTGACACTTGTCTTCAATTCTAGTAAATTCCAACTAATTTCCTTGAGGGAAGACTTATGACTTACTATTTTACCACATGTCTACTTCACCATATTTTGGTCAATACTAAGCTACCACATAGGCTCTTATAGCTTCTAAGGAGCTCAAGTTATCACTTGGTACAACTCCAATTCCTGCCAAACTTGATTGGAGTAAGCCTCTTATAATTTACATCAATGCTTCAAATACAACTAAAGGGTCTCTCTTTGTAAATTAGACCTATTTGGATTTTTTATGTAGTAAATTATGCAAGTAGATAGTGGTTTTAGTAGAAAACAGTTATTCATTAAATAAAAAGGAAAGGTTGGTAGTGATATTTGGTCTTACAAGTTTTAACACTAAATTTGAAAGAAGGAAATAATTTTCACACATCACAAGGCCTTGAAATATATTTTTTAACAAGTCTAATGTGAAGTTGATACAAAAAATGTAGATGCTACTCTTATCAAAGTATGTTTACACCCTTGAGGATATGCTGAGGAAGAAATACACAAAAGGTATTTTGTTATCTAAGATCTATGGTCATGATGGAATTGATCAAGTGTAGGAACTTATAACCATTTCAACCACTCAAGAGTTTCAAATGGAGTACAAGGAGATTGTGAACTTTGTTACAAGATGTAACCTTGTGAATGAGATGCACCTTATAGAGAGGAATACCCTTGCAATAAGATATATAATTTACAAATAATAGAAGATATCCTTTTTTTACCATTGAGCACATGGTATCCTTCAAGGAGCAAAAAGTAAGATATAGTCAATCCTACTCATGAAGGAGTTTCATGATGGTTATAGGGTTTACTTTGAAAAAATCTTATCACTTTCAAGGTTCAAAATGTAGGGTGCCATTGGAGGGGGATTTTTAAGGATTTTCTTGATTATTGCAAAAATTATAAGTTTTGTGAAGCTTTTGCTAAGAAGTCCACCTCTACTCTACTTATTAAATCAATTCCATTAATAAAGCAACTTGAGAAGGTAGAGGATTGACTTTTGGGTTCTCTCAAGGAAAATCCAAGAAATTAATTGATATATTATAGTAATTACTGATTACTTTACCAGATATGTTTGAGGCTAGACCATTGAAAGACATGAACAAAGATGAAGTTTGAAAATTTCTTTATAAATAGATCATCATTATTTTTTGGTTGTACTTTGGAATTGATTTCTTATCATGGAACAAAGTTTACAAGGAGTATCATTGTACATATACTATGAAATTTCTCTATTGCACATAGAGTGACTATATCCTATAAGCTCAACTCAAATGGCTTGGCAAAAAGAACCAACCAAACCTTATGAATGATTAGCCAAAGATGTAGAAATAAAGAGAGCTAAAAATCATTAGGACAAGAGAATTTACACAATTAATGGGAGTAAAAGATAATCATGAGGAATCCATTGAGTATTCACCATTTTATATTTCACATGGTACTAAGAATATTTTATCTATTCACTTTGATTTTCCTATTTCCCAAAGTATTTAAAGAAAATTGAAGAAGTTACAAAGAGGAGATGTGGAGAAATCAAGGAATATCAACTCATGAAACAAGGGTAGACAAGAGCAATTGCTATGGTTTGAGAGAGCAAGCCTAAAGGACACAAAATCATAACAATGACAAGAGATCATGTAAGAAGAACTTATAATATTTCAAGGAAGGTGATCGGGTAATATTATTAGTTTCCATTTGATTCAAGAGGGTGCAAAATAATTTTTTGTTTAAGTACTTTGGAGATTTTATAGTGGAGAAGTAGTGGTGCTATACTTATGATCTCAAGGAGTTGGGAGAGAAGCCACTTTAGAAGTTGAAAACACTTTGATATGATTATTCATAATAAGTTGAAGATGTCAATTCATCTAATTTAAGATCCACTAATGGGACTCATTGAGTATCAAAGAATTTAATATTAGAGTTTTCCTTTTATTTAGCCACTTTAACTTAGTTAGAAGCACCTCTCATTTATTTAACACCAAAATTAGTTAGTTAGAACTAACTCAAATCCACCAAATTACACTTAGCAACTAATGTGCAAGATAGGATGTTAAAGTACAAGGATGTTGATATAGGAAAGTAAAGGAAAAATCAACTCATGGAATTTGCAGAAGCAAGGGCAATTTCTATGGTTCAAGTGGAGCAAATCCAAAGGAAGCAAAATGTAGTTATGACAAAAGACAAGGCAAGAAGAAGATAGATCTCTTCAAGAAAGGTAATTGAGTAACGTTGTTTGATTCCATTCAATTTAAAAGATATAAAAGAAGTTTTGTCTAAGTACTAGGACCTTTCATAATGGACAAGATATGGATTACTTACACCTATGATATCATGGAGGTAAGAAGATACTTTAATATGATCAACCATGATAAGTTGGAGTTATATCATTAAGTATATAAGTAACTTTATTTGAAGGACAAGATGAAATTTTAATTTGAGAGTAAATGTTCTACCCATTGATGCATGCATATTATATTTGGATACCTATTTTGGTATTACAAGTAGTTGAAAGATATTATTTCTATAGAGTTTAACCAAGCTTCTAAATTGGCTATGATTAGCTAGTATTAGTTATAGCCAAGACAAAGACGGTCTTATTTTAGAGAAATTTGAAAGAAGTTGTATGTCTTATTTGGATTTAAGTGTTTCAATTTATTTATTTTTTAGTTTTAGTAAATAAGCTATCATTGAAAAATTAAATTTAAGTTTCTTTGATCTATAAAAGGTAAACAACAAGGCATTGAGTAATAATACACACAAATTATTGCCAAGTTTACACATGTAAAATGATAGTCAAAGATTCAAAATTATAGATTTCAAAGTTCAAGGGTATTTTTAAGGAATTATTAGAGCCTTATGTTTGGAGACCCTAAGGAATACAGGGATTAAATCTTTGGTAAATCAAAATGAGTAGAATCTAAAATATATATGGGAGCTTTGATCTTTAAATATACCAATTTTAGATTCCCAAATTATAAGGATTGCATCTGACAGAACATTAAGGTAATTTCACAACTTCAATTTTAGGCTCAAATTTTCCATAATTTTGGTGTCACAAGATGCAAATTAAAAATTTTCAACTACTACCCATTTTGCCTAAAATATACACTAGATGGAAAGCCTAAAAGTCAAGAAATATAATCTTTACATTGTCTCACTATTTATGGATTTGGGCTACAAAATTATCTTAAGTATGTTTTGATTATTGAGTATTATATTTTTGGGCTCCAAAGTATTATATTAAGTTATCCAAAGGACAAATTTAGATATTTTCACTTCTTACCTACTTTTACACTTTAATTCTATCTTTAAATTTATTTTTGTTAAATCCAAAGTAAATGAGATTTCTATTTCCACCAAAATAATTTAAATCATACATTGGATGAGAAAGATACCAAGAACTAATAAATGAAATTTTTATTATTGTCTTAATATTATACACATGGGCTT
Organism: Lunularia cruciata; assembly: GCA_948567375.1. Lineage (NCBI taxonomy): Eukaryota > Viridiplantae > Streptophyta > Marchantiopsida > Lunulariales > Lunulariaceae > Lunularia > Lunularia cruciata. The sequence goes on along the minus strand of OX419755.1, from coordinate 54,274,256 downwards.
CAAAACTATTATTGAGCTATTGTGAAACTTTTGAAAAGCTTGATGCTATCACCAAAATGACTTAAAAGTAACTCTAAATAGAAAAGTTTCAAACAAATTAGGAAATGAACTATTGGTATCACTATACCATGCACAAATTCAGACTTCAAAATTGTTATGGAGGAGTACTTGAAACTTTAGTAGTACAATTTTTGGATTTCAAAATTATAAAATACAATACTTAAGAAAAGATCTGATGTTTTTCAAACTTTTATATTTAGAAAACATGATTAATGATTTGGTTTAATTGGATGAAAGATTTGAAGAAATTTGAGTACTATTAAACTTGCATGAGATTGCTTATAGAGTAAAGTTTACAAAATGTACACAAAAACATTCTTTTGTAATATCCAAATATTACTGAATTTTAGAATCTATATAATAATGTTTTAAACTCTGATTTTTTATGGTTCATTGTTTAGAACTATAAAACTAACTAGATTTAGTTGACTTTCAATTTTTGAATTCACAAGTAAACCTTCAACTTTCAATTTAATTTCAAGTATAAAACTTCCAAATGGGTGAATCTTAATTTTTTATTTGACACTTGTGAATTTGTAACTTGGCATCTTTTGAGATTGGTTCCTAATTTAGATAAATTTAGTATTGTCATTTTGTAGTGCTTGAGCTAGTTCAATCAAGATATTGAGTGATTATCTTGATGGTCACTGTTATGTGACAAAAAATTCATGGAGTACCTAGTGACGGCCATCTATACCATTAGGTTTTGGTTGTACAATAGAAGCCACCTTTCACATTGTCAAATACTATTGGATATGCCATTAGGGCTAGATTCTTGGGTCTTCTTAAGGAGGTGTATACCTTGAAAGACCAAGGAGATATAGACCTTGAAGTAGAGCTTCAAAGAACTCACTTCTTTTGTATTAAGCCTTGGGAGCTCTTGGTTGTGGTGGATAGAACTTACAAGCTTAACCTTGATCCTCTATGCTAGAGTGGGTTTGGATCAATGAGTGTAATTTGTTACTTGTTGACAAGGTACATAAGGATTAATGACCTTTGATTACATTATGACATGAGTTCAAGGAACCACCTATGGATGATTACATCAAGTTTAGGCTAACATATTTAATGGATAAACTACATCTTCATCACCTTAAACTCAATCTCTAGAGGTCAACAAATGATATCCATGAGCTCTAATTCTAGTATCATAAATGCATCAAGGTTCAATCCATTGCAAGAGGTGATGTAATCATGGGCCCATATAAGGTTGTGGACTATAAGTAACCTCTATAGTTTAATCATGGATACTCAAAAGTATAGGTACAATGACACTCCTTGTAAGTGGCTGTCCATTGCAAGAGGTGATGTAGTATCAAGGTTCAATCCAATGTTGGAAATTTTCCAATGCTTGAGTGTAGAATTACCAAGGAGTGGGGACTAGCAAGCTGAAGAGCTCATGAGAGTTCAAATGAAAGGCCAAAGAGAACTTAAATAAGGTATAAACTTATATATTACTCCTAAGGTTTTTGTATAACAACCAATAAAAGTGTCTTCCACCTCTACAATAGTTATGTAGGACCTTTGGGAGCCAAAAATTAGATCCAAGCTTAGAAGAGGGAAGAGATGATATTGATCAATGAGAGTATTAAGGAAGGTAAAATGCTTAATACTAAAGGTCAGATATGTGTTTCTGAATGACTTTGTATTTGGATTGAATTGACTAGTAAGATACCTTAATAAAAAAATAAAAATTAGAGAGATTCATTATGATATAATAGAGATAGTAGCATCTCTAGAGTTCTTACTCTCCATCTAATAGACTTGCATTATAATTTCTAATATACTTGGACTAGAATTTCTAGGAGCCTAGATGAGGTTTGGAATGCATTAGAAAGTTTGGAAAACTAGGAAAGCTCAACTTGTCTTTCAATATCCCTTGTTTGTAGGTCCAACTTTACTAATACTCCTCTAGGGTCAAGAATACACTTTGCATTCCTAGTCATTGTATGGATGTATGTACTTATGTTGATATGCACATGAATTCAAGGAGATCCTCATCACTTACATAAGATGAAGAAAGTCTCAACACTTGATTTAATCTCCTTTGAGCTATAGTTATGCAAGCAAGTCTCTACTCAAGTTGCTCAATTCAAGTAGCCATTGTTAAGTCAAAGCAAAACTAGGTTGGTGCTCCTACCAAATATGGATCCTCTACCACCACCTTTGCCATGTTATTCTCCATGATCTGTACCTCTTCTACCATAATAGCCCTACTATGCCATAACTCTAAATGTAAATTAAAGCATCAGCCACTAGTGTGACCAAATCTATAACAATATTCACATTATCTTTGGGTTAGCTATGATGCTTCAAATGTATCATGATCACTACCTTGAGTGTACTCTCTTTTATTATGATCACCATCACAAGTCCAACAAGCAGCACCACCATTGAATGATTAATACTAACTAGAAAATGACGATAGGAATTTATGTGCACTAGGTCTTCCAATCACTCAATGAAGTCAAGGCTATCCATTTGCCTTCAAAAGCTAATACAATGTGGTGTACTTTATTGCATCCTAAAAGAAGCAAATACTATATAGAGATGATGTATCCATACCAAATCTAGATGCCACACTCTCCTCCTCTATGTTGAGCTCAATATGTTTAGCTAAATTGAATATAATTGCCAAAGTTAGTAAGCTTGCTAAGAATAAGATGGAATCATATACCTTACATTGTACCATACCAAAACTAGATAACCTATGTCTCAATAACTCATTGAGTGAAATTGATCAACCATCTCATGCAAGTGTATGTGTAGTACCCACATTTTTCTTTTTGGACGAGTTTTGAAGAAGAAATGCCTTGTTGAAACCAAATTGAAACCAAATGGAGAAGAAATGATTAGAAACTTGTGTTTTGATCAAGCTTGAGGAAGTAGACTTTGTGTTGGAGGAAGAAGGACTCAGATTGGAGCAAACCCGAAGAAGCTTACTTCGTGTCAGAGGAGAGAAAAACTTGGACCAAATGCCGAAGGGAGTGTTTCTTTGCATCGGAATGAAGATTACAAGTCAGGAATACTGCGGGGGCCATATTTCAGTGTTCACAAGTCCAAATCAAGCGTGTTATATCTCGTTGGAAGGGTCTTGTTTAGGGCTTTCCATTGCCACCAAAATTGCAAAGTTTGGAGGTCTGTACAAGAAGTTATAAGCATTTGAAGTTTCAAGAGTAGATGTGAAGAGTAGTTTGGTGTCTTCGGGTCAATGAGACTTCGGACTTCGGGTTTACATGACTTCGGTTCATGAGACTTTGCCTCAAGACAAAGATGACTAAATCTGAGGTAGTTGGACCTCAGAGTGCAATGAAGGTGACTTCGGGAATCTTGCTAGAGGTATTAGAGTAAGTTAGAGTAAAGAAAGAAGATAGTTAGGATACCCATGACTTCAATTTCAGTTCTGATTGAAGATAGGAGAGAATTAGAAGAGAAATAACAGTAGTGAATAAATCCAAAGTGCAGGATCAAATAGTAATGTATTTGGGTCAGTTACATGAGTGATCAGGAGAAAGTGTGTTACAAATTGAATGTGTAGATAGTGTATTCATGCTTTCAATTACAATTCTTGATGATGACACAGTAGAATTAGTAAAAAAATTGATAATAGTTAGACCCAAAGTAAGAGAAGTAGGAGTACAAGTGTCTTTGGATTTGACATTTGACACTTTAGAGAAGAGTGGGTCGAGAGATAGAGATTTAGAAGGCTTAATTATGATAGGAATTGTAGATCAAGAAAGAGAAATGTTAGAATTAGTGGAGGAATTAGGAGTTGTGAAACTCAAGGACAGAGCAGTAGGAAGTATAGTTACTTTGGGATCGGGTTTGAAAGCCGAAGAAGAAGTAGACATCGATCGGATTAGTAACTAATTTGAGATTTGAATAGGCAGATATGAAGAGGTGCATTGTCATTTCAGATCTGTAGGTTTGTAGAGTCATTAGGAAGAGGTGCATTAGGAAGATAACTGTCTATTGTTTCACTATTTAAAAGTGGCATTCACAGTCTCATGTTGTTTAGTGCTCATAATTCTGAGAATAGATAAAGCGAAGTGCTGTGAAGTAGTGCTCGTCGCTTAAGCTTGATTTGAAGTATCAACTTTGTGTTTATGTTTATGAGTGTGTGGAGAAATTTGAAGTGCAAGTCAGTGTGCTTGTTGGATATTGGATTCCGTAGCCTTGATCTTCATTCTGTGTGTTTGATTGTGAGTGAAGTGCAATCAAAGCAATGCCTTGACAGATCTGAGAGGAATTGTAGTGTTGATAGTATTCTGCATTTGTGAGTGCAGTGTGAGGTTGATGTGAAGCAATTTTGATCGAGGAAGTTGTGCCTTCAATGGAGGGGTGGAACACAATTCTGAGGTGAAGTCATTTTGCAGTGAAGTGCCATTTTTGGGAGAGCTTGAATCATCACAATCAAGATTGTTTGGAAAGATTTGATAGACTTGTGATTAAGGAGTGTTAATTCATGACAAGACTACGAATCCGTGCTTGTTACTCTCTTCTGGGTGTAGTTTCTACCTGAGAGATTAAAGACACAACCAAGAAGAACTACATGTTACTATTTGACTTTGTATTTGACCAATTCTGACTTGTATCTCTGCGAGAATGAACTTTACTTACCCGATTACCGCAAAAGTGATATTTGCCGGGTTGTCACCGTATGTCTAATGTAGATAGCTAAAGTTGGATAACTTATGTCTCAATAATTCATTGAGTGAAACTGGTCAACCGTCTCATGCAAGTGTATGCCTCATGTGGAGGCTCCCTTTGGCATTCTACTAGAATTCTTGCAAGCTCTTTAATCCATTGATTTTACTCCTTGATAGTTTTATCTCAAGCATTGGAATTCTCAAGTGTATACTTCATGCAAGTTCTCTTTGACCTTTTATTAGAACTCTTGCAAGCTATTTAGATTATTGATTTGCATTCCATGGGAGTTTTACCTCAAGCACAACGTAATAATATGGAGTTAGCAAACTAGTTAGTAGAAGCAAATGAGTTAGTAAGCTAAGTTAAATATAGCAAAAGTAGGTAGAACTAGCCTAAGAATGTACTAGAATCATCAAGGGAACTTGTGAGTAGAAACATTCCAAGGGTAGAGTAACTTACACAAGCTGACAATTAGCTTAGCTTGTACTAGTCAGCTTGCACTCCAAGTAAGGCAACTCCTAGAACAAACCTTCCTTGAGAGCCTTATACCCAAGTTTTCTATAAATACCCAAGCTAAGCTCAAGCTAGGCATTTGGAGGTTCACTCACTTGAGAGTCCCAATGTGATCTTCCACTCTAATCTTCCATTCCTATTCCTTTCCTTGGTCTTTTACACCAACATTAGAGTAAGAGTGGGATGGATAGAATCTATGGACCACCAAATCTATTTCTCCCAAACCATTAGGATTTCTATGTCCATATATGTAATACAAATATCTAGATATAATGATAGTGGATAAAGGTATCACCAAAAGAGTACTTCTATTAATAGGCCAAAAATCAAAACATGCTTTGAAATTTTAGAATCAATAGCTAGACATATGATCTAGAGGTAAAACTTGGGGTGGTAACATCTAGAAGGATGTTACACATGATGGAGAACATAGAAGTATCACCAAAAGATAGAAGTTTCACCAAAAGAACACTTCTACTAATAGGGAAGAAGCCAAAATAGGCCTAAAAACTTTAGAGGCAGTTTTGGAGGCCTAAACGGATGAATTAAGCCTCAAGAATGTGATGATTGCACTCCCTAAAAGAGGTAGGGCTAGCCTCCCCTCCCCCTGGTTTTTCTCACCAAGAGCTTTCCGACGGTACCTCACCCATGTGATTCTAAGATTCCTACAAGAAGATTCTCTAAAAGATTCTCTTTAGTCAAAGCCTGTTTGACCAACCAGATGGAACCAGGACCGACATGTCACCCATCCAGGAAAGTAATCTAGAGCTTGCTGAAAGGTCAACTATCCATATACCTAATCCTACGGTGGAGCTTCCTTGGAGGAGATCCTTCTTGGCTGTATAATAAAGAGAAGGTGCTCCTTTGGGGCATTGGAGGATTGAGGGTGAAATCTGTGTTTTCTCTCATGTATCTCTCTTGAAGAGTTCTCTTGTCCATTAAGTATTACAATATATTACCAAAATATCATTTCATGCTTTGGGCAGAATTTTTTTTAACATTATCACCTTGTCTAATGAACCATTGATACTTTAGATTGTAAATTATGAGGAGTAGTGGATGTGTTGCATCTACATGTTAACTTAGATAATTGCAAGTAGTTAATTTGATAGAGTTATAGCCATGATGGCTATGCCTAAAGTTATCATTGCTAGGCAATAACAAATTAGATTTTTTGTTTGATTATGAATGTTATTTTGAAATCACAAGTCTTCAAGGTGAACAAAGATAGATTCTCTTGGCTTCAAGCCACTTAGATGGGGTGGAAAAATTATAATGGCAATTCCGTATGGATAAAATTAAATGGTATATTGTTGCTCCAATCTCAACATGGGATGAATTCAAGGGAGTAATAATTGGGAGATTCCGAATGGTGAATATTGCACAAGCTTCACAAGATAGATTGGCAAATTTGGATTAGACTAGTTTTGTCAAGAGCTACATCACTCAATTCCAAAGATATCAAAAGATGAAGCTCTAGATTGATTAGTGAGGGGTTTGAAGTCATGCATCGAATTGGAAATGACAATGTGGGAATCCAAAGAAGCAGCCATGAAATTGGTTAAGCACTATGATTCCTTGGTCTAAACATAGACCTTCAAAGAACCTCCCAATACACCACACCTGGGTAGAAAATCTAGTACCAATGGAGATTGATGCCATCCAATCAAGACTACTTGGCACTAAAAATAAAGAAACATTGTGAAAAAATGGTGGTTGCTTTTATCATTACCAAATTGACATCACATTGTTGAATGTCTATTGAGGAATGGATGACCTCAACACATTGTCCAAATGGAGTTTGTGAAGCATGATGATCAAGGAAATAAAGAGTTCTAGTAGGAGATATTGAGCCATCTATTAGGAACCTACTTATTTCTAATGAAATTGAAGGCTTGACCTATGCAAGTTTGCTTCATTTTCAAGGTATGATATTTGATCATGGTTGCAAGGTATGATATTTGATCATGATTTTGGTTGATTTTAAGAGTTCAAAGAATTATATGTCCATGAAATTAGCAAAGGAATTATGTATTCCTATCAAGCCAATATTTAGAAGTAGATTGATGATGATGGATGGTAGACAAGGTTTTGCATTCTATACTTCACATCTTGTTATATTCAAGATTGGGAAGAAGTATTTAGAGTTTGACGTTTGTAGTAGCACAAATACACTATGATATCATTCTAGGTCTACCTTGACTTGAACATCATAAAGTTCAATTTGATTGGATCTAAATTCAAATGTAACACAAAGACAAGAATTACCAATTAGGTTGTGTAGCGCTTTTGAGTAAGACATCTAAGAATAGTCAGTTCCAAGATGAGAAATTTGTTAGTATAACAACTATAGAGCAAGCTTTGGAGAAAGATATTCAAATTTTTGTAGTGTGGATCAAGCCAATTGTACAAGGAAAGTCTAATGAGAACCAAAAGCTTCATTGAGCAATGGTTGATCAAATAGTTTAAGATTTTGTAGACATTTTTTTAGATGCTCTTTCAAAGGGATTACCCTTTGATCAAGGTATGCATTTCAAGATCAAGTTGCTATCAAGTACTACTCTTATGAGTAGATCAATCTACAGGCTCTTGCAAAAGGAGTTAGAAGAGCTTTGAAAAACATTGATAGACTTGTTGGAAAATGATTTCATACAAAATGATAAATCTTCTTGGGAAGCACTTATACTCTTTGTACCAAAGAAGTATGGAGGACTTCAATTTTGTATTATCTATTGTGGTTTTAATAAACAAACCATGATGAATGCATATCTCTTGCTTGGATTGACAATTTGTTGGATCAATTGTGGAACACAATACTTCTCTAAGTTGGATCTTCAAAATGGCTATTTGAAAATTACCATTGGTAGGGAAAATGTGCAAAAGACTATCTTTCATACAAGATATATGCATTTTGAATGGAAAGTTTTACCTTTTGGGCTCATTAATGCTCCAATCGTCTTCATGGATCAAATACATTAGGTGTTGGATGGGCTATTGGATTGGTACATGGTGATGTTCTTGAATCATATTTAATCTAGAGCAAGATGGAGATAAAACACAAGAAACTTGTACTTGAAGTCTTAAGACAACTATTTAAATGGAAGTTTTACTGCAAGAAGTCAAAGTGAGTAGAAGGAAATTATCTTCTTGGGATATAAGGTCTCATTGGAGAGGATCAAGATGGAAGAGAAGAAAATCAATGCTATTATTGATTGGCCTTCTCCAAAGGATACCATAGAGGTGCATGCATTTAATGGATTAGTAAGTTTTACCAACAATTCATCCACTCTACTATGCTCATGTGATCACAACATTGATTGATCTCTTAGAGAAGACCTCAAGTTTTCAATGGACCACCAAGCATAGAGAAGTATTTAAGAAACTAAAGCATATGGTGTCTTCACAACCCATCTATAACAATATGGAGTTTAGCGATGAAGTTAGTAGGGCTAACAAAGTAGCAAATAAGACAAATTAGCCTAGAATATATCAAAAGTATCTAGGAAGCTTCACGGCTAGCTTAACTTGCATCTCAAGTAAGTAGCTTCTAGAAGTTTCCAACTATCTTAGCTTGCATGCCAAGTAGGCAGCTTCTAGAAGGAAGCTTCTTGAGACGCTTCCTGGTTAACTTGGCTTGCACTCTAAGAAAGCGGCTTCTTGAGAAGCTTCTCAAGGGCCTTGTATACTACCTCTAAATACCAAAGCCGAAGCTCATGCTAGGCATTTGTAGTTTTCCCTCATTCAAGTGTCCCAATGTGAGCTTCCATTCTCCTATTTCTCTCCTTGGTCTTGGTCTTTTACATTGGTATCAGAGCAGGAATGGGATGGATGGAATTTATGGACCACAAAATCCATTTCCACCAAACCATTGGGACTTTCATGTCTAGATATTATCCAAGCATCGTTTCATCCAATTCATCACTTGCGTTTTGGGCAGGATTTTTTGCATATGATCATCATGTCTAAGGAACCCTTGATACTTCCGGTTGTAACTTATGGAGAATAGTGGACGTGCTACACTTATGTGTTAATCAATTAGATAAATTGAGAGTAGTGGGATAGAGTAGTAGCTATGGCGGTAATACCAAACATTATCCTTGCGATGCAATAATAAATCAAGCACCTTACTCAATTGTTGGATGAACAAGAGTAACAACAACAATAACATATAGAGAGAGCACCAGTTTGAGATGGAGAAGATCACATCCAATTTCCAAAACCCAAGGTGTTTGAAGGTAAGAATCTTCCTAGAATAGTGGAGAATTTTGTGTTTGACTGCGAATGTTATTTTGAAGCTACCAACCTTCAAGATGAATGGAAATAGATTCTCTTGGCTTCCAGCCTATTAGATGGTGTGGCAAAACTTTGGTGGTGATTCTGAGTAGAGCAAGCTGAACGATAGATTGTCATACCAATTTTTACATGGGTAAAATTCAAGGATGCAATACTTAGTCGATTTCAAACATAAATGCCACCCAAGTTGCACGAGATAAACTAACGGAGTTAAAGCAGATTGGACCTATAAGGTACTACATAACACAATGTCAAAATATCAATATGCAAATTCCAAATATACAAGAAGGTGAAATTCTAGATTGATTTGTGTGGGGATTGAAGGCACAAACTAGATTGGAGGTGACCATGTGGGAACCACAAAATGTAGAAGAAGCCATGCAATTGGATGAGCGCTTTGATTCCTTGGTTGCGACAACTTGGTCTTGACCTCAAACTACACAAACCCTCCTAGTACACTATGCACAGATGGAGGAATTGATACCGATGGAGATTCATGCTATCTAACGGAGACCACTTGGTACCATGGATAGAGAAAGATTGCAACAAAATTGAGGTTGTTTTTATTGTCACCAAGTTGGACATCGCATTGTTGAATGTCTACTTAAGAATGGGTCACCTTGACAAGTTGCCCAGATGGAGTTTTTGGAACAAAATTATCAAGGAAACAAGGAATCTCAATAGGAGATTTTGAGTCGACTATTGAGAGCTTGATTAGTTCCAATAGGATTGAAGGCTTGACCTATGCAAGTTTGCTTCACTTGCAAGGTACAATATCTAATCAAGGTTGTAAGATTTTGGTTGATTCTAGAAGTTGAGAGAATTGCATGTCTATGCAAGTAGCAAAGGAATTGGGTATTTCTATCAAGCTAGTGATTGGAAGTAGATTGATGATGACGGATGGTAGAAAGGGTTCTGTATTCCGTACCTCACATCCTGTTACTTTTAAGATTGGGAAGGAGTATTTGGAGTGTATGAGGTTTGTAGTGGCACCTCTACACTATGATATCTTTCTAGGACTACCTTGGCTTGAACGTCTATTATACCCACATTTTTCATTTTGGACGAGTTTTGAAGAAGAAGTGCCTTGCTGAAACCAAATTGAAACCAAATGGAGAAGAAATGAGGGGAAATCTGTGTTTTGATCAAGCTCAAGGAAGTCAACTTTGTGTTGGAGGAAGGACTTAGATTGGATTAGACCCAAAGAAGTTTACTTTGTGTTAGAGGAAAAGGAAGAAGGAAGTCAGATGCCGCAAGTGGGTTTCTTTGGATTGGAATGGAGGTTACAAGTCAGGATTTTTGCGAGGCTATATCTCATTGACAAAAATTCCAAATCATATGTGTTATATCTTGTGGGAAGCATCTTGTTTAGGGATTTCCATTGCCACCAAAATAGCAAAGTTTGAAAAGTATGTAGCAAAAGTTACAAACATTTGAAGTTTTGGGAGTAGATGTATAAAGTAGTTGAGTGTCTTTGGGTTCACAATACTTTGGGTCTATGTTCTTTGGGTCTCTACTACTTTGGGTTAGAAGCTTCCTTGCCTCTGGATGAAGGTGACCAAATCTGAGGGAGTCGGACCTCGGGGTGCAATGAAGGTGGTTTTGGGAGTCTTGCCAGAGGCATAAGAGGAAGTTAGAGTAAGGAAAGAAGATATTTAGGATACCTATGACTTCAATTTCAGTTTTGATCAAAGATGAGATAGAAATTGAAAGAGAAATAGTAGTAGTGAATGAACCCAAAGTGCAAGATCAAATAGTAAGCGTGTCTTTGGGTCAGTGACATGAGAGATTAGGGGAAAGTGGGTTACAAATTGAGGGTGTAGATAGTGTACCCATGCTTTCGATTACAATTCTTGATGAAGATATAGTAGAATTAGCAAAGGAATTGATAGTAATTAGATCCCAAGTAAGAGAGGTAAGAGTGCAAGTGTCTTTGGATAAGTTATCTGAGGCATTAAAGAAGAATAGGTCAGAAAAAAGAGTTAGATAGATTACACACTAGTGTAATTGCAAATTTGAGTGAAGTAGTAGAAATAATGAAGGATTTAGTAGACTCAAATAGACCCGAAGATGTGGAAATTCTTGAGTGAACATCTGGTTTGGAAGGCAAAGTTGAAGTTGACATTGGATTGGAGTAGTGATAATTTTGAGATTTGAAGAGGCAGATATGAAGAGGTACATTGTCAGTTTAGATCTGCAGGTATGAAGAGTTGTTAGGAAACGGTATAGTTGTTAGTAATTGTCGATTGCTTTACTATTTAAAGGGAGCATTTGCAATCATATGTTGTTCAACATTCATTATTTTTGAGAATAGATAAAGCAAAATGCTGATTTAAGTGCTCATTGCTTGAGCTTGATTTTGAGTATCAACATTGTGATTATGTTAGTGAGTGTGTGGAGAATTTCAAAGTGCAAATTAGTGTGCTTGTTTGATGTTGTATTTCACAGCTTTGATCTTCATTTTATGTGTTTGATCTTGAGTGAAGTGCAATTGGAGCAATGTCTTGATAGATATGAGAAGAATTGTATTTTTGGTAGTATTTTGCAATTGTGAGTGCAACATAGTGTTGATATGAAGCAATTTTGATCAAGGAAGTTGTGCTTTTAGTGGAGAGGTGGAACAAAATTTTGAGGCGAAGTTTTTTTGCAATGAAGTGCCATTTTTGGGAGAATCTAAATCATCACAATCAAGATTGTTTGGAAAGATTTGATGGAGTTGTGATTATGGGTGACAAATTATTGTGACAAGACAACGAGTCTGTGCTTGTTACTCTCTTCTGGGTGTGGTTTCTACTTGAGAGATTAAAGACGCAACCAAGAAGAAATGCTTGTTACTGTTTGACTTTGTATTTGGACATTTCTGACAAGTATCTCTACTGGAACAAACTCTACTTACCTAATTATTGCCAAAGTGATATTTGTCGGATTGTCACAACATCATAAGGTTCAATTTGATTGGACCCAACAACAAATTCAAGTACAACACCAAGGTAAGACACTTGAGAATAGTTAGTCCCAAGATGTGAAGTTGGTTGAGAAGGTAGCCATGGAGCATGCCTTGAAGGGGGAGGAGCCCCAAGATGAGAAGTTTGCAAGGAAGGCAACCACGGAGCAAGCTTTGAAGAGAGGTGAGTCCCTAGATGGGAAGTTTGTTAGTGAAGCAGCCATAGAGCAAGCTTTGGAAGAAGATAGGTCTTTTTTTCCGGTGTGGATCAAGCCGATTGCACAAGGACAATCAGAGGAGAGCCAAGAACCTCATCAAGCAAGGGTTGATCAGATAGTTCAAGAGTTTGTGGACGTGTTTCCGGATGATCTGCTAAAGGGATTACCCTCCAATCATGGTATGCTCTTCAAGATTGGGTTATTGCCAATGAGTACTCCGGTGACTAGAACAATCTATAGGCTCTCACCAAAGGAGTTGGAGGAGTTGCAAACAACACTTACGGAGTTGTTGGAGAAGGACTTCATATAACATAGTACCTCTCCTTGGGGAGCTGTAATACTTCAAGGACAAGAGAGAAAGAGAAACACAATGGAGAAACAAAAATTACACACTCAACATTTGGTGCCCCAAAGGAGCACCTTCTCTTTATTATATAGACAAAGATGATCTCCTCCAAGGAAGCTCCACCAAAGGATTAGGCAAACAGATAGGTGACATGTCAGCAAGCTCCACCCTTGGATTACTTACTTGGATGGGTGACATGTTAGTCTAGGTCTTATCTGGTTGGTCAAACAAGCTTTGACCGGAAGGAATCTTTTAGGGAATCTTCCTATAGGAGTCTCAGAATCACGTAAGGTATCATTGGAAAGCTCTCAATAAGACAAACTAGGGGGGAGGGAAGGCTAACCTTCCATTTGTTCGAGGTGGGGGGTTTTTGCACATTTTCAAGGCCTAATTAATCCGTTTAGGCCTCCAAAATTGCCTTCAAAGATTTCAAGCATATTTCGGTTCCTACTCTATTAGTAGAAGTCCCCTTTTGGTGATACCTCTTTCTGATTTGTTTTGTCCATCATGTGTAACATCCTTCCAGATGGTACCAAACCAATTCTCACCTTCAAATAATATGTCTAGCTATTGGTTCTAAGTTCTCAAGTATATTGTGGTTTATGCTCTATTAGTAGAAGTACTCTTTTGGTGATACTTCTATCTGATCTATTTTGACCATCATGTAAAACATCATTCTAGATGTTACCAAAGCAAATTTCACATCTAGATCATATGGCTAGCTCTTGGTATTACAGACCTCCCTCCTTTTAAGACACAATGTCCTCGTTGTGCAATTGTTGCTCAAATGCTTGCACCAACACTGATGCATGTGTCAAATTGGCAGCGGGCTCCCAGATTGCTTCATAGAGGGGGTAACCTTTCCACTATACTAGATAGTCCACCCATGGATGGGCGAGTACCACGTATGCATTTTTGGAGAATACGCTCCACTTCATATTCCTTTGTGTCATCAATGAGTGTTGGACAAGGTCAAATGTCTTGGGTGGAATGACCCTGGCATGAGCAGGGAGAATATCTGCATAGTAGGGAAACATGGAACATGAGATGGATCTTCATGTGTGGTGGTAGCTCAAGGTGATAGGCCACAGTGCCGATGCAACAAAGAATCAAGAAAGGCCTAATAAAACGAGGTCTGAGCTTACGAGGTCCAACTAATATGAGGTTGGTTGTCGATAGCCACACTTGATCCCCAAAATTGAACTCCATGTCCCTACGGTATGCATCAACATACTACTTCTGTCAATTTTGTGCAATATGTAATTTGCGCTTGGTGCTCTCCACACCTTGTTGGATTCTAGAAATAAACATGTTGACTACATCAACCTTGGTAGCCACTAGATGGATCTTCATCAAGCTAGAAGGTGTGAGGGGATGCTCACCATACATGAGGAAGAACAAAGTGACTTGGGTGGATGCATTCACTGAATTGTTGTAAGCAAATTCCACTAACGAGAGTAGGGTGTCCCACCTCTCTTGCTCTTCTAAGGTGAAGCCGCATAACATGTCTTCAATCGTGCCATTAGCTTGCTCTATTTGGCCATCTATTTGTGGGTGGTAAGCTGTGGACATAGCTAACTTGGTTTTGAAGAAACCAAAGAGTGTTTGCAAAAACAAACTAGTGAATTGAGTGCCTCTATCAGTGATAGTACTCTAGACAAGCCATGGTAAGAGAAGATTGCATCTAAGTATAATTGAGCTAGTTGTGGAGTGGTCATATCCTTGGTGGTAGGGCGTACATGAATCATTTTTCTGAGCCGGTCCATAAAGACCACAATGGAGTCAAACCCTAAGGTGGTCTTGGGTAATTCACATACGAGATCCATACTCACTTGTTCCTAACGTTGGGTAGGCATGGGGAGAGGTTGAAGGAACCCTGCAGGAGCTTGATTAGAAGCTTTGTTTTGTTGACAAAGTAGGCAGCTATGCATGTAGTCCATCATGTCGTTGCTCATCTTAGGCCAATAGTAATGGCTTTGGATTGCATCCAAGGTCTTGTCCACTCTGACATGACCTGCAATGGCCAAATCATGACATTCCACTAGAATAGTGGTGCGTAATTCTAGGACATTTGGGATCCATAATCTGCCATCACAAAAGGTGAGTCCTTTGGTGCTAGTGACGCCTTTGGATGATTGCGCTCTACAATCTATGGATCAGTTTTTGTAACAGCCAGAATCTGTGGCCAGAATTTAGGGTTAATCTTAACCTCTGCCACCAAGTTGTTTACCATGGGCATGTGGGTGAATGCATATGCAAGTTGCTTCTTCTCTTCTACATAGGTGATTGTCATGTTGAAGTGTAGTCGCCACTCTACCCACTGAATTGGGCGATGAGATAGATCCTTCTAGAACTCAAGGTAGACTAGAGGTTTGTGGTCTGTCTCTACTACAAATGCCTTCTCGCCTAGATAGTGCTTCCAATGTTTGGTTGCTAGAATGATGGCCAACTCTTCCCATTCTGTGGTATGGTAGTTGCACTCTACCGGTAACAACTTTTGAGAGAAATATGCAATTGGATGCCATCTCTCATGCCACGCTTGTTGTAGGACTGCTTCTATTGCTATGCTTGATGCATCTATAGCCAACTTGATTGGACATTTTGGGTCATACCACTTCAAAATTGGTGCATGTAGCAAAGCGGCTTTCAATTCTTGAAAGGCCAACTCTTGTGTGGTTCCCTATGTCCACTTCTTCCCCTTGCCAAGTAGTGCCGTTAAAGGTTGTGCAACCTTGGAGAAGTCCTTGACAAATCTATGATAGAATCCCGTCAACTCCAAGAAGCTCCTGAGTTGAGTCTGATCTTTTGGGGCACTCCATTTGTGAATGACCTCTATTTTATCTGTCAATACTTGAATGCCTTCTGCACTTACTCTATGCCCCAAGTAGTCTACTTCAGACTTGCCAAACTTGTACTTTGAGATTTTGGCGTACAATTGATTCTGTCTAAGAATCTGGAAGACCTCTCGTAGATGTTGTTTGTGTTTCGTCATCATGCTATTGTATACTAAGATATCATCCAAGAAGACAATAACAGACTTATCCAAGTATGGACAAAATATGTCATTCATTAGACCCATGAAAGTAGCAGGTGCATTGGTGAGGCCAAAAGGCATCACAAAATACTCAAAGTGGCCATACTTGGTTCAAAAGGCAATTTTGTACACATCCTCCTCTGCAATTTGGATTTAATTATAACCACTCTGCAAGTCCAATTTGGTGAAGTATCTTGCTCCATGGAGTTGATCAAATAGGTCATCCATGCAAGGTAAGGGGTATTTGTTTTTCATTATTTGCTGATTGAGACCTCGATAGTCAATGCACATGCGCATTGTACCATCCTTCTTCTTCACAAATAAGACATGAGCTCCATATAGTGATATGCTAGGTTAGATGAACCTCTTCTACAACATCTCCTCAATTTGAGTCTTACACTCCTCCAACTCATGAGGTGATAGGCGATATGGAGCCTTACAAGGAGGTGTCTTCCCCGAGAGCGTCTCAATTTTATGATCTACTATCCTTTTTGGTGGTAATCTTGAGGCTAGATCATCGGGAAAGACATCTTGAAATTCATCCACCATAACCTTCAATTTCTCAGGAATTTGTCCATTGAGATGTGCACTTAGGACTTCTCTTATTAGACCCATGAAACATCTATCGATCTTACAGATAGTTGCCGTCCCTATGACATATAGAGGCAGATCCTGCTTGGGTGATTTTTCTTTAACCCGAATGATTGACCATTGGTGGGTTCTCACTACTTTCTTCCTCCAATCTACCATAGGGTTATAATGCTCCATCCATGGCATGCCTAAGATTGCATCATAACAAGCTAATTGAATCACTTGCCACTCAATTGCTTCCTGATATTCTTCTATAGAGAGTGTGACCCGTCTAGGTAATGATTCAATCCTCTCTATTTTCCCATTAGGCAACTCTACTTCTTCACTCCCATTTCTCTCTAGATCCATTCCCAATCTTATTGCAACAGAGCGAGATTAGAAATTCTTTGTTGCTCTCGGATTGATTAATAGTCTCACTTGATTGCCTTCTAGGACTCCATTCACAACAATCAATTGTGAGGTTGCCTTTTGGGATCTTTGCACATTAGTCTTCTTCCTTCCCTTGCTTCTCTTCTTCCTTATTGAGCCAGTAAGGCCATGAGGTACATTTACTGGCAATCTTTGTTTTCCAAAGTGTTTTCCACCTCTTCCTCTTCAATGCGCCTCTCTATGTTGTTCAAAGATCACCTATATGAAGGCCAAGGGCCTATAGGGAAGTGAGTGTGATAGTTGGTAGATATGTGCCTAATACGGCCACAATTGTAACAATGGCATTGTTCTCCTTGAGTTCCATCTCCTTGTGGGACTCCATCTCTTTGTTCTTCTACCGTCCACGCTCTCCTTGAAGCTTTTGTGCTCCTCGATCTCGAAATCAAAGGTTGCCCAATTCCATCAGTACGGGTCCGCCCATGTGTGGCATTTCTACCCGATAATGTTGAGATGGAACTACTCCTTCACCTCCACCCAATGCTCCTACTATTCTTTGTGCACAAGCAATGGCTTTAAATACCGTGAGAGGATTTTGCACCATGACTTCTTGGTGAATCCGCTCCTTTAACCCTTGTTTGAAATTTTCAAGGGCCTCTGCTGGACTTATGTCGGTTATTGCGACTTGTAGATCCAGAATGCCTCCACATACTCTTGTATGTTATTCTTCTATCTCAATCCCCATAGTCGGGTTTGAGTCATTTGCACAAAATCCACCGATTGGAAATTCTTCAACAATCCTTCTTGCATTGATATCCACGTGACCTCCCTTCTCTCTGCCAACATGGATTGTTCCCAAGCATCATACCATGTGAGAGCTTTATCGGTCAAGTACCCACATGCAAACACGCCTGCAACATGCTCCGTGATCTCTGTTGAGAACAATCGGAAATATCGATTCATTCTCGAGATCCAATTTTCCACTACTCCCATCATATGCTGCCCCTTGTAAGGCTCAATGTTGCATGTCTTTTTCATCCAGAGTAGCAATGTGGCTTCATTGTTGATAGGGTTTGTAGGTATAGGTGCCTCTCCAAGTACTTCAATCACAGGTACTGGGTTTTGAGATGGCTCTTCTTCTTGCATGGCTTGATCGTTCTTGAGGATCTGCACTTGACTTTGTAATGTCTCCATGGTCATCTTAATCTCTCAAATTTCATTCAACATCCCTTGCATTCCTTGCACCAGCTTTTGCAATTACGGATCCATGGATCTTGCAACACTCAATTGCTACTATCTCCTTCAATATAGAGTCAATATGATCACTCTGGAAGGCGCACAAACTATTGGAACTACCATTGGGACCTCAGAAGCTATCACTCATTGATAATATTCCTCGCCAAAATTTCTAATCACAAAATCTCTAAACATCACTTTCGGTCTCACTACATAACGGATTTCTACTTGAGTGTTGAAAGGGAGAGGATTTGGGACATTCACATCCATATCATCACAGTAGAATGTAGATTGTCAAATCCCACTCTTTGTTATATATCACCACATGTAGAATCACCGGGTTTGGTGAGTTCATCACCCTGTCCATGAATTCTACACCAAACTGATAAACTAGTGATACCCTCATTTGCTCACGCTAGATGTACATAACCTTGATGTGGAATGGATTTGGCAATGGAAAACTAGGTGCGGGAAATTTTCCTCCCGGTGCATCCATCCCGTCCGCTCTCTAAAGTCCTTCCTAAGTCTAGCAACTACTATATGTTCTCCACCTCAAATTACTCAGTTTTAGTAGTTTGTGCTCTTCCAAGAGGAGTGATCCACTCTCTTGGATGAAGACACTTGCTTTGATATCATTGTAATACTCCAAGGACAAGAGAAGAGAGAGAACACAATGGAGAAACCACAAATTACACACTCAACATTCGGTGCCCCAAAGGAACACCTTCTCTTTATTATATAGACAAAGAGGATCTCTTCCAAGGAAGCTCCACCATAGGATTAGGCACATAGATAGGTGACATGTTAGCAAGCTCCAACCTTGGATTCTTACTTGGATGGGTGACATGTTGGTCTAGGTCCTATCTAGTTGGTCAAACAAGCTTTGACCGGAGGCAACCTTTTAGGGAATCTTCCTATAGGAGTCTCAGAATCATGTAAGGTATCATTGGAAAGCTCTCGACAAGAAAAACCAAGGGGGGAGAAGGCCAACCCTCCCTTTGTATGAGGAGGGGGGGCATCTGCACATTTTGAGGTCTAATTTATCCGTTTAGGCCTCCAAAATTGCCTTCAAAGATTTTAGGCATATTTCGGTTCCTACTCTATTAGTAGTAGTCCCCTTTTGGTGATATCTCTTTCTAATCTGTTTAGTCCATCATGTGTAACATCCTTCCAGATGTTACCAAACCAATTCTCACTTTTAAATCATATGTCTAGTTATTGGTTCTAAGGTTCTCAAGTCTATTTTGGTTTCTGCTCTATTAGTAGAAGTACTCTTTTTGTGATACTTCTATCTGATCTATTTTGACCATCATGTTAAACATTATTCTTGATGTTACCAAAGAAAATTTCACATCTAGATCATATGGCTAGCTCTTGGTATTACAGGAGCACCAATACTGTTTGTCCCAAAGAAGGATGGAGGACTTTGTTTCTGTATTGATTATCGTGAGCTCAATAAGCAAACAATGAAGAATGCATATCCTTTGTCTCGGATTGATGACTTTCTTGATCAATTGAGTGGAGCATGATACTTTTCCAAGTTGGATCTTCACAATGGCTATTGGCAAATCCCCATTGATAGGGAGGGTGTCCAAAAGATGGCCTTTTTCACAAGGTATGGGTATTTTGAGTGGAGGGTTTTACCTTTCGGGCTCACTAATCCTCCAATAGTCTTCATGGATTAGATGCATCAGGTGTTGGATAGAATATTGGATCGGTACATGGTGTTGTTCTTGGATGATATCTTATCTATAGCAAGACAGAGGTAGAACACATGAATCATGTGCAAGAAGTCCTAAGACGACTACGACAATAGAAATTTTACTACAAGAAGTCAAAGTGTGCATTTTGGCAAAAGGAATTTACCTTCTTGGGGCACAAGATCTCATCAGAGGGGATCAAGATGAAAGAGGAGAAAATCAAGGCCATTACTGATTGGCCTACTTTAAAGGATGCTACAAAAGTATGGGCATTTAACGGGTTGGCTAGTTTTTATCGACGGTTCATCTATTATTATATTGATGTGGCTGCACCATTGACTGACCTCTTGGGGAAGGACTCAAGCTTCTAGTGGACCACCAAGCACAAAGAAGCATTCTAGTTGAAACATATGGTGTCTTCAAGGCCTATTCTTCAATCGTATGATCCTCAACTACCCTATGTGGTTGATTTTGATGATTCTAACTTTACAATTGGAGTTGTTTTGCAACAAGTATTCTCAGATGGACTGCATCCCATTGCCTTTGTGTCTCACCAACTCAATATGGCTAAAAGAAACTACTTTGCTTGAGATCAAGAACAACTTGCAATGGTATATGCCACCAAGGTATGGAAGCATTACCTCTTGGGGAAACAAGTGATCATCCAAACTGATCACAAACCGGTGTTGCACACCTTACAATTGGAACACATGAAGAGTCAACACCATCAATGGGAGGAACAACTCCAATTATTTGACATCAAACTTGAGTACAAACCAGGTTGGTTCCACCTCATCCTTGATGCTTTATCACGACGACCTGATTTGAAGTCTCTTCCTCTCATCACAATGGCAATTACAATGGTGTCAATTGACTCCAAGGTCCAAAATAAGTTTCAATCAGCTCTACAACAAGATCACTTCTTCCAAATGGTACATGGTTTCCTTATAGCATGCAACAAGGAGTACAACACCTTCTCCATCAAGGAGGGCCTTCTATTTCATGAGGACCGGATCTATGTTCCAACCAAAGGTGATTTTCAACTTCTACACCTTCAAGAAGCCCATGATTTACCCATAGCTGGTCACATGGGGCTGGACAAGACCTTGGCTACCCCTCCAACGCCAATGGTGGTGGCCCATCATGACATAAGATGTTTGAGAATTTGTCCAATCGTGTGAGAGTTGCCAATGCAACAAGGCCAACAACCAGAAGCCAAGTAGACTCCTTCAGCCACTTGCCATTCCATCCGCTTGATGGGAGCATGTGAGCTTGGATCTCATCACATCCTTGCCTAAGACAAAGCAAGGACACACAACAATCATGGTGTTTGTGGATAAGCTTAGTAAGCAAATCCACTTGGCACCAACTTGTAATACCGTGGATGCTCCAACCTTAGCACAAATCTACTTTGACAATGTCTTCAAGCATCATGGGATGCCATGTGTACTCATCTCCGACCGTGATTCTTGATTTACGGGGAAGTTTTGGCAAGCACTCTTCCAGATACTTGGCACCAAGCTTGCTTTGTCCATGGCCTATCATCCTCAAATTGATGGACAAATTGAACGTGAAAATTGTACATTGGAAGATATATTGTAAGCTTTTGTCAATATCTACCATATTAATTGGGATGCATGTCTTGTAGTTGCAAAATTTGCCCACAACAATTCCAAACAGGCAAGCACCGGATTTTCTCCTTTCTTTCTCAATTTTGGCCAAGATATCCTTGTTTTAGATTCTCTTCTTGCTCCCTCTCCATCTCAAGTTCCTCATACTTCAACATTCTTGACCACTATATCCCAATCTCTCCAAGAAGCCAAATCTCACCTCCTTGTTGCTCAAAATTGTCAAAAACAATATGCGGACCACCATCGTCGTGATCTCACCTTTGAAGTTGGTGATAAATTCATGCTATCCTCTAGTAACCTTCCTCTCCTCTTTGATACCCAAGTTTGTAGACTTTCCCCTAATTGGATATGACACCTTGATGTCACCCAAATTGTCTTTCCTGTTGCTTATCAAATTGCCTTGCCTTGTCATGTGCGTATCCATCTTGTCTTTCATGTTTCCAAGTTGAAACCCTTTGTTCCTAACCCCTCTTTCTTTTCCTCTTGAGTCCAACCTCCTCCTCCTCTTGTCCCTATCAATGATCTGAGGAGTACAAAGTTGATCATATCCTTCCACTTTGCCATATTCAACAAGGCTGTTGACAACATACAAAGTACAAGGTCCTTTGGAAAGAGTATCCCTTTCATGATGCTACATGGGAACCTTTTTCTCATCAACAGAATGCACAGACGGCCATCCAGGAGTTCAAAGCTTCACTGGCAACAAGGACGTCACCAACTAGCGGTGGGAGAATATGTAACAATATGAAGTTTAATGAAGAAGTTAGTAGGGCTAATGAAGTAGCAAATAAGACAAATTAGCCTAGAATATTTTGGAAGTATCTAGGAAGCTTCTTGGGAAGCTTCCCGGCTAGCTTAGCTTACACCTCAAGTAAGTAGCTTCTAAAGCTTCAAACTAGCTTAGCCTTGCATGCCAAGTAGGTAACTTCTAGAAGGAAGCTTCTTGAGAAGGTTTTTGGTTAACTTGGCTTGCACTCTAAGAAAGCGACTCAAGGAAGATTCTTAAGAAACTTCTCAAGGGCCTTGTATGCTACCTATAAATACCAAAGCCAAAGCTCATGCTAGGCATTCGGAAATTTCCCTCATTCAAGTGTCTCAATGTGAGCTTCCATTCTCCTATTTCTCTCCTTGGTCTTGGTCTTTTACACCATCCTTCAACCATCTAATCCTCAACTACCTTGTGTGGGTGATTTTGATGCTTCTAACTCTACCATTAGAGCTATGTAAAATCCCATTGCCTTTGTGTCTCACCTACTAAACACCATAGAAAGGAATTACTTTGCTTCAGATTGAGAACAACTAGCAATAGTATATGTCACCAATGTAACAATGTGGAGTTTAGCGACAAAGTTAGTAGGGTTAACAAAGTAGCAAATAAGACAAATTAGGCTAGAATATTTTGGAAGTATCTAGGAAGCTTCTTAGGAAGCTTCCCGGCTAGCTTAGCTTGCACCTCAAGTAAGTAGCTTCTAGAAGGAAGCTTCTATAAGCTTCCAACTAGCTTAGCTTGCATGCCAAGTAGGCAACTTCTAAAAGGAAGCTTCTTGAGATTTGGTTTTTATAAGTAGCATACAAGGCCCTTGAGAAGCTTCTCAAGAAGCTTCCTCAAGCCGCTTTCTTAGAGTGCAAGCCAAGTTAACTAGGAAGTTTCTCAAAAAGCTTCCTTCTAGAAGTTGTCTACTTGGCATGCAAGCTAAGCTAGTTAGAAGCTTCTAGAAGCTTCCTTCTAGAAGCTACTTACTTGAGGTGCAAGCTAAGCTAGTCGGGATGCTTCCCAAGAAGCTTCCTAGATACTTCCAGAATATTCTAGGCTAATTTGTCTTATGTGCTACTTTGTAAGCCCGACTAACTTTGTCGTTAAACTCCATATTGTTATATATTCTCCCACCGCTAGTTGGAGATGTCCTAGTCGCCAGTGAAGCTTCAAATTATTGGATGGTCATATGTGCATTTTGGAGGTGAGAAAGAGGTTCCCATATGGCATCATGAAGGGGATACTCTTTCCAAAGGACCTTGTACTCCGTATGTTGGTGACGGCCTTGTTGGATATGGCAACATGCAAGGATACAATCAACTTTGTACTCCTCATGATCATTGATAGGGACAGGAAGAGGGGGAGGTTGGACTCAAGAGGAAAAGGAAGAGGGGTTAGGAACACAAGGTTTCAACTTGGAAACATGAAAGAAAAGATGGATACGCATGTGACAAGGCAAGGCAAGTTGATAAGCAACAAGAGAGACAATTTGGGTGATATCAAAGAGTCCTATCCAATTAGAGGCAAGTTTACAAACTTGGATATCAAGTGGGAGAGGGAGGTTACTGGAGGATAACATGACTTTATCACCAACTTCAAAGGTGAGATCATGACGATGGTGGTCCGCATATTGTTTTTGGCGATTCTGAGCAACAAGGAGTTGAGACTTGACTTGTTGGAGAGATTGGGATATAATGGTCAAGAATGTGGAAGTATGAGGAACTTGAAATGGAGGGGGAGCAAGAAGAGCATCTGGAACAAGCGGATCTTGGCCAAAATTGAGAAAGAAAGCAAAAAAATCCGGTGCTTGCCTGTTTGGAATTGTTGTAGGCAAATTCTGCAACTGCAAGACATTCATCCAAGTTGGTATGGTGGACATTGACAAAGGCACACAACATATCCTCCAATGTATGATTTTCACGTTTGGTTTGTCCATCAGTTTGAGGATGATATGCCGTGGACAAAGCAAGCTTGGTGCCAAGGATCTGGAAGAGTGCTTGCCAAAACTTCTCGGTAAATCAAGGATCACGGTCGGAGATGAGTACACATGGTATCCCATGATGCTTGAAGATATTGTTGAGGTAGATTTGCACTAAGGTTGGAGCATCCACTGTATCACAAGTTGGTGCTAAGTGGATTTTCTTACTAAGCTTATCCACAAACACCACAATTGTGGTGTGTCCTTGTTTTATCTTTGGCAAGGATGTGATGAGATCCAAGCTCGCATGCTCCCATTGAGTGGATGGAATGGCAAGTGGTTGAAGGAGTCCACTCGGCTTCTGGTTGCTGACCTTGTTACATCGGCAGCTCTCACACGATCGGACTAACTCTCAAACATCTTGTGTCATGTGGGGCCACCACCATTGATGTTGGAGGGTACCCAAGGTCTTGTCCACACCCTATGTGACCAGCAATGGGTAAATCATGGGCTTCTTGAAGGCGCACAAGTCAAAGATCACCTTTAGCTGGAACATAGGTCCGGGCCTCATGGAATAAAATGCCTTCCTTGATGGAGAAGGTGTTGTACTCCTTATCGCATGCCATAAGGCGACCTTGTACCATTTGGAAGAAGGGATCTTGGTGTAGAGCTGACTGAAACTCATTTTGGACCTTAGAGTCAACATACACCATTGAAATTGCCATTGTGATGAGAGGAAGAGACTTCAAATCAGGTCGTCGTGATAAAGCATCAGGGATGACCTGGAACCAACCTAGTTTGTACTCCAAGTTTGATGTCATACAGTTGGAGTTGTTCCTCCCATCGATGATTGTGACAACCCGGCAAATATCACTTTTGCAGTAATTGGGTAAGTAAAGTTTGTTCCCGCAGAGATACAAGTCATAAATGTCCAAATACGAAGTCAAACAGTAACATGTAGTTCTTCTTGAGTTCTTCTTTAATCTCTCAGGTAGAAACCACACCCAGAAGAGAGTAACAAGCATTGACTCGCAGCCTTGTCACGAATTCACACTCCTTAATCACAAATCCTTCAATTCTTTCCAAACAATCTTGATTGTGATGATTCAAGCTCTCCCAAAGATGGCACTTCATTGCAAAACGATTTTGCCTTAGAATTGTGTTCTACCCCTCCACTGAAGGCACAACTTCCTCGATCAAAGTTGCTTCACATCAACTTTGCATTGCACTCACAAATGCAGAATACTACCAACACTACAATTCCTCTCAGATCTGTCAAGGCATTGCTTCGATTGCACTTCACTCAAGATCAAACACACAAAATGAAGATCAAGGCTGTGGAATCCAACATCCAACAAGCACACTGACTTGCACTTCAAATTTCTCCAAACACTCACAAACACAAGTACAAAGTTGATACTTGGAATCAAGCTCAAGCAACAAGCACTGCCTCACAGCACTTTGCTTTATTCATTCTCAGAAATAATGAGCACTGAACAACAATTTCCTGCGAATGCCACTCTTAAATAGTGAAGCAATCGACAATTCTAACAACTATACTGTTTCTACAACAACTGTTCTAACCTGTAGATCCAAAATGACAATGCACCTCTTCATATCTGCCCCTTCAAATCTCAAATTGGTAACTACTCCAATCCGATGTCTACTTCTTCTTTGGCTTTCAAAGCTGAACCCAAAGTAAATTTACTTCCTAATATTTTGTCCTCGGGTTTCAGATCTTCTACTTCTTCTACCAGATCAAGCAATTCTCTTTCCTGATCTGAAATTCCACTAGTGGGTAATCTTTCTAACTCCTTATCTCCTGACCCACTCTTCTCTAATGTCTCTTATGGCAACTCCAAAGACATTTGCACTCCTATGTTATCTACTTCGGGTTTTGCTTTAATATCCCTCCGAAGTTTTTCTAGCTCTACTTTCACTAAGTCTAATCTAATGGAAATGTTATCCTCTACCTCCAAAACCGTTCTATCTACACAAGCTCTTAATTTTATTAACAAGGCGTTCATCTCAGTGTCCTTTGCTTGTCTTCGCCTCGTCTCCTGCACCAACAACTTCAACTCGTGCAGTTGCGCTTCTTCAATTCGAACGTTGGCCTTTGTACTTAACATCGCGTTTACTCTGAGGACTATCTCCTACAATGGCTCCAATCTTGTCTTCCTTTCTTGTTCCCGATCTGCAAGCCATTCCTCTCTGTACATCACCAATTCTTCCTTGAATTCGGCTTTCACCGACTCCTTCTCCTTCTCTTTCTGGACAACCTTCTCTTCCTGATTACGAAGTAACTCTTATAATCTCTCTTCTTCTCTATATCTCGCAGCCAACTCTCATTGCCAGAGTTGCTTCTTCTCCTCCATACTCTCCATCACTCTCTCGAGCTCTTGATCCTTTGCTGCTATCCTCGCCATAGCATGAATAAGCTCTACCCTTGAATCAGCAAACTGCTGCTTCAAGATTTTGTATTCAGCTACCTGTCTCTCTCTTGCGATATTGCTCTTCCTCACAAGATCCTCTCGATAGCTCACTTCCCTCTTCAGGTCTTCAATAACCTGACTTCTCTCTACTGCCTCCGCTCGTAGTACTTCTCTCTCCTCCTCACCTTGGGTTACACTCCTCTTCAACTCCGAGTTCTCTTCTTCTAATCTTACTACCACCTACAATATAGTCTTTACCTCGGGACAAGTCAACTGCATCTCCTTCTTCTTCTGCTCCAACTTCACCAATAGTGGGCACACTACTTCTCGCAGGTACTCCACTCCATCACTGGCAACTTCTTCCTCCCACGGAGTGGTCTCTCTTTTCTCCTCGTGTTCTCCTGATACTTGCCTTCTTCTCTGGAGTCTTTGTATCGGGATTGATGCCTCACTGCCCGAGCTTTCTTCTACCTCTGCCTTTACTCGACTCGGTCCTGCCTCACACTTTGCCTTACATCACGAGCAAACTCCTCGCTGCACTGCGATCTTCTTCTCCTTTGGCACCGGTACTTCGTCTTCCAACGCTGTATTGTCTTTGGCTTCTACCTCCGCTTGCACTTCTTCTTTGTATTCTTCAGCCATTGGCGCCACGGTCATCTCTCCACCGTCCTCACTATCATTGCTCATATCTCCGCTTTGTAGTGTCAGCTCAGGTTCCTCCTCATGCTCTGAGTCCTCCGTCTTGAGCTCGGCCTCGCCTTCTGAGTCTTCATCTTCTGACTCAATTACCACCATTCCTTGCCTCGGGTTACTTCTCTACATCTTCCGAGGTTTCTTGTTTTCTTTGGCTTCTACTTGCCGAGTCCTCTTCTTCGTCGGGGTACTCACTATGACTTCCACATTTTTCCCTGTCTTCGCGTAGTAGTCATCCGTGCTACGGATTTGGAGAATGTATTGCTGCTCCTCGACATCGACCTCCTTTCGCACATCAGGATAGAAGTGCAACACCGTCCGATTCCGCTCTGCCGAGTTCAGCAAATTGACATTGCAAACGGCACAATGTAATGTGGAGGCGACTTATCCCGCAGATTCCACACCATCTGCCTCGTTCTCCCATGAAAACACCTCGCCCAATTAATTGGTTCTCCTGCAAACAATTTGTGAAAGAGCACCGCTTGGTGTTTCATCACATATGTTGTTCTCTCCGGCTTCAAGATTGCCATCAAAGCACTCACAATTCCTCTCTTAACAAGGTCTTTGTAACTTTCTACCTTGTATCCATTCTTTGTTCTCTTTGACGAGAAGGCATCTCTCACCTCCTGAGTTTCTTGGGCTATCTCTCCTTTTCCCAAGAACGTGGCTCCCTGCTCCGAGCCCGCCTCCTTCCCGAGTACAAGTCTCCAATCCAACTCTATCCAGCGAGCCGGATTTCCTCTCTTCCCTTCCTCCTCGAGTCCATCGAGACACTTACTCTCAATGATCTCTGTCATGAATCCTGGAAAACTTACGTTCCAGTTCCATGCCAGAAAGGTGATCCGAAGTCGGCTCAAGACTTCAATCCTTGCTACTACATCTAATCTCCGAATTGCATGATTTCTCATTGCAAATTTGGAGTTCTTCTTCCCTCCTCCCATCTCTTCTGCTTTCTCATTTTCTCTCAATTTCACTCTTGCGACTTCTTCTTCACGCACTAATACAAGCCCAACTCTATTTCCCTTTCCTCGATCACCTGCAAGACAACTCCTCAACGGCAAAGGAAAATTGCTTGACATTTTGTCATTGCAGTTTCGATTTTTATAGAGTTGTGCTTCTTCGTCTTCTGTCACTTCAAGTTTCTACCGAGAAATCACACCTCCGGCATGCACCTGTCACTGTCAATCAACCTTCGTGCGTATGAGCCGCCTGTTTTGAAACGGCCCCTTCTTGAATTTCTCGCCCCGACGAAAGGTTGTTAGACTATCTTCGCCTTGGGTTGAGCTCCTCCCGATCTGAAGACAATTTACTTTGTATTGTATGCTGACAAGACATTTCCGAGTACTTTGCCTTATGACCCAAAGTCACTTTACTTTGGATTTCAACCCAAAGACTCTTTTCTTTGCCTTCTTCAGCCATACTGGCACAATCCGACTTCTCTATACACTTCTTCTCCTTTATTCTGAAAAAAACAAAAAATGTGGGCACCACATACCTCCTCCCTCAAATGTGAGTGTCCCCGCGAACATAGATCTCGGGTGTCTTAGAAACTTCCGAGTCTATGGTCCAATATCTCCGAACTCTTCTCCCATTTACTCGAGTGGCAAAAGGATTACCTTCCAAGTCGACGAGCTGCATGGATCCATTTTTGTAAAGATGAAGAACTCGATAAGGACTCATCCATCTCAAATGCAACTTGCCTGGAAAAAATATTTGGTGATTGTCATATAACAAAAACAAATCCTCTTCTCGTACAGTCACAAGCTTGATTGCCTGACTTTGCTCTGTGCTTGTACTTCTTTTGTGGTTTGCATTGCATCGTCTCTTTTCTCTTCTAACCACATTAGTTGATGAATCCAAAGATCCTGACTTTCTTCCTCCGACATTTGTTCTTTGCACAGAACCCGATATGTCGGAACTTCAAATTCAACTGGCAGATGGGATGCAAGCCATATGTCAAGAAGTATGGAGTTTGTTTGGTTGTAATCTTCTCTGTCGTTTAATATACCCACAACGCGGCTGGTAATTTTGTATCCTAGTCATAGGCATAATTGACAGTCACCTTATTCAAAATTTTACAAAGTAACCCATTCGCTTTTTCTGTTAAGCCATTTGCTTTTGGGTTGTAAGGAGTTGTCTTCCGATGTTTAATCTGAAAGTACTTGGTTAATGCCTCCATTACTAAGTTCAAAAAATGTGTGCCCCTGTCACTGACCAATTCCAGAGGACACTCATATCGGGAGATGATGTTTCAAAAGAAAAATTCCGCCACAATTTCCGCATCATCTCTGCAAGTTGCTTCCACTTCGACCATCTTGGTAGCCAGTGCAAACCAAAATGTAGCGCTTTCTTGTGACTCGGGTCACTGGTTGAATGGGGCCCACAAAATCAATCCCCCATTTCTCAAATAGGGCCAAAGGCAAAATTGGTCTCAAAGGCCATTGAGAAGTAGCCATCGGCTTCCCCGTTCTCTGACAAGCATCACAGCTTCGGATATGAGCATGTACATCTTTGTACATTGTAGGCCACCAATACCCTACCAAAAGAATTTTCTTTACAGTATTCTTCAGAGCATAGTGTCCTCCCGATGCCTCGGAGTGTAAAGATTCAATTACTCCTCCTACTTCGTATGACTCCAAGCATCGCCAAAGTACTTTGTCTTCACCCATCTTAAATAAAATGTTGTGTTTAAGCTGGTACGGCCCCATCTTCCTGAGAAAGACTGCCTGCTGTTCCGGGTCCATCCCCTCAGGACAATGAAGAGTATTCAGATAATTATATTCAGCTGCATACCTCGTACTTCACATTGCTGATAAGTGATACAACTCTTCGTCAAGGAACCAATTGTCAATTTCCCACTCCTGGTCTTGAGTCTCTAACCTGGACAGGAAGTCCGCATTTGAATGCAAAGACCTCTTCCTTACTTGTACAGTATACTTGAACTCTTGTAATAACAAGATCCATCTTGCAATTCGTCTCGATAAATCTGCCTTCTTGACCAAATGTTGCAATGCGTAATGGTCAACATAGAAGACAAACTCATACCCCAACAAATAATGACAAAATTTCTTGCAGGCATACACCATTCCGAGTGCTTCTCTTTCAGTCATCGAATAGTTCTTTTCAGAAACTGAAAGTTGTTGGCTGGCATAATACACCAGGTAGTCCTTCTTCTTCTTGTCCTTCTAACTGAATACGACTCCAATGGCCATGGACAAAGTGTCCACATATACATGAAAAGGGGCATCCCAATTTGGGGCCCTCATGACTGGTGCTTCAACCAGTTTCTTCTTCAACACCTGGAAAGCTTCTTCTTGATTTGCTTCCCACGGATAGTCTTCGGATTTCTTCAGAAGCTTTGTAAGTGGTGCAGCAAGCACTGCATAGTTTGACACGAAATATCTATAATATCCGACATGTCCCAAGAAGGCTCTCAGCTCCCGGATGTTCTTCGGGGATTCCAAAGCTGCGATTATCTTAACCTTCTCAACATCAACTTCAATACCTCGGCTTGACACCCGATGCCTTAGAAGAATTCCCTCCTTCATTGCAAAGAAGCATTTCTCCGGGTGTAATGACAAGCCGGCAAAATGACACCTTTCAAACGTTTGGCAAAGGTTATCTAAATGTACATCACTTCGCCCAAACACACAAAAGTCATCAATAAAAACTTCCACAAACTTGCATAGGAAATCTTTGAAGATTGAATTCATCATCCGCTGGAAAGTAGCGGGAGCATTACACAACCCAAAGGGCATTTGATTGTAAGCAAAAGTGCCCCAATCGGTCGTGAATGTAGTTTTATCCTTGTCTTCTTCTTGAATGGATACTTGATTGTACCCTGAAAATCCATCAAGAAAACTATAACAAGGATGCCCAGCTACCTGATCTAAGATTGTATTGGTAAAAGGCAAGGGATGATGATCTTTCCTTGTAACTGCGTTCAACTTTCGGAAGTCTTGGCACACTCGGATCTTCCCTATTTTCTTCTTTGGGACAATGACAATGGGGGAGGCCCATTCATTGCTTAAGATAAGGAAGATGATTCCGGCCCCTAAGTACGTGTCGATTTCATCTTTTACCAAAAGCAAGTACCTCGGGTTCAAGCGGTATTGTCGTTGCCAAATCGGAACTGCACCTTCAACCAGATCTTCCGGTGTTCTCCGAATTCTCATGGAATACCCAGCATTTGATCAATTGACCAGGCAAATACATCTTGGAATTCTATAAACAGTGCAGTGTATCCTGCCAACTCCTCCGAAGTAACTGTCTTCAAGATTTTTAAAATTTTTCCTTCAGTTAATAAGACATCTTGATAGTCATCGGGATTGATGACTCCTTCAATGTGGCTTAGTTGGCTTAACCCGAGGTGGGCGGCCATCAAACCCCCTTCCTCCAAGTTAGGTTCACCCGAGGCGAGGTCATATGGATCTTCGTCTTCAACATCCACCTCGTAGCATTCCAAGTAATTAACTTGGACTTTGTCTTCAGATTTGTCTAAGGACAAAGACGATGAGTCTTTGGATTCGTCCTCCTCTTCCAACGAACTTGTTTCCCTGAGATGGGGAACCTTTGTCCAACTCACTGTCACCATCTTCTGATCTTTGGATGAAATGTCCTTGAATCTTAACTTCTGCTGATGTACAACCAAGGTCTGCCGATCAACAGAGGGTAACTCGTTTTTGTCACTGGTCGCAACATGATGTAATTCAACTTGAAGGGTACCCCTCCAATGATCATGGTAATGTTTGACAGCATGCCCAATGGCCGTCTCCTGGTTTGGTCTGCGAATCAAGACTCGGGGTGTGGGTTCAAACGTATGAAACCCGAGTCGATTCGCAGTATCTTTGGTCATGACATTCACACCGGACTCAGAGTCAATGGGTATCGATGTGATCATGCACCCTGCAATCTCCGCGTCTACCTCGGGAGATCCCAAGTCTTCTTGTTCAATACGATAAATAGCACGTAGGTCCTTCTTTGACATCGACCTTACCTTCTTGAGGGCCGAATTCAGCTGTCTCTTGTACAACTTGTTATCTTCCCACAATTGCTTGAATGTAACGTTGGCATTTGTGGTGGCCAGATTGGCTACAATATCATATTGGGGAACTCCTCCCAATTTGACCGTCTTTGTCTTCGGCTTTGGGTCCAAAGTCTCTCCATGTTCCCTCTTGACTTTGTGACGCTTCAAAATGGTGACGGGCTTGCTGATGGCCTTAACTCGAGGTTCCTCGGGTTGGCCCACCTCGGCTTGGATCAGACCCTTTACTTTGGATCGGATGTCTGCCGGAAAAATTGGAGATTTCATCTTCGTCTCCTCTTCCAAACTCAGTTCCCGAGTCCTGAGTAATGCCTCCTTTAATTCTTTCTGCAAGGCTTTAGCTTTGGCTTTTGTGAGGATCTTTTCCTCCTTGGCCGAAAGAATGGCTTTTGGGTGAAGTCTCTTTGCCTTTCGGGAGGACAATGAAGTCATACTCAGTTCTTCGGGATCACGTTTTTTCTTACTAGAGCGTGTCTCAACCTTCAAAATTTCAAGGTCCGGCCATTCCCCTTCTGAGGCCGGACTCCCTTCTTGAGGTCTTTCTTCCTCAAGAGTAATACAATTTACATTCGTATCCCCCTTTGGCTGAAGTGTTGCACGCTCAGCGGGGGTCTGTACATACTTTACAGGCGGCTTCGGGTTTGGTGGGTGAGGGCATTGGTTGCCCGTATGCCCCGATCCTTTACAATTTTTGCACAAGGGAACGTACCCAATTTGCCTTCTAGGCTCGGGACAATTTGGGGACCAATGTCCCATCAAGCCACAATTATAACAGGCTCCGGGTGCAACATTCTGAGGCCGATTTTGGTTGCTCATCGGTGGTCTTTGTGGAGGAGCATTGGGGTTATACTCCTTGGGTCCAAACCTCGGACCTTGATACAATGTGCTCGCTTGAGGTTGTACCACCTGAGTTTGGTACACAGCCTCCTCGTCCTCGTCTTGGTTCCATCCCGGAACCCAATCAATTTGCTGCACTGGGAATGCATTACGAGTATTGCATTCTGTGTTGGCATGGCCGGATTTGCCACATGCGGTGCACCACACATTAGATCGTCCAAATGTTAGGGCCTTCCTTTGGTCCTTGGTCCCAATCATCTGGATCTTGAAATCCAAAAACTCCTTGATGAGGACATCTAGCTTGGTATCCGCCTTATGTACACTCTTGGCTGGAGGAGTCATAGGTTTCTTGCCTCCACATCTTCGGACTCGTCTTGGCTTGGATTCTTCTTTGGATTCCGAAGAAGAGCTTGAAGTTGTGGAGGATTTGTCCGAAGAAGAGGAGGTATTGCACGAAGCTCTTCTTCTAGGCTTCTTGCCTTTCTTCTCCCGGTTTCTC
Source organism: Lunularia cruciata (assembly GCA_948567375.1). Taxonomy (NCBI): domain Eukaryota; kingdom Viridiplantae; phylum Streptophyta; class Marchantiopsida; order Lunulariales; family Lunulariaceae; genus Lunularia; species Lunularia cruciata. Next base: position 54,240,497 of record OX419755.1, on the reverse strand, counting down.
CGGTTTCCGGCAGAGTGAGAGTGGGCCGCTTCATAACGAGCGACATGTTTGAGTACTTTGTCCAAGGAAGTTACATTCCTCTCCTTGGCAAAGATTCATATCTCTGGTGAAAGGCCCCCGAGGAACCAGGTAATGGCTTGGGCATCGGAGTAACCCACCACCCCCGATTGCTTGGGAACTTGGTTCAGTAGTGCCATGAACCACTCAGAGTAGTCTCTCAACTTCTCCTTCTTGCCACGGTCCAAATCGTTGAGTGCCGCGAAGACACTCATATCGTAGTCAACTTCCTATAATCGTTCCAAGAAGTTGTTTCTCAAGTCTGCCCAGTCCGCTGGTACAAACCCCTTTTGGGTCACATGGGTGTACCAGCTCCGAGCTTTCTTGCGGAGCAGACTTGGGAAAATTCTCAGTCGATCCGCCGAGTCATGCTCCTTGTTAGCAAAGGAGATGACTTCAAATTCTTTGATGAATTCATCGGGGTCTTTGTCTTGTTCTGTCCCCTTGTACTTTTGATAGGCATGTTGGGTGACAGGAAGTGAAGTCATCGTTTGATGCACTGGGATCGTCTGAGGTAATGTGGAACTTGACGGAACGGAAGGATTGGCTGGAATTGACGCCGTGTTGTCAGCCCAAGGATTCCAATTTTTCAAGTTCAAGGTGGGGTCTTCTTCGACAATTTCTGCTATGAGGGTGTCGACTTCAACCCGAGTGGAAGATTCAAGATTAACACCTTCAATTGGTTCTTCAAAATTCCTTTGGGACAATCGAGGAATTGTTTGTAGAAGATGTTGACACTCATCTTCAGTAAGTGTTCTTGCTGTCTTTTCTCGAACAAAGGTCTTCAAGGAAACAACTTCCTTTACAGCTCTAGGGGAAGTTGGTGTACTGGGCCGCAATGCATATGTTTGCCCACTTGATTCTTTCTTCTTCTTGGAAGAAGAAGGAGATGCGAAGTAGCCTTGCCAACCGCCTTCGTGTTTCTTGTGGTCAAGTTCTCACAGGGCTTCTTGCACTTTGTGAAGGAGTTGAAACTCCAACGCCTCTTGTTCAGTTTCATCAATGATGGATAGGATGTTCAAACGTTTGTCTTCTTCATGCTGGAGTGCTCGTCTTTGAGCTCTCTCTTCCCGTTGTTCTCTCAATGCAGACATTCATATTACGTTGCTACCCAGTTTCCAATTTGGCTTCGTATTCTTCCACTTCTGAGATTTGTATCCCCGGCAGCGGTGCCAAAAATCATGTGACAACTCGGAAAATATCACTTTTGCGGTAATGGGGTAAGTAAAGTTTGTTCCCGCAAAGATACAAGTCAGAAATGTCCAAATACGAATTCAAACAGTAACATGTAGTTCTTCTTGAGTTCTTCTTTAATCTCTCAGGTAGAAACCACACCCAGAAGAGAGTAACAAGCACTGACTCGCAACCTTGTCATGAATTCACACTCCTTAATCACAAATCCGTCAATTCTTTCCAAACAATCTTGATTGTGATGATTTAGGCTCTCCCAAAAACGGCACTTCACTGCAAAACAATTTTGCCTTAGAATTGTGTTCTACCCTTCCACTGAAGGCACAACTTCCTTGATTGAAATTGCTTCACATCAACTTCGCACCGCACTCACAAATGCAGAATACTACCAACACTACAATTCCTCTCAGATCTGTCAAGGCATTGCTTCGATTGCACTTCACTCAAGATCAAACACACAAAATGAAGATCAAGGCTGTGGAATCCAACATCCAACAAGCACACTGACTTGCACTTCAAATTTCTCCAAACACTCACAAACACAAGTACAAAGTTGATACTCGGAATCAAGCTCAAGCGACGAGCACTACTTCACAGCACTTTGCTTTATCTATTCTCAGAAATAATGAGCACTGAACAACAATTTCTTGCAAATGCCACTCTTAAATAGTGAAGCAATTGACAGTTCTAACAACTATACCGTTTCTACAACAACTATTCTAACCTGTAGATCCGAAATGACAATGCACCTCTTCATATTTGCCCCTTCAAATCTCAAATTGGTTACTACTCCAATCCGATGTCTACTTCTTCTTCGGCTTTCAAAGCCGAACCCAAAGTAAATTTACTTCCTAATATTCTGTCCTCGGGTTTCAGATCTTCTACTTCTTCTACCAGATCAAGCAATTCTCTTTCTTGATCTGAAATTCCACTAGTGGGTAATCTTTCTAACTCCTTATCTCCTAACCCACTCTTCTCTAATGTCTCTTATGGCAACTCCAAAGACATTTGCACTCCTATGTTATCTACTTTGGGTTTTGCTTTAATATCCCTCCAAAGTTTTTCTAGCTCTACTTTCACTAAGTCTAATCTAATGGAAATGTTATCCTCTACCTCCAAAACCTTTCTATCTACACGAGCTCTTAATTTTATTAACAAGACTTTCATCTCAGTGTCCTTTGCTTGTCTTTGCCTCGTCTCCTGCACCAACAACTTCAACTCGTGCAGTTGCGCTTCTTCAATTCGAACGCTGGCCTTTGTACTTAACATCGCGTTTACTCTGAGGACTATCTCCTGAAATGGCTCCAATCTTGTCTTCCTTTCTTGCTCCTGATCTGCAAGCCATTCCTCTCTGTACATCGCCAATTCTTCCTTGAATTTGGCTTTCACCGACTCCTTCTCCTTCTCTTTCTGGACAACCTTCTCTTCCTGATTACGAAGTAACTCTCATAATCTCTCTTCTTCTCTATATCTCGTAGCCAACTCTTGTTGCCAAAGTTGCTTCTTCTCCTCCATACTCTCCATCACTCTATTAAGCTCTTGATCCTTTGCTGCTATCCTCGCCATAGCATGAATAAGCTCTACCCTTGAATAAGCAAACTACTGCTTCAAGATTTCGTATTCAGCTACATGTCTCTCTCTTGCGATATCACTCTTCCTTGCAAGATCCACTCGATAGCTCACTTCCTTCTGCAGGTCTTCAATAACTTGACTTCTCTCTACTGCCTCTGCTCGCAGTACTTCTCTCTCCTCCTCACCTTGGGTTACACTCCTCTTCAACTCCGAGTTCTCTTCTTCTAATCTTGCTACCACCTGCAATACAGTCTTTACCTCGGGACAAGTCAACTGCATCTTCTTCTTCTTTTGCTCCAACTTCACCAACAACGGGCACACTACTTCTCGCAGGTACTCCACTCCATCACTGGCAACTTCTTCCTCCCATGGAGTGGTCTCTCTTTTCTCCTTGTATTCTCCTGATACTCGCCTTCTTCTCTAGAGTCTTTGTATCGGGATTGATGCCTCACTGCCCAAGCTTTCTTCTACCTCTGCCTTCACTCGACTCGGTCCTGCCTCACACTTTGCCTTACGTCGCGAGCAAACTCCTTGCTGCACTGCGATCTTCTTCTCCTTTGGCACCGGTACTTTGTCTTCCAGCGCTGTATTGTCTTTGGCTTCTACCTCGGCTTGCACTTCTTCTTTGTATTCTTCAGCCACTGGCGCCAAGGTCATCTCTCCACCGTCCTCACTATCACTGCTCGTATCTCCGCTCTGCAGTGTCAGCTTAGGTTCCTCCTCATGCTCCGAGTCCTCCGTCTTGAGCTCGGCCTCGCCTTCTGAGTCTTCATCTTCTGACTCAATTACCACCATTTCTTGCCTCGGGTTACTTCTTTGCATCTTCCGAGGTTTCTTGTTTTCTTCAGCTTTTGCTTCCCGAGTCCTCTTTTTTGTTGGGGTACTCACTATGACTTCCATATTTTTCCATGTCTTTGCATAGTAGTCGTCCGTGCTCCAGATTTGGAGAATGTATTGCTGCTCCTCGACATCGACCTCCTTTTGCACATCAAGATGAAAGTGCGACACCATCCGATTCCGCTCCGCCAAGTTCAGCAAATTGAGCCCAAGGTAGAAGTGCGCTGCAAATGGCACAATGTAATGTGGAGGCAACTTATCCCGTAGATTCCACACCATCTGCCTCGTTCTCCCGTGAAAACACCTCGCCCAATTAATTGGTTCTCCTACAAACAATTTGTGAAAGAACACCGCTTGGTGTTTCATCACATATGTTGTTCTCTCCGGCTTTAGGATTGCCATCAAAGCACTCACAATTCCTCTCTTGATAGGGTCTTTGTAACTTTCTACCTTGTACCCATTCTTTGTTCTCTTTGACGAGAAGGCATCTCTCACCTCCTGAGTTACTTGGGCTATCTCTCCTTTTCCCAAGAACGTGGCTCCCTGCTCCGAGCTCGCCTCCTTCCCGAGTACAAGTCTCCAATCCGACTCTGTCCAGCGAGCCGGATTTCCTCTCTTCCCTTCCTCCTCGGGTCCATTGAGACACTTACTCTCAATGATCTCTGTCATGGTTCCTAGAAAACTTACGTTTCAGTTCCATGCCAGAAAGGGGATCCGAAGTCGGCTCAAGACTTCGATCCTTGCTACTACATCTAATCTCCAAATTGCATGATTTCTCACTGCAAATTCGGAGTTCTTCTTCCCTCCTCCCATCTCTTCTGCTTTCTCACTTTCTCTCAATTTCACTCTTGCAACTTCTTCCTACGCACTAACACAAGCCCAACTCTATTTCCCTTTCCCCCGATCACCTGCAAGACAACTCCTCAACGGCAAAGGAAAATTGCTCAACATTTCGTCGTTGCAGTTTCGATTTTTATAGAGTTGTGCTTCTTCATCTTCCGTCACTTCAAGTTTCTACCAAGAAATCACACCTCCGGCATGCACCTGTCACTGTCAATCAACCTTCGCGCGTATGAGCCGCCGGTTTTGAAACAACTCCTTTTTTAATTTCTCACCCCGACGGAAGGTTGTTAGACTGTCTTCGCCTTGGGTTGAGCTCCCCCCAATCCGAAGACAATTTACTTTGTATTGTATGCTAACAAGACATTTCCGAGTACTTTGCCTTATGACCCGAAGTCACTTTACTTTGGATTTCAACCCGAAGACTCTTTTCTTTGCCTTCTTTGGCCATACAAGCGCAATCCGACTTCTCTATACACTTCTTCTCCTTTATTCTCAAAAAAAACAAAAAATGTGGGCACCACAATGATGTTGACTCTTCATGTGTTCCAAGTGTAAGGTTTACAACAATGGTTTGTGATCAGTTTGCATGATCACTTGTTTCCCCAAGAGGTAATGCCTCCATACCTTGGTGGCGTATACCATTGCAAGTTGTTCTTGATCTTGTGCAGAGTAGTTTTTTTCAACCGTATTGAGTTGGCAAGACACAAAGGCAATGGGATGGAGTCCATCTAGGAATTCTTGTTGCAGCACGACTCCAATTGCAAAGTTGGAAGTATCAAAATCAACTACACAAGGTAGTTGAGGATCATATGGTTGAAGAATGGGTCTTGAAGATACTTTAACTTCTAGAATGCTTCTTCATGCTTGGTGGTCCACTGGAAGCTCAAGTTCTTTCCCAAGAGGTCAGTTAATGGTGCAGCCACATGAGCATAATAATAGATGAACCGTCGGTAAAAACTGGCCAATCCATTGAATGCTCGTACTTCTATAGCATCCTTTGGGGTAGGTCAATCATTAATGGCCTTGATCTTCTCTTCTTCCATCTTGATCCCCTTTGATGAGATCTTATGACCCAAGAAGGTAACCTCCTTTTGCCAAAAGGCACACTTTGACTTCTTGTAGTAAAATTTCCATTGTCGTAGTCATCTTAGGATGTCTCACACATGATTCATGTGTTCTACCTCTATCTCACCATAAATTAGGATATCATCCAAGAACACCTCACGAACCAATCCAATAGTCTATCCAACACCCGATGCATCTGATCCATGAAGATTGCAGGGGCATTAGTGAGTCCAAAAGGTAGAACTCTCTACTCAAAATGCCCATACCTTGTATGAAAGGCAATCTTTTGCACATCCTCTCTCTCAATAGGAATTTGCCAATAGCCGCTGCAAAGATCCAACTTGGAAAAGTAGCGTGCTCCACTTAGTTGATCAAGCAAGTCATCGATCCGAGGCGAGGGATATGCATTCTTCACGGTTTGCTTATTGAGCCCAAGATAATCAATACAAAAATGAAGTCCTCCATCCTTCTTTGGAACAAATAGTACCGGTGCTCCCCAAGGAGAGATACTATGCCGTATGAAGTCCTTCTCCAACAATTCTATAAGTGTTGTTTGCAACTCCTCCAACTCTTTTGGTGAGAGCCGATAGATAAGTCTACTCACTAGAGTACTCCCTGGCAATAACTCGATCTTGAAAGGCATACCTCAATCGGAGGGTAATCCCTTTGGCAGAGCATCCAGAAACATGTCTGCAAACTCCTTAACTATCCGATCAACCATTGCTTGATGAGGCTCTCGGTCCTCCACAAATTGGTCTTGTGCAATTGGCTTGATCCACACCGCAAATATAGACTTATCTTCCTTCAAAGCTTGCTCTATGGCTCCTTTACTAACAGACTTCCCTTCTAGGGACTCATCTCTCTTCCAAGCTTGCTCCATGGTTGCCTTCTTGGCAAACTTCCCATCTTGGGACTCCACTTCCTTCAAGGTTTGCTCTATGGCTACCTTCTCAACAAACTTCCTATCTTGGGACTAACTATTCCTAAGTGTCTTACTCAGAGGTGCCAGACAACCTAATCGGAAATTCTTACCTTGGTATTGTACTTGAATTTGGCATCGAGTCCAATCAAATTGAACCTTATGACATTCAAGCCAAGGTAGACCTAGAAAAACACATAGTGTAGAGGTGCCACTACAAACCTCATACACTCTAAATACTCCTTCCCAATCTTGAAGGTAATAAGATGCGAGGTGCGGAATGCAGAACCCTTTCTACCATCCGCCATCATCAAACTACTTCTTATCATTGTCTTGACAAGAATACCCAATTCCTTTGCTACTTGCATAGACATGCAATTCTCTAAACTTCCAAAATCAACCAAAATCTTACAACCACAATTAAATATCATACCTTGCAAGTGAAGCAAACTTGCATAGGTTGAGCCTTCAATCTCATTGGAACTAATCAAGCTCCCAATTGGCGGCTCAAAATCTCCTATTGGGATTCCTCAGTTCCCTAATCATTCTGCTCTACAACCTCTACTTGGGCAACTTTTTGAGGTCGTCCATTCTTGAGTGGACATTCAGCAATGCGATGCCCTAACTGGCAACAATAAAAACAACCACCATTTTGTCGTAGTTTCTCCCTATCTGCCGTGCCAAGCAGTCTTTGTTGAATTGCATCAATCTCCATTGGTGCTAGTTCCTCCACTTGTGTGTAGTGTATTGGTAGGCTTTGTGGAGGTGGAGGTCGAGACCAAGTTGTTGCCAGCAAGGAATCAAAACATTTGGCCAACCGCATGGCTTCCTCCAAGTGTTGTGGCTCTCGCATGGTTACCTCTAATTTGGTTCTTGCCTTCAAGCTCCTCACGAATTGATCTAGAGCTTCACCTTCCAATATATCTGGAATTTGCATGATGGTGTTTTGGAACTACGTGATGTAACTTCTTACAGAGCCAATCTATTTCAACTCTGCCAACTTATCCCGTGCAGTTCATGTGGCATTTATAGCATAGAACCGACTAATTATTGCGCTCTTGAATTTTGCCCATGTCAAGATTGGTGCAACCATTTGTTGTTTGGCTCGCTCCACTTGGAATCTCCACCATAGCTTTGCTACTCCATCCAATTGGCTAGGAGCCAAGAAAATCTATTTTTGCTTGTCTTGTAGATTGGTAGCTTCAAAATAACATTCACAATCAAACACAAAATAACATTCACAATCAAACACAAAATTCTCCATTGCACTCGGAAGATTCTTGCCTTCAAATACCTTAGGTTTAGGGAATCAGATCCGATCTTCTCCTTCTCAAATTGGTACTCTCTCCAATTGCTCTTGTCGTCAAAGATCTTGTTCATCCAACAATCAAGTAAGGTGTTCAATTTGTTGCTGCATAGCAAGGATAACATTGGGTATTTCCACCCTGGTTGATACTCTATCACACCACTCCAAATCTATCTAATTTATTAACACATAAAAACAACACACATCCACCGTTTGCCATAAGTTACAACCAAAAGCACCAAGGGTTCTTCAGATATGGTGATCATATACAGAAAATCTTGTCCAAAGTGCAAGGTGATGAATTGTGTGAAACGATGCTTGGGTAGTACTTGGACACAAAAATCCCAATGGTTTGGTGGAAGTGGATTTGGTGGTCCATAAATTCCATCCATCCCATTCCTACTCTAATACTAATGTAAAAGACCAGATCCAAGGAGAGAAATAAGAGAATGAAAACTCACATTAGGACACTTGAATGAAGGAAACTTTGAATGCCTAGCATGAGCTTTGACTTTGGTATTTATAGGTAGCATACAAGGTCCTTGAGAAGCTTCTCAAGAACCTTCCTCAAGCTGCTTTCTTAGAGTGCAAGCTAGGTTAACTAGGAAGCTTCTCAAGAAGCTTCCTTCTAGAAGTTGTCTACTTGGCATGCAAGCTAAGCTAGTTGGAAGCTCCTAGAAGCTTCCTTCTAGAAGCTACTTACTTGAGGTGCAAGCTAAGCTAGCCAAGAAGCTTCCCAAGAAGCTTCCTAGATACTTCCGGAATATTCTAGGCTAATTTGTCTTATGTGCTACTTCGTAAGCCCGACTAACTTTGGCGCTAAACTCCATATTGTTACACTCAACCTACACAAAGCCTACCAATAAATTAGTGCTGGAAGAACCAGCACCAATGGAGATTGATGCTATCCAACGGAGACCACTTGGTATAGCAGATAAAGAAAGATTGCAACAAAATGGAGGTTCTTTTTATTGTCACCAAGTTGGACATTGCATTGCTGAATATCCACTTAGGAATAGGCAACCTTGACAAGTTGCCCAAATGGATTTTGTGGAATAAAATGATCAGGGAAACAAGGAATCCTAGTAGGAGATTTCAAGCTGCCTACGGGGAGCTTGATTAGTTCCAATGGTATTGAAGGCTCGACTTATGCAAGTTTGCTTCACTTGCAAGGTATGATATCAATCAAGGTTGTAGGATTTTGGTTGATTCTAGAAGTTTAGAGAATTGCATATCTATGCAAGTAGCAAAGGAATTGGGTATTCTTATCAAACTAGTGATTAGAAGTAGATTGATGATGTAAGATGGTAGAAAGGGTTCTACATTCTGTACCTCACATCTTGTTACTTTTAAGATTGGGAAGGAGTATTTGGAGTGTATGAGGTTTGTAGTGGCACCTCTACACTATGATGTCATTCTAGGACTACCTTGGCTTGAACATCATAAGGTTCAATTTGATTGGACCCGACGACAAATTCAAGTACAACACCAAGGTAGGAATTTCTAATAAGGTTGTCTGGCACCTCTGAGTAAGACACTTAAGAATAGTCAGTCCCAAGATGGTGGTGTAATACTCCAAGGACAAGAGAAGAGAGAAAACACAGATTGCACACTCAAACATTCGATGCCCCAAAGGAGCACCTTCTCTTTATTATATAGACAAAGAGGATCTCCTCCGAGGAAGCTCCACCATAGGATTAGGGACACAGATAGGTGACATGTCAGCAAGCTCCATCCTTGGATTACTTACTTGGATGGGTGACATTTCTGGTCTATGTCCTATCTGGTTGGTCAAACAAGCTTTGACCAAAGGGAATCTTTTAGGGAATCTTCTTGTAAGAATCTCAGAATCACGTAAGGTACCATTGGAAAGCTCTTGACGAGACAAAGCAGGGGGAGGGAAGGCCAGCCTTTCCTTTGTTGGAAGAGGGGGAATCTGCACATTTTCAAGGCCTAATTCATCCGTTTAGGCCTCTGAAATTGCCTTCAAAGATTTGTCATATTTCGGTTCCTACTCTATTAGTAGAAGTCCCCTTTTGGTGATACCTCTTTCTGATCTGTTTATTCCATCATGTGTAACATCCTTCCAAATGTTACCAAACCAATTCTCACCTTTAAATCATATGTCTAGCTATTGGTTTAAAGGTTCTCAAGTCTATTTTGATTTTTGCCTTATTTGTAGAAGTACTCTTTTGGTGATACTTCTATCTTATCTATTTTGACCATCATGTATAACATCATTCTAGATGTTACCAAACCAAATTTCACATCTAGATCATATGGCTAGCTCTTGGTATTACAGACGGGAAGTTTGTTGAGAAGGTAGCCATAAAGCATGCCTTCAAGAGAGAGGAGCCCCAAGATAGGAAATTTGCCAAGAAGGCAACCATGGAGCAAGCTTTGAAAAGAATGAGTCCCTAGATGGGAAGTTTGTTAGTGAAGCAACCATAGAGCAAGCTTTGGAGGAAGATAAGTTTGTTTTTGCGGTGTGGATCAAGCCGATTGCACAAGGAAAATCTGAGGAGAGTTGAGAGCCTCATCAAGCAATTGTTGGCAATTGTTCAAGAGTTTGTGGATGTGATTCTGGATGATCTACCAAAGGGATTACCCTCCAATCGTGGTATGCCCTTCAAGATTGAGTTATTGCTAGGGAGTACTCTGGTGAGTAGACCAATCTATAGGCTCTCACCAAAGAAGTTGGAGGAGTTGCAAACAATACTTACGTAGTTGTTGGAGAATGACTTCATATAACATTAGTACCTCTCCTTGGGGAGCACCGGTACTATTTGTTCCAAAGAAGGATGGAGGATTTTGTTTCTATATTGATTATCATGGGCTCAATAAGCAAACAGTGAAGAATGCATATCCCTTGCCTTGGATTGATGACTTGCTTGATCAATTGAGTGGAGCATGATACTTTTCCAAGCTTGATCTTTGCACCAACTATTGGTAAATCCCTATTGATAGGGAGGATGTGCAAAAGACGGCCTTTCACACAAGGTATAGGTATTTTGAAAGAAGAGTTCTACCTTTTGGGCTCACTAATGCTCCAGTAGTCTTCATGGATCAGATGCATTGCGTGTTGGATGGACTATTGGATTGTACATGGTGGTGTTCTTGGATGATATCTTAATCTATAGCAAGACAAAGGCAGAACACGTGAATCACAAGCAAGAAGTTCTAAGATGACTACAATAATGGAAATTTTACTACAAGAAGTCAAAGTGTGCCTTTTGGCAAAAGGAAGGTACCTTCTTGGGGCACAAGATCTCATTGGAGGAGATCAAGATGGAAGAGGAGAAAATCAAGGCCATTATTGATTGGCCTACTCTAAAGAATGTTATAGAAGTATGGGCATTAATGAGTTGGCTAGTTTTTACCAATGGTTCATCTATTATTATGCTCATGTGGCTGCACCATTGACTAACCTCTTGGGGAAGGACTTAAGCTTCCAGCGGACCACCAAGCATGAAGAAGCATTCTAGTTGAAACATATGGTGTTTCAAGACCCATTCTTCAACCATATAATCCTCAACTACCCTGGTTGATTTTGATGCTTCTAACTTTCCCATTGGAGCCGTGTTGCAACAAGAATTCCTAGATGGATTACATTCCATTACCTTTGTGTCTTGCCGACTCAATACGGCTGAAAGAAACTACTCTGCTCAAGATCAAGAACAACTTGCAATGGTATATGCCACCAAGGTATGGAGGTATTACCTCTTGGGGAAACAAGTGATCATGCAAACTAATCACAAATCATTGTTGCAAACCTTATACGTGGAACACATGAAGAGTAGACATCATCAATGGGAAGAACAACTCCAATTGTTTGACATCAAACTTGAGTACAAACCAGGTTGGTTCCACCTCATCCTTGATGGTTTATCACAATGACCTGATTTGAAGTCTCTTCCTCTCATCACAATGGCAATTACGACGGTGTCAATTGACTCCAAGGTCAAAAACAAGTTTTTAGTCAACTCTACAACAAGATCCTTTCTTCCAAATGGTACATGGTCGCCTTATAGCATGCAAAAAGGAGTACAACACCTTCTCCATCAAGGAGGGGCCTTCTATTCCATGAGGACCGGATCTATGTTCCAATCAAAGGTGATCTTCAACTTGTGCGCCTTCAAGAAGCCCATGATTTACCCATTGCTAGTCACATAGGTGTGGACAAAACCTTGGGTACCCTCCAACACCAATGGTGGTGGCCCAGAATGACACGAGATGTTTGAGAACTTGTCTGATCGTGTGAGAGTTGCCAACCCAACAAGGCCAACAACCAAAAGCCGAGTGGACTTCTTCGACCACTTGCCATTCCATCCGCTTGATGAGAGCATGTGAGCTTGGATCTCATCACATCCTTGCCCAAGACAAAGCAAGGACACATAACAATCATGGTGTTTGTGGATAAGCTTAGTAGGCAAATCCACTTGGCACCAACTTGTGATACCGTGGATGCTCCAACCTTAGTGCAAATCTACTTCAACAATGTCTTCAAGCATCATGAGATACCACATGTACTCATCTCCAACCGCAATCCTTGATTTACGGGGAAGTTTTGGCAAGCACTCTTCTAGATACTTGGCACCAAGCTTACTTTGTCCATGGCCTATCATCCTCAAATTGATGGACAAACTAGACGTGCAAATCATACATTGGAAAATATTATACATGCCTTTGTCAATGTCCACCATACCAATTGGGATGAGTGTCTTGTAGCTGCAGAATTTGCCTACAACAATTCCAAATAGGAAAGCACCAGATTTTCTCCTTTCTTTCTCAATTTTGGCCAATATCCGCCTTTTCCAGATCCTCTTCTTGCTCCCTTTCCATCTCAAGTTCCTCATACTTCAACATTCTTGACCACTATATCCTTATCTCTCCATCAAGCCAAATCTCATCTCCTTGTTGCTCAAAATTCTCAAAAGCAATATGCGGACCACCATCGTTGTGAGCTCACCTTTGAAGTCGTTGATAAAGTCATGTTATCCTCTAGTAACCTCCCTCTTCCCCTTGATACCCAAGTTTGTAAACTTGCCCTTAATTGGATAGGACCCTTTGATGTCACCCAAATTGTCTCTCCTCTTGCTTATTAACTTGCCTTGCCTTGTCATGTGCGTATTCATACTATCTTTCATGTTTCCAAGTTGAAACCCTTTGTTCCTAACCCCTCTTCCTTTTCCTCTCAAGTCCAACCTCCACCTCCTCCTTTCCCTATCAATGATCATGAGGAGTACAAATTTGATTGTATCCTTGCACGTTGCCATATTCAACAAGGCCGTTGACAACATACAGAGTACAAGGTCCTTTGGAAAGAGTATCCCCTTCATGATGCCACATGAGAACCTCTTTCTCACCTCTTGAATGCACAAATGGCCATCTAGGACTTCGAAGCTTCATTGGCGATGAGGACGTCACCAACTAGCGGTGGGAGAATATGTAACAATATGGAGTTTAGCAATAAAGTTAGTACGGCTAACGAAGCAGGAAAAAGACAAATTAGCCTAGAATATTCTAAGAGTATCTTTGAAGCTTCTTGGGAAGCTTCTCGGCTAGCTTAGCTTGCACCTCAAGTAAATAGCTTCTAGAAGGAAGCTTATAGAAGCTTTCAACTAGCTTAGGTTGCACGCCAAGTAGATGGCTTCTAAAAGGAAGCTTCTTGAGAAGCTTCTTAGTTAACTTTGCTTGCACTCTAAGAAAGCGGCTCAAGGAAGCTTCTGGAGAAGCTTCTCAAGTGCTTTGTATGCTACCTATAAATACCAAAGCCAAAGCTCATGCTAGGCATTCGGTGTTTTCCCTCATTCCAACATCCCAATATGAGCATCCATTCTCCCATTTCTCTCCTTGGTCATGGTCTTTTACAACATCACATCATCCATGTGGCTACCAATGACACATTGAGTACAAAGTCCTTTGGAAAGGGTATCCCCTTCATGATGCCACATGGAAACCTCTATCTCCACAATGCCCAAATAGCCCTATATGTGTTTGAGGATTCCATGGCAATGAGGATGTCACCACACTAGCGGTGGAGTAATATGTAATGATATGGAGTTATCATACGAGTTAGTAGAAACTAATGAGTTAGTAAGCTAAGCTAAATATAGCAAAGATATGTGCAACTAGCCTAAGAATGTACTAGAATCATTGAGGGAACTTGTGTGTAGAAACTTTTCGAGGTAGAGTAACTTGCATGCCAAGTTGATGGCTAGCTTAGCTTGCACTCCAAGTAAGACGGCTCCTAAAAGGAACCTTCCTTGGGAGCTTTGTACCTAAGTGTAATACCAAGGGTTAGCCATATGATCTAGATGTGAAATTTGGTTTAGTAACATCTAGAATGATGTTATACATGATGGTCAAAATAGATCAGATAGAAGTACTACCAAAAGAGTACTTCTACCAATAGGGCAGAAACCAAAATAGACTTGAGAACCTTAGAACCAATAGCTAGACATATGATTTAAAGGTGAGAATTGGTTTGGTAACATCTGGAAGGATGTTACACATGATGGACTAAACAGATCAGAAAGAGGTATCACCAAAAGGGGACTTCTACTAATAGAGTAGGAACTGAAATATGCCTAAAATCTTTGAAGGCAATTTTGGAGGCCTAAACGGATGAATTAGGCCTCAAAAATGTGCAGATTCCTCCCCCCCCCCCAAAAAAGGAAAGGCTGGCCTTCCCTCCCCCTGCACTGTCTCGTCAAGAGCTTTCCAACGGTACCTTACATGATTCTGAGATTCCTACAGGAAGATTCCCTAAAAGATTCCCTTCAGTCAAAGCTTGTTTGACCAACCAGATAGGACCTAGACCAGACAGGTCACCCATCCAAGTAAGTAATCCAAGGGTGGAGCTTGTTGACATGTCACCTATCTATGTCCTTAATCCTATGGTGGAGATTCCTTGGAGGAGATCCTCTTTGTCTATATAATAAAGAGAAGGTGCTCCCTTGGGGCATCGAATGTTTGAGTGTGCAATTTGTGTTTTCTCTCTTCTCTTGTCCTTGGAGTATTACACTAAGTTACCCATAAATACCCAAGCCAAGCCCAAGCTAGGCATTTAGATTTTCCTTCACTTGAGTCATAATGTGATCTTCCACTCTAGTCTTCCAATGTACTTTTTCTCTCCTTGGTCTTTTATACACATGAAGAACTCTACCATGGAGTTAAACCTATCTCTACACCATCTCTTGATACCACCACTCGTAGTAGCTCCATCTCCAACTAGGGTACCACCTCTTGATGCACTAACACTACTCGAACTAGAATTTGTGTACCTTGCTATTGCACCATCTCATATAGTGGTACCAGCACTTGTAGTAGCATCATCTTCAACAAGGGCACCACCACATGATGCACA
This sequence comes from Lunularia cruciata, assembly GCA_948567375.1. Taxonomy (NCBI): domain Eukaryota; kingdom Viridiplantae; phylum Streptophyta; class Marchantiopsida; order Lunulariales; family Lunulariaceae; genus Lunularia; species Lunularia cruciata. The sequence continues at coordinate 54,225,338 of OX419755.1, read as the reverse complement.
AAAACTACTAGAACTAGAACTTGTGTGTATTGCATGTTGACCTCTAGAAACTAAGATTGAGGTGAAAAGACCAATATTATTTTCATAGTTCAATCTCCACCAAATGAACTCGTAAGGTCAGTTCTTCCAACATTGGAACATGGTTACATGGAAGAAGTGAGAGTGGAATTTGAGTGTTGAACTTGTGGTAATCATCCATAGGCCGTCCTTCCAAGGATTGGAACATAGTTACTTGGAAGAAGTGAGAGTGGAATTTGAGTGCTAAATTTTGAGAATGGAGTATGGATGTCCTTCCAAGTGTTAGAACATGGTTACATGAAGAAGCGAGAGTGGAAATTGAGTGCCAATTTGGAGAATGGAGTAAAGAATTGAAGTCCAAGTTTAAATTTTGAGAATGGAGTATGGATGTCCTTCCAAATGTTGGAACATGGTTACATGAAGAAGTGAGAGTGGAAATTGAATGCAAATTTGGAGAATGGAGTGAAGAATTGGAGTCCCAAGTTTTGTCCAATTGACAAAATTGGTTGGTCAATTTGAGTCTAAGAAGCCAAAATTGTAGAATTGTACTCACTTGGCTTTGCAAAATAGTGTGTCAAAATCAAACCAACCATCAATAGTCTATGTAGGGAGGATTGAACTCTAGAATTTGGTTCCTAAGTGGACATTTTAGCCAATTTGGCTGAAACGTTTGGTTTATTTGTACTTGTTGTCTTTATTCAAGTACACTCATATCTGTATAATTGTACATTAGTTAAGGAGATGACATTTGCTTACATTATTGGTGATTGTAATAGGGTAAGCATGAATAGGATTTAATTCTACATCAAAATGCCAAATAATGATAGAGCCAATAAGGTTGGATAAAAAATGCAACAATAAGACCCATTGCAACACTTAAGAGTTTGTATAGGGGTGCTATATGAGTTGTGTTTCTATACAATATGATGTTGACAATGATATATATCGTGTAACTATATATAAAATTTGGTATATATTAAATATAAAGTAGTATATGTATTATTATTTTGAGTGTAAAATACAAAGAGTTTCTCAATATTTATAAAAATAATAATTTTAATTTTTGAGTAAAATATTTTCTATATGTATATTTAAAAGTTTTAATAGAATTACATCCATAGCTTTAATGGAGGTGAAACCAAGGAATTGTCCAAGAATATAATTAGGTAGGAAAATTGCCAAAAATCCATTATAGTCTATTGAACTTATTTAAATATTGAAAATATAGAAATTAAAAATAATGTTTTAATAACGTAATTACCATGAGTACTTATTGATTTTGGTTATAAATTAGAGTAACAAACATACAAACTGTAATACAAATCTAGTATATGTGATTCTCATATTTGATTACTTTTACTAATTATTGTTGCATCTTCGTAATGCAAAGTATTTTTACTAATTAATGGTAGCATTTTCTCAATATTGGGGACCAAGTCTAATATTTGACCATGCCTAATAAATCAATGGAATTAAAGGTCTAGCATTAGTATAATATTAAATTTTAAATGGGAAATATTCAATAAATATTAAATATTTTTTGCTACTACTTATCAAATTTTGAAATTTCCATAGATTTTAGATGTATTAAAAAATTCAAATTTTGTATCACTACATGGATAATTATTTGCTGATATTGCTATATTGCACCTTATTGAGGAGAGATGCTAAATAAGCGAAAGCAAAAATTCTAAAAATGAAAATAATCACACTTGATAACGTTATGAGGAAATATTCATAAAATTTGAAATTGATTGAGCACTAAAATTTGTATTTAGGACAATTACGAGTAAATACTAGATTATTGTAAACCCGCCAAGGAAAAGTGTAGATAGGGTCTCAAGGTTCATTCATTGGAAATGAAACAAACTATACTATACTCTCGGAAGAAGCTCCTAATAACCGGATGATGCACTAATCTTCTCGTCTGTGACGATTGGATGCCAGAGGACACAGCGGCCTCAAATGCAATCTCAGACGGGTTCTGTCCGATCGTATGTGACAGGCCTCGCGAAGACAACAGGAACTGCCTAGTAATATGTAAGTTACAAGTGAATCTGCATCCACCAGCCACCTGTGTGGCAAAGCTTCGCCAAAACCTTCTATAGGTGACAGGCGACAGATGACTTTTGTGACCACCTTGACTATTGTAGTCATCAATGCTAGTACTGTCAGAGCTAGGATTCTCGATTCCTGAAGTCATGATCCCAAAAGCTATTATTATAGTGTTAGAGATTTTCGAGGGCCGTTAAATACATCTGATGTTGGCTCTTGAGGAACTTGGAGGAAGAGCGCGTAAAAGGGATGTACTTTCGTCGTGAGTCGTAAATTCGGAAGTGGATTTGAAGTTAGTAGTATATTGTATCAGAAATTGCAGAGATATCTGCCCGATATGCGCGGAATATCAGTAATGATTACTATCAGATCTTATTGTAAGCATTAGAGGAGTCATCATTCTTCACATTCCTATCATTCTACAATTTTCTTATTTCTATCATGTCCGATCTCGTTGGAAGTTGTCGACGAGAGAGTTCCATAACCGAGTTGTGGGAGATGCGGCAGAGCGCTGAAGCGAACCTGAAAACAATGACAGAAGAGTATTGTAAGAGAGAGTTGTCTTAACTACTATTTCGTAGAAGGAATCACTGGTACATTTGAGCGCGGCTTGAGGGGAAGCGTTTGCTAGCGGGTGTCCATCTGGTGTGCAGTCTTTCTGTAATGAAAGAGAGTTGCCGGTCCACTAGATCGTAAGCTGTACGTTGAAGTTGGACAGCAGAGTGTACTGCTTTGATGCATGTCCCTAGGTTTTACTCTCCCTCTTTCCTCCAGACAGTACGCTGCTGTGAACACAGGCGAGTCATCGCTTGCTATCATCAGGTCTACAATCTCCAACGAAGAGGAGCAGCAGCGCATTATGTTTAGGTGACTTCGCGAACCCTACCGTTTAATTCTGCGGCTTTCGCCTAGCTGATCTTGTTTCTTTCCGGGTCCAGTGGAACTTGTATTCGTGGGTGGGTGCACCTAGCAGCCCTATCTAGACGAGCACTTGTGTTTTACGGCCTGTGCTAAAAGTCGGAACTGTCCATGATCTGCCTATTCCCATCAGAACTGGTATCGATTAGTTGCATTACACCGGTTCCCCTTAAGGACGGAGTGGAAAGACGAGAAACCGCGAGTGACCTGCCAGATTCGTGGGACTTGGATCATGCACGCTCAGAGATACCTGAATACCACATTTTCTTATGTCCCGAAGTCTTTCGTTGCCGGACCTGATTCAGTACGAACTGCAAGTTATTACATGACGATTTCATGTAGATTTGCAAGCCAGATCTCGTCAGAATTCACAACTCGCTAGTCATCCCATACACGTATTATGTGTATATGTATCACATAGGCTCAGGTCTCAAGTGAAGGCCCCCTGTGGTTTTCGTACTTTTACCTATCTATCACTCAATCTAACAATGGATTGAAGCACTGGACTTCCGGTCATATCTTCTTCTCTCCCAGGCTTATAGTGTTCAATAGGATAACACAGTCTTCTTCTCTGGAACTTGTCCAATCCGAGAATTTCATACCAACCTATCTGGGAGATGTCAGTCCTCCCTTGGTCACTATCTGCTTAGACAGGCCCTTCGCTCCCTCCTGAGTCTACAGGGACTGAACATGCAAAGGGAAGTGTGCGAACCTGCCTTTGCCCCATTAATACTTTCAGGGGCAAAAAGTTGTTTCCCTCTGATAATTATCAACAATGGCCATCGGACTCGTTTCGTTCTACCAACTCATGAGTTTCTATGAATTTCACCTCTTGCACACTTCACTTTTCTGTCCTTCCCTATCATTATCTGAAGTCTTTTCCAGCAGACCCTTGAGTAAGCTGATTTGGGTTTTAGGGACCTGAAAAGAGCACGATTTTCAAGCTGCGTTTCTGATATGGAGATCTACGGCTGTTTGAAACTCAACGGGACGATCATGGGCACTAGAAGCTAAGAATGATGAAAGGGACAACTCAAGGACCTTGATTCGTGAATTTCTCGTCATAAATTAGTGGTGATATTCACGAAGAAAGTCTGGAGGAAAAAATACCGTTGTCCAGATCATCCTCTGCTAGGACGCGTCGCTTACACTGCGATGACAACTGCACCTAAGTCCCCCATCAACTCCTTGTGACTATGCTCATTCTGATGACCTTTTGCAGATACGCAGAGAACCTGATTGTGAGTTTCCAGGATGCACTAGTCGTCGATGGAAGTCGTGGCCTGGAAAATTTTACCGATTTTGTGGGATAATGCACCATGACATGTCTATGGCAGACTTACATGGCTCCGCTGTTCAAGGCGCAAGGATGGGACGAACCACATGTAGATTACCAAAATGCTATCAGCCAGTGTGGATTGATGACTCAACTGGTAGAGTTTACGATTTTTGTGGGAGATCGCATGCACTTGAGTTCGTAAAGATATCAACTGCAAGATATCATGAAATGGGAAGAATCTGCAAGAGGGAAGGCTGTTATCGACATGTTTACGTGGGAAATGAGAGAATTCATAACTACTGCGGTTTCAAGCATGCCAAAGAAGCTGCAGCTGCGGAAGGCATCAAAGTCAAACCCCACAGGAAATCACCGCGTGAAAGGGGTTCCGAAGAAACTCACTCTAGTCCAGATTCCAGTGACTGGGACATGGTTCGTCCAAGCTCGTTTCCAAGCTCTGAAGCGATACTTTTCACTTGTAGATCAAGTACTTTCTTTCTGTTCTTAACTTTGAGTTAGGGAGTGACAACTTCTAGGGAGCTTCATGTATATTGTTTGTTGCTCGTCTTCAAGGTCCTCTCTTCTGACCTTGAAACTCGATTCAAGTTAATGTCATCAGTTTTTGTGAGTTTCATGTTAACAGCTGCGATCGAGATCTGCTGCAGTGTCACAACCTAACTAAGTTAAATCTCTTATCACATCATGTATCGTGCACACTTCTGTGCTCGGATGTAGCTTATTGGACTAGCTTCTTATATTTCATATCTACGCTGTGAATCAAGCTAGCAAGCTCTCTAGCTCGTTTTCAGCGTCGTACTCCATGTCGCGCTGAGCTGGGCATTATGTTAAACTGTTTCTACAGTTCTGTAGAAACATTCTGCTTCTGCATGCAAATTATGCTGCTAATGATTGTTATTCGTAATTCCCTGTCATTCTCGTAAATTTAGGAGCTGAATTCTTGACCAGGTCAACTGTGGTTTGTCAGCAGGAGGAAGAGCCTTCTGGAGCCAAGGAGCCAAGAATTATCCACAGGCTGCTTAGGGAAGATGACCTTGGTCAGAGTGGATTTGAACAAAAAATTCCTGATTTGCAGCTAAGCAAAATCTTGGAAAAAGTTCATAAGGCGCTCAGCCAAGAGACTTCAATTCAGATGCCTTGGCTTTACAGAGCCAAGCCGTCCATTAGCATCTACCAAGGGGCAAACATCTATGAACATCATCCTTGGGAAATCCTAACAGGTAAGTTTCATTGACGAGTACCATCTGTCCTTTTCCCCTATAACACAAGGTCATATATTTTCAGCAACAGAGACCGTTAAATTGCGGGAATGGTATTTGATTCATGCTTATACATGTGTCAAGGAACTGGACTCAGTATTAGAGTCCAAATTTAATTGGCATTATCTGCTTGATAAAGATGTTCTGACTGACTAGTAACTACCAAGTGTCTGTGAGTACAAGATGTTCTGGTTGACCTCCACATTTACTTTCGTCCGTGTGCTTGATTATAGAGCCCAGCCCCAGGTATTTCTTGTCAGTCACCGACCAGCAAAAGTGTTCCAGGCTCACGAAGGACGGCTATACCTGGAAACAGTCTGGTCCCCGACATCAATCAACAATCTCAAGTACTCTGATAAAGAAATATTTCACGTACCAAAAGAAATCCAAAGGGAAGAAGCGTGGTGTAGTAGCAAAAGATGATAGTCTCAAGAAATGGGTCCTTCATCAGTACTCCTTGATGGAAGCGGAGAAAGGCCACGGGGCCAAGGCTTGCCCTTGGAGAGTAGTCATTTACAAGATCGAAAACAAAAATCCCCCCGAATTCGATGCGTATGCTTCTGACGGCTTAAGTGCAACTCCCACAGGGTGTGATTCGAGTAGTCCGCAGCCAGCTATTACTAAACATGTTGACTCTCCAAACCAGCAGTGGGATGTATTAATGGACTGGATTATCCATGGCCTGCCCGAGGATATCGGAGACACAGAGGGTGCTGCATGCCCGGCCCCAGATGCACCGCTTGCCGGTGCTCCTCCGTCTTTCGACTTTTTAGGAGAAACCTCCTTGCCTTGCAGCTTGTATTTGGAATCATCCGAACACGATGTAGCTGATTGTGCGGTGTAAAAATATTAGCTGATCAGTACATGGGAGAACAGGGGAACTCCTAAAGCCATGCGCAGAAAGGCGTGAGAGTGGTTTGTTTACCGTCCAGAATAACCAGAAGGTTTCGCAGATCTTGGAGCTAAGTTGGTGATGCAAATTTGCCTTAGTGTTTTTGCGTTTTTGGCTGACAGTGTAGATGATCTAAACTACAGTGAAATCTGAAACCTTTGTGTATTGTCCATTTGTATGTATATAAAAGTTCGAATTTCTTTGTGTTTATAAGTGCACACAATTTCCAGATTGTCTACTTATCTTCCCTAGACATAAGCACTGCACCCCAGCAGACCCTTGGACCTCTACTTGTTGTATTAGCATACCTCAGTGTTCATAAGTGCTCAAAAGCTCCAAATTGTCCACTTATCTTCCTTAGACCTGAGCACTGCACCCTTACAGACCTTGGACCAGCCATTTGTTGTGTTAGCAGACATTTGGAGCAGGATAGTCGGGTAACGAGCAGATTAGCAGACCAGCGTCTTCGTCATGTCTCTCTACAATGGACTTCTCATCGTAAATATATTCTCTTTGTCCTATAACACAGCAAATGCCCTTCATGTTTTGATGAATGAAGCTGGTTATTCGGCCATAGGGGAGCCACTAAGAGATTAACAATTTTATATCAATCATATGTTTAAAATAGGAAGATGGACCTGCTAATCGTGGCAATTCATTCAGATCAAAGACGCGGTCATATTTTGTTAAAGCTTTTTTTATTGAGCAAAATAGTGCTACCTTCGAAGAAAATAATAATAATGGAAGACATCGAAACGCTAGAAAAGAGAAAAGAGAAAACTGGCTTAAGGCCTTAGGGGAAATAGGCAAAGCCCAAACCAAAGAAAATCAAATTCATTAGCTGAATAAAAGTTATCATTCTAAAAGTTGCCAGTGTATCATTCTATAGTAAAGATCATGTTTCTAAAAATTGCTAGTGTTTAACGTTAAAGTAAAGATCATCTTTAAAAAAACTGCTATTGTAAAACCTTATAGTAAAGATCATCTTTAAAGAACTATTATTGTATAACTTTATAATACAGATCATCTAAAAGAGTAAATATGGGAGGAATGGAAATGTCTATATATACGAGGGGAGTTCCCTTTGCAACTGAAGCTTATGTGACCCAAATGCTCCCCGAGTATTGGGTTCATAATCCTCTCTAACATTATAAGGTGTTAAACACTCTTTTCCAAACATAAGAAGTGAATTTGATTGATGAAATTGCCATAGTTCTCTAAAAAAGCCTTCATTTTGCTTCTCAAAAAGATTATCCAAGTTACAATGAAATATAATGTACAAAGGCAAAGTATCTAAAGTTATTTGTGGTGGATAATGGTACTCCTTGCACCATGATCATGGTCGTTATTGTCTTACCTGAATACTACACACCAAATATTTGCTTATTATAAGGGGTTATTATAAGGCATTTGCAACCATTACTTGATACCACACCAGGTAGTGCATTTCACATCTACCAAACTCAAGGTTTAGGGATCGATCGATCGTATTAATGTTGGCTTCTGCTTTGCATCGATTTGGATTGTGTGTTTCTTGACCATTCCTACTTGCTTAGACTTGCATGTATTTACTTGCTTATATCAGCATGTTTTCGGTTTGCATCAATTTCGTCCTAATTGGATGTGGATTCAACGGCTTCTACTCTCAAATATCGGAATCGGTCGGTCAATTAATAGGTTGCACGGAATATGGGCCAACATGTCCCGCTACTTCCTTACCTTTCAATTCCTATTCTTGATTCGCATGTTTCAAGCATTCACTGTGTCCGAATCTAATATCGGGAATCAAATCGAAGAACGGCAATATTGTCCGGTGGCTCGGGAGAAAATTCTGGGTAACTTCTGTCGAAATGTAGGAGCGTACATCTCGGGGAGCATTGACCAATAGCTGGATCTCTCTCTCTCAATATCATCATTTACAGAAGAGATTGACTGGAGTTATAGAATGGACATAACCTCCACTTCAGAAACGGAGCCCGCAAACACCAAGAGGTTTTGATTACGTGTGTGCAAACCATTTCTTAACGGTTCTTGATTGTCATTCCATAGGGTGATAAGGGATTGATGATTATCATTTACACTCATTTTGTGTTAAATTTCTGAAAACTGAAACTCCACTTTATTTACCTTTCAACAACAAAAAATTATGAAAACAGAAAACAGATGACGTTATGATAATTTTCATGATGAACCCATGTATCATTAGAGTGACAGAAACAGAGGCTCTAGTGTAAATTTCCTCATTTAGATTTCACCCTTTGTCCTTATCAAGTAGAGGCACTTGCTCCAAGAAGTAAATGTGAAATGAAAATCCTGTGCGGTTATTTTGTCAAGGAATGAAGCCTGGAGTAAAAGGTCACGTTGCAGATAAATGACTTCAAACTCCAGAGTGGCTCTACCCTGAGATGGAACGCTTTCAGGCTGTAGAATCACACGAAGGTATAGGTTTGTCTGCTTAAATATTTTCTCGACCATTTCGCACTTTGACCGATTGTGTATACTTTTGAGGAAGAGAGAATTACGAGTAGGAGATGGATCGGGAAAGGTTGCTGGTTGGAACGCAAACAGGAGGAACGACAATCATTGGTCTGATCTGACTTGATTTCATAAATAAAGTACACCGTGTACACAAAGGGAACTGTTGCTGGATCCTTGTCTCTACCTCTAGTACAAACATTCCACTGTCAGACGCAACCCGGAGCTCCGAACTCCATAGCCTCGTGCTACGGACTATCGGAAGGAATCCTCTAATTATAGCTGGCAATTGGTGGACAAGTTCTCCATGCTGCAGCAGCTGCAAGAGTTTCGAAAGGTTGGAAGAATCTCCAACTCCATCTTCATCATGGAGCAGCTCCTGATGTAGTCGATTCGCCAACTTAAGGTCTATCTAGTATCTCCAACTTGCGCAGCATCCAGGCCAGCCATGTTCAGCAGCTCCAGATGGAGACTATTACTATTGCACTTGGGTTGCCTGCCTCATCGATCCGCGACCCCACTGATCTGATCGAGCTTTTGTTCTCCGTGATCGATTTCTATCTATCTCATATTCTCGGTTTGCTGTCGGACAAAATTTGCAAACCAGGTGAAACTAACGGTAACTGACTAACGAACTAACTATGCACTGTGCTCTGTAAAACAGCACAGGTACTGTACCATACCACTGTCTGTGGGTTGGGTTGGAACCGATGGTGGTGAATTCTGATTTGGTAACTCAAATCTAACAGGTCTAGATGAAGAGTTGTTTAAACCGCAAGGTAAGCTAGCATGGCTGGAAAATTGCTAACCTGTAAGTTGACTGCAGCAGCTGCGAAGTTGGCCGGCTGTCTCCTTTTCTAAACTAAACGTATTGTGCTTGCACAGTGATTGATACTGTAAGCTTCCAGTGAGGATTGTTCTCGTGTTGCCGTGGAAGTCTTATGGTCGTTGAGATGCTGATGCTGATGCTGACGGTGATGATGGACAAGTATACAGGTGGGAAGGTCGGTAATTTATCACACTGGATTGAACGAGTTTCCCTTCCAAAGTTGCAGCAAGGACTTGGGAAATGGGCAAAAATTTGTTGGGTTGGTGGTGATCAAGAGGCCACTTTCAGAAATTCGAGAACTTGAGCTCCTCGAGAAAGTTCATTCACGTGCTGCAACCGTACGCTGGTGTAGATGTCAAGGAACGTAAACGGTTTGTAGAGCCGAGGATGTTGCTCATTCACTAGCTCTGGACACGGGTGCAGGTCCAAGTATGGATTCACGGAGAGGAAGTATGCCATTGAGTACCGAGCTTTGCTCTTGTTCACCACTGCTCTATGTTTGATGCTCTTGTATCTCCCATTCGTCAAAGCCTGCAGTAAAGGTAACAAAAAACTACCTGTTCAGATTTTATCGTACTGAATCTCTAGTACGATTCACGCCACCAGTTTACTCATCACCAAAATGCAACAGAAACCAGAGGAGAACGTACTAAACAAATAAATGAAATGCCATCTATAAATTCTTTGCCTGCAACAGAATGCAAGCGTGCTGGATTCTGCGCGGGCAAAGACTTGCATATTTGAATGTCAAAGCAATTTGAGGGCTCGGCTCAATTCACTGCCAAGGGATCATGCGAGACTGTAGGAGAACGTGCTACTCCAAATCTTATATGAAATAAACGTCTCCTCCAAAACCACCGTCGTTATACCTGCAGCATATCGCCAATGTTGACCGTAAAAGCATCCGCCCGCGGTTTGACATTCACCCACTTGCCTCCATCTCGCTGGACTTGGAGGCCCCCAACATCGTCGTGGGCAAGCAGAGTGAAGAAACCCATGTCATAGTGAGCGCCCAATCCCACAACGTCTGTAGGCTGTGGGCAGGGGGGGTAGTAATTGAGATGCAGAGATGAGTGAGACGGATTGCAGTATTTCTCAAAATGCTTTGAGTCTACTCCAAGAGACTTTATCAAGAGATCTCTTAACTGCCTCTCTAGAGCGACCACAGATCTCGTGTACTCCTCCACCACGTCACTGCAGAAACGCATTCAATTCCTCTCACACAGTCAGGAAGAGGATCTAATTTACCACATTCCAGAATTATCAAGGTGAGGAATTTGAGCTATGAATCCATGACAAATCCAATATTCAGTGCATGAAACAGAAGGTAGCATTATAAAGCCCACGGAGATATTATCAGCGCAACTCTTTGGAGATTTGAATTTCTAATTGATGCTTACCAGAATTCAAAATGATCCTGATCCTGATCCTGGGTCCATACTTTGCACGCAAATCCTTCCACCTGGACGTAATCTGCAACTCCCTTCATGGTGAATCCTTCAGACCAATGGAGGCTGGGACTGGGAGTGGTAGTAGGCTGCATGCTGTGGTAGCCCAGTCTCTGGCCAGCTATGTGAGCCCTCATCTTCTGCTTATGAGGCAAGGAGAAAAACTTTCGAGCTTGAGTCTGCATTGCCTCTACCCGGCTCTTGGGTACCCCATGATTGATGAGGTAAAAGAATCCCCATTCCTCACAAGCAGTTCGCAGATTCTCTAGCAAAACCTCCGTTGCATTGGGGTCGTCAGAAGCCAGAAGGCCCAGATCAATGACCGGAATTTCCTTGTTGCTGTCATCATATTCATCATAGCTTACTGTTGGACGGGTATAGTCTGGGCATATGTACCCGGATGGTAGCTCCTTCAGCTGACCGTCAAGCAGCATGTTGGACAGAAGGCTCGGAATGTTAATGTTGATGTTCAGATTTTTTTCTGGAATGAAACAGGAATTCGGGCCCTCCAGAACAGCTACTGAAACACCCATTTCTTCTACCGATCAGCAGCAGCCGCAACTCCACAATTAGAGTTGTCTTGACACCTCAACAGAGAAATGCAGTTTCAACAATTGCAATGCAGTGCAATGTGCTGCAACAAAAGTTCTCAATCACAGAGTGGGGCGTGCTAAATGTGTGGATGGATGGACTCAGCAATTTTGATCTCCTTCCCGAGATTCAAGTGGTGACGATGGTGATGGGAGGGTAACATAACACTAAGAATCTGTATGCTCAAGAAAACTAAGGAAGGAGAGAGACACTCCGATGCGTAATGGAGAGACCACAAAAAGCTGGCCTGAAGAAGTCCACGAGAGAGACTTCAACGTGAAACGACGAGAACTCAGGATCCTAGAGCCGAAGTCAAATGCGAGAGAGGAAAATGAATCTCCAGGGATGAAGGGATGGCACATTTATATACAGACGTGATACTATATGGCAACGCAGTTGTACAGTAGTTGCTTGAGTTCAAAGACATTTTGACTGGGAAAGTACTTCAATCTGATCAGCTAATCTGAAGCCTGACTGACTAGCACCAGTACCAAAGCAGCTACTGGAAAGGAAACGGGCTTGATTCTTGGCTCGGCATGATTTGTCATGTCAGAAGACTTGTATCATCTAGCATCAACACATGGCAGCAGCAGCAGCAACAGGAGAAGGACCGAAGCCCGGAGTTTAGGCCAGCGAGCAATTAGGAGCATGTCTAGCGTTCCAATCTGTCTGATTCACCTGTGAATCTGGGCGACGTCGAAGCCCAAGATCTTGTATCAGTCCAAACAAACTTCGCTCATTTCATAATTTCGATTTTTTACAGCTCCAGATTCCCTTAAACTTGATCAATCACTGTGCAGAAATTACCGGCAAATTTACTGAGGACGGACGAGATTCTGAGTGCATGACTGTACAGTAATCCGCAAGGCAATGTCCCTCTAAGTCTCAACAGACAACCCAACCAGCCGCCGAACCAGCACATTCACTCGTGCACTCACCCGCGAACTTACATGCAGTCAGCCTGTATTACTCGAGGGGCCACTGCAAGAATAAAGTCTTCCTCCGTATCCTGTGGATCAGTCAGGTTCATGAGTTTGTTGCTCTGGTGAGGTAAAGTGGACGACTCGTTATAATTTATCTTTTTACTCGTTGAGAGTTTGTTGACCTTAATACTTTTCAATATCCAATAGCGCGGAACTCACTAAAAGTAGACTTTTAGATGTAATTTCTATATGTCTGTGCTTTCACCTGTAAATGTCTATAAAAACATTTAGTGGAAGTCTTGAAACAATGATTGAAAAGTCTAGAATCAAAGTAGTTAAAGTAACAAAAAATATAAATTATAAATTATATCTAAAAATATATGTAACAATTAATAATGAAAACTAAGACCAAAATTTTAATTTTCACATAGCCATACCAAATATTAGATATTTATCACCTCTATTTTTAAATTGTCCCCAAAGAATAAAATTTGAACCAAAAGCTACCGTGTAATCATTCACGGCCAACTTCCAAAATTGCACCGCTTCACTAGAAAAATAATTGTTGTGTCCCACCACATTGCATAGTATTTTTGCAGTATGGTTTTTGAGTATAATAAATAATGAATGAAAGCTATTATTTACAACTACATCTTGAAAGACATATATCCATAAACTGAAATAATATCCAAGTGGTACTATATCCTTCGTATTTCCAAGAAATAATAGAGAGTTATGTATTATAATTCAAAATCAAAGTGTAAACTAAATTTGTATACACCAAATAATATATTTTCATTCATTCTACCCAAAAGAATTGATAGATTGTATGGTCCTTCCACCTCCAAAATCTACAATTAAGTCATTGTCACATGGAGCAAGGTCGCATTTGATGGAAACCAAATTTTTGAATATAACACATACATAATATACCTAATACTATATGACTGGAAAATAACCACAAACAAAACAAAATTATATTAAAAGTGGTTCAATATCCTTTATATTTTGAAATTTCAAATTGAATCCAGATCTAACACTTCATCTACTATTTAAAACATAGTGGAGCAAATGAATTACACTCATAGAATTCTACTTTAGGACCTCCTTATATTGGCGTATTAAAAAGCACCAAACATTTAGAAAAGGTCAAAATCTGAGAAGTTTAATTTTAGTACTTGAAATATTTCATTTTAGTCCTTATATTCCATATTCCTACTATAAATTCATCTTTTGATACGTAACTTATTCAACCCATTACACCTGCAGCGTGCTTTTTTACGTGAAAATTCTCTAATTCCTTTTAGTCAATTGTCTTTTCTCTAAAAAATCTCTATTTCCTTGAAAGTTTGTGGTCATACGTATCCTAAGCTTTCTATTCTTTCAATTTATATATGAATATTAACTTCAAAATCCTATTTACATCTGATAACCTCATATTTTTCTTATGCTTAAATCATACTTCCATCTTTTCCTTTTTTGATTATTTGCACTTTCGCTATTTTTCCTACGTTCTTATATTTCTAATTTATTTTGCTCTATTGTTATCTTAAGGTTGTCATTCTTCTAATTTCTCTATATACATTTTTTTAATCCCACTTACAGTACGGACAAGCACATTTCTCTTCTTTGAAGTGTTTCTAGTTTCCATTGAAGTTTATTATCCATGTTTAGTGGGGCAGATTTTTCATATAGACTCTATTGGAACTTAGCCCCGTTTTATCTTTTGATGATGGGGTCTTCCCATCCTTCATTTTTTCTATTCTCTATTCGTCCTTCTATTCGTTTAGAATACAATGACCTTCTATATTTTTCCTCGTTTCGCTAGCTCATGCAGAGAAGCGAGAAGTCACACCGGCGATGACCATAAGCCGTTTCCGGTCCCCTGTTCTCTTTGCATTAGCATGGTACAGTACTTTCTAAAGAGAAGTACTTGGGTTACCACGTAAGTCACAGGCAAAACAAGCCAAGATCGGTTCAACACCCGCTTCTTTAGTACACACCCATTCCTTTTTAAACCCCATTTACATTAGTCAGTTCGTACACTTTAATTATATCTTGTTCTTTCAATTTTTGGGTAATAAGAGATCCAATGGTTAAATTTATATTTATTATGTTATTCTTCACTTTATCTATTAGTCTAGGAGAATTCATTATTATTATTATTATTATGGACTGGTAATTATTTTTTATATCTTGAATGTAAAAGTTTTAATTTATAGAAATTAATATATTTAATAAAATTTTATTTCAATTAATTTATTTCAATAAGTAATATTTTCACATCTGCTCATATTTCATTTAGAATTTTTATTTTTTAGTTTAAGTTAATAAATTAGTACTTTGATTTTAGATTATGATTTCTAACAGTGATTGTATTATGTCTCACTTTGCTTTAATGAGAATTAAAAGCCTATTTTTAACCATAAATAATCAATAAGGTTAGTGTGTATTATCAATATTTGAGAGTTCTTCCTCAATTTTGGGAATAGTTGATGTGTATTGACTTTGTAAGGTTTAGCTTATGGAAGAGTTGTTGAAGCAAGGGTTGGTTCAACATGAGCACATATGTTAGCAAATCAAGATGGAGCCTAATTTAAGCTAAATTAATATGGTTTTAAAGGTAATAAGTACTGTATTTATGAAATTTTAAAATATTCATATACATACAATCAATTTTCCCTTTAACACTACAATATTTATGAAAATATGCTCAATCAACTAAAGTTATTTTACAAAAACCAATGTGTAACATATTAGTAATGATTACTCTTTTTAATAATCTCATTTTGAAAGTAGAATCACATTTAGAATTTTAAGATTTTCCTATAATTTTATGTTTCATTTGATATTACAATCTCAATTTCTTTAAGTAAGTTTTAGAACTCCAAAGTTTTTTCTAACCATTATGATAATTTTGTTGTAACTCGTCCCTAATATAAATCCTCACAAACATAAAAGTGGTTTTCTAAATTCAACTTTATGTTTTCAAATCTTCATGTTATCTTTTATCATGTAATCTCAGATAATTCTATGTTATAATTTAAAGTTTTTATTTTATACATTTACATGACATACAAAGATACAAAATAATATTCTACTTAGGTTAAATAGGAAATTGGTTAACTTTGGATGCATCTTCTCTACAAACTTGTCATCTTAGTAAAGATAGTAATATTGAGATTATATTTTACATTCTTCACTGTAATAAAGACATGCTTCATAAATCTATGAGTTCAAATATTCTAGAAGAGCAAGAGGTAATTCATTATGGAATATAGATTCTTTTCAAGCTATTACCAACCTCCAAACACTAAGGTTGTTGGTAATAATAAATCTGTAAGATATGAATTTTGCCAAAAGCTCCTACAACATAGTTAGAGACATTATACACTTAAAATTTATGTATTAGGAAAGTTCTTGAAAACATGGTATTACAAGATCATACATGTAAGATCATCATTGGTTTGGTTTAGAAATTGCTCAAATTGGTTCAATTTAGGTTGTTCAATCATGAACTCACTCTATTAAAACCACTATTCTAAAATGAGTATTGAAGGCCCCGGCTAGGTTGACACCCCCAATAAAGGTGCACACAGTGGCACATGAGCAGCGGACACTCAATTGTATGTGCAAGAAAATGGACTGAATTAGGTTAATAATAAATTTCCAACTCTTTTTCTTGTGATATTGGTCCTAGTGGAAGTGTCAAGAGTGGAGATTCAACCTCTATGCAAAGAGGTTTTGTTGACTAAAACATAGAGTTAATAATTGTGTCATTGGTGCAATTTGATTGAAACATAGGTTTGGTAGTAATGGATAACTCATTAAAATCAACCTAGCAACTAGGCGTGTCAATCTAGCCATAGCCATAATAAACTAGCCCATGGAGAACTATATATAGTGTAGCATTGGGTAAAGATCATTTTGGTATCTAAGTGACTTAAATGAGTAAATTTTTTTGCAATATAAATTGCAAGGATATATCTTTTCAATTTTCTTTCAAGTTTAACCTATCTTTTTTATATAAATTTATATTATCCTCTTAATAATGGTACAAGATAGATACTTATGGTAGAATATTGCAATTTATGAAGCTCTAGAAGGAATTGTTGTTACATGCTACATGTATGTTGGAATTTTGCTATATGTTAAGTGTAACTTTAAACACTAAAATATCATGAGAGAAAAAAACTTGATCCAAAGAAGTATTCAAATAATGAAGAAATTAATCTTCTTACCACAAAATTAATGTTTTTAGTATGAGAATTACCAAAAAGTAAGTTAGGAGTGAGTTGGTGATAGAGAATTTGACTTTGTGTTATGGGATGGATAACACTAATCATACCTGTTACATCATTTCATTATGTGATGTATTTTTGGATAATCATAATAAAGATATAAATTTTTAATAAAAATACCATTTGCAAGAAAAATCCTATAATATATAGCTTCTCTAAGTTTAAATTCCACAAAGAATATAAAACATATTTTTGCAACTGAATGAAAAGGTTCGATTAAAGGCTAGTAAAGGATTGATCATATTTTATAAGAAAACGCAAATTGCTTAAGTATAATTGTTTGAGATACTCAAGGTAATGAGTGAAGTAATTCCTTATTTGACATATGATATGTGGAGTAACTTAGCATTGACCAAAAAGTGATATATAACATAAAGTAGCAGGTCATTCCCTTAAAGATACATATTGGAAATGACTAAGAATGAAGGAAATGTCTCTACTTATAGTTTTTTTATTATTTCCTATTAAACATATTGGGTAGGAACTACTCCCAGAATGTTGTGTAATCTCCTATGGCAGACTATAGAAAAGGGAAAACTAAAGAGCACATGCACTACAAGTATATTCCAAGTTACTCCCCAAGGTGATTTCTCTCTCCACTCCAAATGCACCTTCACTTTAAAGGCCTCAACTACAAAACTGAGTACTAAACTTTACTCAAAAGGCACTATGAAGCTTGTCTTCATGTTGGCCAAATGCACTCTCTTTTTGATTTTGTGGTACTCCCAATGCTCCAAATCTAGATTGACTCTTTAGCGCATAGGTTCAATTCCTTGTGTCACTCAAAAATAAAATATCCTAATCAAATGAAAATAAAATTCTCCATGCTCCAAATTTGTGATACTACTATGAAATTCCTCACCACTACTCAACACAAACAGTCATCAACCCTTAGAATGTAAAGAGACTATTTGTAAGGAACTCAAAGTTTCTTTATTGAGTTTTGAAAGTATAGAAATGAATCCAAATGTCTTTGGGCTGAAGCCTTAAGTACATTTATGCTCCACTCCAAAGGAATTAAGAGCCTAAGTGGATTACCTAAAAATCTTGTATTACCACCTCCATCACACACTTAAGATACTAATCTTATCTTATCTTAATCACATGGAGGTTGTGTAATTAATATAGTGTTAGCATATACATTAGTTGAAGCTAATGAGTTAGTAGTCTAAACTAAATATAGCAAAAGGAAGAAGAACTAGCCTAAGAATGTGCTAGAAGCATCAAGAAAGCTTGTGTGTAGGATATTTGAGAAACAACCATGAAGCTTCTTGGTGAGAAGATTTTAGGAACTTTCCAAGGTAATAGTAAAGTGTATGCCAAGCTGACGGCTAGCTTAGCTTGTACACCAAAAAAATGGCTAGCATAGCTTGAACTCCAAGTAAGGTGGATCTTAGAGGGAACCTTCCTTGGAAGCTCCTTGAAAGTCTTGTACCCAAGTTACTTATAAATACCCGAGCCAAGCTTAAGCTAGGCATTTGGAGTTTCACTTACTTGAGAGTCCCAATGTGATATTCCACTTTGGTCTTCCATTCTCCTATTTCTCTCCTCTGTCTTTTATAGATTGATTAGGCTCCTTACATGTGTCATAGAAGATGTCAAGTCATCCCCAAAGTTAATTTGAATTTACAGTTCTTCAAACCTACAACTCTAAAGACATGTACAACTCTAAAGGCATTCCTTTTGAAATATTTACAACGATGAATATCTACAACTAAGAGTAATGTCTACATCTAAGAAAAAAATTGTGTTACTTCCTACTTTGAGGTTGCTCCAATACAAGGGTTCTTCCTTCAAGGAGGTGAAGTACCTTTGGCCCAATGCTATGTGGTAAAGAACTACCTTTTCTTTAAAAATCCTAAATAGAAGGTTGGTCTACTCCTTATATCCTACTATCTCTACTAGATAGGTCTCATGGACTTCTATAAATTTCCAATTTGAATGCTCTCTAAGTCTAATTGCTAGCCGGTCTATTTGCTCATTGTCATGCATTCTTCCTTCCAAATTTTGGACCTGCAACTTGAGCTCATGTATATTGACCTTTGTTGCTCTGAATTGCATTTCTTCTTATAGCATACCTCTAAAGTAATCCCTAGCTTCCTTTAATTGATTATCCACCTTTTTCTTCTCTTCCTCCACATGTTAGGTCTTTGTCTTCAATTCCTCTTGCAGTGGTTCTTGCATTTAGACTTGATTTGCCTCCTTTTCTTCCTTCTCCTTTTGCAACCCATTGGCCAAATGCTCTAGTTGGATGGCCACCTCTTTGCAATACTTGGCCATTTGCAAATCCAAGTTCACAATTGGAGTGGCTTGGGAACTTCTTGTGCTCCTCTTTGGTAAGTAAATTCATCTCCATGTAAATATGGATGGAGAATGGTGCCAAATAGATTACTCATTCCTCTAGATCTCAAAGTCTATATGTCGTACTCTTGCTTGCCAATAGAAAATTTATCCACAATTTAATACCTCTTCTTGATGCATGTATTTAAAAAAGACAACATGGCTATTAGTCAAGTAGGTCATTTTCTTTGACTTTAACAATTTCATAATTGCATCCATAATTGCACTCCAAGTTGGATCTTTGTAATTTCTAACTCTCTACTTTTTATTCTTTGACCTCTTATTGTTGAAGATTGCCTTAATCTCATTTGTCAGCTCTCAAAAAAGACTTGGTGTCTATTGTCATTGCTCTTATTGGTCTTGAATTGCATAGTATGGGCCAAGTACCATCCTCCAATGTTTTTTGTCTAGTTGAATGTGTTTCCTCTCAAGTCCCCCAAAGTTGTGTCCTTCTTCACCATCATTTCATGGATGATGGTGAAGTCACTCAATTCCCAATTCCAAAGTAAGAACCCCAAATGCTTGCAATAGATAACTTCAGCCCTATAATGGATAGCCTATTTGTTGATTGCTAGGGCCCAAAGAATAGTTTCAAGGATCTTCCTATAATTAATGGGACTGATGACCATGTAGCCTAATAGGTATAGAAGGAGGCAAGTGCAAAGGTTAGGATAACTCTGAGTGTTGGACCACTTTGAAGCATAAGAATACTGCAAATGTCTGCTTAGACTCAAGGAATTTGAAGAAGAAATTAATCCATGGAAAGTAAAATTGATCAGCAGGCACTTAGTAGGCACTCATCCTCCACACATACAAAGCATTTGGTAGATAGCAAGTCATCCTTTCTTGCACATGTCATGTCCTTGGTGAGTTGTACTTCTCCGCACATGCAAAACATCCCTCAAGCAATCACTCTCTCATACATGCAAAGCCTTTGCCAGATACAAACACTCTTCTTGAATGCTAACAATCATCAGCGGTAATTCTTTGTCTAGGTGGTGGCAGATTAAAATCTGTGCATGGTTTTGGGTACAAAGGCCTTTGGGTAAAAAGGCACTCAGACTCAAAGGCACTCTGACCTATGTTCTTTGCATCCAACCATCCTTTGGCCCTATCCTACCCGATATCCTTTCCTCCCAATGCCTTTGGCATTGTACTCCTTCCATTCAAACTTCTTCCTATTGTGACACCACTAAAAATGTCACACTCACTAAGGGTATTCCTTTCTAAAAAATAAATTATTTGGCCACATCTTTACAAACAAGAATGATTTCATCAAAAAAATGAAGTTTGAAAAATTGTGTACACCACAACATGTTTAGTCATAAATAGATATTTTGGTATACATAATACAATCATATCACAACAAAGATTAGTGTATGATGATTTGGTACATACAACAGAGGTGAGCAACAAGGGAATGCTTTCAATGAGCAAGTTTTACAATATGAAGAGTAATATTTTTGATAATTTTCAACACTATAAAAATAGTACATTCAAAATCAAGGAACAAAAATTGTACATAAAGAAAGATTGATGAAAGAGAAAAAGAAAAAAGAATGTATTACTACCTATTTTGAAAGATACTTCATTAGGCATTTGAAAGCATATATCTTATAATAAAATATGTCCTATACAAACAAAGCATTGTTGTGAAGTGAAAACCTTGTACACCTCATGTCTTTTACTAAGTTATAGATGAAAGCACTCATGAGTAGAATTATTACATAATGTTATAGATATATTCTTTGAATAATAAATAAAAATGGTATCATTGATATATATGCAAAACTCAAGCACAAATATTGATAAGGAAGATTTTGCTAGATAGAAGTTGTTGGAGATAGTTTTGACTAGCTTCAGTTAGTCATGACTTAATCTTGTAATAACTAGTCAAAGTTAGTCATGGTTAAGTATAACAACTAAGTAGACTAAAAATAAAAGGATATTTTTAATGGTAAGAACACTACTTTATCTTGTAGTATAAGGCCAAAATATCTCACTTAGACCCACATACATTGATTTGGGGATTTGGTAATTAAACCATTAAGATGATTGATATAGTGTCATTAGATGATATTTTAACATTCTCTTATGGATCAAGCAAGTAGTAAATTTGGGGATTTGGTAATAAAACCATTAAGATGATTGATATAGAGTCATAAGGGTGATATTTTGACATTCTCTTCCAGATCAAGCAAGGAATTTAGCTACCCATTTGGATCGCCACTTTTATCATGGAAGCTTTTAAGCTAACTAACTACCAAATTTACCCAATGTTACCAGATGTTATTATAATAAAATCCTACTAGTATGAAAAGAGAGGTGGTGGAATCAGAGTTCTTAGGGAAAGTGAGAGTGTTATGAAAGACTCTTTTGTAAAACTTGAATAAGTTTATGAATCAAGGAATGAATGGATGTTAAGGAGTTGAATAAGTGTTTTGAGTCTAAGCTTAGGAATAGACTTCTTGATTTATAGTAGAAATCTATTGCTGTGTACAATCTCAACCATATCTTGTACATTTTTGAGTTTGGCTTGAGAGTTTGCATGGTTCTAGTCAAAAATAAAATCATTTTTTTAGTAAATCTTCAGTTAGGCAGTTGAATAAGTGTTATGAGTCCAAGATTGGGGATAGGTGTTTATTTAGGGTGGATCTCTTACAGAAATTTATTGGTGTGTAAAATCCATATCTTGTGGATCACCTTGTTTAGCTTGAAATTTTTCCTACTTATATTGGGAAACATAAGCTTCTTATTAAGTCTTACATGAATGAATTTGGACTTATGAGCAAGGAGATATGGGTCTTTGAGTACAATAAGTAAAATTTCTCCCATATGAGAAAGTTTTGACATTTACAAGATATGAGAATTGGTTTAGTAATGGATATAGGAGTTCATGAACCTTCTTACTTCTATCTAGAGTACATCTAACATTTATAGATTGATTAAAGCAACTTCTATTATCTAGTTTGGTGCTAACTTTGCTCAATATGTTATGGATGTTAATTATAGTGATTTTTCCTATGATCATATGTGGACAAGAATAAGATCTTATAAACTACATTCCTCTTTAAAAGTGGATTAGGAGCAAAGAAAACTTGGATACTATATAGTTCAAGCTTAAATGTATCTAGCACAATTGAAAACATGTTCCTATCAATATGAATGAATGGTAATAAATAAAATGCACCAAGTTTTTCCCATTTGACAATGTGCATCATATGGCTAACCAATCTTACCAATATTATGACCTCTTGGAAGAAATGCTCTTTTCATTTGGAAAGATTTAATGATATTTGCTATGATGATTTTGCATTTCACTTAAGTGTGGACCATGTTCCTTTTCTGTTAATCAATTTGGACAAGAGGACTTTTGATAAGTCATTCTTGAAGATATGTAGATTGACCCTACATATGTTCATTGGTGTCTTATGCCTTACCTAGAAGATTGACATATAGGTTCTTTGAGGATAGTTGCCAAGTACAAAAGATTCAATATTCTCTCTCAAAATTTTCTTATTCCACTTCATATTTGGCAAATAAAATAAGACTAAGCTCCATCAAGATTCAGATTGAGATCCTTCTTATGGTTAGTTTTACACATATATATATATATATCCTTGATTTGAAAACTCCATGAAGCATTAACAGATAATGATATCTCTATGATAGTGCAATTGATGGTTAAGACTATGAAATATTTATCTGCTTTCATGCAAAAAAAATTCATATATAAAGCATATTTAGCTATCTAAGATCTCGTGTCTATCTTTAAATTTATTTAATCATTAATACATAAATTTTATAACTTATTAGAGATGATTTAACTTGGCTTCCTACTTATGGTAAATCAATTTGGAAAAGGAAATTTTATTCAAAAGGGTTAATTTTTGTAATAATGTTAATTTTTGAATCTATATATAGGGCTATGGTAAATATATCTACTATCTTCAATACTTTTGTATTTAAAGAATGCTATAACTCATTTGCAAGAAATGAGTTCTTAAAGTGCTTGAAATTTGAAAGATATTCCTAAAGAGTATATTATTAGATATGAAGAGAGATTATCTTTATTGTTGTAAGTTGATGAAAGACACCTAAATGGGGATGCTTAAATATCTTTTGCATCCCCTTTTAGATTTGGAATAAGGGCATTGGCCACAAATAAATCATAACACAAGAGTGAAAATGGAGAGAGATATATTTAGTGCACCAATCAAAGAGGCAAAAAATGCATTAGCGCAAAAGATTGTTAAAGAAAAATATGCACTAGTTCAAGAGTGTAAAAGATCAAGGCTGAGGAGAGAAATAGGAGAATGGAAGATCACATTGGGACACTCAAGTGTGGGAAACTCCAAATGCCTAGCATGAGCTTTGGCTTTGGCATTTATAGAGAGCATACAAGGCTCTTGAGAAGCTTCTTAAGAAGCTTCCTTGAGCCACTTTCTTGGAGTGCAAGCCAAGTTAACCAGGAAGTTTCTCAAGAAGCTTCCTTCTAGAAGCCACCTACTTGGCATGCAAGCTAAGCTAGTTGGAAGCTTTTAGAAGTTACCTACTTGGGATGCAAGCTAAGCTAGTCAAGACGCTTCCCAAGAAGTTTCCTAGATGCTTCTAGAATATTCTAGGCTAATTTAGCCTATTCACTACTTTGTTATCCTTGACTAACTTCATTGCTAAATTCCATATTGTTACATATTCCCCCACTGCTAGTTGGTGATGTCCTTGTTGCGGTTGAAGCTTCAAACTCTTGGATGGCCATTTTACATTCTATTGATGAGAAAGAGGCTCCCAAGTGACATCATGTAGGGGATACTCTTTCCAAAGGACTTTGTACTATGTATGTACAATGGCCTCATTGAATATGGCTATGTGCCAGGATCATCCGACAACTTCATACTCTTCATGATCATTGAAAGGGACGGAAGAAGGAGGAGGTTGGACACAAGAGGAAAAAGAAGATGGGTTAGGAACAAAGGGTTTCAACTTGGATATGTGAAAGATAGGGTGGATGAGCATATGACAAGGCAAGGCAAGTCAATAAGAAACAAGAGAAATGATTTAGGTAACATCAAAGGGTCCTTTCCAATTAGGGACAAGTTTACGGACTTTGTTATCAAGTAGGAGGGGTAGGTTACGATAAGAGCATGACATTATCACCAACTTGAAAGGTGAGATCATGGCAATTGTGGTCTACATATTGTTTTTGATGATTTTGAGCAACAAGGAGATGAGATTTGGCTTTTTGGAGAGATTGAGATATGGTGGTGAAGAAGGTGGAAGTATGAGGGACATGGGATGGAGGAGGAGCAAGAAGAGATTCTAGAACTAGTGGATCTTGGCCAAAATTAAGGAAGAAAGGAGAGAATTCAATGCTTGTATGTTTGGAATTATTGTATGCAAACTCTATAGCTACAAGACATTCATCCCAATTGGTATGGTGAACATTGATAAAGGCACAAAGCATATCCTCCAAGGTGCAATTTGTATGTTCAATTTTTCCATCAGTTTGAGGATGATAGGCTATGGACAAAGCAAGCTTAGTGCCAAGTATCTAGAAGAGTGCTTGCCAAAATTTTCCAATGAATCAAGGATCATGGTTGGAGATGAGTATACAAGGTATCCCATGATGCTTGAAGACAATATTGAAATAGCTCTGTGCCAATGTTGGAGCATCCGTGATATCAAAGGTTGGTGCCAAATGGATTTGCTTACTAAGCTTATCCACAAACACCATTATCATTATGTGACCTTGCTTTGTCTTGTGCAAGGATGTAAGCTCACATGTTCCCATTGAGCAAATAGAATGGGGAATGGTTGAAGGAGTCCACTCAGTTTTTGGTTGTTGGCCTTGTTATGTTGGCAGCTCTCACATGATTAGATCAACTCTCAAACATCTTGTGCTATGTTGGGCCACCACCATTGGCATTGGAGGGTACCCAAGGTTTTGTCTTCACCCACTTGACTAGTGATTGGTAAGTCATGGGCTTCTTGGAGGTGCACAAGTTGGAGATCATCCTTGGCTAAAACATATATCCGGTCTCCTCATGGACTAAAAAGCCTTTCTTGAAGGAGAAGGTGTTTTATTCCTTGTCATATGTTGCAAGACGACCTTGTACCATCTGAAAGAAGGGATCCTGTTGTAGAGTTGTCCCAAACCCAATTTGGACCTTGAAGTCCATTGACACCGTTGTAATTGCTGATGATGAGAAGAAGATACTTCAAATCAAGTCATCATGATAAGGCATCAGGGATGACATGGAACCAACCAAGTTTGTACTCAAGTTTTATGTCAAACAATTGGAGTTGCTCCTCCCATTGATGATGTCAACTCTTCATGTGTTCCAAATGTAATGTATGCAACAAGGGTTTGTGATCGGTTTACATGATCGCCTATTTTCCAAGAGGTAATGCCTCCATACCTTGGTGGCATATACCATTGCTAGTTGTTCACAACCTTGTGCAAAGTAATTCCTTTTTGTGGTGTTTAATCAGTGAGACACAAAGGCAATGGGATGTAACCCATTAGAGAATACTTGTTGCAACATAGCTCCAATGGAAAAATTAGAAGCATTGAAGTCAACTACATAAGGTAGTTGAGGATCATATGGTTGAAGAATGGATCTTGAAGACACCATATGTTTTAACTTCTGGAATGCTTCTTCATGAATGGTGGTCCATTAAAGCTTTAGATTTTTCCCAAGAGGTTGATCAATGGTGCTACCACATGTGCATAATAATGGATGAGCCGTTGGTAAAAACTTGCTAATCCATTAAATGCTTGCACCTTTATGGCATCCTTTGGACTAGGCTAATCAATAATGGCCTTGATTTTCTCCTCCTCTATCTTGATCCCTTTTGATGAGATCTTGTGACCCAACTTCCTTTTACCAAAAGGCACACTTTGACTTCTTGTAATAGAACTTCCATTGACATAGTTTCCTTAGGACTTCTCACACATGATTTATGTGTTTTACTTCCATCTTGCTATAGATTAAAATGTCATCCAAGAACACCACTATGTATTGATCCAATAGTCCATCCAACACCCGATGCATTTGATCCATGAAGATTGCTAGAGCATTAGTGAGCCCAAAAGGTAGAACTCTTTATTCAAAATGCCCTTACCTTGTACAAAAGGCAGTCTTTTGCACATCCTCCCTATCAATAGAGATTTGCCAATAGCCACTGCAAAGATTCAACTTGGAGAAGTATTGTGCTCCACTCAATTGATCAAGCAAGTCATCAATTTGAGGCAGGTGATATGCAATCTTCATTGTTTGTTTATTGAGCAATATAGAAATGAAGCCATCCCCCCTTCTTGGAAGAAATAGTACCGGTGCTTCCCAAGTTAATGTACTATATTGTATGAAATCCTTTTCCAACAACTCCAAAAGTATTGTTTGCAACTCCTCCAACTCCTTTGGTGAGAGCTGATAGATTGGACTACTCATTGGAGTACTCCTTGGCAATAACTCAATCTTGAAGGGCAAGCACAATTGGAGGGTAATCCCTTTGGCAGATCATCCAAAAACAAGTCTATAAACTCCTCAACTACCTGATCAACCATTGCTTGATGAGACTCTTGACCCTCCTCAGATTCTCCTTGTGCACTTGTCTTGATCCACACCACCAAAATAGAATTATCTTCCTCTTAAGCTTGCTCTATAGTTGCTTCATTGACCAACTTCCCATCTAGGGACTTATCTCCCTTCAAAGCTTACTATATGGCTACTTTCTTGATAAACTTCCCATCTTGGGACTTATCTTCCTTCAAAGCTTACTCTTTGGTTGTTTTCTTGACAAACTTCCCATTAGGACTTATCTGCCTTCAAAGCTTACTCTATGGCTACTTTCTTGACAAACTTCTCATCTTGGGATTAATTTATTTTAGATGTCTTACTCAAAGGTGCCAACAACCTAATCAAGAATTCCTACCTTGGTGTTGTACTTGAATTTATTGTTAGGTCCAATCAAATTGAACCTTATGATGTTCAAGCCAAGGCAACTCCAACATGACATTATAGTGTAGAGGTGCCACTACAAACCTCATACACTCCAAATACTCATTCCCAATCTTGAATGTAATAGGATGTGAGGTATGAAATGCAGGACCCTTTCTACCATCTGCCATCATCAATCTGCTTCCAATTGTTGGCTTGATAGTAATATGTAATTATTTTGTTAATTTGATGGACATGCAATTCTCTAAACTTCTTGAATCAACCAAAATCTTACAACCACAATCAGATATCATACCTTGCAAGTGAAGCAAACTTGCATAGGTTGAGCCTTTGATCCCATTGGAACTAATCAAGTGCCCAATAAGAGGCTCAAAATCTCCTATTGGGATTCCTCATATCCTTGATCATTTTTCTCTACACACTCCATCTGGGCAACTTGTCAAGATCACCCACTCTTGAGTGGACATTGAGCAATGCGATGTCCAATTTGGTGACAATAGAAACAACAAACATTTTTTCACAATTTTTCTCTATCTATGATGCCAAGTGATCTTTGTTGAATGGCATCAATCTTCATTGGTGCGGGCTCTTCCACTTGTATGTAGTGTATTGGTAGGTTTTGTGGAGGTTGAGGTCAAGACCTAGTTGTTGCAAACAAGGAATCAAAGCATTTGGCCAACCACATAGTTTCCTCCAAGTGTTGTGGCTCTCACATAGTTACCTCTAATTTGGTTCATGACTTCAAGCCCCTCACAAATTTATCCAATGCTTCACCTTCCAGAATAAATCTAGAATTGCGTGATGTAACTTCTTACATAGCCAATCTGCTTCAACTCTGTCAACCTATCTTGTGTAGCTTGTGTGGCATTTATACCTTGGAATAGACCAATTATTTCACTCTTGAATTTTGCCAATGTCAAGATTGGTACAAAAATTTGTTGTTCAGCTTGCTCCACTCAAAATCACCACCATAACTTTGCTACTGGATGGAAGCCAAGAGAATCTATTTCCGTTTCACCTTGAAGATTGGTAGCTTTGAAATAATGTTTGTAGTCAAACATAAATTCTCCACCATACTTGAGAGATTCTTGCCTTCAAAGACCTTGGGTTTTAGGAGTTGTATTTGGTCTTCTCTTCTTAAATTGGTCTCTCTCTACGTGCTCTTGTCATTGATGATCTCATTCATCCAACAATCAAGTAAGGTGCTTGATTTGTTGTTGCATAGCAATGATAACCTTAGGCATTGCCACCATAGTTACTACTCTATCACACCACCCCCAATCTATCTAACTTATTAACACATAGTGCAACACGTCCATTGTTCTCCATAAGTTATTATAATTGGAGATACCAAGTGTTCCTCAGAGAAAGTGATTATAATCAAAAAATCCTGCCCAAAGCGTGAGGTGATGAATTGTGTGAAATGATACTTGGGTAGTACTCGGATACAAACATCCCAATAGTTTGGTAGTCCATAAATTCCATCCACCTCAAAAAGATGGATGATACCAATGCTTTGATACCAATGTAAAAGATCGAGACCGAGGAGAGAAATAGGAGAATGGAAGATCACATTAAGACACTCAAGTGTAAGAAACTCCAAATGCCTAGCATGAGCTTTGACTTTGGTGTTTATAGAGATCATACAAGGCTCTTGAGGAGTTTCTCAAGAAGCTTTCTTGAGCCGCTTTCTTGGAGTGCAAGCGAAGTTAACCAAGAATCTTCCTTCTAGAAGCCGCATACTTAGCATGCAAGCTAAGCTAGCTAGAAGCTTCTAGAAGCTATCTACTTGGGATGCAAGCTAAGCTTCCCAAGAAACTTCTCATGAGATTTCCTAAGAAAGTCTGGGAAGCTTCTCAAGAAACTTCCTAGAAGCTTCTAGAATATTCTAGGCTAATTTGGCCTCTTTGCTACTTTGTTAGCCTTGACTAACTTCATTGCTAAACTCCATATTGTTACAAAGAGCTTGTTAAGAACTCGGAGAATATAATGAGAGTTATATCAATGGACCAATTAATGAGCAATTATCTCTAAGGTTTGTGCAACTGAAACACATCCAAGAATACTTGATGGTAATAAATAATCAACTAAATGCTTCCCAATATATTATTGTATTTGAGTTACAAGAGCCTTTGGTAAAGCAGGTTTTGTAATTTATTCTAGAAACTATGATAAGTTTTATATATAGTGAGATCTAAAAGATAAATCCTAATCAGTTATGAGTTTAAAAGATAGACTAACTATCTAGAGAAAAGTAGATGTAAAGTAGAAGCATGTTCAAGGGTACACTTATTTTTTACAAAGAGCATAAGAGGAGATCAATGTCATATTATGAGGATGTTTGATTGATCAATGCATCTAACAATCAATCCTTCTAAAATAGGTAGAGAAATTTTCAAATAAGAACTCTTTTTTGCCAAATTTTGTATTCAATTTTAGCAAAAGATGGTCATGTTTTAACCACTAGATAAGAGAAAATAAGCAAGTGATGTGCTTTTGATAATTTTGCATTCAAATGTGATATATCTTGGCCTCCTAAATCCATGATGATTTCTAGGTTATGGAGATTTTCATTATTTTATTTTATTTTCAATTTCAATTATATTGCACAATGATAACTCCATAATTATAATTCAATTTATTTTTTTAAACATGAAAAAATTCATTAATATGATAAAAAAATTCAGTTGTAGTAAGTAAGGTTTTTGGTGAGAAGATAGGTCAAATTTGTTGAGATAAAAAATATATAAAATTAGTTTCATAGAGGAATGCTAACATAGTAAAAATAATTACTGCAAATAAACTCTATTTACTTACCTAAATTTGAAATTATTATCTAAATCCACCTATCTACAAATTTCATATCCAATATGAGTTTGTTGTATAGAATCTTCTCGAATTATAATCAATAGATATTGAAAATAGAAGAGAACATTTTGTGCACCAAGCATAAATAACTTCAAAGTGAACATGGAATGATACAAAATACCTATTCTTTATGCCTTATTATTTGTCATATTTAAGATGTTCTAAACTATTATGTAGACATGATTATCTAAGCATGATATATCATGCTTAGTTTAGGTGAAAAGAGAGACTTCCTTTCTATAGGTAAAGAATTTTCTTTTACTATTGTGCAAGTAGTTTAGCTTGAAGTTAGCTTGGATTTTTCCAACACTTGCTTGTGGAATCTCCTACTCTATGACTAGATATTTTTGGGAACATGCCTACAAATCTGTGCATCTTGGCCTTCTAATACCATTGAATTAAATAGTCTTGACTTCATTGGATATGGAATAGTCCTTACTTCATCAAATATGATTTGATCTCCAGTACTTGGGCAAATCTAAAAGACCTTTACTTCAAGTCATTCTCTACTACCATGCAAATAAGCATGTCCATCCATAATCTGTTGAAATTTCTACTCAATGACCATCTTGGAGACTTGAGGACTTGGATTGTTGCAAGTCATTGGTATCTTGGAGTAAAGCTCACCTTTCATCTTTTACCAAAAGCTTGTACATAATACACAACAATAACTATCATTGTAAGCTTCAAGGTATTTGGAAAAGGATATATTATCTTTAGTCCAAATCTTTGATGCAATGAATTTAGTGAGAATTTCTTGTAAACTAGGAAAAGATCCACCTCCAAGAGATCTAATCTATATCAATGTATATTTAAAACATTTAGTATTTTTATTTTCTCAAATTTCTCATTTTGATTGGAACATATTATTTTGATGACCTTCTTTGTTTAAGTGTTGTTTCTTAAATGGGATTTCAATATGGACCAACTCAAATTTTATTACAACTCTTTGATTAATTTAAGAGATATAAAATTTGTCTAATGCAATTGGGAGGTACTCAAAAATCATTCAATGATAACTATTTTCTCTTGAATAAAATTGGTTAAACATGATATAATAGATCATTTGTACTAAAAAATATGTATGTTTCAACCAAGACTTGATGTCCTTACATTTACTTACTAAATTGACTTTCAGTTAGGATAATATGATACATCTTTTACCCCAAGTTGGCAATGTGAAGCATCTTTCCCTCTAGAATGGCTTGCTACTTTGACTAACATTTGATCCATTTGAGTATGTATGATCTAATAAGAAAAATCTTGCTTGTATCTTTTTGAACATGTACATCTTTACAAGGACACACAAGTTGCAAAAAGTGACAGTGCTTTTTCTCTCTTCTAGGATCATCTAGTTGAACATACAATAATGAGGGAAAGTTTCTATTCCATTCCAAGATGGTCCTTTGAATGATGGTGATAATAGGGTTTCTATCACTTTTTATGTATCCATATATCATGAATGTCTTGGTATATTATTGACATTCAATATACTCATAATATGAATGAATTCCTACTTAATAATATTAATTTATGTCTACATTATTGGGAGGATTTTGCAATCTTGGCTTGATCCATACACTCAATGACAATGCATAAATACTTGTCACAACTAGCATAGCACTTGGCACAATTCTTTGCCAAATTGGTTCTCTCTTTCATTCATTTCTAATGATGCATTCCAAGTTTCAAATTAATAATTTTGCAAAAAAATGTTATGAATTTGAAACTATTATGTGATCTGAATTTTGTAAAAAAAATTTTGCAATATGCCTGAAATTTATTTTGACTATTGTAGCATAAATGCTCATTAAACAACAATAAAAGTTAGCAAGATTCCAAATAATAACAAATTTCATGTTTGAATAGTAAAAAAAGGAATAAGTAGTAAAAAATTACAATAAATATTAGTAAATTATATTTTTATAGCAAAAAATTTGAAATTTATCTCTAATTGGACATTCACAAAAGACTTTTGCTAAATTTCACAAAATTTGCTAAATAAAAGAGCTCCATCAAGATCCATGGCCAAATCCACAATAGCATTGCAATAATAATAACCTTCTCCTTTGGGAAAAATTTGCTAGAAGATTATATATCTCCAACTTTTGAGTTCTCTCATGGGATCCTTTGAAAAAACATACAACCATTCTTGTAAAGCTAGCACAAAACTTGAGGACAATCACCCAACATGGTTGTTTATTGTGGCATTGGAATTTCTCAAAAATTTAACTTGATTGATTTGGATATTAATTACTACATATGATTTCTTACAAGCTTTCATACATACAATAAATCTATCATATAAAGTACACTTCATACTATCCTAGATTTATTTGGCTATTGGGAATATGCACCTTAGAAAATCTTAAGTTATTTGATTGGATAATATGGTAGATCATCAACCTTGCAACATATAATGCAAATAGCTAGACATATGACCTAGAGCTGAAATTTGGTTTGGTAAAATCTGGAAGGATTTTATATATGATGGAGGAAATAGATCATATAGAGGTATCACCAAAAGAGTAAGTCTACTAATAGGGAAAAAACCAAAACGGACTTAAAAACCTTAGAACCAATAGCTAGACATATGATCTAGAGGTGAAATTTGGTTTGGTAACATCTAGAAGGATGTTACACATGATGGAATAAATAGATCAGAAAGAGGTACCACCAAAAAGGTACTTCTACTAAGAGAACAAAAACCAAAATATGCTTGAAATCTTTAGAGGCAATTTCAAGGGCCTAAATGGATGAATTAGGTCTAAAACATGTGTAGAAAAATGTCCCCTCCACCCTTTTTGTCTCATCAAGAGCTTTCCAATGGTACCTCACCTATGCAATTCTGAGATTCCTACAAGAAGATTTCCTAAAGATTCCCTTTGGTCAACATTGGTTTGACCAACCAGATAGGGCCAGATCCAACATGTCACCAATGCATGCATCTAATATGAGGGTGGAGATCAATGACATGTTACCAACCCATATATCTGATCCAGGGTTATGCTTTTGTTGAGTATCTCTGCTTTGCTATATAATAAAGTCAATGTGCTCCTTTGAAGCATCTGAGTTTGATTATGAACTTGTGCTTTCTCTTTTGTGTTTCTCTACTATCCTTGGAATATTACACAACATCAAAGAGTATATCAAAATTTATGTACAACTAGAAGGGACATTTTCCATCCAATTGGTTTCAACTCCTTGCAAGGTATCTATCTTGGATGAAGGAAAGTTTTGTCCATGGATCATGAATATGGACTTCATATCATTGTTTGAGTCCTAGCTCCTCAAAACTCAAAAAAGCACATCTAACTTTTCCTCTTAAGTTGGGAAGAGTTGCCAGGCTAGCATGATTAGCTGGAGAGTTGCAACCTTAAATATGGCTGAATTAAGGATAATTTGTCATCTTCTTAGTTAGTACTCTATATCTAAGAGGAATAATTGAAGACCCTCCCCCTAAATATTATACTTGACTTCTCTAATTGTCTTGGTAATATTTGACAAATGTACTAACTTGGAGGATGTGTGAATAATTTTTTGGACCTTAATTTTCATTTACAACAAGGTAAAATTGGAGTTAAATCCTTTATGCCAAAATCCTAAACTGTACCTCTAGGAAATCACACTACTCTAAAGATCTTGAATTACTCTTTTCTTCTTATTCAATTGTCATCAAAAGTAATTTTAGATTAGTTCTCTTTTCACTAAATCCAAGATCTTGGAGATCATGTGACCTACCTTTTGAAGGTTTTGTTCCTAAAGCCCCCCACAATGTAGCATATCATATGTTGTGTGTCCTCAACATAACCACTCACTAATACTTACACTTAGATCAATTTGAGATATCTTTAGATCTTAGTAGTCCTAAACTTGCTTACATGGCTCCTACAATGTAGACCTAAACACTTGGATCTTATGCAAGCAAACCTTCTAAAGAAGAATAAATCAAACTTGTTTTCTAAAAATCTTATTTCATAACTATATCAAGATATTTGCATAAGTATTCATAGAAGTCATGAGAGAAATATACATTATACATCAAAATATTATCCAAGATAGATTGCTGCCTTTTACCACTCTTCAAAAAGTATAATACAAATCACTAGAACATAAATTGTGTGGGTAAGAATAAGTGGTACATTTTACCAATAATACATATGGGGATTGTTTTAGGACCACAAGGTGTTAAGTGAATGCTATTGAGATCTTGATAATGACAAACTGATTCTGAATTTTTGCTAACCATGTTGAGAAATTTGAAAACTTACAAATATGACACCAAAAACAAAGCAATTTGCTAAAATTCTAAAGTTGTGTACTTTGGATCAAATGAAAAGATAAAAGAGAAATATCTAGATATGACAAATTGAAACCTTGGTACATATATAGTCTTAGGATAAAATTCTGAAAGTTAGATTCAGTTTTATCAATAACAATCATTTTGATAAGAGAGAGGTCAATATTTGAATAAATTTCATGAAAAAATGCATTAGGCAAAAAAACCAAGATGCTACTCATATTTTTTTATATTTTTTTAATATTATTTCTCCGTTAGTGAGGGGTATATAATAAAGAAGAGTCTTGTTTGATTTTCTCTTATTTCTTTTTCTAAATTCAGTTTGTGCATGTACTCTCTTCTTTCGGTGCGTAATTTTTGCAAAATACTTTTACCTTCCAAGTCTTTACTATTGTTTCTTGCTCCACATATTTCTTTAGATAACCCTTTATTTTCTCTATTTTAATTCCATCTCAATATTTTTAAGATGGCTTCCAAGAATAAATTTCCACCAATTCTAACAAGATCTTTCATTTATATGTAGAATATATATTTATTGCTTTGATATTTATTTTGGTTCATGGAGAATGGATGGTATCAAAGGCATGTAGCAAGGACATAGAGTATCTTTATCTTTTTGGCAAAAATTGCTTTGTGATAACATATTTCATAGGAGATTGTGTGGTGACTCAATGTCTACCAAATGATAGTAAAATAGTAAGAACAAGATTTTTCCTCAAGGATATGGGTCAGAAATAACTAGAAGTGAACAGAATTGTCACTAAGTTGTAGTTAGTTTATTATTTCTTATTTCTTATTTAACCTCTTGGTCAAGAACTACTCCTAGAAGTGTGTAGTAGCACACTACACCTCCTATGGCACACCACACAAAGAGAAGATGAAGATAACTTTCACTACAAGCAGATTCCAATTTATTCTTGAAGATGATGGCTCACTTTATCCCAAATGCTTTTTCTTTCCAAAGACCTCAACTCCAAAGGTGTGTACTACCTTACCTAGAAGCTGCAATGCTAAAGGAGTCTTTGAGTTGGACAAATGCATTTTCCTTTCAATTCCATGGTACTCCTTATACTCCAAATGAAGCTTGATTTCACAATGCATTGATTTGCTCACTTGAACCCCTAAAAATTCACACATTCTAATCAATTACAAATATCTCTCCCACACTCAAGTACTTGTGATCCTATTTCAAAATTCCTCACTACTACTCAACAAAACATTCAATGACACTCAAAAGAAAAGAATTACAATTTGCAAAGAATTACAATTTCCAAAGTACTTTACTAAATTTTGATTGCATAAAAGTGAGCCCAAAAATCTTTGGCCAAAGCTTTAAGTACCTTTTTGCTTCACTTTAAAATTATTTAGAGACTAACTTATCCAAAAATCTTCTATCTCTACCTATGGTACTTACTTAGGATTCTAATCCTATCTTATTCTGCTCATGAATAGGTTAATTAGGTACTTATTTAGGATTCTAATCCTATCTTATTCTGCTCATGAATAGGTTAATTAGGTACTTACTTAGGATTCTAATCCTATCTTATTCTGCTCATGAATAGGTTAATTAGGTACTTACTTAGGATTCTAATCCTATCTTATTCTGCTCATGAATAGGTTAATTAGGTACTTACTTAGGATTCTAATCCTATCTTATTCTGCTCATGAATAGGTTAATTAGGTACCTTATAAGTGTCATGGAAGGTTTCATATCTTCCCTAAGGTAATCTGAATTACCAGTACTTCTTACCTAAAACTACAAATACATTACACAACAAAAAATTCCTACACAACTCCTAAAGCCTTCTCTCTAAAATATCTACAACTACAATGGTCTTTTGTTAACTTCTTACTCTGAATTTACATCTATGAAGAACTTCTATCAATGAAGTCTCTTTGGCTGAAAGTTCTTGCTATAAAGAACTACCTTTGGACTTAAAATTCCTAAAGAGGAGTTCAGTTTTCTCCTTGTACTCTACTATCTTTAAGAGATAGGTGCCAAAAATTTCAATGAACTTCCTATCTCTATTCTCCTTAAGTCTAATTACTCCATTTGCTCCTCTTTGTAGGTTCCTCCCCCCAACTTTTGAACCTATAACTTCAATTTTTCTTTGTCTTTTTTTACTTGCCTTTGGGTTCCTCCTTCAACATCCATATGAATTGATCTTTAGCTTCCTCCAACTATTAAATTGCTTTAATTTCCTCTAAGTATTGGTTCAAGATTCCTACTTCTTTCTTCACTTCTTTTAACATTTGGAATTGATCTGCTTCCCTATTTTCCTTCTCCTTCTCCTTCTCCAAGTCTTTGGATAATTGATTTAACTATAGTATCATTTCCTTTTGGTATTTATCCATTTCCAAATCCAATATCACAATCCAAACCTTGTAATTCTCCAATTGGTACAAATGCTCACCACTTCTTTGTCGTTGGCTCACAACTAATCTTTGTACTTGAGCAACATGTCCTTTTTCTTATTTCACAAAGTTCTTAATTTGAGTTGCAATCTTCTAAGTTCTTCCTCTTGACTCTTCTAGCCTACAAACAAAGAAGAAGTCTACCTTTTTAACTCAAAAGTCTCATGTGTCAAGGCATTCACCTTCTTTGCCTCCTCCTTGTATAGGTTTCTTGCCTTGATTATTTCTTCTTGAGCTTGGTCTTCCTTTTCTTTTTGAGTATAGATCTCCTTGTGTTTTTTGCACACCAAGGTGGTGTAATCCACTATCTTTGAGCATTCCTTTTGATACTAAGGAAGCAAGAGCTCTATGAACTATAGTGTTGCCTCTATCAAGTGTATGATGAAGTGCACTCCTTCTTTGATTGGCACTCAGGTTTCCTAGGCCAATCCTTCTTTGACTTGAGCTTGCACTTCTTGGGGAGGACCTTTGGCTTCTTCTTCTTTGTCTTGTTTTACTTTGGCTTCAACCTCTTGTTCTTCTTATGGTTCTACTTCAAGCCAAATTTGGTTTTTGGTGTTATTATTTGGTGTTTGTCTTGTCCTCTTCTTGAACATCTACTTCTTGGTTAGGACTTGGAGGAGCTTTGGGTCAATAAAATGTCTCACTTTGATCCTTTTTGGTCTTCCCAATCCTTACTTAGATCTAAATTTGGAGCCAATCATGCATCCTTGTATTGTTCTTCACCTTCCAATTTGGCTATAGACTCCTATAAAGTGAAAATTCTTTCTTTTTCTTGATCCTCCTCTTTGGACTCTTCTACCTTTGCCTCCAAAGACATGTTTATCACTTGAGGATTACTCCTTGGTCTCTTATTTGGTGTTGAAGTTTTTGCTAAAGAAGTCTGCTTCTTCTTTCTCTTTGTGATAGCTCCTTCTTTGTCTACCCGTACAAATTTCCCAATTGATGCATATTTTGCAATTTGCCTCTTGATACTTCTTGATCATTGGTTTGTCCTTGTGCTAAAAAGCAAAAGTACCTTGTTGGATGGAAGTGGCTTGGGAACTTCTTGTGTGGGACACCAAAATTACATGGGGCTGAATTCCACCAAATTTGTGAAGGGAGGAGTGCAGGAAGTTCCCATGTCCCTTCCTCCCAACAAGGTAATTTGCTTCATAGCACAAGAGGAAATCAATGATCAAGAGGTATCAAGAGGAAAATGCAAATTATGTGCAAAGTATAGTGTTGTATGCAAAGTATATTGCTTGCTAAGTGTTTTATTAAGGTTTTTTAGGTGGTCATCTTGGCTTTGCTAAGGTTTCACTAGACATGTATGGACTTGCTTGAATTTCATTTTGGAGATGTAAGGACTTGCTTGGGTTTGCTAAGGTGTCACTAGGGTTTAATTGGGGTTTTTCTACAAAGTAAGACTCCATCAAGGTTGGGTAGGGACTTGTCTTGGCTTTGCTAGGATTTTAGTAGGAATCTCAGGCCTTGCTTTGTTGGGAAAATCATATGCTCATCTTGGCTTTATTGGAGTTTCCCTTTGGGTTTGGTAATGCAGTTGAATGGTTTCTTGGTAGTTGCCCTGGCTTTTCTAGAAAGGTGAGGAAAGGTGAGGCATTGCTAGGGTTTTGCTCATTTTAGTTGGTGAGCTTTAAAAAATAACCTTTATACAAGAAATAATTTATTTGCATGACAAAAGAATTAAACACAAGGCATGATATTTTCAAGAACAAAATTTGCATGATTCAAAAAGTATTTGTGAAACAAAAGAATTATACACAAGGCATTATCATAAGGCACAACAATCAATGAAGAATCATGTCAATGAAAAAATTGTGATATGTATACAAAAAAAATCTAAGCATCCAAGCTTCAGCAATATTGAGAAACACTCAAGAAACATTGAGCAACACCAAAAGCACCTCTCAAACTTAGCGAGCTACACCTAAATGATATTTTCACTGCCACACAATGCCACCAACAACACCCATACCACAATTTGATATTGGATGCAACAAAGGCAATGTGTGACATACATGGAAATATAACATCATAGCAAAAAGATAATTACAAGAAGCTTGGAAAATTTTGATCTCAATGAGTGGCTTTTTTCAACACATGATCATTTAATAAGGGTTCAAAAACCCTACAAGTTTGTTATATGTAAGATATGTGCTCAAATCTACTGATCTTTTTTTCTCTTGTTTGACTTTCTATGGGAGTACATTGAGTTTCACATAGTCATACAAGAGAAATATCGGGTTGCCAAATTTCTGCCCCACCCCATGTTCAAATGGTGAGATTGTCTATTTGTCTCTCCTCAATGCACTTGGGAGTTTCTTTCACTATATTAAACTTGAGGTTTTATCCTTGGTAGATTTTTACAAAATTCATGCTACTCCATTATTCCTCCATGCTACAAAATTCATGCTACTCCTTAATGAAAATGTGATAAAATAATTAATGCAAATTTCAGATCATTATTATTTACTAGATCACCCATAATCAATAAAAAGGTATGGGTCACAATTTGCAGTATCCATAAACATTATAAACATAAACATAAGTATGGATGTTAAAATATAAATCATACTACCTATGCTTCACATCACACTACATGGTGCTTGCTGAACCCCTAACAAAGCTTTGGAAGAAGTCCAAAGACTATTTGTGGGAGCAAAACAAGAAAAAGCTTTCCAAGAGTTGAAGAAGAAACTGGTTGAAGCGCCAATTATGAGAGCCCCAAATTGGGATTCCCCTTTTCATGTGTATGTGGACACTTTTTCCATGGCAATCAAAGTCATCTTAAGTCAGAAGGACGAGGAAAAGAAAGATTACCCAATTTACTATGCAAGCCAATAGCTTTCCATTTCAAAGAAGAACTATTCAACAACTGAAAGAGAAGCCTTCGGAATGGTGTACACTTGCAAGAAGTTTCACCATTATTTGTTGGGATACAAGTTTGTCTTCTATGTGGACCATTATGCTCTACAACATTTGGTCAAGAAAGCGGATTTGTTTGGGAGAATTACAAGATGGATCTTGTTGTTACAAGAATCCACATATATTGTACAAGTAAGGAAGGGAGCTTTGCATTTGAATGCGGGCTTCCTATCCAGGTTGGAAACTCAAGACCAAGACTTGGAAGTTGATGATTGGTTTCCTGATGAAGAGCTATATTATTTAATGGCAATGCAAAGTACAAGGTACGTGGCAGAATATCATTATATGCATACTTGCCATTTTCTTAAGAGATTGGACCCATAGCAAAGGGCAGTCTTCCTCAGGAAGATGGGACCATACCAGCTAAAACACAACATTTTATTTAGAAAGGTCAAAGAAAAAGTACTTTGGAGATGCTTGGAGGCATACAAAGGTGGAGGAGTAATCAAGTCCTTACACTCAAAAGCAACGGGTCGCTATACATAAAATTTGTAAATACTCCCCTATCCTACTTGTAAAAAATCTCAATAATACTTGTAAAAATTTTAATGGGATATTTACTAGATATGAGAAACCCAATATATAGCAAAGTCCCATGTGTTGGATAAGTTCTTGAGTTTTGACCTATCATTGGCACTGTACTCATGTTTTTTCTATATTGGGTTGGCAAAGTTAGAAATGTGGATATTAGCTACAAAAGAATATTATTTATTCATTTTTTTTGTAATTGGGCTATATTCTCAAGATCAAATATCAATATTAGCATTTCTTGGACAAAGGAGGAAAGAAGACACAAGCATTGTGAATAAGACCTTGAAAATCAAACTATGATCTACTTTAAAGAAGACCTTCATCTCAAATGACAACATTTGTAGATTTTCTTTAGGACTAAAGACTTGTAAGATGTGTGGCAAAAGATTTTCAAAATTTGGGAGAACAGTTAAATGAAGGATAAAAAAGCTAGATAAGGCAAGTCTGGCAAGTTGGAGAAGATGAAATGGTCTTATTGGAGGACCTTGCAAGGTGTTCTTGATGAAATAAATTTTTTTATTCTTACATATCTAGCAGCCAATGATCTTACCATGGATAAGATGTCTAAGGAGTATTATTTCCAATAAGGTTCTTTGTATCATAACAAAGCACATATATGAGCTACTATTTTTCATGTCTTGAGAAGATCTCCAAGACACTTTTCCATTGCATTGCAGAGTAAATAAGCTTTATGAGCATTGCATGTCTTCTGAGAGTTGAGAAATTGCTTGTAAGTTGTCTATAATAACTTTCCTTCTTATCATTAAGGTTGATTTCTTTCCATCCTTGTAATGATGTTTTTTTTTCTAATTTTAATCTAACTTACATCTTATTGATATCTTCTCTCTATAATATGACAAGTATGTGAAGAATAAGTTACAAAGCAATAAACCAAGGTCTAGGAAGAGGAAGCCAAAAGGGAATCTATGGTTAAAGAGATAGAGATAGCTCAAGTAGAGATGAATCTTCTTTTATCTCATTCTCTTAGTTTTTATCCTATGCTGTAAATGTAATAAGACTAGCCAATGAATATTCATAAAAAGAGTTTCACAAGTCCTAAGTTGGTACCATTATTATGTTATACTTTGTTGCAAATTGAAAAGATTGCCAAAAGTTGAAGGACTTCATCATTTAATGTGTGCCTCCTTGGCATGACTTCATCAGGCTGAGGAAGTACACCTTGGTAATTGGTAACATTCCATATGGCTACATTGTCAAGGAACATAAGCTTTATGATAGTAATCTCTTCATAAAGGAAGACATATTTAATTTAGTTCCAAGTAGACTAGGCTAAATAATGGGCTAAAAATAAAAATTTTTGGCTAACCTAACCAAATGGCTAGGTAGCTCACCAAATTTGAGAGCCAGCTAGTTGGTCCAAGCCATGGCTAATTTTGGAGTCCTTGAGCAAACTAGGATTAGACAAATGGCTCATTATCTTAATCAATTGTTACTTGGATTAGGTTTACCGCATATCAACTCACATTGAGTAGTTGCACATTGATCAGATTAGAAAGTGATGAGTGCGTACAATGACTAGTCATGGCTATCCAAAGAAGATGCAGAATCAAGGTTTTGATTGCTAATGACCATCAAATACCACAAGAATCATCATATGTTATTGAAAGCATTACTCCTTCTTAGAGTCATTCATTCAACA
The DNA here is from genome assembly GCA_948567375.1 of Lunularia cruciata. Classification (NCBI taxonomy): domain Eukaryota; kingdom Viridiplantae; phylum Streptophyta; class Marchantiopsida; order Lunulariales; family Lunulariaceae; genus Lunularia; species Lunularia cruciata. The sequence continues at coordinate 54,183,332 of OX419755.1, read as the reverse complement.
TCTACACTCATAGTAACATATCTACAATTTTGCCTATGTGCCTAAATGGGTGTTACCTTGCATTTCCCTTTATGTATATGTTTGTGCTTCAATAAACTATTTATCTACCTTAGTAATATGACCAAGATTAGCCGGCTCAAAACATAGCTAATTGCCTAATTTGGTGACCAGTTGGATACAATTTTTAGTTAGTTGGCTAACCATTAGCCAAGCTATGCACAGATCTAGTTTTAAGTTTTAAGTTTCAAGGGAATAATAAATTTATATTACTACCCCTAATTATTTTTTGCTATTTAGAACAATATAACGTGGTGGAGAATGTGATTCACAACCCAATGAATGGACAATGGTTAATAATATGGTTTAAAAGGTTATCATCCAACTCAAAATTTTGCAAGATAATTTTATATTCAAAGTTAAAATTTCAATACTTAGGCCATACTCTTAGTTTTCTATATTTTTAACAAGAATCTAAATATGAAGCATGTAGTAGGATCTAGGATAAATCACCAATATGAGCACATTATGATTGGGTATCAAATGAGAGAAGGTACCAAATCCATGACAAGCTACACTATTCTATATGTTGATTGGAATGTCTAGCAAATTCTTTTGTGTTTGGTTTATTTCTTATTAGTATCATAGAAGTTGAAGCACCAAGAGATGATTTGTTGTTAACATATACCAAAACCCCAAACCTTGACAATAATGTTATCAAGGATTTAGGACTAGGTTTTGGATCTTTGTTTTGTAGTAGTATAAGGCTTATGTATCATGTTTAGCTTGGTTGGATGGTGAAGCTTTGTAGTTAGATAGGTGTGGCAATAATTATAGTAGGTAATGGGCTATTGATAGCCAAGGATTTGCCTTCATCAGCAATAGAAGTACCACCCATGTTTGGGTTTCATATTGAGCCAAGATCAAATGGACATATGTAAGTGGTCACAAATCCATATATTATCCCCAAAGTTGTAAGTACAATGGTGTCAAGGACACAATATAGAGAGACCATCTTTTGTTCAATTGGTCAAGTTAGAGATTCATAAGCACTTGCTTTCAATGGTGAGGAGGAGGATCAAATAGTAGAGGAAGAATTTTACAATAAAGTGGTTGATATGGTAAGAGTAATTTAGATTAGAATAGTTCCTCTTATAAATAACTTGCATGTTTGATATGTGCAAAACCTATTAGATTTTGATTGTAAAAAATTATAAACTAACTTGAGTTTCTTATGTCTTTTTAACAAATTGAGTAATATTTGTCTTAATAGATATAGATAATGGAATCTTATGGATGTTTATTGACATATTCCCATCATATATATATTCAAGGTTTATTGGAATACATGTTATAAAAAATGTCATTATAAAAGTAGAAATTACCTCAGATACGTTTTTAAAATGTTTGATTTTATCTTATTCTATTTTTGAATAGAAACAAACATAGACCATGTCATTCAACAATAGATTGATTAAGTAATTATAGACAAATTCAGAATGTCTACATCTCTCTCTCTCTCTTCAAATTACATATCCTTGAACTAAAATTCAGGTTTTTAATTTTCTATTTTCTATTTTATAGATTCAAAAAGAAAAAATTCTGTAAAGTTTTAGAATGTGTATTGTTGTGACTAGTCAATCAAAATAAATAAAAAACTTCAAGTTCAAATGAGTTTTGCTCATGATCAAATATTTCAAATTAAGTTATCTTTATTTAACAAATAAGTTGCACTCAATGCTAGCAAAATAATCATTATCAAGAGTTATATACATTTGTACATAAAGGATGTTTCTTATTATTAAAGAAAATAATTAACTTTAAATTGGAAGGTAAATATTAAGATAATACATAATATATGGAAAATATAAAAATCTGTAATTTTATTGACTATTGGTATTGTCTATCAAGATTAGTCTTCTTTACATTGATATATGTTATGTGAATTGTTAGAATAATACTATAGTTATAGAATTATTATAGTTTTTTGTAAATTAATACTTTCTATCAATACTAGTCTTGTTTACTTGACCTATATTCCCTAAATAGTTAGAATTTTACTACCATATATTTATTGGTAAAATATTGATCTAATTGATGGTTGTAATACAATTGTAATATAATTAATGGTTGTAAGACAATGTAAAACTTACGGTTGATTGTTATAAAAATTAGTTCCATATTATTTTTGTAAAATTAATACTGTTATTAAACTTAAATTCATAGCTAAAATTCCAAGCTTAAATGCTAAATATGAAGCTATTAAGTACAAGATTTTTAAATTTTTTATTTCAGATTCTTATTTTCTGAAAGAGATATTTTTCTACATTAAAGCATTACATGCATGGCTCTTCTCAAAAGTAAGCTTTCAGAATTCCAATTTTGAAGAAATAGTCAAAATTGCTTAGAAACCATTAATATCAAGAAAACAATACCAAGATATGTACATGTTGCTTTTACCCCTCAAGCTTATACTTTGAAGAGTGCAAAGTCTAGAATTATTTGGTATGTAGTATTAAAATACTTTAATTATTTCACATACATCAAAACAGCCAAAAAGAGTAGATATAGAGGAGATGCTTACTTTACACTTCATAACCATACTTAATATGGACATTTATAGAACTAAACGCATAAAATAGCTACAGTTTTCCTAAAAGTAAATTGATATTGGAGGAGAAGAGGTATACTTTGAAGCGAATTCTTCTTCCTGATACATAATAATTAAATCATTGTTTTTCAAATATAGTAAAATGAATAAATTCTAATAAAGAAATTTACTTGAATAGAGACAATAAAATGTTTAGAAATTGAGAAAGCATACACTTCTACATACCAATGAAAAAATTTGCGTTATTTCCCAAATCTACATAACTTCATATGATAAATTTTTTTTTAATGGTTTCTTATTTCAAAGTCAATATGAAGATTATTATAAGAGTTAAAATTTATACAAGTGCCACTTTACCTTATGTTCTACCAATATATCCTGGCACAAAAGTTCAGGTAAGAAGAAAAAAGATCCAAAAATATTTCATTTAGATAGCTACATAAGAATAAAGTCTCCATACGAATCTCCAAAATTGGTAGATTTTAAACCCAAATTTGAATATGATAACAGTTATAACCTACTGGATGCATACCCTAGTGAAAGGAAATGTACATTATTGAAATAAAAATTTCCAATTTAGATGAATTTGTGATAGTGTAATTAGAACATTCTGGTTTATTAGAGATTGTTGTATTACTTCAAATGTATGTAAGTAGATCATTTCCATTATCATTGTGTTATATTTATATATTCTGGTCCAAATATTCCCTAAAAATTGCAAATTGATTCCCTAATTGCTTGATTTAGAGATCTACAAAAAAAGGTAGCAGTAATGATAGTCTTTCTTGGAGATATAAGTTTTTGAATAGACAAAAAGACAATTTTTTTCCTTCTAAAAATAGGTAAAGTTAGAGAAATCTTATTTTGCTGCTGGTTGTTGTAAACTTTCTATTTAGTGTTTGATACCGGTCAACTAAATAAATTTAGAGAAATTATTTTAGCCATGATACCAAATCCGCATCTTAAATAACAGAACCTAAATAAAACATAGATTGAAACAAGTTTTCTAAAAACTCAATTAACTGTGAAACCTGATGAGAATGCTTTAACTTCTCTTGATAATTTTTGAATTCTAAGGTAATCAAATAAGATTTTCTAGATTTTAACTCTTATTTCATTTCATAATCATCTCAAAGTATATAAGCGTATATTTATTGTCATTTTATTTATTTATTCATATAGATAATTTATTAATTTACTCATTTAGAAATATTTCTTATATCATCAATTATTTCTAAAATTATGCGGATTTTATTTATATTAGGTTAGAGCCATAGATATATACATCTACTTGTAATTAGATTAGTTAATTAGATTAGTTAAGTAAATCTTTATGTGATTATGGATATAGAAACCTTGTGATTTCACTAATCTTATCTTCATGAAATCCAACGAATTGTGATTATTTGCCGCTATGATAGTTTATAGAATCTAGCAGGAGCAAAAATTCCACTTACCGTTCGTAAGATGAAGGTTTAGTAGATCCAAGAAACAGAAAAAAGTTTATAGCATATAATGTCAGTGTCAATAGAAGATCACTAAGAAATTACCATTCATCACTATAAGGTTTCTGCCCAGAAATAACAATTTGGTAATTGAAGATGAAGATGAACTTTTAACTTTATTTTGGAATGATTGTAAAGCTTCTACTTCGAGATGATAAGCTTAAAAATATATTCTGTTTTGCCAGAATTTTACGTTTTAATGTCTGTTAAAGTAATATTAACCTGATATGAAGATTGACTGAATAGGTGATCTAGAAAACTTACAAAGTTTAGAGGTGATGTAGAAGTTTGATTCTGGCGTTATGATGGGGATGCTCCAAATACTGCATATAGCAGATACCAGTTCAAACGGGAGCATGTCTTGCTCATAGTAAAGCAATTAAAACAGATTTGAAAGATTGCATCGTTGGAGATGCAATGACGTTGGGACGCGAGCGCAAAGGTTTATTTAGAGGTGCTAAATGGGTTGATGAAGATTAAGAAAATCATTAAATCATTGACAAGCTTAGAACGAATTTTGTATAAAAATAAAAATAAAACTTTTAAAACTTTTGTAATCAAATATCTCTTTAAGCTTACTTGTGTTATGTAAACAGTGGGTACATTTCGAGGAAGTCAATTTCAATCGTACAAGGTAATGAAAGACGAAGTTTAAAGATTAAGGCGAATGATTACGATTTGCATAGCTAAGATATCTTACTTGTCATATGGCACCTAAGATATCTTATTTATGCAAATCTTAGGTGTCATATGGCAAATTCCTCCTCCCTAAATCATTGAAGCTTAGCCACATTTTACCCACTTGTCTTTGCTTTGTAAGGGCTTGATTAGGTCTTCCCATCTCTCTTATTCTCATGTGTTGTGATATTTAGAAAAGGGAGAAAAACTTAGGCGAAAAAGAGATGGGAAGAAGCTACGAAGCAAACACGAGGATTGACTTCATTATTTCTGTGTTCACTAATTAATGCATTAATGCGAGGAGATTTAATGATCATGGTTAGAATAGCATTGAAAGTACTGTCCTGGAAGAAAGACCTCTCTGTGTCGAATACATCTGATTTCTACCTCTTTCGCTTACGCAGCTCTTACTCCCAGTACTACGATATTGACAAAGTAACTTATACCAGGAAGCCATGAAGGGCTTATCCATGAGCAGAAGGCGACCGCGCAGGATCACTAGAAGGACCCCATCAAGCACGCCGTACAAGGTTAGAATCACGAGGTAAAATGGAGTGAAGCCCCAGCTTATCCATGAGTTCGAGGGCTCTTCTCAAAGTACATTGATAATTCAAATGCTCTACAATGGGTTTACCGAGGGAAAAACAAAAACAAAACCACCTCTTCGAACTTCGAATAAGAATGGACGTCGTCGCATGCAAGTGGCTAGTAACAAATCATTCGCTTCCACATCCCATGCTCCGGGTTGTGCAGCTATTGAGGATTTAGGTATTTCCAGCGACTCGAAAGGTCGCATAAAATAAGCATAGAGGTCACTGAGAACAGTGGCGCCATCTCCTCAGAACAGAAGATGACACCGTCGAGGAGTGGACCATGCTCATGCGCTGCAGCGCAGGACTTAGAGAAAGAGCAGCAGTGGGAGATTCTTTTAAAATCGCTGCTGCTGTGCGCGCGCTGTAGACGTATCTGGTTTGCGTTGGCTGTCGTTGCTACCCTGTAACACATGACTCATTCCTCCAATTTAGCCATCACGACAAATTATGTGGCACAGTCTCTATTTTATAAAGACGGCGCACTCTCGTGTTCAGTTGAAAGTTAAACCACTCTCTTTGGATTTGGTAGATATGATCCGAGGGCTTTGAGGTCCCCCACAACCCCACCATCGCTAAAACTCGTGTCTATCTATTTCTTTCTCCAGTTGAATCCTTGCGTTGCAGAATGACGGAGAGGGTAGAGTGTAAATCGAGCCATTTCTGATTCTCTTATGGATGGAGACGTGCAAACTGCAGAGGGGCTGCTACGGATGCAAGTACGCTTCGATGATGAGGTTTTAAGAGCACTTCTCACGACAGTAACTGCAATCTTAGATCATTGTAAGACTTATTAAAATATGCGAAAAGGCGAGCACATAGAACACAAGAAGGATGGGAAGACCCCATCAAGCCGTACAAGGGAAAGACAAAAGGGGTAGAATGGGGCTAGGCCCCACTTATTAAGATTAACTTATAAGTTTCTTAATGTGTACACGCTTGTAAGGTCCCTGGACTTTTGTTTACGCTATATGATGTACTCTTCCAAGTGTAAGGATGATTGCTACGAGCAGAGAAGAGACATGATAATCTAAACACGAGAAAGAGAGAGCTGTAGAGAATAACACAGACGACAAGGCCTGCCTGACCTTTGTACTTGCCACTCAAAAGCAAGTGATGTACCTGGTGGGGAGCTTCAATAAATGTATCTTGTACATGGATAGAAAAACACGGCATTGATTCATCAACGCCACTTCTCACCACATGTTTATCATGTACGCCACTTTCTTACGCTTTTATGTTTATCTTGTAGTCATTGATGTTTCGTAATTGGTTAGATCTCCCGGGTACGGTGAGATGTATGATCGAATATGACAATTGCTAGATCCAGATAGAGTCATAAAGAGAGAGTAGAGAAGAGAAAGAGAGGCCGTTGCATGCATGGTTGCTAGCTGTGGAGTTTGAACATGAAGATGATACCGATGATGGATGCATTTCCTTTCTTGGCTGGGGTCAACAACGAAAAGGACGGGTGGCATGGGTTTGTGGTGATTGAAACTTCTAACACTAGAGACAAGCTAGTTTTGAACTGTTTGACCTGCTTCTTGCGAGGTGAGCTTGTTGTTGTTTCGGCTTCAGGCTTCACCCGTGACTACTACGTCATCCTACAGCAGAAGACCATCTCTTCTTCACGTACCAAGATTCCGGCCCATGCCAGACTTCTGTCCAAGTTTGTCCCTTCGTCATCCTCTAGTCACACCAAAGGGAGTGGCCAAACTTGCTTGTATACTCGTCAAGATCTATGCTAGTTACAGCAGAACTACAGTGATTACTAATTTTTGCCAATGATGGCTCTTCAATTCATCCGATGGTGAGATTAAAATCAGCTTGTCAAATACAGTATGGTTGGCACCTAAGTTGGAGGAAAGAATCATGTGACAATCTAACCCTGTCTACAATTGGACCGCTTCAATTGAAACGTCGTCCCCCAAAGATTACACAGAAAATTTGTCAGTTTAAATGAAAGTTAGAATATGCAAATATCTACCATGGGGAGAATCAGATTCGGTGTAGAGATTCCCATGCTCTGATAATAGAATGTTGCTTGATCATGAAAATTCGATCCAACAGGAACTTTGCACCAGGGAAGAGACTATCGTTCATCTGTCTCATAATGAATCTCCCCTGGATAATATTATCCTTACAAACTTATACCAATAATGTAGACAGCAATCATTCATCCACCTATGCATGCAAACGGTTTAGCTCTTTCTTCAGTATTTAAGATTATCTAGAGGATGCGTGCTGGAGTTGCAGGATATTGTGGGTCCATATAGCGCTAGCTGATGGTGCGATTCTACTTCGTTGTGTGGGAAAGAAGAACCCGGCTATCACAGTCTGATCCTTGCTCACCAAACTCCCATATTTATTTATCCAGCGTCCTCGACCTCTTTCCGGTCCCCGAATCTACATCCCTGTAGAGCCAGTACGTACGTAGCTAGCAGTTTCTGGGTCTGTAACTCGGGGGCGCTCCCTAACGTCTGATCACTAGTACAAGCTCGTGCTCCGATCAAAACTGTTGTGTGTAAGTAAGCCTTCTCGATCCACTTGCACCATCAGTGGCGTCACCCATATCAGATCTGGTTTCAACCAAGTAGAAGGCGATTTTCAGTGGTAGCTGCGAGAGTAATGTAACTAATAGTCGTTGCATAAAAGTTTGAGAACTACAGGAGCCATGGAGGACTGCGGCAGAATTATTAATCAACCAGGTAAGTTGCGTACAAGTAGAGAATCGTCGTCTCACTCGGCGACATTCCCCATTGGAAAGAAACTTATATTTGGAGTGCCTGGGTCCAACTTGACTCTTACACATCAGCCTCGTTATCCACCCAGGAGCACGATTCTTCCGGTTTGCTAGAAGGATCAATCGATTTGCGCTGCGCAAGGAGCAGGTACAGTCCCCTCTCGATAAGTGCAAGTTGGATAAGTGCAAATCTCGATAAGTGCAATGAGTTTGGCTGGAACAAAAAAGTATAGGATATTACACCCGTAAGACTCTTCACAAGTGCAATTGACCCCAAGAATATTCCTATTTCAGAGTCTGACAAACTTATGAACACATTTATTTTGTAAATTTAATCAATTTATAGTAATTTTTATAAATATGTTATTATTTTAAATTTCAATATTGGAGCATCCTTATTCTCGATAATTGCAATCTTACCAAAACTTGCACTTGTCAAAACACTAACTTTGGATATCTAAATTCTAACTCTGGATAACTTTTTTAAGAGTTGCACCTGTGAAATATTTGGATACGTGCAAACCCTCCTGCAATCTCGGGGTCCGAACGGATGCATTGCACTTGTCGGGCGTTGAGTGTAGTCACTAAGATAGAGAGATATTAGCCAGCCAACAGAAACTTCAAGGTTACTAGAAGTCTTCCGCAACAGGGTTTTTTTCTCCGTCATATGCCACCGAGAGTCAGCCGTACTAAGTCTACTGAATAATTTGTGATGCAGCAAGTCCGATTTTTCTGGTGTCTATTGCTCACGGTTTACTTTCAAGTTACTGTGACAACCTTCAGGTGTGATCACTCCCCTCCTGACCTTGCTGATTTAGAGGACTCTCAGCAAGCAGGTGGTTTTGTTTGAAGTTGTCCTTAGACACATTTGCTTGGGTCATCTGTCGATTGAACCAGCTTAAACACTTCTCAGGTCACTCAGATATGCATGTGTCCACTTCATTTCACGTGGGAAGCTGATTCACTTCTGGTAGCTGGTATAACTGATTTCCTTTGCTCACCTCAGAGGTAATGGAAGTATTGTTCCTCATCACCAAGTTGATTGCAAATTCCCTATCAAATGATTGCATAGGTATGGCAATTATTCTATGATGGGGCACACATGATACTTTGTTGCCCTTCTAACTTTTTGCTTATTCCTCTTGCACTGCTCATTGAAAGAACCAAGTATGTATCGAAGACCTCCGATTGCACACGGCTCATTTCATTAACATGCAACGTTACATTCGAACTGCAGTAATCAATGGTTCTGCACTACGCTGCTGAAAGAGAGTCAAACTAGTAACAAGCCCGTCTTCACTGGTGTTTCACCCTGAACTTGCACAACTCTCTCCAATCTAAAATAACGCCAAACCAAGACAACTAAGCTGATAGCTCAGGCAGATCTGTAGTAGCTAACCACACCGAACAAGACCAACAAACATTGCGGTCACCTAAAGCTGATGGCAACCTTGCACCCATCTTGACTTTAAGGCAGTATACCGTGAGTAGTGCTGCGGGTAACCTCCAAACTTGACCTAGATACATTAAGTCTATGGTAAGCAAAGCTAAGCCCAGAACACGAATACAATGATTATACAATGATTATGCTCATGCTCATGGGTAGGTTTGCACTCCCAACATGAGGAATCTATGCATTACAGAAACTGTAGGTCTGATCTGGTCTGGTGAAGTGAAACAGTCACCAAAATCTGCTCCTCAGAAATAGCAGTTGCAACAGGTGTGACAGCGAAGGTCGCCCGTGGAATAACATGAATGTCTCGGGGGCGGGAAGATAAAGGAATCTTAATTTCATCCATTCATCAAGTAATCAATCAAGCGATCCTTATCGACTATTCGAGCACTGCGCTACTAAGCTTTCCAACAGAAAACATGGTCAGGAGTTAGCCATTGATGTTCATCAATACCCTGCATGAACCAGTAACAAACAGTTCTTAAAGCTAAAAAGCCTGCATTTGGGACCCTTGAGCTGTTGCTTTTGAGTCGTTTTCTGCTATGCTTTGTAGCTGCTGGTGACCAACCCAACTCCACACCACACCACGCCCAGATCACAAGTTCACAACTCATCTGCATTCTCAACTGTAGCCCTGATTCGCTCTACCTAGCATGGATCAAGATTCCATAAGCAGACACAAGTCACCTTCTCGATGTGTTTCATCTCTGCAGCAGATATGAAAGCTATCTAGAGAGATAATTGTTTACCCACAAATTGTGCCTTCCTCTGAATCAATTTTCTGTCAGCTTTAGATGAACCTGAATGATGAGGTCGAACTGAGGGTTGAATGCATTGAAATTCGTCTAGAGACTGACACTATAATCGGCCTCGCTGAGTAGAAAGTTTGCCTTTCCAAGATTCTTGCGTCAACTTACTTATGGACCTTGGTGCAATCATTTATATAAAGGATGAATGATGAGGTCGAACCGAGGGTCGAATGCATTGAAATTTGTCTAGAAACTGACAACATAATCGGCCTTGCTGAGTAGAAAGTTTGCCTTTCCAAGATTCTTCGTCAAATCACTTATGAAACTTGGTCCAATCATTTTCATATCTTTTCCATATGGAGTTGATGCCCAGATCTATCTCCATGACAGAATATTATGATCACATTCCCATCTTTCATACTTTTGTGTTGTTGGCGGGAAATTAGATGTCCTCGAAGATATTAATCAATTACACGAAATACATAGGCCTAAACATAAATAAGTTTATGGATCGGGTAGGTGACCCGTTGATCTTAACATTTTGGAAGAGTAAAGGAACATATTGAGCACCCCGAGAGTTTAGTTTATTGCTTAACATATATTTTATATAGTTAATGGGTCCTTCTAACGCCTCGTCAGTGCAGTGAGATTGTTGGAAGAAGTAATACACATGATAATGCACCACCTTAATTCTATATGAGCTTAATCATTGCGCTTGAACCAGAAAATTAAGTAGTTTAAGTCTGCAGGCTCGTTTCTTTGAGTTCTTTGCTCTTTGCCAGCAGTGAGAGAATCAATCAATTTTCATCTTAAAATCAAATGCAATCAAGAAGTCGTTTGCACTTACATGTTGGATATAATACTATACCTGACTTGAGCTGAATAAACATATATTCCAAAGTTACAATAAATTAGTCGATATATCTCAGTACGATATTAGCTTAGTCTAGACTGAACGAACTGAATGTTGGCTATTCTGCCTTACTATCCAAGCTTTCTCTTGGGTTGATAAAACTTTTCAACTTACCTCAACAAGATGATCGAGGAAAATATCTTTACTGAAGGAGCCAATAAAACAAACAAAATAGAATATATCCATAAGCCAGGCAGATGAAAGAAGAGACGAGGAACCGCAAAAAACAAAGGTTAGAACCGCCTCGATATATACAGTAAATCAGGTTTTATCAGGAGAAATGCATATACCCTGCAATCAAGTGGACAAGCATAGTAATTTAAGCTTTATTTGGACGTATTTATATACATAGTACTACAAGAAACATGCATGAATTGGACGGTCAGTTCTTTTGGATAATTTCGAAAAGCTTTCATAGAAATTTGAATAATCATTCAGAAAAGGAAGAGCCATACTGGTGCATTCCAGCACGTTTTAATTATTTTATCGGGGGGCTTAAATTGTCGTTGCCCTTGGGACACGCGGGCTAAGAGGTCTTTGTCTCATGACTTAGCTTTACCTTAGCTTCATCTTCACACTACGGGACAAAAAATCAGGGCTCTGTGTACGCCGAACACCTAGACGACGAGGATTCTTTTCCCTGGTTTGTCCGTTCTGCGGTCTGCGGTCTGCTAGATACTCTACTCTAATCGTCTTGTTCAACCGCGGCGCCTGCAGTTCACGTTCCGGATGAATCTTTGTACCTAACTGGGCCCGGTTATGGTTCTCCTCAGGTTAAGCGTGGGTTCGGACAGGTTACGGTTGCAGTTAGCATCATCCTAGTTCTAACCCCAGACTAGCATGATGCTTACTGTAGCTAGACAGTCAAAAGTGGAATGCGGATTCCTTCGTAGAATTGAGGCCTAGCCCCATTCTACCCTTGTACGGCTTGATGGGGGTCTTTCCATCCTTCATGTGTTTCTACGTGGTCGCTTTTTTCTCTCTCGATTCCATGTACCGATATGGCCCTGTGTGAGAGTAGCGTATTCATTTCTGTTTCTACGCAGCAATTTCATGAGTCCTAAGTAATGAAGACATCTTACTGTATAGACATATAGAGCATATGTATAAAAGACTATCCATGAAGCCAAAGGTTTAGATGGTGAAATTGAGGAAAGGGAACAGTGTTTGTGCGAAAGAGTCAAAAACACTAATTCGATGATTATTGCGATTGTTACTTTTCTGGAGTTTTCTGGTATCAATGTCAGTTCATCGATAGTCCCAACTATGACCCTGGTGGCCCATCTCCTACCAGATACTACATGAAATCGAAAACTGCAAGAAAACTCTTACACACGAGAAAGCATCGCAGTTCAAGAATGTAACAAATTCACATAGTGGCCAAATCTTTGGTTGAATTTCCTCGGTAAGAACCCGAGAAAGTGAGCACTATACAAATCCAGTTTTTATTAATGAGAGCTATCCCAATCATTTACTACTGTCTAGGAGATATAATGTGTGTTTTCGGTAATGTTCATCGGTTATAATGTCATAAGAGAACGATAGAACGATTCCAAAATATAAGCAGTCAGTACTACTTCTAATTGAAGACGAGATTAGAGAGTCAAAATAACATGAAATGGACCTTTCACAGCGTCAACCTATGGTCTTAACTCAAGTCAATTTCTATAGCGTGACGCAATAAGAGTACTACTTTTAATACTAGCTCATAGATAAGTCCACAGACTCATCCTTGATGTGTGGCCGCCGGACAGAAAAAGCTTCAAAATGGAAGAGTCGAAAATGAAGAAAGCTTGAGGACAAATCGATACTCCGTCAGAAGAGTCAAAGACACAGACTTGGACAATTCCGTGCTCTGGTACTTTTGGTCTTGAATCGACGACTTAATCCACGATTACACCTTGATCTATAAACTAATCAATCATGTTGAAGGTTTTGACTGACTTCGGTAATAACCCGCACTGTTTCTTCGAGAAGTCTTCAGCTCCATGCAGATCACCTCTAAGTTTTGAATAACATCTCCCCAAGTGCAGAGTCCGGATTGGATCAACTGAAGGAAGGTACTGGACTGGATTTGTTTGTTGTGGTCAGCTATGATGGACAGCTAAAGAGAAGTGAAGAGAGCCCACAACACATGTGTTTGATCTGGTGGTGACGATGTATACAGATCTGTCACTAGTGACTCGTGCAGACGAATTGTAGATGAGCATAAAACCTATGAGGTGACGACCAACGACCTAGTGTTTTGTGGACGGCGACGCCAGCGTCAAAAGTAAGACGACGAAGAAGAAGAAGCAGCAGGAGGGGCACATGTGACCAGATTGGAGGAGCAGAGCACATGGAATGCTGCTCTTCCCGATGCTGGTAAGAAAGGACTTCAGTACTGAAACGCTTGTGGTTTGGGCTCTTGTAGTGTGGTGTATTTAACTGGGAATTGAGGCTTAACGTTTAGTTTTTTCAGAGAATGAGATTTGGTCAGGAGAAACGACACAATGGCAGGATTGCTCTGACTTGGTTTGCTCTTATTTTTGTAACTGTCTTAGAAAGGTAGGACAATTAGAGGATGTATGTCCACGAGTACAGGTATCAATAGCTGTTGGTAGGGATGTCAAGTCAGTAAGAGCCCGATAATAGTGCGAGTAGTAACACCATGTCTGTCGTTGTCACTAGCCAGTAGCAGCAGCAATGGCTTGTTGCTTGCTTTGTCGAGTTCTTCTCGAGCATTCCCCACCTGACCGACCACGCAGCACATGACCTTCTGCACGATTCCTTCCCGTGGTTGTTTGAGACTCTCATGCTTCGCCGACACCCCCAACACACTCTGGGACAGCAAGAATAAATCAGTCTAGACTCGTGAATAGTATCATTATATTTATGATGATCTATTATTCAGTTAGTTTACTTGTTAATTTGATTTTGTACGGAGAAGAATAATCTAAAATGATGTGGCTTTGAACATGGTTCTGCGAGCTATCTTACAGCTGAGTACAACCTACTTGTTTGCTGATGCTGAGCTTACAGTTTGTTGAGACACAAAGAATCTAATGTGCGAATATCTTGATCTAAGTCATGTTTCTTGCTGAGGGTTTTGGAGTCGATTAGGAATACAGAGAAAGTGCACTGGCTTTTAAACTCAGGATCTCGTGCTCTCAGCCATATGGTCTCTAGTCCTGTACCGTGTGGTGTATCGAGTGATAAATTAGCTGATCAATCTTTTTCTCACAAAACCAGCAAACCTACGCGTGTTCTCTTCAAAACTGTTAACTGTTCTACAGTTCACATTGGTTGAGATGCTGTAGTAGCTGAGAAAAGTCAGGTATTAATCCTGTACCGAAAACATTTCTTTACCAAGAACTACGTAACTTCAATCCTGTGGTACAATTTGATAGCCTTCTGACTAGTCCCTAGGTTGCACACTTTGAAATTTTGCTTCTGTTCCAGAGATATATGATCTAAAATTCTCCTCATACCTGGCAGGTGTCTAGCTGCTGTGCGGGTTCTGACTCTGATTGAGTTTGACCCAAGGTGTAGGGGTACTTCAGTGCCCACGACCTTTGAGTTGATTGTCAGTGTGCAGACCAGCGTCGTCCTGATCTCTATGGATCTTCCTGGGACTAGTAGTGGATTGACAGGTAGCACAAGAGTACGAAGTGTCAAACTCAATGCGATCTCATGCTCCTCACATGATGAGTGAATCGTCTTTGAGTCATGCCTTACAGAGGTCCCTATATTCGTGGACTAGCTATTGATAAATGTCGACAGAGTAGAACATAATCACTTCAAAGATTCCCAGTATGAGTAAATCATGGATCACTCATCAACTGAACTGGTCACAGGAGGTTGTTCTACAGTTGTCTTCGCTAGAAGTGACCTTGAAACTATCCCGTTTATTTAATGTGCAGTGTCAGAACTCCCATATATAAATCGAAGCAACATCAATAACACCTTTTTGACTAATTACAGTATATATAATAGAAATCCAGTACGAAGATTAGTACGAAGCAATCAAACTACTCCAGGATCATGAATTCAGGGTGCACTGGATATACATGTAGAAGCAGTAGTTCCGGATGGGTCCACGATAAATTCATACTCGACATAAAAACATGTGAAAATTGAAAGTAAACGGGCATATTCAAGGATCGTACGTGCAGCATGGAATCATGTGGAGAAGTGGGAACAAACTGTTCAGAAGATTCACCTGTACGTGCTGTTTGCCGTTTTAAAACACGGTATGGGAACATGTTACAGTTCAGGAGCAGGAGCAGGCCCAGGCCCAGGCCCACAGGCCAAGCTGCACAGGATGTACTTATGCGACGAATGCTTGCATGCTACTGCAACTTCGGGAGATGACACCACACTCAGCAGTCCATCAAATTAATATTCCTGAAGGTGTGGAACACTGAACGCATCAGCAAAAGAATAGACAGCTTGTGACAAGGACCAGTGGAGCATGTATAGTGGAGCATCTAGGATGATTCGTTAATTTGGTCAGAGGACATGAACTAGAGTTGAGGTGAGATACTGAAATGGAATCAGTTTTAGCTCGGATTGATGCGAATTTGAAAACTTTCCGGGAGATTCTACAAAGCAAGCAGCCGCCTCATTTGGATGCTAGACGTGCACTATGATGCGATCGAAGTGGCAGAACAGCTGCACTGTTTCTATGAGGGAATGTTCTGCATGATCAGTCCCGACAATGATTTTAAGTACTGATTCTCCAACCAGCCACGAACTCCAGAACTTTTCGCTTCTTATTAACTGTTTGTGAATCTGTTCAAACTTGCAGTTATACTATTAGAAAGCTATACTGGACGTAGGCTCTGAACAGCTGTTCAGAGCATAAGTGTGTAAATTTACAGAGGTTTGATACAGACCAGTGTCTTCAAATTCTACTTATCTGGAGGAGACCCTCACCCGCATTCCAGATGTGCAAATGTAAAAGAAAACGTTCAGACGGTGTTCAAATCAGTATGACTCCAATAGTGAGATCAAGTTGCGTTTAAATTTCATCCCATACAATTGCAATTTACTCTGGACGTCCGCCGATAAACCAATCGAAGGAAAAGGTTTAGATATCTATATCTGATGGAATGGTTTCTAGAGAGACTAGATTTAGAAAAGACGTCTAAATCTACATATCAGAACTGAACGCCTGTTTGGAGGGTACGGGAAGACGTCACTGTTTTGAGGAATATACTACAGATGGTCTCTTGAATAATTACCATTTAGAGAATAAAATGATGCCCTCCAGTCAATCATGCTCTCATCGAGGTTGACATGTTGTCACAGAACAACTATATCACCTACCCTCAGAAAGATCCTTCACTGGTAGACGAAATATCACCCCTGCCAATACGGTACACTACTTTGCTTCTGTTCGGCATTGCGTTCTTAGGCAATTGCTCATTAGTTGCATGACCATGCTATTTATCGTTAGTTCTTTGGTATGCTTCAGTTACTTACTTTGCAGTTACTCTGCATGTTCCTTACTCGAGTCTGTCGTCCGTAGGTGTGGATCTCATTAGTTGCATGACCATGCTATTCATCGTTAGTTCTTTGGTATGCTTCAGTTACTTACTTTGCGGTTACTCTGCATGTTCCTTACTCGAGTCTGTCGTCCGTAGGTGTGGATCTCTTGTTCTTCGAGCGGTTGCAGCATTCATTACACCCCTGATGGTCTGCAATTCTCAAATACAATTAACTCACCTGTCATTGGATCGCAAAACTCAAACCTTGGCGAAAGACCGTATCTAATATCTGGATAACTTGAACTTGCCTCAAGTAATGCAGTAAGCAATGAGGGAACGAGGAATTTAGCACACGGAGGGTCGTTGTCCGAGCAGATATTCCGTGTGATAAAACTCACGTTTGCTGTTGTGTAGCCCTTAGTTCTCTGTTCAGTTATCTTACATTAAATTTCTTTGCTGCCTACTTGTATGTATATTTCAGGCTGTATTAGGTGATCCTCCACTCGACCCGAACTAAAAATATCAACGCATATATGGTCTCTAGGCGGCTTCCAGAACACAAAAGTTATTTTGCACGCACCGGATCAAGGGTCACGTATCAGGCCAGGAACTTTAATTTTGACAAACGCAGATACCTTCTTAACTTTCGAACCAAAAACTGTATATTGTTGAACTCTTAAGCATGTAATGACTGTCACACCGCACGTCACATTCACCCTGTAAGAAAGAATATTTCAAAATGTCGACGCTATGTCCACACAACGCTTATCCCAGGCACTATCATGCCCACATGTGTTTTCATCCTGGAAGAAACTAGGTACTGTAGCAAATTCACATATGGTGTAAAAGAACTTTATGCACAACCAACTAACTTGTCGATCTATTACTAACGATTCTGTAACCGAAACCACCCACCGAGCATTTGCAACTTCCACTTTACCAATCCTGTACTTAAATCCTTTGTAACTAATCCAGCTGACGACCTTAAAAATCACATCACGATAATAAAACTCTCCACAGGTGAGTCAATCAGTCAACAGATAATGCTTGTAATATTTCGATGTGTCACAGGGAATTCCACTGTTAATTGTATTCTTGTACTAAACTCCTTGTCATGTCAGGACTGGTCGTGAAAAGAAGCACCTGAAAATGAGAAAGCACAACCTTCTGGCATTTCCATAGTTCGTATAGAACTTGGAGACCAGGAAAGGCTTTGATAGTACCGCATCTAAAACACATGCGTTCTATCGACTGAGTGATACTTGGGCAACGGGAGCAGAAGTCGTTCGAACAACGGGAGATCCAGAACCCCATTGAGTGATAAGTTCATTGTGTGTTGCCGGAATGCAATTACTATGAGACGACTTATTGTCTATGAGCTCTGATACAATAGGAATTTGAAGTCACAGAATATCGTCCAAAAGAGATTTGGTTGTAGCACGAGATATGCTCCTTACAGCGAAAGAGAAAAATCAGGGGAGAAAGTTAGTCTTCCGACTGGATATGTGGAAGAGAAGAAGTGGTTTCCGCAATGAGCTGCAGTAGTGACATATATGAATAAGACAGACAAAAATCCATCGAAAGAGTCAGCAAGTGTGGCCGTTATATAGCATGTACCTTACCTAGCAGTACAGTAATAGACTACACGTGGCCACCAAATTAAGACAAACCACCCATTGAGCATGACTTCCACAGGTGTCCAGGGGCAGATTGGTGCCTGGAATTGCGGAAATGCTGTTCACGTGAAACTTGCAGTAGGAACGGAAGTTAGAGGTCTTATGATGTGTTGAAATGGAGTTTGAAATTGCGTTAGATATCTATCATAATAAAATGATACAGAAGCTCTCTTTCTCTGCACGGATCGATTAAGACTTAAGACTTAAGACTCCAGCGCAAGGATCGGTCTTTCGTCAATATGAAGTAGCTCTGGCCACTGAGATAATAATGCACTACTAAGCACATACAACTAGTTAACAACACCGTAAGTGTTCATAGTATTGAAACACTTAAAACATGACCGCTGGCATTTCAACTCTCAACTACTTCAGAGATCTGAAAAATTGCCATCTGCACTGCAGTTTTCATTTCAAGATTAAAATAAATTCACCTTCAATATATCTAAACTGACACACTTTAACATAAAATCTGACTGAACTTCCATCAATTCTAAGGAAACGAATATTATAGAAAATCTGATTAATCTGATTAATCTGATCCTCTATATTCAATTCAAGTATACACTTGAATTAAATATAGAGGATGGTAAACAATCGTGATTCTCATCATTGATGTAGTTAGTACATGCGTACAAGACTTTAAATTACTGCGTTAGAATTTGTCAACCACCTGCAGAAAATGCAGGACACGACAATCTAGAAAAGTACAACATGTAGGATAGAACCAACTAGATCCAAAGTGGAACATGAAGGGCAGGGTAAGTATCGGGACTCACAGTAATCAATCCAAGTACTTCTTACGTGCAAAGAGGATTGATAGGGGATTCGTTACTATGCCATGTTCGGTGAAATCGATATAGAATCTTATGCACTTTCTTGTTAACCTATAAGGCTGTCAATACTTACGAGAGAAGATGCAAGGGGAGGTCAAACATGCAAATTGAGTCCCGCATCAAAATTATAAGGACGCCGATTCTTGTAACAATCTACAAATGGTTCAACAATCTACAAATAGTACCAAATACTGTTCTCTGGAAGGTACCATAAACTGTGGAATTGATGCTTCAACCTCGCAACGTCATTGACAGGATCAGACACACACTAAGTATGCTCTATGTGCCACACAAGTACCCAGAAACACAATCAGCTTAGTGAATATTGCCGAACTTCAAAGGTTATCCACTAGCAGAATATACAAGTAATCATATTTATAACAAACAAACCGGTTGATACGCGCTATGAGCTCTCTTAATAAAATTCAGACTCAAGGAGCAAATTTTTGTATAGACAATGGTTTTCGCATACCCTTTGTTTGTAACTTCTGTTTTGCTGGAGCTGAGCAGGTACAAACGGAAGACGCATGTTACACCATTTTATGATCTGCTTCGAAAGTTAACGTGTCCATAATTAAAGTGACAACCCGGAGTACGGATCCACTGACTACAAATTACTCTTAGCTTCAGTAACTGTACCATCAGGGTTGACACCAGTATGTAGCCCTGCAAGCATTTAACATGTACATGTTCTACAATCCTGGTTGAGGAAAAAACAGGGATGAATTTTACAAGTTACCACTTACTACTCTATCTTCTGTTCTAGGTCACCAGTATTTATCTAACCAATGGTCTCGAAGCTAAAGCTACTCCTGCAACACTTACAGGTGTGGCAATACCAGGGGGCAACTTCACCCCCTCAAGCTTCCTTTTCCACTGTAAACTCCAGTTCCGAATTGCAAGTAAAACAGCCCAAGTAACCTCAGTGGTCTTCTCTTTGATCATCAACATAAGTGCAGCCCCAAGAACAGTTTTCAAGATCTGCGCATCCAGTCCTTTGTAGAAGCCAGCAATTCCTTCTCGATTCCATATTAAAGCAAAAGCCTGGTGCATCTTTCGAATGGGTTTGTCTTTATTCTTGTCCTTTGTATCATCATCTGCTGCTTGAATCATCACTTTCGAGCTGAACACATATAAAGCTCTTTGTAAATACTCAAAGGGCTGACCACCATATCATCTTTCACGAAATTTACTACTATCATCAAGTACTATATTAACTTTACTACATTGTAGTTTTATACTACCAACGGTTGCCGTGAACTAACAAGCTTCTAAATTCAATGTTACTAAAAACATTGAGAAAGAGTGTCAAACCGTCCCAGGAAAGTGAGCAAATAGTAGACATGTGGTTCTAGCATATGATTAAGAGGAGCACATGCAGAAAAGAAATGCAAATCAACTTCTAAAAGAGCTCTGTTAAAAGCAGATTCCTCCAATAAGCGAGTGATGTGAATGAACTGGGGAAGGAATGAAGCCAACTGGGTGAGTAGAGAGGAAAATCTTATGCACCAAAAATGATACAGCTTTGTCGAATTTTGATTGAATCACCAAGCATACTAACCGGATGGCGGGATACGTGATGACTGTTGCGACAGACTTCGAAAGAGCACCTAAGACGAAAGCGCTAAATGCAGATAATACAACTGGAGCTGGTTCTCCAGCACTGCCAACTTTGCCATTTTGAAGGAGCCGATATTTCAATTGCTCGAAAACAGTGTACTGAGATGGAGAACACAACATAGGTTATTTAGAACAGAATTTAATGCTACAGGATAAAGCGTTACAGTTTCTTCAAACAAGCAATAAGAACCATCAAAATGCACTTGCTAAGAAACCATTGCTGTATTATCTATATATATTCGACCCTATATTTAGATTTGAAATTTAGTAGCTTATAACCCCGTAGAAACACATTTGAACGAGACTGAAATTTTACACTTCCATATGACGCAGGTATTGTATTTCTACTAAATTTTATTAGACAATCTAGGGTACACTTTGTTTCGCCGAGAGACACATATGATAGCGTACACCTGAAATTACGTTTGAAAGTGGAAAAGCAAACCCAACTGCATTCGTCAGTATAGCTGCAGACAATACAGAGATGAATTTCGTGTTTTCAGCGAATGAAATACCTGAATGGCTGGATTGGAACAAAGAACCAGAGATGGTTCAATGCCAGCCCAAAGCTCCTTCCAAGTACCCTCTCTAAACGTTTGCATCAAAGTTTTCGATTTACCAAACGAGCTTGTTTGCATCCGAGCAGCAGCTGTATCAAGAGGCTGAAAATCCGAAATTCATTCTTTAAGTACAGTATTTAGGGATGCAGATCTTCAAAGACCTTCGAACTAGAACTCTCTAACCGTCAATTTAACAACAATATCTGTGAATATAGTTATACACCCATATTGGCCACTCCTTTCTTCAGAAGAATCTCTTCCGTACAAAATACGAGTTCAGGAAATCCAAGAGATCAGATAAGTACTTCGATGTACCTGAGTAAGAAGAGCGGTACAAGCTCCAGCTGCTGCTGCCACAACCAGATTGGTTCCAGTACCCATTCGTTTGACCCCAGAACGCTTAAGGTAGGAATTTTTTAAGAAACTATAGCTGTAGAAGTAGATGAACTGGGATACTACTGATTGGAGGTTTTTCGTCCCAAGCCCCTGATACAAAGACATTAGGTTTCGCGACTCTATAGCCTCCCAAAACACATCCAACATACTCCTGCACATGAGAGATTTATGACAGTCAAAAGGAGCAATTCCATCCTCCACGTTGCTGGCATGATATTCTTAGAATTGTGGTACTGGAAGTACCAAGTTGAGTGATTGATCGGGAGGTCCTTATGCTCCTGCACAAGTTACTACACTTGAAGCACGTTCATCAACCCTCACTAACCTAGGACAAACGAAAGAAAGCAATTATAGTGAATTCAGCATATTACTAAATCTTGTAAGAAGTTGTGAAAGATTACGTGTATCGTCGTGCGCTCCCTTGACGACTTTCTGCTTGATATTTTGTCTTGCATGTGTCTAAGGGATAAAGAGTAGTTGTACTCAAGAGCCCGCCAACTGCGCCTGAGCTGGCTTCCGCTAGGGCATCGAAATCGAACCCCATCGCTGCTCACGTGACTCTAATGAACTAGTTGATTCTGAAAATGTAGGCTAGATTGGGATGCCTCAGCTAATTCGAGTCCCTGAATCTGTGCAAACTCTCTCACAAAATGGCACTTGGTCACAAGCCGAATAAGAATCGCTGATTGGCAATGCCAGCTCAAAGTCTCAAATTCGGAATCGTCGTGGGACTCAAGGCTTTCGCTTCTGATCCAAGCTGATGAGACCAGAGTGCAAGCAAAATAACCTGTGGTCTACTACGCCCTTAGTTTTTCTTCAACCTGTTCTACTTTTCTGGCACCTGAGTTTTTGGTGTCCTCAGCATCTCCTTCCTGCTCTTCCTGGTCGCTATCTGCAGAGAAAGCAAGACACAGAAATCTCTGTTAATCTCTCGAGTACTGAAAGAAACCGAAGCTGTCTCAAAAACGGACCATACTAAGAACAATTATCTGCATACTGCTCCTACTGGGATGCAATTATGAGATTCAATATTAAAACCAACTTGCATTTGCTGCTTATCCTCGCCAACTTCTGTAGAGTTCACCAACAACTATAGGGTACGGCAGAGCAACTCGACCAACAAATTGCTACATATTTCCACAGAACTGAAACGATTCCGATCCTATAAAGACAAGTCCAACTAATGCACAGTAGTCCTTGAATCTTAACTGCACCAGATCGTCAACGCCTACAATTCTAAGCTTGATTTGCCCCATCAAGCTCCTCGGGAAACCCTTAGAGAAACTGCAAATTGCTCACGATTTCAAATCAAAGCAAAACTCCAACGAATACCCGACGATACTAGACAAGAAGTGATCACTCACTTCAGTAACCGTCCACCGTCCACCGCTCTGTGGAAGGAACGACTGAAGAAGTCGAATTTGCCCGTATCTCGATCACTGTTGCTTCTTCTTCTTCTCTCTTTCTCTTCACGCATCCCTCTCTCTTTTTTTCTCACTATTCTCTACTCTCGCATTCCTTCTGCAGACCCAGGACCTTCAAAAGATTAAGAGTTAGTAACAGTGCCGGTCTTCACACGCTCTCCAGAGAGAAGTGAGATTCCGAATCTGTAATCGACACGTGGTGAATTGCCTCTTCTAGTAGTACGGTAGCAGCGAGCTGCCTGCGCCTGCGCAGTTTAGTCGTATTTGCAGCTCTACTTTTTCCCAAGCTGTGCCTATACCCACGTTTTGCTAGCTACAGGAAGGAGCGACATGACGGACCCTAGGTATGACTGACGAAAACAGCAGAGTTGACCTTTTATAGGAAGTCAAGGGTGTCGGAGCTCATGATGTGGCGCTTGCTGCCGAATTAGTCGGTAGTTAGGGCGGCTCGATCGCCTTGCTTTCATTCTTCTGCCCATAACTTTCTCAACGTGCCGAACTGACTTTAGACGACGAAGTAATCGCGTTTTCTCTTCAGAGATTTCGCTAAGATGAAACTTCTCATGATTTTCTCGCCAAATTTCTTGTTCGCTAGCTTTGGTCTAGCCATTTTTGTAGCGTCAGGTACTCAGTGGTTATCATCTTCATTGACTCGAGGCGGAACTGAAGTTCACATTGACATTACGAAATGGATCTGCACTTTTGTACCGAGCTTGGTAATAAACTGCACTCCCTCCCTGGTTAAATGCGTGTGACTCGGTTCTACATCTTGTTTAAGATCATTTAATTACCATAGATGTTGCAATGAAAAGACGATTGTGATTGTAAATTAATTCTGATATAGGTACGCTACATACACTGGTTCATGCATGGATTAATATATTTGTTGTGAGCGACCTAAATTCAATCTTACGCGTGCGTACCAATCTTATCTTAACGATAAGTACGGGATTTAGAGAATCGTTCTTCGTTGTACTTTGGTAAGGAAAGAAAGACCTCGGTGACCTTCTTCTTCTTCTTCTGCCGGTGACATCATCAGATAAAGTTTTGCCTTATTCACCGTTAAAAGGTTGTTTCCCGACTCTCATGGGTCGTCATCAGTCCTTAAAACATTGGGTAATTTTCCTCATAATTAGTATAATATTTGTGATCTCTCTTCTGTGGGCTCTTACAGAACCTCGGAATGAAAATAAGCATCATCATGATCTTGGTTTAAATGAAAACAAGCAGTAACATCTGTTCATGATTTACAAGGTGGATGCTTTGCAACGGAGGTTCTCTAAGAAGATGAAGAGGTTATCTTAACAAAACAACATTTGAATGAGTTCTTGATGAGGCATCAAGAAAGTATTGTAAAAACTATGATACATACGTTGATATAGGATTTAACTAGTCATATCTGCTAAATCACAGCGGAAAGATCTACAATGATTGAGGATTCCAATCATGGAACCAATACAGAACATTTAGGCTGTGCCTATTTAATAAGCACTTCGAGGGAGAGCTCCATAAATACTAAATAGTGTGATAGGCAATATCTGATTCTCAGTTTGTTAAACATATAAAAATGCCAGAAAAGAATCAATGAGATTGAATGGAAAGTGTTAAAGAAATTTCCCACTTGACACGATCTATATACTTGATACTATTACAATTTTCATTAATTATAATTCACTGCATATTAAAATATTATAATCTGCAACGAAATATATTTTATTTAGGATCCCACTTTATTTCGTACCAATGTAAAAGATCTCCAATTAAACTATTGAAACTGATAGATTTTCAAGTTAGAGGGTAGAGGGTATACAAGTCAAGGTATTGGCCTATTTTTAACCAACACTTTGGCTAAAAGATCTTGAGCAAGGGGTAAGAATTTTTACTTTAAATCATCAATTCCATTCTTTTTCAAATATAGATACTCCAAATTAACTTTAGCAAATCAGTTTTTTCAATCTAATCAAAATTCTAAAATTTTGTTAAAAACACCTTTAACATTGGAAAAAAGAAGAACTCCAGCATCTAAAAGTTCATTAATAGGTAAAGAAACATGTACTTGATGTCCAGCCCAAGAAAGAGAACCTAAGCCTAATTGTCCTGCTAAATGATGATTTAACATAGATTCAACGTCTTGAAACCACTTCTGATTTGCTTGAAGAGGGTCTAGTTGTGCACTAGAACTACGAGAAATAATGTTTAAAACAAAGTGTGCACCTTGAGAGAGAGAAATTTTGGTTCTCTTTATTCAATTGTTGGAGTATCACAATGAATTTTATCTCACTATAGATCATCTAAGTTTATCCGCTGAAACTAAAAATAATGACTTTTAGACAGCAAATAAGATATCAATTTGGTGTGTACAAGTATATAAAAAATGAGAACAAGCCCAAGGACATGGATTCATCTAGTCTAGTCATACCTAATTACATTTGAAGTTCCTAAGTATATTTCTGAGCTCCAAATTTTGAATTGTGCCATATTAAAATAATAAAATTTTATATATTTGAAATTTTGTGTTTATTCTTTGAGTACACTAACCTTATTTTTCTCCAAGTCATGAAGTGTTACTCTTTATGTTTTTAAAGATAGTTTGATATCTTAATTTTTATTTTGGTGTACTAAAAGGTCCATAACTCTTTTGGTTTTTTAGATAGATGAAGCATTTCCTCTTCCAATGTGAACAACACTTTTACGTATTTCAAAACTATGTCAATCACAATGGCTATCCTATACTTGAGCTACAATAAGGCTATCAAGGATAGTTGGAGACAAGTATTTCTCCATTTTATTCTTGTTTAGGACCTAAATTCAAAATCACAATCATTATACTTCTTTTCAAAAATACTTGCATTGAGTTTTTAGGGGATAGATATAGGAAAATATCATGTTTAAGAATTTGATCATATTTTAATGTAATTTCAAGACAAACTTACATTAACTAAGTTCTTTTTAATAATAAAGAATGAAAACATATAATCAGCTTTATGATGTACCTTGTCATATATGTATTTTTCATAATTGGTAAAGTCTTCTAGTAAGAAAGACAATAACATGAGTTCATTAATCTATTTTAGTTTGATTACTTATATTGCATGGTTGGAGATCAAAGGATGAGAATAAAAAAAACAAGATGACGTTGCAGTAATGTTGAGCTCGACCATACAAAGTTCAAAGATTGTTACATGAGAGAAGGTTGAAGTGATTGCTGATATGACCGGATGATTTGGATTGATCATAGTTGTTGCTTGAGCACAACAAAGAAAGTATAGTTGAACATGAACATTGTTTCTCTTATGTACAAGGCTTAGTACTTGTGCATTTATACAAGTTTTATCAATTAATCAAGCATTAGGATTTCATCATAAAGAAATAAAAATATGATAACAAATTGGATGTTTTCTTCTCACATCCAAGGAAATAAGATATAAAATATATGAGAATTAATTTTATAAGCAATCATGGAACAAACTAATAGCATGCAACAAAAGGCATGTATAAGATAAAAGAGCAAGGTGTGAAATTCATCTAAACTCACTTAATTACATGTTTTCCTATTTGGATAGAATACAAGTTGTGCAACAATATGGAGATTATAGACAAGTTAATTGAGACCAACAAAGTAGCAAATAGGCCAAATTAGCCAAGAATTATGAGAATATTCTAGAAGCATCTAGGAAGCTACTTGGTACCTTCCAAGTATTGGGTATTGTGTATGCCAAGTGGTGACTTCTAAGATGAAGCTTCTTGGGAAACTTTCAAGCTAGCTTACCTTGCACACCAAGTAGATGGCTTGTAGAGGAAGTTTCTTGGGAAACTTCCGACTAGCTTAGCTTGCTTGCCACATAGGTGGCTTCTAGAAGAAAGGTTCTCAAGAAGCTTCTTGGTAAGCTTAGCTTGCACTCTAAGACAGAAGCTTTTAGGAAGCTTCCTAAGAAGCTTCTCAAGAGCCTTGTATGTTCCTTGTAAATACCAAAACCCAAACTCATGCTAAGCATTTGGATTTTTTCTCATTCAAAAGTCCTAATGTGATCTTCTATTCTCTTATTTCTCTCCTTGATCTTTTACATTGATATCAAAGTAGGAATGAGATGGATGGAATTCATGGACCACAAATCCATTTCTCATAAACCATTGGGATTTTCATGTCCATATACTATCCAAACATCATTTCACATAGTTCATCATCTCACGCTTTGTGCAAAATTTTCTAAATGTGATCACATTGTCTGATGAACTCTTGATACTTCTGATCTTAACTTATAGAGAACAATGGACACATTGCATCTATGTTATTGTGTTGTGGTTTATGTAACTAGTGAAAAATGAGTTAGTATAATTTATCTCCATATTATTGGAGTAGATTGTAGGATGCATCCCATGATTGAGCTATTGGCATATGAGCAATCTATGTACATGTATATGATTGGCCACATGGATTATGGACTTGTCCTCTTTGAGGGCTTTTATGAATATAGGTGGTGGAGAGTTGATATAAGGGATATGTGTTTTTATTTTAATGGACTTGTCTTCTTTGAGGGCTTTTATGAATATAGGTGGTGGAGAGTTGATATAAGGGATATGTTTTATTTTGGGAGTCTCAAACCAAAGAAGAATGTGAGGAGTGAGAGTTGTAGTAAAGTGCGGGCACTAGAGCATTAGAGGAAGCACTTGAGTAGGAGATGTCCTATGCTCCCAATCTGCCACTCCCAAATCCTTTTCTCATCAAACTTCAGATTCTACACTGTGATGAACTTTGGGGTTGGATGGTAGCACAATTCATGGCTATATTCATGGAGTCGGTGATAAGAAGCTTGGATCCAATTTTTCTTTATGTGCATACTTATGATCAGGTCTGAAACTTGACAATCTATGTGATTTTGTAAATGGAGAAGGACTTAATCTTATTAATTGGCTTCAAGTTGGAGTTGTGGGCCCATTTGGCAAAAAGAAAACTAACTAAATGATAAAAATGCAAGTGATTGGGTCCCAAGAGGAGAAGTTTGGAGTTTTTCAACCATCAAAGGAGAAAAGGGGAGAATTTGGGGAGACAAGACCATGATTGAAGAGAGGAGATGATGGGCTAAAATTTGGAGATAGAAAGCAAATGATTAGAATAGATTTTGTGGAGGATATGATTGATTGAATCAAGGAGTGTAGAATTGATATTCAAGTGCACAAACTAGACAATTTAGAGAGTTCCATGATACATTTTTATAATCTGTCAATGAGATTGAGAAAAGACAAAGTGCTTATAGTGTTGAGCAAAACCAATTTCTAGTTTTGGATTAATCTTAAATCAGATCTGGTTGATTGAAGTTGGAGCTTTGGAAAGTAAGGTGTTGAGATGATGATCAAGTTTAGAATTTTGGTCATTCCTCAAGTTATGGTTTGAATCAGCTTATGAAAATTTCCAAAATTTATAGCTTGATTTGGATTAAATACAAATGTTCCAAGCATTTGCACTATATATGCAACAACACCAAGTTGTGGAACGTAAGGAGGCATTAGCTACTAAAGCCTTGCAGTCAATTGTGGAGATGTTGGATCTATTTGATGGGAGGAACATCTCAAAATACCTAAATTATTACTCAAGGGAGATGGAGCTCAACAAGGTTTTTGAATAGGAGATGATACACCCATTTTTGCTTGCGGTTATCTTAGAGCTCCATGTACATGTAAAGGAGGTCATTTGAGCTCATGGAGATAATTGGGAGAGATTCTCTCTTCATCTAAAGGAAGAGTATTGCTTGGAGGATATGAATATGGTAACTAAGAAGTCATTTATGGAGTGGGTAAACAAAGCTACCAAGAGATTGAGTGCAACAAAGCTATTTTGGGAGTTTGACAGACAATGCTCATAATTGTCTCGAATGGAGAAGCTCACACTTGAGAGTGACAAGGTGGAGTTGTTCCTACAATCAGCAAATAGCAAGCTACAAAGGGATTTGGAGGTCTTGTTGGAGGATGGGTCTAAGGATAGTAGATTGATATTTGATTGGAGAAAGGTCTTAGAAGCAATGAGTATTCTTGTCTGTCAAGTGAGAATACGATAGAGTGAAAGTAGTGATAAGATGAGAAGTAATACCACCTATGGTCACAAGGGCTCCAAGATAGCCAATGTTACCTCTTACCACAATACCAAGTGTCCCTAATCCTATTTTCACAACTCCATTATAAAAAACCACCACCAATGATTTGGTGAAAGGGATGCGAGACTTGCAAATCAAGTTGGTAAGGTTAGAGGAGAAGTGAAGTAGTTTTGAAACCATAACTATGACAATGCAAGGCTATGTAGAAAGGTGCATTTGATGTGATGCTACTAAACACACCAAGAAGAAGTATGGTAACTTTGCTAATACTATTCAGCAAGGAGTGGTTTTCTAGAAGGATGGGAAGATTGCTTTGAAAGAGATGGGCATAATCTTGAAAACCAACTTTAAGAAAGGGAGAATGCACAAGGTGTTGGAGGATTTCTTATCACAAAAAGCTAGTACACCAATTGAGGCTTTTGCCTATGGAGTGGAGGTATTAGGGATGGAGATGAAGCATGCAAATACGGGAAATATATGGAGCAATGGTCTACCATGGAACACCACAATAGGAGAATTACTATGGGTTGCTACTGAAATCAGGTACGCCACTCAATAGGCTAATCTTGTAGATGCTATGTCAATTCATACCTACTTGCCAAGAACCAACATGAAGCTCTCATCAAAGAAAAGCAAAGGAGAGATGATATAGAGCTTGGTGAAGAGAGAACAACTCAAAGAAAACAATTGACTGGAGGTAGACTCCGTCAAGAGGGTGTTCTCCAAAGGCAAGGAGTGGTACCTCCATAGGAGGAGGTCATGGAGGATACCTTACCTTCTGATTTTGAAAAATCAATGAAGGAAAAGAAGAAGGATAAGCGTAAACCACCCACTTACAAGCTTCAATTTGATATTGAAGTGGTTTTTGACCTAAAAGGAGTACTAGAAGTGTAACAATATGGAGTTTAGCGACGAAGTCAGTCGGGCTTACAAAGTAGCACATAAGACAAATTAGCCTAGAATATTCCAGAAGTATCTAAGAAGCTTCTTGGGAAGCTTCCCGGCTAGCTTAGCTTGCCCTCAAGTAAGTAGCTTCTAGAAGGAAACTTCTAGAAGCTTCCAACTAGCTTAGCTTGCACACCAAGTAGGCCGCTTTTAGAAGGAAGCTTCTTGAGAAGCTTCCTAGTTAACTTGGCTTGCACTCTAAGAAAGCGGCTTGAGGAAGCTTCTCAAGGGCCTTGTATGCTACCTATAAATACCAAAGCCAAGGCTCATGCTAGGCATTTAGAGTTTTCCTTCATTCAAGTGTCCTAATGTGAGTTTCCATTCTCCTATTTCTCTCCTTGGATTCGGTCTTTTACATTGGTATCAGAGCAGGAATGGGATAGATGGAATTTATGGACCACCAAATCCACTTCCACCAAACCATTGGGATTTTCATGTCCAAATACTACCAAAGTATTGTTTCACACAATTCATCACCTTGCACTTTGGACAAGATTTTATGCATATGATCACCATATTTAAGGAACCCTTAGTGCTTTCGGTTGTAACTTATGGAGAGCGGTGGATGTGCTATTTCTATGTGTTAATAAATTAGATAGATTAGGAGTGGTGTGATAGAGGAGCAACCATGGCGGAAAAACCTGATGTTATTATTGCTATGCAACAACAAATTGAGCACCTTACTCGATTGTTGGATGAACAAGATCTTTGACGACAAGAGCAGGTGGAGAGAGTGCCAATTTAAGAAGGAGAAGATTGGATCAGATTCCCTGAACCCAAGGTATTTGAAGGCACCTCCTGGGTACAATAGAGAATTTTGTGTTTGATTGTGAACGTTATTTTGAAGCTACCAATCTACAAGACGAGCAAAAATAGATTCTCTTGGCTTCTAGCCAATTGCATGGAGTAGCAAAGTTATGGTGGAGATTCCGAGTGGAGCGAGCCAAATGACAAATGGTTGCACCAATCTTGACATGGGCAGAATTCAAGAGCACAATAATTAGTCGGTTCCAAGCTATAAATGCCACACAAGCTGCACGGGATAAGTTGGTAGAGTTGAAACAGATTGGCTCTGTAAGAAGTTACATCACGTAGTTCCAAAACACCATCATGCAAATTCTAAATATATTGGAAGGTGAAGCTCTGGATTGATTCATGAGGGGCTAGAAGGTGAGAACCAAATTAGAGGTAACCATACGAGAGCCACAACACTTGGAGGAAGCCATGCGGTTGGCCAAACGTTTTGATTCCTTGGTGGCAACAACTTGGTCTTGACTTTGACCTCCATAAAGCCTACCAATACACTACACAAAAGTGGAAGAACTAGCACCAACGGAGATTGATGCAATTCAACAAAGACCGCTTGGCATGGCAGATAGGGAGAAACTGCAACAAAATGGTGGTTGTTTTATTGTCGCCAGTTGGGGCATCACATTGCTGAATGTCCACTCAAGAATGGACGACCTCGACAAGTTGCCCAAGTGGAGGTTTTGGAGCAGAATGATCAGGGAAACAAGGAATCCCAATAGGAGATTTTGGAAGTTTAGAGAATTGCATGTCTATGCAAGTAGCAAAGGAATTGGGTATTCCTATCAAGCTAGTGATTGGAAGTAGTTTGATGATGGCGGATGGTAGATGGCACCTCGCATCCTATTACCTTCAAGATTAGGAAGGAGTATTTGGAGTGTATGAGGTTTGTAATGGCACCTCTACACTATGATATTATTCTAGGTCTACCTTGGCTTGAACGTCATAAGGTTCAATTTGATCGGACCCGATGCCAAATTCAAGTACAACACCAAGGTAGGAATTTCTGATTAGGTTGTCTGGCACCTCTGAGTAAGACACCTAGGAATAATCAGTCCCAAGATGGGAAGTTTGCCAAGAAGGCAACCATGGAGCAAGCTTGGAAGAGAGATGAGTCCCTAGAAGGGAAGTTTGTTAGTAAAGCAGCCATAGAGCTAGCTTTGGAGGAAGATAAGTCTATATTTGCGGTGTAGATCAAGCCAATTGCACAAGACCAATCTGTGGAGGACCAAGAGCCTCATCAAGCAATGGTTGATTGGATAGTTAAGGAGTTTGCAGACATGTTTCCGGATGATCTGCCAAAGGGATTACCCTCCGATTAAGGTATGCCCTTCAAGATCAAATTATTGCCAGGGAGTACTCCAGTGAGTAGACTGATCTATCAGCTCTCACCAAAGGAGTTGGAGGAGTTTCAAATAACACTTACAAAGTCGTTGGAGAAGGACTTCATATGACATAGTACCTCTCCTTGGGGAGCACCGGTACTATTTGTTCCAAAGAAGGATGGAGGACTTTGTTTCTGTATTGAATATCGTGGGCTCAATAAACAAACCATGAAGAATGCATATCCCTTGCCTCGAATTGATGACTTGCTTGATCAACTAAGTGGAGCACGCTACTTTTTCAAGTTGGATCTTCGCAGTAGCTATTGGCAAATTCCTATTGAGAGAGAGGATGTGCAAAAGATTGCCTTTCGTACAAGGTATGGGCATTTTGAGTGGAGAGTTCTACCTTTCGGACTCACTAATGCTCCTGCAGTCTTCATGGATCAGATGCATTGGGTGTTGGACGGACTATTGGATCAGTCCGTGGTGGTATTCTTGGATGATATCCTAATTTATAGTAAGATAGAGGCAAAACACGTGAATCATGTGCAAGAAGTCCTAAGACGGCTACACCAATGGAAATTTTACTAGAAGAAGTCAAAGTGTGCCTTTTGGCAGAAGGAGGTTTCCTTCTTAGGTCATAAGATCTCATCAGAGGGGATCAAGATGGAAGAAGAGAAGATCAAGGCCATTACTGATTGGTCTACCCCAAAGGATGCTATAGAAGTACGGGCATTCAATGGATTGGCCAGTTTTTATTGACGGTTCATTCATTATTATGCTCATGTGGCTGCACCATTGACTGACCTCTTGGGAAAGAACTTGAGCTTCCAGTGGACCACCAAGCATGAAGAAGCATTCCAGAAGTTAAAGCATATGGTGTCTTCAAGACCCATTCTTCAACCATATGATCCTCAACTACCTTATGTAGTTGATTTTGATGCTTCTAACTTTGCAATTGGAGCCGTGCTGCAACAAGAATTCCCAGATGGACTCCATCCCATTGCCTTTGTGTCTTGCCAACTCAATACAACTGAACCAAACTACTCTGCTTGAGATCAAGAACAACTTGCAATGGTATATGACACCAAGGTATGGAGGCATTACCTCTTGGAGAAACAAGTGATCATGCGAACTGATCACAAACCATTGTTGCAGACCTTACACTTGGAACACATGAAGAGTCAACATCATCGATGGGAGGAACAACTCCAACTGTATGACATCAAACTTGAGTACAAACCAGGTTGGTTCCATGTCATCCCTGATGCTTTATCACGACGACCTAATTTGAAGTCTCTTCCTCTCATCACAGCAACAATTTCAACAATGTCAATTGACTCTAAGGTCCAAAACGAGTTTCAGTCAGCTCTACACCAAGATCCCTTCTTCCAAATGGTACAAGGTCACCTTATGGCATGCAATAAGGAGTACAACACCTTCTCTATCAAGGAGGGCCTTTTATTCCATGAGAACCGGATCTATGTTCCAGCTAAAGGTGATCTTCGACTTGTGCGCCTTCAAGAAGCCCATGATTTACCCTTGCGGGTCACATGGGTGTGGAAAAGACCTTGAGTACCCTCAAATGTCAATGGTGGTGGCCCAACATGACACGAGATGTTCAAGAATATGTCCGATCATGTGAGAGTTGCCAATGTAACAAGGCCAACAACCAAAAGCCAAGTGGACTCTTTCAACCACTTGCTGTTCTATCCGCTCGTTAGGAGCATGTGAGCTTGGATCTCATCACATCCTTGCCAAAGACAAAACAAGGACACACCACAATCGTGGTGTTTGTGGATAAGCTTAGTAAGCAAATCCACTTGGCACCAACTTGTGATACTGTGGATGCTCCAACCTTAGCGCAAATATACTTCAACAATGTCTTCAAGCATCATGGGATGCCATGTGTACTCATCTTCGACTGTGATCTTTGATTTACTAGGAGGTTTTGGCAAGCACTCTTCTAGATACTTGGCACCAAGCTTGCTTTGTCCACGGCCTATCATCCTCAAAATGATGGACAAACCAAATGTGCAAATTGTACATTGGAGGATATGTTGCGTGCCTTTGTCAATGTCCACCATACAAATTGGGACAAATGTCTTGCAGCTGTAGAATTTGCCTACAACAATTCCAAATAGGCAAGCACCGGATTTTCTCCTTTCTTTCTTAATTTTAGCCAAGATCCACTTGTTCTAGATTCTCTTCTTGCTCCACCTCCATCTCAAGTTCCTCATACTTCTACATTCTTGACCACTATATCCCAATCTCTCCAACAAGCCAAGTCTCACCTCCTTGTTGTTCAGAATTGCCAAAAACAATATGCGGACCACCATCATCGTGATCTCACCTTTGAAGTTGGTGATAAAGTCATGCTATCTTCTAGTAACCTCCCTCTCTTACTTGATACCCAAGTTTGTAAACTTGCCCTAACTGGATAGGACCCTTTGATATCACCCAAATTGGCTCTCTTGTTGCTTATCGACCTGCCTTGCCTTGCCTTGTCACATGCGTATCCATCTTGTCTTTCATATTTCCAAATTGAAACCCTTTGTTCCTAACCCCCCTTCCTTTTCCTCTTGAGTCCAACCTCCCTCTCTTTGTGTCCCTATCAATGATCATGAGGAGTACAAAGTTGATTGTATCCTTGCGCATCGCCATATTCAACGAGGTCGTTGCCAACATATGGAATATAAGGTCCTTTGGAAAGAGTATCCCCTTCATGATGCCACATGGGAACCTCTTTCTCACCTCCAGAATGCATAGATGGCCATCCAAGACTTTGAAGCTTCACTAGCGACGAGAACGTCACC
This sequence comes from Lunularia cruciata, assembly GCA_948567375.1. NCBI lineage: Eukaryota > Viridiplantae > Streptophyta > Marchantiopsida > Lunulariales > Lunulariaceae > Lunularia > Lunularia cruciata. Next base: position 54,148,131 of record OX419755.1, on the reverse strand, counting down.
AACTAGCGGTGGGGGAATATGTAACAATATGGAGTTTAGCGACAAAGTTAGTCAGGCTTACAAAGTAGCACATAAGACAAATTAGCCTAGAATATTCCGGAAGTATTAGATGGCTTCTTAGGAAGCTTCCCGGCTAGCTTAGCTTACCCTCAAGTAAGTAGCTTCTAGAAGGAAGTTTCTAGAAAGAAGCTTCTAGAAGCTTCCAACTAGCTTAGCTTGCATGCCAAGGAGACCGCTTCTAGAAGGAAGCTTCTTGAGAAGCTTCCTAGTTAACTTGGCTTGCACTCTAAGAAAGTGGCTTGAGAAAGCTTCTTGAGAAGCTTCTCAAGGGCCTTGTATGCTACCTATAAATACCAAAGCCAAGGCTCATGCTAGGCATTTGGAGTTTTCCCTCATTCAAGTGTCCCAATGTGAGTTTCCATTCTCCTATTTCTCTCCTTGGATTTGGTCTTTTACAAGAAGAGAGAGTACTCAATGCCAAGGTGGAGTTTAATCTTTGGAAAATCCTTAGGATTGCCAAGGAGTTTCATTATGTCATCATAGACACCATCAAGTGCAAGTGACAATTGATTGGAGAAATTGCTCTATCAAATACTCTTGATACTACGATTATCAAAGAAGAGGAGTTAGAGTTAGCTCGATGCTACAACAACCAAAAGATCAGGTTTGCAATGGATGAGGATGACAATGGGATCTCTAGCCACTATACTAGAGTGTATTGGGCCAGTGTTACCACTAAAACTTGGTCAAGATAGGCAATATGATAGATCTTATGGTTGCTCTTATCAATCAAAAATTAACATTGTTGCCAAGGAGCTCTACAAGCATAGGAAATGACCAATTGATCTGGAACATGGTTGGGTGATTAGAGCAACAAATAACACCAAGAGAGAGGTGTTTGCCCAAAAGTAAGAGTGAAAGTTAGAGATGTGGTTACTAAAAAAAACTTCTTTGTATAAGAGACTACATCATATTCGCTGATCCTTGGACAACGATTCATTACAATGGTGAAGATGGAGGCCAAAGTCCTTGATGATGGTTCTGCCTATGCTCAAATTAGAAGCCAAGATAGCAAGAAAGCAATGTAATTTCTCACTATATTTGCAAATCACAAGCGCAATTGGGATTACTTGAGGAGTGGTTCTCTACCTAAAGTGATGATGGAGTTCAAGGATTCTCTCCAAGTACCACTATAGGGCAAGAATATAGAGGTACATCAAAGAAGGTGCTCTTGCTTTAGAGAAGAAGTACCTTATGTACAAGAGTGATGAGGATTTCTTAGAATGATTTTGGTGTGTATACACAAATTGCCAATTTGTACAAATGGGAGTTGACAAGTTATACAAGAACATGAAAAAGAGTTAACAAGAGTGGGGTTGATTGATGAAGATGACACCATATCAAGGGTGTACATGGAGATAAGGTTGAAAGATCCTCTAGGAGAGCTCAAGAGGATGGAGGCTGAGCACAAGCATGAGGATTAGGTGGTGGAAATACATTTGAAGGAGCTCTATTCAACAATAGCCTTTTTTTTATTTTGAGGCTAGGGTGGAAACCACATACAAGAGAGTGGAGAGAAAGGGTAGACATATAGCTGAACCTCTTCCAAGTGACTCTTATCATCATATCCAATATGCTTAAAAGCAAAGATCTCAAGAGATCCAAATCAGATAGGTCATAAGTTCACCGAAGCTACGCTCAAGGAGTGGATGGTTGGTTCATCATATTTTCTTCTACCAATAGAGGAGAAACCATTTTAGGAGATGTTGAGTTGGCATGGGAAAGCTTTTTCTTTTGAAATTTCTGAAATTGGGTGTATAGATCCAAGTGTTATGGCTCAAATGATCATCTTTATGGTTCCACATGTGCCTTGGGACTTGAGACTCATTTTGGTACCTAGAGCTTACATGCCAAAACCTATGGAGCTCTAGAAGGAGAAAACTAATGCAAAGATCCTAAAGCTATCATTTGTAGCTTATTCTAATCACTAGTTTACAATGCCTAAGAAGAATGAAGCTTTAAGGTTCAATCAAGATATGCAACTTGTGAATCAAGTGATAATCAAGAATATTGGGATAGGGCCTGTGAGCCGGCCTGTCTCTCACTTAGGATGAACCTCTAATGGCTATTATGGTAGCGCACCATGGACTAAGAAGGCAAGGAAATTCCATCATACTCCTCCAAGGCTAACACTCCAAGACTCAAGACATTGCTCACTAGAGAACTCATTGAGAGAGAGATAGTTGCAAATGAAAGGATGATGAGTACTTCCTCACCCCTTGTTTATATACTTGTGAAATAGTTATGCACCAAAGTTACTAATTATTGGATTAACTCAAGTTACTAGACTCTGTAACACCCATTTGTGCATGTGTGTGATATTGTGATATTTAGCTTGGTATTACAAGTACTTGAGAGATATTATTTATATAGAGATAAAGGATGGTTCTACATTAGTCATGATTAGCTAAAGTTAGTCATAGCTAGATAGAGGGGATCCAATCACAAGAATTCAGCAACAACTCTCCATGGCTTTTGTCAAAATTGAGCTTCAAAGCCCTCTTGCTTTGCCATCAAGCCAATTTTAACGTGTACTCCAAGATTCCTCCAATATATACTTCAGCCTTCACCCAATTTGTATCCCAAGTGGAGTGATTCTATGTCTTATTGACTAGGAAAATCCTATGTAACTCAGATGGACATAACTTTCTCTATGTAACTTGTATTACAATTTTCTAGGATTCAATGGAAAGCCTATGAGATAAGCTTTCCAATGATACAAAATCAGTCATAATTTGATCACTACAGCCCCCTAGCAAGCTCTCAAACTTGGCTAGTTTTTTGTAATTTTCACTCTAATTTCAAAATCCTTAATTTAGGAGTTGCTCCTAGTTTTGGGTAATTTTCTCTAGATTCTTGGATCAAAGATGTGCCTAATCCTCAAAACACTCCAAAAACCTAAAATCCTTAGTCATAGACACACAAATAGGAGAATAGACATTCAATCATGATAAAAGATAGAAATGTTCTTCCGAGCTTATGGCAATATTTTTAGTAGAGTTTGTTGCATCAACTCTCACTCTCCATGGACCTAAAGTGAACCAAATGTTTCATAGTAGTTTGTTGTGCCCTTGCCTAAACATCTATAAATTTTTTTATCCTAATCCAACTCCAAACCTAGATATGGATCAATTCTATGGGCTAAATTGTGAGCTCTCCTGGTTAGCCCATAGAATTGAAGAATTTACATGAAACCTCAACAGCAAAGTGAAAGTCCTAGCCACCAACAATATTGGAAATTTTCACAAGGTGATTTGAATTAGAACTTCAAGAAAGACCAAATCTTCAAACTTGATCAGAATGTTATCTCCAACTCCTCACTTTCCAAAGCTCAAACTTCAATTGGCCAGATCTGATTCAAGGTTGATCAAAATCTAAAATTTATTGAGTTCATCATTACAAAAACTTTGCCAAATCACCAACCCAATTGATAGATCATGAAGATGTGTCATAAGGCTCTCTGAATAACCTTTTTTGTGCTCCTTGGTATGAATTTTACCCCCCTTGACTCAATCAATCATATCTCCCAAAGAATTGACTCAAATCACTCGCTTCTAGTCTCCAAATTATAGCATGTCAGCTCCTCTCTAACTATGGGCTCCACTTCTTGAATGCTCTCCCCAGACTTCCTCAATAGTCAAAAAACTCCCAACTTCTTCCTAGAATCCAATCTCTTGCAATTTTGTCATTTAGCCTCTTCACTTTTTGACAAGTGGACTCCACAACTCCATCTTGAAGCTCATGAGAAAAATTGAATCATTCTCCAACTACAAAAGCACAAAGATTTTCAATTCCCATACTTGCTCATAAGTAAGCACCAGAAAGACAATAGGATCTGGGTTTTCCATCATCGACTCCGTGCATACCGCCCCAAAACATGCCACCATCCAATCCCGTAAGCCATCACGGAGTAGAATCTGAAACCTGATGAGAAAAGGATTTGGGAGTGGTAGATTGGGAGCATGGGACATCTCCTTATCAATTACTCTCTCTGACTCCCGGCCTCCATGCTCTACTACAACTCTCAATCTCAACGTCATCTTCACGCTCAAGACTCCTCCAACTAAAACATACCTCCCACCCAACTCTCCACCATCTATATCCATAAGAACCCTCAAGAAGACATAACCATAATCCATGTGGCCAATTCTATACATGTACATAGATTGCTCACATGGCAACCATGGGATCCGTCATACAACCTACTCCATCTTTATCAAGATAAACCACATCAGTTTACTTTTTCAAGGGCTACGCAAACCACAAAACAACAACGGTTGGAAATGAGTATACAAGGCATCCCTTGATGCTTGGAGACATTGTTGAAGTAGATCTGGGCCAATGTTAGAGCATCCACTATATCAAAGGTTGGTGCCAAATGGATTTTCTTACTAAGCTTATCAACAAAAATCATGATTGTTATGTGACCTTGCTTTGTCTTGGGCAAGGGTGTGATGAGATCTAAGCTCAAGTAGATGAGATGGGAAGTGGTTGAAGGAGTCCACTTGGTTTTTGGTTATTAGCCTTGTTGCATTCATAGCTCTCAATAGATCAGATAAACTCTTGAACTTCTTGTGCCATGTTGGGCTACCACCATTGGCATTGTAGGACACCCAAGGTCTTGTCCACACCCATATGACCAACAAGTGGTAAGTCAGGGGTTTTTTGAAGGCATACAAGTCATAGATCACCCTTGGTTGGAACATAGATTTTTTTCTCACAAAATAGAAGGCTTTCCTTGAAGGAGAACGTGTTATATTCCTTGTCATGTGCTATAAGATGAACTTGTACCATTTGAAAGAATGGGTCTTGTTATAAAGAATCATAAACTTGATTTGGACTTTTTAGTCAATTGACATTATAATAATTGTTGTTGTGATAAGAGGAACAGTCTTCAAATCAAGTTGTCATAATAGGGCATCAAGGATGACCTATTGGGCTTAAACTCAAATTTGATGTAAAATTTCACTTTTTACTCTTATCAATAAAGTGGACTCTTCATGTGCTCCAAATGTTATATCTATAACAAGGGTGTGTGATTGTTTTGCATGATCATATTTTTCCTATAATGCTCCAAGGATATGAGACCTAAGAAGAAACACACCATGAGAAACCCACAATTTTGCATTCAACTTCCGATGCCCCAAAGGAGCACCTTCTCTTTATTATATAGACAAAGAGGATCTCCTCCAAGGAAGCTCCGCCCTAGGATTAGGCACACTGATAGGTGATATGTCAGCAAGCTCCACCCTTGGATTACCTACTTGGATGGGTGACATGTCGCTCCTGGTCCTATCTGGTTGGTCAAACAAGCTTTGACCAGAGGGAATTTTTTAGGGAATCTTCCTATAGGAATCTCAGAATCACATGGGTGAGGTAGTGTTGGAAAGCTCTTGGCAAGACAAAGCAAGGAGGAGGGAAGGCCAGCCGTTCATTTGTGGGGGGGGGAGTAATCTACACATTTTTAGGCCTAATTCATTTGTTTAGGCCTCCAAAATTGCCTTCAAAGATTTCAAGTATATTTTGGTTTTTACTCTAATAGTAGAAGTTCCCTTTTGGTGATACCTCTTTCTGATCTATTCAGTCCATCATATGTAATATCCTTCTAGATGTTACCAAACCAATTCTCATCTTTAAATCATATGTCTAGCTATTGATTCTAAGGTTTTCAAGTTTATTTTGGTTTCTACCCTAATAGTAGAAGTACCCTTTTGGTGATACTTCTATTTGATCTATTTTGATCATCATGTATAACATCATTACTAATATTACCAAACCAAATTCCACATCTAGATCATATGGTTAGCTCTTGGTATTACAAACCTCCCTCCTTTTAAGACGCAATGTCATCATTGTGCAGTTGTTGCTCAAATGCTTGCACTAACATCGGTGCATGTGTCAAATTGGCAGCGGTCTCCCAAGTTGCTTCATAAAGGGGATAACCTTTCCACTATGCTAGATAGTCTACCCGTAGATGGCAAGTACCACACATGCATTTTTGGAGAATATGCTCCACTTCATATTCCTCCCTGTCATCAATGAGTATCGGACAAGGTCAAATGTCTTGTGTGGAATGACAAGTGCCCAATTGGGGAGTATATTTGTATAGTACGGAAACATGGAACATTAGATGGATCTTCATGTGTGGTGGTAGCTTGAGATGATAGGCCACAATGCCGACTCGACAAAGAATAGAAAAAGGCTCAATAAAATGGAGTCTGAGCTTACAAGGGCCAAGGAGTGTGAGGTTGGTTGTAGATAGCCACACATGATCCCCAACATTGAACTCCATGTGCGTAGAATGTGCATCAGCATACTACTTTTGTCAATTTTGTGCAATTTGCAATTTGTGCTTGACGCACTCCACACCTTGTTGGATTTTAGAAACAAATGTGTTGACTGTGTCAACCTTGGTAGCCACCGGACTGATCTTCATCAAGCTAGAAGGTGTTAAAGGAATGCTCATCATACATGAGGAAGAAAGGAGTGATATAGGTGGATGCATTCACCAAATTATTGTAGGCAAATTCCACCAATGGGAGTAGGGTGTCCCACTCTCTTGCTCCTCTAAAGTGAAGTTGAGTAGCATGTCTTCAATAGTGCAATTAGCCCGCTTTGTTTGTCCATCTGTTTGGGGGTGGTAAATTGTAGACACGGCCAACTTGGTTTTGAAGAAACCAAAGAGTGTTTGCCAAAACAAATTGGTGAATTGAGTGCCTCTATCGGTGATGAGTACTCAAGACAAGCTGTGGTGAGAGAAGACTACATCTAAGTATAATTAAGCAAGTTGTGGAGCAATAATATCCTTAGTGGTAGGATGTACATGAATCATTTTGCTGAGTTGGTCCACAAAGACCACGATGGAGTCAAACCCTGAGGTGGTCTTGGATAATTCACACACAAGATCCATACTCACCTATTTCTAACGTTATGTAGGAGTGGGGAGAGGTTAAAGGTGCCCTATTGGAGCTTGATTAGAAGCTTTGTTTTGTTGATAGAGTAGGCAGCTACACACATAGTCCATCCTATTGTTGCTCATCTTGGGCCAATAGTAATGGTGTTGGACTGCATTCAAAGTCTTGTCCACTCCAACATAACCTATAATGGTTGAATCATGACATTTTGCAAGAATGGTGGTGTGTAAATTTGGGACATTTGGGATCCATAATCTACCATCACAAAATGTGAGTCCTTGGGTGCTGGTGACGCCTTTGGAGGATTGTGCTCCTACAATCTATGGATCAATATTTGTAGTAACAAGAATCTCTAGCCAAAATTTAGGGTTGATCTTAACCTCTACCACCAAATTGTTACCATCGGCATATGGGTGAATGCATCTACAAGTTGCTTCTTACCTTCCATGTAGGTGACTATCATGTTGAAGTGTTGTTGCCACTTTGCCCATCAAATATGGTAACGAGATAGATCTTTCTACATCTCAAGGTAGACTAGAGGTTTATGGTCTATCTCTACTACAAATGCCTTGTTGCCCAAATAGTGCTTCCAATGCTTGGTTGCAAGGACAATGGCCAGCTTTTCTTGTTTTGTGGTGTAATTGTTGCACTCTGCCAATAACAACTTCCAAGAGAAATATGCAATTGGATGCCATCCGTCATGCCATTCTTGTTGTAGGATTGCTTCTATTGTTATGCCTGATGCATCTATAGCTATCTTGATTGGATGTTTTGGGTCATACCACTTCAAGATTGGTGCATGTAGCAAGGCGGCTTTCAATTCTTGAAAGTCCAACTCTTGTGCGGTTCCCCATGTCCACTTCTTCCCCTTGCCAAGTAGTGTTGTTAAAGGTTGTGCAACCTTGGAGAAATCCTTGACAAATTGACAATGGAATCCTGTCAACCCCAAGAAGCTCTTGAGTTGAGTTTGATCTTCTGGAGCACACCATTTTTGAATGACCTCTATTTTATCTGTCAACACTTGAATACCCTTTGCACTTACTCTATGCCCTAAGTAGTCTACTTCAGACTTGCCAAACTTGCACTTTGAGAGTTTGGCATACAATCAATTCTATCTTAGAATCTGGAAGGTTTCTTATAGGTGTTGTTTGTGTTCTGTCATTATGCTATTGTATACTAAGATGTCATCTAGGAAGACAATAACAAACTTATCCAAATATGGATGAAATATGTCATTCATTTGACTCATGAAAGTGGCCGGGGCATTGGTGAGGCCAAAAGGCATCACAAGATACTCAAAGTGGCCATACTTGGTTTGAAAGGTAGTTTTGTACACATCCTCCTCTACAATTCAGATTTGATTATAACCGCTCCGTAAATCTAGTTTGGTGAAGTGTCTTGCTCCATTGAGTTGATCAAATAGGTCATCCATGCAAGGTAATGGGCATTTGTTTTTCACTATTTGTTGATTGAGACCCTAATAGTTGATGCACATGCGCATTGTACTGTCCTTCTTCCACACAAACAAGATAGGAGCCTTATATGGTGATATGCTGGGTTGGATGAACCTTTTTTTCATCATCTCCTCAATTTTGATTCTTACACTCCTCCAACTCATGAGGTGATAGGCAATATGGGGCCTTACAAGGAGGTATCTTCCCCAAGAGTGTCTCAATTTTATGATCTAGTTTCCTTTTTGGTGGTAATCTTGTAGGTAGATCATCGGGAAAGACATCTTGAGACTCATTTACCACATCCTTCAATTTCTCAAGAATTTGTCTATCAAGTTGTGCACTCTGGACTTCTCTTATTAGACCCATGAAACATCTATTGGTCTTACAGATAGCTATTATCCATATGCCATAGAGAGGCAATTCTTGCATACGTGATTTTTCTTTAACCCCACTGATTGACCATTTGTGGGTTCTCACTATTTTCTTCCTCCAATCTACTATAGGGTTGTAATGCTCCATCCATGGCATACTTAAGATTGCATCATAACGAGCTAATTGTATCACTCGCCATTCAATTGCTTCTTGATATTCTCTTATAGAGTGTTATTTGTCTAGGTAATGATTCAATCCTCTATGTTTGCCCGTAAGGTAGCTCTACTTCTTTGCTCTCATCTCTCTCTAAATCCATTCCCAATCTTATTGCAACAAAGCAAGACAAGAAATTCTCTATTGCTCCAAGATCTATTAATACTCTCAAATGATTTCCTTCTAGGACTCCATTCATGACAATCAATTGTGAGGTTGCCTTTTGGGACCTTTGCGCTCTCATCTTCTTCCTTCCCTTGCTTTTTTGCTTCCTTATTGAGCCAATAAGGCCATAAGGTACATTTACTAGCAATCTTTGTTTTCTAAAGTGATTTCTACCTCCTCCTTGTTGGTGCATCTCTCCACGTCATTCAAAGATTACCTGTATGAAGGCCAAGGGCCTCTAGGGAGAAAAGCACAATAGTTGGTAGATATGTGCCCAATAAAACTACAATTGTAACAACAACATTGTTCTCCTTGAGTTCCTTCTCCTTGTGGACTCCATCTCTTTATTCTTCTACAGTCTCCGCTCTCCTTGAAGCGGTCGTGCTCCTTGGTCTTGAAACCAAAGGTTGCCCAATTCTATCGGTACTTTTCCACTTATGTGTGGCCCAAAAATGTTGAGGTGGAACTACTCCTTCACCTCCACCCAATGCACATGCTATTCTCTATCCACAAGCAATGGCTTCAAATACCATGCAAGGATTTGAACCATAACTTCTTGGCACATCCGCTCCTTCAACCCTCATTTGAAATTTTCAAGAGCCTCTATTGGACTTATGTTGGTTATTGTGACTTGTAGATCTAAAAATAACTCCACATACTCTTGTACGCTATTCTTCTATTTCAACTCCCATAGTAGGATCCGGGCCATCTACACAAAATCCACCAATTAGAAATTCAGCAATCCTTCTTGCATTGATGTCCACGTGACCTCTCTTCTCTCTGCCCACATGGATCATTCCCAAGCATCATACCATGTGAGGGCTTTATTGGTCAAGTACCCACATGCAAACACGCTTACAATATGCTTGGTGATCTCTATTGAGAACAATAGGAAATATTGATTCATTTGTGAGATCCAGTTCTCCACTACTCCCATCATACGGTGCCTTTGTAAGGCTCAATGTTGCATGTCTTCTTCATTTAGAGTAGCAATGTGGCTTCATCGTTGACTAGGTTTGTAGGCACAGGTGCCTCTCCAAGTACTTTGATTGCAGGTTCTGGGTTTTGAGACGGCTCTTCTTCTTGCATTGCTTGATCACTTCAAAGGGTCTACACTTGACCTTGTAATGCCTCCATAGTCATCTTAATCTCTTGAAATTTTTTCAACATCCCCTGCATTCCTTACACCAACTCCTACAACTACAGATCCATGGTTCTTGCAACACTCAATTGTTACTGTCTACTTCAATAGAGAGTTAATATGATCACTCTTGAAGATGCACAAACTATCAAAATTACCATTGGGACCTCTGAAGCTACCACTTGTTGATAATATTCCTCACCAAAATTCCTGACCATGAAATCTCTACACATCACTTTTGGTCTCACTACATAATGAATTTCTACTTGAGCGTTAAAAAGGGAAAGGATTTGAGACATTCAAATCCATCGCAACAAAATGTAGAGTGTCAAATCCCACTCTCTATCATAAATCACTACAAGCAAAATCACTAGGTTTGGCGAATTCATCATTATATCCATGAATTCTACTCTGAACTGAAAAACTAGATACACCCTCACTTGCTCACACGGAATGTACATAATCTTGATGTGGAATGGATTCAAGAATGGAAAGCAAGGTGCTAGATATTTTCCTCCCGGAGCCTCTATTCCATCCTCTCTTTAGCACGCCTAATCTACCAATTACAACAAGTTGTCTCTCCTCAAAATTACTCAGTCTCAATAGCCCATGTTCTTCCAAGAGGATTGATCCGCTCTCTTGAATGACAACACCTACTCTGATACCATTGTAATGCTCTAAGAATATGAGACCTGAGAAGAAACACACCATGAGAAACCCACAATTTTTCACTCAATCTCCGATGCCCCAAAGGAGCACCTTCTCTTTATTATATAAACAAAGAGGATCTCATCCAAGGAAGCTCCACCCTAGGATTAGGCACACTGATAGGTGACATGTCAGCAAGCTACACCCTTGGATTACCTACTTGGATGGGTGACATGTCGGTCTTGGTCCTATCTAGTTGGTCAAACAAGCTTTGAATGGAGGGAATCTTTTAAGGAATCTTCCTATAGGCATCTCAAAATCATGTAGGCAAGGTACCATTGAAAAGCTCTCAATGAGACAAAGTAGGGGGTGGGAAAGTCAACCTTTCCTCTATGAAGGGGGTGGACTTCTCACATTTTAGAGGCCTAATTCATCCATTTAGGCCTCCAAAATTGCATTCAAAGATTTCAAGTATATTTTGATTCCTACTCTATTATTAGAAGTCCCCTTTTGGTGATACCTCTTTCTGATCTATTCAGTCCATCATGTGTAACATCCTTTTAGATGTTATCAAACCAATTCTCACCTTTAAATCATATGTCTAGCTATTGGTTCTAAGGTTTCAAGTCTATTTTAATTTTTACCCTATTAGTAGAAGTACCCTTTTGGTCATACTTCTATCTGATCTATTTTGACCATCATGTATAACATCATTCTTGATGTTACCAAACCAAATTTCACATCTAGATCATATGGCTAGCTCTTGGTATTACAAACTAGAAGGTGTGAAGGGATGCTCACTATACATGAAGAAGAATGGAGTGACATGGGTGGATGCATTCACCAAATTATTGTAAGAAAATTCCACCAATGGGAGCAGGGTGTCCCACCTCTCTTGCTCCTCTAAGGTGAAGCCACATAACATGTCTTCAATAGTGCAATTAGCCCGCTCTGTTTGTCCATCTGTTTGGGTGTGGTAAGCTGTGGACATAGCCAACATGGTTTTGAAGAAACCAAAGAGTGTTTGCCAAAACAAACTGGTGAATTGAGTGCCTATATTGATTATGAGTACTTGAGAAAAGCCATGGTGAGAGAAGACAACATCTAAGTATAATTGAGCAAGTATCTATAACAAGGGTGTATGATTGTTTTGCATTATCATTTGTTTCCCCACAAGACAATGCCTCCAAGACCTTGGTGGTATATACCATTGCTAGTTGTTCTTGATCTTGAGCAAAGTAACTCCTCTCAATAGTATTTAGTCGACAAGACACAAAGGTAATGGTATGTAACCCATTGGAAATTCCTACTACAACATAGCTCCAATAGCAAAGTTAGAAACATCAAAATAACCACACAAGGTAGTTGAGGATCATATGATTGAAGAGTCTATCTTGAAGCACCATATGTTTTAGCTTTTGGAATGCTTCTTTTTGCTTGGTAGTCTATTGAAAGCTTGAGGACTTCTCAAAGAGATTGGTCAATGGTGCAGCAGCATGAGCATAATAGTGTATGAAAAACTTGTAGTTCCATTAAATGCTCACACTTTTGTGGTATCCATCGGAGTAGGCCAATCAATAATGGCCCTAATTTTCTCCTCTTCCATCATGATCTCCTCTAATGAAAACTTATGACCCAAGAAGGTAACTTCATTTTGCCCTTTGATTTCTTATAGTGAAAATTCCATTGACATAGTCATCTTAGGACTTCTTGCATGTGATTCATATCTTCTACCTCCATCTTGCTATAGATTAAAATATCATCCAAGAATACCACCATGTACCAATCCAATAGCTCATCCAACATCAAATAGATCTAATCCATGAAGATTGTGAGAGCATTAGTGAGCCCCAAAGGTAGAACTCACCATCCAAAATACCCATACCTTGTGCAAAAGGTAACCTTTTGCAGATCCTCTCTATCAATGGGAATTTGCCAATAGTCACTTTGGAGATCCAACTTCAAGAAGTATTGTGATCCAATCAATTGATCTAGCAATTCATCAATTTGAGGCAAAGGATATGCATTCTTCATTATTTTTTATTGAAGCCATGGTAGTCAATACAAAAGCAAAGTCCTCCATCCTTCTTTGGGAAAATTAATACCGATGCTCCTCAAGGAGATGTACTATGTCATATGAAATTCTTCTCCAACAATTTGGTCAATATTGTTCTAAAATCTTCCAGCTCCTTTGGTGAGAGTTGATAGATTGCTCTACTTATTGGAGTACTTTCTAGCAATAACTCAATCTTGAAGTGCATACCACAATTAGAGGATAACCTTTTAACAAATCTTCCAAAAACACATTTCCAAACTCTTGAACTATTTGATCAACCATTGCATGATGAGGCATCTAACATGTAACATCCATTTGGGTATGTATGTGCTATTTTGATATTTAGTTTGGTATTACTAGTACTTGAGAGGTATTATTTATATAGAGATAAAATATGTTCTACATTAGTTAGGATGAATCAAAGTTAACAATAACTAAGAGAAAAGGGACCTTACTTTAGAAGAAGTGAAAAAGATGAATATTATTATTTTGGATTATGGTGTGTTGACTTGGTACTACTCCTAGGTGTTTGGCTTTGAAGAAAGAGTTGAGAACTCTTGGATCCACTCTTGCTTCGGATTCTTCTTTTGTCCCAAGATAGCCCATGTGAAGAAATCCTTGACTTAGTGGTTAGGGTCAAGATAAGATCACATGCTTAGGAGAATATTCCCATGAGTATAGATATTTTTTTAGAATTTTTGACTTTATTTGACTTTTAACTTAATAACTTGAATAAATCCAGTAATAAGTAACTTTGTTGTATACCTATTTCACAAGTATATAAACTAGGGGTGAGAAGGTACTCATCATCCTTTCATTTGCAACTATCTCTCTCTCATGGAGTTCTATAGAGAGCAATAGTTTGAGTCTTGAAGTGTTAGCCTTGGAGGAGTATGATGGAATTTTAGTTCCTTGCACAGCCATAGCTTTCACTCTTGGTGACCCTCCATGCTCCCAAGTTGAGTCTAAACACTCAAACATGCTTTTGGTTGTACTCACACTCCTCATACATGAGATCTTGTAATACCAAGAGCTAGCCATATGATCTAGATGTGAGATTTGGTTTGTAAACATCTAGAATGATGTTATACATGATTGTCAAAATAGATCAGATAGAAGTATCACCAAAAGAGTATTTCTACTAATAGAGCAAAAACCAAAATAGACTTGAGAACCTTAGCACCAATAGCTAGACATATGATTTAAAGATGAGAATTGGTTTAGTAACATCTGGAAGGATGTTACACATGATGAACTAAACAAATCAAAAAGAGGTATCACCAAAAAGGGACTTCTACTAATAGAGTAGGTACCAAAATATGCCTGAAATCTTTGAAGGCTATTTTTGAGGCCTAAACGGATGAATTAGGCCTTGAAAATGTGTAGATCCTCTCCCAAAAAAAGACAAGTTTGCCTTCCATCCCCCAGGTTTGTCTTGTCGAGGGCTTTCCAATGGTACCTTACTCACGTGATTCTGAGACTCCTACAAGAAGATTCCCTCCGGTCAAAGCTTGTTTGACCAACCAGATAGGACCTAGACCAACATGTCACCCATCCAAGTAAGTAATCCAAGGGTGGAGCTAGCTGACATGTCACTGATCTATGTGCCTAATCCTATGGTGGAGCTTCCTTGGAGGAGATCCTCTTTGTTTATATAATGAAGAGAAGGTGCTCCTTTGGGGCATCGAATGTTGAGTGTTTAATCTGTGTTTTCTCTCTTCTCTTGTCCTTGTAGTATTACAATGGTATCAGAGCGAGTGTCTTAGTCCAAAAGAGTGGATCACCCCTCTTGGAAGAGCACAAACTATTGAAACTGAGTAATTTGAGGTGGAGAATATAGAGTAATTGCTAGACTTAGGAAGGACTTTAGAGAGCGGACGAGATGGATGCACAAGGAGGATAATTTCCCGCACCTAGCTTTCCATTCCCAAATCCATTCCACATCAAGGTTATGTACATCCAGCATGAGCAAATGAGGGTATCGCTAGTTTATCACTTTGGTGTAGAATTCATGGATAGGGTGATGAACTCACCAAACCCGGTGATTCTACCTATGGTGATATATGACAGAGAGTGGGATTTGACAATCTACATTCTATTATGATAATATGGATGCAAATGTCTCAAATCCTCTCCCTTTCAACACTCAAGTAGAAATCCATTATGTAGTGAGACCAAAAGCGATATTTAGAGATTTTGTGGTTAGGAATTTTGGTGAGGAGAATTATCAATGAGTGATAGCTTCTGAGGTCCCAATGGTAGTTTTGATAGTTTATGCGCCTTCTAGAGTGATCATATTGACTCTGTATTGAAGTAGACATTACCAATTGAGTGTTGTAGGAACCGTGGATCCGCAATTGCAAGAGCTGGTGCAAGGAATGCAAGGGATGTTGAATGAATTTTGAGAGATAAAGATGACCATGGAGACATTACAAAGTCAAGTGCAAATCCTCAAGAATGATCAAGCCATGCAAGAAGAAGAGCCATCTCAAAACCCAGTACCTGCAATTGAAGTACTTGGAGAGGCACTTGTGCCTATGAACCCTATCAACGATGAAGCCACATCGCTACTCCGGATGAAGAAGACCTACAACATTGAGCCTTACAAGGGGCAACATATAATGGGAGTAGTGGAAGATTGGATCTCAAGAATGAATTGATATTTCCGATTGTTCTCAATAGAGATCATGGAGCATGCTACATGGGTACTTGACCGATAAAGCCCTCACATGGTATGATGCTTGTGAACAATCCATGTTGGCACAAAGAAGGGAGGTCACATGGACAACAATGCAAGAAGGATTGCTGAAGAATTACCAATCAGTGGATTCTGTGCAGATGGCTCAAACTTGACTATGGGCATTGAGACAAAAGAATAGCGTACAAGAGTATGTGGAAGCATTTCTAGATCTACAAGTTGCAATAATTGACATGAGTCCAACAGAGGCTCTTGACAATTTCAAACAAGGGTTAAAGGAGCGGATTTACAAAGAAATCATGTTGCAAAATCCTTGCACGGTATCTGAAGCCATTGCTTGTGTGCATAAAATAGTAGGAGCATTGGGTGGAGGTGAAGGAGTAGTTCCACCTCAACATTATTGGGCAGAAATTCCACACATGGGTAGACCAATACCAATGGAATTGGGCAACCTTTGATTTTGAGATCAAGGAGCATGACCGCTTCAAGGAGAGCATGGACGGGTAGAAGAACAAAGAGATGGAGTCCCATGAGGAGAAGGAACTCAAGGAGAACAATGCCATTGTTACAATTGTGGCCGTATTGGGCATATATCTACCAACTGTTGCACTCGTTTCCCTAGAGGCCCTTGGCCTTCGTACAAGCAATCTTTGAACAACATGGAGAGGTGTATTGAAGAGGAGGAGGTGGAAATCACTTTGGAAAACAAAGATTACCAGTAAATGTACCTTGCGGCCTTACTAGCTCAATAAGGAAGAAGAGAAGCAAGAGAAGGAAGAAGACTAATTTGCAAAGATCTTGAAAGGCAATCTCACAATTGATTGTCGTGAATGAAGTCCTAGAAGGCAATCAAGTGAGAGTATTAATTGATCCACGAGCAACAAAGAATTTCTTATCTTCCTCTGTTGCAATAAGATTGGGAATGGATCTAGAGAGAGATAGGAGTGAAGAAGTAGAGTTGCCTAGCGGGTAAACAGAGAGGATTGAATCATTACCTAGATAGGTAACACTCTTTGTAGGAGAATATCAAGAAGCAATTGAGTGGCGAGTGATACAATTAGCTTGTTATGATGCAATCTTAGGCATGCCATGGATGGAGCATTACAACCCTATGGTAGATTGGAGGAAGAAACTAGTGAGAACCCACCAATGGTCAATCATTGGGGTTAAAGAAAAATCACCCAAGCAGGATCAGCCTCTATATGTCATAGTGATGGCAACTATTTGTATGACCAATAGATGTTTCATGGGTCTAATAAGAGAAGTCTAGAGTGCACAACTCAATACACAAGTTCCTCAGAAATTGAAGGTTGTGGTGGATGAATTTCAAGATATCTTTCCCGATGATTTACCCTCAAGATTACCACCAAAAAGGAGAGTAGATCATAAAATTGAGACACTCCCGGGAAAGACACCTCCTTGTAAGGCCCCATATTGCCAATCACCTCATGAGTTGGAGGAGTGTAAGACTCAAATTGAGGAGATGATGTAGAAGGGGTTCATCCAACCTAGCGTATCACCATATGGGGCTCTTGTCTTGTTTGTGAAGAAGAAGGATGGTACAATGTACATGTGCATTGACTATTGAGGCCTCAATCAACAAACAGTGAAGAAAAAATACCCCTTACCTCGCATGGATGACCTATTTGAACGACTCCATGGAGCAAGATACTTCACCAAATTGGACTTGCAAAGCGGTTACAATCAAATCTGAATTGCACAGGAGGATGTGTATAAAACTACTTTTGAAACCAGGTATGGCCACTTTGAGTATCTTATGATGCCTTTTGGCCTCACCAATGCACATGCCACTTTCATGAGTCTAATGAATGACATATTTTGTCCATACTTAGATAAGTATGTTATTGTCTTCTTGGATAATATCTTAGTATACAATAGCACGATGATGGAACACAAACAACATCTATGATAAGTCCTCCAGATTCTAAGATAGAATCTATTATATGCCAAAATCTCAAAGTGTGAGTTTGGCAAGTCTGAAGTAGACTACTTGGGGCATAGAGTACGTGTGGAGGGCATTCAAGTATTGAAAAATAAAATAGAGATCATTCAAAAAGGGTGTGCCCCAAAGGATCAGACTCAACTCAAGAGCTTCTTGGGGTTGACGGGATTCTATTGTAGATTTGTCAAGCACTTCTCCAAGGTTGCACAGCCTTTAATGGCACTACTTGGTAAGGAGAAGAAGTAAACATGGGTAACCACACAACAGTTGGCCTTTCAAGAATTGAAAGCCGCCTTGCTACATGCACCAATCTTGAAGTGATATGACCCAAAATGACTAATCAAGTTGGCTATAAATGCATTAGGCATAGTAATAAGAGCAGTCCTTCAACAAGAGTGGCATGACGGATGGCATTCAATTGCATATTTCTCTTGAAATTTGTTACCTATAGAGCGCAACTACCACACCACAGAACGAGAAGAGCTGGCCATTGTTCTGGCAACCAAGCATTGGAAGCACTATTTGGGCGAGAAGGCATTTGTAGTAGAGACAGACCACAAACCTCTAGTCTACCTCAAGACACAGAAGGATCAATCTCATCACCAAGTGGGTAGAGTGGCGACAATGCTTCAACATGTCAATCACCTATGTGGAAGGTAAGAAGCAACTTGCAGATACATTCACCTGCATGCCAATGGCAAACAACTTGGTGGCATAGGTTAAGATTAACCTTGAATTTTGGCTGCTACAAAAACTGGTCCATAGATTGTAGAAGCGCAATCATCCAAAGGTGTCACTAGCACCTAGGGACTCACCTTTTGTGATGGCAGATTATGGATCCCAAATGTCCCAAAATTATGCACCACCATTCTAGCAAAATGTCATGATTTGGCCATTGCAGGTCATGTCGAAGTAGACAAGACCTTAGATGCAGTCCAATGCCATTACTATCGGCCCAAGATAAGCAACGACGTGATGCACTCTATGTGCAGCTGCCTACTTTTTCAACAAAACAAAGCTTCTAATCAAGCTCCTACATGGCTACTTCAACCTCTCCCCATGCCTACCCAACGTTGGGAGCAAGTGAGTATGGATCTTGTTTGTGAATTACCCAAGACCACCTCAGGGTTTGACTCCATCGTGATCTTTGTGAACTGGCTCAGCAAAATGATTCATGTACGCCCTACCACCAAGGATGTGACCGCTCCACAACTAGCTCAATTATAGTTAGATGCAGTCTTCTCTCACCATGGCTTGTCTAGAGTACTTATTATCGATAAAGGCATTCAATTCATATGTTTGTTTTGGCAAACACTCTTTGGTTTCTTCAAAACCAAGTTGGCCATGTCCATAGCTTACCACCCACAAATAGATAGCCAAACAGAGCGGGCTAATTGCATGATTGAAGACATGTTACACGACTTCACCTTAGAAGAGCAAGAGAGGTGGGACACCCTACTCCCGTTAGTGGAATTCACTTACAACAATTCAGTGAACGCATCCACCCAGGTCACTCAGTTCTTCCTCATGTATAGTGAGAATCCCCTTACACCTTCTAGCTTGATGAAGATCCATCTAGTGGCTACCAAGGTTGATGTAGTCAACACATTTTGTTTCTAGAATCCAACACGGTGTGGAGAGCGCCAAGCATAGATTACAGATTGCACAAAATTGATAGAAGTAGTATGCTGATGCACATTGTAGGCATGGAGTATGTTGGGGATCAAGTGTGGCTATCAACAACCAACCTCACATTGGTTGGACCTCGTAAGCTCGGACCTCATTTTATTGAGCCTTTCTCAATTCTTTGTTGCGTCGATGTTGTGGCCTATCACCTTGAGCTACCACCACACATGAAGATCCATACAGTGTTCCATGTTTCCCTACTATGCAGATATGCTCCCTGATCAGGCCAAGGTCATTCCACACAAGACATTTGACCTTTTCCGACACTCATTGATGGCATAGAGGAATAGGAAGTGGAGCATATTCTCCAAAAATGCATGCGTGGTACTTGCCATCCACGGGTGGACTATCTAGTATAGTGGAAAGGTTACCTCCTCTATGAAGCAACATAGGAGCCCGCTGCCAATTTGACACATGCACCGGTGTTGGTGCAAGCATTTGAGCAACAATTGCACAACAAGGACATTACGTCTTAAAAGGAGGAAGGTCTGTAATCCAAGAGCTAGCCATATGGTCTAGATATGAAATTTGGTTTGGTAATATCTAAAATGATGTTATACATGATGGTCAAAATAGATCAGATAGAAGTATCACCAAAAGAGTACTTCTACTAATAGAGCAAAAACCAAAATAGACTTGAGAACCTTAGAACCAATAGCTAGATATATGATTTAAAGGTGAGAATTGGTTTGGTAAGATCTGGAAGGATGTTACACATGATTGACTAAACAGATCAAAAAGAGGTATCACCAAAAGGGGACTTCTACTAATAGAGTAGGAACCTAAATATGCCTGAAATCTTTGCAGGCAATTATGGAGACCTAAACGGATAAATTAGGCCTCCGACATGTGCAAGTTCTCTCCCTCCCAACAAAGGAGAGGTTGGACTTCCCTCCCCCTGGTTTGTCTCATCAAGGGCTTTCCAATGGTACTTTACGTGATTCTGAGACTCCTACAAGAAGATTCCCTAAAAGATTCCCTCCAATCAAAGCTTGTTTGATGAACCAGATAGGACCTAGATTGACATGTCACCCAATCAAGTAAGTAATCCAAGGGTGGAGCTTGATGACATGTCACCAATCTGTGTGCCTAATCTTATGGTGGAGCTTCCTTGGAGGAGATCCTCTTTGTTTATATAATAAAGAGAAGGTGCTCCTTTGGGGCACCAAATGTTGAGTGTGTAATCTGTGTTTTCTCTCCTCTTGTGCTCGGAGTATTATAGATCTCAACTCTCTGGAATTGACTCCTACTCATAATGTCACTAAATTCTCTCAATTGGTATATCATAGTCCTTTGAAATTTTTCATATTTGATCAACACTTTAGGGCATATTACCTTGCAAAATTTCAGATCTTTTCAATAAACCATTTGGCCTATGCACCTTCTCGGTTTGGTCTAAAAACCATCCTCCTCACTTCAAAACTTTATAACTCTCTCTATATAAATGATCTCTCTTTGATTTTTTACCCAAAAGATAACCTATCTATCACTAAATTTTCTTGAAAAAATTTCACTAAAATCCAATTCAAGACATAGAAATGGGAAACTATGTACAAATTTCTAGAGAGCATGTAGTTTTAGGAGCAATTTACCCTATCATTTCCAAAAATTCTAGCTTAGCATGTGTATTAGCTCTCACAATTACTTTGAGTGTGCTCACTGAAAGATAACTCCAGCTATAATGTGTAGAAATTCCAAGTCGAGATCATAAACTTGAATTTTTTCCCAAATTGCATATAATCTCCAAAATTCTATAATCTGCCTCTCAAAATCTCTCCAAATCCTCTCATGTGTACAAGATGTACAATATCACCTCAAAGACATCATAATGAATTGTAGGGTATATGGGTCGTGGTTCTTGAACATAATTCAGCTCTCTCTCTCTTCTCCTTATGTTCTCTCCAAGTGATCTATCATAGCCTTCTTCTATCTGATATAAAATTGTACACAGAACATTATCTTGCCTTTTAGAGAGGTCCTGGCAATGAAACCAAAAATGTGAGTCAGCCTATCTCTCACTCAGAATGAACCTCCAATGGATATTATGGTAATATACCATGGACTAAGAAGGCAAGGAACCCCAAATCTATCATCCTCCTAAAGGTTACAAGTATTGTGAAACTTTTGATAATTTGGTGGCAAGGTTGCACCACAAGTAGTAGTTGCTCTGATTCTTGCACTTTGACAAAAAGATCTACTTCAAACTATCACAAAATAACTTGCAGATCTCAAGATCAATGTAGTGCAACTATGGGAGAAGAGAGATGTGGATCAAAATGTGGAGAGAGAGCCTAGGAGTTATGGAAGTTATCCAATTGAGGAGGCCAAGCAACTAATAATTCAATGATTAAAATTGTTTTGGTTGTGGAAGAAGAGGTCACATCCAAAGGAATTGTCCAAATTCCACTTATCATGGAAGAAAGAGTTATGAGTGAGCCAATAGAAGGAAAGAGGGAGGTAGTGAGACCCAAGTGGCTTCTAATCCAAATAAAGTTAAGGAGATAACATCCATAGATGTGATTGAGAGAAACTATGAGAAGTGAAAGTACTCAAACTCCAAAAGTCTTAATTTGGATCTTTTGGCATAAGAGAAGAAGAGAGCTCATTTTGCAGAGGATGTACACTCTTCTCAAGGACTTATTCCTAGCAAGGATACTCTTATGCTTACTAGAAGCACTCACACTAGCATCTCAACACCATCAACAACAAAGACTCCAAGGAAGAAGTTGGGGATGGAGGATTTCTTGATCTCAAAGCAACAATGGAACTACAATGTGTCAAAAGATGTTGGTAGTCACAAGGCCAACATCATAGTGGGCCAACTAATCACGTTGAATCCTACCTTGAGAAAGGAGCTTAGAGATGGTTTGAGCTCTACAAGGAGCAAGAGGAAAAAGAAAACAAAAGAGAAAGCTCCAATATTGATGGAGGTGGTGGATGCCAACCAACACCATGGGAGGCTTGTGAAAATGCATCCAAGATTGGTGTGAGAATGAATGCTTAAAACATCAAGTATGCATTATGTTGATGGTAGATGTGTAGTGAATGTTATGTCAAAGAGGTTAATGAAGAATTTGGGTATGATACCCTTTAGACCTTCAATATTGTGGTGAGCATGGAAAAAAAGTAACAAGTTTGACCAATAGGAATGATAGATATGGTGGTAGTTTTAGTTATGGGAGTTCAAAATCTCATGACTTTCCAAGTCTTGAAGGATTCAAGCTATAATCTACTTCTTGGGATGCCATGGTTGAGAGTAGCATGCACAATTGATCAATGACACAAAGGGTACTTGAGGATTGGTTCATCAAACTATTGAGTTATAGTTCTTGTGACTAACACCACCAACTCTTCACATTTAGATACATCATCTTTTGATCATTGGGAATCAAATTCAAGAGAAGGAGCTTCAAATGTGGATACAAGCATGGAGGAAGAGACTTCCACAGACAAGGATGAAATTAAATCTGATGTAGATGTGTATCTCTTGTGTGCTATGGATTTTGCACCTAAGCCAAAGGTTCTAAATGACCTAGATAAAATCACCATTGATACTTGAGGAGATAGAGAGGAGGTTATCTACCCTCAATTATGGTCCAAAGGTTACCAAGTAGGAGGAGGTGAGATTTGAGGAGATTTTTTGAAGGTTCATCCATGTGTTTGCTTTTAATTACAAGGATCTAAAGGAAGTGGAGCACCTTGGAGGAGCATTAGATAGAGGTGGAGTCATATGCAAGACTAGTTTGTTAAAATCAATGTTGTATTAGTCTACCAATTACTTTGGTTGTGAAGGAGGAGATTGATAAGCTCAAGGAGGTTGGATTTATCTTTGAAGTGGAGAATTTAGAATGGGTGTCTCCAACATTGATTGAGAAGAAAAATAATTGTAAGCTTTGGGTATGTATGGATTACAAGAACCTTACACTATTACTAAGAAGGACTATTTCCCTTTGCAATTCATTGATGAGATCTTGGAGGAGGTTGTAGGTCAGGAGAGAGAAAATTTTGAAGATGGTTATAATGAGTATAATCAAATCAAGATTGCATTATAGCATCAACCACTCAATGGTTCATGAACAAGTATTTGAACCTTTCATTAACAAATTTGTGAGAGACTTCATTGATGACTAGTGTGTCTATGGGAGCAATGAGGAGCCTTTGAGCACCTAATCATAGTCTTGCAATGCTTGGATGAAGCCAATGCATCACTCAACCTAGAGAAGAGCATTTTTGGTTGTGAATAAGGTCTACTTTTGGGGCACAACATTTCCAAAGATGGAATAGAAGTTGATCTTGAGAAGGTGAGGAATATCTCACACTTTCCATTCCCTTCAAGCTTGACAAAATTATGCCAATTCTTGGGAATGGTTGGGTACTATAGGAGGTTCATCTTCTCATTTTCCAACAAGGCTTATGCATTGACTATCTACATGAAGAAAGGTTTAAATTACATGGTCATTTTGGAGGACAAGGAAGCTCTGAAAGCTTTTAAGGAGCTCAAGCAATCTCTTGTTGTGGCTCAAATTCTTGCAAAACCTGATTGGATTAAGCCTTTTATCCTCTACATTGATGCTTCCGATGTAGCTATAGGATGCACTCTTAGTCAATTAGACCAAGATGGGCAAGATCACCCAATAGCTTATGGTAGTAAACAAATGGTTTCAACAAAAAAGAACTATTCAGTTATAGGGAGAGAAGGGTTTGTAGTGATCTTTGGTCTCAAGAAATTGAGACACTACATGATTGGAGGGAAAGCCACCATTATCATGGATCACAAGGCTTTGAAGTACATCTTCAATAAGCCTAATGTGGAAGAGAAGCTAGCAAGGTGGATGATACTCTTGTATGAGTATGACTACACCATTGAAGATAAGCCAAGGAAAAAAATGCAAATGTTGATTTTTTATCTAGGGCATATGATCATGATGGAGTCTAACTAGTGGATGATTCCTTCTTGGATGAAGAGCTCATGACAATCTCAATCACTCAAGAGGTTTCAATGGAATACAAGGAGATTGTGGACTCTATTACAAGAGATAAATATCTAAAAGGGATGGATGCTAAGGAGAAGAAGTGAGATTCTTGAGAACAAACCATGATGCTCTTTCCTATAACTATTTGATGTTTTTGGAATAGGGAGTTTCATCATTGGAGAGAGTAGTTGCTTATGTTATCAAACCAACATTGGACCTAGTTGAGTATAAAAGAGGTTATTGCAACCAAGATAGACCTTGCAACATGTGGAAGAAATGAAGACCAATGTCTGAATTGCACAACTTATGGTATTTGGTGTTCGAGGACATGGAAAGATCTTTGGATGCAATTGGTGTAAAAGAGAGCATCTCCAATTACCACACTATGGAATGTGAACTGTAACACCCATTTGTGCATGTGTGGTATTTTGATATTTAGCTTGGTATTGCAAGTACTTAAGAGATATTATTTATATAGAGATAAAGGATGGTTCTACATTAGTCATGATTAGCTAAAGTTAGTCATAACTAAGATAGAGGAGACCTTACTTTAGAGGAAGTAGAAAAGATGAGCACCACTATTTTGGATTCTAGTGTGTTGACTTGGTATTATTCCTATATGTTTGGCTTTGAGAAAAGAGTTGAGAACTCTTGGGCCCGCAAGCCTTTTTATTTTTGGTTCTTCTATAGTCCAAGGATAGCCCATGTGAAGGAATCCTTGACTTAGTGGTTGGGTCAAGATAAGATCACATGCTAGTGGAATATGCCCATGTGAATGGATATTCCTTTCTACTTTTTGACTTTACTTGACTTTTAGTCTAGTAACTTGAGTTACTATGGTAATTAGTAACTTTGGTGCATAACTATTTCACAAGTATATAAACATGGAGTGAGGAGGTACTCATCATCATTTCATTTGCAACTATCTCTCTCTCATTGAGTTCTCTAGTGGGCAATGTCTTGAGTCTTGGAGTGTTAGCCTTGGAGAAGTATGATGGAGTTGGGGTTCCTTGCCTTCTTAGTCCATGGTGCGCTACCATAATAGCCATCAAAGGTTCATCTTGAGTGAGAGACAGGCCGGCTCACTAAACATACCAAACATCATACAATTGAGGAATTGTCACCGGCAGTGTGGTTAGCAGTGGCGCTCAACTTTCCATCCTAAGCGGGGTGGTGGGGACTTGTTTGGCATTGGGCGACTAGGGTTTGGTCAGGTTTGGCGTTAGTGATCAGCCCCGAGAGTTCTCATGGATCCAGTGGCTCAGATGGCCGACGCCCTCAGTGGGGCACCGGCTTGTTCCAGCTTGTTGGTGACGGGTCCCCCGGAGGCTGCGTGTGAGGTGCTTGAGCGCATCACACGTTGTGGGTGAGTGGTGGCACTTCTCAGCCCACATTTGTGCAGGACGACAAGTCTCATTAGCAGGCGTTGTGCATTCCTACATATGACTTGGTGATTGAACTTGGTGCTTTGATGAGGTCTTGGGCCTGCGGTGTGAGATCTCTCCTCAATTGACAAGGGGCTTGCATGGACCCTTTGCTTTGTTTGGGCACTGGGTTTGAGAAAGCTCAGATTTTGCGGGAGGTGCGGTGCCAGTGAGCGGGATGAGTTGTCTTGCGTGGGCACCAAGTGCTATCGCCTCTTGCTAGGGAGAGGAAGTGCAAAAAACCAAGACCAAGGAGAGAAATAGGAGAATGGAAATCAAAGTGAAAGATCACATTGGGATTCTTGAATGAGAGAAACTCCAAATGCCTGGCATTAACTTGGGCTTTGGTATTTATAAAGAAGCATTCAAAGCTCTTAAGAAGCTTCTCAAGAAGTTTCTTCAAAGCCACTTTCTTAGAGTGCAAGTCAAGGTAACCAGGAAGCTCTTAGGAAACTTCCTTCTAGAAGTCACCTATGTGGTGTGCAAGCTAAGCTAGCCAAGGAGCTTCCCAAGAAGCTTTCTTCTATAAGTTATCACTTGGTATGCACATTACCCAATACTTGGAAGGTACCAAGTAGCTTCCTAGATACTTATAGAATATTCAAAGCTAATTTGGCATGTTTGCTACTTTGTTAGTCTTGGGTAACTTGTTGGTAAACTCTATATTGTTACACATTCCCCCACCACTAGTTGGTGACATCCTTGTCACCATCAAAGCTTCAAACTTTTAGATGGTTGTTTGTGCATTCTAGAGATGAGAAAGAGGTTCCCAAGTGGCATCATGAAAAGGATACCCTTTCCAAAGAACTTTGTACTTTGTATGTTGTTGGCAGCCATGTTGAATGTGGTGACATGCAAGGATATAATCAACTTCATACTCCTCATGATTTTTGATAGGCACGGGAGCATAGAGGAAGTTAGATACAAGAGGAAAAGGAAGATGGATTAGAAACAAAGGGTTTCAACTTGGAAATGTAAGAGATAAGGTGAATTTGCATATGACAAGGCAAGGCAAATCAATAAGCAACAAGAGAAATGATTTGGGTGACATCAAATGGACCTATCCAATTAGGAGTAAGTTCCTAGACTTGCGTATCAAGTGGAAGGGGTAGATAACTAAAAGAAAGCATGATCTTATCACCAAGTTGAAAAGTGAGATCATGACCATGTTGGTCAACATATATTTTTGATGATTTTGAGCAACAAGGAGATGAGATTTGGCTTGTTGTAGGGATTGGGATATTGTGGTCAAGGAGGTGGAAGTATGAGGGACATGAGATGGAGGAGTAGCAAGAAGGGAATCTAGAACAAGTGGGTCTTGGCTAAAATTAAGGAAGAAGAGAGAGAATCTATTGCTTGCCCATTTGGATTTATTGTAGGCAAACTCATTAGTTATAAGACACTCATCTCAATTGGTATGGTGAATTTTGATAACATCACAAAACATATCTTCCAAGGTGTAAATTTTTTGTTTAGTTTGTCTATCAATTTGAGGATGATAAGTTGTGAACGAAACAAGCTTAGTGCCAAGTATCTAAAAGAGTGCTTGCCAAATGTTTCTAGTAAAATGAGGATCATGATCAGAGATGAGTACACAAGGTACCCTACGATGCTTGAAGATATTATCAAAGTAGATTTGGGCCAATGTTAGAGCATCCATAGTATCAAAGGTTGGTGCCAAATGGATTTGCTTATTAAGCTTACCCACAAATACCATGATTGTTGTATGACCTTGCTTTGTCTTGGGCAAAGATGTGATGAGATCTTAGCTTATGTGTGCCCATCAAGTAGATGGAATAGGGAGTGGTTGAAGGATTTCAATTGGTTTTTGGTTCTTGCCCTTGTTGTGTTTGTAGCTCTCACAAGACAAAAAAACTCTTAAACATCTCATGCCATGTTGGGCCACCACCATTGGTGTTGAAGGGTACCCAAGGTCTTGTCCATACCCATGTGACCAGCAACTAGTAGGTTATGGGCTTCTTGAAGGTGCACAAGTCATAGATCATCCTTGGCTAGAACATAGATCCAATTCTCAAAGAACAAAAGGCCTTCCTTGAAGGAGAAGGTGTTGTACTCCTTATCACATAACATAAGACAATCTTGTACCATTTGAAAGAAGGAATCTTGTTGTAAGGTTGTCCTAAACTTGATTTGGACTTTGGAGTCAATTGATACCATCGTAATTGCCACCATGATGAGAGGAAGAGATTTCAAATTAGGTGATCATGATACGGCATCAAGGATGACATAGAACCAACCAAGTTTGATGTCAAAAAATTGTAGTTGTTCCTCCCATCCATGATTTCAATCCTTCATATGCTCCAAATGTAAAGTCTACAACAAGGATTTGTGATTGGTTTGCATGATCACTACTTTTTCCAAGAGATAATGCCTCCATATATCTTGGTGGCATAAACTTATAACAACCCGACAAATATCACTTTTGCGGTAATCACGTAAGTAAAGTTTGTTTTGTAATACCCATTTGTGCATGTGTGTGGTATTGTGATGTTTAGCTTGGTATTATAAATACTTGAGAGATATTATTCTACATTAGTCATGATTAGCTAAAGTTAGTCATAACTAAGATAGTGGAGACCTTAATTTAGAGGAAGTGGAAAATATGAGCACCATTATTTTGGATTCTAGTGTGTTGACTTGGTCTTATTCCTAGGTGTTTGGCTTTGAGGAAAGAGTTGAGAATTCTTGGGCCCGCAACCCTTTTTGTTTTAGATTCTTCTATAGTCCAAGGATAGCCCATGTGAAGGAATCCTTGACTTAGTAGTTGGGTCAAGATAAGATCATATGCTTAGTGGAATATGCTCATATGGATGGATATTCCTTTCTATTTTTTTACTTTAGTTGACTTTTAGCTTAGTGACTTGAGTTACTCCAATAATTAGTACCTTTGGTGTGTAACTATTTCACAAGTATATAAACATGGGGTGAGGAAGTACTCATCATCCTTTCATTTGCAACTATCTCTCTCTCATTGGGTTCTATAGTGAGCAATGTCTTGAGTCTTGGAGTGTTAGCCTTGGAAGAGTATGATGGAGTTGGAGTTCCTTGCCTTCTTAGTCCATGGTGCAGTACCATAATAGCCATCAGAGGTTCATCCTGAGTGAGAGACAAGCCGGCTCACAGTTCTTGCAGAGATACAATTCAAAAATGTTCAAATACAAAGTCAAACAATAACAAGCATGGTTTGGGTTGAGTTCTTCTTTAATCTCTCGGGTAGAAACCACACCTAAAAGAGAGTAACAAGCACTAAATTTCAGTCTTGTCACAAAGTAACACTCCTTAGTCACAAATCCATCAAATCTTTCCAAACAATCTTGATTGTGATGATTCAATCCATCCCCAAAATGGTTACTTTGCTGTAAGACAACCTCACCTCAGAATTATGTTCCACCTCTCTACTGAAGGCACAACTTCCTCAATCAAAATTGCTTTGCATCAACTTAGCACTACACTCACAAATGCAAAATACCACCAACACTACAATTCCTCTCAAATCTGTCAAGGCATTGCTCCGATTGCACTTCACTCAAGATCAAACACACAAAATGAAGATCAAGGCTATAGAAACCAACATCCAACAAGCACACTGACTTGCACTTTGAATTTCTCTCAACATTCACAAGCACACACATAGAATTGATACTCAGAATTAAGCTCAAGCTACGAGCACTACTTCACAACACTTTGCTTTATCTATTCTTAGGAAAATGAGTACTAAACAACATTTTACTACAAAGGCCTCCTTTAAATAGGCAGAGCTCTTGAGAATTATCTAACTTCCTAAACCAATTCATAACAACTTTACCAACCTGCAAATCCAAAATGACAATGCACCTCTTCATATCTACCTCTTCTTATCTCAAAATTATCCTAATCTGATCTAATGTCAACCTCAACTTCAGCTTTCAAACCCGATGATCATCCAAGTATTTCTCCTTCTTTGGGCCTATCTAATTCTACTAATTCCTTTGCTATTTCTATGACTTCTTCACTCTAAACTACAATTGCACTAGTGGGTAAATTATCTAAATCATTATCTCCCAACCCACTCTTTTCTAATGTCTTAAGTAACTGATCCAAAGACACCTGCAGTCCTACTTCTACCACTTCGGACTTTGTCTCTAACTTCATGGAACTACAAAGTCTCTATAATTCTGAATGTACTAAGTCCAACCTAAGACACACATTGTCTCTTGCTTCTAATGTCTTCCTATCTACTCAATCTCTCAAGAAAATCAACAACTTGTTCAATTCAATGTCCTTTGCTTTCTTCTTCCTCATTTACTGCACTAACAACTTTAATTTGTGCAGTCTTGCTTCCTCCAACTGAACTTCAGACATCATCCCTAACATTGCCTTCATCCTTACAACAATGTCTTTGCTTACCTCTCGTCTTGGCATCTGTAGCTTCTCTCTCTCCGCTACCAGCTCTTCATGATACATCTTCATCTCATCTTCCAACTCAGCCTTTAGCGCTTCTTTCTCCTTCACACTTTGCCTAAGTTGTTCTTCCATTCCTCTGACTAACCCTTGCAATCACTCTTCTTCTCTATCTTGCATGGCCAACTCCTATTGCCAAGCCCAATCTTTCTTTGCTGCACTTGCCTTCAAACTTTCCAACTCTTGATCCATGACAACAACCATTGACTTCAAATGTATCACTTCTACTCATGTATTGCATACTTCTGCCCGCAAGGCTTCAGACTTCACCAACTGCTCCTTCCAATCTTCTTCTTGCTTTGCCATGGCTTTGCTTCTCTTCACAGTCTTTTGTTAGACTCTCAATTTCCTTCCTCCAAAGCTCTACATCAGTCCAAAGCTCTACTAACTCATGCTCTCCCCGACTCAACTTCCTTCTCAACTCCACATTTCCATCACTCATGTATTGCACTACTGCCAATTCATCTTTCACTCCTAAGTGGTCTCTCTTCAAATCTTCTCTCCTCTTCTGCAACTATACCAGCAAGGGACAAACTACCCGCAACAAGTACTCTACCCCATCAAATACTCATAAGCTCTCAGATTGTTGCGGCTCTTTGCCTCTTACTTCTTCTACGAGACCTTTACTCCAAAGTCTTAATCTTCTAACCTTCAGAAGTACTTCATTTGAACTTTCCTCCTCTTCTTCTACCAAAATTACATTACTTACTTCTACCACCACAATAGCAACACTTTTTCTCCCTCTTCTTCTCTCCTAAACTTCCACATTCGGCTTAGCCTCCAGAGTTTCTTCTATCTCTATTATGGGTAATTTGTGACATAGGTCTCTTCCTCCTTCCATTAGATCAATTGTTGCATGGAACTCCTATTCTTCTTTATCAACATTGTTTCCTCCTTATTTTTGAACTTCTACCTCACCTTCACTTTCACTGCTCAACTCTTCACTTTGCAATGTCAACTCTGGTTCTTCTTCTTCTCCAGTGTCTTCTTCTTTGTAATCGGCTTCACCTTCTGACTGTTTTGCTCCCAATGACTCATCAAGCACTACGACCTATTGTCTCGGGTTTACCTTCCTCACCTTCTTTGTCTTGATTGGCAACAAATTCTCCTTTGGACGACTGTGCTTTCTTGTCTTCATGATGGCCATTGCTAGTTGGAGATATTGTCCTGTGTGTGCATAATGCTCATCACTACTTTGGATCTGTCAAATGTACTATTGTTCCTTGCCATTGCCAGTCTTTTGTAAGTCTGGATAGAAATGTGACACCATCTTTCTTTGCTCAGACTCCTTCATCAAATTCAATCTAAAATAGAAATGGGCAGCAAATGGCACCAAATAGTGAGGCACATCTTGGTTTCTCCAACACCATACCATCTGCCACATTCTTTGGTGAAAGCACTTCACCCAATTTACTAGCATGCCTGCAAACATCTGGTGGAAGAAAATTGCCTAATGCTTCATTACATAAGTCATGTGATCAGGCTTGAAAAGTGCCATCATTACTCCAACAATGCTTTGCCTGATTGGCTCTTGATAGGTATCCACCTTATACTCGTTTGTCATGTGTAGCACTATAAAGGAATTTTGGATCTCATTTGCTCCTCCGCAAATTCTCCTTTCCCAAGAAATGTGGCCCTAGTTTTCTCACCGGCCTCTCTTCCCAACACCAATCTCCAATCCGACTCTGTCCATTGAGCCAGATTGGCTCTCTTTCCTTCATCCTCAGGTCCCTCCTCACAATCACTTGAGGCTACTTAAGCCATGAACCCTAGAAAGCTCAAATTCCAGTTCCATGCCAAAA
Organism: Lunularia cruciata; assembly: GCA_948567375.1. Taxonomy (NCBI): domain Eukaryota; kingdom Viridiplantae; phylum Streptophyta; class Marchantiopsida; order Lunulariales; family Lunulariaceae; genus Lunularia; species Lunularia cruciata. The sequence continues at coordinate 54,116,101 of OX419755.1, read as the reverse complement.
AAGTGATCTAAAGTCTACTTAGGATTTCAATCCGAGCTATCATATCTAATCTTTGAATCGTTGGGTTTTTGACTGCAAGAAAAGGACTCTTCTTCTCACCTTTCTTTGGCATTGTGCAATCTTTAGTGCATGGTAATTGAAAAATGATTCTACCGTCCCCTGGTCTTGAGATCCTAACTCCTTTAGACTTGTTAAACATCAAACACTCAACCGGCTTCTCTACAAGCACTCCTTTGGGTCAACTACTCAGTGGCTTAGGATACTTGTGGGACATTTCAAAATCCCCTCATTTCAAAGTCCCAGTTTTATAGTTCCTCATTGATCAGCTATTCCTCCGTCACTTGTCATTGAAACACACTCTTTCTACATGACTTCCTCTTGGCATTATACAGGTTTAGTGATTAGCACCTTGTTTGTCTTTTCTTTGCCTGTGCTTTCTTGATTCATCCCTTCAAAGGGAAGTTGTTATGCCGTCTTTGCATTGGGTTGATCACCTCGAGACAAAGCTCCCTTACTTCGGGTCTCTCTTGGCTGGTTCTAACCCAAGTACTTCACTTTACACTTTGAGTCACATTACTTTGGGTTTCAACTCAAAGTCACCATTCTTCTCCTTCCAATGCCATTTAGGTTCAATTTGACTTCATTGATATACTTCTCCTTCAAAATTGCACAGAAACTAAAAAAACCAAAAAATGTAGGTACCATAATATCATTGCAAGTTGTTCATGATCTTTGGCAAAGTAACTTCTTTATGTAGTGTTTAGTCAGCATGACATAAAAGCAATGAGATGTAACCTATCTAGAAATTCTTACTATAACATGGCTCTAATGGCAAAGTTAGAAGCATTGAAATCAACCACACAAGGTAGTTGAGGATCATATGTTTGAAGAATGGGTCTTGAAGACACCATATGTTTCAACTTCTTGAATGCTTCTTTGTGCTTGGTCGTCCACTAAAATTTTATGGTCTTCTCCAAGAGGTCAGTAAATAGTGCAGCATAATAGTGGATAAACCATCGGTAAAAACTTGCCAATCCATTAAATGCACTCACTTTTATTTCATCTTTTGGGGTAGGCCAATCAATAATGGCCTTGATTTTCTCCTCTTCTATCTTGATTCCCTCTTATGAGATCTTATGAACCAATAATGTAACTTCCTTTTGCCAAAAGGCACACTTTGACCTCTTGTTGTAAAAATTCCATTGCCATAGTTGTCTTAAGACCTCTTGCATGTGATTTCTATGTTTTGCCTTTCTCTTGCTACAGATTAAGATATCATCCAAGAATACCACCACACATCAATCCAATAGCCTATCCAACACCAATACATCTCATCCATGAAGATTATTGGAACATTAGTGAGCCCAAAAGGTAAAACTCTCCATTTGAAATGCCCATATCTTGTGCAAAAGGTAGTCTTTTGCACATCCTTTCTATCAATAAGAATTTTCCAATAGTTGCTTTGGAGATCCAACTTGGAGAAGTATTGTCATCCATTCAATTGATTGAGCAAATCATCAATTCAAGGCAATGGATATGCATTCTTCACTATTTGTTTATTGAGGCCACGATAATCAATATAAAAGTGAAGTACTCCATCCTTCCTTGGAATAAATAATACTAGTGCTCCCCAAGGAGATGTACTATGTCATATGAAATCCTTCTCCAACAACTTTTTCAATGTTATTCAAAGCTTCTTTGGTGAATCCTTCATCCAACTCCTTTGGTGAGAGCCAATAGATTGGTCTACTCACTATAGTACTTCTTGGCAATAACTCAATCTTGAAGGGCATATCCCAATCAAAGGGTAATCTCTTTGGCAAATCATCAAGAAACACATCTAAAAACTCTTGAATTATTTTATCAACCATTTCTTGATGAGGCTTCTAGCCCTCCTTAGATTCTCTATGCACAATTGACTTGATCCACACCACAAAAATAAACTTATCTTCCTCCAAAGCTTACTCTATGGTTGCTTTATTGACAAACTTCACCTCTTAGGACTTATCTTCTATCAAAGCTTGCTCTAAGGCTACTGTCTTGACAAACTTCCCTTCTTGGGACTGAGTATTCTTAGATGTCTTACTCAAAGGTTCCAAACAACCTAATCAAAATGTAACAATATGGAGTTTAGCGACGAAGTCAGTCAGGCTCACGAAGTAGCACATAAGACAAATTAGCCTAGAATGTTCCGGAAGTATCTAGGAAGCTTCTTGGGAAACTTCCCGGTTAGCTTAGCTTGCACCTTAAGTAAGTAGCTTCTAGAAGGAAGCTTCTAGAAACTTCCAACTAGCTTAACTTGCACGCCAAGTAGGCGGCTTCTAGAAGGAAGCTTCTTGAGAAGCTTCCTAGTTAACTTGGCTTGCACTCTAATAAAGCAGCTTGAGGAAGCTTCTCAAGGGCCTTGTATGCTACCTATAAATACCAAAGCCAAAGCTCATGCTAGGCATTCGGAGTTTCCCTCATTCAAGTGTCCCAATGTGAGTTTCCATTCTCCTATTTCTCTCCTCGGATTCGGTCTCTTACACAAAAATGCCTACCTTGATGTTGTACTTGAACTTATTGTCAAGTCCAATCAAATTGGACCTTGTGACATTCAAGCTAAGGCAAACCTAGAGTGAAATCATAGTGTAGAAGTGCCACTACAAACCTCATACAATCCACATACTCCTTCCCAATCTTGAATAGAATAGGATGTGAGGTACAGAATATAAAACCCTTTCTACTGTCCACCATCATCAATCTACCTCTAATCATTGACTTGATAAGAATACTTAATTCTTTTGCTAATTGCATGGACATGCAATTCTTTGCACTTCCAAAATCCACCAAAATCTTATAACCACAATCAAATATCATACCTTGCAAGTGAAGCAAATTTACAAAGGCCAAGCCTTCAATCCCATGGGAACTAATCAAGTTCTCAATAGGTGGCTCAAAATCTCCTATGGGATTCCTTGTTTCCTTGATCATTTTGCTTCATAAACTCCATCTAGGCAATTTGTCAAGGTCACCCATTCTTAAGTGAACATCCCGTAATGCAATGTCCAATTTGGTGACAATAAAAAAATCACCATTTTTATAATCTTTCTTTATCTCGAGTGCAACGTGGTCTCTATTAGATGGCATCAATCTCCATTAATGTTAGCTCTTCCACCTGTGTGTAGTGTTGTGACAACCAAACAAGTATCACTTTTGTGATAATCAGCAAGTAACAATTTGTTCACATAGAGATACTAGTCAAAAATGATCAAATATGAAGTAAAACATCACAAAGAGTTCTTCTTGGTCACATCTTTCATCTCTTAGGTAGAAACCACACCCAAAAGAGAGTAACAAGGACTGGATTACAATCTTGTCATAAATAAACAACACCCATAATCACAATTCTTAAAATCCTTTCCAAATTGACATTGATTGTGATGATTTAGTTCTTCCCATGAATGCTCTTTCACCATAAAATGATTTTACCTCAAAATTGCGTTCTACCCTTTCATTGAAGGCACAACTTCCTCAATCAAAATTGCTTTATAGCAATCCAGCACTATGCTCACAAATATAGAATACTACCAACACTACAATTCGTCACAGATCTTTGTCAAGGCATTGCTTTGAATGTTATCTACTTAGGATCAAACATATAGAATGAAATCAGCACTGCAAAATCTAACATCTAACACACTCACAGACTTGCATTTTGAACTTCTTCAAACACCCATAAACACACATATAGGATTAATACTCAAAATTAAGTTGAAATGACAAGTATTGAGTTACAACACTTTGCTTTACTCAACTTTAGAATAATATTACTGAGTAAAAACACACCATAAATTCCACCTTTAAATAGGTAGAGCAATTAATAATTAATAACATTTTAACAACATACCGTTCTACAACAACTTAACCAATTATATATTTGAAATGACAATCCACCTTTTCATATCTACCTCTTCAAATCTCAAAATTATTACTAGTCCAATCCAATGTCTACCAATCCAATCCAATTTCTTTGGCCTCTAAACCCAATGTTTCTACAATCACTTCCCAATCTTCAATTTCAACTGCAACTACAATTTCTTCTTCCACTTCTCTCTTATCTTCAGCCTCAATAAAAATTTGGAGTCATGGGCCTACTAATTACTTCCTCTTGCTCTACTCTAACTTCTCTTAATGTCTTAAGTAACTCACCCAAAGACAATTGTACTCCTACATCTGTTACTTTGCATTTAGCTTCTTCCTTCACACTACTCCAAAGTTTGTCTAAGTCTGATCTTACTAGATCTAAATTTGAGACTCACATTGTCTCCTACCTCCAATATCTTCCTATTTGCACGGTCTCTTAGGTGAATTAACAACTTGTTCATGTCTACATCCTTCACCTTTCTCTTCCTCATCTCCTACACTAACAACTTCAACTTGTGTTGTCTTGCTTCCTCCATTCTGACCTCAACTTCAGTGCTCAATATCACCTTTAACTCCACAACAACTTCTCCTACTAAATCTATCTCTCCCCTCAAAACTATCTTCTCTTGACTTCTAACTTGTTCAGGTACGTCTTCAACTTGTCCTTGAATTCTGCCTTCAATGCCTCCTTCTTTTCTGCATAATGAACTAGTTGACTCTCTACACTTTTGATCAATCCTCACAACCTCTCTTCTTCATGATGTCTATCTTTCAACTCTTGTTGACAAGCTCGATCCTTCTCCTCCACACTTTTCCTCAGGCTTTCTAATTCTTGCTTCATCACAACTATCATTGCCTTTGAATATAGCACCTCCAAGCATGCATCCGCAAATTCCCCTTTCAATTTCTCAAAAGCAGCCTTCTGTTCCTTCAATTCTATAGCTTGTTGTTTGAGTTCTTTGTTGTGCTTCTCACAACTCTCCTTCAACTGATCAAAACTCTTCCTCCAAAGAATAGAATCATCCCAAAGCTCTTTGACTTCTTTCTCTCCTTGGGTTAGCTTCCTCCTCAACTTCAAGTTATTATTACTCCCAAACTTCAAGATGTCAAACTCATCCCTCACTTCAAAATGCTCTTTCTTCAATTCTTCCTTCTTCTCCTGTAGCTACACCAACAAAGGACAAACAATCTTCAATTTACACTCAACTCCGGTGTAAGCTCTTTCATTGTCTACTCTATCATTGTTTTTGATTCATACTTCTTTGGTTGGTGCTTTATCCCAAAGTCATGATCTTTGTACCTTCAACGTCACTCCTTCCAAGCTTTCTTTCTCCTCTTTGGCTATGCTCACACCTACAGCTACAACCTGCACATTTCTCTTTGATCTTGCTACCCTTAGAAACACCAAGGCAGCCCCTCTTGCTCATTCTTCCGCCAACTCTACAAGTAACTCTAGACAAGGCTTGTCTCCTCCTTCCGTATGGTCAATTGTTGGATGGAACTCCTCATCTTCTTCTTCCGCTACTTTGTCCATCAATTGTTGGACTTTGAGTTTTGCTTCACTCTCATTGCTGGACTCCCTACTCTACAAGGTGAACTCTTCTTTCTCTCTTGAGTCTTCACACTTTGACTCAGCTTCTCCTTTTGATTCTTCCTCCAATGATTGGTTCTTCACTACCACAATTTTGGGCTTTAGATTCAACCTCCTTTTCTTTTATGGTTGCAATGGCAATGTCACAAGGATTGTAAGGTCTCAAGAATGCACTAAGCACCTAGCTGCTTGTACTTAGACTTCACAATTTTACAATGACACAAGTAGCATGCATAAATTCTGATAGCTAGAATTGTGAACTTACATGAATACCAGACCAGTATGATGGAACCTATTGTTGAGTAACTTTATTCCTTCTTGGCTACAACAACTGCTACAATGTGCTCTAGTTTCTTATAGTTATTGCATAGAGGCTCCGTTGAACATTCAGTGTTTATGTACCCTTCCACCCCACAATCATTGTGGACCAAAGCATTGGGACAGTCCCTTCTAACATGTCTTGTGCACCTTGCAAGAAATAGTCTTAGTGCCACTTGGCTTTGATAGGAAATTCAATCACCATTCATCTCTCTAGCCCTTTCCTTCTCTTTTGCTGTTCTTTTATCTCTCCCCTACCTTTTCCTTCTTTTCTCTTGTTCTTTGATCTCTTCTCCTTCCTGAATTTTCTCTTCCTTTCTTGTTACTTTGATTTCTTTCTTCCCTACCAATATCCTTTCATTCTAAGATAAGATCCACAAGGATCAATCCTCAAGTCCCAAGAGTGATTCACTATGGGAGCATAAAGAACTAAACACTCAGAGTTGGCAGACGGGTCTAGAGGAGTTTGGAGAACCTAAAGCTAGTATTGAAGTCAACATTGCCAAAATTCTTTCAAAAGGTGAACTACAATCAGGTACAAGGTACTAAAAGGACTCCAAGGAAACTAATAACCTAAATATGCAAAGAACCCTAAAGTTGGAGGCTGTAGAGAATGATCCCAAGCAGATGCACAAAGGTTGTAGAGACCTGATGCTAGGCAAAAAAGGAGAGGGATAGGAAATAAGAGGAGGAGAATGCCATTCCAAAAGTGCAATACACAACAATAAATAAATAAGGAAGCAGAGCAGCAACAATCTACAACTCTAGAAGGACAACATAGAGTAATGAGCTATCTTTCAACTTCAAGCTTCACCCTATACCCTTGAGTACTTCATTTGATCGTGACCTTATGGTCAGTGAAATAGTAGCAAGTGTAGCTAGGATGGCACTTTGAGTCCGATGAACAACTACTTTTCACCACTTGCCCTAATCTAATGCAGTGCCAAGCATTCCACAACAAGCACACACTTCAGCAAAGAAACCCACCACCAAACTCCAGACCAAGAACACAAAGTAGTTTACAATCTTTTGCTCTTCTTCATGCAAAGTAGTGCAGTGTTTTCAAATGACCTTGGATGTTTTATTCTTAAGTCACCACCTCAAAATCTTGACGACCATATTACCACTACCACCAAAACTCTCCTCACTTCCTTGTCTTTGTTTCCTTTCTCTTCTTTTTGATGCTTTCCTTTCTCCTTTATTTTTCCTCTCTCTTTGCCTTTCTATAATTTCCTTTCTCCTTTGTTTTTGTCTTTGTTTCCTCTCTTTGCCTTTTGATTTCCTCCTCCTACTTTTCTATCTTCTTGATTCCTCTTTGCTTTCCTATCTTCTCAATTCCTCTTTGCCTTTTTGTCTTTGATTCCTCTCTCTACCTTCCAATGGTTTCTTACTTTCCTTTGTTTTTGTCTTCTCTCTCTCTCTCTCTTCCTTTCAATGCACTTCTCTTGATTTCCTATCTCTCCTTCTCTACCTTTTTGTCTCTTGATTCTTTTGATTGATTCCTTCAAACCTCTTCCTTTTTTTTCTACCTTCCTTTGTCATGCATATACACATTGCTATACAACATACATCATTGTCAACATCATACACTATAGAAGCACAACTCACACATAAGTCATACATGAACTCTAAAGTGCCACAATTGCCCCTATATAGCTGGTGGTTAGGTCCCTCAAACTCCATATAGCCATCTACTCCAAATATATAGTATAGCCTATGATGGGCAAAAGATTAGGAGGTTGGGTGCTATCAAGCCTCATTGTTAGTCATTTGTCTGCAATATATACCATATTAGAGATAAACTAGCTATAGGTCAAGTACATTTATGACATACCCATTGTCCTTGAGGAACCACCATGAGGAGAGGAGTCATACATGCCATATGTCATCCTCTTGAACAACTATCACACACTAACATAGTAATAGCTCCACCAGAAGAGCCGCATAACATACACTACAAGCCTACACATACAAGTAACATCAATGTTTGGGAGGTGGCATGGCACACAATTGTGCACATAATCCTTCCAAATAACACCATCATGTCCTTCCAACACAAGGACTCCAGATGGCAAAACCTCATGCACTCTCAAGATAGTGCGGCCTACAAAAACATCAAGTGTCATTGGTATTGTCTACTATAGATATACAAAGTCACCTAGATGAAATCAATAGATTGAGGGTCTATAACCTCCTCCTCAAATGATAGCATAGCATAAGGTATCCTTATGTTGAACAATTGCCAAGTTCTCAAAGGCAATCAGCATCACTCTCTAAAAGATCTCTGCCAGTTGAGAACATGTGTCACGCCATTTGTAGCATCATATCTAGATTTCTCAGAGTAGCAATGATAGTAGTTAGAGGTATTTTGGCAGTTACTCATAGACTACTTTTTGATTGTGAAATTTGTGTTCAAGGTACTAATTACATGGTGGCACCCACTATTGCTTGCACCATTTGCACGGTTGGGTGTGCCATCAATGGGACCGTTGGGGTGAGACTTAGGTCAAAATCAGGAGTATACCTTGGAAGTGCAGCTCCAAAGAGCTCACTTCTCTATTGTTGAGCCTTTGAGTTCCTACCAGAGTGGGTAGAAAGCCAACGAGCATCACTTGGAGTCTGTTTGCTAGAGTGGGTGTTGCTTGACTATAATCAATTCTCAATTATTGGCAGATTATTGAGTGAGACATCAAGTAATGATATGATTGAGTGTGATTTGAGTTGTGTAAACAAACTGATTATAATAGAGAAGTGAGAGTCAGTAGGAAATCAAGTGCAGAAATTGAGGGTGGTGGTGGTATCTCTAAGCCCAATGGATCATGGTACCTTGATTGCACTTCTGATTTCCTTGGGTGTGATTATGTGTGGAAATGTTGGTCAAATTTGGAACAAGAGAGAGTTGATTTCAAGTAGCAATTATGATTTTGAGCTCAGGAGGTGAAAATAGGACCAATTTGGTGCAAGTTGAGCTCAAAAAGTGAAATTGAAGATGGAGTTGTGAACCCATTCCTGCAAATTAGAGATTTGACAATCCCCATCTTTCATGATGTTGACAATGATGTATGTTGTATAGCAATGTGTATACGCATGACACATGTGCTCATCTATACATCTAGATCATCCAAGTCTAACACTATAGTATCATCTTGACATCTCATCCATAAAGTAGAAAGTAAGGAGAGAAGGATGCTAAGGAGGCTTGTTGGCTGAACCGATAGTCCATGGCCAACCAAGGTAATTGAAGATCCCAATCTCCCAAGTGGCCTCTTTGCAAACCATACTTTTGCAATCCTCTCTTCATTGTCTGAACCACTCTCTTTGCTAAACCATTTGCCTCAAGGTGATTTTGGGAGGTAGTACGATGACCAATCAAAGCCTTGTCACACAAGACCTAAAATTCTCCCAAGAACTTTGTACCTTGATCAGTCAAAACCTCAGCTGGTGCACCAAAATAACTAAGAATTTGATCCCAAGAACAAGTAAGCCATCCCTTCATGGGACTTGTCAAGAAGTACCACCAACTCAATCCACTTGGAGAAGTGCTCCACCATCACCAAAAGATACTGATGATGTCTCACAATCAACAATAAAGGTCCAATGAAGTCCAAACTCCAACGGTAGCCCAATCCCATGATAGGTAATGGGTATAGCTATGGTGTAGGAGCATTAAATGATGCTCTAACTTGGTCACAAACCACACATCTTGCAATAAATTGTTGTACATCAATCTGCAAACCGCACCACCAATAATGACTCTGGAGTAAGCTATATGTATGTTTTACTCCAAAATGTCCTAACTCCTTATGAGCATGACGGACCAATTGTGGTCTCTCAGATAGAAGTGGTACTACTCTCACTCTACTATCTTCCCATACACAAAGAAGGTATCTGCCCTCCAATCTGAACCGTCTAGCTTGCTGAAGGAGATGGTCTCTCTCCTTGGCCCCAGCTATGCCACCCACAACACCAATGCAAAGATAGTCCACCACTAAGATATCATCATGAATGTCTCGTTGAATTTTACCGCTATCTCCATTCTATGGATCTATGACCTCAATAGCTCTTTCTTTATGCATTGAGAGAGATACCACGAAAGCCTCAGAAAATATAAAGAGAAAGACAGATGCATGCCAACCTAGCACCATCTCTTGATATGTCTCTCCATGCTAATGTGCTCTGATCTGATCTTGCTAGCTAGGACATGGGTTTCCACTCAACCCATATGCAGCACAGTTCACCACTCCATGTCTGTGAATAAACATGAAATCATTCTCTTGTAAAATCATAGCCCATCGTGCAAGCTTCCTTGAAAGCTTGTCGGACTCCATCAACCACTTTAGTGGCTAATGATCAATGATGAGAATAAAGAGGTTACCAAATAGGTAACATCAAAAATGTGCTACTGCCCATACTGCTCCAAGCACTCTCCCTTACATGAACTATACTTCACCTCTTTTGAATTATTGGAGCAACTAGCATAGGCCAACACAAACTCCTTCTCCTCATCATCATGTTGGGTGAGTACTATTACAAGCCCTAACATACTCTAATCAATGTGAACCTGAAATGGTCATTCTTTGATCAATCTCCTCAAAATAGGAGCAGATGTCAACCTCTCCTTGAGCTCTACAAAAGCTCTCTCTTGCTCATCTCCCCAACACCACTCCTATGTAAACTTGGTTAGCTTTGTTAAGGCCTTGGCAATGGCACTAAATCCTCTAACATAACGGCAATACAAGTTTGCCAACCCAAGGAATACTTGCACTTTGCTCACATCCGTAGGCCAAGGAATACAAGCAATAGCCCCCACCTTGGTCTGCTAAACACCAAGTCCTCCAAGGTAGATAGTGTGACCCAAATACTCAACCTACTCATGGAAGAACCTACACTTCCTAGGATGTAATTTGAGTCCATGAGATCTCAACCTCTCAAACACCTCCAATAAATGTCTCTCATGCTCTTCCATAGTAGGGTTATAGACCAAAATGTCATCAATATAGCACCAAGCAAAATCTAATCCAACTAGGATCCTATCTATGACCCTCTAGAACTCAAAAAGAGTGTTCTTTAACCTAAATAGTAAGAACTTCCATTGATATAACACATCCTTGCCGTGAGGATCAATAGCCCAAAATGCTATCTTGGACTTATCCTCCTCCTTGATTGGCAGCTGATGATATCTTGCTCAAAGATCCAAAGTGTTGAAGACCTTTGCATGCCCAATTGCATCAAAGATCTCCTTTGGTGTAGGTATGGCATACCAATCAGCCCTAGTCTATTTCTTGATAGGATGGTAATCTCCACACATCCACCTATCTATGTAATTGCCATCATATCCTTCTTGGCTGGCATCATTGTAGTTGATGCATACTCTCTATGTGAAATCTCTACCAAACCAATCTCAAGAAGGTCACTACTCTGGCTTTGAATCAATGCTCTCTCCATGTCATTATATTAATGAAGACATCGGAAAACAAGTGTATTTCTAGTCAGCTCAATCCATATACTAGGTCCTTTTAGAGCACCCAGATCCTTCATATTAAAGGCAAAACAACTCATGTAGCTCCTCAAGAACCTCCAAACACTCTATCTTTCCTCTCTTGTAAGCTTGGGCCAAGATTAGGCTCCCAAGTATCCTCTATAACTATCATAGGAGTGGAAGCATACTGATTGGCTGCTACATGGGGCCCTTGGGAGCAGTAGTGTCATGCTCCCAACCATTAGAAGTCTCAACCTTAGTGTGAAAAACTCCCTTTGATCTTGCTAGAAGCTCCATACGTCCTCTAGCTGCATCCCAAATAGACCAAGGGTGTAATCCAAGTAGAGCATGCTCACTTGGATGGCCTCCAGGTAGACCACTCTCCCTAGTAGCCATTGGCTGTGTCCCAAAAATACCTTATATACTTAGTCCATTGCCCCGAGCATAGCTCACAAGTGTCCGAGTGGTGATGCCTATCAAGCATATCTTATGCTGCTCTGCCAAGCCAAGGCTCACAATCCAGGTCAAGTAGTTAAAGTCCATAGCCTACCTAGCACCTAAATGCCTCTAACACTGCTAGAATAGTGGTAATTCTACCCGCTCTCTCTCATTGGCGTTAGGCTCCACCAACTATTGTAACTATGATTCCCAAACCAGTCCAGGACCTCCTTCTCAAAAAGCATGAGAGCTTGGGAAACTTATAAGTGTGGGAAACGTGGCTCTAGGCTATCCAGCTAGGTTCACAACTGCCATAGGTGACCTATCAGCCACTACCACCATCTGAGACTAATGCTCCAACATCCAAGATGTCATCAACAATGATGCGGTCTAGTCATTGAATCCCATCATAAGCGCACTGTTGAACCTTTATAGGTAAAAGGTTTGTCCACAAAGATGAAGATGATGAGCCCGTGATCCCACTCTGGCTATATCTAACAACATAGCAAGTCTCATCCAATGGACCTGATGTGTACTTGCTACCACTCGGGTGCAAGAATCACCCATCAAAGGGATGTTCTCCAAAAGGTAAGTTAGAGAAATAGATTGATGAACCTAGAGATATTGCAGTATCCGTAACATCTCCCAAAACACACCAAAATAGAGATCCTAAAGACCCAAAATTTAGCCAGCGTGTGTATGTCCCTAACACGGCTATCAAAAAATCACCAAATGAATGATGTCTCTCCAAATCCTATGCCCCCATCAAGGAAATGTCTACTTGTAGGATCTTTTGGTAACCCTTGATTGCTGACATTGGTAATAACTCAGGATACTAATAGGCTAGGTGTGCCACATGATGTAGAGAGACTCGCCTAGCAATCCCATCTCTCTTTACATACAAGTACCTTTGTACTCGTATACCCGCCTGTAATACCGCAACTCATCCAATGCTAATCCTTCCGAACAACTCCAATAGATATACTCCCTCTATTGGATACTACCAAGCAATGTGTGTGGTATCCAGAGGTGTCAAGGTAATCGACTCTGGAGGCTCATCCTCACATTGGTTGCCTAGTGGTACAAAGGCTCCACTCCAAGCCTATTGCACCAATTGATTTGCATGTTATTGCTACAATGCCTTCTCTGAACTGTGAGCCGGCCTGTCTCTCACTCAGGATGAACCTCTGATGGCTATTATGGTAGCGCACCATGGACTAAGAAGGCAAGGAACCCCAACTCCATCATACTCCTCCAAGGCTAACACTCCAAGACTCAAGACATTGCTCACTAGAGAACTCAATGAGAGAGAGATAGTTGCAAATGAAAGGATGATGAGTACCTCCTCACTCCTTGTTTATATACTTGTGAAATAGTTACGTACCAAAGTTACTAATTACCGTAGTAACTCAAGTTACTAGACTAAAAGTCAAGTAAAGTCAAAAAGTAGAAAGGAATATCCATTCACATGGGCATATTCCCCTTATCTTGACCCAACCACTAAAGCAAGGATTCCTTCACATGGGCTATCCTTGGACTAAAGAAGAATCCAAAACAAAAAGGCTTGCGGGCCCAAGAGTTCTCAACTCTTTCCCCAAAGCCAAACACCTAGGAATAATACCAAGTCAACACACTAAAATCCAAAATAGTGGTGCTCATCTTTTCTACTTCCTCTAAAGTAAGGTCCCATCTATCTTAGCTATGACTAACTTTACTAACCATGACTAATATAGAACCATCCTTTATCTCTATATAAATAATATCTCTTAAGTACTTGTAATACCAAGCTAAATATCACAATACCACACACATGCACAAATGGGTGTTACATTTACCCCCGGACTAAGTTTTCACTTTGTCCTCAAAGTGAAGGTCTCTCTACCTTCTATGGTACATCTTCAACTTATCATGGTTAATCCTATCAAAGTGTCTTCCTCCCAACTCCTTGAGATCATAGGTGTAATTGCCCCACACCTTCTCTACTATGAAAGGTCCAAAGTACTTAGGCAAAAACTTCTTTTGCACTCTCTTGAATCGAATGGAATCAAACAACATTACCCAATCACCTTCTTTGAAAGGCTCCACCTTCTTCTTGCCTTGCCTCTTGTCATAGCTCTCCTTTTGTTTCCTTTGGGCTTGCTCCACTCGAACCATAGCAACTGCTCTTGCCTCTTCCAACTCCATGAGTTGATCCTTCCTTGACTTCCCTGCATCACTTCCTTGTGCTTTCTTCAATCTCCTATGAATGCTTTGGAAGGTAGGAAGATCAAAGTGAATAGGTAAGGTAGACTCAATACCATACACCAATTGGAATGGAGAATATCCAGTGGAAGTCTTCATGGTTGTCCTATACTCCCACAAAACTGCATGAATCCTCTTGTCCCAATGATGTTTAGCCCCCTCCATTTCTGCATCTTTGGCCAACATCATGCACAAGGTCTGATTGGTTCTCTCTGCCAAGCCATTGGAATTTGGCTTATAGGATGTAGTTACTCTATGTGTGATAGAGAAATGTCGTAGCATGGCTGTAGTAATGCTTCCTGTAAACTCTCCTCCTCTATCAGAAACCAACTCCAAAGGGCATCCAAACCTAGTGATAATGCGTTCATAAAGAAATCTACCCACTTCATCTTCATTCTTGTCCCTCAATGGTCTAGCCTCAACCCACTTGGTAAGGTAATCAGTAACTACCACAATGTACCGATTGTTCCTTGGGGTTCTATTGAGAGGTCCTACAAAATCAATTCCCCACTTCTCAAAAGGTCCTAGCAATGGAATTGATCTAAGTGGTGGAGTGGATGTAGACTTTCTAGCAAAAGCTTGACAAACATGACAAGTTTTGCAATAATCAAGACAATCCTTGAAAATCCCTCTCCAATGGTAACCTGCATCTAGAATCTTGAAAGCAGTCACCTTTCCTGCAAAGTGTCCTCCACATACTAAACCTTCATGAAACTCCTTTATGAGTAGGATAGACTCTTCCTTACCCACTGCTCTTCGAAGTAGACCATCTGCTCCTTGGTGAAAAAGAATATCCTCCACCATTGTGTAAGGTCTAGATCTTGCTGCAAGGGCCTTCCTCTCCCTAGCATGCATCCCTTCTGGATAGTTACCTCTTGTCACAAAATCCACAATCTCCTTGTACTCCATTGGAATCTCTTGAGTGACTGAGATTGTCATGAGCTCCTCATCCGGGAAGGAATCATCTACTGGCTCATCTCCATCATGATCATAGGCTCTAGATAACAAATCAGCATTTGCATGTTTCTTTCCTGGCCTATCCTCAATTGTGTAGTCATACTCAGACAAGAGTATCATCCACCTTGCTAGTCTCCCTTCAACATTAGGCTTGTTGAAGATGTACTTCAAAGCCTTGTGATCCGTGACAATTGTGGCTTTCCCTCCAATCAAGTAGTGTCTAAACTTCTTGAGACCAAAGATCACTGCCAACCCTTCTCTCTCTGTGACAGAGTAGTTCTTCTCTGCTGAAACCATCTGCCTACTAGCATAAGCTATTGGATGATCATGCCCATCTTGGTCTAATTGACTAAGAGTGCATCCTATAGCTACATTAGAAGCATCAGTGTAGAGGATGAAAGGCTTACTCCAATCAGGTTTAGCAAGAATTGGAGCTACAACAAGGGATTGCTTGAGCTCCTCAAAAGCTTTGAGAGCCTCCTTGTCTTCCAAAATCACCATGTAATCTACACCCTTCTTCATGTAGATGGTCAATGCATAAGCCTTGTTGGAAAATGAGAAGATGAACCTCCTATAGTACCCAACCATTCCCAAGAATTGGCGTAACTTTGTCAAGCTTGAAGGGAATGGAAGGTCTGAGATTTTCCTCACCTTCTCAGGATCAACTGCTATTCCATCCTTGGAGATGATGTGCCCCAAAAGTAGACCTTCTTCACATCCAAAAATGCACTTCTCTGGGTTGAGTGATGCATTTGCCTCATCCAAGCGTTGCAAGACTTTGATTAGGTGCTCAAAGTGCTCCTCCTTGCTCCCATAGACACAAAAGTCATCAATGAAATCTCTCACAAATTTCTCAATGAAAGGTTCAAATACCTTGTTCATGAATCGTTGGAATGTGGCTGGAGCATTGCAAAGCCCAAAAGGCATGACCTTGAAAGCGTAAGTTCCCCAAGGTGTGGTGAATGTGGTGAGTTGTTGATGCTCTGGTGCAATCTTTATTTGGTTATATCCACTATAACCATCTCCAAAACTGTACCTCTCATGACCTGCAACCTCCTCCAAGATCTCATCAATGAATGGCAATGGGTAGTAGTCCTTCTTGGTAATAGCATTAAGCTTCTTGTAATCCACACATACCCGAAGCTTGCCATTCTTTTTCTTCACAATGACAATTGGAGACACCCATTCTGAATTCTCCACCTCAAAGATAAATCCAGCCTCCTTGAGCTTATCAATCTCCTCCTTCACAACCAAAGATATTGGTGGGCTAATGCGACGTTGCTTTTGGCGGATTGGTCTTGCATGTGACTCCACCTCTATCTTGTGCTCCTCCAAGGTGACTTCCTTCAAATCCTTGTAACTAAAAGCAAACACATGGATGAACTTGCGGAAAATCTCCTCAAATCTCACCTTCTCCTCCTTGGTAACATTTGGACCATACTTGAGGGTAGATAACCTTCTCTCTACCTCCTCAAGTGTCAATGGTGATTTATCTGGGTCCTTCAAAACCTCTGGCTTAGGTGCAAAATCCATAGCACACAAGGGATACACATCTGAATCAGATTCAGATTCATCTTCCTCCGTGGAAGTCTCCTCTTCCATGCTTGTGTCCACACCTGAAGCTCCTTCTTCAGAATCTGATTCCCAATAATTAGAAGATGGGGTATCTGAATGTGAAGTGTTGGTGGTGTTAGTCACAGGAACAGTGACTCTATGGTTTGATGGCCCAATCCTCAAGTACCCTTTGTGCCATCGATCAGTTGTGCGTGCTGCTCTCAACCATGGCCTCCCAAGAAGTAAGTCATAGCTTGAATCCTTCAAGACTTGGAAAGTCATGAGATTTTGAACTCCCATAATTGAAACTACCACCTTATCCATCACCCCTACTGGTCGAACTTGTTGCTTGTTTGCCATGCTCACCACAAATGTTGAAGGTCTTGAGGGTATCATACCCAACTTCTTCATCAACCTTTCTGACATGGCATTCACTGCTGATCCTCCATCAACCAATGCATCCTTGATGTTGTGACCATTCACTCTCACATCAATCTTGGAGGCATATTCACAAGCCTCCCATGGTGCTGGCTTGGCATCCACCACCCCCATTGATACTGGAACTTTTGCCTTCTTCTTCTTTTTGCTCCTTGTAGAACTCAAACCACCTCTAAGCTCCTTTCTCAAGGTAGGGTTCAAAGCAATTAATTGGCCCACTGTGATGTTAGCCTTGTGACTACCAACATCCTCCAACACATTGTAGTTCCATTGTTGCTTTGAGATCAAGAAGTCCTCCATCCCCAACTTCTTCCTTGGAGTCTTTGTTGTTGATGGTGTTGAGGTGCGAGTGCTCCTAGTAGACATAGGAGTATCCTTGCTTGAAGTAAATCCTTGAGAAGAGTGAACATCCTCTGCAAAACGAGCTCTCTTCTTCTCTTGTGCCAAAAGCTCCAAATTAAGACCCTTGGAGTTTGAGCACTCTCCCTTCTCATACTTGCTCTCAACCACATCTATGGATGCTATCCCCTTACCTTTGTTGGGATTAGGAGCCACTTGGGTTTCACTACCTCCCTCTTTCCCTCTATTGGCTCCCTCATAACCCCTTCCTCCATGGTAAGTGGAATTTGGGCAATTCCTTTGGATATGGCCTCTTCCTCCACAACCAAAACAATTTCTATCATTGAAATTGTTGGCTGGTTGGCCTCCTCTATATGGATAGTTTCCATAACTCCTAGGTCCTCTCCCTACATTCTGATCCACCTCTCTCTTCTCCCATAGTTGCACCACATTGATCTTGAGATCCGCAAGTTGTTCTGTGATGGTTTGGAGTGGATCTTTTGGTGGAGGTGCAAGAATTGGAGCAACTACTACTTGTGGTGCAACCCTTGTCACCAAAGTATCAGAAGTTCCACCATACTTGTAGCCTTGAGGAGGATGCACAACCTCCTTCACCACCAAATCACTCTCATCCCCTTCCAAACTCTCCTCCATACGAATTGCGATCTTGATAGCTTCAACCTTGGAAGAAGGTTTCTCATATCTCACCTTGCTTCTAATTTGTGGTCTCAATCCTCCCACAAAATTCTTGGTGAGCATGGCCCCTATGCCACTCATTGTAGTCTCCACATCATCCCCACCCTTCCTCAACACTATGCAAAATCTGGACTCCAACTTTTCCACTCTTTCCACATAGACCCTCACTTTCTCTCCATCTCCTTGCTTGAGAAATGTAACCTCACTCATCAATCTCTCATAACTCTCATCAGGAAGAAAGTTCTCAATGAGTGCTGAAGTCAAAGTCTCCCAAGACTCCTCTTCCCCCTCTCTCCTCTCTCTCTTTTGGTATTCTGACTCATACCATGTAAGTGCTGCATCCTCAAAGAAATCTGGTAATAATGAGGCCCACTCATTCTTCCTCCTCTCATTGTTTCCTATGCAAGCTCTCTTGAAGTCTCTTACAAAGGCCTTCACATCTTCTCCATCCTTGCCAAAGAAAACCGGAAGTTTCCCCATCTTAACCCCTCACTATCTTTCTTTTCTCTTAATTTTTTTTTTCTCTTTTCTTTTCTCTCACTCTATTACTAATAGAGTATATACATGACTAACACCATCTGAGAATAATCCACTCTAGGGAACACAAAAGGTTCAGGTTGCTCCAAGATTTCTATAGCAACATCAAATCCTAGAGTGCATATTAATCTAACTCTCATGGATAGTTTATCCATAAGTTGAAAGATTATCTCCATCACTAATCTTGAGAACTAGCTGATGAAGGTGGTAGTATTTCTGTAGCTGTACTAAGACTCTCTCCAAGATCCTTCACCAAAGTTTCCAAAAGTGCTTTTACTCCACTACACTCATGTCCTTTTGGAAGTCCTTCAACTCCACAAACCTCACACAACTCCTTGGTCTTAGATCTTCTCCCTCCCAATCTTGGTGAAGAAGGTCCAACATGCAAACCCAAGTCAAGTAAGCCTCTCCTTTCCCTCAATCTCTTGCTCTCAAAGGTTAATGGACATGAACTTGCCTTATGTCCTTTCTCTCCACATAGAAAGCACTTAGACTCACTCTTTCCTCCAAGTGGTGTAGGTTTTTGGATCCTCTCAACACTCTCTTCAAATTCTATTGTAAACTCTCTTTTCCTCAAATCCACCCCTACAATCACCTCAAACCCTTGGGGAACCTTGCATAATCTCAATTTCCACTCTTGATGACCCTCCATGTTCCCAAAGATGAATCTAAACACTCAAACATGCTTTTTGTTGATCTCAAACTTCTCATGCATGAGATCTCCACTCTGCAGAATTGACCCTTCCTCACAATGTCACTCAAATCTCCCAACGAATATGTTACAGTCCTCTGAAATTTTCCACACTTGATCACAACTCTAGGGCGTCCCTCCCTGCAAAATTTTAGATCTTTTCATCGAGCCATTTGGCCTAGACACCTTTCTATTCAGCACCCATATTTCAGATTTGGTCTGAAAACCACCCCCCTCACTTCAAACACTCATAACGCACTGCGCAAAAATGATCTCTCTCTAATTTTTGTGGCACCAGGTAGGATACAATGCACTGAATTTTCTTGGAAATTTTCAGGACAATTCACTAAAAATTGAAGAAATGGCAGACTCTGTACAATTTTCCAGAGAGCATGCAGTTGCGGGAGCACTTTACCCTATCAACTTTCAAAAATTCTAGCCCAGTGCGCATAGAAGCTCTCTCAATAATTTCAAGTGTGCTAACTGAAAGATAACCCAAGCTATCATGTGTAGAAATCTCAAGTCCAGATCTCAAACTTGAGATTTTGCCCAAAATCACCTTAATCCCCAAAATCTGCAATCCACCTCACACAATCTCTCCAATTCCTCTCATGTGTACAAGATATACAAAATCACCTCAAAGACATCATAATGAACTACAAGGTATACAAATGGATCTTGGTTCTCTAACATAAGTTCAGCCCTCTCCTCTCCTAATGTTCTCTCCAAGTGAGCTCTCATAGCCTCCTTCTGCCTAATGTAGAATTGGACGCGGAACATTATCTTGCCTTCTAGAGAGGTCCCGGCAACGGAACCAAAAATGTGAGCCGGCCTGTCTCTCACTCAGGATGAACCTCTGATGGCTATTATGGTAGCGCACCATGGACTAAGAAGGCAAGGAACCCCAACTCCATCATACTCCTCCAAGGCTAACACTCCAAGACTCAAGACATTGCTCACTAGAGAACTCAATGAGAGAGAGATAGTTGCAAATGAAAGGATGATGAGTACCTCCTCACTCCTTGTTTATATACTTGTGAAATAGTTACGTACCAAAGTTACTAATTACCGTAGTAACTCAAGTTACTAGACTAAAAGTCAAGTAAAGTCAAAAAGTAGAAAGGAATATCCATTCACATGGGCATATTCCCCTTATCTTGACCCAACCACTAAAGCAAGGATTCCTTCACATGGGCTATCCTTGGACTAAAGAAGAATCCAAAACAAAAAGGCTTGCGGGCCCAAGAGTTCTCAACTCTTTCCCCAAAGCCAAACACCTAGGAATAATACCAAGTCAACACACTAAAATCCAAAATAGTGGTGCTCATCTTTTCTACTTCCTCTAAAGTAAGGTCCCATCTATCTTAGCTATGACTAACTTTAGCTAACCATGACTAATATAGAACCATCCTTTATCTCTATATAAATAATATCTCTTAAGTACTTGTAATACCAAGCTAAATATCACAATACCACACACATGCACAAATGGGTGTTACAGAACTCCATAATGGAACATCCAAGGTAGATGGAACGATCCCACTTGTACTCCAAATCTGAGTGATCTCCTTTGGTACTAGAGTATCCTCTACATAGCATTCTCCTCCAATAAATCACCAGGCCAAGTAACAAAACCACTGAAAGCTGAAACTGAAGTTGCCATGGTCCCGAACAATAGTAAGCCAAGACTACCACTATTGGAGCATATTGGTAGGCAACATACTCATTCCTCACTAGACTTCCAACCTGGTCTATAGGAGGTTGTCTCCCCCCAATAGTCAATATTGAAACCCATGGGGTACAACACTTCTCCAACTAATACATCATATGACTCAACTACAATTGTAATGGCCTAAGCTCTCACCACAAAGTTATTAGTCAAATGACCGGGCTGAATTTGAACAACAAGCTCTCCACATATGATGTACTATGTAGAACCACCACCTAGAGATGTCAAGATCTGAAATGGACACCTCTCCACATCGGTCTTCCGTAACTCTAGGCCAACAATTGCAGCCTTCTCCAACATAAAGGGTTATGCACGAGAGTCTAGTAAGACCCTTTGTGATGTATAGACCTTCCTTGAGGATCCCACCAAACAAAAATTTCACTTTGGTTATCCAAGAGGACAACCCTAAGTGTAAACTGCGCTCGCTCAAAGGCCAATCTAATTGGTAACTCCTCCAATCTAGCCATTGTTGCCTACCATAAACCACTAGTCGTTGAGTGGATCCCATGCTCCTCAACCAAGTCAGCTCTATTATCAACCACCTCTACTCTAGTAGGGATCACATCATCCCTACTCTCACAAAGCATGGCAGCCAATTGAAACATTAGGGTTGGATCGACTCCCAATGTACACATGTCACTAGTTGAGAATAATAGAAAGCACTTAATCAATTGATCCACCTCTAACATCTTGCTAGACTCAATCTGTGTCATAGTAGGTGGTTGACTAGTAGGTAGTCCATGACTCCTAGACATCCTAGTGCAAGTGTGGTAGGTGGTGACTAGTAGGTAGTCCATCATGATGGATCACCACCTACCACACTTGCACTAGGATGTCTAGGAGCCATGGATGCCATCTATAGTGCCCCAAAGAGTGTAAAAGATTAGGGAAGTCTGACCTATCTACTAGCCTCTCCTCTCTATGGATCCAACTCCACTAAATGCTCCTCTTGGCTCCAAAGCATGTACGGCACTCCTTGTCACTGCGGTAGATGCATCACATGTGCTACTCCACATATGAA
This sequence comes from Lunularia cruciata, assembly GCA_948567375.1. NCBI lineage: Eukaryota > Viridiplantae > Streptophyta > Marchantiopsida > Lunulariales > Lunulariaceae > Lunularia > Lunularia cruciata. The sequence goes on along the minus strand of OX419755.1, from coordinate 54,094,166 downwards.
ATCCAAGTCATCTCTATCACCAACATATGAGGTGGAAGCCTTAGCACCCAAATCTGATCTCCTCTGAGCTATGGCCATGCTAGCTAATCTCTGTTCCAATTGCTCAATCCAAGTAGCCATGGTTGTATCAAAAGTAATGGTAGGTATTGCATCTCTACTAGGTGTGGATCCTCTACCACCTTGTCCTACATGACTTGGAGCTCCTCTACCACCTACCATAGTAGCTATACCACTCCGTAACTCCGGGTGTAAGTCAAAGCATTGATCACTAGACTGACCAAATTTGTGGCAATGCTCATATTGTCTTTGTGTTGGTTGTGATGCACCATATGTATTAGGTCTGCTACCCTAAAGGCAATCTCTCTTGTGATGAGGTCCACCACAAGTCCAAAAAGCAATACCACCACTCACTAGCTGCTATTGACCCAAAAATTAAGGTAAGGATTTAAGGTTTAGGGTATAGTTATACTAGGCCTTACACTTGCTCCATATGACCTAGGCTATCCATCTTGTCCTCAAAAACCAACATGGCATGGTGCACTCTGTTACACTCTAGAAGAAGTAACTATTGTGGATGAAATCTCCCTACCAAATCCAGATGTCACCACTCTCTCCTCCACCATGTTGAAATCAATATGCTCAACCAAACCAAAGACCACTACCAAAGTAGGCAAAGTATCTTGTAACAACATAGCATCATGGAATCTATGTCATAAGGGGTCTTCCTATCTAGTATCCCATACCAAAACCAGACTGCTTGGGCCTCAATAACTTCTTGAGTAAAACTGATCAGTTGTCTCATGCAAGTGTATGCCTCACATAGGCTCTCTCCAACCTTCTATTGGAACTCCTACAAGCTTCTCAACTTGTTAGTCCGCACTCCTTGGTAGTTTGCCTCAAACACTAGAAGAATGCCACCATGGAGTTAAACCTCGATACTACATCACCTCTTATAGTTGTACTTCCACTTGTAGTAGCACCATCTCCAAGAGATCCACCAATGCTACTAGAGCTTGAACTTATGAGTATTGTTGATCTACCCCTAGAAACTAAGTTTAAAGTGATGAAGATATATTTGGAGACCAATATTGTCTCCATAACTCAATCTCCTCCAAGTAAGCTCTCTTGAATTCATGGTAGTCATCCATCAGTGGACCCTCTAAATGTTGAAACAACTCCTTCTAGGCCATGAAGGGTGTGAACAAAGTCAAGTTCTGCGTCTACTGTAGATCACACCAACTATGACACTCTTGGATGAAGTCATCCAACTCAATGGTACCCGCTATACTAGAATAATGTCTAGGGCTTTTGAAGGCCCCATAAATCTCATCCATGTTCCACAATGATAGTGTGGATACAACAAGTGCGCTCTCAATTGAATCAACTCTTATGTCAAACTCCAACTTAGAGTCCATCTCCTCCCTCACTAGGACCTAAGATACAAATTGATATTGAGTGCTACGCCAAGTAAAACCATTGTGTATTGCAACACTATCTCCTTTAGAATCCCCAAAGAACTCTATCATGACCAAGTAACCAAGAATTGTAACTTGCAACCGGAACCACCGCAAGTACTCATCCAAAAATCACCACCAAGTGCCAACAACTCCAAGTGCAAACACCACAAACTAAGCATCAACTAATGTAGCTCTAACTATGCCAACTACACTAGGAGAAAGGGCAATTTGTAACCTGCCATCACAACATGCACTCTCACGGTCTGCAAATCATCACTTCTTGCCTCACCAAAGAGAAACACAAGTAGTCTAATTGATCATCACTCCAACCGTACTACCAAGAGCACACCAGAGCACCAACACTCTAAATCCAGGGCACCTCACAAAAACATTGTGCACAAACAAGAAGCATAGAATGGAGGGGGTCCAATCACAAGAAAGCTAAAAGAAAATCAGACTAATCCATCTCATAAATCAACATCGGACTAACTCTACCACCATTTGGCATTTGACATAATTGGAGTACCTATCTCCTTCTTGAGCTACAAGGATCACCAAGAATGAGATCAAAGTTCTTCTGGCCAAAATTTGATGTAAACCCCTCACAAAATCTGACATAATCTTATGTAAATCTGTCATAAAATTTGACATAAATCCCTAAAGTTGGTTGACCGCCAAATCCTCCGCTAACTCTTCACTCAAGCCAAATTGGAAAGATAGAGATTGTCAAATCTCTAATTCACAAGATGTGTCCCAACTCCACCTTTGAGTTCCTTTTTTAAGTTCAACTTGCACTAGATTGGTCATGTTTTCACCTCTTGAGCTCAAAATCACAACTATTGCTTGAAATTGACTCTCTTTAGCTCCAAATTTGACCATCACTTCCGCACACAATCACTCCCAAGGAAATTAGAACTGTGATCAAGGTACCACAATCCATTGGGCTTGGAGATACCACCACCACCCTCAGTTCTTGCACCTGATTTCCCTTGACTCTCACTTCTCTATTGTAATCAGTTCATTTACACAACTCAAATCACACTCAATCAGATCAGTACTTGATCTATCACTCAATAATTTGCTGATAAATGGGCATTGATTACATTCAAGCCACATCCACTCTAGTTAAGAGACTCTAGGTGACCCTAGCTGACTTTCTATCTACTCTAACTAGGAACTCAAAAGTCAACAACAAAGAAGTGAGCTCTTTGGAGCTGCACTTCTAGGATATACTCTTGTTTTTAACCCCAATGGTCTCGCTAATGACACACCCAATGATATGAATGGTGAAAGTGATAGTGCGCCCTACCATGTAGTAAGTACCCCAAACACAAAATCTGACCGTCAAAAAGTAGTCTATGAGTAGCTACCAAAATACCCTCTAACTACTATCATTGCTACTCCAATGTCCAAGCAATCTAGATGCAATGCTACAAATGGTGTGACACCTTTCTTCTCTGTTTGATTCCCTCAAAATCTCCTCGTTTGTTTCCTAACTTCCTTCCTTCTCTATTTGATTCTCTCAAAAACCTCCTCTTTTGTTTCTTGTCTTCCTTTCTCTCCATTTGATTCCCTCAAAAACCTCCTCCTTCATTTCTTATCTTCCTTTCTCTCTATTTGATTCCCTAAAAAACCCTCCTCCTTCATTTCTTGTCTTCCTTTCTTCTCTATTTGATTCTCTCAAAAACCTCCTTCTTCATTTCTTGTCTTCCTTTCTCTTTGTTTGATTCCCTCAAAAAACCTCCTCCTTTATTTCCTATCTTCCTTTCTTCTCTCTTCCTTCCAAAACTCCCCTCTTTTCTACTCCTTCCAAAAACTCTCTCCTCCTCAATTCCTTCCAAAAACTCTCTCCTCCTTGAGTCCTTCCAAAATCTCTCTTCTCCTTGATTCCTTACCAAAAACTCTTTTCTCCTCAATTCCTCCTTCCAAAAACTCTTTCTCTCTACTACAGTTGCCCACAACATATAGCAACCCCCCGTTTTGGCAACTATCCAAGTTACTACTTAGAAAGTACTTTTTACTTTAGATAAAAAAATTTACTATAGGTGACACTATTTTATGTGAAAAAGAACTCTAATTTCCGCAAATACTAAAGTTCACTATCAAAATCCAAAATTCACTATCTACAACTAGCATTTTTACTAAATCTAAATGATTTTCTACTAGTTTACCTACCACACTAAATAGCACTAATGTAACATATAGATTTTTTTTCTCAATGACATTCACCCCCACCAATCTTGTGTAGCCTTTGGTTTGCACCATCAAGGTTATAGAAGATCTAGCTCAAACATTCATCCAAAATATCATCTTATATGTCCTCCAAATTGCCTTTTTGATTATCTCCTTTTGTAACTCCAATTCATCCTTTGAAAAGTTTCACACTCTTTCCAGCATATGGTAGTCAATTCTTTGCACCATCTAACTCTTATACATTGTAGGTTGCATTCTCATGGACCTTGGTGAGTACAAATGGTCCATACCATTGACGTGCAAACTTCTTCAATGATGAATGTTGCATATCAAGGCAATTGTCTGAAATTAGCACCCAATCCCCTTCATTGATAGGTAATGGTTGTAGTTGATGGTTTTGTCAAAGAGAATCTTGTTCCTCAATTGCACCTCCTTTACCCTTTGTCTTGCCAACTGTACTTTTTGTGGCATAAGATTGAAATGTTCAATTCAACGTGCAATCAACTCCTCTATAGAAACCTTATCCTCCCACTGAAGAGTCCTTTAGTTGGTGATGTCTTCCTCCATGGGCATAATAGGTAAATGTTCAAACACTAATTCAGTTGGTAGCATTCCCATCACTAAGCTGCAAGTAAGCCTATCCGCCATAAGTGCCAATGGTAACAAATCAGGCCACCTATGTGTTTTACCTTAGCAAGACTTTATCAAAGCATTTACAATTGGTGGATTACCTTGCTTGCTCTTACCATTTGCTTTTGGATTGTATGCAGTTGTCAAGTTTAGCTTGATGTTGAACTTTGTAGCCTCATTTGCATCTAACTCCTTCCGATCTGCTCTCATCCTATAGAAACAACCATGCCTAGCAACAGTATCCTCCAAGATGAAATAACATACTTGTTCAATATGTATCAACACCCTTCGTTCCACATAGTTAGATAGATCCTCCTTGGCCAAAACAAGATATCTTGCTCCTCAAACTCTTGAAGGCATGTGGACTAAGTCAAGACTAAAAATGAAGTTTTAGCGGATACATTGGCTTCAATCCATCTCCGTGCCATATCTTGGAATAGACTTGGCAAGTCTCATAAGTCTCCACATAGCGCCTTACATCTGTGCAAATTCCAGGCCACCAATACAATCCTTGAATGTGATCATATGTACCTTGAACTCCATGATGGTATGCAGCCTCTACATCATGCAATTCTTGTATCTTCCCTTTTGTGTCCTCATCACCCACTAACCTCAATGGAGTCCCATTAAGGTTCTTGGATCTTTGGCCAAAGATATCCTCCCTTCAACAAGAACTTGCACAATTTTTTTCTAATCTTCTCAAACTCTTCCCAAGTCCAATCTGAATTTTTCTCTAAGGAACTAAGATACTTTCCAATGATAAGAAGATCATCAAAGTATAGCTCTTCTCTAAAGGATAGGTCTTGGTCTACTTCATGTGTTTCAATTCTACAGCCATTTTAGTTTCATAATAAGGTGCTCTAGACAACATATCAGCTATTAGATTGTCCTTTCCAGATACATGTCTTAGCTCAAGATTGAAAATTCAAATAAAAGTTATCCAGCATAATATTCCAATATCTGGTGTATCATAGTTAGCAATCATCCCTAACATTTGTAGGCATTCCATTTCTAAAATGATATATGCATCAATCAAGCAATTTCTATCTTGCTTTAATGTTATTTTAACACCCTACAACTCTTGTTTGATTTGAGTGTACCTTCTTTGTTGCTCTGTGAAGATTCTTGCTCCAAATATCAATGCAAATCTGTTGCTACTCTCATCTTCTTGGCCCACAACCAATCTAGTAGCATAGGGGCTTGAATCTACAATTACTATGATTAGCAGACCATATGCATAGTCAAGTGGAAGTACTATAAATTTCTAAAGTGCTTTCTCAACCTCCTCATAGTAATGGAATGCTCTAACCTCCAAAAAAACTTAATTTTTTTCCTCAAGAGTTGGTAAAGAGATTTTGCAAGATGAGCAAAATGTGGTATCCATATGCAATAGGAAACACATGCTCCTAAGAACCTCCTTACCTCCTAAGCTGAGGAGCAATCCTTGATCTTCCCAATAATATCCACCTTTCCTTGATTTGTTCTACGGCCATATGCCCCACACATATGACCTACAACCAATATCTCATGGAGTCCAAACACAAATTTTCCCCAAAAAGAGTCACTCTTGCCTCTATCAACAGCTTTAGTATAGCCTCCACATCTTGTATGTGATCCAAGACAAAAACTTTTATACCGCCATCCATCAAGGTTTCATCCTTCTCACCCATTGTACAAGCTTTAATAGGTATGTCATCAAGGAATTGACAAGTTCTATCAAGAATGAAAGATTGCACGATGTGATTCACAACACTTTGCATATGTGCCACTAAGTTTGTAGCTCCCATTGGAAGAGTACACATGCACACCAAGCCTAGTGGAGTTTGCATGGTGGTTATATCTCGGCTTCCTTCTACAAGCTAAAATTGATCATATCTCCAAGTACAAATCCCCAATAGAATAGATGGCACTCCCTACAGACTCCTCTGCAAAATCATTCACAACTGGACCTACACTAGAATTCTGAATGGTTACCTTGTTTAGCGGTTGCATATCTTGTATGACCACAACTTGCCATTCTTCATCCTTACCATAAAGCAGCAATTGGAATATGGTGCTTCTAATGGCTCAAGAATCCTAACTCTGATATTTTCCTTCAATAGCTCCGTCAATTGAGGCAAAAGTCCCTTTGGTACCAATATATAGGCCTCAAATCCCACGATACATGCAAAACTATGAACATAATCATTAGGGTGACCTCTTGCGGATTCACACACCCTATCTCCTCAATCTTGAAAGCAAAAGCTTTCCCATGTTTAACAATCATCTCTTTGAATGCTTGGCATTCAACCTCCATAAGCAAACCATTCTCCAATTGTAAGTTGTGCCAAGGTTTTTGTAATAAAAGAATGGCCAATATCTTCCACCTTCCTCAACCTTGGTTCTTGTTGAGTCCTCTGTAGCAACTCTACCGCATCCAATGGTAATAGAATAGCAATTGGTCATACATTCTTGTCCATCGTCTTGTACTTGATGTTACAATCAACTTCATGAGCTAGGTGAGAAAGTGGCTCATAAAGTCCTCTTCTTATCTCAATCATTGAATCTCCCTTTTCTATCAAAGTAATCACCTCTTTGAATGACTTGCCTTCTCCTTGATCTTCCAATATGCCAATGATAATCTCTCCTTCCTCCATTGTCTTTGTTGCTTTCATAAATTTTCTCTTTTCTTCTCATCATCTTCTGCAAATTTCTTGATGTACTCTTTGTATGCACAAAGCATACAATCCTATCCTCTTAGACCCCAATATAGGTTTTATCAAAACAGTCCTACACATTGATTTTCTATGGTGGAATTCTACATATGGCACCTTGTTCTTCCACCTTACCTATCAAGGCACCTTGTAGAAACCCCACCTTCTAGTGTGCTTCTTTGAATCTCTCAATTCCCTCCTATTCCTATCACTACTCAGAAAAATAGTAGGAAATCAAATCATCCTTGCTCCATTCTAACTCTTGACCTTTGCCACATGAGTGCCATCATTCAAGACCTTGCTTTCCATTCTAAATTGTGTGATGAAAGGTTGGCCTAGTATGACTAGATAAGGTAAGGTATCATGAAAAAACATATAACGGGCTCTATGACATTGCCAATCTTTATCTTGACATCTAGACATGCTTCCCACAAAGTATTCTTGGTACAGTTCAATGAGTTAACCTTCCAATCAATGTCATGATCTACATTCCATTGACCTTCCTTGTAAATCTTTCTTAACATAAGGTTAACTTCAGATCCTAAATCAATCAATGCTCTCACTGCATACCTCACGCCTTGCAGTTCAATCTTTCATTTCAGTCATACAAGATTCCTTCTTGCCCAAAAGGAATCTTGTACTTTTTCAGAAATGAGCATGAATGGTTTTTCAATAGTGGCATCATAAACACATGCTTCATTGTTTGAAATCAACTATAGTTATTCTAATAAAAAAAGAGAATGAAAGACCTAGGGTAATTATAAAATGACTTGTAACTTTAAAACTATATGGTATCATACCGATAAGATTAACAAAATAATAAAAAAAGTAAATGTGACATGGGCTCCAATTTTTCAGTTTCTTATTACCGCAGGTGCCATCTTTTGAAGTTTCATGCCCAATCTCCAACCCATAGGTAATCACTTCTTCATCTGCCTCACCTCCATGCTCGTGCAGCAAAGAAGTATGTAGATCCTCCTTATGAAAATGCTTCTTCTTTGCTCTGGACAAGATAAGATCTTGCACATCCTTCCGTAGGCTCCCAAAAAAATCATCATTTGTAAAAATTTCACCTCTTGCTTCCAAAATTTCCTAGCAATCTCTTGAGGATCAAGTTCCATCTCTACATCATGACTTAACAACCAACTTGGTACTTTTCTTGAAGATCTTTCTCCAACATTCTTGCTAGCAGCATCATTTGAGTCCATGTGAGAATTCTTTTCACCATTCAAACTTGGACCCTTGCACACTGGAGTGTCATCAAATTGTACTTCCTTCTCTGTTTGCCTCTTTTCAGGCTTCACACGTTGTTGCTTTTCTTTTGATTGACCTTCAACTTCAGATTGCTGATCAGCCTTTCTCTTTTCTTCAATCATCACGTCCCAAGCAGCACCAACCTCCGCAATGATGGTTGTAATAGCAACCTGTGCATCCCATCCAAACTTCCTCCAAATCTACTCTACCAATCTTTTCTTTTCCACTTCACACAAATCTTTACTTATCTTTCTCTCACCCACCAAAGTATACACATCAGGTTCAAAGATAGTAGCAGTCATACCCACTTCCCTTTTGGCCATATGCGTTTCAAGCAAGGCCTTCATGCCTTTTCAATTACCATTCAATGGTATTGGCTTGTCGGTGTCATAAAATGTTATCTTCTTCATCCTTGGCTCTCCAACAAACTTCACCAATTGTTTGCACAATGCGTCTGACAACTCTTGGCATTCTCTTTTGGTATGATTTTTACTGTCATACCACATGCATCCATAGGGCTGCTTCCTATCTCCACTTGTTTTTGTAGCATCATTCCCAATTGCAATTGATCTTCCTTTGTAGTTAGAATTTTCAGCCCTTCCATCAACCGCAAAATTTCATCCACTACTCCATCTTTAACCACCTCAATTGCCCATTGTTCCATCTTCTCTTTGCTAGTTCCAATAGGACTACTCCAAATGGGTGCCTTGGATATTGCTTCCTCATCCAACTCTCTTTGTCTTCTCCTTTGGCTTACCCAAAGGATAGCCTCTTCAATCTTCTTCCAATCAACAACTCCAAGGCACTCAAGTTGAAGTAGATCAATCACATACTCCAACTCATCTCGTAGACAACTATCTACAACTCATAGAAAATAGTTGGACTTCTGTAATTAGATTGCTTCAACTTCACAATTAGACAACTGATTCAACCTTTTATTAAACTCTCTTAAAAGATCTTGTAGCCCCAAACCTTTGCTCCTATAGTTCACCCAATCCAAGAACATAGCTTAAGTGACCCAATCTACATCTTGTAGTAGAAATTCTTCCTTCATCATTCATGAAAACTCCTTCCACAATGTAGCTCCTTCAACCAACCTTTCAACAATATTTTTGATCTCAAACTCCACCAAGGTAGGAAACCTTATGATTGCAATCTTCTCATCAAGGTCATGAAGCTTAACTTCCCTTCAATAGACCTTCAAATACCTTGTCACATCCTTACCATCAAATTCATCTTGATGGTCCACCACTGCACACAGACATTTAGTAACTTGATAGGATTGAGCTCTTCTTCTATCTTTTTCTTCATCTTGATTTTTCATGGCTCTCATGGTTTTTATGACTATCATGGAAATGTCTTACTCTCTTGACATTGCTATAGATGATGATTCTGGTGCCATCTTTTCTTCCACTCAAACTCTACTACTAATGCCTAAGCACAAGCCTTGAGAATCCTCATCATGCTTGCCACTTATGTTGTGGGGATCATAAGGTCTCAAGAATACACCAAGCACCTAGCTGCTTGCACGTAGACTTCACAATATTGAATGGCATGAGTAGCATGCATAAAGTCTGATAGTTGGAATTGTGAACTTACATTGAATACCAGACTGGTATAATGAAACCTATTTTTGAGTTTCTTTATTCCTTCTTAGCTACAACAATTGCTACAATGTGCTCCAGTTTCTTACAATTATTGCATAGAGGCTTTGTTGAACATTAAGCGGTTATGTACCCTAACATCCCACAATCATTGTGGACCAAACCATTGGGAAAGTCCCTTCTAACATGTCCTGTGCACCTCACAAGAAACAACCCTAAGACCACCTGGCTTTGACAAGAAATTCAATCACCGTTCATCTCTTGAACCCTTTCCTTCTTTTTTGTTGTTCTTTGATCTCTCTCCTACCTTTTCCTTCTTTTCTCTTGTTCTTTGATCTCTTCTCCTTCTTGACTTTTCTCTTCCTTTCTTGCTACTTTGATTTTCTTTCCTCCTTACCAATTTCCTTTCATTCTAAGATAAGATCCACAAGGATGAATCCTTGAGTCCCAAGAGTCATTCACTTTGGGATCATAAAGAACTAAATGCTCAGAGTTGGCTGATGGTTTTGGAGGAGTTTGGAGAACCTGAAGCTTGTATTGGAGTCAACATTGCCAAAATTCTTTCCAAAGGTGAATTGCAATTAGGTGCAAGGTACCAAAAGGACTCCGAAGAAACTAATAACCTAAATATGCAAAGAATCCTAAAGTTGGAGGCTATAGAGAACAATCCCAAGCAAATTCATGAAGGTTGTAGAGGCTTGATGCTAGGCAAAAAAGGAGAGGAAGAGAATGCCATTCCAAAAGCGCAAGACACAACAATAAATAAGGAAGTAGAGCAGCAACAATCTATAGCTCCAAAAGGACAACATAGAGAAATGAGCCTATCTTTCAACTTCAAGCTTCACCATAAACCCCTAAGTACTTCCTTTGATCATGACCCTATGGTTAGTGAAAGTAGCAATTGCAGCTAGGATGGCGCTCTGAGTCTGATGAACAAGTACTTTTCACCACTTGCCCTAACCTAATGCAATGCTAAGCATTCCACAACAAGCACGCACGCCAACAAAGAAACCCACCACCAAATTCTACACCAAGAACACAAGGTTGTTTACAATCTTTTTGCCCTTTGTCATGAAAAACAATGTTGTGTTTTCAAATAACCTTGGATGTTTTATTCCCAAGTCACCACCTCAAATCCTTGATGACCATATTACCACTACCACCAAAATTATGTCGTACGTATATACATCGCTACACAACATACATCGTTGTCAACATCATATGCTATAGAAACACAACTCACACATAAGTCATACATAAACTCTAAAGTGCCACAATAATCAGATTGTTTACCACTCTCAACTCAACTCAACTCAGATCAGTACTTGATCTGTCACTCTATAAACTGCCAACAATTGAGCACTGATTATAGTCAAGCCACACCCACTCAAGCATAGAGAATCCAGGTGACGCTCGCCGGCCTCTATCCACCATAGCCAAGAACTCGAAGGCTCAACATCAGAGAAGTGAGCTCTCTGGAGCTCACTTTGAAACTATACCCCCTGGACTCAAGCTTGCTCTGAAACCCTAACGGTCCCGTTGACGGCACACTCGACGGTGCAAACAGTGCAAAGTGACGGTGGGCCCCACCGTAAAGTCAGGACCTCGAACACAAAATCTAATCGTCGGAAAGTAGTCTTTGAGAAACTACTAGAATAACTCTAACTACTATCAATGGAACTCTAGTGTCCGAGCATCTAGACACGGCACTACAAATGGCATGATAGTTGTTGTGCGTATATACATTGCTACACAACATACATCATTGTCAACATCATACACTATAGAAACACAACTCACACATAAGTCATACATAGACTCTAAAGTGCCACAATCGCACCCCTAGCTGGCGGTTAGGTCCCTCTAACTCCAGATAGCCATCTACTCTAAGTATATGGTATACCCTCTAATGGGCAAAGATCAGGAGGCCGGGTGCTATGGAGCTCCATCGTTAGTCGCCTGTCTGCAATCTATACCATATAAAGAATGAACTAGCTATAGGTCAAGTACATCTAGGACATAACCACTGTCCCTGAGGAACCACCGTGAGGGGAGGAGTCATGCATGCCATATGCCATCCTCTCAAATAGCTATCACACACTAACATAGTAGCAGCTCCACCAGAAGAGCCACATAACATACACCTCAAGCCTGCACGTACAAGTGCCAAGCTTGGGTCCATAGTACCATCAATGTTTGGAAGGTGGCATGGCGCACAATTGCGCACATGATCCTTCCAAACAACACCATCATGTCCTTCTAACACAAGGACTCCAGATGGCAAAACCTCGCACACTCTCAAGATAGTGTGGCATGTAGAAACATCAAGTGTCGTCGGTGCTGTCTGCTGTAGATATACATAGTTGCCTGGATGAAATCGACGGATTGAGGGTCTATAACCTCCTCCTCAAATGGTAGCATAGCGTAAAGTATCTCTATGCTGAGCAATTGCCAAGTTCTCAAAGGCCATCGACATCACTCTCCAAAAGATCTCTGCCCATTGAGAACATGCGCTCATCCATACATTGGGGTCATCCAAGTCCAAAACTACAGTAGCATCTCAACGAATGGCTACAAGTAAATCTGGTTCTCGTCCATAGAGTAGAAAGTATGGAGAGAAGGATGCTAAGGAGGCTTGCCGGCTGAACTGATAGCCCATGGCCAACCAAGGTAATTGGAGATCCCAATCTCCCAAGTGGCCTCTCTGCAAACCATACTTTTGCAATCCTCTCTTCATCGTTTGAACCACTCTCTCTGCTAAGCCATCTGCCTCAGGGTGATCTCAGGATGTAGTATGATGATCAATCAAAGCCTTGTCACACAAGACCTGAAACTCCTCCAAGAACTCAGTCAAAACCTCAACTGGTGCACCAAAATGACTAAGAACTTGATCCAAGAACGAGTAAGTTGTCCCTTCACTAGACTTGTCAAGAAGTGCCACCAACTCAATCCACTTGGAGAAGTGCTCCACCATCACCAAAACATACCGATGATGTCTCACAGTCAGCGGTAAAGGTCCGGCGAAGTCCAAACTCCAACGGTAACCCAATCATATGATAGGTAATGGGTGTAATTGTGGCGTATGAGCATTGAATGATGCTCTAACTCAGTCACAAACCAGACATCTGGCAACAAACTATTGTACCTTGGTCTGCATACTACGCTACCAATAATGACTCTGGAGTAAGCTATATGTACGTTTTACTCCAAAATGTCCTAGCTCCTCATGAGCATGATGGACCAACTGTGGTCTTTGTGATGGAAGTGGTACTACTCGCACTTTACCATCCTCCCATACATGCAAAACATGTCTACCCTCCAATCTGAACCGTCTGGCTCGCTGAAGAACACGGTTTCTCTCCTTGGCCCCAACTGTGCCACCCACAACACCAATACAAAGATAGTCCATCACTAAGACATCATCATGAATGTCTCGCTGAATTGTACCAATATCTTCAATCTTTGGATCTATGACCTCAATAACTCCTCCTATATGAGAGAGATACCACCAAAGCCTCTGCAAATATACATAGAAAGGCCGATGCATGCCAACCTGGCACCACCTCCTCATCTGTCTCACCATGCCAACATGCTCCGGTCTGATCCTGCTGGCTGTGACATGGGTTTCTACTCAACGCATCTACATCATGGTTCACCACTCCAGGTTTATGAACAACCGTGAAATCATACTCCTGTAAAATCAGAGCCCATCGTGCAAGCTTCCCTGAAAGCTTGTCGGACTCCATCAACCACTTCAGCGGCTGATGATCAATGATGAGAGTGAAGGGAATACCAAATAGGTAACATCGGAAATGTGCTACTGCCCAAACTGCTGCCAAGCACTCTCCCTCATATGAACTATACTTCACCTCCGCTGAATTGTTGGAGTGACTAGCATAGGCCACCACAAACTCCTTACCCTCATCATCATGTTGGGTGAGCACCGCTCCAAGCCCCAACATACTCCAATCAGTGTGAACCTGAAATGGTCGTCCCCTGATCGGTCTCCTCAAAATAGGAGCAGATGTCAACCTCTCCTTGAGCTCTACAAAAGCTCTCTCCTGCTCATCTCCCCAACACCACTCCTGTGTAAGCTTGGTCAGCTTTGTCAAGGCCTTGGCAATGGCACTAAATCCTCTAACATAGCGGTGATAGAAGTTCGCCAACCCAAAGAATGCTCGCACTTTGCTCACATCCGTAGGCCGAGGAATACGTGCAATAGCCTCCACCTTGGTCTGCTGAACACCAAGTCCTCCGGGGTAGACAATGTGACCCAAATACTCAACCTGCTCGTGGAAGAACCTACACTTCCCAAGATGTAATTTGAGTCCATGAGATCTCAACCTCTCAAACACCTCCAACAATTGTCTCTCATGCTCCTCCACGGTAGTGCTATAAACCAGAATGTCATCAATATAGCACCGAGCAAAATCCAATCCAGCTAGGATCCTATCCATGACCCTCTGGAACTCAGCAAGAGCATTCTTCAACCCAAATGGTAAGAACCTCCATTGATATAACACATCCTTGCCGTGAGGATCAATAGCCCAGAATGTTGTCTTGGACTTATCTTCCTCCCTGATCGGCAATTGATGATATCCCGCTCAAAGATCCAAAGTACTAAAGACCTTTGCATGCCCAATTGCATCAAAAATCTCCTTTGGTGTAGGCATGGCATACCGATCAGCCCTGGTCTATTGGTTGATAGGATGGTAATCTCCACACAACCGCCTATTTGTATAGTTGCCATGCATATCCTTCTTGGCTGGCATCACTGTCGCTGATGCATACTCTCCATGTGAAATCTCCACCAAACCAGCCTCAAAAAGGTCACTACTCCGGCTCTAAATCAATGTCCTCTCCATATCACTATATTGATAAGGACGTCGGAAAACTGGTGTGTCGCTAGTCAACTCAATCCATATACCAGGTCCCTTTAGAGCACCCAAATCCTTCATACTGAAGGCAAAACAACTCGTGTGACTCCTCAAGAACCTCCAGACCCTCCGTCTTTCCTCTCCAATAAGCTTGGGTCCAAGATTTGGCTCCCAAGTATCCTCTATAACTGTAGTAGGAGTGGAAGACGTACTGACTGACTGCTACATTGGGCCCTTGGGAGCAATAGTGCCATGCTCCTTACCACTAGAAGTCCCAACCTTTATGTGAAAAACTCCCTCCACTCTGGCTGCAAGCTCCACATGTCCTCTGGTTGCATCCCATGTGGACCAAGGATGTAATCCAAGTAGCTCACGCTCACCTGGATGGACTCCAAGTAGACCACTCTCCCTAGTAGCTACTGGATGTGTCCCAAGAATACCATGTCCGCTCGGTCCATCACCCCTAGCATGTCCCTAAATCGTCTTGATAGGCACAGGGCTCGCAAGTGTCCGAGTGGTGACAAGCCACTCCTCCTACGTTGCTCTGCCAAGCCAAGGCTCATAATCCAGGTCAAACAGTTTAGGTCTATAGCCTGACCTAACACTTGATGCTTGGATGCCTCTGACACTACTGGAACAGCGGTAATATCAGTACAAAAACCCATCACCCACTCTCTCTCTCATCAGCATTGGGCTCCACCAATTGCTGTAACTGTGAGTCCCAAACAAGTCCAGGTCCTCCCTCTCAAAAAGCATGAGAGCCTGGGAAACTCATGAGTGTGGGAAATGCAGCTCTAGGCTGTCCAACTAGGTTCACCACTGCCATAGGTGACCTATCAGCCATACCACTGTCTGAGACTAACGCCCAACATCCAAGATATCATCAACAAGGATGTGGTCAAGTCGCTGAATCCCATCATAAGCGCGTTGTAGAACCTCTCTAGGTAAGAGGTTTGTCCACCAAAGACGAAGATGATGAGCTCGTGATCCCACTCTGGCTGCATCTAACAATACAGCAAGTCTCATCCAAGAATGGACTTGATGTGTACTCACCACCACTCTAGTGCAAGAATCACCCATCAAAGGAACATTCTCCAAAAGGTAAGTTAGAGAAACATACTGATGAACCTGGAGATGTTGTAGTATCCGTAACATCTCCCAAAACACACCAGAACAAGGATCTTAAAGACCCAAACCGCGGCCTGCACGTGTATGTCCCTGACATGGCCATCCAGAAATCACCAAGTGAATAGGCCCATGTCTCTCTAGGTCATGCGCCCCCAGTAAGGAAATGTCTCCTGGTAAGGCCTTTTGGTAACCTCTGACTATTGACATTGGTAATAACTCCGGATATCAATAGGCCAAGTGTGCCACATGATGTAGAGAGACTCGCCTAGCAGTCTCATCTCTCTCTACATACAAGTACCTCTGTGCTCGGATACCCGCCTGTAACACCGTAGCTAGTCTGGTGCTGATCCCACCAAACAACTCCAATAGGCATATCCCCTTCATTGGATATTGCCAAGCAATGAGTGTGGTATTGAGAGGTGTCAAAGCAATTGCCTCTGGAGGCTCATCCTCACACTCATCTCCTGATGGTACAAAGGCTCCACTCCAAGCCTTCTGCACCAACTGATCTGCATGCTGCTGCAATGCCTCCTCTGAACTCCACAATGGAACATCTAAGGTGGATGGAACAATCCCACTCGTACTCCATAGCCGAGTGATCTCCTTTGGTACTGGAGTATCCTCTGCATGAGCATTCCCCTCCAACAAGTCACCAGGCCAAGTAACTGCACCACTGAAAGCTAAAACTGATGTTGTTATGGTCCCGGCCTGTAGTGAGCCAAGACTGCCACTACTGAAGCGTACTGGTAGGCAACATACCCGTCCCTCACTAGACTGCCAACCAGGTTTATAAGAGGTTGTCTCCTCCCAATAGTCAATGCTGAAACCCATAGGGTATAACACTGCTCCCCCAACTAGCACATCATATGACTCAGCTATCGTTGCAATAGCCTGAGCTCTCACCACCAAGCTATCAATTGGATGACCAGGCTGAACCTGGACAACAAGCTCTCCATGTGTGATGTACTATGTTGAACCACCACCTAGAGATGTCTGGATCTGAAATGGATACCTCTCCACATCGGTCTTCCGTAACTCCAGACCGACAACTTCAGCCTTCTCCAACATAAGAGGCTGCACACCAGAGTCTAACAAGACTCTCTGTGGTGTATAGACCTTCCTTGAAGGTCCTACCAAATGAAAAATCCCCCTCATGTTATCCAATAGGACAACACCAGGTGTAAACCGTGCTCTCTCAAAGGCTGGTCTAACTAGCAACTCCTCCAGTCTAGCCACTATTGCCTGCCATAAACCATTGGTCACTGAACGGATCCCATGCTCCTCAACCAAGTCAACTCCACTACCAACCCCCTCTGCTCTAGTAGTAGGAACTGCACCATCCCTACTCTCACACAACGTGGCAGCCAACCGGAATACTGGGGCTGGGTCAACTTCCAATGTAAACATATCACTGGCCAAAAACAAAAGATGCCGCATAATCAGCTAAGCCGCCCCCAACATCATGCTAGACTCAGTCTGTGTAGTAGCAGGTGGCTGACTAGCAGGTAGTCCATCAAGTACTCCATCACCACCTACCACACCTACACTAGGACATCTAGGAACCATGGATGTCGTTTGCAATGCCTCAAATAGCGTGAAAGACTGGGGAAGTCTGACCTGTCTCCCAACCTCTCCTCTCTATGGGTCCAACTCCACTGATGCTCCTCTAGGCTCTGGAGCATGTATTGCACTCCTAGTCATTGCTGCAGATGCATCCACCTGTGCTGCTCCGCACATGAAGTCCAAAGCATCTCTATCACCAACATATGAGGTGGAAGCCTCAGCACCCGAATCTGATCTCCTCTGAGCAATAGCCATACTAGCCAATCTCTGCTCCAACTGCTCAATCCAAGTAGCCATAGTTGTGTCAGAAGTAAGGGCAGGTACTGTGAGCCGGCCTGTCTCTCACTCAGGATGAACCTCTGATGGCTATTATGGTAGCGCACCATGGACTAAGAAGGCAAAGAACCCGAACTCCATCATACTCCTCCAAGGCTAACACTTCAAGACTCAAGACATTGCTCACTAGAGAACTCAATGAGAGAGAAATAGTTGCAAATGAAAAGATGATGAGTACCTCCTCACCCCTTGTTTATATACTTGTGAAATAGTTACGTACCAAAGTTACTAATTATCGGAGTAACTCAAGTTACTAGACTAAAAGTCAAGTCAAGTCAAAAAGTAGAAAGGAATATCCATTCACATGGGCATATTCCCCTAAGCATGTGGTCTTATCTTGACCCAACCACTAAGTCAAGGATTCCTTCACATGGGCTATCCTTGGACTAAAGAAGAATCCAAAACAAAAAGGCTTGCGGGCCCAAGAGTTCTCAACTCTTTCCTCAAAGCCAAACACCTAGGAATAATACCAAGTCAACACACTAAAATCCAAAATAGTGGTGCTCATCTTTTCTACTTCCTCTAAAGTAAGGTCCCATCTATCTTAGCTATGACTAACTTTAGCTAACCATCACTAATATAGAACCATCCTTTATCTCTATATAAATAATATCTCTTAAGTACTTGTAATACCAAGCTAAATATCACAATACCACACACATGCACAAATGGGTGTTACAATACTGCATCCCTACTAGGTGTAGATCCTCTACCACCACCTCGTCCTCCATGAATTGGAGCTCCTCTACTACCTGCCATAGCAGCCCTACCACTCTGTAACTCCGGGTGTAGGTCAAAACACCGGTCACTAGTGTGACCAAATCTATGGCAGTGCTCACACTACCTCTATGTTGGTTGTGATGCACTAGAGGTATCAGGTCCACTGCCCTGAGTACACTCTCTCCTATGGTGAAGTCCACCACAAGTCCAACAAGCAACACCATCACTCATTGGCTACTACTGACCCAAAAATGAGGGTAAGGGTCTAACTCCACTAGGCCCTCCACTCGCTCCATAGGATCTGGGCTGTCCACCCTGTCCTCAAAAACCAACTGGGCATGGTGCACTCTGCTGCACTCTAGAAGAAGTCATAGTCGTGGATGAGGTCTCCCTACCAAATCCAGATGTCACCACTCTCTCCTCCACCATATTGAGCTCAATACGCTCAGCCAAACCAAAGACTACTGCCAAAGTGGGCAAAGTAGCCTGCAACAACGTAGCATCACGAACTCTACGTTGCAACTCCTTGTCTAGTATCCCATACCAAAATTGGACTACTTGGGCCTCAGTAACTCCCTGAGTGAAACTGATCAGCTGCCTCATGCAAGTGTATGCCTCACGTAGGCTCTCTCCAGCCTTTCGCTGGAACTCTTGCAGGCTCCTCAGCTTGTCAGTCCGCACTCCCTGGTAGTTCTGCCTTAAACACAGGAAGAACTCCACCATGGAGTTAAACCTCGGTACCACACCACCTCCTGCAGCGGTGCTTCCACTCGTAGTAGCACTATCTCCAGCTAGTGCACCTCCACTAGCTCCACCCACACTACTCAAGCTAGAACTCGTAGGTATAGCTGATCTACTCCTGGCCACCGAGCCTGAAGTGATGGAGACATAGTGTGGAGACCAATACTGTCTCCATAACTCAATCTCCTCCAAATGAGCTCTCCTGAACCCATGGTAGTCGTCCATTGGTGGACCCTCCACATGCTGAAACAACCCCTTCCATGCCATGAAGGGTGTGAACAAAGTCGGGTTCCGCATCTACTATAGATCATACCAACTATCGAACTCCTGGATGAAGTCATCCAACTCAATGGTACCCATTGTACCAGAGTAACGCCTAGGGCCTTTGGAGGCCCCATAAATCTTGTCCATGTCCCACAACAATGGTGCGGACACACCAAGTGCACTCTCAATTGAATGAGCTCCTGTGTCGAACTCCAACTCAGAGTCAATCTCCTCCCTCATTAGGACCTGAGATACAGGCTAATACCGAGCACCACTCCAAGTAAACCCACTGCGTACTGCAAGGCTGACTCCTCTAGAATCTCCAAAGAACTCTGTTGTGACAAAGTAACCACAACAGCAAACCCAAACCACCAACTGCAACTGCAAGTTGCAACCACAAGTGCCCCACCAAGTGCCAACACCACCACGTGCCAATACTAACTAAGCACCACCCACTAATGTAACTCTAACCGAGATAACTACACTAGGGAAAGTGCAACCTGTAACCTGCCATCATAACACGCACTCTCACGGTCTGCAGGTCATCACTTCCTGCTTCACCAGAGAGAAACAAAGGTAGTTTGACTGGTCATTACTCCAGCCTCACCACCGAGAGCACACCAGAGCACCAACACTCAAAAGTCAAGGCACCTCACACAAATGTGGTGTACAAACAAGAAGTAGAGAATGGAGGGGATCCAATCACAAGAAATCTAAACAAAAACCCTCCATCTTATAACACAACACGGGACTGACTCTGCCACCATTTGGCATTTGACATAAGAGAAGTTTGTATCTAAGTCCTAAGCTACCAGGATCACCAAGAATGGGATCAAACTGCCTCTCCTAGCCAAAACTACATGTGTATAGATAATAGTGGCACAGTCACTAGGACAACAAGTGAGGGTGGACCAGTTGGCTAGGGCACCAATCTAGGAACAAGAGATCTAAGGGTCAAACCCTGTTGCACACAATCTAGCAAGAAAGGCAGATTTTGCCAACCAATGACCAAGATCTACTCTAAACTAGCTAGCCTCATGCCAACAAGCTGGCTTGCTGGCCCTTCTAGGCCTTTGTAGCCTCTCATAGCCCACAACCCTATGCCTCGAAGCCTCAAAACAAGAAAGTGCCTCAATGAGACCTTTCTTGTTGCCACTTCAAACCTCCTCCAAAATTGGTGAAACTTCTCCAAATTTGCGAAACTCCTCCAAACTAGCAAAACTCCTCCAAATCTGGCCAAAATCTGACATAAATCCCAACCAAAATCTGATGTAAAATCTGACGTAAACCCTAAAGATGGCTGTCCACCAAATCCCCCGCTAACTTTCCACTCCAGCCAAATTGACAACACAGGTTTTTCCAAATCACAATTTCATGAGAAGAGCTTCCCAACTCCACCTTCAATTTGACTTTCTAAGCCAAACTCGTAGCAAATTGGTCATGCCTTCACCTCTTGAGCTCAAAATCACAACCACTGCTCGAAAATTGCTCCTTCTTTGCTCAAAATTTGACCAACACTTCCGTACACCGTCCGCCTTACTACCAAATCTACATCACTTGAACGAGCTTCTGCACACTAGGGAAACACTGAACTTGAATCGAGCTACCACGATCCACCGAGCTTGGAGATACCACCAACACTCAAAGTTCCTGCACCCGATTTCCCCTGACTTGACTTCTCTGATATAATCAGATTGCTTACCACTCTCAACTCAACTCAACTCAGATCAGTACTTGATCTATCACTCTATAAACTGCCAACAATTGGGCACTGATTATAGTCAAGCCACACCCACTCAAGCATAGAGAATCCAGGTGATGCTCGCCGGCCTCTGTCCACCATAGCTAGGAACTCGAAGGCTCAACATCAGAGAAGTGAGCTCTCTAGAGCTCACTTCAAAACTATACCCCCTGGACTCGAGCTAGCTTTGAAACCCTAACGGTCCCGCTGACGGCACACTCAATGGTGCAAACGGTGCAAAGTGACGTGGGCCCCACTGTGAAGTCAGTACCCTAAACACAAAATCTAACCATCGGAAAGTAGTCTCTGAGAAACTTCTAGAAAAACTCTAACTACTATCACTGGAACTCCAGTGTCCGAGCATCTAGACGCGGCACTACAAATGGCGTGACAATTCTCCTTGCTTCATATCTTTGTTTCCTCTCTATGCCTTTCAATTGTTTCCTTTCTCCTTTGTTTTGTTTCTCTCTCTCTACCTTTCTATGATTTCCTTTCTCCTTTGTTTCTATCTTCATTTCCTCTCTTTGCCTTTTGATTCCATTCTCCTACTTTTCTATCTTCTTGATTCCTCTCTCTAATTTCATATCTTTGATTCCTCTCTTTGCCTTCTGATGGTTTCCTACTTTCCTTTGTTTTTGTCTTCTCTCTCTCTCTCTTCCTTTTGATATCCTCCTCTTTATTTCCTGTCTCTCCCTCTTTGCCTTTCTATCTCTTGATTCTTCTAGTAGATTCCTTTAAACCTCCTCCTTCATTTCTTGTCTTCCTTTCTTCTCTATTTGATTCCCTCAAAAACCTCCTCCTTCATTTCTTGTCTTCCTTTCTTCTCTGTTTGATCCCCTTAAAAACCTCCTCCTTTGTTTCATATCTTCCTTTCTCTTTATTTGATTCCCTCAAAAACCTCCTTCTTCATTTCTTGTCTTCCTTTCTCGTTGTTTGATTCCCTCAAAAAACCTCCTTCTTTGTTTCTTGTCTTCCTTTCTTCTCTCTTCCTTCCAAACCTCCCTTCTCATAGATTCCTTCCAAAAACTCTTTCTCTCTACCCACGACTGCCCATAATATATAGCAGCCCCTTGTTTTGGCAACTATCTAAGTTACTACCTAGAAAGTACTTTTTACTTTAGAAAAACACATTATTTTATGTGAAAAAAACCCTAATTTCCATAAATACTAAAGTTCACTATCAAATTCAAAAGTTATTGTCTATAACTAGCATTTTTACTAAATCTAAATGATTTTCTACTAGTTTACCTACCATATTAAATAACACTAATGTAACATATAGATTGTTTTCACAACAACAACAATACACTCTCTTTGGGTTTACTTCTCTCCCTTGGCCTTGGGATATCCTCCAACACTATCTTCTCCTTCTCGTTCTTGATGTAGTGATCATTGCCTTCACAAACTTGCCTAATGTAGTATTGCTCATTTTCATCTACAACTCATCATAAGTTGGGGTGAAGTGTGACACCATCCTTCCTCTCTCCTCTAAGTTTAGAAGGTTAAGTCCAAAGTAGAAATGTTCTGCAAAAGGTACAAAATAATGGGGAAGCAAGTCCATTCTCCAATTTTTAATTATCTTACCTACTTGTTGGTGTAAACACTTTGCCCAATTCACTACTCCTTTTGCAAACATCTGGTGGAAAAACACAACCTGTTACGTTGCTACATAGGTGGTTTTCTCTAGCTTAAACATAACCATCATCATGTTGACTATACCCCTTTTATATTGGGTCCCTATAGCTATCCACCATTGTGTGCTTACTCACTCTCAATCTTTGAAAGATCAAACCTTCCCCAAAATCCAAGATCCTAACTCCTTCGGGACAACTATTGAGAGGCATGGGATATAGTCATGATGTTTCAAAACTCCCTTGATGAAGTCTCAATCTTATAGTTTCTTGTTGCGTGGTCATTCTTTAGTCTATCTTCAATTGACATGCAAATTTTGCATGTCTATTTTTGGTCACTCTTAATATCACCTTGACCCCAAGGTAGTCATTTTCTTCACACATGATTTCTTGATTGGCTAGACCCAAGGAAAATTTGTTACATGTTCTTCTGATCAGGTTACGTATTCCAATGCAAAGTCTCCTTACATTGGGTCCATACTTCCATAAGTCTGACCCGACTCCTTTTGACTCTAACTTGAGGTCAACTTCTTTAGGTTGATGTTGAACATACAATTTCTCCTTTCTTCTTCCTTAAGCTTCAATTCAGCTTCAACAATTCATTTCTTCTTTAGAATTCATCAAAACCAAAAATATGGGTACCACAAGTGTATTGGTAGATTATGTGGAGATCGAGGTTGAGATCAAGTTGTTGCAACCAAGGAATCAAATCATTCAGCCAATTGCGTGGCTTTCTCTAAGTGTTTAGCTCTTGCATAGTCACCTCTAGTTAGGTTTGTGATTTCAAGCCCTTCACAAATTGATCTAGAGCTTCACCTTCCAATGATATGGAATTTGTATGATGGCATTTTGAAATAACGTGATGGAGCTTCTTATAGAGCCAAATTGTTTGAATTTTGCCAACCTATCTTGTGCAGCTTGTATGTCATTTATGGCTTAGAATCAACCAATTATTGCACCTTTGAATTCTACCCATGTCAAGATTGGTGCAAAAAAATTCTGTTTAGTTTGCACCACTTAGAACTGTCACCATAGCTTTGCTAGTCCATCCAGTTGGCTAGAAGCCAAGGGAATCTATTTCCATTCATCTTGAAGATTTGTAGCTTCAAAATAACATTCAAAATCAAATATAAAACTCTCCACTACACTCAAGAGATTCTTGCTTTCAAATACCTTGGGCTTTGGAAATCAGACTTGCTCTTCTCTTTCTCAAAATGGTGCTCTCTCCTCATGCTCTTGTCCTTGATGATCTTGTTCTTGCAACAATCAAGTAAGGTACTCAATTTGTTACTACATGACAATGATAACCTTGGGCATTGCCACCATGACTACTACTCTATCAAACTACCTATAGTTGATCTAAGTTAACACATACATGCAACACATCCACCATTCTCCAAAATTTACAATTGGAAGTACCAAGGGTTCATCAAACAAGGTGATTGCATTCAAAAAATTGGCCCAAAGCATGGATGATGAATTGAGTAAAATGATGCTTGGGTAATATGTTGACAAAAAAATCCACCTTTCTCCATAAGTTACAATCAGAAGTACCAAGGGTTCATCATACAAGGTGATTGCATTCCAAAAAATTAGCCCAAAGCGTGAGATGATGAACTGAGTAAAATGATGCTTGGATAATACATTGACACAAAAATCCCAATGGTGTGGTGGAAATGGATTTGGTGGTCCATAAATTCTATCCGTCCTATTCCTACTCTAATACCAATGTAAAAGACCGAGATGTGGTACCCACATTTTTTGTTTTTTTTCGAAATAGAAAAGAAGAAGTGTATAGAGAAGTTGGATTGCGCCTGTATGGCCAAAGAAGGTGAAGAAAAGAGTCTTTGGGATGAAACCCGAGGTAATGTGGCTTTGGGTCATAAGGCAAAGTACTTGGACTTGCCCTGTCAGCATACAACCCAAAGTAAGAAGTCTTTGTATTGGGGGGAGCTCAACCCAAGGTGAAGAGAGTGTAACAACCTTTCTTTGGGGCAAGAAATTCAAGAAGGGACCATTCAAAAACCAGCGGCCATACGCGTGAAGTACAATTGATAGTGACAAGTGCATGCAAGAGGTGTGATTTCTCAAAGAATTTAAATTGAAGAGAGATGAAGAAGGCATGACTCTATAAAAATTGGGCTAACGACAAAGCAATGTTGAGCAATTTTCCTTTGCCGTTGAGGAGTCATCTTGTAGGAGATCGTGAGAAGGGAAGTAGAGTTGAAGACGCGCTAGTGTGTAGAGGAGAATTTGAGAGAGTTAAATTGAGAGATAGTGAGGAAGCATGAAAGATGGGAGGAAAGAAGAACTCCGAATTCACAATGAGAAATCATGCGATTTGGAGGTTAGATGTGATCACAAGAATCAAAGTCTTCAGCCAACTTTGGATCACATTCTTGGCGTGGAACTAGAATGCAAGTTTTCCAGGTTTCATGACCGAGATAATCAAGAGTAATTGTCTCAATGGCCCCGAGGAAGAGGGGAAGAGAGGAAATCCGGCTTGCTGGACAAAGTCGGATTGGAGATTGGTGCTCAAAAGAGAGGTAGGCACGGAGCAAGGTGCCATGTTCTTGGGGAAGGGAGAAGTAGCCAAAGAAACCCAAGAAATGAAGCATGCCTTCTCTTCGAAGAGAACAAAGAATGGGTATAAGGTCAAGAGTTACAAAGATCCGGTGAAGAGAGGGATCGTGAGTGCTCTCATTGCAATCCTGAAGCCGGAGAGGGCAACTTATGTGATGAAACACCAAGCGGTGTTCTTCCATAAGATGTTTGCAGGAGAACCTATCAACTGGGTGAGGTGCTTCCATGGGAGGATGAGGCAGATGGTGTGGAATTTGTGAGATAAGTTGCCTCCACACTACATCATGCCGTTTGTAGCACATTTCTACATCGGGTTGAATTTGCTCAATTTGGCGGAGCATAGCAAAATGGTGTCTCACTTTCATCCCGACTTGAGAAGAAAAGTCAACACGGAGGAGCAACAATACATTCTTCAAATCCAAAGCACTAATGAGTACTACGCATAGACAGGGAAGAGTGCGGAGGTAGAAGTGAGTACTCCAAAGTCAAAGAAGCGGAGTCAACAAGGAGGAGGTGAAGACGTATGTGACAACCCGGCAAATATCACTTTTGCAGTAATCGGGATGGTAAAGTTCATTCCCGCAGACATATGAGTCAAAAATTTCCAAATACAAAGCAAAGTAACAATTGCAGTTCTTCTTGGTTGTGTCTTTAATCTCTCAGGTAGAGACCACACCCAAAAGAGAGTAACAAGCACTGACTCATAGTTTGTCACAAATTCACACTCCGTAATCACAACTCCATCAAATCTTTCCAAACAATCTTGATTGTGATGATTCAGGCTCTCTCGAAAATGGCACTTCACTGCAAAACGACTTCACCTCAGAATTGTGTTCCACCCCTCCACTGAAGGCACAACTTCCTTGATCAAAATTGCTTCACATCAACTTCACACTGCACTCACAAATGTAGAATACTACCAACACTACAATTCCTCTCAGATTTATCAAGGCATTGCTCCAATTGCACTTCACTCAGGATCAAACACATAGAATGAAGATCAAGGCTACGGAATCCAACATCCAACAAGCACACTAAATTGCACTTTGAATTTCTCCAAACACTCACAAACATAAGCACAAAGTTGATACTTGGAATCAAGCTCAAGCGACGAGCACTGCTTCACAACACTTTGCTTTATCTATTCTCAAAAATAATGAGCACTGAACAACATTTGACTAAGAATCCGACTCTTAAATAGTGAAACAATCGACAGTTATCTTCCTAATGTACCTCTTCATAATGACTCTACAAACCTATAGATCCAAAATGACAATGCACCTCTTCATATCTGCCTATTCAAATCTCAAATTGGTTATTAATCCGATCCGATGTCTACTTCCTCTTCGGCTTTCAAACCCGATCTTGAAGTAACTTTACTTCCTACTACTGTATCCTTGGGTTTCATAACTCCTACATCTTCTACCAGATCTAACAATTCTCTTTCCTGATCTAAAATTTCACTAGTGATTAATCTATCTAATTCCTTATCTGCTGACCCATTCTTCTCTAATGTCTCCAATGGCAACTCCAAAGACTATCTTCACTCCTACTTCATCTACTTCAGGTTTTGCTTAAACATCTTTCCAAAGTTTATCTATCTCTAACTTCACTAGATCTAATCTAATTGTGATATTGTCTTTGACTTCCAATATCTTCCTATCTACTCGCGTTCTGAGACTAATTAATAGAGAATTCAAATTTGTATCCTTTGCATGTCTCCTCCTTGTCTCCTGCACCAACAACTTCAGCTCGTGCAACCTTGTCTCTTCAATACAAATACTGGCTTCTGTACTCAACATCGCATTCATTCTGATTATGATCTCCTTCAATGGCTCCAATCTCATCTTCCTTTCACACTCCCGATCTGCAAGCCAATCTTCCCTGTACATTACCAACTCTGCCTTGAACTTGGCTTTCATAGTTTCTTTCTCCTTCTACACAATCTTCTCCTCTTGATTACGAAGTAACTCTTGTAATCGCTCTTCTTCCCTATATCTTATACTCTCGCTGCCACAGTTGCTTCTTCTCTTCTACACTCTCCATCACTCTATTGAGTTCTTGTTCCTTCTTTGCTACCCTTGCCATAGCATGGATAATTTCTAGTCTAGAATCAGCAAACTACTGCTTCAAGATTTCGTACTCTGCTACTTGTCTTTCCCTTGCTATGTCACTCTTTTTCACAAGTTCTTCTTGATACCTTGCTTCTCTCTTCAAGTCCTCAATAACTTGACTCTGTACTACTGCATCCCCTTGTAGTATTTCCCTTTCCTCCTTGCCTCGGGTTATACTCTTCTTCAACTCTAAGTTCTCTTCTTCCAATCTCGCCAATACCTGCAACACAGTCTTCACCTCTGGACATGTCAACTGCATCTCCTTCTTCTTGTGCTCCAACTTCACCAACAATGGGCACATGATTTCTTGCAGGTACTCCACTCCATCACTCGCAACTACTTCCTCCTGCTTAGAAATCTCCTTCTTTACCTCTTCTTCTCTCGATACTTGCCTTCTTCTCTGCAATTGTTGTATCGAAATAGACGCTTCACTTCCCGAGCTAGCATTCACTTCTTCCCTTGCCTTACTCAGACCCACTTCACACTTCACCTTGCATCTTGACCAAACTCCTCTTTGAATAGTAAACTTCTTCTCCTCTAGCTCGAGTACTTCATCTTCTAACTTCTCATTATTTCCTTCCTTGAGCTCCACCTGAAATTCTTCTTCTTCTTCTTCAGCAGCAAGCACTGACATCATCTCCCCACCTTCATCACTATCACTACTCATATCTCCACTTTTCAGCATGAGCTCTGGTTCTTCCTTGTGTTCTGAGTCTTTGGACTTGCACTCGGCTTTGCCTTCCGAGTCTTCCTCTGATGATGCGATCACCACTATGCCTTTCCTTGGGTTTCCTCTCCTGGTCTTCCAAGGCCTTGTCTTTTCTACATCTTTGCCTTCTCCTTCTCGACTCCTCTTCTTTGACTTCGGAATACTTACTTCTATCTCCATGCTCTTGCCCATCTTTGCATAGTACTCATCCATGCTTCGGATTTGAAGAATGTATTGTTGCTCCTCCGCGTCGACTTCTCTTCTCAAGTCGGGATGGAAGTGAGACACCATTCTATTATGCTCCGCCAAATTGAGCAAATTCAACCCGAGGTAGAAATGTGTTGCAAACGGCATGATGTAGTTTGGAGGCAACTTATCCCACAAATTCCACACCATTTGTCTTGTCTTCCCATGGAAGCACCTTGCCTAGTTGATAGGTTCTCTTGCAAACATCTTATGGAAGAACACCGCTTGGTGTTTCATCACATAAGTCGTTCTCTCCAGCTTCAGGATTGCCATGAGAGCACTCACAATCCCTCTCTTCACTGGATCTTTGTAACTCTTGACCTTATACCCATTCTTTGTTCTCTTTGAAGAGAAAGCATCCCTCACTTCTTGGGTTTCTTCTGCTACTTCTCCCTTCCCCAAGAATCTGGCACTTTGCTCCGCGCCTACCTCTCTCTCGAGCACTAATCTCCAATCTGACTCTATCCAGCAAGCCAAATTTCCTCTCTTCCCCTCTTCCTTGGGGCCATCGAGACACTTACTCTTGATTATCTTGGTCAAAAAACTTGGAAAACTTACATTCCAGTTCCATGCCAAGAATGTGATCCAAAGTCGGCTCAAGACTTTGATTCTCGTGATCACATCTAACCTCTAAATCACATGATTTTGCACTGTGAATTTGGAGTTCTTCTTTCCTCCTCCCATCTCTCCTGCTTTCTCACTGTCTCTTGGTTCCACTCTCTTGAATTCTCCTCTACACACTAGCGCGTCTTCAACTCTACTTCCCTTCCCATGATCACCTATAGGACGACTCCTCAATGGCAAAGGAAAATTGCTCAACATTGCTTCGTCGTTAGCCCAATTTTTATAGAGTCGCACCTTCTTTGTCTCTCTTCAATTCAAGTTTCTACCAAGAAATCACACCTCTTGCATGTGCTTGTCATTATCAATTGTACTTCACGCGTATGGGCACTGGTTTTGAACGGTCCCTTCTTGAATTTCTTGCCCCGAAGAAAGGTTGTTACATTGTCTTTGCCTCGAGTTGAGCTCCCTCCCATATGAAGACTCCTTACTTTGGGTTGTATGCTGACAAGGCAAATCCAAGTACTTTGCCTTATGACCCAAAGCCACTTTACCTCAGGTTTCATCCCAAAGACTCTTTTCTTTGCCTTCTTTGGCCATACAGATGCAATCCGACTTCTCTATACACTTCTTCTTCTTTACTTCAAAAAAAACAAAAAATGTGGGTACCACAACATAGAGAAGACAGGACCTTGGAAGACCAAGAGAGGAAACCCAAGGAAAGGGATGGTGGTGATTGCGTCATTAGAAGAAGACTCGGAAGGCAAACCCGAGTGCAAGTCTGAAGACGTGGAACACAAGGAAGAACTTGAGCTTATGCTACAAAGTGGGGATACGAGTAGCGATAGTGATGAAGGTGGGGAGATGACGTCAGTACCTACTATAGAAGAAGAAGAAGTTTGGGTAGAGCTCAAGGAAGAAAATAATGCAAAGTTGGAGGACGAGAAACCCGAGCCGAAGAAGAAGAAGATTACGATTCAGAGGGGAGTTTGGTCGAGACGCAAGGCAAAGTGTGAAGCGGGTCCGAGCAAGGCAAGGGAGGAAGAGAATGCTAGTTCGGGAAGTGAAGCATCTATTCCAATACAACGACTACAAAGAAGAAGGTGAGTATTGGGAGAAGAAGAGGTAAAGAAGGAGATCACTCCGTAGGTGGAATTATTTTCGAGTGATGGAGTGGAGTACTTGCAAGAAATTGTGTGCCCATTGTTAGTGAAGTTAGAGCACCAAAAGAAGGAGATGCAGTCAAAGTGTCTGGAGGTGAAGACTGTGTTGCAAAGTGTCCGGAGGTGAAGACTGTGTTGCAGGTATTAGCAAGACTAGAAGAAGAGAACTCGGAGTTGAAGAAGAGTATAACCCAAGGCGAGGAGGAAAGGGAAGTACTGCAAGGAGATGCATTTGTGCAGTGTCAAGTTATTGAGAACTTGAAGAGAGAAGCGAGGTATTGAGAGGAACTTGTGAAGAAGAGTGACATAGCAAGGGAGAGACAAGTAGAAGAGTATAAAATCTTGAAGTAGCAGTTTGATGATTCAAGACTAGAACTTATCCATGTTATAGCAAGGGTAGCAGAGAAGGAACAAGAACTCAATAGAGTGATGGAGAGTGTAGAAGAGAAGAAGCAACTGTAGCAATGGGAGTTGATAGTGAGGTATAGGGAAGAAGAATGATTACGAGAGTTACTTCGTAATTAGGAGGAGAAGATTGTGCAAAAGGAGAAGGAGAAGGAAACTGTGAAAGCCGAGTTTGAGGTAGAGTTTGCAATGTACAAGGAAGATTGGCTTGCAGATCGGGAGCGTGACAGGAAGATGAGATTGGAGCCATTGAAGGAGATCGTAATCAAGATGAATGTGATGCTGAGTATAGAGGCCAGTGTTTGTATTGAAGAGACGAGGCTGCACAAGTTGAAGTTGTTGGTGCAGGAGACAAGGAGGAGACATGCGAAGGATACAGATTTGAATGCTCTGTTAACTAGTCTCAAAACTTGGGTAGATAGGAAGATATTGGAAGTCAAAGACAATATTATGATTAGATTAGATCTAGTGAAGTTAGAGATAGATAAACTTCGGAAAGATGTTAGAGCAAAACCCAAAGTAGATGAAGTAGGAGTGTAGATGTCTTCAGAGTTACCATTGGAGACATTAGAGAAGAGTGGGTCAACAAATAAGGGGTTAGATAGATTACCCACTAGTGAAATGTCAGATCAAGAAAGAGAATTGTTAGATCTGGTAGAAGATGTAGGAGTTGTGAAACCCGAGGACAAAGTATTAGGAAGTATAGTTACTTCGGGATCGGGTTTGAAAGCCAAAGAAGAAGTAGACATCGGATTGGATTAGTAACCAATTTGAGATTTGAATAGGCAGATATGAAGAGATGCATTGTCATTTCAGATCTACAGGTTTGTAGAGGCATTAGGAAGAGGTGCATTAGGAAGATAAGTATCAATTGCTTCATTATTTAAGAATGGCATTCGTAGTATCATGTTATTTAATGCTCATAATTCTGAGAATAGATAAAGCAAAGTGTTGTGAAGCAGTGCTTGTTGCTTAAGCTTGATTCCAAGTGTCAACTTTTTGTTTGTGTTTGTGAGTGTTTGGAGAAATTCAAAGTGCAAGTCAGTGTGCTTGTTGGATGTTGGATTCCACAGCCTTGATCTTCATTCTGTGTGTTTGATCCTGAGTGAAGTGCAATTGAAGCAATGCCTTGACAGATCTGAGAGGAACTGTAGTGTTGGTAGTATTCTACATTTGTGAGTGCAGTGCGAGGTTGATGTGAAGCAATTTCAATCAAGGAAGTTGTGCCTTCAATGGAAGGGTGGAACACAATTCTGAGGTAAAGTCATTTTGCAGTGAAGTGTCATTTTTGGGAGAGCCTGAATCATCACAATCACAATTGTTTGGAAAGATTTGATGGAGTTGTGATTAAGGAGTGTTAATTTGTGACAAGACTGCAAGCCAGTGCTTGTTACTCTCTTTTGGGTGTAGTTTCTACCTTAAAGACTAAAGACGCAACCAAGAAGAACTACAATTATTACAATGCTTTGTATTTGACCAATTCTGACTCGTATCTCTGCGGGAACAAACTTTACTTACTCAATTACCACAAAAGTGATATTTGCCAAGTTATCACATGAGACTAAGGAGAGAAATAGGAGAATGGAATATCAAAGTGAAAGATCACATTGGGACTCTTGAATGAGTGAAACTTCAAATGTTTAGTATGAGCTTGGGCTTTGGTATTTGTAGGGAAGCATGCAAGGCTCTTGAGAAGCTTCTCAAGAAGCCACTTTCTAAGAGTGCAAGTCAAGCTAATCAAGATGCCTTTTTCTAGAAGCCGCCTATTTGGTCTACAAGCAAAGCTTGCCAAGAAGCTTCCTTCTAAAAACCACCTAATTGACATGGAAGCTAAGAAAGCCAAGAAGCTTCTTGAGAAACTTCCTCCTATAAGTCACCACTTGGCATGCATGTTATCCAATACTCGGAAGGTACCATGTACCCTCCTAGATGCTTCTATAATATTCTACGCTAATTTGGCTTGTTTGCTCCTTTGTTAATCTTGACTAACTTGTCAGTAAACTCCATATTGTTACAAGAAGGCCCTTACAGTAAGATCTAAACCTTACTTAATGGTGGAGGATATTTTTTTTCACCAAGGAGCAGATAGTTTACTTTGAGGAATAGTGGGTAAGGAGGAGTCTATCCTACTATACTACCAATAGCTAGATACATTACCTAAAGGTGAAAATTGGCTTGGTAACATCTAGAAGGATGTTATATATGATGGACTAAGTATATCATATAGAGGTATCACCAAAAGAGTACTTCTACTAATAGGGTAGAAGCCAAAAATGGCCTGAAAACTTCAAAGCCAATTTTGGAGGCCTACATGGATGAATTAGGCCTCAAAAATGTGAAGATCTTGCTCTTGGGAGGATAAAAGGTTGGCTCCCCTCCCCTCCCTTGTTTATCTCAACAAGAGCTTTCTAACTATACCTCATCCATGTGATTCTAAGATTCCTATAAGAAGATTCTCTAAATATTCCCTCCAATCAAAGCTTGTTTGACCAACCAAATAGGTCCAAAACCAACATGCCACCCATGCATACAACCAATCTAAAGGTAGAGCTCATTGAAATATCACCAATCCATGTATATGATCCAAGGATGGAACTTCCTTTGAGGGAATCCTCTTTGTTATATAATAAAGACAAAGTGCTCCTTTTGGGCATTGTAGTTTTGAGTGTGAAGCTTTGTGTTTTATCTTTTAGGTTTTTTGTTGGAAGTTCTCCTATCCTTAAAACATTACAATGGTATCAGAGTAGGTGTTTCAATCCAAGATAGTGAATCACTCCTCTTGGAGGAACATGGCTTATTGAGATTGAGTAATTTGGAGGAAAGAAACCATAGCAAAATTGATAGATTAGGAGTGTTTTAGAAGGAGGATAGGATGGAGGCTCTTGGAGGACAATTTCATGCAACTTGCATTTTGTTCTTGAATATATTCTACATCAAGGTTATGTATATCCAACAAGAGCAAGTAAGAGTATATCTCATTTGCCATTTTGGAGTAGAGTTCATGGATATAATGATTAATTCACCAAACATGATGATCTATTTGTAGTGATCTACAATAGAGTGTGGGATTTGATAATCTATATTCTATTTTGATGGATCTAAATATACCAGTTCTTCTTCCTTTCAACACTCAAGTATAAATTTGTTATATGGTTAGATTGAAAGTGGTATTTAGGGATTTCATAGTTTGCAATTTTGGCAAGGAATATTATCAACAAGTGATAGCCTCTAAAGTCTCAATGGTAATCCCAATAGTCTTTGTCCCCTCTTGAGTCATCATATTAACTCTATATGTAGTAAGAAGTAATGTTTGAGCATTGCTATGTGAAGTATTCATGGAACCATAGTTACAAGATTTGATGCAAGGAATACATGGGATGTTGAACAAGTTTCAAGAGATCAAGATGACCATGGAAGCATTGCAAAGTCAAGTTTGTACCTTCAAGAATGATCAGGCAATGCAAGAAGAGGAATTGTCTCAAAATCCAATACCAATGGTTGAAGTACTTGGAGAGCCATTCATGCCAATGACAATTGACCCCGATCAATAATGAATCCACATGCTGTTAAGGATGAAGAAGACATGCAATATCAAGCCTTACAAGAGATAATATTTTATAAGAGAACTAGATTTGAAGAATAAATTAATACTTCTTATTATTCACAACATAGATAACCATCATTATGAATACATATTTGCATGTGGTTACTTGATTAATAAAGCCTTCACATGGTATGATGCTTGGGAACAAACAATGTTGTTAGAAGGAAGAGAGGTCACTTGGACGGTGATGTAGGAAGGGCTACTAAAGAACTTCCAATACAATGATTTTGTGTAGATGGCCTGAACTCAACTATGAAGGTTGAAGAAGAAGAACATCATACAAGAGTATGTGGAAGCATTTCCTGATCTACAAATCACAATAACCAACATGAGTCCAACACCAACAGGAGTCCAACAAAAGTTCTGGACAATTTCAAACAAAGGTTAAAAGAGCATATTTTCCAAGAAGTAATGGTACAAAATCCTTGCACTATTTTTGAAGCCATTGCTTTTGCTCAAAGAATAGCAAGGGCACTTAGAGAGGGTGAAGGAGTAGTCCTGACTCAATGTTATTGGGCAGAAACACATCATTTTGGTGGACCATTTCCAATGGAATTGGGCAACATTCAGTTTCAAAACCCAAGAGCATGATCCCTCCAAGAAGTAATTTTACTTCCTACTACTCTGTCCTCGGGTTTCATATCTTCTACACCTTCCACTAATTCTAACAATTCTCTTTCCTGATCTGAAATTCCACTATCAGGTAATCTATCTAACTCCTTATCTCCCGACCCACTCTTCTCTAATGTCTCCAATGGTAACTCCAAAGAAATTTGTACTCCTATGTTATCTACTTCAGGTTTTGCTCTAACATCCTTCCAAAGTTTTTCTATCTCTATTTTCACTAAGTCTGATCTAATTGAGATGTTATCTTCAACCTCTAAAATCTTCTTGTCTACATGAGTTCTTAACTTGATCAACAAAGCGTTCATATCCGTGTCTTTTGCCTATCTTTGCCTCGTCTCTTGCACCAACAACTTCAACTCGTGCAGTCTTGTTTCTTCAATTCGAACGCTGGCCTCTGTACTCAACATTGCGTTCATCCTGAGGACAATCTCCTTCAATGGCTCCAATCACAACTTTCTTTCTCGCTCTCGATCTGCAAGCCAATCCCCTCTGTACATTGCCAACTTGGCTTTGAATTCGGCTTTCACTGTCTCCTTCTCCTTCTCTTTCTGTACAACCTTCTCTTCTTGATTACGAAGTAACTCTCGTAGTCGTTCTTCTTCTCGGTATCGTGCCGCCAACTCTCTTGGCCAGAGTTGCTTCTTCTCCTCGACACTCTCCATCACTCTATTGAGCTCCTTGTCCTTAGCTGCTACCCTCGCCATAGCATGGATTACTTCTACTCTTGAATCAGCAAACTAATGCTTCAAAATCTTGTACTCTGCTACTTGTCTCTCCCTTGCTATGTCACTCTTCTTCACAAGATCCTCTTGATAATTTACTTCTCTCTTCAGGTCTTCAATTACTTGACTTCTCTCTACTGCCTCCGCTTGCAGTGCTTCTCTTTCCTCCTCACCTCGGGTTATACTCTTCCTCAACTCCGAGTTCTCTTCTTCTAATCTGGTCAATACCTGCAACACAGTCTTTACCTCTAGACATGTTGACTGCATTTCCTTCTTCTTATGTTCTAACTTCACCAACAACGGACACACTACTTCCCGCAAGTACTCCACTCCATCGCTCGTGGTTACTTCTTTGCGTGTGATCACTTCTCTTTGTACTTTGTGTTCATCCGATACTTGCCTTCTTCTCTGCAGTCTTTGTATCGGAATCGACGCCTCACTTCCCGAGCTTTCTCCTACCTCTTCCTTCACTTTACTTGGCCCCGCTTCACACTTTGCCTTATGTCTTGAGCGAACTCCTCGCTGTACTGCAATCTTCTTTTCTTTGGGCACAGTTACTTCGTCTTCCAACTGTGTGTTGTCTTCGGCTTCCATCTTAGCTTGCACTTCTTCTTCTTCTTCTTCAGCCGCTAGCGCCGATGTCATCTCTCTCCCTTCATCACTATCACTGCTTGTATATCCGCTCTACAGCGTTAGCTCAGGCTCCTCCTCATGTTCCGAGTCTTCAGTTTTGAGCTCGGCATCTCCTTCTGAGTCTTCATCTTCCGACTCAATTACCATCATACCTCGCCTCGGGTTACTTCTCTGCACCTTCCGAGGTTTCTTGATGTCTTCGGCTTCCCCTTGCCGACTCCTCTTCTTTGATTTTGGAGTGCTCGCTTCTATCTCCACAATCTTACCCATCTTCAGGTAGTACTCATCCGTGCTTTGGATTTGGAGAATGTACTGCTGTTCCTCCATGTCGACTTCTCTTCTCAAGTCGAGATGGAAGTGAGACACCATTCTGCTTCACTCCGCCAAATTGAGCAAATTCAACCCGAGGTAAAAATGTGCTGCAAATGGCACGATGTAGTGTGGTGGCAACTTATCCTGCAAATTCCACACCATCTGTCTCATCCTCCCATGGAAGCATCTTGCCCAATTTATAGGTTCTCCTGCAAACAACTTATGGAAGAACACCGCTTGGTGCTTCATCACATAAGTTGTTCTCTCCGGCTTCAAGATTGCCATGAGAGCACTCACGATCCCTCTCTTCACTGGATCCTTGTAACTCTCAACCTTATACCCATTCTTCGTTCTCTTCAAAGAGAAAGCATCTCTCACCTCCTGAGTCTCCTGAGCTATCTCTCCTTTCCCCAAGAACGTGGCTCCCTGCTCTGAGCCTGCCTCCTTCCCGAGTACGAGTCTCCAATCCGACTCTCTCCAGCAAGCCGGATTTCCTCTCTTCCCTTCTTCCTCGGGTCCATCGAGACACTTACTCTTGATGATTTCTGTCATGAATCCTGGAAAGCTTACATTCCAGTTCCATGCCAAAAATGTGATCCAAAGTCGGCTCAAGACTTCGATCCTTGCTATTACGTCTAACCTCCGAATTGCATGATTTCTCATTGCGAATTTGGAGTTCATCTTTCCTCCTCCCATCTCTCCTACTTTCTCCCCCTCTCTTGATTTCACTCTCGTGACTTCTCCCTTGCACACTGACACGATCCCAACTCTATTTCCCTTCCCCTTATCACCTACAAGACGACTTCTCAACGGTGATGGAAAATTACTTGACATTTTGTCGTTGCAAGTTTGATTTTTATAGAGTTTCACTTCTTCGTCTTTTGTCACTTCAAGTTTCTACCGAGAAATCACACCTCCGGCATGCACCTGTCACTATCAATAAACCTTTGCGCATATGGGCCGCCAGTTTTTAAACGGCCCCTTCTTGAATTTCTCACCCCGATGAAAGGTTGTTAGACTATCTTCACCTCGAGTTGAGCTCCCCCCAATATGAAGACAATTTACTTTGGGTTGTATGCTGATAGGGCATTTCTGAGTACTTCGTCTTATGACCCGAAGTCACTTTACTTCAGGTTTCATCCCGAAGACTCTTTTCTTCACCTTCTTTGGCCATACAGGCGCAATCCAACTTCTCTATACACTTCTTCTCCTTTATTTTGAAAAAAACAAAAAATGTGGGCACCACATACCCCCTCTCTCAAATATGAGCGTCCCCGCAAACATAGACCTTGGGTGTTTTAGAAACTTCCGAGTCTATGGTCCAATATCTCCGAACTCTCCACCCGTTTACTCGAGTGGCAAAAGGATTACCTTCCAAGTCTACAAGCTGCATGAACCCATTTTTGTAAAGATGAAGAACTCGATAGGGACCCATCCATCTCAAATGCAACTTGCCTGGAAAAAATATTTGGCGATTGTCATATAACAAAACTAAATCTCCTTCACGTATAGCCACAGGCTTGATTCTCTTATCGTGCCTGGCTTTCCTCTATGCTTGGACTTCTTTCGTGGTTTGCATTGCATCATCTCTTTTCTCTTCTAACCACATCAGTTGATGAATCTAAAGATCTTGACTGTCTTCTTCCGACATTTGTTCTTTGCAAAGAACCCAATATGTCGGAACTTCAAATTCAATTGGCAGTATGGGATGCAAGCCATATGTCAAGAAGTATGGAGTTTGTTTGGTTGTAATCTTTTCAGTCATTTGATATGCCCACAACGCGGCTGGTAATTTTGTATCCCAATCATAGGCGTAATTGACAATCACCTTATTCAAAATTTTACAAAGTAACCCATTTGCTTTTTCCGTTAAGCCATTTGCTTTTGGGTTATAAGGAGTCATCTTCCGATGTTTAATCTGAAAGTACTTGGTTAACGCCTCTATTACAAAGTTCAAAAAATGTGTTCCTCGGTCACTGACCAATTCTAGAGGACACCCATATCGGGAGATGATGTTTTGAAAGAAAAATTCTGCCACCATTTCAGCATCATCTCTACAAGTTGCTTCAGCGCTGACCATCTTGGTAGCATAGTCAGTGCAAACCAAAATGTATCGCTTTCTTGTTACTCGGGTCACTGGTTGAATAGGACCCACAAAATCAATCTCCCATTTCTCAAATGGGGCCAAAGGCAAAATTGGTCTCAAAGGCCATTGAGAAGTAGCCGTCTGTTTCCCTGTTCTTTGACAAGCATCACAGCTTTGGATATGAGCATGTACATCTTTGTACATTGTAGGCCACCAATACCCTACCAAAAGAATTTTCTTTACAGTATTCTTTAGAGCATAGTGTCCTCTCGATGCTTTGGAGTGCAAAGATTCAATCACTCCGCCTACTTTGTATGTCTCCAAGCATCGCCGAAGTACTTTGTCTTTGCCCATCTTAAATAAAATGTTGTGTTTAAGCTGGTACGGCCCTATTTTCTTGAGAAAGACTGCCCGCTGTTCTAGGTCCATCCCCTCAGGACAATGGAGAGTATTCAGATAATGATATTCAGCTGCATACCTCGTACTTTGCATTGCTGATAAGTGATACAACTCTTCATCAGGGAACCAATTGTCAATTTTCCACTCCTGGTCTTGAGTTTCTAACCTGGACAGGAAGTCCGCATTTGAATGCAAAGCTCCCTTCCTTACTTGTATAGTATATGTGAACTCTTGTAACAACAAGATCCATCTTGCAATTCACCCAGATAAATCTGCCTTCTTGACAAAATGTTGCAAGGCGTAATGGTCAACATAGAAGACAAACTTGTATCCCAACAGATAATGGCAAAATTTCTTGCAAGCATATACCATTCCGAGTGCTTCTCTTTCAGTCGTTGAATAGTTCTTTTCAGAAACTGAAAGTTGTCGGCTGGCATAATACACCGGGTAGTCCTTCTTCTTTTTGTCCTTCTAACTTAAGAAGACTCCGATGGCCATGGACAAAGTGTCCACATATACATGAAAAGGGACATCCCAATTTGGGGCCCTCATAACTGGTGCTTCAACCAGCTTCTTCTTCAACACCTGGAAAGCTTCTTCTTGATTTGCTTCCCACAGATAGTCTTTGGATTTCTTCAGAAGCTTTGTAAGTGGTGCAGCAAGCACTGCATAGTTTGACACAAAGCGTCTGTAGTATCCGACATGTCCCAAGAAGGCTCTTAGCTCCCGGATGTTCTTCGGGGATTCCAAAGCTACAATTATCTTGACCTTCTCAACATCGACTTCAATACCTTGGCTTGACACCCGGTGCCCCAAAAGAATTCCCTCCTTCATTGCAAAGAAGCATTTCTCTGGGTGTAATGACAAGCCGGCAAAATGACACCTTTCAAATGTTTGGCAAAGCTAATCTAAATGTACATCTCTTCGTCCAAACACACAAAAGTCATCAATGAAAACTTCCACAAATTTGCACAGGAAATCTTTGAATATTGAATTCATCATCCGCTGGAAAGTAGCGGGAGCATTACACAACCCAAAGGGCATTTGATTGTAAGCAAAAGTGCCCCAATCGGTCGTGAATGTAGTTTTATCCTTGTCTTCTTCTTGAATGGATACTTGATTGTACCCTGAAAATCCATCTAGAAAACTATAGCAAGGATGCCCCGCTACCTGATCTAAAATTGTATCGGTAAAAGGCAAGGGATGATGATCTTTCCTTGTGACTGCGTTCAACTTCCGGAAGTCTTGGCACACTTGGATCTTCCTTGTTTTCTTCTTTGGAACAATGACAATAGGGGAGACCCATTCACTGCTTAAGACAAGGAAGGTGATTCCGGCCCCTAAGTACTTATCTATTTCATCTTTCACCAACAGCGAGTACTTTGGGTTCAAGCGGTATTGCCGTTGCCGAACCGGAACTGCACCTTCAACCAAATCAATCCGGTTTTCTCCAAATTCTCATGGAATACCTGGCATTTGATCAATCGACCAGGCGAATACATCATGGAATTCTATAAACAGGGCAGTGTATCCTGCCAACTCCTCTAAAGTAACTATCTTTGAAATTTTTAAAATTTTTCCTTCAATTAATAAAACATCTTGACAGTCATCGGGTTTGATGACTCCTTCAACGTGGCTTACTCGGCTTAACCTGAGGTGAGATGCCATCAAACCCCCTTCCTCCAAGTCCGGTTCACCCGAGGTGAGGTCATATGGATCTTTGTCTTCAACATCCACCTCGTAGCATTCCAAGTAATTAACTTGGACTTTGTCTTCGGATTCGTCTGAGGACAAAGACGATGAGTCTTCGGATTTGTCCTCCTCTTCCAACGAACTTGTTTCCCCAAGATGGAGAACCTTCGTCCAACTCACAATCACCAGCTTTTGATCTTCGGATGAAATGTCCTTGAATCTTAACTTCTGCTGATGCCAATCCACCACAACTTGGGCACTGTACAACCAAGGTCTGCCGATCAACAGAGGGTAACCAGTCTTTGTCACTGGTTGCAACATGATGTAATTCAACTTGAAGGGCACTCCTCCAATGATTGTAGTAATGTTCAACAGCATGCCCAATGGCCGTCTCCTGGTTAGGTCTGCAAATTTCAACACTCGGGGTGTTGGTTCAAACATGTGATACCCGAGTCGATTTGCAGTATCCTCGGTCATGACATTCACACCGGACCCAAAGTCAATGGGTATCAATGTGATCATGCACCCGGCAATCTCCGCGTCTACCTCAAGAGATCCCAAATCTTCTTGCTCAATATGATAGATAGCATGCAGGTCCTTCTTTGACATCGACCTCACCTTCTTGAGTGCCAAATTCAGCTGCCTCTTGTACAGCTTGTTATCCTCCCACAATTGCTTGAATGTAATGTTGGCATTTGTGGCTACCAGATTGGCTACAATATCGTATTGGGGAACTCCTCCCAATTTGACCGTCTTTGCCTTCGGCTTTAGGTCCAAAGTCTCTCTATGTTCCCTCTTGACTTCGGGACGCTTCAAAATGGTGACGGGCTTGCTGATGGCCTTAACCCGAGGTTCCTTGGGTTGGCCCACTTTGGCTTGGATCAGACCCTTTACTTTGGATCGGATATCCGCCGGAAAAACTGGAGACTTTGTCTTCGTCTCCTCTTCCAAACTCAGTTCCCGAGTCCTGAGTAGTGCCTCCTTTAGTTCTTTCTGCAAGGCTTTAGCTTTGGCTTTTGCGAGGATCTTTTCCTCCTTGGCAGAAAGAATTGCCTTTGGGCGTAGTCTCTTTGCCTTTCTGGAAGACGACAAGGTAGTACTCAGTTCTTCGGGATCACGCTTCTTCTTGTTGGAGCGTGTCTCAACTTTCAAAATTTCAAGGTCCGGCCATTCTCCTTCCAAGGCCAGACTCCCTTCTTGAGGTCTTTCTTCATCAAGAGTAATGCAATTTACATTAGTATCCCCCTTTGGCTG
Organism: Lunularia cruciata; assembly: GCA_948567375.1. NCBI lineage: Eukaryota > Viridiplantae > Streptophyta > Marchantiopsida > Lunulariales > Lunulariaceae > Lunularia > Lunularia cruciata. The sequence continues at coordinate 54,052,224 of OX419755.1, read as the reverse complement.
AAGTGCGGCACGCTCAGCGGGGGTCTGTACATACTTTACAGGCGGCTTCGGGTTTGGTGGGTAAGTACATTGGTTGCCAGTATGCCCTGATCCTTTACAATTTCCGCACAGGGGAACGTACCCAATTTGCCTTCTTGGCTCGGGACAGTTTGGAGACCAATGTCCCATCGAGCCACAATTATAATAGGCTTTGGGTGCAACATTCTGAGGGCAATTTTGGTTGCTCATTGGTGGTCTTTGTGAAGGAGCATTGGGGTTATACTCCCTGGGTCCAAACCTCAGACCTTCATACGATGTGCTCGCTTGAGGCTGTACTTCTTGAGTTTGGTACACAGCCTCTTCGTCCTCGTCTTGGTTCCATCCCAAAACCCAATCAATTTGCTGCACCGGGAATGCATTACGAGTATTGCATTCTATATTGGCGTGGCCTGATTTGCCACATGCAGTGCACCATACATTTGATCTTCCAAATGCTGGGGCTTTTCTTCTGTCCTTAGCCCCAATCATCTGGATCTTGAAATCCAAAAACTCCTTGATGAGGGCATCTAGCTTGGTATCAGCTTTATTTACACTCTTTGCTGGAGGAGTCACTGGTTTCTTGCCTCCACGTCTTCTGACTTGTCTTGGCTTTGACTCTTCTTTGGATTCCAAAGAAGAGCTTGAAGACGTGGAGGATTTGTCCGAAGAAGAGGATGTACTGCGTGAAGCTCTCCTTCTGGGCTTCTTGCCTTTCTTCTCCCAATTTCTCTGGTTGCCGGCAGAGTGAGAGTAGGCCGCCTCGTAACGAGCAACATGTTTGAGTACCTTGTCAAGGGAAGTTACATTCCTCTCCCTTGCAAAGATTTGTATCTCTGGTGACAGTCCCCCGAGGAACCAGGTAATGGCTTGGGCATCGGAGTAACCTACCACCCCCCATTGTTTGGGAACTCGGTTCAATAGTGCCATGAACCGCTCAGAGTAGTCTCTCAACTTCTCCTTCTTGCCTCGGTCCAAATCGTTGAGTGTCGTGAAGACACTCGTGTCGTAATCAACCTCCTAGAATCGTTCCAAGAAGTTGTTTCTCAAATTTGCCCCGCCGTTGGTACGAACCCCTTCTGGGTCACATGGGTGTACCAGCTCCGAGCTTTCTTTTGAAGTAGACTTGGGAAAATTCTCAAGCGATCCGCCAAGTCATGCTCCTTGTTAGCAAAGGAGATGACTTCGAATTCTTCAATGAATTCATCGAGGTCTTTGTCTTGTTCTGTCCCCTTGTACTTCTAATAGGCATGTCGGGTGACAGGCAGCAAAGTCATCATTCGATGCACTGGGATTGGCTGACGTAGTGTGGAACTTGACGGAACCAAAGGATTGGCTGGTATTGACGTCGTGGTGTCAGCCCAGGGGTTCCAATTTGTCAAATTCAAGGTGGGTCTTCTTTGACAATTTCTTGCTATGAGGGTGTTGACTTCAACCCGAGTGGAAGATTTAGGATCAACACCTTCTATTTGTTCTTCAAAATTCCTTCAGGACAACCAAGGAATCGTTCAAAGAAGATGTTGACACTCTTCTTCCGTAAGTGTTTGTGCTATCTTTTCTCAAACAAAGTTCTTCAAGGACGTGACTTCCTTTACAGCTCTAGGGGAAGTTGGTGTACTGGGCCGCAATGCATATGTTTGGCCGCTCGAGTCTTTCTTCTTCTTGGTCGAAGAGGGAGATGCAAAGTAGCCTTACCAACCGCCTTCGCGTTTCTTGTGGTCAATTTCTCCCAGGGCTTCTTGCACTTCGTGAAGGAGTTGAAAGTCCAACACCTCTCGTTGGGTTTCATCCACAGTGGATGGGATGTTTAGACGTTCATCTTCTTCACGCTGAAGTGCTCGTCTTTGAGCTCTCTCTTCCCGTTGTTCTCTCGATGCAGACATTCATATTGCGTTGATACTCAGTTTTGAATTTGGCTTCATATTCTTCCACTTTCAAGATTTGTATCCCCAGCAGCGGCACCAAAAATCATGTGACAACTCGGCAAACATCACTTTTGCAATAATCGGGTAAGTGAAGTTTGTTCCCACAGAGATACAAGTCAGAATTGGTCAAATACAAAGCAAAAAGTAACAATGTAGTTCTTCTTGAGTTCTTCTTTAGTCTCTTAGGTAGAAACCACACCCAGAAGAGAGTAACAAGCACTGATCCGTAGTCTTGTCACAAATTAACACTCCATAATCACAACTCCTTCAATTCTTTCCAAACAATCTTGATTATGATGATTCAAGCTCTCCCAAAAACAGCACTTCACTGCAAAACAACTTCACTTTCGAATTGTGTTCCACCCTTCCACTGAAGGCACAACTTCCTCAATTGAAATTGCTTCACATCAACCTCGCACTGCACTCACAAATGCAAAATACTACCGACACTACAATTCCTCTCAGATCTGTCAAGGCATTGCTCTGATTGCACTTCACTCAAGATCAAACACACAGAATGAAGATCAAGGCTGTGGAATCCAACATCCAACAACCACACTGACTTGCACTTCAAATTTCTTCAAACACTCACAAACACAATTGCAAAGTTGATACTCGGAATCAAGCTCAAGCAACGAGCATTGCTTCACAGCACTTTGCTTTATCTATTCTCAGAAATAATGAGCACTGAACAACATTTCTCTGGGAATACCACTCTTAAATAGTGAACAAATTGACAGGTCTAACAACTATACCATTCTACAACAACTCTTCTAACCTGCAAATCCAAAATGACAATGCACTTCTTCATATCTGCCCCTTCAAATCTCAAAACTATTACTACTCCGGTCCGATGTCTACTTCTTCCTCGGCTTTCAAACCTGAACCCAAAGTAATTTTACTTCCTACTACTCTGTCCTCGGGTTTCATATCTTCTACACCTTCCACTAATTCTAACAATTCTCTTTCCTGATCTGAAATTCCACTATCAGGTAATCTATCTAACTCCTTATCTCCCGACCCACTCTTCTCTAATGTCTCCAATGGTAACTCCAAAGACATTTGTACTCCTATGTTATCTACTTCGGGTTTCGCTCTAACATCCTTCCAAAGTTTTTCTATCTCTATTTTCACTAAGTCTAATCTAATTGAGATGTTATCTTCTACCTCTAAAATCTTCCTGTCTACATGAGTTCTTAACTTGATCAGCAAAGCGTTCATATCGGTGTCTCTTGCCTATCTTTGCCTCGTCTCCTACACCAACAACTTCAACTTGTGCAGTCTTGTTTCTTCAATTTGAACGCTTGCCTCTATACTCAACATTGCGTTCATCCTGAGGACAATCTCCTTCAATGGCTCCAATTGCATCTTTCTTTCTCGCTCTCGATCTGCAAGCCAGTCCTCTCTATACATCGCCAACTCGGCTTTGAATTCGGCTTTCACCGTCTCCTTCTCTTTCTATACAACCTTCTCTTCTTGATTACGAAGTAACTCTTGTAGTAGTTCTTCTTCTTGGTATCGTACCGCCAACTCTCTTTGCCAGAGTTGCTTCTTCTCCTTGACACTCTCCATCACTCTATCGAGCTCCTTGTCCTTTGCTGCTACCCTCGCCATAGCATGGATTACTTCTACTCTTGAATCAGCAAACTGCTGCTTCAAAATCTTGTACTCTGCTACTTGTCTCTCCCTTGCTATGTCACTCTTCTTCACAAGATCCTCTCGATAATTTACTTCTCTCTTCAGGTCTTCAATTACCTGACTTCTCTCTACTGCCTCCACTCGCAATGCTTCTCTTTCCTCCTCACCTCGGGTTATACTCTTCCTCAACTCCAAGTTCTCTTCTTCTAATCTGGTCAATACCTGCAACACAGTCTTTACCTCTAGACATGTCGAATGCATTTCCTTCTTCTTATGTTCTAACTTCACCAACAACGGACACAATACTTCCCGCAGGTACTCCACTCCATTGCTTGTGGTTACTTCTTTGCGTGTGGCCACTTCTCTTCGTACTTCGTGTTCATCCGATACTTGCCTTCTTCTCTGTAGTCTTTGTATCAAAATCGATGCCTCACTTCCCGAGCTTTCTCCTACCTCTTCCTTCACTTTACTTGGCCCCGCTTCACACTTCACCTTACGTCTCGAGCAAACTCTTTGTTGTACTGCGATCTTCTTTTCTTCGGGCACAGTTACTTCGTCTTCCAACTATGTGTTGTCTTCGGCTTCCATCTCAGCTTGCACTTCTTCTTCTTCTTCTTCAGCCATTGGCGCCGATGTCATCTCTCCCCCTTCATCACTATCACTGCTTGTATCTCCGCTCTACAGCGTTAGCTCAAGCTCCTCCTTGTGTTTTGAGTCTTCAGTTTTGAGCTTGGCATCTCCTTCTGAGTCTTCATCCTCCGACTCAATTACCATCATACCTCGCCTCGGGTTACTTCTCTGCACCTTCCGAGGTTTCTTGATGTCTTTGGCTTCCCCTTGCCAACTCCTCTTCTTCGATTATGGAGTGCTCGCTTCTGTCTCCACGCTCTTACCCGTCCTTAGGTAGTACTCATCCGTGCTTCGGATTTGGGGAATGTACTGCTGTTCCTCCACGTCAACTTCTCTTCTCAAGTCGGGATGGAAGTGAGACACCATTTTGCTTTGCTCCGCCAAATTGAGCAAATTCAACCCGAGGTAAAAATGTGCTGCAAATGGCACAATGTAGTGTGGTGGCGACTTATCCCGCAAATTCCACACCATCTGTCTCGTCCTCCCATGGAAGCATCTTGTCCAATTTATAGGTTCTCCTGCAAAAAACTTATGGAAGAAGACCGCTTGGTGCTTCATCACATAAGTTGTTCTCTCCGGCTTCAAGGTTTCCATGAGAGCACTCATGATCCCTCTCTTCATTGGATCCTTGTAACTCTCAACCTTATACCCATTCTTTGTTCTCTTCAAAGAGAAAGCATCTCTCACCTCCTGAGTCTCCTGAGCTATCTCTCCTTTCCCCAAGAATGTGGCTCCCTGCTCCGAGCCTGCCTCCTTCTTGAGTACAAGTCTCCAATCCAACTCTGTCCAGCAAGCCGGATTTCCTCTCTTCCCTTCTTCCTCGGGTCCATCAAGACACTTACTCTCGATGATTTCTGTCATGAATCTTGGAAAGCTTATATTCCAGTTCCATGCCAGTAATGTGATCCAAAGTCGGCTCAAGACTTCGATCCTTGCTATTACGTCTAACCTCCAAATTGCATGATTTCTCATTGCAAATTCGGATTTCTTCTTTCCTCCTCCCATCTCTTCTACTTTCTCCCTCTCTCTCAATTTCACTCTTGCGACTTATCCCTTGTGCACTAACACGATCCCAACTCTATTTCCCTTCCCCTGATCACCTGCAAGACGACTTCTCAACGGCAAAGGAAAATTACTCAACATTTTGTCGTTGCAAGTTTGATTTTTATAGAGTTGCACTTCTTTGTCTTTGTCACTTCGAGTTTCTACCGAGAAATCACACCTCCGGCATGCACCTATCACTATCAATAAACCTTCGCGCATATGGGCTGCCAGTTTTTAAATGGCCCCTTCTTGAATTTCTTGCCCCGATGAAAGGTTGTTAGACTGTCGTCGCCTCCGGTTGAGCTCCCCCCAATACAAAGACAATTTACTTCGGGTTGTATGCTGACAGGGCATTTCCGAGTACTTTGCCTTATGACCCGAAGTCACTTTACTTCGGGTTTCATCCCAAAGACTCTTTTCTTTGACTTCTTTGGTCATACAGGCGCAATCTGACTTCTCTATACACTTCTTGTCCTTTATTTTTGAAAAAAACAAAAAATGTGGGCACCACAACCCTAGAGAAATAGAGCATTTCTTATCTTGCATTGTTGCAATAAGATGGGAGATGGATCTAGAGAAGGATGAGAATGTAGAAGTAGAGCTACCTAATGGACAGATAGAGAGGATTGAATTGTAGGGGAATATCAAGAAGCAATTGAGTAATAAGTGATATGGTTAGCTCATTATGCAATCTTAGGCATGCCATAGATGGAGCATTACAACACTTTGGTTGATTGGAGGGATAAAGTAGTGAGAATTGACAAATGGAAGATCATTAGGGTTAAAGAAAGATCACGCATGCAAGAATTGCCTCTCTATGTCATAGGGATAAAAATTATTTATAAGATAAATAGATGTTTCATGGGTCTAATAAGAGAAGTCCAAAGATCACAACTTGATGGAAAAATTCTTGAGAAATTGAAAAGTGTGGTTAATGAGTTTGTCTTCTCAGATGATCTACCCTCAAGATTACCACCAAAAAGGAGAATAGATCATAAAATTGAGATATTTTTTTAGAATACACCTTCTTGTAAGGCCCCATATCCTTTATCACCTCATGAAGTGGAGAAGTGCAAGGCTTAAATCAAGGATATGTTGCAAAAAGGGTTTATCAAACCCTTTTTATCACCATATGAAGCACTTATCTTGTTCGAGGTGGAGAAGTGTAAGGCTCAAATCAAGGGTATGCTGCAAAAAGGGTTTATCAAACCTTGGTTATCACCATATGGGGCTCTTATCTTGTTTGTGAAGAAGAAGGACAATACAAGGCGCATGTGAATTGACAATTGTGGCCTAAATCAACAAACAATGAAGAAAAAATACTGCTTACCTTGCATGGATAACATGTTTGATCAACCTAATAGGGCAAAACACTCACCAAACTTGATTTGTGGATTGATTACAACCAAATCCAAATTGTGGAGGAAAACATGTATAAAATTACTTTTCAAACAAGGTATGGCCACTGAGTATTTGGTGATGCCGTTTGGCCTCACCAACACCAGCCACTTTCATGAGTTTGATGAATGATATATTTTTTCCATACTTGCATAAATCTGTTATTATCTTCCTAGATGACATCTTAGTCTATAGTAGGATGATGATGGAACACAAACAACATTTGTGAGAAGTCTTCCAGATTTTGTGACAAAATTAATTGTTTAACAAAATCTTGAAGTGTGAGTTTGGCAAGTCGGAAGTAGACTACTTGGAGCATAAAGTAAGTACATAAGGAATCTAAGTGTTAACAGATAAAATAGAGGTTATTTAGAAATGGAGTGCTCCAAATGATTAAACTCAACTCAAGAGCTTCTTAGGATTGACGGGGTTCTATCATTGATTTGTCAAGGACTTCTCCAATTTTTCATAGCCTTTAATAGCATTATTGGGCAAGGGGAAAAAATTGATGATTAGACTTTCTAGAGTTGAAAAGTGCATTACTACATGTACCACTCTTGAAATTGTATGACCCTAAATGTCCAATCAAGTTGGCTACAAATGCATCAAGCATAACAATATGAGTAGTTCTACAACAAGAGTGGCATGATAGATGGCACTCAATTGCATATTTCTCTTACAAGTTGTTACCTACAAAATATAATTATCATATCACCAAACAAGAAGAGTTGGCCATTGTTCTTGCAACCAAGCATTGGAATTACTGTCTTGGTAAAAAGGCATTTATAGTGGAGATAGATCAGAAACCTCTAGTCTATCTCAAGACACATAAAGATCTATCTCATCAATAGATTTGGTAGGTAGAGTGGAAATAATGTTCAACTTTGACAATCACATATGTGGAAGGCAAGAAGCAACTTATAGATGCATTCACCCAAATGCCAATGGCAAAAAATCTAGTGGTAGAGGTCAAGATAAATATTGAATTTTGGCCAAGGATGCTTGCTGCTACAAAACTTGATCCACATATTGTAGGAGCTGAATAATCCAAAGGCATCACTAGCACACAAGGATGAACCTTTGACTCCATAGTAGTCTTTGTTGATTGGCTTAACAAAATGATTCATGTGTGTCCTACCACCAAGGACTTGACTTCTCCACAACTAGCTCAATTGTACTTAGATGCAATCTTTTCTCACCATGGCTTGTCTTGAGTACTCATCATTGATAGAAGCACTCATTTCACTAGTTTGTTTTGGAGAACACTCTTTGGTTTCTTCAAAACTAAATTGGCCATCCCCATAGCTTACCATCCACAGACCGATGGACAGATAGAGTGGGCTAATTGCACTTCTGAAGATATGCTCCAAGGTTTCACCTTAGATGTGCAAGAGAGGTGGGATACCTTACTTCCATTGGTGGAATTTGCTATCAATACTTCAGTGAATTCATCTACATAGGTCACACCATTCTTCCTCATGTAAAGAGAGCATCCTTTCACACCTTCAAGCTTGATGAATATCCGTCTGTTGGCTACCAAGGTTGACGCTATCAACACTTTTGTTTCTAGAATCCAACATGTGGTGGATAATGCTAAGCATAGGTTGCAGATTGCTCAAAATTAACAAAAGAATAATATGCAAATGCACACCATTGGCACATGGAGTTCAATGTTGGGGGTCAAGTCAGTTTGTCAACAACCAACCTCACATTAGTTGGCCCTTGTAAGCTCAAACCTCATTTTATTGGGCCTTTTCCCCTTCTTCATTGAATTGGGATAATGGCCTATCACCTTGAGCTACCACCACACATGAAGATCCATCTAGTATTCAATGTTCCCTTACTATGTAGATATACTCCCGACCACCTCACTTTCCTTCTATCCAAGACATTAGACCTTGTCCAACACTCACTAATTGTATGGAGGAATATGAAGTCAAATGCATTCCCCAAAAATACACCCATAGTACTTGTTATTTATGTGTGGAATTTCTTGTATAGTGGAAATGGTACCCAATATATGAGGCGACATGGGATCCAATAGCCAACTTGATCCAAGCACCGGTGTTAGTGAAATCTTTTGAGCAACATATTTACAATGAGGACATTGCATCTTAAAAGGGGAGATGTTTGTAATACCAACAACTAGACATATTACATAGAGGTGAAAATTAGCTTGGTAATATTTGGAAGGATGTTATATATAATGGACTAAGTAGATTAGTTTTTGGAGGCCTAAACAAATGAATTAGGCCTCAAAATGTGCAGATTCCCCTCTTGAGAGAAGTGATGGCTGGCTTTCCCTCCCCCTTGTTTATCTTGAAAAGAGATTTCCAATGGTACCTCATCCATGCAATTTTGAGATTCCTATAGGAAGATTCCCTACAGATTCTTTTTTATCAAAGCTTGTTTGACCAACTAGATTGGACCAGAACCAACATGTCACCCATGCATGCAACTAATCTAAAGGTAGCATTTTTTGACATGTCACCAATCTGTGTATCTGATCCAAGGGTGGCACTTCCTTTGAAGGAATCCTCTTTGCTATATAATAAAGACAAGGTCTCCTTTGGAGCATTGGAGTTTTGAGTGTGAAGCTTTGTGTTTCTTCTTTTGGGTATTCTCTTGGGGGTTCTCCTATCCTTAAGATATTACACCTACTCATGAAGGAGTTTCATGAAGGTTTAGTGCGTGAGGACAATTTGCAAGAAAGGTGATTGCTTTCAAAATTCTAGGTATAAGTTACCATTGGAGGGGGTTTTCAAGGATTATCTTGATTATTGCAAAACTTGTAATTTTTTTAAGCTTTTGCTAGAAAGTCTACTTCCACTCTACCTCTTAGATCACTTTCATTGCTAAGACCTTTTGAGGAGTGAGGAATTGGCTTTGTAGGTCCTCTTAATATAACCCTACGAAACAATTGGTACATTGTGGTAGTTATTGATTATCTTACCAAGTGGGTTGAGGCTAGACCATTGAGGGACAAGAATGAAGGTGAAGTTGGTAGATTTCTTTATGAATTCATTATCACTAGGTTTGGGTGCACTTTGAAGTTGGCTTTTGATAGAGGAGGAGAGTTTATAAGAAGCAACACTATAGCCATACTACAATATTTCTCTATCACGCAAGGAGTAACTACATCCTATAAGCCAAACTCCAATGGATTGGCAGGGAGAACCAATCAGATCTTGTGCATGATGTTGGCCAAAGATGCATAAATGGAGGGGGCTAAACATCATTGGGACAAGAGGATTCATGCAATTTTGTGAGAATATGGGACAACCATGAAGACTTCCAATGGATGTTCTCCATCTCATTTGGTATATGATATTGAGTTTACCTTACTTATTCACTTTGATATTCCTATCTTTCAAAGCATTCATAAGAGATTGAAGAAAGCACAAGGATGTGATGCAAAGAAAGCAAGGAAATATCAATTTATGGAATTGGTGAAGCAAGAGCAATTGTTATGGTTTGAGTGGAGCAAGCCTAAAGGAAACAAAGGAGAGCTATGACAAGAGGCAAGGCAAGAAGAAGGTGGAGCTCTTCAAAGAAGGTGATAGGGTAATGTTATTTGATTCCATTTGATTCAAGAGAGTGCAAAGGAAGTTTTTGTCTAGGGACTTTGGACCTTTCATAATGGAGAAAGTGTGGAGCAATTACACCTATGATCTCAAGGAGTCGAGAGGAAGACACTTTGATAAGATTACCTATGATAAGTTGAAGATATGTCATAGAAGGTAGAGAGACTTTCACTCTAAGAACAAAGTGAAATCTTAGTTTGGGGATAGATGTAACACATTTTTGCATGCATGGGCTATCATGATATTTAGTTTGGTATTGCAAGTACTTGAGAGATATTATTTATAAAGAGATAAAGGATTATTCTTCATTGATCATGATTAGCTAAAGTTATCCATAGCTAAGATAGAGTGGACCTTACTTTAGAGGAAGTAGAAAAGACAAGTACTACTATTTTGGATTCTAGTGTATTGACTTGGTATTATTTCTAGGTGTTCGGCTTTGAGGAAAGAGTTGAGAACTCTTGGATCCACAAGCCTTTTTGCTTTTGATTCTTCTATAGTCCAAGGATAGCCCATATGAAGGAATCCTTGACTTATTGTTTGAGTCAAGATAAGACCACATGGTTTGGAGAATATTCCCATGAATATGAATATGGATATTCCTCTAGAATTTTTCTTTTATTTGAATTTTAACCTAGTAACTTGAGTTACTCCAATAATTAGTTACTTTGGTGTTTAATTATTTCACAACTATATAAATGGGGAGTGAGGAGGTACTCATCATCCTTTCATTTGCAACTATCTCTCTCTCTCATTGAGTTCTCTAGAGAGCAATGGTTTGAGTCTTGTAGTGTTAGCCTTGGAAGAGTATGGTGGAGTTGGGATTACTTGCCTTCTTAGTCCATATTGTGCTACAATAATAGCTATCAAAGGTTCATCCTAAATGAGAGACAAGCTTGCTCATAGATCCACATAGATGTTTGCTCCCACCTATAGTTCTTATTAAAAAATTCATGACCATTTATAAGATACACTAATGTCAAAAATGACTCAAAATCCATTCTAGTAAGTTGCCTATATCTAGGTCTTTGAAATATTGAATTTCAAATTTCCTACTACAAAGATAGGTAACTCTAGATTCTAAGTACCTATGCAAATGTGCATACTCCCACCACATAAGCAATAGGTCCAACATATCATAATCTCCGTCTATATTTTCACTATCCATAAAAATTCACATGTTTCTAAATCTATTTATATACTCCGTCCAAACATTTTCTTATGTTTCTTGTGAGTTCTTGGTGCATACTATTGTGTAACATGTTCTACTTGCAAATAATCATATCTATACCCTATAATTATGAAAAATTTCAAGATAATATGAAGCTCCTATGCTTGATAAGGTGCTCTTGTCAAATTAGAATGGCACCTCCACATTCCATAGGGTACTCTCAAGAGGAGAAATCAAGAGCTCAAGTTGCAAGTTGATATAAAGCTCTCATGCTTCATGAGGTGCTCTTGGGAAAATTGAAATATCACCACCATACTCTATAGGGTACCCTTGATAACAGAAATCAAGAGCTCAATCACCTCAAAGAAACACTAAACAATAGGGAAGAGAAATCAAGAGCGCTTGAGAAGAGAAGAGAAGAGAAGAGAAATCAAGAAATCAAGAAATCAAGAGCTCAACCAGCTTAGAGTTTTGTGAAAAAGAATAATACAAGCCTTTCATTGAATTCCTTCACATGGATTCCTTCCCAAACCATTTAGGACAAAATTCAATAATGGATAAATGGAACTCCATAATCTACCAAAATGTGCTTTTGAGCAGCCCCTTAAAGACTTTCACAAACTTCATAAAAATATTTAGAAAAAATACAAAGCTTTGTAAATTTATTTTTGAAACACCCTATTGTATCTTGAAGTATAATCTTTATGGATATTCTACTCTAGTAACTTGTAAGGATAAGTTACAAAACCATTAAATGAGATATTGATACCATTGTTGTTGATGACTATAGTTTGTTGAATTGTAACTAATAAATTATGTAAGTAAGCAATATACTTATCCTTCATCCTACTCCCAACTTGGCCTCTAGAAACATATCTTCTCCTAAAAGGAAACACTAAATCCCATGGGTAAAACACAAGTCCACCAACCAATATATGATTGGACTCAACTACCATTACAATGACATTATCTCTTATCACAAAGCTATGAATCTGATGAGAAAGTTGCATTTATATAATGATCTTTTCATGAATGATATACTCAGTGGAACTCCTTCCAGGAGATGAAAAAATTCAAAATAGACATCTCTCAATATGGGTCTTTTGCATTGAAAGATCAAGAAAAACAACCTTCCATAACATAAGAAGTATATATAAAGAGTCTAATGAGAATTCCCTATGATTTATATCCCTTTCCCAAAAGTTCAACCAAACTAGAGATCCTATTAAGTGTTGAATGAGGAACCCCAAGCAAAAAACTAGCTTGTTCAAAATAAGTCTATTAGGTAACTCCTCTAACCTAGCAATTAATGCTTCCTAGATGCTAGTAAGAGCCATATGAGAAAAAATGAATCTCCGACTTCTACTCTAGGTTGGCCTCATTATCAACCACCTCCATAAAAGAAGTAGCAACCAAACCATCTCTAGTCTCATAATGTAGCAACCAATCAAAACACTAGAGTTGAGTTAACTCTTGGTATTAGCATGTCAATAAAGGACAAATAATAATAGACTAATCCAAACATCATGCAACACAAGGTCTTGGTAGAAAAAGATTGTTGACCATTATTGGTCCTCATGCACTCTATCTCTATCTAACAAATATGCACTGAGATATTTAGGAACCATGGGTAAGGTCTTGAGTATTTCTATAAGTTTGAAAGATTTTGACTTCTTTGAAAACCTCTCTTCAATTGGGTTCTAACTTAACGTAGCTCTCTTAGGTTTAAAAACATATATTTTACTCTTAGTTACTAAAGATAATGCATCCACTTATGTTGATATGTTGATATGTTGATATCCTTACTACTAATATAAGATGTGTAAACTTAACACCCCAATTCAATCTTCTCTAAGCCAAAATCATACCAGTCAATCTTTGCTCAAGTTGCTTAATCCAAATATTTATGCTTGTATCAAAAGCTAGAGCAAGTAATTTGCCTCTATCAAGTATGTGTCCTCTAGCACTAGTGACTTCCTTGACCCATTTCTAATTTACTTCTTTTCATATAATCCCTATTATGTATAACTATAGGTATAGGTCAAAGCATTAGTGTAATACCAAGGGTTAGCCATATGATCTAGATGTGAAATTTGGTTTGGTAACATCTAGAATGATGTTATACATGATGGTCAAAATAGATTAGATAGAAGTATCACGAAAAGAGTACTTCTACTAATAGTGCAGAAACCAAAATAGACTTGAGAACCTTAAAACCAATAGCTAGACATATGATTTATAGGTGAGAATTGGTTTGGTAACATCTGGAAGGATGTTACACATGATGTACTAAACAGATCAGAAAGAGGTATCACCAAAAGGGGACTTCTACTAATAGAGTAGGAACCGAAATATGCCTGAAATCTTTGAAGGCAATTTTGGAGGCCTAAACGGATGGATTAGGCCTTGAAAATGTGCAGATTCCCCCCCCCCAATGGAGGAAAGGCTGGCCTTTCCATCCCCCATGCTTTGTCTCATTGAGAGCTTTCCAATGGTACCTTACTCACGTGATTCTAAGATTCCTATAGGAAGATTCCCTAAAAGATTCCCTCCGGTCAAAGCTTGTTTGACCAACCAGATAGGACCTAGACCAGACAAGTCACCCATCCAAGTAAGTAATCCAAGGGTGGAGCCTGCTGACATGTCACCTATCTATGTCCCTAATCCTATGGTGGAGCTTCCTTGGAGGAGATCCTCTTTGTCTATATAATAAAGAGAAGGTGCTCCCTTGGGGCATCGAATGTTGGAGTGTGCAATCTGTGTTTTCTCTCTTCTCTTGTCCTCGGAGTATTACAATTAGTCACTAAAATGACAAAACTTATGGCTATGGAATCTTCAAATTCTTGCATAACCACTTTTGTGCATTGTGAAGATGAGAAAGGAGTTCCCATGTGACATTGTAAAGAGGATACCTTTTTCCAAAGGATCTTATTAGTGGTGGCCATGTTGGATGTGATGACATGCAAATATATGCTCAACTTTGTATTCTTCACAATCATTGATAGGAACTAGAAAAGGAGGGATTTGGACACAAGTAGGAAGGGAAGATGGATTGGGAACAAAGTGTTTTAACTTGGAAACATGGAAGATAGGATGGATCCTCATATGACTAGAAAATGCAAGTCTATAGGTAACAAGAGAAATGATTTCAGTAAAAGCAAATGGACCTATCTAATTGGGATCAAGTTTACTAACTTGAGTGTCAAGAGGGAGAGGAAGATTATTAGAGGAAAGCATGACCTTATTACCTACTTGAGAGGTGATATCCCAACAATTTCTATCATCTTATTGCTTTTTATGATTTTGTGCAACAAAAACATGAGACTAGGCTTGGTGTAAAGATGTTGATATCTTAGCAAGAAGGTGGAAGTATGAGGGACATGAGATGGAGGTGGAGTAAGAAGAGAATTGAAAACAAGTAGATATTGTCCATAATTGAGAAAGAAAGGAGAGAATCCTATACTTGCTTTCTTGGAAGTATTATAGGCAAATTTGGCAACCACAAGACAAGTATCCTAATTGGTATGATGAATGTTAAAAAAGGCATATAGCATGTCTTCTAGGGTGAAATTTGGCTCATTTGGTCTACCTATCAATTCAATGATAATCGGTTGTAAATAAAGCAAGCTTAGTGCCAAGTAGCTTCTCCAAATTTTCCAATAAATTGGAGATTATTATCAAATATGAAAACCTTTCACATCCCATGGTGTTTGAAGATTGTATCAAAGTAGATCTAGGCCAAGGTCCAAGCATCTACTATATCTATGATAAGTGTCATATGAATTTGCTTGTTGAGCTTACTAACAAGCACCATAATTGTTGTTTGGCATTGGTTTGTCTTTGACAAGGATATGATGAGGTCTAAGCTCACATATTCCAATTGAGTAGATGGAATAAGTAGTGGTTTCAATAGTCCTCCTAGTTTTTGGTTTCCTATCTTGTTACATTGGCAACTCTCACAAGATTGGACAAACTCTTGAACTTCTTGTGCTATGTTTAACTACCACCATTGATGTTGTAGGGTACTTAGGGTTTTGCTTACATCTATGTAATTGGTGATTGGTAAGTCATGGGCCTCTTTAAGTTGCACAATTTGTGGATCATCCAAATTTGGAATATAAATCTGATTCTCATAGAATAAAAGGCTCTTCTTGAGGGAAAAAGTGTTGTATTCCTTATTGTGTGTTGCAAGACAACTTTGCATCAATTGAAAGAAGGTGTCTTGTTGTAAGGCAATCCTAAACTCAATGTAGACCTTTGCATCAATCAATATTGTGGGGATTGCTATTATTATATGAGATTCAAGAAGAGCTTTCAAATTGGGTCATTGTAATAAGGCATTGAGAATAACATGGAACTTTCTTAATTTGTATTCAAGCTTGATGTCAAAAAATTGTAACCACTCCTTCTATCAATGATGTTGAATCTTCATGTGCTTGAAGTGTAGAGTTTACAACAAGGGTTTATGATTGGTCCTTATTATCACATATTTCCCTAAAAGATAATGTTGCAACACTCTTTTTGCACACACTTTTGTCAATCTTTCTTGATCTTGAGCAAAGTAATCCCTTTTTGTTGCATTTAGTTGTTGAGATACAAAGGCTATGGAATGAAATTCATTTGAGAATGCTTATTGCAACTATAACAATATGGAGTTTAGCGACATACTTGGTAAGGCTAATAAGTAGAGAATAAGCCAAATTAGCACAAAATATTCTAGAAGCATCTAGGAAGCTTCTTGGGAAGCTTCTCGACTCTTAACTTGCACCCCAAGCAGGTAGCTTCTCAAAGGAAGCTTTTAGAAGCTTCTAACTAGCTTAGCTTGCATGCCAAGTAGACGGCTTCTAGAAGGAAGCTTCTTGAGAAGCTTCTTGGTTAAATTTGCTTGCACTCTAAGAAAATGGCTCAAGGACTATTCTTGAGAAGCTTCTCACGGGCCTTGTATGCTACCTATAAATACCAAAGCCAAAGCTCATGCTAGGCATTTGGAGTTTTCCCACATTCAATTGTCCCAATGTGAGTTTCCATTCTCTTATTTCTCTCCTTGGTCTTGGTCTTTTACATTTGTATCAGAGTAGGAATGAGATGGATGGAATTTATGGACCACCAAATCCATTTCCACCAAACCATTAGGATTTTTGTGTCCAAGTACTACCCAAGCATCATTTCACACAATTCATCACCTCACACTTTAGACAAGATTTTTTGCATATGATCACCATATCTGAGAAACCCTTGATGCATCTGGTTGTAACTTACGGAGAACCGGTGGACGTGTTGCTTCTATGTGTTAATAGATTAGGGATGGCATGATAGAGTAGTAACCATGGTAGCAATGCCAGATGTTATCCTTCCTATGAAGTAACAAATTGAGCACCTTACTTGGTTGTTGGATAGATGAGATCTTTGACGACAATAACATGTAGAGAGGATACTAATTTGAGAAGGAGAAGATCAAATCCAATTCCTTAAACCCAAGGTATTTGAAGGTAAGAATCTCTTGGGTGCAATGGAGAATTTTTTTGTTTGACTGTGAATGTTATTTTGAAGCTACCAATCTGCAAGATGAGCAAAAATAGATTCTCTTGGCTTCTAGCCAATTGGATGGAGTAGCAAAGGTACGGTGGAGGTTTCGAGTGGAGCGAGCTGAACAAAAAAATTTTGCACCAATCTTGACATGTGTAGAATTCAAGAGTACAATAACTAGTCGGTTCCAAGCTATAAATGACACATGAGCTAAATGGGATAGGTTGGCAAAGTTGAAACAGATTGGTTCACTAAGAAGTTATATCACGCAATTCTAGAACACCATCATGCAAATTCTAGATATACTAGAAGGTGAAGCTCTGGATTGATTTGTGAGGAGCTTGAAGTCAAGAACCAAATTAGAGGTAACCATGCAAGAGCCACAACACTTGGAGGAAGCCATACGGTTAGCCAAATGTTTTGATTCCTTGGTTGTAACAACTTGGTCTCGACCTCAACCTGCAGAGAACCTATTGATACACTACACACGCAAGGAAGAGCCAATACCAATGGAGATTGATGCCATTCAATGGAGATCACTTGGCATTGTAGATAGAGAGAAACTATGACAAAATGGTGGTTGTTTTTATTTTTGCCCATTGGGACATCACATCGCTGAATGTCCATTCAAGAATGGGCGACCTCAACAAGTTACTCAGATGGAGTTTGTGGAGCAAAATGATCAAGAAAACAAGGAATTCTAGTAGGAGATTTTTAGTAGATTGATCATGGCAAATAGTAGAAAGGGTTTTGCAATTTGTACCTTGCATCTTGTTACCTTCAAGATTGGGAAGTAGTATTTGGAGTGTATGAGGTTTGTAGTGACACCTCTACACTACAATGTCATTCTAAGACTACCTTGGCTTGAACATCATAAGGTTCAATTTGATTGGACCTGACAACAAATTCAAGTACAACACCAAGGTAGGAATTTCCAATTAGGTTGTCTGGCATCTCTTAGTAAGACACCTAAAATAGTTAGTCCTAAGATGGGAAGTTTGTCAAGAAGGTAGCCATAGAGCAAGCCTTGAAGGGGGATGAGTCCCAAGATGGGAAGTTTACTAGGAAAGTAGCCATGGAGCAAGCTTTGAAGAAAGATGAGTCCTTAGATGGGAAGTTTGTTAGTGAAGTAGCAATAGAGCAAGCTTTGGAGGAAGATAAGTTTGTTTTTGTAGTGTGGATCAAGCCGATTTCACAAGGACAATCTGAGGAGGGCCAAGAGCCTCATCAAGCAATGGTTGATCAGATAGTTCAAGAGTTTACAGACATG
The DNA here is from genome assembly GCA_948567375.1 of Lunularia cruciata. Taxonomy (NCBI): domain Eukaryota; kingdom Viridiplantae; phylum Streptophyta; class Marchantiopsida; order Lunulariales; family Lunulariaceae; genus Lunularia; species Lunularia cruciata. The sequence continues at coordinate 54,034,023 of OX419755.1, read as the reverse complement.
TTTCTGGATGATCTACCAAAGGGATTACACTCAGATTGTGGTATGCCCTTCAGGATTGAGTTGTTATCATAGAGTACTCTAGTGAGTAGACCAATCTATCGGCTCTCACCAAAGGAGTTGGAGGAGTTGCAACAACACTTATGGAGTTGTTGGAGAAAGACTTCATACAACATAGCACCTCTCCTTGGAGCACACTAGTACTATTTGCTCCAATGGATGGAGGACTTTGTTTCTATATTGATTACCGTGGGCTCAATAAGAAAACAGTGAAGAATGCATATCCCCTGCCTTGAATCAATGACTTTCTTGATCAATTGAGTGGAGCATGATACTTTTCCAAGTTGGATCTTTGCAGCGGCTTTTGCAAATAGGGAGGATGTGCAAAAGATTGCTTTTCCTACAAGGTATGGGCATTTTGAGTAGAGAGTTCTACCTTTCGGGCTCACTAATGCTCCAATAGTCTTCATGGATCAGATGCACTAGGTGCTGAATGGACTATTGGATCCATACGTGGTGGTGTTCTTGGATGATATCTTAATCTATAGCAAGATAGAGGCAGACCACGTGAATCATGTGTGAGAGGTCCTAAGACGACTACAAAAATGGAAATTTTACTATAAGAAGTCAAAGTGTGCCTTTTGATAGAAGGAAGTTACCTTCTTGGGTCACAAGATCTCATTGGAGGGGATCACTATGGGAGAGGAAAAAATCAAGGCCATTACTAATTGGTCTACTCGAAAGAATGCTATAGAAGTACGGGCATTTAATGGATTAGTTAGTTTTTATCGATAGTTCATCCATTGATTGACCTCTAGGGAAGAACTTGAGCTTCCAATGGACCACCAAGCACAAAGAAGCATTCTAGAAGTCAAAACATATGGTGTCTTCAAGACCCATTCTTCAACCATATGATCCTCAACTACCCTATGTGGTTGATTTTGATGCTTCTAACTTTGCAATTGGAGCCATGTTGCAATAGGAATTCCCAAATGGACTACATCCCGTTGCCTTTTTGTCTCACTGACTAAATACGGTGTCGAGGGCATTGGATGGTCTCAAGAGTGCACTGGGCACTTGGCTGCTTGTGCTTAGGTTGTCTTCTTTTTTATGAATTGTGAGTTATCTTGTAGTCTACCATAGGTTCTAATGTTTCATCCAATTTCAATCTCCTCCTTTTTATGGAGCAACTTGTTTGCAATTGTTCCTTTCTATAGGCTCTTTTGAGGGCTGTTGTGTTGAGTTTCTTGGGTTGGCATTGGACCTCATGTGCCACTAAGGCATGTTCATGTTCTATTACTTTTTAGGTTTGGTGTTATGTATCAAGTGGGTTGCACTAGCAATACACGAGCTAAGGCTAGACTTATTCAGAGCAAGAAAACCAACCACTTGATCTGTCTACACATATTAGACTAGAAGCTCCAAGAATGGAGTCATTCTTCCTAACACTATTTATAGTTCACAATAGATATGTTCATCCACGACCCACACAATTTTATCAACACACCCTTGTATCGGATTTTTATAAGCCACTCTGGGAAAACATACAGTTCTAGGCTAACACATTGAATTATCCTAAGCTTCTATAGTTGTCAAACAAGCAAAGGGAACGAACAATAACAGCCAAATTCAAACTTGGTCTCCAACATGTTCTCTCTCACTTGCATATCTAGTTTAGAGCAGTCCAACTGTGAAAAAGTTCTCTCTTCCTCTGCTACATCAAGTCTAAGGTCCTGTCGCAGTCAATGTCTAAAGCTCCGGTCAGAGGCAATGCATAAGCTTTTGTCACAACAAGGTCCAAGCTACTAAAGTACCCAGATTCATCTCTGCTCAGACCAGACCAAACCAGCTTTGGGGGTTTTCTCCTCCTCTTACCTCTCTATCCAGGCAAATTCAACTCCAAGTTGTCTTCTCTTCCTCCAATGTTGCAGCCAACCACCTCAAATTTTATGTTTCTCCCTCCTTGCCAAACACTTTCTTACCACTTTGAAAGTTCCTCCAGCTAGAGCACTGTCTCCAAACCCCTGTGTGATGTTAAATCCTTCTTGATTTTGCATGCATAGCAACTACTCTCTTCTCTCTCTTCTTTCTCTTCTCTCAAATTCTCTCTCTCCCTTGCACAATAGGCGCTTTTCCTCTCAAAAAAAAATTGTCTCAATTTCTTTTCTTTTTTAAACAACTCTTCAAAGGTCTAAACTCTTCTCTTTCCCTCCGTCCTGACTGACTCCCTCCTTTGAAATTATTTCTTTGGCACAAGCACCAAGTCTCTCTTTCTCTTGAATGTCTTTCCCTCCTGCCCAAGCCTCTCACTTCAAAACCCTGTGCATCCAATTCATTCCTCTTTGATAATTCCTTCCTTACTACAGCCAAAGCTTTTCTCTTTCAATAAATTCATCTCTTTCAACCTCCCGCTCAGTTCAGACCTTTCCTTGGAAGGTTTCCCTATCCAGACCCTACTTTCAAGAGATCTTCTCCTTGCAAAATTTTCCTATTCTATCACCGCTTCATCTCTGGCCTTGTAATAGGCCTTTACTGCCCTTAGCATAGTCTACCTTGGTCAATAAGTCTTGCAGCCTGCACAACCTTTCACATTCAAAATTCTCCTTTCTTGCCATATCCTTCACAGGCTCTTTCTATTCGTATTTTCTCTTGGAAGGTTTTCTCTGCAGCCAGACACTTCTGAACTTTAGCATTGCCAATTTTTCCTAAAAACTACTCCCTCCTACAGCCATACACTTCAGACCTTAGCATTGCCAATTTCACTCAAAAAATTTTACCCTACAGCCAAACACTTCAGACCTCACACTACCAATTTCCCTCAAAAAATTGTACCCTACTTTGTCAAGATTTTCAAGGATTTTGCATAGCCTTAATCCTTCCTTTGAGACACCTTCTCTCCTATGGATTCTTGGTTCAGCCTATGGTTCAGCCTTCACATTCTAGTTTCCTCTGTGCAATCTCTCTGCCTAGACTCTCAAGGTTCCTGCACATCTAAACCCCTTCTCTTCTACTGATCACCCTCAATTCCTATCATGTCAAACATTTTTGAGATTCCTTTCTCAGTCTAGACCTTCCCCTCAAAGGATTCTCCTATCCAGACCCTTAATTTCTTGATCTCTTCTTGATTCTCCAAAACCCCTCTTTCTCTCAAAGGTTTCTTCTGCCATTCTGTCTTGTGACTCCCTTCTTAAAAATGCTCTTTCCTCTCCCTATCTGGATTCTCAAGGTCATGAGCTGTTCCTCAGGAAATTCTTCAGCCCCTGTGTAGCCCTTTTCTTCTCTTGAGTTCTTTTCTTTCTCCTCTTCTTTTCCTGTTCCCCAGGCCTACACTATTCCTTTCAAAAAAAACATTTCTTCTTTCTCCTTTAGAATCACTCTCATAGTCTTGTCACACCGTTCCTCTCTTGCACTCTCCTTTGAAGTCTCTTGTTCCCTGTCCTACCCTGTCACTTCCTTTGAAAGATCTCCCTCCTCCTACACCTCTCAGATAAATCCACAGCCTGATTATGCACCAAATAAGAAAAATGGAACCCTCTATCCCTTGTTTCTCCCAACACATTTTGATTCTCTTTGTCCTTATCTTCTCCTTTAATCCTTGATTCCTCACTATTCTTGGCTCTTTTATTTTCTTCATTGTCCCCACCTTTTGATCATTCCTGACTATTCCCTCCCTATTACTTCCCTTTGATCTTTCCTATCACTTCTTGAAGATACCTCCCTGTCAATTCCTTCTCTGCCACTTTCTAAAGAGTAAACTTGCCTATCAATTCCTTCTCTGCCATTTCCTGAAGTATTCCTCCATGTCAATTCCTTCTTTGCCACTTCACGAAGAGTATTCTTGCCTAACTCTCCATTGTTCTCCCTCTCTCTTCACTATCCTTCCCTTTTGATCCTTTCATTTCTTGTTACCTCCCTCCAGAGCTCACTCCTTCCTGTCCCTCTCAAAGTGCAACTCTCTCAAGAAAGTTCCCTGTCAGCTCCTTCATTGGCCCTTTCCTTCAGAAAAAAAATTCCTTTGCTTCCCTTCACAAGATCTCCCAAAATATTTTTCTCTACCTTATTAACTCCCTTGTCATCAGCAATATCAGCCAAAAGTATTCCGTCAAAACCCTTCTTCTTAAACTCTTCCTTCTTTGTCACTTCTTCCAATGGCACTATTTTTATGCAAGATATCTTGAAGCATTTCCTGAAATGATAAAAAATTGCTTTTAAGACCCTAGTATCCTTAAAAAAATAGTCTTGAGCTTGTGCAGCATAAATCTAAGCCCACAGAATGTGTAACTCCAAAAGAACTCCCATTTTCATGCAAACTAATAAATAATCTTGAGTTTATGCCTCACTTTGAGCTTTCAAGCTCAAAAAAAATTAACAAAACTTCCGACCTCATAGTAGCATGAAGAATATTGCCAAGACACAATAACTAAAAAATACCCAAAGTCATTGCTACACAAGAAAACAAAACCTTCACACCAAATGTTATCCATAGTATGCATGGGCTATTTTCCCAACGACAATGGCTGAAAGAAACTACTCTACTTGGGATCAAGAACAACTTGCAATGGTATATGCCACCAAGGTAAAGAGGCATTATCTCTTGGAGAAACAAGTGATCATGCAAATTGATCACAAACCATTGTTGCAGATCTTACACTTGGAACACATGAAGAGTTAACATCATCGATGGGAGGAACAACTCCAATTGTTCGACATCAAACTTGAGTCCAAACCAAGTTGGTTCCATGTCATCCTTAATGCTACATCATGATGACCTGATTTGAAGTCTCTTCCTCTCATCACGGCAGCAATTACAATGGTGCAATTGACCCCAACATGAGTTTTGATCAACTTTACAATAAGATCCCTTCTTCCAAATAGTACATGGTTGTCTTACAACATGCAACAAGGAGTACAACACCTTCTCCTTTAAGGAAGGCCTTCTATTCCATGAGGACCAGATTTATGTTCCAACCAAAGGTGATCTCCGACTTGTGCGCCTTCAAGAAGCCCATGATTTACAAATAGTTGGTCACATGGTATGGACAAGATCCATGAGTACAATGCCGATAGTGGTGGCCCAACATGACACAAGATATTTGAGAGTTTGTTCAATTGTGCAAGAACTACCAATATAACAAGACCAACAACCAAAAGCCGAGTGGACTCCTTTAACCACTCCCCATTCCATCCGCTCAATGGGAAGATGTGAACTTGGATCTCATCACATCCTTGCTCAAGACAAAGCAAGGACACACAACAATCATGGTGTTTGTGGATAAGCTTAGTAAGAAAATCCACTTGGCACCAACCTTTGATATTTTGGATGCTCCAACCTTAGCGCAAATCTACTTTGACAATGTCTTCAAGCATCATAGGATGCCACATGTACTCATCGCCAACCGTGATCTTTGATTCACCGAGAAGTTTTGGCAAGCACTCTTCCAGATACTTGGCACCAAGCTTGCTTTGTTTATGGCCTATCATCCTCAAACTGATGGACAAACCAAATGTGCAAATCATACCTTGGAGTATATGTTGTATGCACTCATCAATGTCCATCATATCAATTGGGATGAATGTATTGCAATTGCAAAATTTACCTATAGTAATTCCAAATAGGCAAGCACCAGATTTTCTCCTTTCTTTCTCAATTTTGGCCAAGATCTGTTTGTTCTAGATTCTCTTCTTGCTCCTCATCCATCTCAGGTCCCTCATACTTCAACCTTCTTGACCACCATATCCCAACCTCTCCAACAAGCAAAATTTCATCTCCTTGTTGCTTAGAATCATCAAAAATAATATGCGGACCACCATCATCGTGATCTCACCTTTGAAGTCAGTGATAAAGTCATGTTATCCTCTAGTAACCTACCCTTCCCACTTGATACCCAAGTTCTTAAACTTGCCCTTAATTGGATAGGATCCTTTGATGTCACCCAAATCATCTCTCTTGTTGCTTATCCACTTGCCTTACCTTGTCATATGCGCATCCACCTTGTCTTTCACATTTCCAAGTTAAAACCCTTTGTTCCTAACCCATCTTCTTGTTTCTCTTGTGTCCAACCTCCTCCTCTTCCCATCCCTATCAATGATCATGAGGAGTACAAAGTTGATTGTATCCTTGCACGTCGCCACATTCAACAAGGACATCAACAACATACGAAGTACAAGGTCTTTTGGAAAGATATCCCCTTCATGATGCCACATGGGAACCTCTTTCTCACCTCCAAAATGTGCAAACAACCATCCAGGAGTTTGAAGCTTCAATGGCAACAAGGATGTCACCAACTAGCAGTGGGGGAATATGTAACAATATGGAGTTTAGCGGCGTAATTAGTAAGGCTAACAAAGTAGAGAATAAGCCAAGTTAGCCCAAAATATTCTAGAAGCATCTGGGAAGCTTCTTGGGAAGCTTCCTGACTCTTAACTTGCACCCCAAGCCGGTAGCTTCTAGAAGCTTCCAACTAGCTTAGCTTGCACGCCAAGTAGACAGCTTCTAGAAGCAAGCTTCTTGAGAAGCTTCTCACGGGCCTTGTATGCTACCTATAAATACCAAAGCTGAAGCTCATGCTAGGCATTTGGAGTTTTCCCACACATAAGTGTCCCAATGTGAGATTCCACTCTCCTATTTCTCTCCTTGGTCTAGGTCTTTTGCAACAACAAAAATCCAACTACAAGATTAGAAGTATCAAAATCAACCACATAAAGTAGTTAAGGATCATATGATGAGAGGATGTGTTGTGAAGACACCATATCTTAAAGCTTCTTGAATGCATCTTTTTGCTTGGTATTCCATTTGAAGTTGATTGTTCTCTCCAAGAGGTTAGTTAATGGTGTAAACATGAGCAAAATAATTGATGAACCATTAGTAAAATTTGTGGCAATCCATTGAATCCTTGAACTTTTATGGAATCCTTAGGAGTAGACCAATCAGTAATGGCCTTGATTTTCTCCTCCTCTATTTTGATCCTCTTCACTGAAACCTTATGGCCCAAGAAGGTAAATTCCTTTTGCCAAAAGGTGCACTTGGACTTCTTGTAGTAGAACTTCATTGTCATAGTCTTCTCAAGACTTCTTGGATGTGGTTCTTATGTTTTACCTCCATTTTACTATAATAAAAATTTCATCCAAGGACACTACCACTTATTGATCCAATAGCACAACTAATACTCAATGCATTTGATCCATGAAGAACACTTGAGCATTAGTGAGCAAAAAACGTAAAAGCATCCATTCAAAATGCCCATACCTTGTACAAAAAGTAGTCTTCTACACATCTTCTCCATCAATTGGAATATGCAAAAAGTTGCTTCAAAGATCCAAATCGAGAAGTATTGAGCTCCACTCAATTGATCCAACAAGTCATCAATTTGAGGAAAAAAGATACACATTCTTCATAGTTTGTTTATTGAGACCATAAGTAGTCAATATAGAATCAAAGTCCTTAATCTTTCTTTGTGACATATACTACTTCTTTGGGATATAATTAATTTTAGTCTTTTACTCTTAGTTCTACTTCTTTCAAGATGATCCATATAAAAATACAAGTTAGGATAAATTTGTAGTATTTATTATTGTAATAATTTATACTAATTATGAGCATAATTAGATTAAGTAAAGAAGCTACTCACATTAACAACTGTCTTATAATTAGATTAAATAAAATAGCTACTCACATTAACAACTCTCTCATAATTAGATTAAATAAAATAGCTACTCATATTAACAACTGACTAATAGTTGAATTACCTTCCATGAACCATTCTCATTTTTTAACAACTTCGATGTATTTTTGAAAATTTTACATTCTCAAAAATAGACCAAATTTTACATTCTCATATTGAGTTGTTAGGTTGCAAATTTTTTTATTGAGGAAAAGGTTTCACATATATTTGTTAACTGAAAGAGAATTTTGTGGGGGGATGAACAAGATAAATTTGGAATTATTTTTTATTCCTACTAATTTTCACTATTCCAATTCAACTATAATATATTTATTAAAAATATTTCCACTCAATTATGGGTGTCTAATTTACATCTTCAAAATGGTATTTCTTTCACAAACAAGTCCAAAATGTGCTTAAAAGCCATATTTTGATGCATATACTTCATAGAAGATCATCTATTTTGAACCTTCTCAAAATGGTTTACATTCATAAATCTTAATGAATATAATATAAATATGATCATAAATATGTTCATTAATTTTTTAGGATTCACTTTCTATGATGCAAAGAATGCAAAGAACTTGATCCTCTTAAAATTGCTTTGATATCTACTATTTTATAAAAAAAAATTGCAACACATACTGATTGGTGAGGTATAGATATGATGGTTTATCTAAGAATAAAATATTTTTTTAAGGTAAAGCTAATTAATAGATGACACTCTATGAAAAAATTATAATTTTTAGATATTTGATAATGATATGACACCTATGGTTGTGCTGCACATTTCTATTCAAGAGCAAATTGTATTCCACTTTGTATAGTGCACTTGTCTACTAAGTGTGTGTGGTGTGGAACCATTAGGAACATTGCATAACCATTAGGTGTGGAACCATTAGGATTGAACCATTAGGTGTGGAACCATTAGGATCTTGCATTTTAATTTACACTTTTGATAAGACCATGAAAAAAATGAGTTTTCTTTATTTCTCATGTTAATGCATACCTCAATATGTAGAAAATTGCTTAAAATTGCTTAAAATTGCCAAATCTTCTTGTATAGAGGTTTTGATATGCTTAAGACTACATTAATGCACATATCTATGCATCTACATATATGTACGCAAGCATTCCTTAAATTGCTTATACCTACTTGAATCTAAATTGCTTTATATCTATTCCTTGAAATTTTCCATATTTTCCTAATTCTACTTGAAAATTCTTGATTTTCTTATGCTGCATCCCTCAATCCATTCTTTTGTCTAAATTTACTTCAAATTGCCTAAATTTATGTGAAGCTACCTTAAGCACACACCACCTAAACTTGCTTAATTTATTAAAAACTAAGGTTTATGATTGTATGCTTTGTATCTCGTGTGAACCAGTTAAAGATTTTAATTGAAATTTTAGAGTAGAACACAACAGATGGACAGCACACTAAAGATATGCATCATTAGATTATTGAGAAGGAGTAGCTTCTAAGATGGGGATAATACCTTTTTTTGGAGATTTGAGAGATATTAAAATAACATTAATTTCAAAGAGGCTCTCATTTAAATTGCCTACAAGGAGAAATCAGTCAAGAGACCGACAAGGTGTTAAATGCTTAAATAGATCAAGAATTTTATATATTTTTAATTCATTATATAATTTTTATGTATATATAAAACTTATTTCTCAAAAAAATTATTGAGTTTTAAAGCAATTTGTGCTTGCTAATATGGATACAAGTACATGAATGGCTTTTACCTTTGCATATTCTATTTTTTTATCCACAAATTATTATATAATAGATAGAATTTTGGTCTTGATGTATATATTTGAGGTTTTACAAAATTATAAGTTTTTTTCTTTATTAAAGACAAATGAAAATACAATCATAGAAAGGAATGTTTTACAAATATAAATATAGAGTGGGTTTTTGCTTATTATGAGTGGTTTTTGTAGAAGAAATTTTATTTTTGAAAGTTAGTTTTAAAAGCTAGATTGTAATGGATGGATGTAAGTCAAATAAATAAAATATGTAAACTCATCAAATCAATTCATACTTGATAACCTTTATAATTTAACATCTCTTAATATCTTCATGCAAGAAGCATCAACCTAGAAACCTAGAGAGAGTACTTCAAATATCAATAAACAAAAGTCAAAATTTGTCTTAAGTGTAGATCATAAATGATAGAATGAAGAATGTACTTAATGCACATGAATAAAGTTGTACATAATATTGGACTTCTATTTGTACTAAGTAATTCAAGTAGTACTTTCAATATTGAGTAAGATTATAAAACTTGTATATTGAAAAAGAAAGGTGAACAACTTAAAATGTAAAGCACATGTATATTAAAACATTTAAAATATGTGATAATATGCTTTTCACCATACAAGAGGTCTATAATATTATTTACTTATCTAAACATACATGATTAATCCTCAATATCATGGTATGGCTTGGAAGACAAGTATAGAACAAGTATCTTATACAGAGAAAAAGAAGGACCAATAAAATTCTATTTAATCAAACATATTAAGAAATTATGACATAGATGTATTATTAATATTGCATGAGAGAAATATCTAGACTTATTTATTTGCTATTGAATCTATATGAAATCATAATTTAATTAAGTCCATCAATTCATATTTAGGTCCATGAAAAGATCTACATTATCAAATACTAAAAAAGCCACTAGTGTTTTCATTTATTCAAAATCATTACCAAACTATAACTTGAATCCAAAATTTTGCAGCAATAGTAAATGAAATATCTAGGGTAATTAGTATTATGATAAAAGCTATGTACATGAAAGAAATTTCATATTTCATATATTAATTTTGTGACATTAATTTTGTGTTATTATTTTTTTAATATATCATCTATCCACAAAACAAATGAGAAACATCATGAAATTAGACAATGTACATGAGAATACAAATATATGTCAAGTTTTTAAAACCACTAGTATTTTCATTTATTCAGAATCATTACCAAACTTTAAATTGAATCCCAAAATGTTGCAATAATATTAAATGAAACATTTTGGGTATTTATCATTATTATAAAAGCTATTTACATGAAAGAAATCACATATAGAGCTTTCATTAATCTTGTGTGACAATGAATTATATATACAGATACATGGGTATATACATACCACCTAGACAAGCGTACATGTCTTATTAGGGGAAATAAGGTACAATTAGAGTAGTAATAATTTAACATTTTAAAATTTAAAATTTAATAAAATATTTGCTAAAGATGAGTTCGGCATTAAGAAAGATCTAACAATACTTGTATCTGACTCTTCAACTTAATGACAATCCAAAGTTGACCAAAAGACTTTACAATAACCTTGTAAATTTATCATGTCTTACAAAGCAATAATTTGAAATTTGAAATTATGACTTTGTATTGATGATTTTTTATGTTTCAATAATGTAAATAAATGATGAAAACTTGATCTCTAAACACCCTTATCTTGAATTAAACCCAAAGTCCAAACTGTAATGATTATGATGCATATTTGTAATAAATATGGAGTTAGAAGAAGCTAAATATAGCCAAGCACATTTAAGAATGTTCTAACAACATCCATAAAGCATCTTGGTGAGAAGCTTCCAAGAACTTTCCTCTAGGGTTGAGTAACATGTATGCTAAGTTGATATTTATTTTAGCTTGCATGCCACATAAATGATAGCTTACTTTGCATGTAAAGTAAATGGCTAGCTTAGCTTGCAGTCCAAGTAATGAAGCTTTTAGAAGGAACTTCCTTGCAAGCTTCTAGGGAACCTTGTACATAGGTTGCCTACTACCACCAAAGCCCAAGTTCAAGCTAGGCATATGGAGTTTACCTCTCTGGAGAGTTCTAATGTGATCTTACACTCTGATATTTTATATTCCTATTTCTCTCCTTGGTCGTTTACATTGGCATCAAAGCAAGAATGGGATGGATGAAATCTATAGATCACCAAATGTATTTTCCCCAAACCATTGGATTGTTGTGTATATGTAGTAGCAAAGTATCATCTTATATTGTGAGTAAAATTTTCCAAATGCAATCACCTTATCCAATTAATCATTGATCCTTCAGATTGTAACCTATGGAGAGAGGTAGACGTGTTCACTAACATAATTGCAAGTAGATATCTTGGTAGATTAGTCATCATAGTGTTATTACCCTAAGTTATTAGGCCTATGCAGTAAAAGATTGAGCATGTTGCTTGAATGTTAAAAGAAAGAATGTGATAATCAACCATAAGAGCAAGTTGTAACAATATGGAGTTTCTAGATGAGCTAGCCAAGACTAAAAAGAGTAGCAAGTAGGCCAAATTAGCCTAGAATTACAAGAATTATATAAATATCTAGGAATCTTCTTGGTAGATTCCAAGTATTAAGTAATGTGTATGCCAAATAGGCAACTTCTAGGAACAAGTTTATCGGGAAGTTTCTTGGTTAGTTGAGCTTGCATCCCAAGTAGATGGCTTATAGAAGGAAGCTTCCCAACTAGCTTAGTGTAATACCATATGATCTAGATGTGAAATTCTGTTTGGTAACATCTAGAATGATGTTATACAGGATGGTCAAAATAGATCAGATAGAAGTATCACCAAAAGAGTACTTCTACTAATAGGGCAGAAACCGAAATATACTTGAGAACCTTAGAACCGATAGCTAGACATATGATTTAAATGTGAGAGTTGTTTGGTAACATCTGGAAGGATGTTCCACATGATGGACTAAACAGATCAGAAAGAGGTATCACCAAAAGGGGACTTCTACTAATAGAGTAGGAACCAAAATATGCTTGAAATCTTTGAAGGCAATTTCGGAGGCCTAAACGGATGAATTAGGCCTAAAAAATGTGTCAGTTTCCCCCAATGGAGTAAAGATTGGCCTTCCTCCTCCCTACTTTGTCTCATTGAGAGCTTTCCAACGGTACCTTACTCACGTGATTCTAAGATTCCTACAAGAAGATTCCCTAAAAGATTCCCTCCTGTCAAAGCTTGTTTGACCAACTAGATAGGACCTAGACCAGATATGTCACCCATCCAAGTAAGTAATCCAAGGGTGGAGCTTGCTGACATGTCACCTATCTGTGTCCCTAATTCTATGGTGGAGCTTCCTTGGGGGAGATCCTCTTTGTCTATATAATAAAGAGAAGGTGCTCCCTTGGGGCATCAAATGTTTGAGTGTGCAATCTGTGTTTTCTCTCTTCTCTTGTCTTTGGAGTATTACACTTAGCTTACTTTCCATGTATGCATCTTTTAGAAGAAAACTTCTTCAGAAGCTTCCTTCTAAAGTTTCTTGAGAAGCTAATCGGGAAGGTTCTTGAGAAGCTTCGCGATTAGCTTAGCTTGCATTCTAAGAAGATAAATTTTATGAAGCTTCTTGAGAACTCCCCAAGACCCTTGTATGTTCCCTATAAATACCACAGCCCAAGCTCATGCTAGGCATTCAAGGTTTCACTCATTCAAGAATCCCAATGTGATATTTCACTCCAATCTTCTATTCAGTTATTTCTCTCCTTGGTCTTGTAGAAAGTAGAGAGAGTAGCATTTTGAGAAGGAGACAATTGAATTTGACTTTTAAAGCTAAAGGTATTTGAATGCAAGAATGTACCAAGTGCAGTAGAGAATTTTGTGTTCAAGTGAAAATGTTATTTTAAATCTACAAAATTTTTAGATGAATTCTCTTAGCTTTAAGCAGATTAGTTAAGTGGCAAAAGTATGGTGGCAATTCTAAGTGGAGAACACTCAATGGTAAATTGCTACTCCAATCTTGACATGAGAAGAATTCAATAGTGCAATAATTGAGAGATTCCAAGTGATGAAATAATACACAAACAACAAAAGTGGATTGGTTATATGAGGAGCTACATCACTCAATTCCAAAATCAAAAAGTAATGTGGATTCCAAAAATATTGGAAAGTGAAACATTGGATTGGTTTGTGAGAGGCTTGAAATCATGCACCAAATTGGAAATAACTATGTGAAAGCCCAAACATATAGAAGAAGCCATGTAATTAGCTGAGCCGTTTGATTCCTTGGTTGCCATAACTTGGTCTTGACTAAAATCTTCAAAAAACTACAAATGGTCATTGAGGCCATCCAACGGAGATCACTTTACATTATTGATAGAGAAAGATTGCAAAAAATTGACAATTGGTTCTATAATTTCCAAATAGGACATTTTATTGCCAAATGTCCAATTAGAAATGGATAACCTTGACCTATCATCCAAATGGAGTCCTTGCAGCATGAATATTAAGGAAAAAAAGTCCCAATAGGAGATATCAAGCCATTTATTGGGAAATTAATTTGTTCCTATAAGATAAAAGGCTCAACCTATGCAAGTTTGATATACTTGCAAGGTATAATACCCAATCACGGCTATAAGATTTTGGATGATTGTATGATTCTTGGAGGATTTTTATAGAGAAAATGCATTTTGTGAGAACTGCATTCCATGCAATTAGCAAAGGAATTATGTATTCCTATCAAGCCAATATTGGGTAGAAAATTAATGATAGTAAATGGTAGAAAGGGTTTTACATTCCTCACATTTTTTTGCATTCAATATTAGAAAGAAATATTTAAAGTGCATGAGATTTAAACTTGCTTCCTTACACTACAATATTATTCTAAGTCTTGCTTGGTTTGAATGTTGTAAAGTTCAATTTGATTGAGCAGAATGAAAAATTAAAATACAATACCATATAAGAATTATAGATTGGATTGTTTGACACCTTTGAGAAAGATACCTAAGATTAATCAATCCAAAGATGAGAATTTTATTAGTAAAGTAGCTATAGAACAAGCTTTGGAGAAAATATTTCAATTTTTACTATGTGGATCAAATTGATTGGATTGTTTGACACCTTTGAGAAAGATAGCTAAGATAAGTCAATCCCAAGATGAGAATTTTATTAGTAAAGTAGCTATAGAACAAGCTTTGGAGAAAATATTTCTATTTTTACTATGTGGATCAAATTGATAATGGAAGGAGAACTTGATGAAGATAAGAAGCCTCAAAAAACAATGGTTGATCAAATAGTTCAAGAGTTTGTGGGATGATATAGATATTGTAATACTCCAAGAACAAGAGAACCCCCAAGAGAAACACAAGAGAGAAAACACAAAGTGTCACATTCAATACTTTGATGCCCGAAAGGAGCACCTTATCTTTACTATATATCAAAGAGGATCCCCTTAAAGAAAGCTCCACCCTTGGAATAGATACATGGATTGGTGACATGTCAGCAAGCTCCACCCTTAGATTATTTGCATGGATGGGTGACAGGTTGGTCCTTGTCCTATCTAGTTGGTCAAACAAGTTTGATTGTAGGGAATCTTTAAGGAATCTTCTTGTAGGAAGCTCAAAATTGCATAGGTGAGGTACCATTAGAAAGTTCTCAATGAGACAAATAGTGGGTAGGGGGGGAGAAGGAAAGCCTTCCCATCCAAAGGGTAGGGAATCATTCCATTTTCAAAGGGTAGGGAATCATTCCATTTTCAAGGTCTAATTCATTTGTTTAGGCCTTTAAAATTGACTCTAAATTTTGTAGGGTGTTTTTGACTCCTATGCTATTAGTAGAAGTACTCTTTTGGTGACACCTCTATTTGATCTACTTATTCCATCATATATAACATGTTACCAAGCCAATTTTCATCTTTAGATAATATGTCTAGCTATTGGTATTCTAAATCTCATCCCTTTCAAAATACAATGTCCTTATTGTGAAGTTATTGCTAAAAAGATTGCACAAACATCGGTGCATGAGTTAAGTTGGCTATTGGTTCCCATGTTACCTCATAAAATGGATACCCTTTCCAATGTATAAGATATTCCACATGTGGATGGCAAGTACCACAAATACACTTTTAGAGAATCTTTTTGACTTCATATTCCTTTGTGCCATCAATGAGTGTTGGACAAGGTCTAACTTCTTGCATGGAACAAAAGTGCGGCGATTCCATGCTTCCTTACTATGCAGATGTGCATCTGCATAGTAAGGAAGCATGGAACATTAGATGGATCTTCACGTGTGGTAGTAGCTCAAGATGGTAGGCCATTGTGCCAATTTGATGAAGGATGGAAAAAGGCCCAATAGAATGAGCTTTGAGCTTATGAGGGCTAACTATTGTGAGATTTGTTGTGGAAAACCAAACATTGAACGCCATGTGCTAGAAATGCATATCTACATACTATTTTTGTTGATTTTGGGAAATTGGCAACTTGTGCTTGGCATTCTCCACACCTTATTGGATTCTAGAAACAAAAGTGTTGACAATGTCAACCTTGGTAGCATAGGGCGGATCTTCATCAAGCTCAAAGGTATGAAAGGTGCTCTCTATAAATGAGGAAGAATAGTGTGACTTGTGTGGATGCATTCATTGAATTGTTGTAGAAAAAATTCCACCTATGGAAGTAAGGTGTCCTATCTCTCTTACTCATCTAAGGTGAAGCTTAGGAGCATATCCTCAATAATGCAATTAGCCAGCTTTGTTTGTAGATGTTTGTGGAAAGTATGTTGTGGACATGGCCAATTTAGTTTTGAAGATGCCAAAGATTTTTCTCCCAAACAAACTAGTGAATTAAATTCCTCTATCAATGATGAATTAAATTCCTCTTGAGACAAGCCATGGTGAGAAAAGATTGCATCTAAGTACAATTGAGCTAATTGTGCAGCAATGATTTCCTTGGTGGTGAGACATGAAATATTTTTGAGAGTTGGTCAACAAAGATTACAATGGAGTCAGACCTTAAGTTGATCTTGGGTAATTATTGGGCCAATAGATCCAAGCTTACAAATAAATACACGGAAGCAGCTACGACCTTTCCTTCTTAAAAAAAAACTCAAGTAGAAGGTCAAAGATGATAGGATTTTGAACCACAACCAGATCTATGCTTACCTATTCCCAACATTGTAGGAGTAGGAAGTGGTTGAAAGAGTCTGATGGGAGCTTGATTAAAAGCTTTATTTTGTTGAAAAATTAGGCAACTTCAAAAGTACTCTATCACATCATTGCTCATCTTGGGCCAATAATAATGGTGTTTGATTGCATCTAAGGTCATGTCCACTCCAATGTGACCTGCAATGGCAGAATCATGACATTCCGTTAGGATTGTGGCTCTTATGTCTATGGCATATGGGATCCATAACTTACCACTTCAAACAGGTGAGTCCTTAAGTATTAGTTATGCCCTTGGATGATTGAGCTCCTACAATTTGTGGGTTAGTTTTTGTACCAGTAAGAATCCTTGGCTAAAATGATGGGTTAATCTTGACCTCTACCACAAGATTGGTTACTATAGGCATCTAAGTGAATGCATCTACAAGTTTTTTCTTGCCTTCCACATATGTGTCATGTTGAATCTTTGTCTCCACTCTACCCACCAAAGTTGTTGACAAGAAAGATCTTTTTGTGTCTTGAAGTAGACTAGAGGTTTGTGGTTGTCTCCACTACAAATGTCTTCTCACCAAGATAGTGCTTCCAATGCTTGGTTGCAAGGACAATGAACAACTCTTTTTGTTTGGTGGTGTGATGGTTGCCTTCTATTAGTAACAACTTTCAAGAGAAATATGCAAATGGGTACCATCTATCATTCCATTCTTGTTGTAGGATTTCTTCTATTGCAATGCTTGATGCATTTATAGCTAACTTGATTGGACATTTTGGGTCATATCATAGCAAGATTGGTGCATATAGTAATGCATCTTTTAGTTCCTAGAAGGCTAATTTTTGAGTGGTTCTCCACATCCACTTCTTCTCCTTGCCAAGTGGTGCCATTAGACGTTGTGCAACCTTAGAGAAGTCCTTGACAAATCAACAATAAACCCCATCAATCCCAAGAAACTCTTGAGTTGAGTTTGATCTTTTGGAGCACCTTATTTTTGAATGACCTTCATTTTTTTTTCATGCATGGATATCTTCTATACTTACTCTATGCCCCAGGTAGTCTACTTCAAACTTGCCAAACTTGCACTTTGAGATTTTGGCATCATCATCATGTTGTAGATTAAGATTCCATCAAGGAAAATGATAATAGATTTATCTAAGTATGGATGAAATATATCATTCATCAAACTCATGAAAGTGGTTGGAGTGTTGGTTAGGCCAAACTGCATCACCAAGTACTCAAAGTAACCATACATTGTTCAAAAGCCAATTTTATGTATATCTTCCTCCATAATCTAGATTTGGTTGTAATTGCTCCATAGATCAAGTTTGGTGAAGTGCTTTGCCCCGTTGAGTTGATTGAATAGGTCATCCATGCAAGGTAATGGGTATTTTTTCTTCACCATTTGTTGATTTAGTCCCCCATAATCAATGCACATGCTCATTGTCCCATCCTTCTTCTTCAGAAACAAGATAAGAGCCCCATATGGTGATACATTGGGTTGGATAAACCCTTTCTGTAGCATATATCCTTAATTTGAGCCCAACTTTCCTCCAACTCATGAGGTGATAGTCAATAAGGGCCTTACAAGGAGATGTC
This sequence comes from Lunularia cruciata, assembly GCA_948567375.1. Classification (NCBI taxonomy): domain Eukaryota; kingdom Viridiplantae; phylum Streptophyta; class Marchantiopsida; order Lunulariales; family Lunulariaceae; genus Lunularia; species Lunularia cruciata. Next base: position 54,015,860 of record OX419755.1, on the reverse strand, counting down.
TTCCAAAGAAGTATCTTGATTTTATGATCTACTCTTCTTTTTGGTGGTAATCTTGAGGGTAAATCATTTGGAAAGATATCTTTAAACTCATTGACCACATCTTTTAATTTCTTGGGAATTTGTCCATTGATTGTGCACTCAAGACTTCTCTTTTTAGACCCATGGAACATCTATCTAGCTTACCAATAGATGTGGTCCTTATGACATAAAGAAGTAGTTCTTGCCTTTGTGATCTTTCTTTGACCCCCAAAGTTCTTCCATTAGTTAGTTCTCACTACTTTATTTCTCCAATTGATAGTGGGTTGTAGTGTTCCATCCATGGTATGCCTAAGATTGCATTATAACAAGCTATCTATATCACTTGCAACTCAATTGCTTCTTGATAATCTCTTATAGAGAGTGCTATCTTTTTAGGTAACAACTCAATTCCCTTTTTCTAACCATTAAGAACTCTACTTTGTCATTCTCATCCTTCTCTAATTCCATGCCCAACCTTATTGCAATAAAGCAAGACAAGAAATTTTCTATTGCTCTTGGATCTATCAATACTTTCACTTGATTGCCTTCTAGGACTCCATTTATGACAATCAATTGTACATTTGTCTTCCTACACCTTTGCACACTTGTCCTCTTCCTCTCCTTGCTTTTACTCTTCTCTATTGAGCCAATAAGGCCATGAGGTACATTTATTAGTGATCTTTGTTTTCCAATATGATTTTAGCATCCTCCTCTTCAATTTGTCTCTCCATGTGGTTCAAATGTTTATTGTATAGAGCCCAAGGGCCCCCAAGATGAAGAGCATGAAAATTAATGGCTATGTGCCCGACTTGGCCATAATTGTTGTTATACTTGAACCCCTTCTCCTCATGGAACTCCATCTCTCCTGTCTTCAACCCGTCCATATTCTCCTTGGTCTTGAAACCAAATGTTGCCTAATTCTATAAGAACTGATCCACCAAAATGGGATGTATTAGCCTTATAGTGTGGCATTAGGGCTACCTTTTCACCTCTTCCAAGAGCCATTGCTATTCTTTGAGCACAAGCAATGGCTTCAAAAATAATGTGAGGATTTTGTACCATTACTTCTTGGCAAATTTGAACTTTTAATTTCCATTTGAAATTTTCAAGAACTTCCACTAGACTCATAACGCTTATCATGTCTTGTAGATCAAGAAATGCATTCATGTACGCTTGTATGTTATTCTTCTACTTCAACCTCCAAAGTTGGATTTTGGGCCATCTACACAAAATTAATAAATTGGAATTCTTGAGCAGCTCTTCTTGCATTGCCATTGAAATGATCTCTCCTCCATTTGCCAATAATGATTGTTCCTAGGCATGTGAGGGCTTTATTGGTCAAGTACACACATGAAAAAAACACCTACAAAATGATCAATGATCTCAATTGTGAATCATCAAAAGTATTGATTCATTCTTGAAATCTAGTTTACTACTACTCCCATGGAATGATGTCCCTTGTAAGGGCTTGATATTGCACATCTTCTTCATTTGTAGTAACAATGTGGCTTTTTTGTTGACCTGGGTTGGTATCATTGGCATGAGTGACTCTTTAGGTACTTCAATCATTGGTTTTGGGTTTTGGGATGGTTCATCTTCTTGCATTATCTGATCATTCTTAAAGGTACATAATTGACTTTGCAATGCTTCCATTTTCATCATTATCTCTTGAAACTCATTCAACATCCCTTGCATTCCTTGCATCAAATCCTACAACTATGGCTCCATGATTCATACACATGGCAAACAATCAATTGGTATTTCTTACTTCAATAGAGAGTTAAAATGATCACTCAAGAAGAAGCACAGACTATTGATTTTACCATTGTGACTTCAAAGGCTATCACTTGTTGATAACGTTCCTCATTGAAATTGTGGACAAAAAAATCCCTAAACATCACTTTTGGTCTAACCACATAATGGATTTCTACTTGAATGTTGAAAAAGAGAGGATTTAAACCATTTAGATCAATTGGATCATAATAGAATATAGATTGTCAAATCCTTCTCTTTATTATATATCACCATAGGTAGAATCATTGAGTTTGGTGAATTCATCATTATGTTTATGAACTCTACTCAAAATGATAAACAAGATATATTCTTACTTGCTCTCATGCTAGATGTACATAATCTTGATATGGAATGGATTCAAGAATGAAATTGAGGTGCAAGAATTATCTTCTAGTTGCATTTATCCCATCCTCTCTCTCTCTAAACACTCCTAATCTTTCAATTGTATTATGTTTTCTCCTCTAAAAATTACTCAATCTCAATAGCCTATGTTCTTCCAAGAAGCGTGATCCACTCTCTTGGATTAAAACACCTACTTTGATACCATTGTAATACTCCAAGAATATGAGAACTCCTAAGAGAAACACAAGAGAGAAAACACAAAGCTTCACACTCAATACTATAATTCTCCAAAGGAGCACCTTGTCTTTATTATATAGCAAAGAGGATACCCTTAAAGGAAGCTACACCCTTGGATCAGATGCATGGGTTTATAACTTGTCAATGAGCTCTGTCCTTAGATTAGTTGCATGGATGGATGACATGTTTGTCCTTGTCCTCTCTAGTTGGTCAAACACATTTGATAAGGTACCATTGGAAAGCTCTCAATGAGACAAATAGTTGGGGGAGGAGACAAGCCTTTCCATTCAAAGAGGAGGGTTTCTTTCCATTTTTTAGGTCTAATTGATTTTTTTAGGCCTCTAAAATTTGCTCTAAATTTTTTAGGGTGCTTTTGGCTCCTACAATATTAGTGGAAGTACTCTTTTGGTGACACATCTATTTTGATCTACTTAGTTCATCATATATTAAATCCTTCTAGATATTACCAAGCCAATTTCCACCTTCGGATAATATCTCTAGCTATTGGTATTATAGATATGCCTTCCAAGATTGAGAATATAAGAATGCCTATCAAGATATATTTTGAGATGATGTATGTATGCCTTTCAAGACTAGAGACTATCTAGCAAAAGCTCAACCTTGAAAGGTATATCTTTGATCAAGGTATGCCTTTCAAGATTGAGCTATTATTAGGTATCACTCTAATAAGTAGACCAATTTAATGGTTCTCATTGAAGGAGTTAGAAGAACTTTGAACACCATTGATTGAATGTTGGCAAAGGATTTCATATAACATAGTACATCCCCTTGGAGAGCATTGGTACTATTTGTACCAAAACAAGATGGAAGATTTTAAGTCTATAATATCTACCATGGTCTTAATAAAAACAATCATGAAGAATTTGTATCCCTTTCCTTGAATTATTTACTTCTTGGATCAATTAAGTAAATTTTGATCTTTCTCAACGTTGGATCTTTGAAGTAGCTAATAGTAGATTACAATTGATTGCAAAGATGGAAACAATACTGCTTATCATACAAGGTATTGGCATTTTGGATGGTTTTTTTCTCTTTTGAGCTTATTAATGCTTAGATAATTTTTACGGATCAAATGCATTGGGTGTTAAATGTGCTATTTGATTGATATTTGATAGCATTCTTGGATGAAATTTTTATTTGCAATAAGATGGAGGTAGAACTCCAGAACCATGTACTAGAAGTCTTGAGATGACTATGCTAGTAGAGGTACTACTATAAGAAATCCAAATGTACCTTTTGGTAAAAGGAAGTCACTTTCATGAGCTGTAAGGTTTCAATGAAGTGGATTAAGATAGAAGAGGAGAATATCAAATTTATTACTAAGTGACATACTCCTAAGGATACCACAAAATTTTGGGGATCTAAGGGATTAGGAGACTTCTACCAATGGTCCATTCACTATTATGGTCATGTAGCCACATTGTTGACTAATCTCTTGGAGAAGACAAAAAAAATTTAAGTGGATCATCAAGAAAGAAGAAGGATTCAAGACAGTTCTTCATATGGTGTCTTTGCAACACATCCTCCAATCATATAGTCTTCAACTACTTTGTGTGGTTGATTTTGATACTTCTAAATTTGCCATTAAACTTTTTATGTAATAGGAATTTCCATATGGATTACATCTCATTACCTTTATGTCTCATGGACTAAACAAAAAAGAAATGAACTATTCTGCTAAGATCAAGAACAACTAGCAATGGTATATACAACAAAGGTATGAAGATAATACTTCTTGGAGAAAAAAATAATGATGCAAAAAAATCATAAATCCTTGTTGTAGACCTTAAATTTGGAGCACATGAAGATTATACATCATCAATGGAAGGAACAACTAAAAATTTTGGATATCAAGCTTGACAACATACATAGAAAGCTCCATATCATTCTCAATTCCTTCTCATGATGACTTGATTTGAGGATTCTTCATGATTTGAAGATTCTTCTTAAATCTTCTATGATAGCAATGCTTCTTCACTTAGGTGTCAATAGACTCAAAGATATATATAAAGTTCATAGTTGCTTTACAATAGGACCCATTCTTTCCACTTGTGCAAAGTCATCTTGCACCATATGATAAGGAGTAAAACACCTTTTCAATCAAAGATGTGTTTCCATTTTGCACGAATCAAATCTACATTCTAGCTATGGGAGATCCATGATTGTGCAACTTCAAGAGGCATATGACTTAACAATTTCTGGTCACATGGGTGTGGAAAATACATTGATCACCCTAGAACAATAATTGTGGTGGCCAAACATTGCACAAAAGGTTCTAGCATTTGTCTGTTCTTGTTAGAGTTGCAAACATAACAGAGCAAACAACCAAAAATTGGTGGAATACTCCAATCACTTCACTTTCATCTACCTAACAAGAACATGTAAGTCTAGGCATCATCACATCCTTGCCAAAGATGGATGAAAGCCATATAGCAATTTTATTGTTTGTCAATAAGCTTAGCAAGCAAATCACCTAGCAATTATTGTGGATATTGTGGATTCTCCAACATTGATCCAAATTTACTTCAATATGATCTTCAAATACCATTGGATGCCAAGGGTACTCATCTTTGGTTGTTATTGTGATTGTAATCCTCCATTCATTGGTAAAATTTAGCAAATTATTTCCAAACTCCTTGGTACCAACTGTAATATTCCAAGGATCATGTGGGTGAGGTACCATTGGAAAGCTCTTGGTGAGACAAAAAAAGGGAGGGAAGGCCAACTCTTTGTCTATTGGAGGAGGAATCTACACATTTTTGAGGCCTAATTCATCTATTTAGGCCTCCAAAATTGCCTTTGAAGTTTTCAAGCCTATTTTGGTTTCTACCCTATTAATAAAAGTGCTCTTTTGGTGATACTCCTACCTGATCTACTTTTTTCATTATGTGTACCATCCTTCTAGAGCTCATCGACCCAAATTCTACCTTTAGATCATATGTCAAGCTATTGATTCTAAAGTTATCAAGCATGTTTTGGTTTCTGGCCTATTAGTAGAAGTACTCTTTTGGTGATACCTCTGTCTAATCTACTTAGTCCATCATGTATAACATCCTCCCAATTGTTTCCAGACCAAATTTCATCTCTAGATCATGTCTAGCTATTGGTATTACACCAACCTGCCTTGTCTTTAACATCTCATCCTCAAACTAATTGGCAAACATTATGCACAAATCACCGTTTGGAAGATATTTAACACACCTTTGTCAGTTTTTATCTCACTAATTGGGATACTTGTCTTATGGTTGCCAAGTTTGCCTCACTAATTCCAAACATGCAAGTATAGGCTTCTCTCCCTTTTTCCTTAATTATAGGTAAGATCCACTCATTCCAGATTCTCTTCTTGCTCCATTGCCATCTCATATCCCTCCTACTTACACCTTATTTTCCAAGCTATTTACTTTCTTACAACAAGCTAAGTCTCATCTTCTTATTGCTCAAAACTGCTAAAAGTAATATGTTCATAGTCATTATTTCAAATTGATCATAAGGTCATGCTTTCTTTTAATAACCGTCCTCTCACTCTTGACATCCAATTTTGTAAACTTGCTCCCAATTGGAAAGATCCTTTTGATATTATTTGGATACTTCTCATGTCAATTACAAACTTGCATTTAGTCACATGAAATTCCATCCTGTCTTCCATGTTTCTAAGTTAATACCCTTGGTTTTAACACATCTTCTTTCTTACTAGAGTAAGAAACTTTCTCCTCCTCTAGTCACTATTAATGATCATGAAGAATACAAATTCGACCATATACTTGCATACCTTGACATCCAATGTGGCCACCAATGACACATTGAATATAAGATCCTTTAGAAAGTGTATCCTCTTCATGGTACAATATGGGAGTCTTTTCTTAATCTCCAAAATACACAAGCAGCTATACAAGAGTTCAAGATCCCATGACAACAAAGATGTCACAAACTAGCATTTGAGGAATATGTAATAATATGGAGTTATAAAAAAGCTAAATGCATCTAATAGGTTGTATAATTAACATATAGTTCAGCAACTTGAATAATTTTCTAGAAGCATCCATGAAGCTTCTTAATGAGAAGCTTCTCAGAACTTTCCATGAGTTAAGTAATTTACATGCCAAATTGATGATTATTTTAGCTTGTATGCCAAGTAAATGGCTAGCTTAGCTTACACTCCAATTAAGACATCTTCTAGAATGAACTTTCTTTGGAAGGTTCTTGGGAGCTTTGTATTCAAGTTGCATATAAATAACAAAGCCCAAGCTCAAGCTAAGCATTTGGAGTTTCACACTTGAGAGTTCCAATGTGATTTCCACTCTGATTTTCCATTCTTCTATTTCTTTCCTTGGTCTTTACAACACTTTTTTACAATATCTACAATTTTGTCTTGCTTTCTTTTCTTTTGTAAACATATGATAGAATATTTCATGTTAAGGGAAAGAAACCACTTACTTAGGTCTTTTTTGGATTTATCTTTGCACATGCCAAGATACAAAGAAGATAGGTATGAAGAACTCATGTATGAAACTCTTCCTCCCTAACGATCCTACTTTGAAGAGTCTTCCATTCTTGAAGGAATTTTACTATGTGCAATTTGAGGTTGATGCCTTTTTCATTACATATTGAAATGGAGAGACTTTTTTCTCATTGAAAATATCTTCTCAAGAGCACACTATTGACATTAAAATTGTACAATTTGGAGTTTTGTGGATAATATTACAAGCATTTGAGGTTATATAGACGTTTGGAAATGAAGGTCTTCAAGGTTGGACATGCCTTTAGGAGAGAGGACACTCAAACTTGTATAGACCTTTAGAGAAGAGTGCCTTTGGAGTTGTATAAACCTTTGTAGTTATCACCTTTGGAGTTTTAAGTCCAAAGGTGTGTAATTTCACTTTCAAATTTTAAATTGTCTTTGAGGAAGACTTGACACCTTCTCTGATATATATATAGCACACCTAATTAACCTACATGAGGATAGGATATGAGAAGACAAGACCCAAACTAGTGTAGATGTAGGCAAGAGATCTTTGGAGTACTCCAAGTGTTAAAATCCTTGCAAGTTAGTGTAGGAAGAGTATATAAGTCAATAAGGCAAGTTTAAATATTCAATTATCTCCTTAATCTTAATACAATGAAAGAATACAAAGCTCTTTATTAATTTTGCTTCAATTTTGAGTATTGGTGGTTGTCTTTACTAGAGTAGGGTTGAGGAAATTTGAAGTAGGAACAAAAGTTATACAATGAAAGAGCACATAGCTCTTTGTTAATGTTGCTTCAATTTTGAGTATTTGTTGTTGTCTTTATTAGAGTAGGGGTGAGGAAATTTGAGGTAGGAAAAAATTGCTTGAGTGTAGTGAAACATTTTTACTTTATTGGGATGTGTGATCATAGAGACTCAAAGAGCCAAGCAATATCTTGATGGATCATAAATGAGTTGAAGTGTTAGTAGTACCACAAGACATAGACACAATTGCTAATGCAAAGAACCCTTTGGAGTTGTGTATTCTAGGAAGTGTATTGCACAAAATTTGGAGTTGATATCTTTATAGTGAAATTGCCAGTTCAGGTTGAGTGAATCATCACCTTCAAGATAAATTTGGAATTTATTTGTAGTGAAAGTGATTATTTCAATGAGGTGACACTATCTTCTTTTGGGAGTGGTTCTTGCACAAGAGGTTAAATACATAAGAATAAAAAATTGTAAGATTGTAATACTTCTCTTCAATTTTAGCTATTTTAGACTCTTGCTTCCTTTAAAAGACATTATACTTTTTATTTCATTACCTTTACCTGCATAATTTTGGGCTAGTTGGCGTGCTTATCATGAATTAGGCTGAAGCGGCTAGTGGTTTTGGGATCCCATAGAAAATGCTTCTTTTATGCCTTGGGTATTAGCTATAGCTTGTATTCATTCAGTCACGTCCACCTACAAGAAACACATTTGGCTTTTGTCTTGGTAGGTGTATTATTCATCATTTTCCTAAAAGGACATCTTGGCTTGTTTTGCCAATGACCTATGTGGGCCTACAAGTGGCATGAGTAACATAAAGTAACTTGCTTTCTCACTATAGCAATCATGTGCGATTCTAGTGGGAGAGAATAAAATCAAGCATTCTCTTTCCTCAACTCAAACAGCTTCGACAGACCTGTTGGCCTGCTTGTCTCTCACTCAAGATGAACCTCTGATGGCTAATATGGTAGCGCACCATGGACTAAGAAGGCAAGGAACCCCAACTCCATCATACTCTTCCAAGGCTAACACTCCAAGACTCAAGACATTGCTCACTAGAGAACTCAATGAGAGTGAGATAGTTGCAAAATGAAAGGATGATGAGTACTTCCTCACCCCTTGTTTATATACTTGTGAAATAGTTATCCACCAAAGTTACTAATTACTTGAGTAACTTAAGTTACTAGGCTAAAAGTCAAGTAAAGTCAAAAAGTAGAAAGGAATATCCATTTACATAGGCATATTCCACTAGCACGTGATCTTATCTTGACCCAAACACTAAGTCAAGGATTCCTTTACATGGGCTATCCTTGGACTGTAGAAGAATCCAAAACAAAAAAGGCTTGCGGGCCCAAGAGTTCTCAACTCTTTCCTCAAAGCCAAACACCTAGGAATAATACCAAGTCAACAAATTAGAATCCAAAATAGTGATGCTCATCTTTTCCACCTCCTCTAAAGTAAGGTCCCCTCTATCTTAGCTATGACTAACTCTAGCTAATCATGACTAATGTAGAACCATCCTTTATATATATAAATAGGACTATATATATAGGACTTTTCTATATAAATAATATCTCTCAAGTACTTGTAATACCAGGCTAAATATCACAATACCACACACATGCACAAATAGGTGTTATAGACCAAATAGGATGTGTAGTTTTCTCGGGGTTGCTTGAAGCTTGTTTAGCTGGCGGTGCTCCATGGATGCCCATTTTCCAGGAGCGGTTGGAAGAAGCCATGAATGCTGGCAAAACTGGCACCAAGGGCCACATTAGTGATACCAATTCTAAAAATAAACTATAGACATATCCCATGCATATTTTATAAATATAGTTTGAGAGGATTTGCTATAGGTGTAACCTCTAATATCTCGCCTATGTTACTGGTAGAGGCAATGGATTTCTCTCTATTTCTTTCTTTTGGAAATAATGAGACCGTATTTTCATGGCGGTCAACTTTTTCAAATTTGCCATGGCTTCCAATAATTACTTTTTAGAGGATTCCTTACACTGGGACCCTGGTTTTTTAAGGTTCTTCCTGTTGAGAGAAATGCTACATATAGCTCTATGGATCTTAGTAGTTCCTCTGGAAGTGATCTGGCTTAGGCTGGTTGGCCTAACAAACATGTGGGTAGAAGAAGAACTGCAATCAGGAGCTGCGGGAGAGTGTGGAGACGTGAGAGTAGAAGGAGAGATGTGAGAAGATATTTATAATTTCTGAGGGCTCTTTAGCATGTAGCACTCGAGTGAATAGTAGATTTTCTTTGTTTTTCAATTTTGGTTCTATTGGCACCTAGATTGAAGACTATGGAGAATGGAGTAGAAAGTTATGAAGATTTTTAGTTATTTTAGGGTTTAGAGTGATCATCATACATTGAGAGTGATGGGTTGGGAATATTCATTTTCAATCTCTTGGTTTTCATAATTAAATTCCATGGGAATCTAGTTTAAAATTTTTGGAGATGGAAATTGAAAGTTATGAGAGTTTATAGATTTTACGGTTTGGAGAGATTGTTTTCTTATGTGAGTTGGGATGTGAGGGGTTGTGGTTTTGCAGATATGGGGAGATATGGAGAGGAGCAGCATGTGTTAGTATCATTATTCTTGTGCTAGCCATGGATACATCTTCCCATGTGGGGTTGCCCAAAGTGACACGGGATGCACCATGCTCGGTATGTCATCGACGCTTTACCTTGCAAGGGGTAAAGACCCATGTGGGAAGGATGCACAAAGACTATGATTGGACCACTTGGGATGCCCATGTGAGATGAGCAACCATATCAACAATAGTGACACTCGGGATTACGCACTCTTCTTCTATCCCTTCGTTGATCGTACCTGGGATACCAATCGAGTCATGGGAATGGTTAGCTTCTTAGGCGGGTTGCATTTTGGGGTTATTTGAGACTAGTTTTCCATGTCCACGTCTATTCCATAGGCTACTCCGCACACTCCATGATAAGGCTAGACAGGCTTTTTTCCTACCACTTGATTGTTTGGCATGTGATTCCTTGGACGAGTTAGCATGGTTCCTATTCCTCTTACTCCCTTGATGGTGCCTGCGTTATGCTAGAGGTGGACGTGCAGGGCATAGAGAAGTGGCTGCTAGATTTTGTCTATTCCGAGCGGGAGATTAGGCAGCCCTTTAGGAGGAGTCTATTAGGGCTACATGATTTAGGAGACAGGTATCACCACAAGATACCATAGAGTCCACTCAATTACAATGATGTAGGACATTGGGTCAGGCAAGAGAGTTTAGCAGAGCAGCACGAGCGCTACACCCTTTGTCTATGGTGAGTCCTACTAATGAGACTATCTCTTCCCTATGCTTACTACATCCTATAGCAATAGAAGGACTACCACTAGAGGTCTTAGATTATCAGCCTGAGCAGCCTTTATGTCTTGATAGGTCACTATTTGCACAAGCATTGTGCACTGCCCCTCGCCTTTCCTCAAGAGGCTTGTAAGGGATGGTTTATGAGCACCTTAGAGATTGCTTCCAGGCAGATGATCCTTGTAGTGGTTTTACCAAGCTGTTTTAGGTGGCTGTAGTAGTAGCAAGGGAAGACATTCCTATGTCTATTAGTCGGGTATTAGGTGCTAGTCTACTTCTCACAATGGAGAAGGACACGGGAGGCATTAGACCAATTGCTATTGGATAGATCTTTTTGTGTTTGGTCAGTCATACCATTGTTCTTCAACATCATTCTCACTTTTGATAGCACCTTAGTCTACATTAGTTTGGAGTAGCTACACTTGGAGGATGTGAGGCTATATCTCTAGGCATTAGAGCACTCCTAGATATCTATCCGGAGTGGGTTGTCCTATAGGTGGATGTTGAGAATGCTTTTAATAATGTCTCATGGGCATCCATCTTTAGAGAGCTTAGGGAGGCTGGTGGATCCTTGGCGAGTCTTATTCCTTTTGTGCGATCTTTTTATGGCTCTCCTGCTTCACTTTACTACCAGCATGGTGGTTCACAAGAGGGAGTCACCGTCTTGGAGTCAATTGTTAGTACACGTCAGGGAGATCCTTTGGGGGGCCCTTATTTGCCATGGCTCACTTTAGAGCTCTTTTATCTACTACTTTGGCCATGCCATGTTGTGTATTTCCCTCCTTGGCAGATGATACACACATCGTAGGCCATATAGATCAGATTAGGCATGCCTTTGACTACTTGACTATCGAGCTACATCTAGTAGGCTTGAGAGTCAAGGTGTCAAAGAGTAGGGCATGATCCCCTTTAGGTATCCATCCTCACCTTGAGCTTCTAGAGAGGTGTATCACATCCACATATGGACTTCGTGTTCTTTGAGTGCCAGTAGGATTAAAGGATTTTGTCACACGCTTCTTAGATGCTGCCCTTGTAGAGGATGTTCTCCATGTGGATGACCTTCCATTACTAGGAGATCTGCATGTAGCATTTGGTATACTCTCTTCTAGTATTTCTCAACGACCATCCTACCTCATCTGTACAATTCCTCCCTCACCGTCCTTCTTATCACGTCTGAGAGCATTTGATAGGAGGATTATGGGAGTCTTTGGTGATATTATTGGACCAAGGACTTTTGAGTGTGTGACAGGGGATTTGGCACGTAGACAGACGGCTCTGTCAATCTCATGTGGTGGGGTTGGCTTGCTTTCTATGGAGGAGATGGTGCCTATAGCATTTTTGGGTAGTTGTGCTCTCTCGGCACCCCTACTTTTCTCTCATTTTGTGGTTGTTGATAGGCCAGTTTTAGAGACTTATGTGACAGAGGTGGATCCTTTTCTCTCTAGGTGTTATTGCGGCAAACAAGAAATAGTCTATCCCCACGAGCATGAGAAGATTTTCCACCTTTTGCTTCACTATCTTCATATTGGGCTAGAGGTTTACAGTCTTCCTAGATGGAACAATAGTGTGAGCATATGCTACATTCTCTCTTAGTCAACTCGTCCATTCCTCATGCTAGGTGCAGGTTCTTGGATCCTAGCTCAATTGTGCATTTGGGCATTCTGACTCGCACTAGCTACTTTCTCTACAGTGATGAAGTTTTTCCTAGGTTTGGTCCACCCATCGGCATCTTCATTACTCACTTGTGAGTATGGTTCTACACTAGATGCAGTAGCGGTCCACGTGACACGGTGTCCTTTTGGAGGATAGAGGATAGCTACCCATGATGCCATTAGGGACATAGTGTTTGCTATGGCACAAGAGAGTGGATACTTGGCTTGGAGAAGACGTTTGTATTCTTTACGGACAACATGTGTCAGGGCAGACTTATACTTGGTCCGAGATGATCAGGTGATAGTAGTAGATGTCATGGTTACAGACCCCACGCGGGATACAGTTTCGAAGGGAGTGATTACCCATCTACTTGGATAGGCGACAAGTGCAGCAGCAAGTCGCAAGGTCTCTAGGTATATGGGCATGCAGCAAGGTCACCTCTTTGTTCCTCTAGCCTTGGAGTTATATGGAGCGATGGACACGACATTTGACACATTTGTCAGGGAGTGCACGAGAGCTTATCATGTTAGGTGTCAAGGGTACCACTTTCACTCTCATACTTTGTAGCATATTTTAGACAACGTGTGTCTATTGCTCTATAGAGTGCAGTGGCTGGTGCAATCCATAGGAGAGCAATCACATTAGGTGATGTTTCTTCGGATGCTCCAATTGTGTGTAGACCGTACAACTTGCATAGCTTGGATATCTTAGGTGCGGTAGGGCAGATTTCTCATATAGACTCTATTGGGGCTTAGCCCGATGTTACCTTTTTTGTCTCCTCCTTGTACGGTTTGATGTGGTCTTCCCATCCTTCGTTTTTCCTACGCGGTCGCCTTTTACTACTAGAAGAAGAACTACATTCCCGTGACATATGTAGAAGTTCACATAACCCCCCCGAGGAGCCCAGTCCGCGCTGCCTTCGTTCAGTGAAAGCCGGTGAAAGGGGGGCCGGCCCCGCTTTTCACCTATCAGGTTGAAGGCACTTAAAAATTGTTATATATATATATCAATTTTCATATATATATATATATATATATATATATATATATATATATGGAAAAAATATATATATCTACTGGTTTTTCGAGAAAAAAGAGGCTTCTACCCGTGACACAAAATTTGCAAATGAATCTAGAATGCCCTCTCTCTTTGGTCGAGTGTTTAAAGGACACTCTTCGCCGAAATGGCTGACGTGTTTCCAAAATTAAAAAAATCCCAGTTCAAAAGAAGAAGCTAGCAAAGATTAAAAAGATTGGAATGAGCCTAGAAATATGTATTGAAGTACCAAATTGGCTAATGCTTGAAAAGTGAATAAAAAGAATTCTTTGGCGAGGTGCATTTTACCTTTTTTTTGTCAGACAGTCCCCGGCCCTTCAAATCGTAGTCAAAATCAATACAAAAATCTACGCGGTCTAATTTACATTAATTTGGCTTCGTGGGGCGCTAGGCATGTGCTGGGATATAATCTAATGTGTTGAAGCTGAAGATGGAGAACGAGGTAGAAAAAAAAAAGATTTCGCCCCCGGGACTGTCTTGACATGGACGCGAGACCTTAGGGGGAGCCACTACGTGCCTGCGGTAATACCATAAAAGTTGGACGAAATCACGTTAGTGGCCGTAAATGAAAACTGGTTTAATAAGCTAGATCTTTCTTTTTGGACGATTTCCGCGCACTTAGCCGGCTGAGAAAGAATCTCTGTAATGGAGTTTTTTCTCAGCCATTTCGGTTCTGTCCTATCAGTTTTTTCTTTTTTATGAGTTTTCAAAAGAATGAAAAAAAAGTTTCCAAAATTTCAGTGCTGTGTGAACAATGACTATACGACGCAGGCCCTCGGCCTCTTAGTCGCAGCGCTATGGGCTTTTCTCGTTTTCCGCCGTCTCCCTACGGCCTGCGACCTTTAAGTTAAAAGCCTATTGCTCTACCAACTCAGCTATACACCCGGAGATTCTTGATTATGACAATTTCCATTCTTTAATTGGACAACAAATTCATGAAAAACAACTCTGACCTAAAATGCGAGCCATCAACAGAGCGTGTCTTTGAGGGAATGACAAGTTACTTAATATTATATCACATTTCGTTGACGTTGGGTTGCCACAATGATCCTATTCAAAAATACAAACTTAACCAAACTCTTTGATCTTAACCTAAATTCTCTAGTACCTTGATAAGAACATTGTTTGCGAGTACAAATTTAAATCTCTAACTATGTCCAAGGTATTAAAGGGTAAATAATATGGAATAAAGTGTTACTATGCAGTATTTCTACCAAGTTAAGAGTAGAGTCTACATAAGCAAAAGCCTATATATTTTCTATTACAAATTTGAAATAAGAATTAATTTAGCTCAAGGTGAGAAGCTCATGACTTGAGGTAACTTGTTTGCTTGCCAAAAGCTTTTTAAATTGGCACTCACATGATTGATTGATTTCTATTAAGTAGTCTTTCTTAATGGTTTTGAAGTTTTGGATTTAAAAAGCCAATATAATTTATCAAATAAATCTGATTTTTTTTCAATGGAACAGTAATGCTGCACATGCAACTCTTTAAGTTATGATGTGGATCAACATCTATTGAGGCAGAAATATCCAAGTGCAACAAGATCAATGTACAGTTCTACTTGTATAACACCCTATTCTCTCAAGTATAATAATAACAAAAAAATTTGAACTAGAGAGTTAAAAAGAGTGAAGTATACACTATGTAGAATTAAAGAATTTTATTGAAATTTTTTATTAATATCAAAGATTAGGAGAAGCATTTGAGATAGACAATTTCTAAAACTCTATCTTACAATATTTATTAAACATACTAATAAAAAATTTATTATGAATTTCAATTTTAAATTAAACCCATGAAAAATGAGTTTTTTAAATTGTCTAATTATAAGATAATTAACTCTATATTTTCTAAAAATATTTTCATTTGGATTATCCAAACTAATAGGATATATACCTCGTTGTTTTGTTGTTGCTCTATAGTCATAAGAAATCATCTATAAACTATACATAATTGGCTTTAGTCATATATTTTAGAAAATATGTAATTAAGTAGTAAAAGATAAACAAAATTGTAGTCTAAATAATAAAAATAATTATTTAGGTCTTATATATAGTATTTGGATATCTTATCGCTATTGCGAGACAATGAGTGACCTTGCTATTAGTCAAATAGAACTTAGGAATGAATCCATTAGATTCATATTTGATGAGGTAAACAAGGCTAGTTACTAAATTAAATCCTAGCTAAGACTAAAGTAGTCTACTTTAGCCTTAACTAACTCTAGGTAAAAATTAGTTTAGGTTAAATATTTTTTCTTGATTTTAGTTGCAAATCTTGTAGATGAAGCCTCAAGTGGAGTTTACTAGTCAACTTTGATTTAATAAATCCTCCTTCTTTGCATCTTTCACTTCCATTACCTTAATAATAATTTGAGATAGTTATGTATGCATTTACTTTATATTGATATCTTTATCCATCTGCATCTTGAATTGTAAATATGAAGTTTTATATAATTTTTTAATTTAAAGTTTATACTGGATTATTCTACTTCATACAAAAGTAGAAATTTTGAATTTTTTATTATAATTAAAGTACAAGCTAAGTTTATGAGAAATAAATGAGGAAAACATCAATATAACTCAATGTACTTTGCTTAATCTTTTTTTAAAGTTGAAGCATAGAACAAAGCCATACTCTTTAAATATTATTGTGATAAATGAGAGATATATATCTTTAAGGCAAAGAAGATTTCTATCCTTAAAGCCCTATACTGTTTTTTCTCAAGCTTTATTTGCCACTAAAGTAGGCGATGTTGTGGTGAATTATTGTCAACTTAGTATAGTGAAGATAGAGTGTTACAATGTCATAACTAGAAATGAAAATCAAGTGTCACAATGTCATAATTTGTCTATTCTTGCCTATTTAATCTCTTAAGCAAAAACCATTTCCTAGAAGAGTGTAGAGTCACAACTTCTGGTGCACTACAAAAAGAAAGAATCACCAACTATCACACCCATGATAGATTTAATCTAGAGGATTCTTGAGTGTGATGGTTCATTTGTAACAAAGGTCACTTCACCTTGGAATTTCTATACCTTCCCTATTGCTTGGCCAAATTCTTGAAAACTGTCTTTGAAGCAATCATAATATTATGATTCGCACTCACATCACAATGTTCAGATCATACAAAATACCAATAATGTTAAGGTGTCTCACAAATAGTGTCTTAGAATGCATAAACTAAGAGAGAGTAAGATCTCCCAAGGATCTAATCACTTTGAAAACTATGATTTTGACATAGTGTTCAACTCTTCTTAAAAGGAACAACATCACAAGATTCTTGAATGAATGTGCTATTGCATCTTATAGGTTGGTGTTACTTTATGATACTCTCGATGTACGACAAGCTATCTTTGTATTATTCTTGACCTTTGCAAAGCTCCCTAGGGTTGCGCACTCTAGTTCTACACAAATTGATTCTCTCACTCAAGTGCTTTTGCTCATGCATCAAGATTCCCACTCCCATTCAATCTAGCTTGCAATCACTCATACAAGGTGTAGACTAATACACGTACACCAACTTGATAGTCTTGATGGATTAAACTTTGTTTATTGCAATGAAAAGATGCACCAAATGAACTTGTGAACATCATATCTAAGCCCTATGTACAATCCTACTTAGCCACCAAACAAATCTAGTGGCTACAATATCCCAGAATCCCTAATTACATCTAAGCTGTTCAATGCTAATCATATCTTATCTACTTATCTAGCCCTAAACCTAATCCAAAGTAGGTGTAGGCCATGTGGTCTGGCCACCTTAGCTTCTTAACTTATCATCTGCCACTATTATGTCAGGTTAAAGGTGTAATAAAAGATCTTTGTATCATAACCTAACTACTATGTAGAGATACAAAATGTCATTATTGCAATTGCAAAAACTACACTCTTGTAACTACAAAAGAGCTCTTAGTTGTTTGTGACAAAGTTGGATGTTGCTCATTTCATATGAAGCTTCTGATAGCATGAATTGTATGCAAGATGATCTGGTACTAGATATGAGATGCAAAGTATGAGGTACAAGAAACAAAAGAAATGAAGTACAAGAAAAAATGTATGAAGTTAGGTACAAAAACAAAGTATGAGAAAAAATAGTACAAGATCAAAGATTAGGTCTGGGTATGAAGTGTGAGTGAGAGACAAGTAGTACAAGGTAGGATAAAAGGCATGAGTAATAGATCTTAGCACAAGTACACAATACAAGGTGTGAGTTTGAGATGAGTACAAGGTATGAATATGAGACAAATAGTACGAGATGAATATGAGGTTACAAATGAGAAACAAGTACAAGGTTACAAAACAAGAAATAAGATTACATATGAGAGACAAATAAGAGGTTACAAACAAGAAACAAGTACAAGGTTACAAACAAGAAATGAGTACAAGGTTATGAATGAGAAATGAAGTACAAGGTATGAGGTGTGGGCTCAACATCCAAATGGTTGATACTTCATATGGTCGTAATGTTTGCTACATACCTCAAATTCCTATGATTTTGGTGTCAATAGAAAGCCCTTGTGAAACTGCTTCTAATGAGGTGGTGATTGCTTTATTTGAATGAGTAACCATAGATATATCAACCCTAAAGTGTGCACAAAAAAATTCCTAAAAGATGACTCTTTCAAGTTGAAGGTTGATGGCAACAAAGATCTTCAAGGCCGCACCCTTTGTACCTTGGTGTATACACAAATGAAGATAAATAATATCACATTGAGTGATTTCTTACCTACATATAATAATACGTTTCTTGTTCCTTCACAAAAGTAGAAAAAAAGAACAAAATTGCACACTTGAGAACAAGTGGTGCATGATAGATGTATCCAATCCTCTCCATATACTATTGTGATGAATAAAAAATGTTGATTCTCAAGTAAAAGAAGATATTGCATATTTAAATCCCATATTATTTCATGAAGGCTTTATTTCGCATCAAGGGGGAAGTTGGGTCATTTTTTCTCTAAATACTATGATTGCATGCAAAAAAGGTTTGCAATCCAAGGTTAAAAAGATCTTCTATCCATTGCTTCCATCTGTTTATTGTACTTAGGATTTGAATTTTGTTTTGATATATTGCCTAAGCTTTGATAGCTATGCTTATTATGTTACTTTACTTTCAATTAATTAACCGTATAATATCTGGACAAATATCCTCAATGGCTTTCCTTATATTTTATTTTACATTCAATCAATCAGTAAACACCTCCTGCGAACAGCTATGTATCCACCTCTAACACCTATATAATCATATAGGTATTTCACATATTTCACTTTATATTTTTAATACTTAAATTATTGGCTTGTATAGATATATTTTAATATATTTGTATCTGATCACAGACTGATACTTTCTTATTTGATGTTAGAAATTGATATCAAAATTGATATTTATAATATAAAATTATTAGAAATAATAATTCTGCATAAAATATATTTTAATCTTCATTAGTGATTAATCTTAAGATGTCCAATGCATCTAGAAACCATAGGGAATGAAGCGACTTCTAGACGCTACATATCATATTATAATAACAATTAAAAGTTAAATTTCATCTTAGACCAAAATAGTGAATTAGAATATTAAATTTTAAAAAAAACAAGGATGTACTGATTATCAATAATATAAAAAAAGGAAACAATGATATATATGGAGTTGAAAAACTAAGAAAAGAAAATAGATCATTTTTTGTTCTGATGGCAGTGTCAGAGTGTGATTTGAGTGAAGGGTTATATTCGCTTGAACAAACCTATATTTCTTAGATCAATTTTGGGTCACTTGTAATTTTTGTAATTTTGTAATTTTTATTTGCTTTAAGTTCGCAAATTATCGGATTGGTCTTTGTCGAAAGAATCGAGATGGGGACTGTTTACCATTCAAGCCCCGGATATAGGCCAATTGTCTGAGCAAATTTTATCACTAGAAA
Organism: Lunularia cruciata; assembly: GCA_948567375.1. NCBI lineage: Eukaryota > Viridiplantae > Streptophyta > Marchantiopsida > Lunulariales > Lunulariaceae > Lunularia > Lunularia cruciata. The sequence goes on along the minus strand of OX419755.1, from coordinate 53,996,261 downwards.
AACAATTATTAAGAAGATATGTTGTGAACAAATAAAAAATAAAAGAAAATTTTCAATCTTCTACCAGTAAATTTTAAGCAAATATCCTTCTTAAGTGGTTTTAAAATTGTTCAAGAAAGTTTTGTAATGAAATGTTAACTTTTGAAATGTCATCACAATTTAATTCAATAAAAGAATCTCTCTATATTCAATATTGTCTAGGTGCATTACATAGTTTAGCAATAATGAAGGATACTTGTTATATTTCTATGGGTGGATTGGATGGGGTCGTCCATCCTTTGTGTTTTCTATGCGGTGGCCTTTCTTTTTTTATTTCTACAAATGGTGTTTACGTCTAGATAGCTTGCGCTTACGTGACGGAATCGAAACACTTACGAAAAGGTAAAGGAAAAAGGCGACCGCGTCGAGAACACGAAGGATGGGAAGCGGAACGGTTGAAACGTGGGAGAAGCAACGGCTTCTGACAGTTTCCTCTGACTGCCTTGCTGATGAAACACAAGTGCTAATCAGTACCGAATAGAAGGATATCCGATATCGAAAAGAGTAGCCGTTGGACCCAGAACGAGACCGTTGGAGGTTTAAAATTGACTTGACGCCGTGGTAAACAAGCGTTCTCGGTAAGCATGAACCAGGGGGTCACCATCCCCGTCGATTCCAATCCGACGGTGGATATTCAAATCTGGGAGTTCCCGAGTTTCCCTTCACAACTAATGAATGATTCTTTGCACAAATTTGAACTAGTCTACCTGGCCACGTGCCCATTTCAGGTGTCCTCTCTCCCTTCTCTATCATTCCCTCTCTTTTCTTCACTACCGATTTCTTCGCATCCAAAGTTCGCCTTCTTTAATTCTCATGGATGTAACCGTTGAGGTTTTCCATGGGTCCATGTGATCGATCCGATGTCAGGAGCGGAACTCACAGTTGGACAGTGATCGATTTAGGATCAGTGAGTGTAGGACATCGAGATTTTTCGTCTACGATTCATCAGATTCTTCTTCGCCTGAAGCGGTTTTGACTTCTTGTTAATTCATTTCATTGTAATTTTACAGGCGTTGGACAGTTAACTCATGAGGCAGATGTAGAGAAGAGAACAGAGCAGAGAAGAAAGATTGCTACCAGCATTTTACTCCATATTTCGAACAGAGAAAGGAAAGGGAAGAGAGGACAGATGAGAACAGGAGCAATTTAGAAGTTGGGAATTTGGACATTTGTGTCAATTTGCGTTATCACTGAGGTTTGCAAAACGTTTACTGTAGTGTAAACGTTTTGCAATTTTGTGCAGTTTGTGAAGCCTCTCTCGGGCTCAAAACTGCACTAGTCGGAAGCGCTCATTAATTTATGAGTTACGGAATTTGATTATCTACCTCCCGAAGACAGCAGGTTTCTTTCGTAGCAGTCTGGAAGCGTACGTTTCTCCTGGAACATGCGGAGTGGGGGAACCATTGAGCTGGAGCCTCTTGAGGAATCAGGCCTTTGAGTACTACTTTTCTCGCATCAGGTCCAACTTTGAGAGGACGCTCTGGGACTTCTACAGGGAAATTGTGGCTGGATATCAAAGTCTGCAGCAATTTCAGCGGGCCAGAATGGCGAAAGGAATTTCTCCTCTACGGCTTTTCATGCGGAGCACGTCAAAGAAATCGACTCCAGATCCGCAGGCTACTGATAGTAGTAATTCTTCAGGGCAGGAGAACTCTTCCTCCTCGGTAGCATCTACTCCTCAGAGACAGCCACTGTGTCCAATTCCCGAGAGTTTACGAAACCCTGTCACACCACCACCTCCTGAACTACAACATTCGTCGGCTCTCGATGGTTCGACTACACCTCGAAGTAAAACAGAGCAAGGGACTACTCCTCGAGCAAGGGGGAAACTCTCATTCACTGGTCAGGAAAAATACCCACACCTCGAAAATTCGGACGGAGGCAACAACAACAATGTCCATGGTACTCCTGATAAGAGTACTACGGGACCTTCCAACTCCAAATCTACCAAGTATACTTGGCAGCATCACCACTCCGGGGGCACAACTACCGCAGGTGCAGGTTCCAGGTCTTCCCCTGTTCCCAATCGGTCTCGGTCTCAGTCTCAGCAAGAAAATATTGCCAACGAGAGTGGGTTAGACGTGTGCACACCCCCACGAGGAGGATACAAACAATCGGCCGATAATGGCACTCAGGCTAGTTTGCCCAATTCTGCTAGGTCGAATAGTACACAGACGACTCCTAAGTCTACCAGGGCAGTAAGGTCTGGGTATGATTCGGAAACAGGGGGGCTGCAGAATCAGCCTCAGAATACCACCCCTGGGAAGAGTGCTTCCAGGGCACTGAAATACAACAACAACCAACAGTCGGGACCCAGTAGTGCTGGAACAGCAGGACTTGCCAATGTCCGCTCTGCAGGTTCGCAGCATGTTATTACTCGAACTATGGGGCTCCTGCAGGCTGTGAGAGGTGGGGGTTGTAACATCGCTAGCAACAACTTTGTCGAGCAGCACTTCGATTTGGAGGAAGATCCAAGTTTCTGGAGTGACCACAACGTCCAGGTAAATTTTCCGTTGTCAATTTGTTTCCAGTGTTTCGCGAATTCGTTTCCAAAGTCTCATCTATTTGGGTGACTTCATCACCGGGAAAGAACTGTCTAGACGGGTAAAATAAATCTAGGATCATGGCATGAACTTACTACTTGAGTCCGGTAGTAATCTAAGAACCATAACCGAGATCAGCAATAATAGCACATTGTGAACCAGGCAACTAAATGGCAGCCCTGACGTATTTAGCACCCAGTACTTATGTACAGATTATTTCATCGGATTGCATGGTCCGAACTTTTGATGTTCATCTCGTGGTCCTACTCCTTGATCTATGACAGGTTCTAATTCGAACTCGGCCCATCAACAGCAGTGAATTGGCGTCTCAAGGATCAACGAGATGCCTGAGGCAAGAGAGCTCTCACACCTTAACTTGGCTCGGACAACCGGAGTCCCGGTACACATTTGATCATGTTGCTGGCGAAGCAATCACTCAGGAGAAGCTATTCAAAGTAGCCGGTCTGCCAATGGTAGAGAATTGTATGTCCGGGTATAACAGCTGCATGTTTGCTTACGGCCAGACAGGTAGTGGAAAGACACACACCATGCTTGGAGACATCGACGATCTGGACCATCGGCCGAGTGAAAACCGGGGAATGACTCCTCGTGTGTTCGAGTATCTCTTCGCGAAGATTCGAACGGTATTTGAGCATTTCCTTCAAATTTCGCGCTCAGCTACAATTTACTAACGTAACCCACGAGTTCAAATCAAGAAATAAGTGGGATCCTTACAAATCGAGATGCCCTGGAATTTACAGGAGCAGGAAAGTCGCAGAAATGAGCAGTTGAAGTACTTTTGCAAGTGTTCGTTTTTGGAGATCTACAATGAGCAGATCACGGACCTGTTGGAACCTTCTTCTACTAACTTGCAAGTAAGTATGGCGTTTTCTGCTACAAATTAATCTTTAATCTACCCAACATGGAGGAATGGGGGTTCTGCAAGAGGTAATTTTAAGGACGAGAATACCGTCTTCTAAGTGCTTCAAACCGGACGCTGCGTAAGTTCTGATGAGCATTTGTGAATAAATGTTTAACTCACTCCACCGAACTGTCTTCTTGTATAGTTGCGGGAGGACGCGAAGAAAGGGGTTTACGTTGAGAATTTGTCAGAAGTTGAAGTGCGGGGAGTTCAAGATGTCATTCAACTGCTTCTTCAGGTCCGACTTGGATATTGGACAGTAAACTGCTTCTTGGTTACACCGAAAGTAAGGTTTTATTGCATGGCGGATGTATTGAACTCGACATCTGACTACTTTTCACTGCTACAGGGAGCCGCCAACAGGAAAGTTGCTTCTACGAACATGAACAGAGAGAGCAGTCGTTCTCACAGTGTCTTCACTTGCATTGTGGAGAGCAAGGTACCTGTCAATGTTGATTTGCTCTATATTGATCACGTTAGTGCAAAGTTCCCGTCCAATTCTGTATGGAGACGTGTTTCTCTCCTCAATGACCTGTTACTGATGATTGAATTCCATCAGTGGGAGAGCAACGCAATGACGAACTCCCGATATGGTCGGCTTCATTTGGTCGATCTCGCTGGCTCTGAACGGTGAGTCCATAATTCTATCTCGCAACACTGCTGGAAACTCTTTGCGCAATGTAATGCCTGTATCTAGGACTGAATCAAGAAAGTACGTTGCTGACCTTCTTCTGATCTTCCCCGTGAAATGACCAGACAAAAGAGCTCAGGTGCTGAGGGCGGGCGCCTGAAGGAAGCTGCCAACATCAACAAATCCTTGTCTACACTAGGGTACATAGAAATCTTTATTGGGTGATGATTTGGCATTAAATCACGTTGTTCTGCTTCCTCCAGTACAGTGTATGCTACTCTCGAAGTACACAAATCTCAAGCAGATTGGGACGCTTCTTTGGCTGCGCAGGTTGGTGATCATGATTTTAGTGGATGTCGCTAATGGAAAGCAACGGCATGTACCTTATAGAGATTCCAAGCTCACTTTCCTCCTCCAGGTAAAATAATAATCTATTAGTGGGGATTGTGGTGCCTAAGGAGACATTCTCTTCATACATTTACACTTCACTTGCAAACGACAACGCTGAAACCAGAGCTTACTTTTCGCAGGATTCCCTGGGCGGAAACTCGAAGACGATCATGATTGCGAATGTCAGTCCTTCTAGCTGGTACGAGACAATTCCGACTGTGCATGACCTTACTACGGATCAAGAATGTAGTCTTTCTTGAGGACGAAACAGTGTATTTTCATCAGTACGGCTGCGTTCTGTAACATTCAGATCACGTCTTCGTTATCTGAAATTTGTATGGTTCCTCGACTGCAGTAATGCTATGGAGACTTTGAGCACGTTGAAGTTTGCACAGCGAGCCAAATTTATCCGTAACAACGTGGGTTGATCTCACCTTCTCTTCTTTCTTCCGTTTCTGGTTCACACGTAGAAGTATCACTGCAAATTGGTGCATTGCTTTCTTTCTCATTTTACTGAATCTGAATCGATGGAATCCAACAGGCTGTTATCAACGAGGACGCATCTGGGGATGTCATCATTCTACGTCAACAGATCCAGGAGCTGAAGGTAAAATGTTGCTTCTCCGCTATGGAGGTTCTTGTCAGATTCGTTACCATCATTTGAAGCACATGTTCTGATATCCTTAACAACGTAACAACAGGTTGAGGTAGATCGGTTACGTCGAGAAAGCATCTCCAGAACTGGGTCGATGAGGTTCGGTTCATCACTTCAACTGGGTTCGATGGATGGGGACAACAGTGGGGAAAACATGGATATAGGCGTAGTAGATTCCGGTGGTTCACCAAATTCTGCAGATGTGAAAACCAGGGCATATATAATTGAGAAGGTATGCTACATCCCGGAGACCCGTGCCGCAATAGTATATATATTTTCACATGTGGACTTCCTAGTGTAGAGCTTCCATCATGCATCTGATCGCTGTCTCATCTCTTTTCAGAAACTTAGAGGCATGGAAGCAGTCTTAGCCGGTGCCCTTCGAAGAGAGCAGGTTGCGGAGGACGTGACGAAGAAATTAGCTGCTGAAATAGAACAACTGAACCGTCTGGTACGTAATCTTCACTTCCCATCATCCCTGGACCTCGATTTTCTAATGGTCAATGAAATATCCAAAGCTTGGAGGAAGAAATCTGTGAGGGTAAAGTAGTGGTAAACAGCCACAGCACACAAGCATATCTAAACATTCAGACGTCAAGATATGGAACTAGCTACACAACACCAACCTATTCCTCCTGGTTAATCTTACAGGTACACCAACGTGAAGAGGATTCACAATGCTCGAAGATGATGCTCCGCTTCCGTGAGGACAAAATCCGCAGACTCGAGGGCGTGGCTGACGGGGTTTTATCCATCGAGTCGTTCTACAACGAAGAGCACAAAGCTCTAATGGATGAGCTCCAACTAATGCGCGCCCGCATTGATCGGAATCCTGAATTGACTCGCTTCGCCATGGAAAATATACGTTTGATGGAACAGTTGCGAAAGTACGTACACACTCTGCACTTCCTTTTCCCCGGTCACGCGTTATTCTCACATTCTCGACTGATGGAACGTCAGAACCAATCTCTTTTACACTGACGTTTTTGGGTATTACAGGTACCAGGAATTTTACGACTGCGGGGAGAAGGATGTCATGCTTCAGGAGATCACCGGACTCCGCAGTCAGGTGCACTAGCTGCTGTATATCTAGCTACTGTACAGTTTGCGATGTTTCTTCGCCTTGGATTTGTTGATAGATGGAGCTCTTTCTAGCTATGATAGTACTTATAGCATTGATCAAATGGTTGATTGTTGACATTAATCTTTTTATGGGTCCGACAGGTCTTGGATATACTGGATGCGAAGCTAGGGGAGGAGCAAGTACAACTGACAACACCTCAGGTAAGGTTGCTTACTGTTGCCGTACAGAGGCTGTGAAGCCATAAAGTCTGTGCACAGAACGTGCGCAAGCATGAAGGCTGTCCATGATTCTCGTGTGCAGGAGGTTATTATCACTGGTCGGTCGGGTGGCGGGAAGCGAGTTCTTTGATGTTGGTCTGAAGCGAGTTCCTAGCGAACCGTGTTAATGTCTAATGTCCTGAGTTGGGCTTGTTTGTTCGTTGGTTTATAGAAACGAGCACTTGCTCCGGAGATTGCTGCACGTGCACGAGAGAATGAGCTACTTCTAATCGAGGTAAAAGGAACTTTCATTTTGCGAGGGGTGGGTGAGGGTGAGTATTGGGTTTTAACAAGGCGAGGAGTGGGAAGTTTTAGGATGGACACTGACCCCAATACGTACAGGTGGATAGCTACCAGAAGGAGGTGAAGGAGTGTCGAACCAACTTGAGCAACTGTCTCGTGGCAAATGCCGAGTTGACGAGGTATTTTGTCGAATCTTTGCTCTAGACTTGCTCTAGTAAATACTGATGTCTGGGGGTTTAAGGCTGATAGGGGATTTCGGGGAAGAGGCAAATTATGGTATTCTTGAAAGTCCTCAAATCCTATCATGATCACGTACATACAAATGTTTTAAGTATTGATATCAATTAGTTGGACGGCGTGGCAATCTAATTCCTTGCAATTGACCAACGCAATCAGGCAAGTCGACCAAATGCAAGCTATGATCACCCAGTTGAAGGCTGAATGCTCAGAAAAGCAGGAAAAAATTGAGGCTCTCGAGGTATGTATGGTGGGACTTTCTGTTCGACTTAAAAGCTTAGTGCTGTTAAATTAGTTGTCGTGCAGAAATAGCTCCTTGAGAAGGTGTGAATGATCAGACTCTGACCAAACCTTCGTGACAGATTGTTGCGAACGAGGAAAGGTCTTTCAGAGCGGAGAATCATGAGCGAAATCAGATCACAATCGACGAGCTGAAGTCTGAGCTTCAGAAGGTGCTCTTCAATCCTTAAGACCCTTTGCAATGTGTCGGGTTTTTTGTGTTGTTATTGGGGTTGTGGTTGGAGATTTTGGTCCTAATCGACCCACCGTATGCAGAATGAGGAGCGTTGGAACGTGGAGGCAACACTTGGGCAAGAATTGCGAGAGCAACTTCAATCTGCTCTTTATGAAGCTGAAAATCTCCGAGCCGAACTCGAGGTAAGTGTAGTTCATTGTTGATGGCATATAATCGTTATTATATTCCGAACGGTTTTTGTTTCTACGCAGATTTCGGCCTTCGCTTCGACTTAACCTGACTTTGTCCATATATGCAGAACGTTGAGAAATGGAAGAAAGAATTCGTCTCCGCCGAGGAAGTTGCAGAGCGACTTCACTGCACCGAGGCCAGTCTTGTTGCTGCCCAGGTATATTTCTGCAGTTCTGCTGTGATGTGGCGTGAATCGCCTAATGACTCATTCATATAAGCTCGAGAAAGCGGGAATGCGGAAATCAGTCACTCACTTGTCACTGTTTATTTCGTCAGGAAACAGCATCCAACGCGCAGGCGACGGTTCACCAGATCCGAGTAGAGACAGAAGAAATGGCACTCCAGCAGAGGCAGTCGTTGACCAGCATCCAGGAAGCAGCTATGATATGGCGTAATCAGGTATAAGAACTACTTACTTAAGAGCTTACGAGACAAAGAGACAAAGTAGCTTCACAATCCAAGGATACAATACAAAGGATAACATGAGTCTTCATCTTTTGTGGTTGTTTCCAGACCTGAATAAATGTGGTCTGTTTTCAGGAGTCCGAATTGAGAACCCAGCTGAAGGATGCTCAAGATCTTATAGATCAGCTTTCGACAAGAGTCGATATCGAGCCTGAAACTGAAGGGGGTTCATGCACTTCTTCAGAAGACACAAGGAGGAGGATGGAGGCTGCTCAAGAAAGGCCGCTGAAGGAACAGGAGCTTGAAATGCGACATTCTGAAGAGATCAATCAGTTGCAACTCGAGCTTGAGTCTCTTGAGGTAGTCCTGATGGAAGAGCAACAAAATCGTCTGGCAACTGAGGAGAAAATTGAAGATTTGACAAAGCAGCTTAATGAAGCCCTATCGAGAGTGGAGAAAGATAAAATTCTTGTGGAGGCTTTTGAAGGTCAGAACCTGTATTCGATCTATGAGATGGAGAAGCTGCAGGCAGAGAATACGGAGCTTTCCAACTCCTTGAAGAAGTCGGAGGAAAGAATATTGATTCTCGAAGGTGAGCTTCATAAAATGGAACAATGGTTATCTGGAGAGGAACAAACCAGCAGCCGATCAGAACGCAAACGTAGAAGCGCCCATTCCGAGTCTCCTATCCTCTGCTTGCAGCAGAAGCTGGAAATGGCCAGGAGGGAGAGAGAAGAGGTGAGGTTAGCGAACGAGAGATACCAGACAGAGAAAGCATCAAGCATTGCGCGTGAGAAAGACATGGAGGTTACCAGGTCAGAGGTGGAGACTGAGACAGCGCTTGCAATCACTTCCATGCAGGAAGAAATATTTGAATTGCGAGATAAGGTTGCCGCAGCTGCTGAGTCAGAAGCCTTGGCGAAGCTTCAAGTTCTGGAACTGAAGAATGAGCTCGACGACCTTGGCCAGCAAAGGAAGGAGTTGCAGGTCAAGTATGAGACTTTGGTGGTTGATAGAGACCGTAAAACCCAATGTCTTCAGAGAGATTGGGAAAATGCAACAGCAAAACTAATTGACTACCTCGCTGAAGGAGACGAAGCGCTCCTAGAAGCTGCTGAGGAAATGGATGATATTATTGAGTCCTCGTCATTTTCACCGAGACTGGTTGGTGAGTGGAAAGAATTAGAGCTTTCCAGTCATAAGAATGATGTGATGTCCAGGAAGCAGAAAGCCTTTGAGGTCCTCTACCACCACCTTCAGGATGCCCAGTCTCTAGCCAGAGAGACAGAACAGAGTGTTCGGGCCGCCTTAGGTGGGCTTACAAGTCAGCCTGAGAGTGAAACCATTGTTAAAGAGTTAGAGAAGAAATCTATGGCCGCGTTTACGGTGGTCAAGAATCTTCTGGATAGGATAAACGATCTCAATATGGCGAATGCCAGTCTTACTGACGAGAAGAAGGAGATGTACTCGTCGGGCGCTGAAAAAGACAAAGTGATTACAATTCTTCAGCAAAAGTTAGAAGATGATCATTCGCATCAAGAAGTTATAGCTGGACAGTTTCAGGTTCTTGCGGAAGGCCATGCCAGGTTGAGACAAGAACTTGAAGATGCAGTTGAGGAAAGTGATGGTTTCAAGTTTCAAGTCAAGGACTTGGTGTCAAAGTTGATTCAAAGCGACGCTTTGATACGAGAAAAGGAGGCCATGTTGGCAGGCATGGAGATCCAAGTAGAAGAGCTGGAGGCAAGGGCTCTTGCTAGTCTGGACTTAGTGGCGTCAAAGGCAGAAAAGTGGATGTTAGGGAGAGAGCAAGTAATGACACTTTTGTTGGCAGAATTTGATGGGACTTTGTACAATTTATCAAAGCTTGAAGCCTCTGCTGATGGTCTCGAATCTACATCACATTTCCTTCATGTTGGGGCCTCACGGATTAGAGGTCTGGAGGAGGAAGTTGCAACCCACAAGTCGGCTGTAAGATCTTTGCAGCTGAATCTGTCTTCAGCAACTACAGCTTTGGAACTTAAGGTCATTGAGCTTGAGCACACACAGCAAGAGTGTGAAGCTTCGAAGTTGGCACTAGAAGAAGAGGTAGCCAACAGCAAGAAGTGGGCCGAAGAGAATGAAATGTTAGCTGTGGAGAAAGAGCAGACTTTATACGAGAGCGTGGGAAAGGAGAAGGTCGTTGCATCTCTACGCGCTGAAGTCGAGACTCTTGAGTTAAACCTGAAGCAGGCAGAGTCAAAGATTTTAGAGATGCTCAGAGGTGTGGAAGCTTTGACAGTTGCAAAAGAGGAGTTAGAGCTTGAACGGAACAGGCTTTTATCTACTTCTCAGGAAGCCGAGAAGAACTGCTCTGAGAAAGAACTAGCCCTCTTTCAAATTCAGGCAGATCTCTGTCAGTTACAAGCCAGGGTAAGTGAAGCGGAATCTCGAGAACAGTCAATATGCATGCGAATGGAGGAGCTGAGCTTGGCTAAGCAGGACTGGGAGTCCCAAAAGCAAACTATTGAGGAAGAGATCGAGAACATGAGAGCCGAGAAAAGCCAGCTTGAATCTGAGATCAGGCACTTGCAAACCGAGATGGAAGAGAAGGAGAGGACTATTTCTGAGACTTTTAGCAGAAGTCAACAGGCACTTAAAGAAGCGGAGATGAAATTGGCAGCATTCGACGAGGAGCTCAAAGAGTTGGAGAGTGCCAGACAGACATTGGAACAAGATGTCGCGGAGTTACAGACTGTAGCTTCCTCGTGTGAGCAGGGAGTGGAACACAAAGAGAAGGAACTGATCGAGTTGCAGACAAAGCACGAAGGCATGCAATCCCAAATGCTTCTTTTGCAGGAGGCAGTTAAATCTCTTTATGAGGAGCGGTCAAGTGGGATGATCGAGAAGGCAAGATTGGAGGAGGAGAAAGAAAACCTTCAAACTGAGAATCTCGATCGAGAGAAGGAGTTGCTTGAACAGCTTGTTGCAGCTGAATCTAAGCTTTCTATCTCGGAGAAGGAGGTCAACCTGCTCGAACAGAAAGTTGAACTCTTGACTGCCAAAAAAACCGAAGTGGAATTGGAGCTTGCAGAGGTCAAGGAGGATGCGCTTTCAGCAATGTCGCAAGTGAAGCATCAAGAAGAAGAGCTTGAGGATCTGAGAGCTAGCTTTGAATCATTAGAGATTCAGTGCGTAGATGCTGGACAGAAGATTTCTTCGCTGCAGGGGCTGCTTGAGCAATATGTCATATCAGAAGAAAGTTGGAAGAATGAGAAAGCACAGTTGATTGAGAAGTTGAAAGAGGTGGAATCCATGTCTGCAAGTGTGGAGCAAGATGCCCAAGAAGGTGGCGTGGAATGCAGGAGCATCGCTTGGAGTGAAGACGTTCCTTACGAGCATTTACAGAGACTCAAAGTTCAAGTCGAGGGGCTGAAGAGGAAGATTTCGGAGAAGGACAACACCATTTTGTCTGCCAGAAAAGAGATGGAGATAGCAATTACAAACTTAAAAGAAGCTGAAGTAGAGATGGATAAGTTGCAAGCTGAGAAGAATAGACTGACATTAGCTTGTGAAGAACATGTTAGCTCCAATAAAAGCATCTCCAGGAGTTTGATGGCGGCAAAAGAAGAAGCATCTACGAAACAAGTCCAAATTTTAGCTTTTGAGGCGGAGATGCAAAAGGTAGCGGAAATTGTCATAGATTGGGAAGCGAAGATGTTTGAGGCAGAGAGGATATGGAAGACGGAGAAAGAAGAGCTTGTGAAAGAGGTGGATTCGGCAAGACTCGAGGCCCAAGAGAAGGGTCTGGAAGCTGCTGTGTTGAATCAGAAGTTCCAGGATGGCCAGGTAACATTGATGGAAGCTGAGGTTCTTGTTAATCTCTTGGTTAGAGCGAATGAGACAGCTAAACACAATGCACTGGATTGGAAATCGGAAATGGAGGTGCTCAGTATTGCTCAAGGGGTGTGGGAACCTGAGAGGGACCGTCTTGTAGCAGCGATAAACACGCTTAAAAATGATATCGATGGACGAGAGCAGCACATGTTTTCTGTTTGTGAGGAGACGGTGGCTGATCTTTATGAGACAATGAACGTTGTTAATCTTGTCCACTCTGATCTGTCACTTCTCAAATTGGAACATGAAAAGGAGATGGAGTCTTTGTCTGGTGTGGTAAAAGAATTGAGGACTGATCTACTTCATGGGCTTTTGCTCCCCAAGGAACTTGTGAAGGAGTTTGATACGACAATATGCGATCTCGTTACAGACCACAAGAAAAATCTGCTGGAGATAACAGAAGAGCATTTGCCTGTTTCAAAGAACTTGAAATCCGGTGAGGCTGATGTTTTGGAACTTGAAGCACTTAGAGAAAACCTTGCGGTTTCAACTTTGCAACTCGAGACGAAAAGCTGGGATCTTCAAGCTGCTGAATCACGTGAGGTGCGAAGTAAGGAGACAATGATGTCCTTGGAGAAGCTCCTGGAGGCAACTGAAGCAGAACTGTCGAGTTCCATCTACGAGACATTGGAGCTAAAGTCTAGCCTCCTCAAGTGCGAGTCAGAAGTCTGTGCTGTTCAAGAAAGTTTAGCTGAGAGAGATGTCGAAGTGGAGCGTCTTGAGAACAAACTCACTTCTGCAGATGGTGTTATACAAAATCTGAACGAAACGGTCCGCGAGTTGACAGAGAGACAGTACGCTGCAGAGGATGAAATATCACAGCTTCGTTACGAGATGGCCACTGCTGAGGAGAGCCTTGATCAGCTGGAGAAAGAGTTGGGAAAACAAAAGACTGACTCAGAAATGAAAAGCAGGAAGCTTGATGAGGTTGCTCTCTCGTCGGGAGAGATGGAAAGTCTGATCCACAATTTGAGAGAGAACACCGAGAAACTGACTGTGGAGAAAGATACAGAGATTTCACAGCTCAAGGTCGAATTTACCAACGCAGAAGCAAACATCGAACACCTGAAGGAAGAGTTGGAGGAGAGCAGGAACGAAGCGGAAAGCCTGGAGTTTAGATTCTTACAGATTGAATGTGAGAGAAAGGCGCAGTTGCAGACTTTGGAATCGAGGTCTACAGACTCTGAATCTGATGCAACTGCCATGAAGGAAGAAGTCAAGGAGCACAAACACCAGGTGAAAGAACTCGAGCGCAAACTAGCACTAGCGCAGGCAGAAATGGATGAGTACGTGGAGAGTTTGAACGCCAGCATCTACGAGTTGACCATTGAACGGGATGCCTTCCAGGCTCAGATCAGGCTGCAGACTGAAACCTTGACCGATGTTGAAGGGAAGGTCCTGCTGCAGGAGGCCGACATTGGCGAACTCAAGGAACAGATTGCAGCCCTAAGCATCAAACTTGACGCTACCCAGAAGGCTCTTGACTTAAGTGATGCACTCATGGCAGAAAAGGATGAGGGCATGTGCACCATACAACACCAAATTCAAGCAGCTAACACTGATAACGCTGTTCTATCAGACATTGTGTCTGGCCTTCAAGTAGAGATAACCGAAGCCGAGGCCAAGGTCTGTCAACTGGAGGCAGAGGTGGAGGACGGGAAGCTTCGTCTGAGCGAGCTGGAGGTTACCATGACGCTGACAGATGCAGAGAGGGATCAGTATGTTCAGGGTTTGTCCACTGAAAGAGACGAGTTAACCGAAAACCTTGTATGTCGAAGTGCCGCCCTGATCAGGTTAGAAGAGGAATCTCTTCGATTAAAGACAGAGATTGCAGAGCATGAGCAGAGACAGGTGAAGTACGAGTCAGCGATTGCAATGACTTGTCAGGCCGTGGATACGGAAATTGTTGAATTGTCCGACCTCCATGCAATCGTTGCGAAGGTTAAGGAGGCTTTGGAGAAGGAAAGGTCCACTGTCAGGGAACTGGAGGAGAAGCTCGTAAGCGTAGAGGGTGAAAATACTCAGCTGATCAATGAGCTCGAAGCCCAGTTGATTATACAGAGCACTGCTTTGATCTCTCTAGAGGAAGAAATTGCGCTAATTAAAGAGGGCAAAGCCAAGGAGCAAGCCGAATCTGAAGCAAGAGTATGTGAAGTGAACAAGTTGTTGGAGGAAGAGAGGAATCTTTTGAACTCTCTTCAGGAGAAGCTCTCCTACGCTGAAAAGGAGAACTCTGAGTTAAGTGGTAATTTACATGATAAGGTGCATCAGCTGAGAGCCGAAAGGGATCAATTCCAGGTGAAGGCTTCTCAAGTTAAGGTAGAGCTAGAGGAGGGGATGAGAACCGTCAAGGATTTGGAAGAGAAGTTGGCAGCCACAGAACGGGACAATGTGGAGTTGTTACAAACCTTAGAGGACAAGAGTCAGAGGCTGACTGGAGAGAGGGATCACCTTCAGAACGAGCTCATGAAACAGGGTTCCTCGCTTACCAGCCTTCAGGAGGAGGTACAACTGTTGAAGGGAAGTGCTTGGAAGGAAGAGGAATCAAGGGTGAGTACATCTCCCGAAATTTTACGAGTTCTGCTTCGATTAGCTATTTATTACGCATTTCCCTTTAGTGCAAGTCCTCCATTCTTATCCTAGTTCGGTTGGAAAATCTGACCACTGTGGGTTTTATCGTGTCTGTAACAGACACTGCAGTTTCACGCCGAACACAAGAGTGAGCTTGAGGGCGTAACGAAAGATGCAGAGCGTTACAGTCAGTTGCTTGCAGCAACCAGATCCGAATTAGAAGACCTGAAGAAAAGATGCCGGTCCTTGGTGGCGGAAAATGATGAGTTGAAATGTGAGATGATCGAGTTGGAGGGGAAGCTACTTGATCTTCAGGAAGATAGCGAGAGAAAGAGGAAGGATTTGGAGGCAAAACTGAAGCGAGAGAAAGAGAACGTGGTCAATCTAGAGAGTGCTCACAGCTCGAAGTTGCAGGGCGTCCAAACTGTGACAGAAAAGCTCGAAATGACGGCTACGGAGTTGGAAATTGTAAAGGCAAACTTCGAGTTGTTGGTGCAAGAGGACGAAGGGCTGAAATGTCGCCTTGTTGAGCTAGAGGATACCGTACTCGAACTAGAGGAAGATCTCCAGAAAAGAACAACTGCCGTGGAAAACATGGAGGATGAATGCAGACGGGAACAAGAGAAGGGTTTCAAGCAAGAAGCCACATACAACAAAGCCCTACTGGAACTCCAACAGGCTCTTCTAGTAGAGCAAAGCAATGTCACTGATCTACAACAGGAACTGAGTACTAAGGATCCCGAATTGAACCTATTAAAGGATAAGCAAGTACAGGATATTTCTCACAGCGCTGATTTACTTCGAGTCCACAAGCATGAAATCGATATGCTGCAGAAGACGTTGCTCAGTACCATAGAGTTCTTCGAAATTTCTTTCAACCAGACGACAGATCTATCTTTGTTGTCCCAAGAGTTGAGCTTCCTTCAGGAAGATATGAAGAGATTGGGTCTTCAAAGAATGTTCGAAAATTTCAAGGAAGAAATTTACAGGTTCCAACATTCAGCAACGGAACTTCAGCTAAGAAGCTCTGCTTTGGAGGAGGAGCTGGATGACAAAAGACACGCACTGGATGTTCTAACTGAAGAACTCATGCTCGAGGAACAGCGGTCTGCGCATGCCATTCAGACTATTGAGAATGAGCTCAAGTCTACTGAAAGCGAACGGGACAAGCTTCAAACGGATGTCGTGGTCATAACAGAGCAGCTGGAAATGGCGCAGACTCTCGCAGACGAGCGTGAGATTGTCGCAGCAGAAGCTCGACAGGTACTCTTCACACTACTCTTATTTCCGATCACCATGTACCTCCTTGATCTCCCTTCTTAAAATAGCTCTAAGGTCGTTTGCATGTGAAATTCTGGACAGTATTACAATTTGCTGACGAACTGTTTGTTTGCATTGTCTTGAGTACTCGCAGATTGCCGAGCTGAGCAAGAGTTATGCAGAGGAGAAAGATGAGGAGGCCAAGATACTGGGGAAATCAGTAGAGGAGCTTGAGAGTACTGTGTACGCACTTGAAAGTCAGGTACGAATGAAAGGTTTTGTCTGTCAGAGTGCTTGAATGAACTTGCTTAATACTGATCTCGCATAAGTCCGAAAGATGGGTCAGCTCCCTTCTTGTTGGGGTCGAATAACTCCGAAAGATTCTAAATTTGTGTCTCCTCCTTCAGCTTGGCATTATGAAGCGTGAGGCCGAAAGGCAAAGACGTGCAAGGGAGGATGTGGAGGCCGAGTTGAATTCTGTGTCACAGCAAATGCAGATCATGAAGATAACTATTGACAGGCAGGATGCCCAGACAGTACGAGACTTGCAGGACGCAAAATCAGCCAAGACAGAATTGGACAGGTGGGTTTCTGAGCTGAGGCCCAGCCGTAGTCCCTCACTCAATTCATAAAATCTCCGTCTTGATTTGTTGCCATCGTTGATCCAACTCCGTCAAAAACACCCACCAGTTGATGTTAACTATGTCGATGTTGTTGTCTGATGATAGTATGGTTATCGAGATGAGAAACCAGCAAATGCAAACTCGCAAAACAGTGGAGAGTCTCCAGCAGGAATGTGCAGAGAAGGATGTGCAGGTAAACATCTTCGATTTCATTAAATGTCTTTTGTGGAATTTTGCCGAGGCCCTGGGCGCCAGCAACGGTCTTTCTCCTTAATTTCACTAAAATCTGTCCCAATCTGCTTCTGGGTGAGCAGTTAAGAAGCTGCAAGGCGCACATAGCCGAGTTGATGGCTGGAGCGGAAAAACAAGCATCTGAAAACCAACAAAAGCTGAAGGTGCTTGAATCCATGGTGGAGCAGCTGAAGATGGAAGAGCGCAAAGTACACTCTACTATGCCCGTTGTTTCAAAATCCGTGGAGTCAAAGAACGCAGGTAACAAAACCAAGGGCTCTGGTTCACCGTTCAAATGTATCGGATCCGGGTTAGCTCAGCAGAGAACGTCGGAGATGGATGAAGAGCTGGGGTCCGCGAAGAAAAGGATTCGTGAACTGGAAGCGACCGCTGCTGCCCGACAAAAGGAGGTACTACTGCGTTTAATCACTTCTCCCTTATTTGTTGAGAGCCCCGCAAAAAAGAGGCAAAAAAGAGGTACTACTGCGATTAAACATTAATCCCTACTTGTTGCGAGTGGATTAGAATGTTTGACAGAAATCTTATCTCCAGATGGAATAATTTTATTTCAAGATTCCCTAGAAGGCTTGGACCCTTACCAGCTTCATATTTTTTGACTACAAGGTTTTCATGCTCAACACCAAGCTTGCTGAAGCGGAGAGTATGACTCATGACGTTGTCCGGGATCTTCTGGGCGTGAAGATGGACATAGCGAGCTACGCGGTAAGTGCTAATCCACGGAGAGAAGCACATGTGATTACATGTGCTTCTCTCTTTAGTGCTTAATTCGGTGGTGTTGTTGGCATAGATGGCTTCATAGGAGTCTCATGGGTTTCCTTTATCTGTGACAGACTTTACTGAATCAGCAGCAGGTCCAACAAATTGCTGATAAGGCAAGAAGACGGACAGCGGAAGCTCATCAAAAGGTTCGGGTCCTCTGAAGAGATAAAAAAACAAATACTTTCTTTTCGCATAAACAGCAATATCTTTGTTGTTTGTGTGTCTGACTCAGTCAACGTATGGTTTCCAGGAGGAGGAGCTTGAGACGCTACGTGACAGATTAGATGAGCTGATAACTGAACGAGAAAGGTATGTGTCTGCAACAGGAAAAACAACTCGTTACCCTTGGTGAATCCAATGCAGTGACGGAGTGAATGGGGTTTTGATCAGTATGAATTGATCAGTATTGTGCTATTATTGTAGCTGGCTGGAGGAAATCAATCGTAGGCAGGCAGAGGCTGTTTCAGCTCGAATATCTGCTGAAAAGTTGCGGTTAAGAGATTCACTCGTCTCTTCCGAGAACGAGAAACTCAAGGTTCGGGTTGTTGCCTTTTTTGCATAATGGCAGAATGCGTTTTGGCAGAATGCTCCTTTTGGTTTCGTCTGTTTTCGCTTGAAATTCTTGACGGTGGTCGTCTGTCCTTGATTCTTAGCCTGACAAGTAATACTGCATCACAGGTTGAAATCTCATCTCTGCGAAAGAAGGTATCCGATTTGGAAGAGGAGTATAGGAAGCTTTCTGGCCAGCAAAATCTGCAGCAGAGAATTCACCATCATGCGAAGATTAAGGAGGAGAACAATGCTTTGAAATCTCAGAATGAAGACCTCAGCGGAAAGCTTCGGCGTTCTGAAATTCTGTTCACGCGTGTCAATGATGAACTTGCACGGTATAGAAATGCAGAAGGCAAGACTCCATTCTTGAACTTCGACGAGGAAGATCGTCTACGTAGAAAGCTTCAGGTACGTTCTGGTGCAGAAGAGTAACTCGGAACAACGTTTCGTTCGAGTTTCATGATAAAAATCGATGCATAGAGGAAACTAGTACAACAAGTATTCTTGTCTTAAAGTTCCATTTAACATCCTTCATAAGTCTGAATCCTTTTCCGTGTTTAATTTGATTCTTGCAGGAGACTGAAGAGAACAGATTACAACTGGCCCAGAATTTCGTCAGTCTATGCACAGCCATTATTCAGGTAAGGAGTTCGGGATGAGCTTCGTGGAATTTGTTTCCAGAAGTCACACAGCTGCTTGCGAAGCATCCTCAGAGTTCCAGCTGATATAGTTCATAGATAGCCACCAGCATACTATTTACACGAACTTTGTTTGTGCAATCAGGCTGCCGGCGTCCCGAGAACATCAAGAGACGCGGATGCGGCGACTGCAATGGCTGCTCTAATACAACTCCAGGATCGCCTCGAGGCTATGGAGAGGGAACTCATGGACCTGAAGCTGAGGGGGAGAATCGCTAACGAGAAAAGAAGGATGAGTGACCTCCGCGACCAGCATACACCAAGAAAGAGCGGTCCAACGAACTTCACAGCGATTCAGCAGATTACAGCAAGCCCAGATGCATCATCTCGATAGCTCTCAGAAAGCAGAGATCAATCTGATTGTTGATCTACTTTACTTACTTCCCTGTTAGGATTTGTATATGTATACTATAACGTAGGGACGTAATGATCGTCAATCACTAGACTGAGATGATGTATATAGATTGGATCCATCATGTATACTAGAGAGAGAAGCAGCAATGTACACCTGTTCATAATTTATTCGAATCCAAATTCAAACTGTCCTTTCAGCAGACACTATGACGGTCTCCGTAACTTCGTGGATGAGAACGTCTACATGGATGCACGATGGAATCACGGGTCGTTTGGCTTGATATACATGCTCGCATGCTCATGTCGTGCATCATTCTTGTGCCGCCTGATGAGGAATTTGGCTTGGCCATCGAAGAAATCTGAATCAGCGAGACTGTAGCAAATTTAGGAGGATACGAAGACTTTATGCAGTAGTAGTCCTACATGTAAACTCGTTCAAACTACATGCTCATGTGGGGGCCATCGATTTATGTTTCGTCTGAAGAATTTGGGCATCAATGGACCGGAGACCCACTGCACTTCGACTTGACGGTACCCTAAATGAAGGCGATTGCGTAGGATAACAACAAGGATGGAAAATCCATCAACCAATACAAGGATACGATCTAACCGGCATGGTGGATGGAAAGATTAAGTCCACTAAATCTTACAAGGAGAAGACTTAACAGGTAGAATAGTGTTAAATTAAAATAGCACGAGAAATCTGCCTTGTTTTTTTGTTTTGTTTTTGTGCCTTGTTGAAATTCAAAGATGTTTCAATCCTTTAGTTGATAAACTATTGAAGGATCTGAATAAATATCATCTCATGTAATAAATGTTCTTTGGATTCTATCAGCAAATATTTTATATAAAATAATCAATTTATATTATCTAAAAACATGTTAGAAATAAAAATAAAAATAAATCTAAGTCAATGGTAAGTTTGGTAAGGGGTGGGAGGACCCTAGCCGCGCTTGGGTGTACCTAATGTGGCTACTTGGTGGTGAAGACCCAAAGCCTGCGTGTGTTGCAATGCAATTGATACATGCTGTAGATAATAGGCTATGAGCATGGCTAGAGAGATAGCCAATGCTCCCCTTATCTGCAAAGAACCTTGTGATGCATCCTTGAGGAGACTGTCAAAATGGTGATGTAGAGGAACAAAGGTATATGGGTTTAGGGTTGAGAAGATAGCATGGGTGACTAGTGGTCCTCCTTGCCCCTAGAGGCATTGATCGCTATTGCTCTCGCTTGGATGCCTCCTCTTGCCAATGACTCTACTTGTAGAGAGTTTGCCACAACCACATCATGCAAGGTGCAATGCCATCTGTGAATGTAATAATATTCTTTTGCACCCAATGGACAGGTGGTCTTGGTAAATCCAACTAGTGCTCAATCTGGACTTGGGCTTGTGTAGCTCATAAGATGCAAGTTATTATATCACAAACAACATCATGGACTTTGGTGTGCTCCTCACCTACTACACATCACAAAAAGTGTATTCATTGCATGTTATATGAGAAGTTGTATGCACATTGGTCCAAAAGCCCAATGAGGGTTGAATGTGGAAGACCCAATCTTACATGCAATGCTATGGTAAACTTCTCAAAAGTAAATCAAAAGTTGTCAATCAAGGGTGATGCTTGGAGCCAAGCTCCAGAGCCTTTCCTCCACAAGAGACGATCCTAGCTTGGTCAAGTAGAGGTCTATCAGTGAGGATGTTGGTAAGTGTATGAGTGTCCATATACTCACTAAGATCCACTTGAATCTTCCTAGAGTCTAGAGAGACAAAGGCAATAAACTTGGGGAGTGATGTGTGTGAAGTGCTTGGCAATAAGGAGAGCCAAGCAAAGATATGACTAGAAGGTGTAAGTACATGAGTCTGCTATTATGATAGGTCCCAATAAAAAGGATGCCGCTCATGTACAAACCTATCCACCAAATGAGGGACCACTAGGACCTATGCTTGGATATATAGAATTGGTGCTATGAGGCCACATCTGCTTATAGCTATGAGAAGAGCTATCCACTTCCTAGACCACCCATATGAGAGCTATGAGAGAATGCATGGTAAAAAGAGTGGAGAAAGTGTGGCAGATGTGCTATCAAACATCCACAAGTGTGGTGGAAACAATGTCTTTGTAGGCAAGAAAGTCCATGCCAAATGTGAGGCCTTAGGGAGGTAACAACATGAAAGAATAGAAAAAGCCACTTGGGTATTCCCCAAGTATGGGAAGCGATGAATATGGGCTATGGCATGGACTAAGGTTTTTGAGATGAATGTGCTATAAAAATCCTCTTGCCCTATAGGAGAGCCCAGAATTCTTAAACCACCTATGGGGAACTAGAATCTTGGTGGGAAGTCAGAGGGAGTGAGGACCGTGCGTGCGCTTCAGGCCTTGCATTTATGAGTTTGGACTAATAAATACAAGGCTCCTAAGCTGAGTGTGAAGGTTGATAATGCTTGAACTACATCCTCCAATGGGCCCATAATATGAGTGTGTTAAAAGAGGGATGGGAAAAGACAAGAGGGAAAGCTGCTACCACTTGACATACGCCGATAATGTGCTTTGAGAAAAAGAGAGCTCCCTAGGGGATCTCCTTGCTGTGTGTACTCATTAGATGTCAACTATGCAAAATCTCCAATAGCAATATGGTGACTATACAATAGAGTGTCTCTATGCCATAGAAAGTATGAAAAAAGAGGATCAAGGAGGAGATTTGATCTCAAGCTAAGCAAAGAACATAGAACAATTCTAGATGAGAGATGGTATTGAAGGTATTGGAGATTTCACTTGACACTCCACCTAATCTGGATGGATGTCCAAGGATGCTCAAATGCCCACAATAATTGTCTCACAGCCCTTGGAATAACCACAACAAACTGATGGGAAGATAATAAAGAAGAGAAAGACTCTCAAAACTATAAAAAATAGTTTGAGATACCAAATGCAAGAACACATCCCCAATGGCAATTGGATGTACATTGAGGTCTCATTTGCAAGCACCAAGAGACAAGAAACACCAATGATGAGTGGTTCTTGGGGCACATGACTTGAGGCTATGCATTGATGAAAAGCAAAGAGAAGAGGAAAGCTCAAGTCTTGAGTAGTTAGAGAGAGAGGAAACCATGTAGATGCGCAAAAACTACTATCTTTTAGTGGCCTACCCATTGAAAGACATGGAGAGTGGAATAGAGCATGGGCAAAGAAAGATTTGGTAAGCTATAACTCCTCATCTAGCTAGTGATCATGGAGGAACTAAGGGAGCTCCTCAATGGTATATGGATGTAGGGTCTATAAGGTGGATAGCGTATTAGAGGAGAAAGGGGATGGCCAAGCAGGTGAGAGTACCTACATTGCACATCTATACTCACCTACATGACTAACATCAAAGGAGCAACTAAAGTAATGATGCTTTGGTGGTAAGTCATGGAGCTATAAAGACTCTATAATCCGTATGGCAACAACTTGGGCCATACTGATGTACTCTTCTTGGAGTGCTGCCCAATCCCCTCTCAAAAACCTATAAACTCTAGACACAATCTTGTGATGGCCTAAAGCACCTCCATGTGCTAGAAGGAGTAATATCCATTGTAGAAAGAAGGAGTAATATCCATTGTAGAAAGAAGGCCAATAAAATCCACGGAGAGATATCTCTCCCATGGTCATCAACCAAAATAACACATAGTAAGAAGGAGAGGGTGGAACAAACAAGAAGGCATAATGGTATGGAGATCCAAGTGTACATCCATGGGCAAGGAAAACATGGGAAGAAGGCTTGGATAAGATCCAAAGAGTGTAACCAAGTGTTCAAGTTTGAGAGAGCCTAGAGAGAGACTACTAGAGTGCAGATGTGGAGGTAGGAATAGTGGTGGCCTCAGCCTGCATATGCAAGCAACAAGATCTCCCTTTATGCTATTCTTACATCACTTGATGTCTCAAGTTTTGTACTTGGAAATCTTAAAACGACATTGTAACCTTCACATGCCTTTTGGAGCACGTCTTGCTATCATAATGTCAAGCCTGATCCAATGGCACTTGTACAAAATATTGATAATATTCCTTGCAAGCACAATCACTTGAAAACACTCAAAAGATATTTTTAATCCTTGGGTAATTGGATATTGAGTGTTGTAATATGGGTTGATTGCCAATAATCACATTTTGTAGATGCAAATAGTGAGGATTGAAAGCTGAAGGTGGGTTCTCTACCCTTCTGTGGATGTACTACATTCCTTTCACACATAGTCTCCTATACCCCCATGTATTGTCAACAGAGCCAAGGTTGTTATATTGCTAAATTATGATGTTGGGCCTGTTTGACCTCAAAACCTTATTTTCCTACATCTATGCTAGTGATAATCTCTCCCTCAATGAACTAATTTCTCTTTAGGTGCACTGATTTCTCTTTAGGTACACTAATTTTGCCTTTTGGAAACTAATGGTGCATGAACTGCATGAATATCCCCTAATTCATTCCCCTTGTGTTCAAACTTGCACGCTTTTCATTGGTCACCTTTGTTTTTTTCTCATTGGTCTATTTGCCACACTTCTTGAGTACTCACTAATTCTTATGTGGTGCAATTTTCCCTCCCATAAATCAAGATGGCACATGCAAATCTATTGAAGATCACACTAATTCTCACACTTTAACCCTTATAGTCTAGTAAGGGCTATCAACTAGAACATGTTCTTTGTAAAATAATGGCATCCACAACACAATTTTCTTGATACCTCTTATATGCATTAATATACTAATTTAATATGAAATACAGATCTTAGGAAAAATATAATCTATATAATGGAAGGTCAAACCAAAGTGGAATATATTAGATATTTTTGATTTTTTGGAGATCTAGGGCAAAAGTTACAACTAAGTACATAAGCAAGATACCTCAATTGCAATTTTAGCCTAAACATCACAAGATTTACTCACACAAGTTGGAGTATTAGAACATACAAACTTGTTAGATTAGCATCAGGCAGAATTTTAGTACATGCTTGAGTTTAGTGACACAAATGTTTATTTAATTGAGTATAATAGATTAATAATATATCCTTGATATATTATTAATCTATTATTTAGTGAAATGTAAGTATGTTTAATTTTGTGTGTTGTAATCAAAGTATTATCAAAATAAATATTAAATGAAGTATGTTAGAAAGTAATTTTTTTATATTAAATATTATTAGAAACTATCATAATTTTCTTAGTCAATTAGATTAAAAATTGATAATTTTAACATCCTCATAGATTACAAGATCTCTATTAGTATGATCAAGAGATCTCAACAAGGAATAGTCCTAGTCAATTGTGTTTGTTCATGTTGAACAAATGTCATCTTGTATTTTGATGACTAATTTTAACTAATTTTGGGCTTCTGGATGTTCTAGCTTTCAGGTTTACCAACAATTGAGCATTTGCTAATTCTATTTTGGGTTAACAGTGTTGTGATAGTGAGCTTTCTCTCATTGTCTAATTTTCTCGCATGGTATAAGAGCTGATTTAGAAACTTCATAGTTCGTTTTTGATTCTTCAGTGTCTCAGGTTTCTAGGAGGATAGGAAAGGATAATTTTCTATTCTTTGAAAATCTACAAACTACACTACAGTTTCTGATTTATGGAGAGAAATACTCCAAATCAAATTGCTTAGCTCAAGATCTGAACCCAAAACTGGGATGCTCAAATTGCAATTTTAGGATATAAATTCTCCACAAAAAATTGCTTGGAGAAGAAACTTAACCCCAAAAAAAATAATTTTTTTAGATGCTCAATGCATAGTGATTTGCCTCGATCTGCCTATAACGACCTACCCAATACAAATTGCAACAATTATTGGTGATCATTATCTTGAATTTGGATTCAAGGTAATCTATAACAACTAAATCAAAGTGCAACAAATAAGCCATAGCAACCCGTAGAAAATATTAGCAACCCATTATCAAAATGCCAGCAATCCATTCATTGCTTCAAGTATTCAATTTGAAAGGCGATAACCCGACATGCATTCATTTGAAATCTGATCCTTTGTACCTGACAGGAAGACACCTTATTTGTTTGAAAGCCATTTTTTGAATTTGAGCTTGAAGGACTTGAGATACCCATTCTTATTCAAGGTCTGATAATCAATAATCAATATTGAGAGATACTTCATTTTATTTAAAATCTATTGTGATGCTACTAGAAGGTCAAAGATATCCCAAAATTCAAAGGAACATGTTATTTCATATGTAAATTACGGATGAGTCTATTTCTTCAAGCTACATGTCTCATGGGGTGGTCTGGTACTCAACACTGTCCCACTTAGCATGTTGCTACTCTCACACATGCTGGTCAAACAATTGCTATACTGATCCAGTTTTGCCATTAATAGGCACTAGTAGCATTGCTGATTGGGATACAAATAATGCATTTGCAATACCTTTTATTATGAGTTGACTTGACTATAGTCAAATTCACGATGTGAGTTCTGCCCAATCTGCTTCTGCCTCTTTGACTATTTTTGAGCAATTACATGAAGCTCAAGATGAAATCACAAGAATGTACCTACACGATGATCTTGAGATGCTTAAAATGAAGGAAGGTGACAATTTTACTAAACAAATTCACCAGTTCAGAGCTTTGGTTGATTATTTATCTTCTACAAGAGTTCAAACATTGACAAAAATCAAATTCTTACTATGATGCACAACATGTCTAACAATTTCCAAAATCTTTTGATTTCATCACAAGGTCAAAAACATAATATATTGACTTTATCACAAGGTCAAAAAAATCTGACCTTGTAGAAGCTTATAGCATATCTACTTCAAGAGGAGAAAATGTCAAAAAATCAAATATTTGAGCACAAAATCTCATAACATACTTTTAATTTCCCTTCAAAAGGCAAGTGTAATCCAAGGAACTAGAAGAATCTGAATTTTTTAAAGGCAGAAATTGATCCTTTAATACTTCAACTCCTGATCTGGTTTCCAACCAGATTATTCATCGTCATGGGGACCTTCTTTAGCTAATTAGAGAAGTCTCGACAAGAAGATGAAGTGTTTCTATTGCAATCTTATTGAACATCGCTTCAAGGAGTGCCTAAAAGAATTGCTGATGAACATGTAGCAATTTCACAAAGATCAAGAGCTCAAGTAAACTATGCTGTTTATCTATATATGGTACTTGCATATACTACATCTTGTTCAAGCCAAGATAATTGTAGGCATCTTGATTTAGGAGCTACTCAGAATATGGCACACTCAAAAAACAGTTTTACTACTTATGAACCTTATGCTATACCACAAAAAGTGTATCTTGGTGATAATTTCACCAAAGATATACTCGGTTCAGGTCAAGTAATTGTTTGCCTTCCCCAAAGTGATTCAAAAATTCTGAAAAATGTTTTGCACCTACCAAGCTTAAGTAGAAACCTATTCTCCATCAAGCAGCTGGATCTCAGAGGAGGATCTACTTTAATGAGTAACCAACATTTTATTTTGCATGATACTCAAGGCAATTTAATTGCAAATTGCCCTTTGACAATAGATTTATATAAACTTGGAGTTACAATTTTCCACTCTCAACTCAACGCTTGCACTACTATCCATATTTATCCTCCTTATTTATGGCAAAGTCAATTAGCATTGATCAACTTCATTGGGTCATATTAGCATTGATCAACGTCATTGGGTCATATTAGCATTTATCAACTCTATCAACTATTTACAAAAGATATGGTTGTAGATGTCCCAAATTTCACTATCAAACACCAACCTTCTCAATGTACTGCTTGTTTGTATAGGAAGCAATCTCAACAACCATTCTCTACCAAACCTGCTACTTGAGCCAAGGAGTTACTTGGTCTCATTCATTCAGATATATATGGTCCTATATCTCATCTACCCATTCTAGTAATCAATATTTTATTCTATTTATTGACAATTTTTCTTGATACTATTTTCTATACTTCATGCAAAACAAATAAGAGGCTTTAACCCATTTTACTCAGCATTTTACCAGTGATGAGACACATCATTTTCATGGAAAAATCAAAATGCTATGATGTGACAATGCTTGAGAATCCAAAAGTGCTGCCTTTAAAAATGATTGTTCTTTGAAAGGAATTAAGTGGCAGTTCTTGTTACCTTATACTCCTCAACAAAATGGAGTATCAGAACAAAAGAACC
Source organism: Lunularia cruciata (assembly GCA_948567375.1). Lineage (NCBI taxonomy): Eukaryota > Viridiplantae > Streptophyta > Marchantiopsida > Lunulariales > Lunulariaceae > Lunularia > Lunularia cruciata. The sequence goes on along the minus strand of OX419755.1, from coordinate 53,969,054 downwards.
ACATTGATAAGTGAAACACTTATCAATGAAGTTCTTTATGTGCTATAAGAGTTGAATTTACCCAAGACCTATTGGGGAGAAGTTGTTATCGCAACAAAATATTTACAAATTTGCTGCCTAAGTGAAGCACTTTCTTCCAAACATACCTCTTATGAAATATGGTATGGACACAAGCTTATTTAAACCACTTATGAGTGTTTGGCAGCCCTAATTTTGCACATGTTAATGACAACCTACATTCTAAACTCAATCTTTGTACACAAGCATGTGTTTTCTTAGGATATAATGAAGAAAGTGCATCTTGAAGATACACTTTGATGTTCCAATCAATACTTATTTGGAACATAAAATTAATAATAAAATCATAATTTCAAGAGATGTGTGATTCTCAAAGATTGAGTTGGCACCAATCACTTATACTCATCTGCTTCTTCCCATGAGGATGATGATTTTACTCTTTAATCAAATAATCATTTCTTCCAAGCCTCTCCTCACCCTTGTGCTCTTTTATCTCATCCCCAAAATTTACCTACTTCAATGGGAGTTCCACCAACTATTTCCCATTTGGTGGAAGCTCCTCTAAATTTTTTCAATTAGTTTCTCAACCCTCTACTCACACAACAATGTTGCCTACAATATTGATTTGTAACACCCATTGTGCATGTTTGTGGTATTGTGATATTTAGTTTGGTATCACAAGTACTTGAGAGATATTATTTATACAGGGATAAAGGATGGTTTTACATTAGTCATGATTACCTATAGTTAGTCATAGCTAAGATAGAGGGGGATCTTACTGTAGAGGAAGTGGAAAAGATGAGCATCACTGTTTTGGATTCTAGTGTATAGATTTGATATTATTCATAGGTGTTTGGCTTTAAGAAAAAAGTTGAGAACTCTTGGATCCACAAGCCTTTTTGTTTTGGATTCTTCTATAGTCAAATGATAGCCCATGTGAATGAATCCTTAACTTAGTGGTTGGATCAAGATATGACCACATGCTTAGGAGAATAGATGAGTATAGATATTCCTTTAGGTTTTTGACTTTATTTGACTTTTAGTCTAGTAACTTGAGTTACTCTAGTAATTAGTAACTTTGGTGCATAACTATTTTAGAAGTATATAAACTAGAGGTGAGGATGTACTCATCATCCTTTCATTTACAACTATATCTCTCTCATTGAGCTCTCTAGTGAGCAATGGTTTGAGTCTTGGAGTATTAGTCTTGGAGGAGGTGGGGTTTTTTGCCTTTATAGTCCATGGTGCATTACCATAATAGCCATCAGAGATTCATCTTGAGTGAGAGACATGCTGGCTCACAGTTTTTGTTCTATTGCTAGGACCTCTCTAGAAGGCAAGATAATGTTCCACGTACAATTCTATATTAGACAGAAGGAGGCTATGAGAGTTCATTTGGAGAGAACATTAGGGGAGGAGAGAGCTGAACTTAGGTAAGAGAACCAAGACCTATTTGCATACCATGTAGTTCATTATGATGTCTTTGAGATGACATTGTACATCTTTTACACATGAGAGGATTTGGAGAGATTTTGTGAGGTGGATTGCAGATTTTGAAGAGTGCAGTGATTTTGGGCCAAATCTCAAGTTTGAGATCTGGACTTGAAATTTCTACACATGATATCTTGAGTTATCCTTCCGTTATTGAACTTCAAATTATTGTGAGAGCTAGTACACGCACTAAGCTAGAATTTTTGAAAGTTGATAGGGTAAATTGGTCCCGAAACTACATGCTCTCTAGAAATTTGTATAGAGTATGCTATTTCTTCAGTTTTCAATGGATTTTTTGAAAATTTCCAAGAAAATTTAGTGTATAGTATTCTACCTTTTGGCCCAAGAATCAGAGATAAATAGTTCTTGCACAAGAAGTTATGAGTTTTTAAAGTAAGGGGGTGGTTTTTAGACCCAATTTAAAATATATGTGCTGAATAGAACGGTGTATAGGTCAAATGGCTTGATGAAAAGATCTGAAATCTTTCAAGGGAGTATGCCTTGGGGTTGTGATTAAGTCTAAAAAATTTCAGTAGACTAAGATGTACCAGCTGAGAGAGTTTAGTGACATTATGAGGAGAGGTCAATTCTGGAGTGTGAGATCTCATGCATGAGGAATGTGAGAGCAACCAAAAGATGTTTGAATGTTTAGATTTATCTGGGGAACATGGAGGGTCAAAAAGAGTGGAAGTTAAGGCTATGAAAGGTTTTGAAAGGGTTTGATGTGGTTGTAGGGGTAGATTTGAGAAAAAGAGAGTTTAGAATAGAATTTGAAGAAAGTGTTGAGAGGATCCAAAAATATATACCACTTGGAAGAACGAGTGAGTCTAAGTGATTTTTATGTGGAGAGAAGGGCCATAAGGCAAGTTCATATCTGTTGACTTCTGAAAGCAAGAGACTGAGGGAAAGGAGATGCTTACTTGACTTGGGTTTGCATGTTGGACCTTCTTCACCAAGACTGAAAGGGAGAAGATCTAAGACCAAGGAGTTGTGTGAGGTTTGTGGAGTGGAAGGATTTCCAAAAAGGACATGAGTATAGTGGAGTAACATCACTTTTGGAGAATTAGGTGAAGGATATGGGAGATAGTCTTAGTACAGTTACAGAAATACTATCACCTTTATTAGCTAGTTTTCAAGATTAATGATTGAGATAATCTTTCAACTTATGGATAAACTACCCATGAGGGTTAGATTAATATGCACTCTCAGATTTGATGTTGCTTTAGAAATCTTGAAGTAATCTAAACATTTTATGTTCCCTAGGGTGGATTACTCTCAAATGGTGTTAGTAATGTACATACTCTATTAGTTATAGAGTTAGAGAAAAGAAAAGAAAAGATTGATGGAAAAGAGAAAGATAGTGAGGGGTATGGAAGCTTCTGGTTTTCTTTGGCAAGGATGGAGAAGATGTGGAGGCCTTTGTGAGAGACTTCAGGAGAGCTTGCATAGGAAGAAATGAGAGGAGGAAGAATGAGTGGGCCTCATTATCACTAGATTTCTTTGAAGATGCAGCCCTTACATGGTATGAGTCAGAATACCAAAAGAGAGAGAAGAGAGATGGGCAAGAAGAGTCTTGGGAGAGTTTGACTTCAGCACTCATTGAGAACTTTCTTCCATATGAGAGTTATGAGAGATTGATGATTGAGGTTACCTTCCTCAAACAAGGAGATGGAGAGAAAGTGAGAGTCTATGTAGAAAGAGTGGAAAAGTTAGAGTCCAGATTTTGCATAGTGTTAAGGAAAGGTGGGGATGATGTGGAGACTACTATGATTGGCATAGGAGCCATTCTCACCAAGAATTTTGTGAGAGGGTCAAGACCATAGATTAGAAAGAAGGTGAGATATGAAAAAACTTCTTCCAAGGTTGAAGCTATCAAGATTTCAGTTCGTATGGAGGTGAGTTTGGAAGGGGATGAGAGTGATTTGGTGGTGAAGGAGGTTATGCATCTTCCTCAAGGCTACAAGTATGGTGGAACTTATAATACTTAGGTGGCAAGGGTTTCACCAGAAGTAGTAGTTGCACCTCTACCAAAAGATCCACTTCAAACCATCACAAAACAACTTACAGATCTTAAGATCAATGTAGTGCAACTATGGGAGAAGAGAGAGGTGGATCAGAATGTGAGGAGATGGCTTAGGAGTTATGGAATCTATCCATAAGGATGAGACCAACCAACCAACCAACCAAAAATTTCAACAATAGAAATTATTTTGGTTGTGGAGTAAGAGGTCACATCCAAAAAAAATTAACCAAAGTCCACTTGCCATGGAGGAAAGGGTTATGAAGGAGCCAATAGAAGAAAAGAGGGAGGTAGTGAAACCCAAGTGGCTCCTAATCCAAACAAAGGTAAGAGGATATCATCCATAGATATGGTGAGAACAAGTATGAGAAGGGGGAGTGCTCAAACTCCAAATGTCTTAATTTGGAGCTTTTGACACAAGAGAAGAAGAAAGCTCATTTTGTCAAGGATGTAATCTTCTCAAGGATTTACCCCTAGCAAGGATACTCTACTAGGAGCACTTGTACCTCAACACTAGTTACAACAAAGACTCCAAGGAAGAAGTTGGGATGGAGGACTTCTTGATCTCAAAGTAACAATAGAACTACAATGTGTGGAGGATGTTGGTAATCATAAGGTTAACATCATAGTGGGTCAAGTGATTGCTTTGCATCCTACCTTGAGAAAGAAGCTTGGAGGTGGTTTGAGTTCTACAAGGAGCAAGAGGAAGAAGAAAGCAAAAGCTCTAGTATCAATGGGGGTGGTGGATGCCAACCCAACACCATAGGAGGCTTGTGAATATGCTTCCAAGATTGAAGTGAGAATGAATGGTCACAACATCAAGGATGCACTTGTTGATGGAGGATATGCAGTGAATGCCATGTAAGAAAGGTTGATGAAGAAGTTGGGTATGATACCCTCAAGACTTTCAACATTTTTGGTGAGCATTGTAAACAAGCAATAAGTTAGACCAATAGGGATGATGGAGAAGGTAGTAGTTTCAATTATGGGAGTTCAAAATCTCATGACTTTCCAAGTTCTAAGGGATTCAAGCTAAGATTTACTTCATGGTAGGCAATGGTTGAGAGCAACATGCACAACTCATAGGTGGCACAAAGGGTACTTGAGGATTGGGCCATCAAACCATAAAGTTATTATTCTTATCACTTACACCACCAATACTTCACATTCAAATACACCATCTTTTGATTATTGGGAATCAAATTCAGAAGAAAGAGCTTCAAGTGTGGACACAAGCATGGAAGAAGAGACTTCCATGGAGAAGGATGAATCTGAATCTGATTTAGATGTGTATCTTTTGTGTGCTATGGATTTTAGAACTAAGCCAAGGGTTGTGAAGGACCTAGATAAATCACCATTGACACTTGAGGAGATAGAGAGAAGGTTATCTACCCTCAAGTATGGTCCAAATGTTACCAAGGAGGAGAAGGTGAGATTTGAGGAGATTTTACACAAGTTCATCCATATGTTTACTTTCAATTACAAGGATCTAAAAGAAGTCAACTTGGAGGAGCACAAGATAGAGGTGGAGTCATAAGCAGGATCAGTCCGCCAAAAGCAATGCCGCAATAGCACACCAATAGCTTTGGTGGTGGAGGAGGAGATTGATAAGCTCAAGGATGCCAGATTTATTTTTGAGGTGGAAAATTCAGAATGGGTGTCTCCAATTGTGATTGTGAAGAAAAAGAATGACACACTATGAGTATGTGTGGATTATAAGAAGCTCAATGCTGTTACTAACAAAGACTATTACCTTTTGCCATTCATTGATGAGATCTTGGAGGAGGTTGCAGGTCATGAGAGGTATAGTTTTGGAGATGGTTATAGTGGGTATAACCAAATCAAGATTGCACCAAAGCATCAACAACTCATCACATTCACCACATCTTGGGGAACTTATGCTTTCAGGGTCATGCATTTTAGGCTTTGCAATGCTCCAGCCACATTCCAATGGTTCATGAACAAGGTGTTTGAACCTTTCATTAGGAAATTTGTGAGAGACTTCATTGATGACTTTTGTGTCTATGGGAGCAACAAGGAGCACTTTGAGTACTTGATCAAGGTCTTGCAATGCTTAGATGAAGCAAATGCATCACTCAATTGAGAGAAGTGAATTCTTGGTTATGAAGAATGTCTACTTTTTGGGCACATCATCTCCAAGGATGAAATGGTGGTTGATCCCAAGAAGGTGAGGAAAATATCACACCTTCCATTCCCTCCAAGCTTGACAAAGTTTACACCAATTCTTGGGGATGGTTGGGTACTATAGGAGGTTCATCTTTTCATTTTCCAACAAGGAATCAAAATATGCATTGATCATCTACATGAAGAAGGGTGTAGAATACATGTTGATTTTGGAAGACAAGAAAGTTCTCAAAGCTTTTGAGTAGCTCAAGCAATCCCTTGTTGTTGCTCCAATTCTTGCTAAAACTGATTGGAGTAAGCCTTTTTCCTCTACACTGATGCTTCTAATGTAACTATAAGATGCACTCTTAGTCAATTGGACCAAGATTGGCATGATCATCCAATATCTTATGCTAGTAGATAGACGGTTTTAGCAACAAAATTTACTTAGTCATGGTGAGAGAAAGGTTGATAGTGATCTTTGGTCTCAAGAAGTTTAAACAATATTTGATTGGAGTGAAAGCCATCATTGTCACCGATCACAAGGCTTGAAATACACCTTCAACAAGCCTAATGTTGACGGGAGGATAGCAAGGTGGATGATACCCTTGTTTGAGTATGACTACACCATTCAAGATAAGCCAGGGAAGAAATATGCAAATCTTGATTTGTTATCTAGGGCCTATGATCATGATGGAGTTGAACCAATGGATGATTCTTCCAAAGATGAGGAGCTCATGGCAATCTCAATTACTTAAGAAGTTCCAATGGAGGACAATGAGATTGTGAACTTTGTTACAAGAGATATCTATCTAGAAGGGATGCATGATAGGGAGAGGAAGGCCCTTGCAGCAAGGTGTAGACCCTACAAAATGGTGGAGGATATTCTTTTTCACCTAGGAGCAGATGGTCTACTTCAAAGAGAAGTGGGTAAGGAAGAGTCTATCCTACTTATAAAGGAGCTTCATGAAGGTTTAGTGTGTGGAGGACACTTTGCAAGAAAGGTGATTGATTTCAAGATTCTAGATGCAAGTTACCATTGGAGGTGGATTTTCAAGGATTGTCTTGATTATTGCAAAACTTGTCATGTTTGTCAAGCTTTTGCTAAAAAGTCTACTTCCACTCTCCCTCTTAGATCAATTCCATTGCTAGGACCTTTTGAGAAGTGGGGAATTGACTTTGTATGTCCTCTCAATAGAACCCCAAGGAATAATCAATACATTGTGGTTTTATTGATTACCTTACCAAGTGGGTTGAGGCTATACCATTGAGGGACAAGAATGAAGATGAAGTTGGTAGATTTCTTTATGAACGCATTATGAGTAGGTTTGGGTGCCCTTTGGAGTTGGTTTTTGATAGAGGAGGAGAGTTTATAGGGAACATCACTACCACCATGCTATGACATTTCTCTATCACACATAGAGTAACTACATCCTATAAGCCACATTCCAATGGCTTGGCAGAGAGAACCAATCAGACCTTGTGCATGATGTTGACCAAAGATGTAGAAATAGAGGGAGCTAAACATCATTGGGACAAGAAGATTCATGCAATTTTGTATGAGTATACGACAACCATGAAGACTTCTAACGGATATTCTCCATTCCATTTGGTATATGGTATTGAGTCTACTTTACTTATTCACTTTGATCTTCCTACCTTCCAAAGCATTCATAAGAGATTGAAGTACTTTGGAACTTTCATAGTGGAGAAGGTGTGGGGCAATTACACATATGATCTCAAGGAGTTAGGAGGAAGACACTTTGATAGGATTTAACCATGATAAGTTGAAGATGTATCATAGAAGGTATAAAGACCTTCACTTTGAGGATAGAGAGAAAACTTAGTCCAAGGATAAATGTAACACCTATTTGTGCATGTGTGTGGTGTTGTGATATTTAGTTTGGTATTACAAGTACTTGAGATATATTATTTATATAGAGATAAAAGATGGTTCTACCTTAATCATGATTAGCTAAAGTTATTCATAACTAAGATAGAGGGGGATCTTAATTTAGATGAAGTAGAAAAGATGAGCACTACTATTTTTGATTCTAGTGTATTGACTTGGTATTATTCCTAGGTGTTTGGTTTTGAGGAAAGAGTTGAGAGCTCTTGGACCCACAAGCCTTGTTGTTTTGGATTCTTCTATAATAGCTCCCATGTGAAGGAATCCTTAACTTAGTGGTTGGATCAAGATAAGACCACATGCTAAGGAGAATATTCCCATGAGTATAGATATTTATTTAGTTTTTTTACTTTATTTGCCTTTTAGTCTAGTAACTTGAGTTGCTCCAATAATTAGTATTTTGGTGCGTAACTATTTCATTAGTATATAAACTAGGGGTCAAGAGGTATTCATCATCCTTTCATTTGCAACTATCTCTCTCTCATTGAGTTCTCTAGTGAGCAATGGTTTGAGTCTTGGAGTGTTAGCCTTGGAGGAGTATGATGGAGTTGGGGTTTTTTGCCTTCTTAGTCCATGGTGCACTACCGTAATAGCTATCAAAGATTCATCCTGAGTGAGAGACATGCCAGTTCACAGATCTGTCCCATTTCTCCCTCTTCCTTTATGAGAGTACATACTTCTCTATATTATCAAAGATGACCAAGACCACTCTTTGTTTCTTTTCTTGATCCCCTTTCTCTCCCATATGCATTCAGACACAACTCTCACATTTTTGAAGCCATTGAAAAACACAATAAGGTGGTAGAAGCTAAAAAGAGGAAAGAAAAAAAAGGGTTTTTTGGTCTTCTCTTCATTCTTTCAACAAACCTTCTACCTACAAGGTAGCTATTTCTAGATTTGATGCAAAGCACTGGAAATATGCTATCCATGCCCAAGTTATAGGACATGGCTACAATGCAAGCATGGATCTTGGTCTCTTTACCTGCTAGCCAGACTATTGTTGGCTGTCAGTGGGTCTTCAAGACCAAACCTACTGCTGATGACCAAATCTAGAAATATAAAGCTCATTTGATGGCAAAGGGATTTACTCAAATCCCAAGCATAGAATATATTGAGACCTTCTCTTTGACTATTAAGCTTCAATCATTGCAGATTTTATTTTTCTTGGCTGTGCACTTCAATTTAGAGTTGCATCAATTGGATGTTGTTCTTGCTTTTCTCTATGGTAAACTCCATCAGCAGATTTACACAGCTCTTCTTGAAGGTTTAATAGTATCTGATCATAAATTATTTTTCTTGCTTAATTGATCAATTTATGATTTAGAGCAATCAATATGCATGTGGAATGAATGTCTATATTATGGCTCTATTGACTTTATTAGCTCCACAAATGCTAATAATACGTATGTACTTTGAAAAGACTATGCCAAGCTCATTTTGGCATTATATGTGGATGACCTAATATTGGCTACCTCAAGTCTTGCATTACTCCAAACAGTTAAAGTTTACTTAGTTAGGAGTTTAAAATGACAAACTTGGGTGAAACTTATTATGTCCTTGGTATGCATCTCCAATGAATTAGAAAACAAGGATGGTTGAAGATCAATCTAACAAGTTACATTCAAAACAAGCTTGAACATTCATTGTTGAATTGTAAACCTGTTTTGACTCCTATTGCTCATTGCTTGTCTTTTCGTATTGATCAGTCATCATCTATCCAAGCTCAAATCAACTATATGAAGACCATTCCCTATCAAAGTGTTGTTGGCAGTTTAATGTATGCCATGATCTATTCTCTACATGATATTGCCTATTCAGTTAATATTGTTGCCCAATACATGTCCAATCTTGGAGCTGCACATTGAGTAGCAATAAAACAAGTTTTCTGCTATCTACTAGGGACTTTTAAACTTTTTCCTCAAATATACTTGTACCTCTACATCTACAAGGGCTTTTCTATTCTACATGTGGTGACAATGTGGATCCCCACAAATCTATTGGTGGACATTGCTTCCTCCTTGCAAGAAGAGCTGTAAGTTGGGCAAGTAAGAAGCAAAAGTCAGTTGCTTTACTAAGTACTAAAGCTGAGTATATGGCTTTAACCAAAGCTGAAGCTATTTGGATAACACATTTTCTTTCAAACATTGGTTTTCCTTATAAGACAACATGGATTTTATTTGACAACAAGAGTGGAATATTTATTTGCTTCTACTAGCAAGAATCATGATAGAACCAAGCATATTGATATTGAATATAATTTCATCAAAGTTCAATTGCTCTTTGGAGAAATCAATATCAGTTATTTACCTACTGAAGATATATGTGCTGATGTATTGACAAATTGTTTACCTAAAGGACTTCATCAGAAGTATATCTCTACATTACAAATAGGATGATGCTAAAATATCCAATTGAGTGGGATTGTTAGATTATAGCAACTGGTTCTGTTAACCTCCTCATAGATCATGAGATCTTAATTAGTATGATAAGGAGATTTTGACAAGAATTAGTGCTAATCACTCGAGTCTATTCATGCTGAACAGATGTCTTGTATTTGGTAACTATGTGACTTGGAGATTCTACCTTTTAGGTTCCTAACACACGAGCATTTGCTAATTCTATTCTGGGGTGACAGTGAACTTTTCTATCTCCTTATCTAATTTTCTCACATAGTCTTATTGTCACAATATGTCATCTTTTCAAGAAGCCCAAGCATTAGATTAAGATGATTTTATTTATAAATTATAGAATCTAAAATCTTTACTCATATATCTAATTATTTTAAAATAGAAATTCTAATTTTTGAGTCTTAGCATGTAATAATTTAGCTGGAAAAAATCATATTTATGTATTCTTTATTCATAATCTAAGCAAAAAATAGAGTGTTTAGATAGATAGTGTTAAATAGACTGTTTAGAAGGTTTTATACCCATAGTTCTGCCTTCTAAATTGAGGATTTGTACATGGTCCTCCAAATAGATTTCAAATTTGTTTACGGCTTTGAGTCGAGATTTGAATGGTACTATATCGAGTGTTTAAAGTAGTTGAAAGTAGTTGAAAACGGTTCATCTTTAGCATAAAGGTTTTAAAGAAAGAAAAAATCTTTAAAACATCCATTACTAGTAGATTGGTTCAGTGTTTTTCTTTGTTGGGTGGATCATTCGCTGTCCGATTGAGCATGACTTAGTGGAAGATGAGCTATTTTCTCTATTTATGTATAATTTTATTTAGTCAAATTTATAACATCTTAATGCCTTTTCTCTCCTTATGTAATAAAATAATAGAACTTAAATGAGAAAAATACTCTGTTTCAAATGTTTCTTGCGGTAAGTAAAAACAAAAACTTTTTCTTGTGTACTTAAAAACACAAATTTTTTCTTGTGGTACTTAAAAACATGTGCAAAATAATCACATAGAAGGAAGAATGACTATAAAATCTGCCTGGATTTTCCAGTTTGCATGTCAATTCGGGCATCCAAATTAGCAGAAGTGCAAAAAAATGCAGTATAAATGATGCTTCTTCATGATCTTAGAACTGGTTTATGGTACAACTTCTTATACATCGATGTGGATGGACGTATCAACTGCAGTCTTCAAAATTGTGCTCTTGGGCGTCATTCAGCATGTTTCGGTCTACTATAGGTTTGATTTACAAATACCATTATGCTCCTGTTCGAATGGTACGAGCACTCTTTGCGAGGGTATTATGTCTATATGGTACTATATCACTCGTTTCATGTGGCCCTAGTTTACATATTTATGTTCTATATTATTCAGAGAGATTTTATAATAGACTGTTAAATTTATACGATGCAATAGATTGATTCCACATATTTTTTTATATACACATATATATTTCTTTCGTTTTATATCCTTTGGGCCTGCGGCTGACTGCTGCACGGCTATGGCTTTGAGTTTATATGCACGCAAAGCAGCGCATACAATCCGTAGAGCAGCTAGCGCCAACTTCAAGTTGGCGTAACCAAACACACAGAAGAGCCAAAATACTTTTGGCTTGAATCCGCACACGATACCCGAACAAGCTCCCCGCGCACTACGTGCGGCCGAAGGTGCGAAGCTCTCGACCAACAGCCCATCGGCCACGAGATTCTAGGGAGAGGTGCTAGGTGCTCGACCAATGGGAGAGGAGAGGCGCGAAGAGGGAGGGTGTAGGCGAATGCCTCACAAAACTAATGGTCCAACTCAACCGGGAAAGAATTCCGGTGTGTCGGACCTGTCATCTGAAAATCCACCAAGGGAAGTATGCGGCAAGAAATGAAGCCTATTCAATAGGAAAGTATAGCCCGGGATTTCATATGTAAATGGATAAAATTATTAGATATAAAATTAGATAAATGATAAATTATGCAATTTAAACTCCAAAAGAAAGAGAATCTACAAAGCTACTTTTACATTGAAATGGCTTTCCCGTGTATGTTCATGTCTAATGAGATACATGTCCTGAGTTTCATGTGTAAGATCATGTCTTACGTTTCATATTCATAAATTTATACATTTTTCTGGAATTCTGTTTCTAAAAGCAAAGAGGGCTTACTTTATCCAAAAGTCTAAATCTAATCTATGTTATTATTATTATCAAAAGATGAAGTTTAATGAAAGCCCAACTTAAATAGTGACTTGTATTGTTGAGCACACTTTACGATAGGGGGTACTCCATCTTTTGGTATTAGCACTAGTCACTCGTTTCAGATGGTATTAGTTTCTATTTTTGTGTGTATATATATCACTACATAACATACATCGCTCTCAACATCAGACATTGTAGAAACACAACTCACACATAAGTCATACATGAACTCTAAAGTGCCACAATCAAGTAGTTGCTTTTTCTATTTAAATCACACTCAAATCAGGTATGTACTCAATCTTTCACTTAAGAATTTGCCAATACTTAGGTATTGATTGCAATCAAGCTACACCCACTCTAGCTAAGAGATTCCAAATGACACTCGCTAACCTCTATCTACCATAGCCAAGAACTCAAAGGCTCAACATAAGAGATGTAAGCTCTCTAGAGCTCCCTTTGCTTGAACTAGGTCTCCAACCCTAATGGTACTGCTAACAACACATCCAACGAAGCAAACGGTGCAAGTGATTGTGTGTCCCACCATGTGATAAGTAGCCCTAACCTAAAATTGGACCGACAACAAGTAGTCCATGAGTAACTACCAAAATACTTGTGACTATCAACATTGCCACTCCAACATCTGAGCAACCTAGCTTTGATGCTATAAATGTTGTGATAGCTACCATGCGTATATACATCGCTACACAACATACATCACTATCAACATCAAACACTATAGAAGCACAACTCACACATAAGTCATACATGAACTTTAAAGTGCCAGAATCATCTCCTAGTTGACGGTTAGGTCTCTTTAACTCCAAATAGTGTATTCAAGTATATGGTATATCCTATGATGGGCAAAGATCAAGAGATCGGGTGCTATCAAGCCCCATTGTAAGTTGCATGTCTGCAATCTATACCACTTAAACAGTAAACTAGCTATATGTCAAATACACCTAAAACATAACCATAGTCCTTGAAGAACCACCATGAAGGGAGGAATCAAACATGCCATATGCCATCCTCTTGAATAATTATCACACACCAACATAGTGGTAGCTCCACTAAAAGAGTTGCATAACATACAATGGAAGCTTGCATGTACAAAAGCCAAGCTTGGGTCCATAGTGCCATCAATGTTTGGGAGGCGCCATGGTATGCAATTGTGCACTTGATCCTTCCAAAAAACATTACACGATTATTCTAGAAGGCAAAACCTTGCACTCTCTCAAGATAGTATGGCATATAGTAACATCAAGTGTTGTTGGTGCTATTTGCTATATATATATAGTCACATGGATGAAGTTGATAGATGGAGGGTCTATAACCTCTTCCTTGAATGGTAGCATAACATAAGGTGTCCTTATGTTGAGCAATTGTCAAGTTCTCAAAAGCCAATGGCATCACTCTTCAAAAGATCTTTGTCCAATGAGAACATGTGCTCACCCATACATTTGGATCATCCAAGCCTAAAACTACAATAGCATCTTGATGAATAGCTACAGGTAAATTTGGATCTTGTCCATAGAGTAGAAAGTAAGAAGAAAAGGATGCTAAGGAGGCTTGCAGGCTGAACCAATAGCCCATGACCAACCAAGGTAATTAGAGATCCCAATCTCCCAAGTGGCCTCTTTGCAAACCATACTTATGCAATCTTCTCTTCATTCTTTGAACCACTCTCTTTGCTAAGCCATCTGCCTCAGAGTGATCTTAAGAGGTAGTATGATGATCAATCAAGGCCTTATCACACAAGACTTGAAACTCCCCCAAGAAATCTATACCTTGATCAATCAAAACCTCAATTGGTGCACCAAAATGACTAAGAATCCAATCCAAGAACAAGTAAGTCATCCCTTCACTAGACTTGTGAGGAAGTACCACCAACTCAATCCACTTGGAGAAGTGCTCCACTACAACCAAAACATACCAATGATGTCTCATAGTCAACAATAAAGGTCCAGAAAAATCCAAACTCCAATGGTAACCCAATCCCATGATAGGTAATGGGTGTAACTATGGTGTAGGAGCATTAAAATAATACTCTAACTTGATCACAAACCAAACATTTGACAACAAACTACAAGACATTGGTTTTCATACCACGCCACCAATAATAACTTTAGAGTAAGCTATATGTACATTTTATTCCAAAATGTCCTAGCTCCTCATGAGTATGGTAGACCAACTATGGTCTCTAAGATGGAAGTAGCACTCACACTCTACCATCCTCCCATACATGAAGAAGATATCTGCTCTCCAATCTAAATTGCCTAGCTCGCTGAAGAACATGATCTCTCTCCTTGGCACCAATTGTGCCACCCACAATACCAATGCAGAGATAATCCATCACTAAGACTCATCATGAGTATCTTGCTAAACTATACAAATATCTCCACTCTTTGAATTTGTGAGCTCAATAACTCCTCTTGTATGTGTTGAGAGAGATACTACCAAAGCCTCAAAAAATAAACATAGAAAGGTATATGCATACCAACTTGGCACCATCTCCTCATATGTCTCACCATGCCAACGTGCTCCAATCTGACCCTATTGGTTGGGACTGTAACACCCATTTGTGCATGTGTGTGGTATTATTATATTTAGTTTAGTTTTAAAAATACTTGAGAGATATTATTTATATAGAGATAGAGGATGGTTCTACATTAGCTAAATTTAGTCATAGCTAAGATAGTGGGGACCTTACTTTAGAGGAAGTGGAAAAGATGAGCACCATTATTTTGGATTCTAGTGTGTTGACTTGGTATTATTCCTAGGTGTTTGGCTTTGAGGAAAGAGTTGAGAACTCTTGGGCCCGCAAGCCTTTTTGTTTTAAATTCTTCTATAGTCCAAGGATAGCCCATGTGAAGGAATCCTTGACTTAATGGTTGGATCAAGATAAGATCACATGCTAGTGGAATATGCCCATGTAAATGGATATTCCTTTTTACCTTTTGATTTTACTTGACTTTTAGCCTAGTAACTTGAGTTACTATAGTAATTAGTAACTTTGGTGCATAACTATTTCACAAGTACATAAACTAAGGGTGAGGAGGTACTCATCATCCTTTCATTTGCAACTATCTCTTTCTCTCTCATTGAGTTCTCTAATGAGCAATGTCTTGAGTCTTGGAGTGTTAGCCTTGGAGGAGTATGATGGAGTTGGGGTTCCTTGCCTTCTTAGTCCATGGTGCGCTACCATAATAGCCATCAGAGGTTCATCCTGAGTGAGAGACAGGCCAACTCAAAGGACATGGGTTTTTACTCAACCCATCTGTATCATGGTTCCCCACTCTAGGTTTTTGAATAATTATGAAATCGATACTCAAATAAAATCAAAGCCCATTATGCAAGCTTCCTTGAAAGCTTGTTGGACTCCATCAACCATTTCAATGGTCGATGATCAGTGATGAGAGTGATGTTACCAAATAGGTAACATAAAAAATGTGCTAATGCCTATATTGCTACTAAGCACTCTCCCTCATATGAACTATACTTTTTCTCCATTGAATTGTTGGAGTGACTAGCATATGACACCAAAAACTCCTTCTCCTTATCATCATGTTGGATGAACACTACTCCAGGCCCAACATACTCCAATCAATATGAACTTGGAATGGTCGTCCTTTTATTGATCTCTTAAGAATAGGAGCAGATGCCAACCTCTCCTTGAGCTGTATAAAAGCTCTCTCTTGCTCATCTCCCCAACACCACTATTTTGTAAGCTTGTTCAGCTTTATCAAGGCTCTGGTAATGACACTAAATCCTCTAACATAGCAACAATAGAAGTATGCCAACCGAAGGAATGCTCACACTCTACTCACATCCATAGGCCTAAGAATACATGCAATGGCTTCCACCTTGGTCTACTGAACCAAGTCCTCTAGGGTAGATAGTGTGACCCAAATAATCAACTTGCTTGTGAAAGAATCTACAATTCCCAAGATGTAATTTGAGTCCGTGAGATCTCAATCTCTCAAAAACCTCCAATACATGTTTCTCATGCTCCTCCACAATAGTGCTATAGACCAAAATTTTATCAATATAGCACCAAGCAAAATTCAATCCTTCTAGGATCTTGTCCATTACACTCTAGAACTTAGCAAGAGCATTCTTTAACCCAAATGGTAAGAACCTCCATTGATCTAATACATCCTTACCATGAGGATCAATAGCACAAAATACAGTCTTGGACTTATCTTGCTCAAAGATCAAAGTACTAATGAATATCTTACTTGAAGATCCAATGTACTGAAGACCTTTGCATGCCCATTGGCATCAAAGATCTCCTTTGGTCTAGGCATGACATACCAATCAGCTGTATTCTATTAGTTGACAAGATGGTAATCTCTACACATATGCTTATTTGTGTACTTGCCATGTATATCCTTCTTAGTTGGAATCATTGTAGCTGAAGCATACTCTCCATGTGAAATCTCTACCAAACCAACCTCAAAAAGGTCTCTACTTTGGCTCTAAGTCACTGCTCTCTCCATGTCACTATATATATGGACATAAAAAAATTAGTGTATCACTAGTAAGCTTAATCCTAATACAAAGTCCTTTCAGAGCACCCAAATCCTTCATATTAAAGGAAAAACAACTTGTGTAGCTCCTCAAGAACCTCCAAACTCTCTGCTTTCCCTTCTTGTAAGCATGGTTCCAATATCTAGCTCCCAAATATTGTTTGTAATTGATGTAGGAGTGGAAGATGTACTAATTGGCTACTATATTGGACCCTTAGGAGCAATAATTTTATGCTTCCAATCACTAGAGTGCCCAACCTTAGTGTGGAGAACTTCCTCCAATATGGCTATAAGCTCCATACGTCTTCTAGTTCCATCCCAAGTAGACCCAAAGATGTATCCCAAGTGGACCACACTCACTTGGATGGACTACGAGTAGACCACTCTCACTAGTAGCAATTGGTTGTGTTCCAAGAATACCCTACCCACTCAATCCATTGCCCTCAACATGTGTTTGAATTATCTTGATAGACATAGAGCTCACAAGTGTGCGAGTTGTGATGCCTATCATGCGCATCTTATGTTGCTCTACCAAGCCAAGGCTCAAAATCTAGGTCACAAAATTCAGGTCCATACCCTGTCCTAACACCTAATGCTTGGATGACTCTAACACTATTGTAACAATAGTAATACCGGTATAAAAACCCATCACCCGCTCCCTCTCGTCGGCATTAGACTCCACCAACTATTGTAACTATGAGTCCTAAAAAAATCCAAGACCTCCTTCTCAAAAAGCATGGGAGCCTAAGAAACTCATAAGTGTGGGTAAAGTGGCTTTGGGCTATCTAACAAGGTTCACCATTGCTATAAGTGACCTATAAATCATTATCGCTGTTTGAGATTGGCTCTTGATATCCAAAATATCATCAACAATAAGGTGGTCTAATTGTTGAATCACATCATAAGCATGCTGTAGAACCTTTCTAGGTAAGATGTTCATCCACTAAAGATGAAGACAATGAGCTTGTAATCCCACTTTGGTTGCATCCAACAAGACGATAGGTCCCATCCAAGAATAGACCTGATGTGTATGCCCCACCATCTGGGTATGAGAATCACCCATCAAAGGGATGTTCTCCAAAATGTAGGCTAGAGAACTTGAAGATATCATATTATATGTAACATCTCCCAAAATACACAAGAATGGGAATCCTAGAGACCTTGACCTCGGCCATCATGTGTATGTTGCTTACATGGGCATTTTAAAATCACCAAATGAATAAGACCATGTCTCTCCAAATCCTGCACTCCCCAATAAGGAAATGTCTATGGGTAGGGTCTTTTGGTAACCCCTAACCATTGACATGGGTATTAACTTAGGATAACAATAGGCCAAGTGTGCCACATCATGTAAAGAGACTCGCCTAACAATCTCGTCTCTCTCCACATACAAATACTTATGTACTTGTACACCTACATGTAATATTGTAGTTAGCCCAATGCTAATCCCACTAAACAAATCCAATAGACATACTTCCTCTACTAGATATGACAAGCAATGAGTGTGGTATCCAAAGATGCTAATGTGATAGACTTTGGAGGCTCATCCTCACACTAGTCTCTTGGTGTGTATAAAGGCTCCACTCCAAGCTTGTTGCACCAATTGATCTGCATGTTATTGCAATCCCTCCTTAGAACTCCACAATGGAACATCCAAGGTAGATGGAATGATCCTACTTGTATTTCAAATCTGAGTGATCTCCTTTAGTACTAGAGTATCTTCTACATGGGTGTTTCTCTCCAACAAGTCACCAGGCCAAGTAATGGAACAATTGAAAGTTGAAACTAATTCTATGGTCCTTGACTATAGTGGGCCAAGATTGCACTACTAAAGCATACTAGTAGACGATATACCCATCCCTCACCTGACAGCCAACTTGGTCTATAGGAGGTTGTCTCCTCACAATAGTCAATATTGAAACCCATGGGATACAAGACTACTCCACCAACTAGCACATTATATGCCTTTGCTATTGTTGTAATGGCTTGAGCTCTCACCATAGAGCTATCAGTCGGTTGATTGGACTGAATCTAGATAATGAGCTCTCCATATGTGATGTACTTTGTAGAACCACCTCCTAGAGATGTTTGGATCTAAAATAGACACCTCTCCGCATTGATCTTTCAAAGCTCTAGACCAACAATTACAACCTTTCCCAACACAAAGGGCTATGCACCAAAGTCTAATAAGACCCTTTATGGTGTATAGACCTTCCTTTAACCCCAGCTCCAACATACTCTTCCAAGGCTAACACTCCAAGACGCAAACCATTGCTTACTAGAGAATTCAATGAGAGAGAGATAGTTGCAAATCAAAGGATGTTGAGTATTTCTTCACCCCTAGTTTATATACTTGTGAAATAATTATATATCAAAATTATTGATTATTGGAGTAACTCAAGTTATTAGGCTAAAAGTCAAATAAAGTCAAAAAGTCTAAAGAAATATCCATACTCATGGAAATATTCTCTAAGCATGTGGTCTTGACCCAACCACAAAGTCAATGATTCTTTCACATAGGATATTATTGGACTGTAAAAGAATCTAAATAAAAAAGACTTGTGGGTCAAAGAGTTCTAAACTCTTTCCTCAAAGCCAAACACTTAGAAATAATACCAAGTCAATACATTATCCAAAATAAAGGTGTTCATCTTTTCTATTTCCTTTAAAGTAAAGTTTACTCTATCTTAGCTATGACTAAATTTAGCTAACCATGACTGATGCAGAACCATCCTTTATCTCTATATAAATAATATCTCTCAAGTATTTTTATTACCAAACTAAATATCATAATAGTACATACATGCACAAATGGGTATTACATTTACCCTTGGACTAAGTGTTCACTTTGTCCTTGTAGTGAAGTTCCTCTTTACCTTCTATATTACACCTTCAACTTATCATGGTTAATCCTATCAAAGTGTTTTCCTCCTACCACCTTGAGATTATAGGTGTAATTGCCCCATACCTTCTCCACTATGAAAGGTCCAAATTACTTAGACAAAAACTTCTTTTGCACTTTCTTGAATTGAATGGAGCCAAACAACATTACCCAATTACCTTCTTTGAAGGGCTCCAACTTATTCTTGCCTTGCCTCTTGTCATAGTTCTCCTTTTGTTTCTTTGGACTTGCTCCGATTGAACCATAACAATTGCTCTTACCTCCTCCAATTCCATGAGTTGATCCTTCCTTGACTTCTCTACATCACCTCCTTGTGCTTTCTTCAATCTCTTATGAATGTGTTGGAAGGTAGGAAGATCAAAGTGAATTGGTAAGGTAGACTCAATACCATATACCAAATGAAATGGAGAATATCAAGTGGAAGTCTTCATGGTTGTCCTATATTCTCACAAAATTGCATGAATCTTCTTGTCCCATTGATGTTTAGCCCCTTCCATTTTTGCATCTTTGGTCAACACCATGCATAAGGTCTGATTGATTCTCTCTACCAAGCCATTGGAATTTGGCGTATAGATGTAGTTACTTTGTGTGTGATAGAGAAATCTCATAACATGGCTATAATGATGCTCCATGTAAACTCTCCTCCTCTTATAGAAACCAACTCCAAAGAGTACCCAAACCTAGTGATAATGCATTCATAAAGAAATATACCAACTTGATCTTTATTCTTATCCCTCAATGGTATAGCCTCAACCCACTTGGTAAGGTAATCAATAACTACCACAATGTACAGATTGTTCTTTGAGGTTTTATTAAGAGGACCTAAAAAGTCAATTCCCTCTTTCTTAAAAGATCCTAGCAATGGAATTGATCTAAGAGGAGTAGTGGAAGTAGACTTCTTAGCAAAAGCTTGAAAAACATGACAAATTTTGCAATAATCAAGACAATCCTTGAAAATACCCCTCAATTGTAACTTGCATCTAGAATCTTGAAAGTAGTCACCTTTCTTGTAAAATGTCCTCTACAAACTAAACCTTCATGAAACTCCTTTATGAGTAAGATAGACTCCTCCTTACTTGTTGCTCTTTGGAGTAGACCATCTACTCCTTGGTAAAAAAGAATATCCTCCATCATTGTGTAAGGTCTAGATCTTGCTGCAAGGACCTTCCTTTCCTTAGCATGGATCCCTTTTGGATAGTTATCTCTTGTAACAAAGTCCACAATCTCCTTGTACTCCATTAGAACCTCTTGAGTGATTAAGATTATCATGAGCTACTCATCTTGGAAGGAATCATCCATTGGTTCAATTCCATTATGATTATAGGCCCTAAATAACAAATCAACATTTGTATGTTTCTTCCCTGGCCTATCCTCAATAATGTAGTTATACTCAAACAAGAGTATCATCCACCTTGCTAGCCTCCCTTCTATATTAAGCTTGTTGAAGATGTACTTCAAAGCCTTGTGATCCATGACAATGGTGGCTTTTCCTTCAATCAAATAGTGTTTAAACTTCTTGAGAACAAAGATTATTGCAAACTCTTCTCTCTCCATGACTGACTAGTTCTTTTTTGCCAAAACCATATATCTCCTAGCATAAGCTATTGGATGATCATGCCCATCTTGGTCTAATTGACTAAGAGTGCATCCTATAGCTATATTGAAAGCATGAGTGTAGAGGATGAAAGGTTTATTCCAATTAGGTATAGCAAGAATTAGAGCCACAACAAAGGATTGCTTGTGTTCCTCGAAATCTTTGAGAGCCTCTTTGTCCTTGAAAATCACCATGTATTCTACACCCTTCTTTATATGGATAGTCAATGCATAAGCCTTGTTGGAAAATAAGAAGATAAACCTCCTATAGTACCCAACCATCCCCAAGAATTGGCAGAACTTTATCAAACTTGAAGGGAATGGAAGGTGTGAGATTTTCCTCAACTTCTTAGGATCAATTGCTAGTCCATCCTTGGAAATAATGTGCCCTAAAAGTAGACCTTCTTCACAACCAAAAATGAATTATTTTGGGTTGATTGATGCATTTGCTTCATCAAAGCATTGCAAGACCTTGATCAGGTGCTCAAAGTGCTCTTCCTTGCTCCCATAGATACAAAAGTCATCAATGAGGTTCCTTACAAAATTCCCAATGAAAATTTCAAACACCTTGTTCATGAATCATTGGAATGTGATTGGAGCATTGCAAAGCCCAAAAGGCATGACCTTGAAAGCATAAGTCCTCCAAGGTGTGGTGAATATGATGAGTTGTTGATGCTTTGGTGCAATCTTGATTTGGTTATATGCACTACAACCATCTCCAAAATTATTCTCCTCATGACCTGCAACCTCCTTCAAAATCTCACCAACGAATGGCAAAAGGTAATAGTCCTTCTTAGTAATAATGTTGAGCTTCTTGTAATCCACACATACCCAAAGCTTGCCATTCTTTTTCTTCACAATCACAATTAGAGACATTGATTCTGAATTCTCCACCTCAATGATAAATCGTGCCTCCTTGAGCTTATCAATCTCCTCCTTCGCAACCAAATCTATTGGTGGGCTAATGCAATGTTGCTTTTGGTGGATTAGTCTTGCATGTGACTCCACCTCTATCTTGTGCTCTTCCAAGATGAGTTCCTTTAGATCCTTGTAACTAAAAGCAAACACATGGATGAATTTGTGGAAAATCTCCTCAAATCTCATCTTCTCCGCCTTGGTAGTATTTGGTCCATACTCAAGGGTAGATAACCTCCTCTCAATCTCCTCAAGTGTTAATGATGATTTATATGGGTCCTTCAAAACCTCTAGCTTAGGTGCAAAGTCCATAGCACACAAGGGATACACATCTAGATCAGATTAAGATTCATCATTCTCCATGGAAGTCTCTTCTTCCATGCTTGTGTCTACACCTAATATTCAAAATATTCAAAAGATGGTGTATCTAGATGTGAAATGTTGGTGGTGTTAGTGATATGAATTGTAACTCGATGGTTTGATGGCCCAATCCTCAAGTACCTTTTGTGCCATTGATCAAAAAACATGGCCTCCCAAGAAGCAAATCATAGCTTGAATCCTTTAGGACTTGGAAAGTCATGAGATTTTGAACTCCTATAATTGAAAATATGACCTTATCCATCGCCCTTACTGGTCAAACTTGTTGCTTTTTTGCCATGCTCACCACAAATGTTGATGGTCTAGAGGGTATCATACCCAACTTCTTCATCAACCTTTCTAGCATGGCATTCAACTCAAATGCTCCATCAACCAATGCATCCTTGATGTTGTGACCATTCACTTTCATATCAATCTTGGAGGCATATTCACAAGCCTCCTATGGTGTTGGTTTTGCATCCACCACTCCCATGTTTGATACTTGAGCTTTCTCTTTTTCTTTCTTCTTCCTCTTGCTCCTTGTAGAACTCAAACCACCTCTAAGCTCCTTTCTCAAGGTAGGATTCAAAGCCATCAGTTGGTCACTGTGATGTTAGCCTTGTGACTACCATTATCTTCCAACACATTGTAGTTCTATTGTTACTTTCAGATCTAGAAGTCCTCTATCTCCAAATTCTTCCTTGGAGTCTTTGTTGTTGATGGTATTGAGGTGCTAGTGCGAGTGCTTCTAGTAGGCATAGGAGTATCTTTGCTAAGAGTAAATCCTTGAGAAGAGTGTAAATCCTTTACAAAAAGAGCTCTCTTCTTCTCTTGTGCCATAAGATCCAAATTAAGAACTTTCAAGTTTGAGCACTCTCCCTTCTTATGCTTGCTCTCAACTATATCTATGGATGCTATCCCCTTACCTTTGTTTAGATTAGGAGCCACTTGGGTTTCACTACCTCCCTCTTTCTCTCTATTGGCTCCCTCATAATTGCTTCCTCTATAGTTAATAAAATTTGGGCAATTTGGGCAATTTTAGGCAAATTTAGAATGTGGGCTCCAAACCTTGCATTTTTGAATCTAAAAGTGTAAACCCAAGGTCTCAAGATGAAGTGTGAAAGCATGTACTACTCAGACTACATCCTCAATGGGGCCCAAGATGTGAGCATCAGCTGATAGGGATGAAAAAAGACATGTGGGAAAGGCAACTACCCTTCTTGCAAAGTTGTATAGTGAGCTATGGCAAATAAGAGCCCTCCCAAAGGATCTCCATGGTGTGTATCCTCTGCCAATCTAGTTGAGTGAAATCTCTTGTGGTAGTATGGTGGTTGTAAAACAATGGCTCTCAATGCCATAGAAAGTATGCACAATAGGAATCAAAGATAGGATCTGCTCCCCTATAGAACAAAGAGCTTGAAACAACACTAGACAAGAAATGGTATTGAAGGCATTTGGGACATCCACTTGGATGAGCACCTAATCTAGATGGAGGTCCAAGGAAGCTCTAATGCTCATAATAACCATCTTATGACCACTTTGTGTGGTTAGTGCATACGGATAAGGAGACAAGAAAGATGAAAAGGAGTGGCAAAACTATAGGCAAATGGTGCATTACACTAAATGCAAGAAGATATATCCTATGGCTATGGAGTGTACACTAGATGTTTCCTTGGATAGAGCTAGGAGATGAGATGGAACAAACAAAAAAGTACCTAAGTGCACCTAACCTAAGGCAAGATGATGACAAAATGCAAAGAGAAGAAGGAAGCATGAAGCATGAGAAAAGGTATGTCAAGGAAAGACAATCCAGTATATTCTCAAAAATTAGTCCTAAAGGATCTTTCTATTGAGAAACATGGAGGGTGGAGTAGAATGTGGGAAAATAAGGACTCTACAAGTTGTAACTCCTCATCAGGTAGATAGTCATGGACAAAAGAAGGACGGTCATACATGGTGGATGGATGGAGATCTTATAAAGTTGAGAGAGTGCCAACAAGAAAGGTGATGATCTAGAGGATGGGAGTGCCCATGCTGCTTGCCAATACTCCCCTACCTATCCTAACATCAAAGAACAACATAGCCAATGATGCTCTAGAGGTGTAGCATGAGCATGTGTGGACTCTATGATCCATCTAGCTGCAACATGTGCTTGGATGGTATACCCTTCATGTAAAGCAGCCCAATCTCCTTGTAGAATCCGATGAATCCAAGAAGCTCTCTTATGATGTCTAGATGCACCTCCATGCACATGAAGAAGCAAAGTCCATAGAGAGAAGAGAGCTAGTATGGTCCAAGCAGTGATATTTCTCTCCTAATCATCTGCCAAGATAGTGCATAGGAGTATGGAAAGCATGAAGCACACTAGTTAGCAAAGGAGCATTGGGATCTTGGTATACATGCAAGGATGGGGGAGGCTTAGGAGTAGGGTCTGAAGGGGGTCCAAGGAGTGGAGCCAAGAGTAAGACTCTAGTGGTGCATTTGGTGAGAAGGTTGGGGTCTGAAGAGGGTCTAGGGAGTAGGCATGGAAGTGGCCATTGCTCACATCCGTAAACATCTCTCTCTCTTGATGCCATGCAAAGCAAACCCTCACCCATGGGCAATCAAGGAAAAATTGCATAGTCATTGGTGAGGTGGGATGTAAGGAGGTGCTATGGGAGCTGAAGGGAGGATGGCAGGTGGTGGTGTTGGAAGGTTTGCAGGGATGGAGGGATCAGACCATGTGAAGGTGGATCTAGGAAGCCAAGAGAAGAGGTCGTATGAGGAGGAAGAGAAGGCCCAAAGGGGATAATGGAGGGAGAATCCTCCATGGGAGCATCAACTTATGGAGGAGCCTCCAAAAGAGCATCAACCAATGGAGGATCCTCCATAATGGAATCAGCCAAAGTAGGTTCCTTGCCGAGGGATGGCAGAGGATGTGGCAAAGGAGGAGAGGTGGCTCCAGCAAGGAGAACCTAGGCTCCTAGTGGAGTTTAATCCATGTTGGAATAGGCAGTGATGTACTAGATGCATATAAGGGGTGTTGCATGTGGTAGTCCTTGTAGCTACCCGTGCCAAAGAATGAAGATGATGCATCATGAAACAAAATATTGAAGAGTTTCTCGACTCCTAGTAGATTTAATCCAATGCATGACTAAAAATATTCACATCAAAACCCCTAACTAAGTACCAACAGCCAAAAGATAAAAACACCCACAACCACCCAACACATATGAACATAACAGGAATAAAACTGGAAACTGCAAAAACTGAACAGCAATAAGAAAAATAAGGAATGGAGGAAGATAGCCCATCTACTACTGAAGGAGAATCTCCATTCTCCGGTAAATCGCCTAATAAAGTCGAAAGTGAATGAGCCTAAATACTATTGGGACCTAACTCCATTTACCTCTTTTGTCTCTCTCTTTTATGACTTGACGCGGTCTTCCCATAATTCATGTTCTCCACGGTTGCCTTTTCTCCTTAGTTCAGATCATTTATCTGGGAGAACCATATCCTTAAATTCAGCCGGGTTGAAAGCGCAGAAGCATTGACGGAGTTTGTAACGTTATTGCGTGTAATGGTAATGGTAAAATAATGTCAACCTTCAAATTCAACATATTCAAGGCCAAACATTTTCTTTTAAATAGACCCCCCGCTAGATTCATAAAATTTTCCACGTCTATAAGTAACTAACTGGGCACGTTGGATATATTGTGGCCCTGGCTCTCTCGAGTGCACGAGGGAGAAGGAAGTTTACATTCATGGTGATGTTAGGTCCTAGAATCTTTACATGATATTAATATTGAGTTATTTATATGTAATTCATTAATGTGTTTCACCGTGTTCTAAAAATGGAAAGGCGGACGTCTCACACGCCAGTGCACCTGCTCATCTATAAAAGAATAAAGTAATGAGAGGGCACATAAATATATGGAAAGGTATTGCATGTCGTATTGAATACATGACTGAAGTAGATTTGGTAAGTCCTTGAAATTAAAAGAGACAAATCATCAAAGCATAATTGTATCGGATAATATAAGTTGTTGGGGCGAAAAAGCTGGAAAGTTTTAAAGCTTATAAGGAGCAAGAGAATACAAGGGATAAAATCAACTCCATATGCTGAAGTCGCTTTGCTATCAATGTAAGTTATGTCCAACCAGTTGACTTCTGAGGTTGCTTGAATTTATTCCGAAGAAAAACGAAGTAGAGACATAAACTAAACCCATCTTCTCCATTTTCAAGCAATCACTATAATAATAAAGAATACATAAACAATGATGTTACTTTTTCTAATCGTTATCTTTTTATATAAGGTGGTAAAATCTAACATTTATACTTGTAATTTCGACGTTATGGTCTACTAAAATCTACTATATACGAAGAAAAACGAATCATATATTGCTCAAGGCTGCCACCTTTCGGTGTAGCTCACAAGATCCTATCCCATTACAGATGGGCTTTAGCTTTTCTGAGCTGTTACATTGCGTAACTCAGCAGTACTACGGAGCCTCCCTATAGGAGCGATACGGGTTGAGTCATAAAGATAATAAAAAGGACAAAATAATGAAAAATGAAATTATATCAGTCAAGTTTCTTTATTTCTGTTCTTATTTTTTACTCTCCACTAATAAAAACTTACAGTGATTAAATTTTATCAGCAAAGTAGATTCATTATATATAACATAAATTAGGAATTTAAATAATGATGGATATAGATAATGGATGATGGATATAGATAAAATAAATTTTTGGTCATGAGAAAAACTACAATTTAATCAAACTTTAACGAAACATGTTTCACATAATTAAATTATGAAGTTTCATTAGAGCAACCCAATACTAAAGGAGAGTATACTAAATACCACTTTTTTATCCTAAGTGGAGGATAATCATTTGCATGAGAGATTTCCTGTACTAAAAGCATATGACAAACTCCTTGGATCTTATTTTCACTTCAAGAATATATATGTGATCTATAAATATAATACACTTATTTGGAAATTGGAGATGAAGAGGAATACCTAAAGGAGACCATACTCTACACTTTGACATCTTGATTCTCAAGCCTACAAGATGAAGCTCAATTGTCAAATGGTCAAATCTAGTCTGTAAGGTCCATAATATCTATATCATTTAATGAGGCAGAGACACAATAGACTAGCCAAATATTAGACAAAAGAGATAAAAATATGAGTAATGGTAAAAACGTCCCTAAGAGATCTCTGTCTCATATAGTTAATTGAAGAACAATACTCTCTCTTATATGAGAAGCAATGTTTGTAATAAATTGAAGAGAGAGAATTATAAAAGGAGTGCACAAGATAGTGAGACTTAACAGGGACAAAGTTCTTTTCTTGAGCTCTCTAAAAATGGATACAAATTATTTGAAGCTTCTCAACCTCTATCCATAGGAAAACCCACTTTAGGTAAATTTTTAAGAATGCACTAATATTAAGAGACAAGTCACACAACTTCTTTATGTTGCAATTCAAAATTATTGTAGACTATGATGGATTACATCAAAAGTGAGAAAATTGCTCAAAGAAAATGGTACAACTAACAAGGTGTAAAAGGATCTACTAAATGGCAATATGTCTAATGCCTCTTCTGTATTTCTCCCTCACAAGAAGTTAAGTAGGATCTAGGACCTAACTAATTGACAAAGGCTCTCTCTCTCTCATTATAGATCATTGCCAACCTAGAACAACTTTGTAAAACTACTACAAAATTATCTACTTAGAAGCAACCTATAAGATACTCATAAATTGAAAGGCTCCTTTATGCAATGTGTAATCTAAACTTTTACTCAAGGAGTAAAGTTTTTGTAAAGAGATCTATGAAGACATAATAGCTCATTAGGCTAATATTCCAAGATTTCTAATAGTCTTTTTAATTTTTATCTCTGGATGAAAAATATGATAGGAGTAAAAGAAATAGTCTTTTTCAATGGTTCCAACCATAGATAAAGGATATAGAGCTTTTTTAACTCTACTTTATCCTATAACCTTACCCAAGATTTCACACCATTATAACCAAGTGGGATGTACAATTTCTTATGATCAAAAGTCTCTCCAAATTTTTTTAACCCTAACTTATGAGTATCCCAAGTAATCCAATTATAATACTTGTGCATCTTTTTGACATTAATCTTTACCCTTTGTGTTGTAAAGAGTATATGCTACACCAAGCATAATATATCTCACTTTGATTTAGGGATTGCCATATGGGAAGCAAAACTATAGTTAACAAAAAATTACAATAATAACAAGGGATGCTATATCTTGTATCTTCCTGAACCTACAAAACCACACTTCATTCACATCTGACCTTACATCATTAAATGCTAACTCTCAATCATAAAAATTAGAAGTCCTCATAAATTTTAACTCACATTTCAAAACCCAAAATATAAAAACCAAAAGGTTAGAAAAGAATCTAAATGCTAACTTTAAAACCATTAAAAATTAGAGACCATCATAACTTTTAATTGACCTCTCCATAGTTTTTAAACTAAATTTCAATAAACTAGAATATAAAAACCAGAAATAAAAAAGAAGAGGTCTAAATGCTAACTTTGAAACCATAAATGAAGAATCCTTTTAAATTTTAATTAACATCTCCATATTTTTAAATTAAAATTTAAAGAGAATAAAACATAGACACCAAATTTTTTTTAACAATCATGATCTATCACTTTAATGCTAAACAATCATTGGGAATCCATTCATATTCTTTGCTTATAAAGCTTTTCATAGCTTTCAAGTATGATACCAATGAAAACAAAGTTAAAACTTGGAAATTAACATATTCTTCATGAGTATATTATTTTCTCCTCTTTTGCCTACTTACAACTCTTTAATTTTTATATAAATATTTTTATTTATTTATGAAGAGAAGAGAGGGGAAAATTTTATTATCTCTTAAGAAAAAATTCAATTTTTGGGTCAAAATTCATCTTATAAAGTATTCAATGGACTTTTAACCCTATAATATTGGGGTTTAGCTTCATTTTACATCTTTTGTTTTATCCTTTTATGGTTTCATCGTCTATCCATCCTTCTTGGTATCCTTTGCAATCCCCATTGTTTAAATATCTAATGAATTCTTTCCAAACTTCATTGAATTCTGAGGAAAGTTATTTGCAAGGTCAACCTAGGATCTTGTCTCAAAATGCATCATCTTTCCAATGGTTCCTCAAATGAGAAAGGCAATTGCATAAGATAACTAGAAGTAAAAATGGCTAAAGGTCCAATATTTTACTCCAAATGAAAATAAAAAGGAGCACAAGCACAAACATGTGAAAAATGGGATAGAGAGCATATGACACAATGATCCAAAATGACTAAAAACCAAAACAAGAGAACCATCTTGAACATGAGGTCCAATACAATCTACAATAA
Organism: Lunularia cruciata; assembly: GCA_948567375.1. Taxonomy (NCBI): domain Eukaryota; kingdom Viridiplantae; phylum Streptophyta; class Marchantiopsida; order Lunulariales; family Lunulariaceae; genus Lunularia; species Lunularia cruciata. The sequence continues at coordinate 53,939,229 of OX419755.1, read as the reverse complement.
AGAAACCAAGAACCAAGCAATCTATTGTTGAATTGTGTGTAGAGGTCCTCCAATTTGGAAAGTTGGGAGGGAGTCCATTGGATGTTCTAAACCATATATTGTTATTGCTTGTCTATAAAGACCTAAAGCTTGAGAATGCCATGAAGGACTAGGACTTGTGGCATATAGTAAGAGGTAAGCATGGTTAGAGAGCCAGCCAAAGCCCCTCTCCTTTGCAAGGAACCTTGTGCTACTTCCTTGATGAGACTATCAAAATATGAAGGTGCACAAGTATCTTAATAGCCAAAGGTATCAAAGAATAGTTGTGGTGCATAATGGTAATCTTTCCATGGATAGCAATGGTTTCTATTGCTCTTGCTTGTATATTGGCTTGTGCCAATGACTCTAGTTGTAGGGTTTTGCAACCATCACATCATACAAGGTATGTTGACCATCTATGCATGTGATGATATCCACTTTGGCATAGTGGGTAAGTGGTATTGATAGACCTAACTACCGCTCAATTTGTACTTGTGACCATGTAGCTCATGGGATCTATGTCATTGTATCTTGGACAACATCATGAACTATGATGGAATCTCCACCTAATGCACAATATAAAATGTGTATGCCTTGTATGTCATATGGAGAATAACATTTGCATTGGTCCTTGTTGGATGTAATTCAAAAGTCTTTAATCAAAGGGGAAGCTCAGAGCAATGCTCCATAGACTTTCCATCCACACAAGAACATCCTTGCTCTATTAAGTAATGGTACATCAATGAGGATGCTGATAAAGGTATGAGTCTATATATGCTCATTTGTCAAGAATTAACTCAGTTCTTGAGTAACTCAAGTTAGTTAGACTAGGGCTGGACTACTATATAAGAGAGTTGGTAGAAGCTCTTTGTGACACATTAGTCTCATTATCAATAAAGCTACTAGTGTATTCTCATGGATGTAGCCTCAATGAGGTGAACCATCTATTTTCTTGTGTCAATCATGGTGCATGCATGTCCTACATATTACTGAATTGGACTTCCAATTGGTATTAGAGTGAGATTAAGTCAAAATTAGATATGTGCTAGATGAAATACAGAGTGTATTGCACCCTGGAGCAATTGTGCTTTGGGATTTGAGGGAGTGCAATGCCAATAGTAGCAAAATTAGCCATGATTTCTAGTTTTCCACTTTGATTGGGGCCGCTCATGTGTTTTCAATGTTTATACTTCATTTATACTTCATTTTGTTTATACTTCATTTCTGATGTGTATAGTTGGGGATGGAGACACCTCTAGTGTAAGTCACAAGAGGAGGAGCGAATTGCATTTGAAGCAAAAGAAATAGGTTGGAATTATGTAGGTTCTTTGCTTGGTTTGGGATGTAGATCATTTTGGTGATGGCATTCTAATATAGATGTGAATAGGAGAATAAAGTCACAAAGCATGCAAGGAAAAAAGAAGATTAGAATCAATGTGGATGGAAGATGAGGAGCTTGCGCTTTAGGTTTCAGTAGTCTAGAGTTAAGCAGCTAGAATGGCAGGGATGTAATTCCAATCTCCATCTTTGGGCTTGACATTGCACAAATCAATCTTTGAGGTCTATGCAGAACTAGAACATAGGTTACTTCATGAAAAAAATAACCTATGTTCTAGAAGGAAGATTTAAAATCAAGAGGAGGAAGATTTAAAATCAAAAGGTCTTGTTCCGAAATTTGGAAATGGTGTAAATTTAGAAACTTATTCATGTACGGAGACTCTATTTGAAGTAACCTAGCATTGTATGATGACCTGTGTTCTAGTTCTGCAAAGACCTCAAAGATTGAAATATTCATGAACATAGCACTCTATGATAGTTCTTAATAGCTTCAAATAGAAATGTGGAAGGTTACTTCAAATAGAATCTGTGTACATGAATAAGTTTCTTGATTTACACCATTTCCAAATTTTGGAACAAGACCTTTTGATTTTAAATCTTCCTCCTCTTTGGTATCTACATTTACTAGAGCATTGGATTTTGCCTCATCTATTACAGTCTTAATTTTGTCACTACCATTTGTTTCAGCAACAAGTTTGAGTCTAGTTGTTCTTCTACCATCTTTATTGGTTCCACCATTTTTCTCCCTATGGGTCTAATTTCATAGCAATAGGCACAGGCTCTTTTTTCACATCTCTCTCAATCCTCAACAAAGTGATAGTTTCCTACACTTGTATTTCCATCCTTTAGAAAGTACATGTGGCCACTGCTAAGGGCTAGGAGAGGAAAGAACAATAGTAAGGCCTTGACTATTGTTGCCAATTTGAAAGCAAGGATAGGCTTGATTGGAGATAATCAAATTGGAGGATTAGTACTCATATTGTGCTTCTAACTCTAGTCTCAATCAATTGATCCTAACAGCCTTGGTGGAATCAGCTTGATAAAAGGCTTCCATCATGTACATTCAATTACACCCAAAGATTGTTGATTTAGATCTATCAAAACCCTTCCAGAGGAAAGGCATATAAAATATTTTACTCCAAGTAAAATTTTTCATTCCTTCCTTTTTCTTTTTTCCTTTTTATATGAGGTGGAAAGATGCAAGCTTCGAGTCTCCATTTGACAAAAAGACCCAAAGGACAAGTTCAGAGGTGAGACGGGGCAAGATGGTAGGCATGAAGACTGAAGGTGCCAAATTTGACATTGCCAAGTATTATGGACGCACTAGTTATCTCCTTTGGGAGTTTAAGGTAAAAGGCATGCTCAAGGCTAACGGTTTTGGGAAATTGATGAGGCCGAAGACCAATTTGGTGTTAGAGGATGATTGGAACAACATGCAAGAGATAGTTGTACACATAGTGGTTTTACATCTACAACTACATGTCATAAAAAATTGGGTGAGTACAAGGATTTCATTACTCTATTTTATGAGCTACAATAGAACACCATCAAAAAGAGTTATCAAATCATCTCTACACTTCCTTGAAGCTGATGAGCTTCAAGATGAAGGACAATGAGACAGAGATACAAGATCATATGGATGCCTTTAATGATTGAAAAATCTTGGAGAGGACCTGAGTGATGAGAGAAAGGCCCTCCACATGTTGAGTTCTCTTCCTATGTCCTACCAATCCTTGTCACAAGTGTTACTACATTGTGATAGGAATATCATCACCTAAAATGAGGTGGTAAGTGCTTTGTTAGCAAATGATCTACAACAGAAGATGAGGTTACCTTCTCAAACCTTGACTCCTTCAAGAATAATGTTGAATGTGAATTATGGAAGGACTCAAAAGTGGACAGGTAGTGGAGAACAGAGTCTAAGCTAGATCTTGGTCTAAGGAGAGATCCCAAGACTATAAGACCATGCTCTTTTGGAAGTGTGGCAAAGTTGGCAACCTCAAGAAAGATTGTTGTGGCAAAGTAGTTGAGCCTTCTTCAGCAAATGTGGCAAAAGACAACAAGGAAGAAGAAGAGTAATACCTGCTTGATGATGAAAATGTTCTATACTGCAAAAAATATTGGTGTGGAATACACTTTTGGAGAATTTGAGGTCTATTGTCAACAAGAGAGATACTCGCCATCTCACTACAATATATTCTCCACAATAGAATGGTGTTGCTAAGTGGTCCAATCAAACACTATTGGAGCAAATGGAGTATGTTGAGTATGTTGAGCCAATAAGGTTTATCACATGTATTTTGGGCAGAAGTTGTCAACAATGTAGCTTAAATCTTTCTCCCTCTAGTGTGATTCATTACATGACACCGTTTGAGATGAGGCATAAACATCCTACAAATTACAATCATTAGTAGTCTTTGGATGTAATGCATATCCTCTCATACCTAAGGAAAGTAGATCTAAGCTAGATCTTACTTCCAAGAAATCTATTTTTCTTGGCTACCAAAGTGGTGTGAAGGGTTACTAGTTGTGGGATCCTTTCACTTATAAATTGATTGTCAATAGAGATGTTTCATTTAACGAGTCTTGATAGGCATTGACTAAGGGGGAGAAAACTAAAGCTCCTCATATTGACAAGGGAAAATCTCCTCTAAATATTGTTGAGGGGGAGATTAATTATGATGGTTTGCATGATGAGGCACAAAGAGCTGCTCCCATAGAGGAGCAAGTTCCCCAAATTGGAATTACAAGAGTGTGAGGAGATTGGTGAACCTCTACACATGCCAGCATAGGAAGATCAAGAAAATTCAGCAATAAGGACGTTCTATTTTGGACGTTCTATTCATGCTCTTGAATGATTTGCAAAATGGGGTAATTCAACACAATTAGGAGACGAGGATATCTCTCTTGATGATAATGATGGCATGGCCTTGATCTTGGAAGAAGTGGAACCTTCTTCATAAAATGAGGCTCAAGCTTCAATGGACAAGCTTGAGTGGAATGTAGTGATGCAGAGGGAGATGCAATCATTGATTGACAACAAGACATCAACAACTGGTGGACAGTAAGTAGATATAAAACTGAAAGACAGCCACATCAATGGAGAAAAGAAGCTCTACAAGGCCAGGTTGGTTGCCAAGGGATTCACATAGGTAAAAGGTGTGGATTACAATGAGGTTTACTCTCTTATTGCTAAGGATACCACTATTCAAATGTACTTGTGACTTTCTTTGGTCTTATCCTAGATCAAATGGATGTTGTCACTGCTTTCCTCTATGGCAATTTAGATGTGGTGATATTCATGAGACAACTTATGGGTTTTGTGAAGAAAAGCCAAGAGGATATGGTTTGCAGGTTGCTAAAATCCTTGTATGGATTGAAGCAAGCCCCTAGATAATGGAATAACCAATTTGATGATTTTGTGAGGTCACAAGGATTAAAAAAGAAGTGTGTTTGATCCTTATGTATACATAAAAAAGGTGAGTAATGAAGTCTTTGGCTTCATTATTTTGGTACTCTATGTGGATGACATGCTTATTGCAGCTAGGAACAGATCTGATGTTATAAGCTCAAAGCTTCCATTGAGTTAACTCAAGGGAAGTATGCTAGAAAGGTACTTGCAAGATTTAACATGGAGAATTGCAAGGTTGTGAGTACTCCTTTAGCTCCTCACTTCAAGCTTTCATCAGCTCTTTGTCCAACAGATGCAGTGGATAAAGGTTTGATGTCCAAGATCCCCTACAACAAGGCAATGGGAAGTCTCATGTTTTGATGATTTGCATCTGGCCTGACATTGCTCTAGCTATGGGCAAGACTAGTAGATACATGTCAAATCTTGGGAGGATACATTGGGAAGCTGTGAAATAGATACTCAGATATCTCAAGGGTACACTGGATTTTGACTTTGTGTTTGATGCCAAATCATACAATGCCAAATCACTTGTTGGCTATGTATATGCTAACAATGGAGAAGATCTAGATGGGAGGAAATCTATGGTTGCGTATGTGTTCACAGTTGGAGGTGGATGCAGAAGTTGGAGATCTACATTGCAGAAGTGCATAGCTCAGTCTACCATAGAAGCTGAGTATGTAGTGGTGGCGGAAGCAGCAAAGGAAGCAATTTTGTTGGACAGGTTTATCACAGAGATGGGATTGACACATTACATTGTGAATCTTCATTGTGATAGCTAGAGTGCTTGATATCTAGCAATAAAACTAGTGATGGAAAATAGAGTGAAGCACATTGACATCAGGTATCATTTTCTTAGACATGCTATGTTTGATAAAATGATTGAGCTAGTCAAGATTGATTGTAAACTCAATCTTGCTTATGCTTTTACCAAAGTGATTTTTTTGGAGAGTTTTTTGAGACATTGTGCCAAATTGCAGGTTTTGATTATGGGCACAAGTAGAGTAGACTAGCAATTTTTTATATCTATATATGATTTTACTCTATCTTGTTTAGGCTACCGACTTAGTTCCAGTTAACTATAGTGTATAGAGGGACCTATGTTAGATTTCCTTCTAAGACTTCTTGCAGAGTAATCATATAGGTTATAGAGGTTAAGGACCCCAAGACATGAGTCAAGGGGGAGATTGTTAGGAGTTAACTTAGGTCTTGAGTACTCTAGTTAGTTAGACTATGGCTGGACTACTATATAATAGAGCTGGTAAAATTTCTTTGACACACATTAGTCTCAATATCAGTAAAGCTACTGGTGTGTTCCCGTGGACATAGCCTCAATGAGGTGAAGCACATATTCTCTAGTGTCAACCATGGTGCATGCATGTCTTGCGTATTATTGAATTGGATATTCATCATTGAGATCCATTTGAATCTTCTTAGCATTTAGGAATACAAAGACAATAAATTGGAGAGTATTATGCATGAAAGACATGGAAGTAGGTCACAAGCCAATCAAAAAGATGATTCAATTCATAAGTGCTTGAATTCAATAGTGTGATAGGTCCCAATAAAAACATATGTCCTCGGTGTAAGATCTTGGTGGCTAAAAGGGATGCAAATAGAGCCTATGCTCCTACATATGTTGCCGGTATAATACCTCCTTGCTATATGAGACCTCATTTGCCTATGGCTATAAGTAGAGCTATTTGTAGCTTACACCACTTATTTATTAGTTGCATGCATAACCCTAACAAAGTGGAAAAAGTGTAATAGATGGTACTATCAAATGTCTATAAATAGGCAAGAATAACTCAGTGTGGGTGGCACAAGTATATGCCAAATATAAGATCCTAGGGAGGGAGTGGCATGCTAGAATAGAATAAGACACAAATGTATTCCTCAAGAGAGAGAGAGAGAGAGAGAGAGAGGAGATGAGCATGGACTATAGCTTGGACCAAAGTCTCAAAGATGAAAAAGTTGCAAAAGTCATCTTCCCCGGAGGAGAGCCTACTCTATGGCTCTCCTCCGAGAAATCTCTCAAACCACTTATAGAGTATTGGAACCCAATGGAAAGTATGAGGGAGTGAGTACTTCATATGTTCTCACTCACTCAAAAGGATGAGAATCAAGCATACAAGGATACAAAATCTTTATATTGCTTATACACTAAATGATTTCTGTTTCTATTATAATCAACTCCTCTTAGGTTTCTCAATGGATTTAGTCAGGAAAGGTTTCAAATGAAAAGTACAAAGCTCTAGATGTGCAAACTGATTTTATTTTTTTAATTCTGATATAGTACCGTTTATTTACCCTAAACACTAAAACTCCAAACTCTAAACTTACTTTTTTATTTCAGTATCTCAAACCGTACAAGTATTTGCAAAATTTACATAGTAACTTGTATCTTACCCTAAACCTAGGATGTCCTATCTAAACCTATCTTAAAAGCTATGCCACATGCATGAACTTCAGCTAGTTTGAAGTCAATAGCCATCCTCAATTACATTTCTCTATAACTGCACAATTCAATTCAGACAATACAACATTACAATTTTCAATTGTCACATACTTTATTAGGAGAAAAAAATACATGCTTTTCTTATTTTCAACGTGTGAAAAATTTCTCTACATAGTTGAAAGGTATTGGTGATGCTTGAGTCCACTCCAAGGTGCCCTATCAGACAGTCCCCGTTCCTGGCCTTCGGAGCCACAAAGTTTTTCGTGTTCTTTGGCCCATTAATGGCAAAACATTACACTTTGATGATGTTTGTGGATAACTAGTAACTTGTCAGGTCATAATCTGGTCATTGATTTTAAAGATGTACAATAAGAGGTCTCAGAAATAGTTATACAAAGTTTCATAACTTTTCATATAGATAGTTACAAAGCGTTGACTAAATTGGTACGGGGTGTGAACCGGAGGTGAAAAGGGTCTTGCTATGGAGTTTGGGCCAAGTTTCTTATTATTGGCACACTCCATATGAGGTGGTTCATAGAAAATAAGGGATAAGGAACTTTCCGTCATCACTCCGTAGAGCATTGATTATGTATTAGGGTTAATAAAGTATATTGTTTAGGGTTAGAGTGAAAGTGGCAGCCACCAAAGGGAGCATCCATGATGTTTGAGAACACCCATGGTAATCAAAAGTTGACAGATTTATGCGCGAGATGACCCAAAACATGATTTTTGACCACTAAGGAAGATTGGAGGGACCATGAGTGTAAAGATTTGAGGGCATGCAAAAGTTTACAACGGAAGAAGATTTGAGAAACCCATAGCCAGAGTTGGAAGGGGGAGTGAATTTGTTTGGAGTGGGAAGATTTGGGTGCAGGCTGTGGGAAGTTAGAAGGAGGAGTGATTTTGTTTGAATGGTTACACTCCAAAATCCTGGATTTAATTAGTTAAAAAAGTTTTATTTATGATTATTGTCTCTTGGTATGACTATGAAATGTATGCCCTTGTTCTCCCTTGAATGATGAAATGAAATTCATGAACTTGTTTTTCTTGTTATGGAATGAAAATTATGAGATTTTTTTTTTCTGTGCATAAAGAATAGAGATGCCCCTTTGCCAAAATTTATGAGGTTTTTTTTTTGTTCTATGCACACAAAGAATAGAGATGCAACTTTGCCAATAAGGAGTTATATGTGGTGATTAAAAATCCAAGTCAAGTCATGCTGAGAGGAGCAATTGTGTAGAACTAACTAGAAATATTAGAAAATGTATTCAATGGATGATTCAGTTAGATTTGGAGATATTACAACAAGGATTAAAAGATGAAGACAAAGACAAAGAATTAGGAGGAGATTTAGATATGCTACAAGTTTTTATTTGTGGGTGGGAGTATGCACATACTCATCAATACTTGGAACCCCATATTACTTACCCTTGTAGTAGAGAGTTTGTGATAGAGTATTTTAGAAATCTTGATACTAAGGCCTTTTTCCCGCTTACTACAATGGATGTCAATTCTTTTTCAACATTAGTGGATTTGATTAAGACTCACACAATTTTTGAGAAAAGCTATCAAAGAGAGCAAACACCCATGTGGATCCAAGTTGCCCTAGCCTTGGATAGATTTGGGCATCATGGAAATGGGTCTTGTGTTGCACGAGGTTTGAATATTTGGGGCATTAGTGTTGGTTCAAAAATTGTTTTTCCTGATAGAGTTATGACAGCTATATTAGATGTGATGAGGAGTCAAGTTGCTTGGCTCAAGCTCGAGGAGAGGAGGAGTATATCCAATGTTTTTGCACACAAAGGTTTTTCTAGTTGTGTTGGTTTGGTAGATGGAACATTTTTCCTCTTGCGGCTTGACCAATGAATGGACGGGAAATATATTTCAGCCGCAAGGGTTCATATTCTATAAATGGCTAAGTGATTTGTGAGGATAAAAGGAGAATTATATATATTTTTGGAGGTACGTTTGTGTTGTTTTGTTAGGTGTTTTTCAATGCATTGGTGATCCTCTTTGTATGGATTACTAAAAGTATAAGTTGATTTGTTTATTTACAAGAATGCCAGGATCATGTCATGACATGTCTTGTTTGAAAAAATCCTCACTATGGAATGATTTGAACCAGAGAGGGAGTTGTCTCACTTTTGAGGCAAAGGAGTACCTTTTAGGTGATTTGGGTTATATACCCATGCATCACCTAGTCCCCACTTTCAAGCAAGCCTAATCAGAGGACAAGTAGGAGTTTAATAAATATTTGGCAAAGGAAAGAGTGACAAATGAGCATTGTGTTGGAGTATTAGAAGCTAGATGCCATTCTCTTTGTGAGCTAAGAGTGCAACTCAAAGACAATAGTAGAAATGCTAATTTGTTAAAGTGGGTGTTAGTGTGTATTATTTTACATAATTTTTTAATCAATAGGTCAGACCTTTGGTCAGATGATGATGGCGGATTTATAGAGGAAATTGAATTAGATTCAGCAATGTCTGCTCATGGAACTTGGTAGAAAAGAAAGTAGATCAAGGGTGATGCAACACTGCCTTTATTGTCACAATCATGATATACTCAGTTGAGTGAGTTTCCATATAATAAATTATTTATTTTTCAATTTCTCATCTCATATCCCATATTCTTGTAACCTAGACCATGAGTGTATCTTTATGTAATATTGGAATAAAAATTTGCAGGATGCAAAAAGAATTCTTGGGAGCTTGATCTGTACATTTGTAGTGCCCGAGCTAACACTTACTCGGTGTGGTGTTGGGCAAGTTTACACTTTAAAGTCGGTATATGTTGTTGGAAAAAATTTTAAGTGGCCTAATGACGCTAGTAGATGCCAGTAGACGCCATGCAATGGCACTTGTACACATTGGGGGCTGCCCTCCAACTTGCCAAAATAATTTCCTTGCGGCATCAGCACCGCTTGTAAGGTACCATGCGATGGCGCTTGTAGACGTTGGAAGACATTGGGGACCGCCCTCCTACTAAAAAAATTATTGCACCCATCAGTGCCAAGTGGTGCTAGTAGGCGCCTGTTGGCAACATGGAGTGTTGCATGTTACCGCTCAGGATTTGAGTTCTTTCCTCTTGAATATTGATTTTTCCACTGAATGTGCACATTTTGGATGTTTGGATATTCAAACTTTCTTTCCAGCATGGGGCTATATAAACCTTCATCTTTTTAGATTTGAATAGAAGTCATTTCACTATGTGGGTGGGTGTTCAAAGGAATCATTTTGCAAGTGTGTCATTTTGTGAGTGTGTGGGTGTGGGAGTGTTTGGGAGTCATTTTGCTGTGGGTGTGGGGTGTTTCAAGGAGTCATTTTGCTACATGGGTGTGTTCAAAGGAGGCATACAAACTCATTGTGGGGTCTGAGAGAGTTGAAACTTTTAGAGGAAGAGTAAAATTCAGAATTCGGATTGAAAGAGAGCATTTGAGAGGAAGAGAACATTCAAGCTTTGAGAGAAAGAGAAGGAGATTTGAGAGGAGATTTGAGAGAAGGAGAGCATTCAAGAGATAGAGATGAGAGATTTTCCAAGAAGAGCAGACTGAATTTGAACCATGGCAAAAATCTAGGGATATGAAAAGATAGTTCACAAGCCTGACATGAGAAATAATCAAGAAGGAGATTGGCTCATAGCCTTTCATACCATTCAACACCCAAGGAATTTCATCAAGTGATGTTGGTTGGACAAACATCAGATTTGAACTGCTGTCTGGAATTTGGGAGGTCAATCTAGACGTAATCGGCCTCAAAATTACACTTCGACTTCACTACCCACGTCTAGAGGTATTATTCAAACCTTCTTAATTGTTTTCTCTTCATTTCTCTCTACTTTCACACATTCCAGCACCTCAGGATTGTGATTTATGCACGTTAGGCCTCCAAATTGTCAGTGCCTCCCAGCCCTATCCCGTAGCACCACCTGGTGTCATCCAGTGTCCCCTAGTGTCTCCCAATGCCATCCAACACCAACCCTAAACCCTAAACCCTTTGCACAAGCGCCTTCCAACGTCTCCAAGCATCATCCAACGACATCTAGCTATCCTTCCTAAAATCCACTATCCTGCAGTGGCTTCCAATGTCGTTGTGTAACACTTATTTTTGCATGTGTGTGGTATTGTGATATTTAGCTTGGTATTACAAGTACTTGAGAGATATTATTTATATAGCAATAAAGGATGGTTCTACATTAGTCATGATTAGCTAAAGTTAGTCATAGCTAAGATAGAGGGGACATTACTTTAGAGGAAGTGGAAAAGATGAGCACCACTATTTTAGATTCTAGTGTGTTGACTTGGTATTATTCCTAGGTGTTTGGCTTTGAGGAAAGAGTTGAGAACTCTTGGGCCCGCAAGCCTTTTTGTTGGGATTCTTGTATAGTCCAAGGATAGCCCATGTGAAGGAATCCTTGACTTAGTGGTTGGGTCAACATAAGATCAAATGCTAGTGGAATATGCCCATGTGAATAGATATTCCTTTCTACTTTTTGACTTTACTTGACTTTTAGTCTAGTACCTTGAGTTACTATGGTACTTAATAACTTTGGTGCATAACTATTTCATAAGTATATAAACAAGGGTGAGGAGGTACTCATCATCGTTTCATTTGCAATTATCTCTCTCATTTGAGTTCTCTAGTGAGCAATGTCTTGAGTCTTGGAGTGTTAGCCTTGGAGGAATACGATGGAGTTGAGGTTCCTTGCCTTCTTATTCCATAGTGCGCTACCATAATAGCCATCAGAGGTTCATCCTGAGTGAGAGACAGGCCGGCTCACAGCTGCGCCTTTGAGCAGCATTGCCAAGCGGTGATGTGTGTCAATGCATGGCATCGGGTGTCCTCTCAGTGCCCCATGAGGTGGGACTGTCCCTTTGCACCTTCAGGCATCCTTGAGTGGCACCCAATGGTATCAACAAGTGGCACTCAATGCCATCTGTTGCTTTCTTCTTGTCTATGGGCGGTGGCGAGCGGCACCTATTGTCTTGAGTCTCTATGATTGAGGTTTAAGCTAATTTTCTTGGTGGGTTTTGCAAGTCCTTCCATGTATGGAGTTTGTGAGTTTGTGGGACAAGGTCTCTTACATAGGTTTGGTAAGAGAAAGACAATTTCAATTGACCATAGATATAGTTAGAGATGCACTTGCCATGCCAAGGGGGAGAACACCAAGATGGAGGACAATTCATTACACAATTGTTTCAGACTGGTTTCCACAAAGAGACAAGGTTACAAAAAGATATCTTGCAAGGCAATGTGTGTATCCTACATTTAGACCTTTCTTCCAGTTGATGGGTGCACTTGTTGCACCCACTATTAGGCCCAAGATTGTACATGGGCATTTGATATTCAACACCAAGACCAAGTTGAGGAGATTTGATGTGGAGGATTATGATTGGGGAGAGTTAGCATTTAGAGCTATCATTGCAGAGGTGGGGAGTTTGCAAAGCCAATTGAGTAGTCCTAAGGGCGCAAGTTCAGTGTCACCTTCCTTGGGCAGATACTCACTCATCTCTTTGTGGAGAGAGGTTCATTCTAGAGAACTTTGTATGTTTTCCAACATATAAATATATATATATATATATATATATATATATATATATATATATATATATATATATTTGTATGTTGGAAAACATATAAAATTCTTTTGTATATACCATTACCAGATTTAATAAATGGGTTGATTTAAGAAGCTTTAATTAATGAACTTGTGAACTTGGTGTATTTTTGAAATTCTAATATGAATTTGTAGTTGATGGAATAAATAAATGTACCACTTGTGAACAAGTGTTCAACAAATTTGTGTTGAGACATAACCCTTACCCTTTGTGAGATAGCTCCTTTTCCCTCTTCTTTTCCTTCACCACTTTCTCTATTTGTGGAGAAGGTTGGTGACCCCATGCATTTTAGAGTATCTTCACATCCTTCTTGTTTTGTTGACATCAATCGTATTTGAGATGATTGTTTTAGAGAGGCTAAGTGTAGAGAGAGAAATCTCCTAAAGTGTGAGAGTAGATTAGAGAGTGTAGAGGAGAGAGAGAGAGAGAGAGAGAGAGAGAGAGAGAGAGAGAGAGAGAGAGAGAGATTAGTGCTAGAGTGAGAGAGACTCCTTTGTGAGCAAGAGGATTTACTTAATGCAAAAGAGGAGAGGCATTTGACCTTGCTTACTTTTGAGACGGAGAGAGAGCAAAGATTAGCTGACTTGGACTTGGACATACTAGTTGCTACTGCCATGGCGGAGGGTTCTAGGGTCCAATTACAGAATCAGGCACGAGAGTTAGCATATGCTATAGAGAGGTACGAGAGTGCACATGTTCAAGTAGAGGAGAATGAGAGTAGTCTATTGCTTGTCAGACCCATACTCATCATGAGATGCAGACCCAAACTGATGCCACCCATGTGTTACTTCATAGTGTGGAGACTCAGGGCACTCAAATGAGTTTAAAGAGAGGATTTGTCTATCAAAAGAGTATATTCCACGTATCCTCTTCCCAGGCTTCCTACAGAAGAAGATTATTATTGTGCATGTTCCACTTGTTTGGCATCATTATGGATTTGTGGTGCTATTGGTTTCCATGCATGGAAGAGAGAGATGACTAGGTATGGTTGGTGCACTCACACATAGTCCGGGCCTGTAGGGAGGGTAGCTTATCTTGGTGTTAGCCATTTCATCCCGTTCCGTTTGCTACGCTTTGAGGTTATATTGTGGAAAGATCTTACTCCAAATGGAGTGGAGTGGTTGCTACAAAGCATGTGGTAGTGGTCCAAACTCCCAAAGGGAGTTCACATTGGGTCTCACCTCATGGTCTATTTGTGTTCTACAGATATCCAACAAGTTTCTAAGTTCAGTGGACTTTAGAGTTAGATCATATGAGCATCTTACTTCATTAGGTTTACCTCTTTGTGATCTTTTGATCATAGATAGTTATGCACTCTCTTATTATAGGAACCATCTACATGGTGCTATCCACCCTACCCACTTTTGTCCTTATAGGGTATAGACATACCCTATAAGGACAAAAGCATCATACACTTGGTCATTTGACTCTTTGATGAGTGTTTTGGACAGATTTGTCCATGACAATAGGCCTGCTGTTAGTTGGGCAGAAGAGGATTGGACATCATGAGCGCTTTTGAGCATTGAGCAGTGCCAACAATTGCTGTTTGGCCTTAATTCAACAAAGTGTGGCATTGAGCAGCAACGACGTACACAAACGGCGGCAGAAAAGAGTTATGGGCAGCATTGAGTGGCAACTCGTGGCATCTTGGGCCGACTAGGTGCCGGTAAGAAAAAACATGGGAAGAACTGAGTGGTAAAGAGGTAATGATTACCAACTAGTAGCATTTATCAAGTTTCCATAAATCATCTATATTGTAATCATAATAAAGGTTACATGTTGGTATACTATTTGCTATCACTATTAATAAAGTATGATGAATGTTGAACATGAGTGAGCACTTTGAAATAGTTACTTATCTCCTTGGGAGTTTTCCCTGCCTATATGAGACTCATTTTGATTTCATGAGTGCGCTTTGATTCCAAAATCTTCTCCTTAAATTTGTGTTTGTCTCCCCTAGCTTTCCTTTTATCTACGCTCAATTTTTTCTCAATTTCAACTTTCATCTTCTCTTTCTTTAATCTAACACGCTCTACTTCCATTCTCATCATTGTTTTCTCTCTTTTCCTCATGTTGGTGGCTTCTAGTTCAGCTAGTCGTAACCTCTCTCTTGATTCTATAGTATATGCCTTCAACATCATAATTTTTGCTAAATCATAAGACAATGACATACTGGGTCACAACCTTACTTGCTGATATTCCGCCTTTCCTCCTCTTTGGGTCACATTCCACTTCTTGGTCAATGAAAGCACACTCAAATCCATCCCTTGTAGAAGTTAAAGGCGACGGTGTAATGAAAGGCGAGTCCTCAATTGGTGGAACCAATGGAGACTCGTCCTAGGGTGATAGGATTTCATGTCCATGCCTTTTGTTATACATTCCACCCCTTGGGTGTTTGGAACCAATTGGAGGCCCAAGTTAGGGAGCACCACCTTTGGAGGAGATGGGAATTGCAAGCACTCTTGTGCACCTTCATGGACCTCCTCCTCACCACAAATCTTGCTTGAAGTGGGATTTAAATCTCCTAAACTTACCATTGCAGGTGGACTTATGTTTGCTTTGGTCCCAAACATGGCTTCCATTCTTGCAAAATGTGTGCACATTCTATTCAATTTATTTTGTATAGTTCTCCACCCCTTGCCATATTCCTTCTCCGTGAGACCTTCTCCAATAGACTTGTTCTTAAGCTCCAAAGTTTCTTTGTACTGTTTCATGTACCGCAACTATTTCTTGTAAAGCCTGTCACCTATCATAGAAGTAGGAAATCCTTGTCCCTCCCTAATCAAAAAGGTTGCCATGAAACTAAATGCGATCAATCTTTGAATGGGCTTTTTGCAGTTCCCAACATGAATCTGTGCAAAATGCTCGGGGTCCTCTAAATAATCCAATGTTTGGCTATAATGGTGCGTTGCCATGCAAAATCGTTCATCCCCCTTTTTTTTGCCCGGCGCAGATGAAGCCATCCTCAACAAGTCTCCAAATTTCCCTAATGGTTGTTGAGGTTGTGAATCCAAAGATGACTCTATAGGTCCTGGATCAGCATAAAAAATTGAGTCTCTTGCACTAAAACAAGGTACTTGATCTCCCATTGCAAAAATTTTATTGCACTCCCGATGGCAAATTCCTCGACCTCTAATCAATTTTCTTGGTTTCCGCATGGCCGCACTGATCATTCCCCCACCGATGCAAAACTACGAAACCATTAGTTGCTTGACAACTCACACATTTGCTCGGGAGGGTGGTGAATTCAAGTTTAGAATTTTGAATTGTTGAGATGGTGCATTTGGATCTTGAATATGCAAACCAAATCATAAATCATATTTGAATCATCTAACCATGTGGCCATCCTCTTGAGAAAACACATCACTTTGTCGGACAATCCTCTATTTAGTTACTGCATTCCTAAACATCCGTAACATCATGCTTGACTTTTATAAATGAATGCAATTTGGATAAAATATGTCATAACTGAATTTACAGAGCGTTCAATTATTACAATCTAGTCTCGTTACAAAGTTTACTAAAAATAATTACAAAGTTTGTTAAGAATCCCTTAGACATCCCTCAAATCTATTTCTGAAACCCCTAATGTGTTAACGTGAGCTTTGTTACGACCTTTTCTCTGAGCAACCTCTGACATGCTGTACCCAACAGTAAATGAAAACACAGGAATACACGGGTACACACAAATCGGTTTTGTTATCATACCTTAGACGTTTACTTTCCCCTCAACAGCGATGGGCACAACAACTACCACAGTAGATTTTTGATGAAATAACAACTTATTGTGCTTAAATGAACATGCTTATTATTCTTAAAGAAAATTG
Source organism: Lunularia cruciata (assembly GCA_948567375.1). Lineage (NCBI taxonomy): Eukaryota > Viridiplantae > Streptophyta > Marchantiopsida > Lunulariales > Lunulariaceae > Lunularia > Lunularia cruciata. Next base: position 53,922,565 of record OX419755.1, on the reverse strand, counting down.
CAATAAAATCATTTTTTTCAATATGATTTTCTGAAATCTAGTATAGCGAACCAATGTACTCCCCACTCAAGCAAAATGTACTAATTTTGCCAAACCATAGTTTGCAATCGAGTCTAATTTCACCTCGAGTTATTAAGACCACACAACCACATCCAATCTCTGCAACGGGGCTGTAGAACTAAGGTGCAACCACTTGCAGATTGTGTCCACGCTCGCAGGTCTTGGTTGAGCATGGGAATTGTTGGCCCAATGTTTCAGCAACAAATAAATGTAAAGTTTATGGTCTAAAATAAATACTAGGTATCACATTGGGAAAAAGAAATTTTCAATTTGCGCGTAACCAGCTTTCAATCTTCCATTCAAGATCGTTCAAGAGAAACCAAAGAGGAGTTGATTGTAATATAATTCTGTTAATGTATTAGTAATATAAAAACGAGGACCGTTATCAACTTATCCCATGAAATTCCTTATGCAGCCCATGAATGATATTAGCCGCATTAAGTTAGCTGTTGCCACTATGTCTCTTCTTAAGGGTAGGGATCTTAAGGATAATTCAAATGGATTACAGGGTCTTAAGCAATGCGATAATCGTCAATTGGGTTTTGAAATACCAACGATGTATAATTAGAATTATAAAGAAATGTGTTCGTGAAAGTCTCGGGAATTGTAATATTGTCAAAAGAGTAACGTTGACCTTTCCAACTTTCTTGATAATCGTTACTCGTGGTTGATAATCGATATCTATAATTCTGGAGTCCCACTCATATCATTCAACGTATCTATAATCGTGGTTGATAATCGATATCTATAATTCTGGGGTCCCATTATATCGTAATAAGTGTTTCAGCTTCTGATGGATGGGACAGCTTTTGACACAGCCCTTTGAACAGCAGTCTATTGAGATGAAACTGTGAACCAGATAATCTGAAACAAACCTCTACGATTACTTTGGCTCAAATCTGGAATCGATTTAGTTCTGTAGTCCTCATAGACTGTAGGAGGATGTGTCGGAGGTGAAGAACAACTAAGTAGCTTTACTACTCCTACTGCTGCTGAAAGCTTCAAGAATATGGCAAGTCTACGTCGATCTCTGATAAGGTGGATGGCGATTCATTTGCTTTGATTGATGAGAGTCATTGAGATTTTGCATGCTTGTCTGGACCAGTACTGTGATTGGAATGAATGCAAGTCGAGTGCAAATTGAGGAGGTCTTACTGCTGCTATTTTTTTATGAAGGTTTGTTGTGCTTGTTGTGAAGGAGAGCACTACAATTTGAGAATCAGCTGCAGTTTTCCACGGTTGAGCCTGTCTCGGGGAAAAGGTGAGTCAATCGAACTATTCGTCTTTTGGTAATGATTCTGACGAGTCCTCCCGATGCATACTTATATAAGCAAATAGATGCATTTGACTCTGCGAGTTGCTTGAACCTGTCATTTTTTCTGGTACGGGCGTGCAGAGACGACTATCAACTGGAATATTACGCTTCCAAATATTCTGAACGTCGGAAAATCGGAGGTTGAAAGATGAACTGCGATCAAGGGAAAATTTTCCGTCTAATATGATCAAGGTTGAAAGATGAATGAGATTTAGTATCTGATTAAGAAATACCAGTTACCGTGGAGAAAACCTTTTAAGTACATAAGCTAGAGTCTCGGATAGTAGGGACCCAGAAGACTCTGAGGTAATGATCCTATGTTCCGAAGAGGAACGAAAGTTAGTGTCTATGTAAAAAAGGCGAGTTACTGTGGAGAAATTCTTCAAGTACATTAGCTAAATTGTCGTATCGTAGCGACTGTATCAGAAGACTCCGAGGTAATGATCTTTGTTCCGAAGAACTGCCCTGCAGGCTAGGTGGGAAGGTGGCGATCATAACTGGAGCAGCGGGCAACATCGGATCAGCAACAGCCAAGCTATTCACTTCCCAAGGAGCCACAGTCATTCTCACAGACATCAACGATGAACGGGGTAAGGAAATCTCCAGACAAATTGGCCATGAATCAGTCTACATACATTGCGACGTCTCGAAAGAGGAAGATATTGCCAAAACCGTAGATTTCGCTGTTGAGAAATTCGGCAAGCTCGACATTATGTACAACAACGCCGCTATGATACCCCCGGCATCCAATTTCCAGGACCTACATATGGAAATCTACGACAAACACACGGGGCAGTTAATGCGCAACGTTGTTCTGGGTATCAAACATGCTTCTCGAGTCATGGTCCCCAGGAAAAAAGGCACAATTCTCATCACGGCAAGCGCGTTAGCTTGTGTGGTCGACCCAATGATTTCCATGCTCTATAACATCAACAAGCAAAATCTTCCGGGGTTGACCAAGGTGGCTGCGTCTCACTTGGGAAAACATGGAATCAGGGTGAACGCCATATCCCCAGGCGCTATACCTGCTGAGATCAGTCTTGAATGGTTCAGGCAATTCGTTCCGGAAATGACCAGGGAAGACATCTCTGCGGCGTTTCTGAAACAGTCTCCGCTCGCCGGTAGGCATTGCACTGCGAAGGATATTGCTTATGGAGCTTTGTATCTGTGCAGTGATGAAGCTGGGTATGTCAACGGCCACAACCTACTAATCGACGCCGGGTTTAGCCACATTGTCAACTACAATCCTGTCAAATTCGCCGAACAATGATGTCTTGCAACCCCTTGGTGTATTTCCTGTTTCTTCTCTCCCGCTTTATTCGCATCGCGAATGACGGCTGAAAGGGTCGAATAGAATAAAAAGAGCATGGATGCCATTCACTCTGCTCTGTATAGATCTTGGTCCAATCTGAATAGAGTATTCTACTGAATTTGCGTCCTCTCCCTTTTTGCATGACGACTGATTAAGCATAGAGAAGGTCTCATCCTCCCTAGAGTTTTCTCCAGAGATGACAAAATGTCATTCAATGTACTGGGGGAGAAAATAGTAGAGTGGGGAAATGGTAACATGAGTCTGGAATTTTCAAAGGTGGTGGCATGGAGAACGTACGTCTGTTTTGTTACAACAACAAGATACATCCTCGATTTACTTATGAGTCTACGCTTACCGTATTGGTTTCAAGCTCCAATAGAGAAATACTGTCTGCTTCGATTTCTTTGGTGATCAGGCCTATGAAACGAGGGTATTACTCGATATGAGGTATCAAGGGAAGTCTCTATTCATGACGTAAACTTTGAGGTGGTGACAACAGGTGAAGTCTCTTTCTACAAGGGTAGATTTTACACGCCACCATCAAATGGAATGTTGTCCCCGGTATCTCGTCAAATTTCATGAATGGAGATAGTGGAGAATGAATCTTTCCTTGATGCTTCGCTGCTAAGGACTAAACTACTGTATAGATGCTGCACCGTCCGTATCTAGCTACAAGCTGAAATCGGCAAAGGCCTCACCAGGGTCTTGGACGAGTGCCTAATAGTTAGTCCAGACATACGGTTTGGGGAAGCAGCTTCAATTTTGCCTTACCGATTGCTATTCATTATATTAACGTATGCATCACTTATAGAGGTTGACTTGAAATTGATATCGGTGTTGTCTACCGCTGATCCTGATATAGCAAATAGTAATTTTGGATCAATGCCTTGCGCCATGGTTAACCACTTGGTGCAAGGATTCAGGTGGCCAATCTTCATATTTGAGTCTACCACTGGTGCTGTGATCATGATGTTCGGCTTCCTTTGCCACCGTTGCCAAAAGACATTCCCCAAGAGAAATATATTTTTCACGAGTTGCCGAATTTTGTTGAACCCTTGCTAGGTGCACCACAATTTAAACGGCTCATCCTTGCTTATCGTCCTTTCATCCCTGAGGTTCGAACAGTCCCCTCCTTTCTACCTGCACAGTTACACCAGACCTTCCAGGTATATTGGTAATCTTTAACTTGTTTTCTGATGCCAACGACAAACCCCACAATGCACCGAAATCGCTATGTTGGGCTGATGGATGTCTTTCGTAGACAGTTCGTACGCCGGTTTTATGGCTGGAAACGCTAGAGAAGCCGTTCAAACTCGACATAAACTCAAGACACACTCTTTGAGAACCCACTCGCCATTGTAAAGTGCTAAATCTTCATCTCCGTTCCTTCACCTGAAGTGCACACCCTATGGGACTCAAGGACGAGTATTATGAATTATCGGTTGGTAACAACTCAACTGCTTGACGTTTCCCAAACTGAAAGTGACAATTTTAAGCTAAACCCAAACTTCCTTTTGCGCATGCCAGTGTGTGTTCCACTTCCTAATGGAATGGATGAGGAAGAACCTGCATGCTGATCCTGCTAAGAACCGTCCGACACTAAATCCCAATCCTGTCCCGAAGCGATGATTGAGAAATGTCCCATAGTGACCATATATACTGGAGAAAAAGCAGCAATTATGACTGGATCGCACGATATCCGGTCATTTGAATCATTCATAATTTGATGAACCGCTAAGAAGATAGATCAATTGCTCTAATCATTCAGTCATCTAGCTCAAAATTTAGCAAGATTGCATTGGATTCATGACTATTGCGTACACTAAAGAAAAATGAAAAGGCTCCAGATACTATAGACATCGTGGAATGATCTAAGAGGTCGACATATGGTTTTTCCAAACGTGTGATTGGAGCAATGTGTCAGTTTCGGCTGGGAGGTTGCATTTGTTTAAAATGTATCACAAATGTATCTCTTAAATGTTGAAAATTGTACTAAATACTGATATAAATCTGCGCAGCATTTACAAAATACAAAGAATGCAAAAAGAGATATACAAAGTATTTTTGTTGACTTATTCTTATTGCAATCTAGTCGCATCAAGTAAGGAACGAAAATTGTAACAAATACTAAATACTGATATAAATCTGCGCAGCATTCACAAAATACAAAGAATACAAAAAGAGATATACAAAGTATTTTTGTTTATTTTATTCTTATTGCAATCTAATCGCATCAAGTAAGGAAGGGAATACTTGCGGGCTAGTATGCAACTTCTAAGCTAATGAAAAAACATGTCCTGTTGCCTGACCTTGCATCTCCATATGGCTGTTACTCGTCCTGCTACTCAAGTTTCTTACTATACCACCAACATCTCCATGGAATGAACTACTTGCTCTCTCAAAGGTAACACCTAAATACTCTAATAATAATTCACTCTACCACGGAGTGTTAGTGTTAGGAGTTAACTCAGGTCTTGAGTAACTCTAGTTAGTTAGACTAGGGCTGGACTACTATGTAAAAGAGTTGGTAGAAGCTCTTTGTGAAATGTTAGTCTCATTAGAGGGAATGAAATACAAAAGGTTGAGGGGAGGCATGAGGAAGTAAAGGGAGGAGTGGAAGCGGAGTTTGCACAATTGAGATCCAAGAAGGAAGCTTGCAAGTCGATGAGGAAGGAAAATTCAATAATAACTTTTGCTATTGGAATACATCTGCTGTGATCCTGCACAATGAGAAAAGGAGGAGCTCAACTTTGTTGTGAATTTTCATAATCCCTTTTGCCTCAGGATCATGCTGGTGGTTTTTTGTCAAGGGCACCATGGTGTAAGACAGGGCTGCACTTTCTCAATTGGAAGTCTTCTATTGGAGCTTCAAATGCTGCAATCAAGCTTATTGTAAGCTCCAGCTTCAAAATCTAACACCACCAATTCTTGGAGCTCATATCTCTATCCAAGTTTTGGACAGGTCTGCTCTTCAAAATTTCTTCTTGACAGTTCAATCATAGGTCTTGACCATGTACAGTAGTCAAGCGTGTCAAAAATTGTATATTCCTAGAAAGTGGAGACCATGGTACGATACTCGCTTGCCAAAAAAGGCAGAAAAATGGATGGCTTGAGCTCTTAGTTTAGAATCTATGAATCCATTTCTATCGCCTTTGCAACTGCATATTTTTTCCTTTGCTAAGCTTTTCTTGTTGTTTCTTGACCTTCTTGCCCATCTCTTCTTTCTCTTTCTTGAGATCAAAGGCATGCAGCCTGGCTTGAGTCCCCTTGTTATTCTTCTTTGACATAGTTGTTGCTGGCTGGAGTTGGAGAGCAATATAGTTGAGTAGAACCAGAAGAGGGATGCCAAAACCACAATGAATCTGGTTAATGACTGTTCTGCTCCACTCCAAAATTTGACATCTCTAAGATCAGTTGCCAGACGACCACTGAATTTGTTTGACAAACCATGAAGTGTTTGCAAGCATCTTTGGGACAAATATTTGTGTGTTTCATCTTGAGGTAGAGAAGAGAGATGGCAATGGATCTTTAATTTTTACCTAGTGGCAGTGGCCATAGTGTAGCAGACTTCCTTAGGAGAGGTTGGGGTCCAAAGCTACCATTCTTCCGCCGGGCATGCTCTTGATTTTGGACATATTTGTTGATTTTGTTCATATTACATGTAGGTTTACTATATATCATTCATGTTACCAAATAGATTCTAGATGGTCAGTATAGTAGGATTGGAAAGGATGTCATTTTCTCTAATCAGTAGTAAAGTGTTAGGGCTGAGCCACAAAGAGGCAAAACTCCACAAAGTAGTGTACAAGTGTTGAGCTGGTTTGTGAGTTGCCTAGTACAAATGAGTTCCAAAGTTACACAAATAAAATTTGAAGCTACTGGTTTGAGTCCCTAGAACTAGTTTGAAATTTGTTGGTTAACAAGACTTGAAATGGTGTAATTTAGTGTGGAATTCATGGACCTCACTGCTAGCCAATTAGAAAAATAGGATTAAAATAGCAAGCCATATTGGTTATGCTGTCTTGTAAGGTTTCAATTGGGCTTTGAAAGCACACTGACTCCAAGATAAGTTGAGCTTTACTTTTGAAAGCTGCTCATAGAAGGGAGCTTCTTCTTGAGCAAGTCTCTTCATGGCTACTTTCACAAATTCAAGAAAGACCTTGTGAGCTATTGAAGTGTAAGTTAGGTCAACAGTGTCAACAAGAGGTCCACCTTCATAGTATCTTTTGTTCTTTAAATTGTTGAGGCAAGTGTTTACGTGCATGATGTGATTGGAACTTCTTTACAACATAGTTACTTGAGCTGCCCCATTCTCATATTGATTGCATCACGCTTGAGGATAAATATGAAGGCAAGAGGTCAGAGGTGAGATAGGGTAAATATGAAGGCAAGAGGTCAGAGGTGAGATAGGGTAAATATGAAGGCAGGAGTTTAGAGGTGAGATAGGGTGAGATGCACGTCATGAAGACTAGAGGTGCCAAATTTGAATTGCCAAGTATGATGGATGCTCCAACTATCTCTTATGGGAGCATCAAGTGAAAGGCATGCTCAAGGCCAACGGTTCTGGGAAATTGTTGAGATCCAAGACTGATTTGGTCTTAGAGGATGATTGGAAACACATGAAAGAGACAATTGTACACACAACGGTTTTACATCTACAACCACATGTCATAAAGTAGTTAGGTGAGTACAAGGTTTGCATTACTCTTTTTGATGAGCTACAACATAAGTACCATCAAAAAGAGTTATCAAATCATCTCTTCACATCCTTGAAGTTGATGAGCTTCAAGATGAAGGACAATGGGACCAAGATACAAGATCATATCAACGTCTTCAATGATCTTGTTATGGAATTGCAAAATCTTGGAGAGGACCTAAGTGATGAGAGAAAGACTCTACACCTGTTGAGTTCTCTCCTTATGTCCTACAGTCCTTGTCACAAGTGTTAATACATTGTGATAGGAAGACCATCACCTATAATGAGGTGGTGAGTGCTCTATTAAAAGATGATCTTCAATAAAAGATGATGTTACCTTCTCATCCTTGACTCCTTTAGAAACAATGTTGAGCGTGAATCGTGGAAGGACTCAAAAGTGGACAAATAGTGAGGAGCATAGATCTAAGACTAGATCTTGGTCTAGTGAGAGATCCCAAGATCATAAGGCTGTGCTCAATTGGAAGTGTGGAAAAGCTGGCCACCTCAAAATAGATTTTCATGGCAAATTAGTCAAGCCTTCTTCAACAAATGTGGCAAAAGATGACAAGGAAGAAGAAGAAGAGGACTTGCTTAATGATGACTATGCTCTATGATGCCAACGGTATGCACTTTGCACTTCTTTTCAACAAAGTGGGGATGAATGGATTCTAGATTGTGCTTGTTGATACCATATGTGTTACAAAAAAAGAGATTTCTCTTTTTTTGTAATTTAGTAGTAGTTCTTACTCAATATCAAACAGTTCAGTCTTGATGTGGAATCATCACCCCTATCAAATTGTACGCATTAAATTTGTTAACATTCAAATGTTTGATAGCTTTGTGCACACATTGACTAATCATAATTATCATCATAATCAAAATCATTGACTAAGGCATATCTTTGACAAGAGGAAGAACTTGATATCTCTTGGTGTGTTAGACGCAAATGGTCATCAATGGGAAGTAGTTGATGGTGTACTTCAAGTCATGGTTAGGGTAAAATTCATCTTGAAGGGAAATAGGCCCATGAATCTATATGTGCTAGATTGCAACACTATTTGTGGAGAAGCTCATGATATGTTTGACTACTTTGTGGTATTCATTGCTAGGTCACATTAGTGAGAAGAGCATGGCTATTCTTTGCAAGAAAGGCTTTATTTCTACAATATGGTCTAGTAGTTTACAATTTTGTGAGCATTGAGTACTAGGGAAACAACATCAGACTAATTTTGGCATTGGAACCCATATTTCCAAAGAGATTCTTGATTATATACATATTGACATGTGGGACCCATTCCCTACACCCTCACATTTTGCAAAGCTGTACTATGTATCTATCATCAATGATTATTTGCAATTTGTATGAATTTCTTTTAAGCATCAAAAGTCTAAGGTCTTTGACACTTTCAAGAAGTGGAAAGCCCAAGTTTAGATGCACACTAGTAAGAAAGTGAGATTTTTGCACTTAAATAATAGTGGGGAATACATTTCCGGAGAATTTGAGGTGTATTATCAACAAAGGACATAACTCGCCATCTAACTACAATATGTACTCCACAGCAGAATGATGTTGCTGAGTGACTCAATCAAACACTATTGGAATGAATGAAGAGTATGTTGAGCCAATCAGGTTTATCATATCTGTTTTGGGCTGAAGCTGTCAACACTACAACTCATTTAGTAAATCTTTCTCCTTCTAGTGCAGTTCATTACACAACACCGTTTGATATGAGGCACGGACGGCCTGCAGATTATAGCCATTTAATAGAATTTGGATGTTATGCATATCTTCTCATACCCAAGGAAAGTAGATCTGAGCTAAATCTTACCTCCAAGAAATGTGTTTTTCTTGGCTACCAAAGTGGTGTGAAGGGTTATATGTTGTGGGATCCACTCACCCATAAATTGATCGTTAGTAGAAATGTTTTGTTCAATGAGTCTTGATCATCAACCAAGGAGGAGAAAGCTCAAGCTCCTCATATTGACAAGGGAAAATTTCCTCTAAATATTGTAGAGGAGGAGATTAGTTATGAAGTTTTCATGATGGAGCACAGGGAGGTGCTTCCACAAAGTAGCAAGTTCCAAATTGAGGAATTACAAGTGCGTGAAGAGATTGGTGAACCTAGACACATGCCAGCATAGGAAGATCAAGTAGATTCATCAACAAGAGGACATCTTGATGCTCTTGAATGATTTGGAAAATGGCTGATTCAGTACAATTACAAGACAAGTATATCTCTCTCTTGATGATGATGATGTTGGTATGGCCTTGATCTTGGAAGAAGTAGAACCTTCTTCATTTAATGAGGCTCAAGCTTTGATGAAAAAGCTTGAGTGGAATGCAGTGATGCATAGGGAGATGCAATCATTGATTGACAACTAGACTTGGGAGTTAGTGAAGCTTCCAAAACATCAACAATTGGTAGACATTAAGTGGGTCTACGAATTGAAAGATAGCTCCATTGATGGAGAAAAGAAGATCTACAAGGCCAGGTTGGTGGCCAAGAGATTCACATAAGGAAAATGTGTGGATTAAAATGAGGTTTGATCTCCTATTGCTAAGTATGCCACTATTTGCTTATTGTGTGTACTTGTGACTTTCTTTGGTCTTATCGTAGATCAAATGTATGTTGGCACTACTTTCCTCTATGGAAATTTAGATGTGGTGATCTTCATGAGAAATCCTATGGTCTTTGTGAAGAAAAGAAAAGAGGATATGCTTTGTAGGTTGATAAAATCCTTGTATGGATTGAAGCAAGCTTCTAGACAATGGAACAAACGGTTTGACGATTTCATGTGGTCAAAAGGATTTAAACAAAGTGTGTTTGATCCTTGTGTATAAATGAAAAAGGTGTGTACGTAAGTCTTTGGCTTCATTATTATTCTTGTACTCTATGTGGATGAAATATTGCACCTAGGAATAGATCTAATGTTTATAAGCTCAAAGCTCTCTTGAGTTCTGAGTTTAGAATGAAAGATCTTGGTACAACAAGGAAGATTTTGGTGATGGAGATCCAAAGAAACTTGGAGGATGGGAAGTTGTGGTTAACTCAAGGGAAGTATGCTAGAAAGGTACTTGCAAGATTTAACATAGAGAATTGCAAGGCTATGAGTACTCCTTTAGCTCCTCACTTCAAGCTTTCATCAGCTCTTTGTCCAACATATGCCATGGAGAAAGGTTTGATCTCCAAGATCTCCTACAATAAGGCAGTGGGAAGTCTCATGTTTTTGATGATTTGCACTAGGCCTAACATTGCTCTAACTATGGGCAAGACTAGCATATATATGTCAAATCTAGGGAGGATACATTAAGAAGCTATGAAATGGATCCTTAGATTTCTCAAGGGTATGCTAGATTTTGGCTTTGTGTTTGATGCTAAATCATACAATGCCAAATCACTTATTGGCTATGTAGCTTTTGACTATGGAGAAGATCTGGATGGGAGGGAATCTACAATTGGGTATGTGTTCACACTTGGAAGTGGATGCATAAGTTGGAGATCTATATTGTAGAAGTGTGCAGTTCAGTCTACTACATAAGCTGAGTATGTAACAGAAGCAAAAGCAATTTGGTAGGGCAAGCTTCTCATAGAGGTGGGATTGATACATGACATTGTGAATCTTCATTGTGATAACCAGAGTGCTTTACATCTAGCTTTAAATCAGGTGATGTACAGTAGAATGAGGCACATTGATAGCATGTATTATTTTCTCAGACATTTTGTGTCTAAAAAAATGTTTGAGCTAGTAAAGATTGATGATAAACTCAATCTAATTGATGCTTTTACCAAAGTGATTTCTTTGGAGAGTTTTTTGAGACATCGTGCTAAATTGCAACTTTTGAATATGAGCACAAGTAGAGTAGACTAGAAATTGTGTTATCTCTATATATGATTTTACTCTATCTTGTTTGGGCTACAGCTTTGTTCTAGTTAACTCTAGTTTACAGAGGAACCTATGTTAGGTTTCCTTCCTAGACTTCCCATAGAGTAATCATATAGGTTATAAAGGATAAGGACCCCAAGACATGAGTCAAGGGGGAGATTTTTAGGAGTGAACTTAGGTCTTGTAATCTTCTGAGGATAAGAGACTTGAAGAGAAATTCAAAAGAAGAAACACACAATTTCACACTCACCTTGACAATATTATATAGTAAAAGAGACACCACCAAAGGAAACTCCACCCTTGGATCGGATACATGGATTGGTGATATGTAAGCAAGCTCTGCCCTTAGATTGGTTGCATGCATGGGTGACATGTCGGTTATGATCCTATCTAGTTGGTCAAACTATCTTTGACCAAAGGGAATCTTTTGTAAGAATCTCCAAATTGTGTGGGTGAGGTATTTTTGGAAAGCTCTTGATGAGACAAACCTGAGGGCCAGCCTTTCATCTATTAGGGGGGACAAATTTGCACATTTTTAGGCCTAATTCATCCATTTAGGCCTCCAAAATTAGCTCTAAAGTTTCTAGGCTATTTTTGGCTCCTACCCTATTAGTAGAAATCCTCTTTTGGTGACACATTTATCTAAAATAACTAGCCCATCATGCATAATATCCTTCTAGATGTTACCAAGCCAATTTCCACCTTTAGATAATATGTCTTTATCATTTGTTATTACAAATTTAAGTTGTTTTTGGCCCTTGATCTATTAGTAGAAGTAATCTTTTGGTGACACCTCTATTTGATCTACTAAGCCCATCATACATAACATCCTTCCAGATATTGCCAAGCCAAATTTCAACTTCAGATGATGTGTCTAGCTATTGGTATTGTAGACCTCTCCTCTATTAAGATGTAATGTCCTCGTTGTGAAGTTGTTGCTCAAAAGATTTCACTAACACCGGTGCATTGGTCAAGTTGGTTGTTGGCTCCCATGTTGCCTCATATAGTGGGTACCCTTTTCAATGTACAAGATATTCCACATGTAGATGACGAGTTCTTTGGATGCATATCTGGAGAATGCATTCAACTTCATATTCCTCCGTGTCATCAATGAGTGTAGGACAAGGTCAAATCTCCTATATAGAAGGAAAGTGACGTAGTCAAGGTGAATATTTGTGTTTAAAAGGAACATAGAATACCAGATGAATCTTCATGTGTGGTGGGAGCTCCAAGTGGTAGGCCATTGTGCCGATTCAACAAAGGATGGAAAAAGGCCCAATAAAATGAGGTCTGAGCTTGCAAGGGCCAACTAATGTGAGGTTGTTTCTTGATAACCAAGATTGATCCCAAACATTGAACTCTATGTACCAATGGTGTTCATCTGCATATTGTTTTTGTTGAATTTGGGCAATCTGCAACCTATTTTTGGCGGTCTCCACTCCTTGTTGGATTCTTGAAATGAGATTGTTAACAACATCCACCTTTGTATCCACTAGGTGGATCTTCAAAGCTCAAAGGTATGAAAGGATGCAGTGACAAAGAATAGTGTAACTTGTATAGATGCATTCACTGAATTCTTGTATGCAAATGCCACTAGTGGCAGTAAGGTGTCCCACCTTTCTTGTTCTTCTAGGGTGAAGCTTTAGAGCATGTTCTCAATGGTGCAATTAGCCCACTCTATTTGGAACTTGGTCTATAGATGGTAGGTTGTGGACATGGCCAACTTGGCTTTTAACAAACCAAAAAGTGTTCTCCAAAACAAATTGGTGAATTGAGTGCCTCTATAAGTGATGAGCACTTGAGATAGGCCATGGTGAGAAAGAATTGCATCTAAGTACAACTAAGCTAATTGTGGAGCAGTCACATCCTTGGTGGTAGGATACCCATGAATCATTTTTATGAGTCAATCAATCAAGACTACAATGGAGTCAAACCCGGAGGTGGTCGTGTGCAATTCACAAACCAGATCAATGCTTACTTGTTCCCAATGTTTTGCAAGAGTAGGAAGGAGTTGAAGAAGTCATGTGGAAGCTTGATTAGAAGCTTTATTTTGTTGACAAAGTAGCCAGCTTCAAACATAATCCATCACATTGTTGCTCATCTTGGGCCAATAATAATGGCATTTAGCTGCATCCAAGGTCTTGTCCACTCCAACGTGACTTGTAATGGAAAAATCATGACATTTTGCTAGGATGGTGGTTTTTAGGTTTGTGTCATCCAGGATCCATAACCTACCATCATGAAAAGTGAGTCCTTGGGTACTCGTGATACCTTTGGATGATTGAGCTTCTACAATCTATGTCAATTTTTGTGGCAACGAGCATCCTTGGCCAGAATTCAAGTTTCATCTTGACCTCTTCCACCAGATTGTTTCCCATAAGCATTTAGGTGAATGTATCGGCAAGTTGCTTCTTACCTTCCACATATGTGATTGTCATGTTGAATCTTTTTCTCCACTCTGCCCACCAAATCTTTCAACAAGATAGATCTTCCTACGTCTCAAAGTAGACTAGAGGTTTGTGGTTTGTTTCCAGTACAAATGCCTTCTTGCCAAGATAGTGCTTCCAATGCTTGGTTGCCAAGACAATGGCCAACTTTGCTCATTTGGTAGTGTGAGAGTTTTCTTTTGTTGATAACAATTTCCTAGAGAAATATGCAATTGGGTGCCATCTGTCATGCCACTCTTGTTGTAGGATTTCTCTTATTCCCATGCCATGCATGTATAGCCAACTTGATTGGACGTTTTGGGTCATACCATTTCAAGATTGGCGTATGTAGTAATGCATCTTTCAATTTTTGAAGGCCAATTCTTGTACGGTTCCCCACATCCACTTCTTCCCCTTGCCAAGTAGTGCAAATAGAGGTTGTGCCACCTTGGAGAAGTCTTTGATGAATCATCATTAGAACCCCATCAATCCCAAGAAACTCTTGAGTTGAGTCTGACCTTTTGGAGCACTCCATTTTTTTAATGACCTCTATTTTATCTATTAGCACTTGGATACCTTCTTACACTTACTTTATGCCCCAAGTAGTCTAATTTTGATTTGCCAAACTCACACTTCAAGGTTTTGGCACACAATTGATTTTGTCATAAAATCTGGAGAACTTCTCTTAGATGTTGCTTGTGTTCCTTCATGGACCTATTATACACAAGGATGTCATCTAGGAAAACAATAACAGATTTATCAAAATAGGGAAAAATTATGTCATTCATCAAATTCATGAAAGTAGCCAATGTGTTGGTAAGGCCAAATGGTATCACCATGTACTCAAAGGGACCAGACCTTGTTTGAAAGGTAGTCTTGTAGACGTCTTCTTTTGCAATCCAAATTTTGTTGTAATCACTCCGTAGATCAAGTTTGGTGAAGCATATTGCCCCATTGAGTTGATTGAACAAGTCATCCATGCATGGTAAGGGGTATTTATTCTTCACCGTTTGTTGATGCACATACGCATTGTACCATCCTTTTTCTTCACAAACAAGACAAGAGCTCCCTATGATGATACACTAAGTTGGATAAACCCTTTTTGCATCATATCCTTGATTTGAGCCTTACACTCCTCCAATTCATGAGGTGATAGACAATATGGGGCCTTACAAGGAGGTGCCTTCCCAAGAATTATTTCAATTTTATGATCAACTCTCCTTTTTGGTGGTAATCTTAAGTGAAGGTCATGCGAGAAGACATCTTGAAACTCATTGATCACATCTCTTAGTTTCTTGAGAACTTGTCTATTGAGTTGTGCACTTCCTACTTCTCTTATTACCACCATGAAACATCTATCTATCTTATAGATAGTTATTATCCCTATGACATATAGAGGTAATTCTTGCCTTTCAACTCTCTCTTTACCTCCAATGATCTTCCATTAGCAAGTCCTCACTACTTTCTTCCTCTAATTGACTATGAGGTTGTAGTGCTCCATCCATGGCATACCTAGGATTGCATCATAACGAGCTAACCGTATCACTTGCCACTCAATTGCTTCTTGCTACTCTCCTACAAAGAGTGTCACCTTTTTAGGTAATAACTCAATCCTCTCTGTTTGCACATTGGGTAATTCTACTTCATCATTCTTATCTTTCTATAGATCCATTCCCAACCTTATTGCAACATAGCAAGACAAGAAATTCTCTTGCTCCAAGGTCTATCAAAACTCTCACCTGATTTCCTTCTAGGACTCCATTTACAACAACCAATTGTGAGCTTATCTTTCTCTATCCCTTTGCACTCATCATCTTCCTTCTCTTGCTATTTTGCTTTTCCATTGAGCTAGTAAGGCCATGAGGTACATTTACTGGTGATCTTCATATTCTAAGGTGATTTTTGCATCCTCTTTGTGAATTCTTCTCTCCATGTTATTCATAGATTGCTTGTATGGAGGCAAAGTGCCTCTAGGAAAATGAGTGTGACAATTGATGGCGAGGTGTCTAACTCGGCCACAATTGTAACAATGATGTTGTTCTATGATCCGGCATGTCTCTCACTTAGGATGAACCTCTGATGGCTATTATGGTAACACACCATGGACTAAGAAAGCAAGGAACTCCAACTCCATCATACTCCTCCAAGGCTAACATTCCAAGACTCAAGACATTGCTCACTAGGGAACTCAATGAGAGAGAGATACTTGCAAATGAAAAGATGATGAGTACTTCCTCACCTCTTGTTTATATACTTGTGAAATAGTCACACACTAAAGTTACTATTTACCATAGTAACTCAAGTTACTAGGCTAAAAGTCAAGTAAAGTCAAAAATTATAAAGAAATATCCATCCACATGGGCATATTCCACTAAGCATGTGATCTTATCTTGACCCAACCACTAAGTCGAGGATTCCTTTACATGGCTATCCTTGGACTATAGAAAGACCCAAACAAAAAGGCTTACGGGCCCAAGAGTTCTCAACTCTTTCCTCAAAGCAAAACACCTAGGAATAATACCAAGTCAACACACTAGATTCAAAAATAATGATGCTCATCTTTTCCACTTCCTCTAAAGTAAAGTCCCCACTATCTTTGCTATGACTAACTTTAGCTAATCATGACTAATGTAGAACTATCATTCATCTTGATATAAATAATATCTCTCAATTATTTGTAATACCAAGATAAATATCATAATACCATACACATGCACAAATGGGTGTTACATTTACCCCCATACTAAGTTTTCACTTTGTCCTCAAAAAGTGAAGGTCTTTCTACCTTCTATGATACATTTTCAACTTATCATGGGTAATCCTATCAAAGTGTCTTCCTCTCAACTCCTCGAGATCATAGGTGTAATTGCCCCACACCTTCTCCACTATTAAAGGTCCAAAGTACTTAAGCAAAAACTTCTTTTACACTCTCTTGAATCAAATGGAATCAAACAACATTACTCAATCACCTTCTTTGAAAGGCTCCATCTTCTTCTTGCCTTGCTTCTTGTCATAGCTCTCCTTTTGTTTCCTTTGGGCTTGCTCCACTCAAACCATAGCAACTACTCTTGCCTCTTCCAACTCCATGAGTTCATCCTTCCTTGACTTATTTCATCACCTCCTTGTGCTTTCTTCAATCTCCTATGAATACTTTGGAAGTTAGGAAGATCAAAGTGAATAGGTAAGGTAGACGCAATACCATATACCAATTGAAATGGAAAATATTTGGTGGAATTCTTCATGGTTGTCCTATACTTGCACAAAACTACATGAGTATTCTTGTCCCAATGATGTTTGGCCCCGTCCATTTCTGCATCTTTGGCCAACATCATGCACAAGGTCTGATTGGTTCTCTTTGCCAAGCAATTGGAATTGGCTTATAAGATGTATTTACTCTATGTGTGATAAAGAAATGCCATAGCATGGCTGTAGTGATGTTTCTTTTAAACTCTACTCCTCTATAAAAAACCAACTCCAAAGGGTATCCAAACCTAGTGATAATGTATTCATAAATTAATCTACCCATACTTCATTCTTGTCCCTCAATGGTCTAGCCTCAACCCACTTGGTAAGGTAATCAGTAACTACTACAATGTATCTATTGTTTCTTGGGGTTCTATTGAGAGGACCTACAAAATCAATTCATACACTAGCTCACCTCCATCATGATCATATGCCCTAGATAACAAATCTGCATTTGCATGTTTCTTCTGTGGCCTATCCTCAATGGTGTTGTCATACTTAGACAAGAGTATCATCCATTTTGTTGGTCTCCCTTCCACATTAGGCTTGTTGAAGATGTACTTCAAAGCCTTGTGATCTGTGACAATGGTGGTTTTCCCTCCAATCAAGTAGTGTCTAAACTTCTTGAGTCCAAAGATCTTTTCTAACCCATCTTTCTCCATGATAGAGTAGTTCTTTTTGGTTGAAACCATCTGCCTACTAACATAAGCTATTGGATGATCATACCCATCTTGGTCTAATTGACTAAGAGTGCATCATATAGCTACATTGGAAGCATTAGTGTAGAGGATGAAAGGCTTACTCCAATCAGGTTTAGCAAGAATTGGAGCTACAACAAGGGATTTCTTGAGCTCCTCTAAATCTTTGAGAGCCTCCTTTTCCTCCAAAATCACCATGTATTCTACATGTAACAATATAGAGTTTAGCAACAAAGTTAGTAGGGCTAACAAAGTAGCAAATAAGACAAATTAGCCTAGAATATTATGGAATTATCTAGGAAGCTTCTTGGGAAGCTTCTTGGCTAGCTTAGCTTGCACCTCAAGTAAGTAGCTTCTACAAGCTTCCAACTAGCTTAACTTGCATGCCAAGTAGGCGGCCTCCATAAAAAAACTTCTTGAGAAGCTTCCTGGTTAACTTGGCTTGCACTCTAAGAAAGCAGCTCAAGGAAGCTTCTTGAGAAGCTTCCCAAGGGCCTTGTATGCTATTTATAAATACGAAAGCCAAAGCTCATGCTAGGCATTTGGAGTTTTCCCTCATTTCAGCGTCCCAATGTGAGCTTCCATTCTCCTATTTCTCTCCTTAGTCTTGGTCTTTTACATTGGTATTAGAGTGGGAATGGGATGGATGGAATTTATGGACCACCAAATCCACTTTCGCCAAACCATTGGGATTTTCATGTCCAGATATTACCCAAGCATTGTTTCACACAATTCATCACCTTGCGCTTTGGGTAGGATTTTCAGCAGATGATCAACGTGTCTGAGGAACCCTTGATACTTCTGGTTGTCACTTATGGAGAATGGTGGATGTGTTGTATCTATGTGTAAATCAACTAGATAAATTGGGAGTAGTTGGATAGAGTAGTAGCTATGGTGGCAATGCCGGATGTTATCCGTGCCATCGCAAGGATAACAACAGATCAAGCACCTTACTTGATTGTTGGATGAACAAGGCAAACAACGATGAGAACATATAGAGAGAACGCCAATTTGAGGTGGAGAAGATTGCATTTGATTTCCAAAACTCAAGGTGTTTAAAGGCAAGAATCTTTTGAGCATGGTGGAGAATTTGTGTTTGATTGCAAATGTTACTTTGAAGCCACCAATCTTCAAGGTGAACGGAAATAGATTCTCTTAGCTTCTAGCCAATTGGATGGTATGGCAAAACTTTGGTAGCAATTGAGAGTGGAGTGAGCTGAACAATAAATTGTTGTACTAATTTTGACATGGGCAGAATTCAAGGATGCAATACTTGGTTGATTCCAAACTATAAATGTCACCCAAGCCGGATAAGATAAATTAGCGGAGTTGAAGCAAATTGGCTCAATAAGGAGCTACATCACACAATTTCAAAACATCATTATGCAAATTCCATATACAAGAAGGTGAATTTTTGGATCAATTTGTGCAGGGATTGAAGTCACGAACCACATTGGAGGTGACCATGCAAGAACCAAAAAATGTAGAAGAAGCCATGCAATTGGCTGAGCACTTTGATTCCTTGGTTGTGACAACTTGGTCTTGACCTTGACCTACACAAAGCTTACCAGTATATTATGGACGGGTAGAAGAACTAGCACCAATGGAGATTGATCCTATCCGACGGAGACTACTTAGTATAGCGGATAGAGAAAGATTGTGACAAAATAGAGGTTGTTTTTATTAATGCCAAGTTGGACATCGCATTGTTGAATGTCCACTTAGGAATGGATGACCTCAACAAGTTGCCTAGATGGAGTTTGTGGAACAAAATGATCAGGGAAACGAGTAATCCTAGTAGGAGATTTTGAGCCGCATAGTAGGAGCTTGATTAATTCCAATGGGATTGAAGGCTTGACCTATGCAAGTTTGCTTCACTTGCAAGGTACAATATCTAATCGAGGTTGTAGGATTTTGGTTGATTCTAGAAGTTCAAAGAATTGCATGTCTATGCAAGTAGTGAAGGATTTGGGTATTCCTATCAAGCCAGTGATTAGAAGTAGATTGATGATGGCGGATGGTAGAAAGTGTTATACATTCTGTACCTCACATCTTGTTACTCTTAAGATTGGGAAGGAGTATTTAGAGAGAATGAGGTTTGTAGTGGCACCTCTACACTATGATGTCATTCTAGAACTACCTTAGCTTGAACATCATAAGGTTCAATTTGGTTGGACGTGACAATAAATTCAAGTACAACACCAAGGTAGGAATTTCTGATTAGGTTGTTTGGCACCTTTGAGTAAGACACCTAAGAATATTCAGTCCCAAGATGAAAAGTTTGTTGAAAAGGTAGCCATAGAGCATGCCTTGAAGAGAGAGGAGCCCCAAGATGGGAAGTTTGCTAGGAATGAAACCATGGAGTAAGCTTTGAAAAGAAATGAGTCCCTAGATAGGAAGTTTGTTAGTGAAGCAGCCATAGAGCAAGCTTTGAAGGAAGATAAGTTTGTTTCTATGGTGTGGATCAAGCCAATTGCACAAGGACAATCTGAGGAGAGCCAAGAGCTGAGAGCAAGCAATGGTTGATTAGATAATTTAGGAGTTTGTGGATGTGTTTCTAGAGGATCTGCCAAAGGGATTACCCTCTGATTGTGATATGCTCTTCAAAATTTATTTATTGCCAAGGAGTACTCCAATGAGTAGAGCAATCTATCGACTCTCACCAAAGGAGCTGGAGGATTTGTGAACAACACTTATAGAGTTGTTGAAGAAGGACTTCATACAACATAGTACCTTTCCTTGGGGAGCACCGGTACTATTCGTTCCAAAGAAAGATGGAAGACTTCATTTCTGTAGTGATTATCGTGGGCTCAATAAGCAAACAATAAAGAATGCATATCCCTTGCCTTGGATTGATGACTTGCTTGATCAATTGAGTGGAACGTGATACTTCTCCAAGCTGGATCTTTGTAGTAGCTATTTGCCAAATCCCATTAATAGGGAGGATGTGCAAAAGATGGCCTTTTGCACAAGATATGGGCATTTTGAGTGGAGAGTTCTACCTTTTGCGCTCACAAATGCTCCAACAATCTTTCATGGATCAGATGCGTCAGGTGTTGGATGGACTATTGGATTGGTACGTGGTGGTGTTCTTGGATGATATCTTAATCTATAGCAAGAAAAAAGCAAAACATATGAATCACATGCGAGAAGTTCTAAGACGACTACGACAATGGAAATTTTACTGCAAGAAGTCAAAGTGTGCCTTTTGGCAAAAGGAAGTTACCTTCTTGGGGCACAAGATCTCATCGAAGGAGATCAAGATGGAGGAGGAGAAAATCAAGGCCATTACTGATCGGCCTACTCCAAAGGATGCTATAGAAGTATGGGCATTTAATGAACTGGCCAGTTTGTATCAATGGTTCATCCATTATTATGCTCATGTGCTTGCACCATAAACTGACCTCTTGGAGAAGGACTCAAGCTTCCAATGGACCACCAAGCACAAAGAAGCATTCCAAAAGTTGAAACATGTGGTGTCTTCAAGGCCCATTCTTCAACCATATGATCCTCAGCTACCCTATGTGGTTGGTTTTGATGCTTCTAACTTTGCAATTGGAGCCATGTTGCCACAAGAATTCCCAAGTGGACTACATCTTATTGCCTTTGTGTCTCACCAACTCAATACGGCTAAAAGAAACTACTCTTCTTGAGATCAAGAACAACTTGCAATGGTATATGCCACCAAGGTATGGAGGCATTACCTCTTGGGGAAACAAATGATCATGCAAACTAATCACAAACCATTGTTGCAAATCTTACACTTACAACACATGAAGAGTCGACATCATCAATGGGAGGAACAACTTTAATTTTTTGACATCAAACTTGAGTACAAACCAGGTTGGTTCCACATCATCCTTGATGCTTTAGCATGATGATCTGATTTGAAGTCTCTTCTTTTCATCATAGCGGCAATTTTGTCGGTGTCAATTGACTTTAAGGTCCAAAACAAGTTTCAATCAACTCTACAACAAGATCCCTTCTTCCAAATGGTACATGGTTGCCTTATAGCATGCAACAAGGAGTACAACACCTTCCCCTTCAAGGAAGGACTTCTATTCCATGAGGATTGGATCTATGTTCTAGCCAAAGGTGATCTTTGACTTGTGTGCCTTCAAGAAGCCCATGATTTCCGAATAGTTGGTCACATAGGTGTGGATAAGACCTTGGGTACCCTTCAATGCTGATGGTGGTAGCCCAACATGACACAAGATGTTCAAGAATTTGTCTGATTGTGTGAGCACCACCAATGCAACAAGGCCAACAACCAAAAGCCGAGTGGACTCCTTCAACCACTTGCCATTCTATCCGCTTGATAGGAGCATGTGAGCTTGGATCTCATCACATCCTTGCCCAAGACAAAGCCAGGACATATAGCAATTGTGGTGTTTATGGATAAGCTTAGTCAGAAAATCCACTTGGCACCAACCTGTGATATCGTGGATGCTCCAACCTTAGCATAAATCTACTTCCAAAATGTCTTCAACCATCATGGGATACCACAAGTACTCATCTTTGACCGTGATCTTCTATTTATCGGGAAGCTTTGGCAAGCACTCTTCCAGATACTCAACACCAAGCTTGCTTTGTCCATGGCCTATCATCCTCAAATTGATGGACAAACTAACGTGCAAATCATACATTGGAAGGTTTGTTGTGTGCCTTTGTCAATGTCCACTATACCAATTGGGATGAATGTCTTATAGCTACAAAATTTTCCTACAACAATTCCAAATAGGCAAGCACCGGATTTTCTCCTTTCTTTCTCAATTTTGGCTGAGATCCGCTTGTTCCAGATTCTCTTCTTGCTCCTCCTCCATCTCAAGTTCCTCATACTTCAACATTCTTGACCATTATATCCCAATCTCTCCAACAAGCTAAATCTCACCTCCTTGTTGCTCAAAATTGTCAAAAACAATATGCAAACGACCATCATTGTGATCTCACCTTTGAAGTTGATGATAAAGTCATGTTATCCTCAAGTAACCTCCCTCTCCTCCTTGATACCCAAGTTTGTAAACTTACCCCTAATTGGATAGGAAATTGTCTCTCTTGTTGCTTATCAACTTGCCTTGCCTTGTCATATGCGTATCCATCTTGTCTTTCATATTTCCAAGTTGAAACCCTTTGTTCCTAGCCCCTCTTATTTTTTTTCTTGCATCCAACATCCCCCTCCTCTTGTCTCTATCAATGATCATGAGGAGTATGAAGTTGATCATATCCTTGCACGTTGCTATATTCAACAAGGCCTTTGACAACATATGGAGTACAAGGTCCTTTGGAAAGGGTATCTCCTTGATGATGCCACATGGGAACCTCTTTCTCACCTCCGAAATGCACAGATGGCCATCCAAGAGTTTGAAGCTTCACCGGTGACGAGGACGTCACCAACAAGCGGTGGGGGAATATGTAACAATATAGAGTTTAGCAATAAAGTTAGTAGGGCTAACAAAGTAGCAAATAAAACAAATTAGCCTAGACTATTCCGAAAGTATCTAGGAAGCTTCTTGGGAAGCTTTTAGGCTAGCTTAGCTTGCACCTCAAGTAAGTAGCTTCTAGAAGCTTCCAACTAGCTTAGCTTGCACACCAAATAGGTGGCTTCTAGAAGGAAGCTTCTTGAGAAGCTTCTTGGTTAACTTGGATTGCACTCTAAGAAAGTGGCTCAAGGAAGCTTCTTGAGAAGCTTCCCAAGGGCCTTGTATGTTACCTATAAATACCAAAGTTGAAGCTCATGCTAGGCATTTGGAGTTTTGCCTCATTCTAGCATCTCAATGTGAGCTTCCATTCTCCTATTTCTCTCCTTGGTCTTGGTCTTTTACATTACACCCTTCTTCCACCCTACACACTATGTGTAGATAGTGAATGCATAAGACTTGTTGTAAAATGAGAAGATGAACCTCCTATAATACCCAACCATCCCCAAGAATTGGCATAACTTTGTCAAGCTTGAAGGGAATGGAAGGTCTGAGTTTTTCCTCACCTTCTCAAAGAAGGTGAGTAAAATCTCAAACCTTGCACATCCTTGGAGATGATGTGCCCAAAAAGTAAATCTTCTTCATATCCAAAATACACTTCTTTGGGTTGAGTGATACATTTGCCTCATCCAAGCATTGCAAGACCTTGATTAGGTGCTCAAAGTGCTCCTCCTTGCTCCCATAAACACAAAAATCATCAATGAAGTCTCTCACAAATTTCCCAATGAAAGGTTCAGATACCTTGTTCATAAACCATTAGAATGTGGTTGGAGCATTGCAAAGTCCAAAAGGCATGACCTTGAAAGCGTAAGTTCCCCAAGGTGTGGTAAATGTGGTGACTTGTTGTTGCTCTGGTGCAATCTTGATTTGGTTATATCCACTATAACCATCTCCAAAACTATACCTCTCATGACGTGCAACCTCCTCCAAGATCTCATCAATGAATAGTAATGGGTAGTAATCCTTCTTGGTAACAGCATTGAGCTTCTTGTGATCCACACATACTCAAAGCTTGCCATTATTTTTCTTCAAAATTACAATTAAAGACACCCATTCTGAATTCTCCACCTCAAAGATAAATCTAGCCTCCTTGAGCTTATCAATCTTCTCCTTCACAACCAAAGCTATTGGCGGGCTAATGTAACATTGCTTTTGGCAAATTGGTCTTGCATGTGACTCCACCTCTATCTTGTGCTCCTCCAAGGTGACTTCCTTCAGATCCTTGTAACTAAAAGAAAACACGTGGATGAATTTCTAGAAATTCTCCTCAAATCTCATCTTCTCCTCCTTGGTAACATACGGACCATAATTGAGGGTAGATAACCTCCTCTCTATCTCCTCAAGAGTCAATGGTGATTTATCTGGGTCTTTCAAAACCTTTGGCTTAGGTGAAAAATCCATATCACTCAAGGGATACACATCTAAATCAATTTCAGATTCATCCTCCTCCGTGGAAGTCTCCTCTTCCATGCTTGTGTCCACTCCTAAAGATCCTTCTTTTGAATCTGATTCCCAATAATCAAAAGATGGTGTATCTAAATGTGAAGTGTTGGTGATATTAGTGATTGGAACTATGACTCTATTGTTTGATGACCCAATCCTCAATTACCCTTTGTGCCATTGATCAGTTGTGCATGTTGCTCCCAACCATGGCCTCCCAAGAAGTAAGTCATAGCTTGAATCCTTCAAGATATGGAAAGTCATGAGATTTCGAACTCCCATAACTGACATTACCACCTTATCCATCACCCCTATTGGTTGAACTTGTTGTTTGTTTGCCATGCTCACTACAAATGTTGAAGGTCTTGAGGGTATCATACCCAACTTCTTCATCAACCTTTCTGACATGCCATTCACTACTGATCCTCCATCAACCAATGCATCCTTGATGTTGTGACCATTCACTCTCATATCAATCTTTGAGGCATATTGACAAGCCTCCCATGGTGATACCTTAGCATCCACCGCTCCCATTGATACCGGAGCTTTTGCCTTCTTCTTCCTCTTGCTCCTTGTGGAACTCAAACCACCTCTAAGCTCCTTTCTCAAAGTAGGATTCAAAGCAATCAATTGGCCTACTATGATGTTAGCTTTGTGACTACAAACATCCTCCAAGACATTTTAGTTCCATTGTTGTTTGAGATCAAGAAGTCCTCCATCTCCAACTTCTTCCTTGGAGTCTTTGTTGTTGATGGTGTTGAAATGCTTGTGTGAGTGCTCCTAGTATGCATAGGAGGATCTTGGCTAGGAGTAAATCCTTGAGAAGAATGCACATCCTTTGCAAAATGAGTTCTCTTCTCTTGTGCCAAAAGATCCAAATGAAGACCTTTAGAGTTTGAGCACTCCCTCTTCTCATACTTGCTCTCAACCACATCTATATATGTTATCTCCTTACCTTTGTTTGGAGTAGGAGCCACTTTGGTTTCACTACCTCTCTCTTTCCCTCTATTGGCTCCCTCATAACTCCTTCCTCCATGGTAAGTGGAATTTGGGCAATTCCTTTGGGTATGGCCTCTTCCTCCACAACCAAAACAATTTCTATTATTGAAATTGTTGGTTGGTTGACCTCCTCTATATGGATAGTTTCCATAACTCCTAGATCCTCTCCCTACATTTTGATCCACCTCTCTCTTCTCCTATAGTTGCACCACATTGATCTTGATATCTACAAGTTGTTCTGTGATGGTTTGAAGTGGATCTTTTGGTGGAGGTGCAAGAATTGGAGTAACTACTACTTGTGGTGCAACATTTCCCACCAAATTATCCAAAGTTCCAATATACTTGTAACCTTGAGGAGGATGCAAAACCTCCTTCACCACCAAATCACTCTCATCCCCTTCCAAACTCTCCTCCATACAAATTACAATCTTGATAGCTTCAACCTTGGAAGAAGGTTTCTCATACTCACCTTGCTTCTAATTTGTGGTCTCAACCCTCCCACAAAATTCTTGGTGAGCATGGCCCCTATGCCAATCATAATACTCTCCACATCATCTCCACCCTTCCTCAATACTATGCAAAATCTAGACTCTAACTTTTCCACTCTTTCTACATAGACTCTCACTTTCTCTCCATCTCCTTGCTTGAGAAAGAAAACCTCACTCATCAATCTCTCATAACTCTCATCTGGAAGAAATTTCTTAATGACTATTGAAGTCAAACTCTCCCAAGAATCTTCTTGCACATCTTTCCTCTCTCTCTTTTGGTATTTTGACTCATACCATGTAAGTGTTACATCCTCAAAGAAATTTGGTAATAAGGAGGCCCACTCATTCTTCCTCCTCTCATTTTTTCCTATGCAAGCCATCTTGAAGTCTCTAATAAAGGCCTCCACATCTTCTCCATCCTTGCCAAAGAAAATCAAAAGTTTCACCATCTTAACCCCTCACAATCTTTCTTTTCTCTCAATTTTTTTTCTCTATTTTCTCTCACTCTATAACTAATAGATTATATATGACTAACACCATTTGAGAGTAATCCACTCTAGGGAACACAAAATTTTCAAGTTTCTCCACGATTTCTATAGCAACATCAAATCCTAGAGTGCATATTAATCAAACTCTCATGGATAGTTAATCCATAAGTTGAAAGATTATCTCCATCACTAATCTTGAGAACTAGGTGATGAAGGTGGTACTATTTCTATAATTATACTGAGACTCTCTCCAAGATCCTTCACCAAAGTCTCCAAAAGTACTTTTACTCCACTACACTCATGTCCTTTTGGAAGTCTTTCCACTCCTCAAACCTCTCACAACTCCTTGATCTTAGATCTTCTCCCTCCCAATCTTGGTGAAGAAGGCCCAACATGCAAACCCAAGTCAAGTAAGTCTCTCCTTTCCCTAAATCTCTTGCTCTCAAAAGTTAATGGACATGAACTTGCCTTATGTTCCTTCTTTCCACATAGAAAGCACTTAGACTCACCCTTTCCTCCAAGTGGTGTAGGTTTTTGGATCCTCCCAACACTCTCTTCAAATTCTATTCTAAACTCTCTTTTACTCAAATCCACCCCTAAAATCATCTCAAACCCTTGGGGAAGCTTGTATAGTCTCAATTTCCACTCTTGGTGATCCTCCATGTTCCCAAGATAAGTTTAAACATTCAAACATGCTTTTTGTTGCTCTCACACTTCTCATGCATGAGATCTAAACTCTACATATTTGACCCTTCCTCACAATGTCACTCAAATCTCTCAACTGGTATTTCACAGTCCTCTGAAACTTTTTACACTTGATAAAAACTTTAGGGCATCCCACCTTGCAAAATTTTAGATCTTTTCATTGAGCCATTTGGCCTAAGCACCTTTCTTTTCAGCACCATATTTCAAATTTGGTCTAAAAATCACTCCCCTCACTTTAAAAACTCATAACTCCTTGCACAAGAATGCTCTCTATCTAATTTTTCTATCAAAAGGTAGTATATAATGCATTGAATTTTTCTTGGAAAGTTGCAAACAATCCACTAAAAATTGAAGAAATTGCAGACTCTGTACAATTTTCCAAAGAGCATGCAGTTGTGGGAGCAATTTACCCTATCAAATTTCAAAAACATTTAGCCTAGTGTGGAGAGTAGTTCTCACAATAATTTCAAGTGTTCTAACTGAAGGATAACCCAAGCTATCATGTGTAGAAATTTCAAGTCCAAATCTCAAACATGAGATTTTACCCAAAATCACCTTCATCTCCAAAATCTGCAATCCACCTCACACAATCTCTCCAAATCCTCTCATATGTACAAGATGTACAAAATCACCTCAAAGACATCATAATGAACTATAGGGTATAAAAATATGTCTTGGTTCTGTAAAATAAGTTCAGCTCTCTCCTCCCCTAATGTTCTCTCCAAGTGACCTCTCATACCCTCCTTATGCCTAATGTGGAATTGAATGTGGAACATTATCTTGCCTTCTAGAGAGGCCCTAGCAACGGAACCAAAAATATGAGCCGGCCTATCTCTCACTCAGGATGAACCTCTGATTGCTATTATGGTAACGCACCATGGACTAAGAAGGCAAGCAACCCCAACTCCATCATACTCCTCCAAGGCTAACCCTCCAAGACCAAAGAAATTGCTCACTAGAGAACTCAATGAGAGGAAAATAATTGCAAATGAAAGGATGATGAGTACCTCCTCACCCTTAGTTTACATACTTGTGAGATAGTTACATACCAAATTTACTAATTATTGTAGTAACTCAAGTTACTAGGCTAAAAGTCAAATATAGTCAAAAAGCTAAAGGAATATCCTCATGGGAATATTCTCCAAAGCATGTGATCTTACCTTGACCTAACCACTAAGTCAAGGATTCCTTCATATGGGTTATCCTTGGACTATAGAAGAATCTACAACAAAAAGTCTTGTGGGCCCAAGAGTTCTCAACTCTTTACTCAAATCCAAACACCTAAGAATAATACCAAGTCAACACACTAGAAACCAAAATAATGGTGCTCATTTTTTCCACTTCCTCTAAAGTAAGGTCCCTTTTATCTTAGCTATGACTATCTTTAGCTAATTATGACTAATGTAGAACCATCCTTTAGCTCTATATAAATAATATCTCTCAAGTACTTATAATACCAAACTAAATATCATAATAACACATACATGCACAAATAGGTGTTATAGTACCCCTGGTAGATGGTAGCTCTATTAATTTCCTTATGGTAGTATTGTGGCTATACAATAAGGATGTCTTGATTCCATAGAAAATATGTACTATGAGTTAACTTGTTTCTCACTCAAGAGGAACCTTTGATGGCTATTAAGGGAGCACACCATGGACTAAGAAGGAAAATAATCAAACTCCATCACTTTTCCAAGGCTAAAACTCCAAACTCCTTCAAGACTCAAGTCATTGCTCACAAGAGAACTCAATAAGAGACTAATAGTTGCAAATGAAGGTTGATGAGTATCTTCTCATCCCTAGTTTATATACTTGTGAAATAGTTATACACAAAAGTTACTAACTACTAGAGTAACTCAAATTACTAGGCAAAAATTTCTATTAAGTCTAAATTTTAAAGGAATATGCAAGCTCATAGGAAGAATCCCCTAAGCAAGTCGTCTTATCTTGATGCAGCAATTAAGTCAAGGATTCCTTCACATGGATTATCTTTGGACTAGAGAAAAATCCAAACCAAATAGGTTTATAAAACCAAGAGTTCTCAAAGCCAAACATCTAGGAATAATACAAATTCAATACACTAGAAGAAAAAAATATTGGTGCTCATCTTTTCAACTTCCTCTAAACTAGAATCACCTCTATCTTGGTTATAACTAACTCTAGTTAATCATGACTAATATAGAAGCTTAGTTAAACTCCATTTAAAAAATATCTTCCACTACTTACAATACCTAACTAAATATCCCAATAAAGTATACATCTGTCACTAGATGTTATGAGATATAATTTGAAGCACCAAGCAAGTCCTAAATATGGTCAAAAGAATTGCATGCTCCTCATTAATTCATGTCTGACCAAGGAGATTTTTTCAAGCATGTTATGTCATGATATGAGCATGGCATCCTTGCAAATAACCCAAACCTCCTATATAGATAGCCATACACCAAAATTTGTGAGTGGGAGCAATGAGCAATAGAGCAATAATTATCAAATCTTTACAAAGGAAACCTTTTGATACAAGCATTTCAATACTCTTACCTCCTATGAAGTGTAGTATACCTCTCTTATCATTGTAAATGACTTGACTATTTATTGAATATGACTGGCTAAATATAATTATACATCAATTGTCAATTTTTGTGCTTAGGAGAACATTGTTTCATCTACTAATCCTACACACAAGGGAAATACTTTTCATGAAAATATAAAGGAAATCCTTACTTGCTCCTCTTTGTTGACCAATCCCACTTCCTTATCAAGAATGGATAAAATGGTTGTAATTACTATATTTGTGAATTTAATTGCAGAACTTACACTAGGTTTCCATATATTCAAACCCTCATAATCCATGCATCATTCTTGTTATGGCCAAATCTACTGAGTGTTAGTGCTATTGGATCCAAATAGAATTTTGATCTTTTTTTATATATTTTTCTAAAACCTAGATGAATTTTAATAACATCCACCAAGGCATGAAATGAGTCTAAATCCATATGTGCATGAGCTGTCTAAATGCTCTTGCATCTAGATCTTTGAAATATTTTGTAACAAATTCAGAAACTACAAGTACAAAATACTCTCAGTTGCAAATACCTTTGACCATTTGTAAATTTACACACCTTAGTAACAGATCTATCTATGGTGTCATTTTCATCTTTATTCCAATCATCTAAACTCCACTCATTCATCTCCTCATCAACATTGTCCTCTTCTACCTCCGATAGGGTATATCACTTGTTAGATTTTGCAGTTTTCCTACTAAATTGCCAATGATTACTAGTGCGTGGTATTTCTTCGCTCTCAAAATCCAACCACTCTTTCGATCTCTCTAAAATTCACAAGAATTTTGTCTTTCCCAACTTTGGATTTTGCAAATAGTGAATTTCACAAGTTGTCATGCATCGTCAAGGATAGGTGAGAAGGATGATGAGAGGTGAGGAAAGGAAATGACAAGAACACTCCTACCTCCGAGTGTGAAGCGTGTCATGTCAATCAGAGAATGCAAATTAAAATTCGAAATACTTTGATTAATATTATAATAAACGTTTACAAACACGTAAAAAGCTATGGGTCACGATCTTTTTCCAATCAAAAATTTACAAATCTTTTGGATCCCTTGAACATTTCTCGTAAAAATGTTATCGGTTACTTGTAAAATCTATTAAGTAAGTTTATGGGTACATGTAAACCTTGTATTGTAATCTCTGAAGTCTAAACTGGAGTGACTAGAGTGCGTTGAAAAATGCTCTATTCGGGATTTGATTGTTTACATGGACTATATGCTTATAACGGAGAGATTGTAACTTCACCTTGGAAATAATGTCTTCAAAGATCATAAGCTCTAAATAATCGTGTGAAAGATCTTAACTATTTTTTGATACCCTAGATCACTAGGAGTCACTCCGGGAATGAATTTTTTTGGCATCAACAGTATTATCTGATTCAATTGGATGAATATCTGTAGAGATATACACTGTCTTTACTATACATGAAATCCTTCCTAGCCGACTATCAATAAACAAAGAAATTACCATATACATAGTGTATGGTAGATGTATTATAATGGGTATTTCATAGCTCAGTTATTGGCTTCAGAATAGCCTCTAGGGTTCTGGAGAATGGCAAACGCTCTCCCTAGTTGCAATTCAATCAATTATCGGAGAAGAATATAGATTCCAACCAAGAAAATAGAGAGATGTTTTCTTCAACGCTCTTGAATAGTTGAGAACTTTTTTAATGATAGGTCTCTAGAGACTTAGTTTAATTATAAGAGTTTGCATCATAGTTTTTAATCAATGATAGATAAAGCATTAAGGACAAAACACACTAGATAAGTAAAAATCTAGAAAATCATTTGAGATAAAATTATAATTATTAGCTCTATCAATTATTAATTCGGTGAATTCTTATTCAGAATGAGTGGAAAAGGTTATATGAACTTAAAATATGAATCTAAGGATATGCAGTTTTTCACATAATGAAGCTGTAACATGAAATGTTATGACCTAATTACTATTTCAAAAATATTAATGACCTCAAAATAATATAACATAATTACTTTCCGTAGATATGCACTCAAAAACATCTTAACCTCCTAACGTAAGTATTACAAGGTGATTGCCTTTAAGTAAGATAAGTATATATTTTTTTATTCTTACAGTTAGATTGTATGCTAAGTTTTTTTTAAATATCATTAATAGAATCTGATATAAGTCCGATATATAGCAACGTCCTTTATATTTAAAGTACAAGAGAATCCGATGAACCTTGTTTATGTTTAATCTGTTTTTTTAGAATCCAAAGGATCAACAATTTTTATATTTTAATTATAGTTCTGAAGATCAAAATGTAGAAATGATACTAACAGAATTTAGATTATTAATTTTTGTTATTTGCAACTGCAAAGCTCCTTGCACAATCTAACATAACAGAGAAAAGCTATCCTTCCTATTTGAGAGATAAAGTCCAATATAATTTCCGAATGCCAGAAATATAATACACAAATATATACTACATTTGAAATTAATTGACCGCGCGCATATTTTAGTGTCTCTACTCGATTTCAAGAGTCAAATCGAGAGTCTCCGTCTACTTTATACAGTTCATGGCACATGTACCGAGGACGACGAGAGACTATTTCTGACTTTTTCTCACCGTATAAAAAAATTTCAAGAGTAAAAGAAGGATAATAATAAGTGAAAAGAGATAAACTTTTGATATTTGATACTTAGATTAGATATGGATGACTTAAGTGAAACCGAAATATAACTGCACGTATACAATACCGAATATCTTGAAAGTGGAAGCGAAAGAAATGTCGTGACGAAGAAAACTCAGAATGTAGCATTCTAGTATACGTAAATGATCGCGAAAACCGAGTCTGGCGCGGAAAAAGATTTACGACCTGAGTAAGAGTCAGAAGTACATTCCTGTACTGTACTCAGGTTGAACGCGACACCGAATCTGGTGCTAAGAAGTAATGGCGCCTCCAACCGCGTACGTCGTTAGAAGAGTTGACTCTTCTAAAGGTCTCCTTAGTCGCTCATTTGAACATCTAAAAAGTAGTAATCTCCGCCATTTTAATCGTCTTTTAAGAAATTACATGGAGTACTTTTCTCGGTTCTTTCTGCTCCATGTTCATAGAATTGACATGAACATCAGACGCGCTGAGTCTCAATGATCGGGGAATCTTTGCCGGATGCCGTTATATTCCCAATGGTACATGGCGGTAATGGGTTTTCAACTTCTAAGAATCTTACAAGCATATTCTACAACACTTCCTTGGTTTCTCGATGCAAGAATGATCGTTTTCCAGAATGTGACCGGCGAAAAACAGATTAACGGATTCCGGGAATATGTTCCGGGAATGTTCCGTAAATTGATACCGGACGCTGCCTTTGGCGAAGCACATATCCGGTACCGTAATATGGTTGGCTCGTCCTGACTCCGAGAGAGAGAACGAGAGAATAGAGAACAGAGGAGAAAAGAGTAAACGTTAATTTCTGTGCTGTTGTTTGCGAGGCAATTCTTTAATCAGAAGCTGAGCAAGCGCTAAGCGATCGACTCCTCCACTTCTTGTAGTTCGTTGAGGCGAGGCGGTGGGAGGCAGACTCAGTGAATGACCTGATAATGGTATGGTGGAGGGCAGAAAACATGAGAATGAGAATGACATGGGATGAGCTATAGATCACCTTCGTTTGGCGCCATCTTCTAAGCAGCAGGAACGAAATCTAGCAATCAATCATTCCATAACTACTACTCCTTGTCTTGTCTTGACTTGCCTTGTCTTTGCATCGCCTTACCTTGACCCTGACGTCAATTCCTGGATTGGTTTGGGCAGAGAAGAGAGAGACGGGAACGGTGTGTAGGGAATTGGGGTCGGTGCTAGGTAAGAATCTGTCTACGAGGGAAGAAGATCTGTGAGGGAGAAATTGTGTTTGTGAGTGAGAGGATTTGGAGGAAGAACAGAGAAGGGTGTAGGAAGGCTGGAAGGAAGAGGAGGAGACGCGCAGAGGAGAGGGAGGAGGAGGAGGATCGGAATTGGTGGAGTAAACAATGAGCACATCTACACCAACACAGAAGGTCGGTAACTGGAATTTTGCTTCTGGGGGTTAAGGTGTTGGGGAGAAAAGCAAAGTGTTGGGATGCTCTTGCAGGTTTATTTGTAAAAGAAGGTTAACAGTGGGGTCTGTCATCAGAATATTGTAGGGTTTGGATGTAGTCTTCAGTCAGCCCTGTCAAACTTTCTAGGTTGAGGGGCACGGGGCTGCATTTGGAATGATTCAGGGGACAATTCCCATCTTATTTGGTTTCTTAGCGATGGAAATCACTTACTAGCATCTTACATGATCAATTCTTGGGGCCCCTTTAAAGTGCAGACTTTGAGTAGGATTGCCGCCAATCGCTTGCAAAAGGAGTTGTCTGAGTGGCAAATCAACCCTCCCGCTGGCTTTAAACACAGAGTTACAGACAACCTACAAAGGTATCTTAGCATTTACGGAAAGCAGTGGAGTTTCTGCCTTTCACTGGCTTTACGTAAAATAGTTGTCATTGTAGTCGTTTCCTTCTGTTTTGACCCGTGAAATTTAAGACCTTACAAGGAAATGAGATTATCGCAGGTGGATAATAGATGTTCATGGAGCGCCTGGCACGCTCTATTCTAGTGAGCTCTATCAGTTGCAAGTAGACTTCCCCGAGAATTATCCCATGGAAGCTCCTCAGGTTGATGGCTGTTCCTCCCAAAGATTGGTATTAAAGGCATTGTAATCATCATCGATTGTTGCTAGAGCTGTAGACCAGCTGGTGGCCTTACTTGGCTACCAAGTGCTAGTAGATTCATCGCAAACAGTTGTAAAGTTAGTAGGTCATGTTTTCTAGAAAGAGAAGAATAAGCGTTTACTATAATGAATCACAAGCTTTTGAGTTGACCGTTCCAAGTTTTGATCCTGTCAACTGTTACTATGGGATCTTCAGGTTATCTTCATCCAGTCACCGCCATTGCATCCGCACATATACAGCAACGGCCACATATGTCTCGGTATAACCTCTTAATTTTTCCCCTGAACTTGTCCTACAACTTTAACAGGAGTTCCACCAAATCCTAATATGAGTCATTCAAAATTTCGGATTGTACAGCCACTAAATAATTTTGTTGTACAATTGAGGTGCTTGATCGAAGTTGTAAGCAATCATCGAAAGGAAAGTAGATAATGTTTGCTAGTTTCAACTTCGGTTGTATTTCCTGTGGAATTAGTTTGACTCATAACTGCAGCTTCCACCTGTCCTAGTCTCTGTGAGAGGGCAAGTCAGTATCACCGCCTGTATTTAGGGATTTCCGTGCGGAAAATGATTGAAGTCGTTTGTCAATACGAGCATGGTTCAGTTTCAGGCGTTGTCAGGTTACGCCTTCCGTATGTCATTATCGTGTGAAACCTATCAGGTAGTTTTGTTGATCAGTCTGTAACCTTTTATGCTCAATCTCAAAGCATAGAGTGACGACATTCATTTCTCCGGATGTATTGTAATGATTATGCTTCACCTCTTGTTTGTCAGACATCTTATACGACTCCTGGTCACCAGCAATGACAGTGAGCTCTATCTGCATCAGTATTCTCTCCATGTTATCCAGTGCAACACAGAAGGTAAAGTTGTATCAATTTCATTCTGAACATTAGTTCTCTGTTTGTTTGTCTGTGGGTTTCTTTCTTCCCTTTATGCGAAAATGTGCAAAGAAGGGAAGTTAGAGAGTCGTCACAAGTCAGAGTTTGAGGACCAGTCTCCAGATGATTGATTATGATCATATATTGTTCCTAGCCTCTGGGTAGCTCTCACAAACAGCTTAAGTTGCATTCTTTTCTTTGATGGAAATGGAAGTTTGTTGGTAATCGCATGGCCACAACCACAAATCCTTGGCTCCTAGCACTTTATAATATGTGTACTGCTCATTGAATCCCTCACGATAGTGCTCGAGCGTAGGCTTCCAAAGTAGCAGTTCTATGACTAGTGGATTGTAACGTCTTCCCCTTACTGCGCTAAATACTACGGTGCTGCTAAACATCGGCTAATATGGTGTATGTGTGACAGGCAAGACCACCGGACAATGACCGCTACGTAAGGAATTGCCGCAATGGCAGGTCACCCAAGGAGACACGTTGGTGGTTTCATGACGACAAAGTGTGACGAGATCGACAATCTCGCACGCGGGTCTCGTGGAGGAGAGTGCTGAGCCTATCTTCTTGATGAGAAGAGAGTGTATTGTTGCTGACAGGTGCTCACAAAATTTTAGCTGCTACTTAAACACAGTGCTTGTTGATTGATTTGTAGGCTGTTTTGAGGTATTCTCCGGTCAACTGTGGCATGCCACGCTTCGGATCGACTTTCTCCTAAGTTTCAGCGTCCGATCTTTCACCTACTGGTTGCATATATGTAAATTCAAGGAAGGTGCAACAAAAATCTATTGAGATCTGTAGCCTTGTTACCGGATCAGTACAAGCGTTTATTCTGCTGGATACCGTCAGTATAACATGCGCAAGGAAGTGGATTCAAGGGAGCAGTTCTGACCTCCATCTCAGCAGCTATGGGAGTACTACATCCCTGCCAATCACAGGCATTTCTAATCGAAGTTGCATAGGTAGCGAGTCCACCCATTTTGATTTGTGACTTAGCCTTCTGGGCATCATCAACAATTGTATTGTACCAACTTGCACAATATTCTGATTAACTCACTCAAGCAAACGGGTTTTGAACTTTTGGATAGAATGTTTCCTCATTATTAAGGAGGCTTCTTGGTCATCAGAATTTATCTGATATTAAGGTATGTCTGAGGTATGAAGTTCTCTCTTCCTGGTACGTTACCCAACAGAAAAACTGGTTGAGTGAGGCTCAAATCGTGTTTTACATCCAACTGCATGTCATGTTGAAAGAGAAGACCGTAAGCCCATGTCATCAGCGGGACTCAGCTCGTCTGAGCTTCTTCCTTCAACTACTTTCCGGACGGATCAATAATAGATGCAGTCCTCAGGCCCCATACTTCTCCCAGGGTTTTAGCCAGGTTCACCAATATAAGGTCGTCCTTCGCTCCGTTGCAGGTGTCCGAGGAGTAACAATTATGTCATACCGAGCACGTGGATCTGATTGTGAACCATTCGTACGGAGAGTCATCGGGAAGGTTCTGTGTGGTCATTGTGGTTCCCAAAATTAGCATCACTAAAAAGGTCTGAAAAGTCCTTGACGTCAGGTCGCTCTAAGGTTTTAACTGTGGATATTGTCCGGGGATCCGAACACACCACATCTGCCCCGAAAGGAGAGCACGGAAAGGCGACCAGGGCAAAAATTCGCTCCTGTACGGTTGCCGATCTAATCATGTCACTCGTCTACACCACAGCATGTTTTATAACTACGTCAGTCATTAGGCAGAGCTATCGTCCCATGTGCCAGCAGGAGATGACCAGAAAACGTCGATACTAAGCAGCTTTACGAACACCGAAGGTGCAATGCACCACATCCTGAAAATCCTGCACGGATTCTCCAAAACCAGGGGATTTGTGGGGAAGCCGGCTGGCTGGCTGTACGATAGCTACAGTGCCGAAATTGGATTTCAAAACGGTTGCCCACTGAAGGTTGTACGCACAAACTCTCTGCATTTCACAGAGGGGAGAAATCACTTTAGTTGAGGACGGTGAGCGACTAACTGGTTGAAGTGGGATGAAATGGGCGCATTCCACAAGTTGAACGAGATAGTATTGCGATGTTCTCGGAGTTCAAGACGCTCTTGTCAGTAAATGACTCCTTACATTTGTATCAGGTGGTAGATGGTTGGTGTGTTCACAAGTTTGTGTTTATGCACATGAAGAGCTCACTCTGCCGAGTGAGTAACAAATTTGCTTTTACTTAAGAGTGACTTCGACTAGCACCGACGAAAGTCTCTATATCTCATCCACCTAGACCACTCCACAAATCGTGATGAAAGATAGCTGCTCTGTCATCTGTTTCACTGGTTCTTGAAGTGTTGATGAACTTCTGTTATCAACCAAGTTTGTAGGCTATAAAGGTTTGAGAAGGAAAAATTCTTTGTCCATTACCCTTTGTTCATTCTCGGTTTGGCCTCTTAGATTTATTCTTCATTTTCTTCTGCTGTTTCCTCCCCATCAGTTTCTCCTTCTGTACCCTCTTCTCCCTCTGTACCCTCTTCAACGACTTTCTCAGGCTCAGGGGGCAGTTCAGTGCTCTCAACCAGCTGCGCTTTATTCTCTTTCTGCATAGGAGGGGGTATTGGTGGTAAGTAATCAGAGTTTTTAAAACCCCAGCCCACGTATATATTGTTGAATTTCGCAGCAGTCGTCAAAGCGTAAGCGCCTGGCCACAGGAGTGATCTCAAGCAGATGACTTGATTTTTGAAATTAGGTATTTGGGAGCTTAAACTAATTGACCACGGTTTGATCCCTTCAACAATGCCTTTATCATTCTCCACTGGCTGAAGAGCTTCTGGTACTTCTTCAGGTTCTTCAGGCACTATAGCCTGTTCCTCTTCCCCTTCCCCTCCTGCTTTCGTCTCATCATCGTCTGTTGCCTCTGGATCCGTCTCTGTAGCGCTTTCTTCCTCCTCCCCACCTTCCTCCCCTTCCTCCCCTTCAGGTTTCTCATAGTCTGCGCACCTTCCTGTCGTCCTGATGTATAGTTGCCGGTGAACCCAAGCAGTAAGAGTTCCCAGTTCTGAATCTGCAGGCCTGGTCCACTCCTCATTGGGTGTGAGATCCTCACCTGCTCCGTCCTCACCCCCTCCGGAGGATGAGAAAAACCCCTCTGGTGCCAGTTGAGTCCCTGCACTTATGCGTGCAATTTGGGCTCTGAGAAAGTTCTTCTCAACTCCAGGATATGGCGGAATTGCAGTTACTTCAGCCTCTAAGTCCCCGGTCAAAAACTTTTTAAATTTCTTGGCAGTTGATATCTGCAACGGGGTGACATTTGGCAATCTGATGCACTTATCTTCCAGTTTATTACATACCCAGTAAGTGTTGACATTCGGTCCAGAATTCTCCTCTATGGGTACATGATCTTTCAAGGGCGGAGGAAATGTCAAGTGCTGCACTTTTTCCACCCTGGGTTTCCCCTCTTCTCCCTCCTCTCCTTCTTCCGCCTCAGGTTCCTCTGCTCTACCTTCATCTTTCACTATACTCTCAAACACGTAGTAATTGCTTCTAGTGCCAAAAAACTTGCCAAAAAATCGTACAGTGGCAATTCCCAAAATTGGATCATCCCCGAGTTTCTTAAGAGCTAGCATGATCATTAGGGTTTCAGTCCGACCGAGACCAATTCCGACAGCGTCCAGGAAAACACTGTCTGCTAGTAAGTTTTCGGATTCAAATTCGTTTCCGGCTTCTTCTTCAGTTTCTTCAGTCTCCGCTTCAGTTTCCTCTGCCTCTGAATCCCCTGCAGAGGACTCTGCATCTGCCTTGGCTTTCTTAGCTTTCTCTGCGTTTGGGTCGTCTGGAACTGCGATGACTTCCTTTGTGCTGAATAATTCCAAGAATGATGCTACCGCTTGCACATCTTTGGGATCCCGTCCCTCCCGGAGGAAGCCAGTGCTCTCGTCGGAGATGTACCGCGTTGCCTTTAGAAGAAAGCTCGTTTCAAGAATGTCCACAGCGTTATGGGGTTTGGATGCTAAAACATGGCGCAAGAGCTCGGAAAGATGGGTGAACACAGAATCCCCTGTTAACGTGCTTGATTGCTTGAGACAATTCAGTGCTTCCTCCGTTGACATCATCTTGCCGATTTAACTCAGAGGTTCACGGCAGCTTGTCATGCATCCTCGAACCCAGAAAGACAATCCTAAATTTTACTCTTTGCGGTTAATTTCGCTCCATGCCTACACAGTCTCGTGTACATATCTTATTTCTCTCCCAGGCATTGGCCAATTTCAATCGCGAGTCCCTTTCAAAATGATATGAACTCGGACGAGTTTGACAGGGTTGGCACAAAAATCTTTGGTACATTCTTGTTGCTTTTGACAAAAGCGTTTGAGAGTTCTCATTTGCCTCCAAAGTTCACATTTTGTAGTCACTGTGTATTCTACTTTGCAATAAGAGCTGTTCCGTAATAGCTAAGTGCAGCAATTAACCGGTACTCCGTGGATACAGTACCAGTAACACACAACGTTGCCGAGGTCTCGGAAGTTTCCTCGGGGACCGAAAGGTGCTTTGTTCTGAAGAAGATGGTTGAAACCGTCATTTGGGGTTATAACTTTTTATTTGACGATCTGGACCCCTAAACTTCGGAGACCTGATCTCCTATTAAGTAATGGGTTTAGAATATCAACACCTACATTTGGATAGGTTCACATTCATGCATTGTTTCCAGCGTCAGAGAATGGGGATGGGAGAAAGAGCATGACAGGAGTTGGAGTATATTGGTCAAGCTAGGAGGCGACGACCACTTTCAGGTTTCAAGATATTCAGCCGTGTAATTTCGACGACCCAGCAATATTTCACTCGACATCGAAAGAAATAATGTAGTCAGCGTGCACCTTTCGCGTTCAAGTAGCCAAATGCAGAGTCTGGATATTGGTAGATGAGAGCAGAAGCCGTTCTGGGAACGGGTGATCTAGAACTCATTAAATGCATATGAAAGGTAACCAAGATATGCTCAATACGAGAAGATTGATGAATCCCTAAAGTAGAATGCAGCGAATGTAACCTGAAGCAAAGGCATAATAGTAAATATCGAGACTATATATATATTGAACGAGATGTGAAAACACGTCCCGCTTAATACACACCTCTATATCTGCAAATCGTCCAAGTATCAGTCAAGTCTCATCTTCTCCCCACTATCGTTTCGTTGATGCAAAATCCGGACCACATTCAGCAATGCACTAAACGTCACTTCAAAGAAGAACTAAGGGACATAGGTGAAAGTTTTGATGCATCGGACATGGCAGGATCTCTTGAAAGGAACACAAGTCCTTGCATTAACGAAGGCACCAACCATGTAGGTCTCCTTCCAGTCATTACAAAAATATGTTACAAAAATTCAGACTTCACTGCGGCTTGTGTTCTACGTTCGCTCCAGCACTGCAAAAGCATGAGCACCTGGGACATCTCAACGCAGTAGTTTATGTTGAATCTATCAATTCAAGAGCAGGATCGGCGACTTCTGGAGACGTCGAATCAAACACTACCCCGGATGAAGATGAGAGTAAAATTGTGATCATATCTTGCTACATTTAGTCGAATAGTGATGATCCTTGCTATAATCTCCTGGCGTTATTACCAGCCTTGCTTGAGGAATACATTACATGCCCCGAAACCAAGAAGTTTCATGACTAACAATTCTACTCTCGCCTTCAGCCTTACCCTCGGGTAACCCAAGCTCTACACCTGAAACTGGTGAGATTTACTCTGACAAACTGGGATTTGTGATCCGACCAATGAATAGAATCAATCCTGTCACATTCTCCTTCAGCACGAACAGAAAGGGATGATCAGCCACGAAATCTATAGGAGGTTGAGGAGCGACGGGTAAACTTCTCAGCATCATCACAGCTCCGGTAGCTGCAGCTGCTTCAGTTCCCTCCTCATTCACCTCAACGAAACATTTGTGGAACACATCTGACAAGTACAGCAGCTGGGCATTTGGACCTTCCACCATTTCGCTAAAATCAGCGCCTTGAGAGAACGGAGCCTTCAGTCCCAGAGCTTGAAGATGGTCAGGGACAGCAAACCCTGTTGTGATTTTGAACTTGGGTAGGCAAAGCTTGCCTACTTCAACCTCTCGGCTCGCCCATTTTAAGTGAGTTGTCAAAGTTTTGGCATCTAGATCTTCCTCGAGCTGTGAAATCCCATCCTTCTCATTTGGAAGCACAAAGTACATGGAAAACGAGCGCTGGTCGTCTCCCTGGGTATAGGGCACTCTTAATACCTTGTACGTTTCATAGGCTCTAATGTACTGCTTTTTCTTGCTGGTCATGAATGGTACACTCACCGTCTTCCCGTCCAAAAGATAGAAGTCCTCATTCTTGGTGTCCTCGGGGTTGAACGGCTTGGACCAGGAACCTTTGAAGTACAGAGCATTGGCCAGAACCATGGCAGTCTTCTCATTCAGGGAGTTGGGAGGTAGCAGATCTTTGATTTTCTCCTTAGTCTCGGTCGAAACCCATTCATTGATATTTATGAGCTCCTCCCCTGCCTGATCATCCACACAATCCATCATAGTTGGAAATTACACTTGCTCTATTTCAAGATACTGTAACTTCTCAATCACTCCACTTGTTCCAACAAAGAACATCTATCATTACAATGATTTTAAATAGTCATCTCCTTCAGTGGCAAATCCTCATAGTCTCAATTCAGAATTAGCCTAACCTCGAACGAAAACTGACTGGAGGAGACAAAACCCCTCATTCACAAAAGAAGACAAAAACACACAGCTAAAGTGCACAACATTGCATGTAGAGGAAGACCCTATTACTCTTCTAGCTCACATCTTCAATACATCTCCCCACTCAAACACTATTCTCTTTTCCTCTACGATCCAATCCATTGCATGAAGACGCCTCGGAATTTAATTCTCCAGAACACGGAGGCCAACTAAATAATTAAACAATTTCCTTTGGTTTTGCATCAATAAATCTGTCTTCAACCTCAAAAGGAGGAACCAGCAGCAAGAAACGCCGAAAACTAAACTACAAGCACAGTATGCTTACGGTATGAAATGTATATCCAGCTTACCTTATTTCCAAAATCGGCTTGTGTTACATCCGATCCATAGTGAGCCTTAACAAGCTCCTTATAAGCGGGTTTCAGGGTCATCGTCTTCTCCACCCACAGTCCATTCACAAACGACAGCTCCGGACCACCGACATCGCTTCCGTCCTTCAAAACAGCGCTTTTGAGCTGAGCAGTGAACTGATGCATCGCCTCACCCTCGGGCAGCTTTAAAACCGTGTGGATCTCCTCCAGGGTCGTCCCCTTCGCTCCGGCCCCAGCCATGGCTAATGCCGTTGCAATACTCACCGGTGACATCAAAGAATTTCCCTCATCCACTGCATTACTCTCCCCTTTCTTCACCACCTGCTTGTAAAGATCCAGGGCGAACCCCGTCTGATGCTCCACAGCCAACGCCGCATCCATGTCTGCTGCCTCTGCTGTTCCCGATCTCCTCTACAAACTCAGTTCAATCGATCCCCTGCTTTGAATCAAGGCTCGAAACTCCGGCACTCACTCGGGTCTCAGTCGGCTCCCTTCTACGACAAAATTTACAGTTTTTCTACCGACTGGTGCTGGAAGTTCTAGTGCTGCTTGTGCTGTTGAAATGCGCTCTGCAAGCTTTCTTCTTCCGCGTACGAATATATGGATCAATTGATGAAAGAGTCAAGCCAGCGGAGACACGTGGGTTCCGTTTGTGGAACCACATGGCGAGTAGCACTTTGACCTTCATCAGTTACTACAGTCACGCGGTCTCCTTCTTACTTACTACAGTGCCACTTACTCTATCCTCGAGTCACTCTGAACACCTCGTCACGATGATTTATTTGACTTTACCAGTTGATTACACCAAAGTGGTCTGGTACTTTGTAGCAGTATATGGATCCTCACGTTCGAATCTTCGCATCGTCCTTCATGCTTCCTATGGAATCTGTCAAACGGGGAATGATTTATTTGAGAGATCTGCTGCACGTTGGAGTTTCTCCACTCTGGCTCTTCCTCGCGGTTATAGTTTCCTTTCCTCGATGTTCTGAACTTCTTTTGGGCATATGAAGGACATCAATATATGATATCAACTGAAAAACAAATTGCAGAACACATAAGAGTGTGTAAGATTTGCATGAGTAAACTTGAAAGTACGTTTCCTCTTGCTCAACAGATATTAATGATTATGATTATGCAAACTATGCCAAAATATGCAAATGATTGTTTTAAGATGTGCCAATCCGTCGTTATGATCCATCACCATCCTCAAGAGGTATAATATTCAAATTATAAGTTTGTCTCATTCTTAAGGAGGATGAACGAGAACAACCGTATACTATCTAATTATTATTCAGATAGAGGAAGTTCCTGTCCTTTTATTACAAAACGCTACGCGATCGCCTTTTATCATTTATTTACAAAACCAACGGGAGGATCATTCACGTAAAGAAGTGGCAGAGTGTCTCACATTCCCGACTTGCGGAAGGCTGCCAAAGGCCAGCTTCGACGGATAGTAATTGCATATGAATGGTTATTTTAAGTCAAAT
Organism: Lunularia cruciata; assembly: GCA_948567375.1. NCBI lineage: Eukaryota > Viridiplantae > Streptophyta > Marchantiopsida > Lunulariales > Lunulariaceae > Lunularia > Lunularia cruciata. Next base: position 53,878,595 of record OX419755.1, on the reverse strand, counting down.
CACAAATATAATACTTCACTATGAATTTAATTGCTCATTATGTGTAGATAAAATCTACAAAGTGGAAGAGAAGCCGAAGCATGGATATAAAGAGCTAACTAACATATTTAATTATTACAAAAGATAGAAGCAAAAGAGACAATAGGTATTAATTTGAATATTCAAATGCGATACGTACAAGTATACAGTTATGATTATGCAGACTATTATGAAATTGAAACAAAATTTATATGCTAATAAGAAAACGACCGAGTGGTTCCTTCAGGCTACGCTTTTGAAAGGAGTGTTTCTCCATGATAAGTATAATCAAAGAGAAAATGTGGATGATCTTTAATTACCATGTAAGTAAACTATTTCACAGTTATCTCTTAGTTATGATGAATATAATAATAATTGAAATAAATGTAGAATTTTTTGCAAGATTAATTCCATATGTTATTAGTTATCCTTCCTATAAACCTATATTCATTTAATACAAAAACTATGTTTATATTTTAATAAGTATTATTGTAGATTGTAACTAGTATATTTGAACCTTCATTTCATATGTTTTGTATTTTTTTATTCATTAGAACCAAGTAAAATTATATTGAATTTGCGTATGAATACAAAAATATTTAGAAAAACCTCTGTATCCACCAGTTATGAGTATTATCTTAGATTGTAACTAGTATATTTCATGTGTCTTGTATTTCTTATTAATTAGATCCGAGTAAAAATTATATTCAATTTACAAATGATTCATTGATGATGACATACTAGCTCATAGAATAAACTGTGGATACTTCAAGAGTACTTTTTTTTGTATTGGATATAAGGTAAACTAAATATCTAGTTCAAACTTGAGTAGTTAGTTCTTTTATAGGAAAAAATAATAAGTTATCATCTTTACTCTACAAATTAAGAAGAAATTTTATTTTTGTATTTCTTTTCCCTTCTATTTCATCCTATATTAGCCAATTGTGACCAAGTAGATTAGATCTCAAATATGACCAAAAGTAAATTGATTCACTTTCATACAACCTTGAAAAAGAAATCTACAAAAGAATAATTGTTCAATAAGTAATCAATCAAGCATCATCAATCTCAACACAATCAAGAATACAACTTTGCCTTGCATACCATCTTACACTTAGTTTTGTCCCAAAATAGCTTCCATAATGAGGAGTAGAGACCAAAGTTGTAATGCAAGTGGTAACTCTGGCTCAATTATCATGCCAATGAAAAGAGAGAGAGAGAGAGAGAAAAAAAAACTTATGAGCAAGGCATATAATATATTTTTGTGCAACCCCAAATCTAAATATGATATCTTAATGCCAAAGAAGAAGATTGATAAAACCAGTATATTGTGATATATAATATAACTAAAGTATAAGTTATACCTTTGATATATTTTGATACTTTTATATTGTTGCCAACTGATGTTTTTTTTGTTCTCTATATTATTATATTACTTTTCTCCTTCTTTCTTAGATATCACTTTCTTATTTTCTAAGATCAAGCTAGAATCATATGTGATTTACATAATGCATGTTGATATACAATGTCATCAAAGGAGTAATTAGGAAGCTGGTTCCATTGAGGTACATCAACATTACTTATCAATGGAGAGAAAGGAATTAAGTCACATAGAATCTTAGCAAAGTCCATGAAAAATATCTTTTATACTTGATTATTATCTTTTTTATCTTGTATTATTATCTTCACTATCCACATCTTATGTTTTAATAAGAAGTGCCTTGTCTCCATCTCAAGAAGCTTTGGAGTTGCTATAATCTTCTTCTAGGTACAAGAGTCAACTCCAATCAATTAAATTGTGTTAAGGCTAGAAAAATATTCATTTATATGCAATTTAGTGAACAGATTAATTCCAATTTTTTACTCAAATTTGAAGTGTATTAAGGAAGATTAGGACTTCAAAATACAATCTATCCATCTGGTCCCAAAAAAAACTTTTCTTGTGGAGTCTTTTCTGTGCTTATGCTTGGTTTATCTTTATGAATGAATTGTGCATTTCTAGCTATTGATATTCATTTTGAGCAACTATAGGATTTGTAGGATGTGAATATGGCTTAGATTCCACTATCAAGATAGTGGAGTCTCAGCCATTACTCCCTACATTAGAGCACTAATAGTTTTTGAGACATACATAAGATATAATATATCATAGGTTATTTTGCATTTGTGTAAATGAGAGACAACTAGTATGAGAAAATTTTAACTAGGTATAGTTGAGAGAACTCAATGATTTTAATATTTGTTGAGGATGAAAGTCTCCTAAAATGGCTTGAGTTTCACTATTTTTTTGTTCAAATATTTTGATGATCTTTGAATTTCTTGTATGGTAAATTTTTTTAGCCTTTGTTAACTACCACTCAGGTTGGACTCTTAAATTTTGTTAAAGTATCACACTAGAGAGTAAGAAAACATACCTCCAAGGATCAAGACTTTTTTAGTGGTAGTATACCATAAACTAAGAAATCACACCTATGATAAATCAAGACTTTTATCACTATAAAACTAAACAATAGAAAGGAAAAGCTGATGATGATAATAATGAAAAAATAAAATGATATAGTACCTCCTCATTTATTTTATATCCTTTATTTTTAATGATATAGTACCTCCTCATTTATTTTATATCCTTTATTTTTAATGATATAGTACCTCCTCATTTATTTTTATACTCATGAAATTCTTCCACGTAAAAGTTATTAATGATTAGAGCATTAAGAGTCACCAGGAAAAAGATCTTCTACCATCAAAAGTCTAAGAAAATATCCTAAATAGTTAGGAGTAAGTCCAAAATCCTTCACACACAACTTATCCTTGGCCTATAGAAAATTTACATGACTTAAATACCTAGCAGTTCTCAACTCTTTTCTATAAGCTAGATAATTAAGAATAATACTAAGTCAATACACTATTATTTAGATAGATTAGTGATTGCTCACTCTTGCAAGATCCTCTAAAATACTACCATCTATATCTTAGTTATGACTTACCAAAGCTAACTATTATCAATTGAGAAACTTAGTTAGCTTCATAAAAACCATATCTTGAACCATTCAAGCAAAAAAGTAGATACTTTCAATTTGGTATATAGATAATTACCAAAGTTACAATTGACCATTTGTATAATACTGGTTAATATATTGTTAAAATACATCCAAATTATTTATCTCAAAAATAAATTGTTGGTTTGAATTGATCTTTGTTTATGTGATTTTTCTCTTCTAAATTAAATACAATAAACTTTTATTTTTAGGGAGTATTGAAATTGCCTATACAACAACCAAGTAGGATGTTTTACCAAGCCTCTCTAGAGCTCATTGTTTATGTTTAAGCAATCCTTCCTTATCACTCAAGGGTAAGTGATCCTAAACTCGAAACAACATAAACTCAAAATCCATGAGATTATGCCTAAACCCTTATTCTAGACCTTATGCTATAAACATTTGGTGATGTTTGTTGAGGTTATGCACAAATCCTTACCTTAAATTCTACATACAAAACCTAATAAACATATGCTATAGGTCAGTGTACTCTCAGAAATTCCAGAATTTTCTTTACTCTCTCATCTCTACCCCCTCCCTTCAACAATATCTCCTGACTCATCTTCCCAATATTAACTTAAAGCGCGAGGATGCATGCTCAATCCAGCTGAAGGTATTGTAATACAGTGTGTTTTATGTAAACTAACACTAGCCGCCCTTCTTTTACTTCTCTTGTTCAAAATGAGACCATCAAAAGCGCTAAACCGTTCGGTTCATGTAGCTGCTCAACAGTACATTATTCTAAGCGCATTCGCGAAATGATAGTTTGAAGTCCGCAATTGGGAAGTCCGGATGACAGAAATGAAGGATGAAAGACCAATGAGAAGTCCCGGCTCTGTCATTTTCTCGTTCGACCCAATCTTGGACCATACTAATCTTGATTTCTCGTGTGACCTGCTCGCCTTCGTCCAAGACCAGATATCTAAGACAAAGATAGGCTGCTAAAGTTTAAAGAAGGTAGGATGGATAGTTGGTTCAATCTAGTATGGGTTGTAGATGGTCGATAGTTGGAGTCGGCGGAACAAACGGACAGAACACAACGGTTGAGATTTCGCCAAATCCATAAAGCATGGAAAATGGATGATATATGTATAGTTCAATTTTGGTCGTCGAGAGGTAGTATGTCAATTGTCGCCATCTCGTCGTAACATGTAGAGACTTTACGTACGATTTTCAGAGATGTACTGGGCATTTCACAGTTGTCGCACGAATGATCTTACATACGCGAATTCTAGTGTGTCCATTCCTCAGCGTCGCCATGCTTCGGCCTCCTGATGCAAATTAGTCAGATTCTGAGTTAGTGCCATAGTGTTTTGCTGATCCTCAGATGAGCGGCCTGAACTCACATGATACTCCAAAGATAACTTTCCAGACGCTGTATGTATTTGCGTTTAACCTGAACATGTACTTAAAATTCTTGCTGGAACGGCCTAGAGTGGATCACTTGCGTCCAAGAAGCCAGAAAGCGGAACACAATGATAGGGCCCAAGGTGCAACCTAAATACGGAGCAATCATGCTGGAATCTGCAGCTACAATGTGGGATCATCATACACCGTAAGACCACACCAATCAAACGCTAAGGAGCCCGACCAAACATGAGATATTGAAAGACACATCAAACTGCAAAAAATGCTTCCATTCCAATCATCTATCTGTAGGTGACAGTCTTCATGAGGTGGTCTTATTGATACAGGGAATGTTTGTAAGTAGGCAATAGGCCTACACATCACAATGCTTCAGCACGACATGATATAAACACACAATCTGCACAAGTTTTGTAGACAGAACCGTAGGAACAGACATGTCTAACTCGAAATCCGATTGGTATCAATCTGGTGATTCGAGTCACAAAAGAGAATTTATCTACGGTGGCCATGTGGTAAAAGCTTTCACAAGACTTCCATGTCTCTACTAAAAGCTGACAGATGCATCAGAGTATCAACCTCAGCTGCTTGAACCTAACTCAGCGTATCCTCTCGCTTTCACGCGTGTTGTGACCTAAATACATATGGATATCAGAACTTCAAGCAAGGCATCTCAAGCGTTTTGTTGCTCAACCCAACCGCCTATCTCCTGAGTCAATCAACAGAGGGAAAAGCTGGCGAAATCATAACATTCACCACAGCTGACTCCTCTTCAAGTGCATGACTTCAAAAGCTTCTCACAACCATTACAAGCAAACGCTACTTGTTTTCTGTCGACTCCTTCCGAAAATTGGCACTGCTAGAGCTTGTTAAAGTTTCTTGCCGAATGGAGCTCAGCTCACTTTGCAACTCCGTTGCAACCACTAGTTGTTTCTCCAGATGCTGCACATGTTACAGGCATGTGAGAAACTACGACAGAAACATCCGGCTGAAACTATAGAATAGCCTGGTATACATGAAAGCACAAACCAAAAGCATGGAGGCCACAAAGAGGTTTACCTCCTTCCATCGTTTCAATTGTTCCTTCTGCATTTGTAATGCTGACGGTGAAGTGCCTCCTGGAAGTGAAGGCCGTCTGACATTCAATTTGTCAAGACGGCTGGAGTCAACACCACCTGTAACTAATTGTGCTGCTTGACTAGAGCATGGTGAATCAGTAGGCTGCAATGCTTGTCCAGGAGGCGTGTATCCATACGTAGGCCAATACTGCCAAGGATAAATCGTTTCGGGATGGCCGTCGGCTGATGATGATGGTGCTGCGCTCCTCATCTGCGTCCATCTCTCCAAGAACTGTGCTTGTATCGCAGCGGCCGCTGAGGCACTTGCTCCTCCGGTATTATCCACCGGCTCCTTAGACTCCTCTCCCGCTGGCCTTGGTGTGGTTGCAGTAGCTCCAGACATTGTGGCCAGATATGCTTGAGGAACAAACGCAACATACGCTGGATACCTACATTATCATCAGATCGATCAAAACTTGTAAAAATTCGAACATTCTCACAAAACCGATTACTGCAAAACAGGTACATCTCTAGTCAACTAGCCTACTATTGACCCCAGTAAAAAAAGAAACACAAGAAACAGGGACTTCCACTTACCAGTTGGCGTTGTCAGTCCTCATTGTCGGATACACGAAGGACGACTGATACAGAGAAGCAGCAGAAGCAGCTGCATTGTAAAGTCTTTCCTGCTGTGCGGTCGAATTAGCGGGAGTTTGCCTCTGGGTTTGACCACTAGGCACCTCTCCCTGGGCACCAGCACCTTGCCCTGAAAAGCAATCAAATGGACTATTTTTCAGATCATTACAGGCTAACCACTAATACTTCTCTATACAAAGCTTGAGCCTACTAGGTACAGATACAGTTTCGTAGCAGTGGATCCTTGAAATATAACCTTGAAAATATAGATCGAGGAAGGTGAGTAGGATAACCTTGGAGAGCACGTGCTTCTAGTTGAAGGGGTGGTTGATGCGGAGCCGCAGCGTCTGCTGTCCCCGTTCCAGCTTCCGGAGCTAGAACAGAAGATCGGCACGTAGGGCATGTCTGCTGACGCTCTAACCAAGAGCGAAGACAATGTATGTGGAAAAGGTGACCACAAGGAAGCTTCTTCGCCATAGACATCTCTTCGCGACATATGATACAGGTAGCGTCACTCCTGCATTCGGGAATAGCAGCTACTCAACTTCATGACAAGCCCCTTGATCACGAGCCCAACAAAAGTACCTTCAAAAAAATTGAATTGAATAACCACATATGTCGAAGACCTAAAACTAAATTCCAACTTGAACACCGTATGTAAGTGTAGGCCACCAAGACATTAGAAACCAATCAATCTAACGGCGAAGCTCAAACTCCTGAACGTTTAACGTATACGAGCAATCAACGAGCCACATGAGCTTTCGCTGCTCTGCTGCTTTACCTGCCTAGTTCTTCTGGGGTGGCATCAGGGAAGCGATCGTTCATGTTGGATGTGATATTCCTGTAGCGAATGAAGTCAGCTACTCGCGTCTTGAAATTCCGGAAGGTCTCGTAAAGTTCCCGCACCAAATGTAGCGGCAGCCCATAATGTCTGCATACAGCGTTCTTTGCTTAGAAATTTTCAATAGGAGTTGGACAAGCAGTCAGAAAGATAACGTAAGTGTTTCAGAAGTAGAAAAGGGGGTGAAGGCAAATCCTTACATGAAGATGACGAGAAAGAAAAACAAATAAAGAGAAAGATGAAGAAGATCTCGCACAAGCTCGAGGTAGAATACGTAAACAGCCTTGTTATCCCATTGCCCTTCCATGAAGAGGTCACCCAGGTAGAGAGAGTATTTTACGAATGTTGCAATAGTGGCAGTGGCCAATATGACGTACCTGCAAACACTTGACTGCATAAGATTCCTAAAAAGACACCAAAGAGGAGAAGTCCCACAAGAAATGAAGTGAGCTCTAGTCAACTTCTAGAAATGACCACTCTTGAAAGAAGAGGTCAATCGTGACAACTTTTGCGCATGAACGTAAAAGATTTTGACGTCTTCGAGACTCGAAATTCCTGGCTACTAGAATGTCTGACAACCCTAATTGAGTGGGCGTCAAGCACAGATTTGCAGCAAGTTTGAATGTCTCCCGACTGCAAAACAACCTTATAAAATATAAATCTCGGGTCTTACTCAAAGGCAAAAAACAAAGAGACTGATGCCCGTCTGGTCCTTAGCAAGTCAGAGAACGAGTGGTTGAATAGAACGCAGTCCAAGATGAGCAGAAGCGCCATGAAGCTGATGATCCGTACATGGGAGAGCCGTGAAACAGAGGGCGTCGTCTCAATGTACTCGACCCTAGTTTGTGCAAGCCAGTGGAAGGCTTTGATAAATAGCAATACGATAATTGTCGTCACAAACGATACGTTGAACTCATCTCGAAACACGGTCATTGCAAACAGAATCTCCATCACTTCCCTCCACAACTGCTCATTAAGCCGCTCCACCTCGACCTCTCTTAGGGGTCCCAGAAAAATTCCCTTGATCAATTGCCAGACGGCACAGATAACAACTAAAGCCATATTAAGTAACAGCACCAGACTTATTTTCGATGTTGCCAGATACAGCATGGCCGGATAGAACTGCTCCCGGCTCTTGAACGCATGGAACACTACTGCTGAGGCCCCTACGGCACTGGCTGCCGCGTACCTCCCGAACCTCACCATTTTCACTCCCTGTTCTCCAAAGCGTATTTTCCAATATATGTTCCGAACCAAATTCCACCTTTTAATCTCTCCAACTGACCTGATTCACCAATATCATTCCCCTATGCTCCCACACCTCTGATCACTCCCCGCAGTGGAAATTCAAGCTATTCCTTCTTCCGTTACAATTCGACTCTCGACCTCATATCTCCCGCTCCTCCGACAACTACCAGTGATCGACAACCAACCCTCTGCTCGTTCCACATGTGCAGCGGACCCTTAATTTTGTTTCCTCTTCCGTCCTACTCGTATCCTTCTTCAGCCTCTCCATCCTCAATCTTCAAACATCAATCGAACTAATCAAACCAACAGTCGGTTGTCCTCCATCTCCTCCTCTTCTTTTGCCGCTCCCGCTGCCACCACCGGATCTCGGTTTCTCTGAATTTTCCCTTCCTTCTTCACTACTACGCACAACAACAATCATCCAATCCTGTCTTTCGAGATCATTCCGCCTCCTCTCTTTCTCGCTCTCCCCTCCCACCACCACCAGAAGGGTCGACTGGAGGAAAGTAACACCAGTCACTCCGTCATTGACTCGCTTACAATCCTTCCTTCCTTTTGTCCCACCACCCTCCCCTAATGTTATACACCTCTAAAGCGCCGAGTATCGTCGTCTTCTTATGGGCTGTGACCCCTCTTAATGCTACTTTGATGTAAGGATGCTAATTTGCTAGACATGAGACTCACCGGCTTTGCATTTGGTGAAGATTGAGAGGTTTTTGGGATCTATTTACTAGATCTTCTAGTCTGGTGTATTCGTTCCCTGTTTTGAAGTTATAAGCCCAATGTTATTTGCTAGGAGCAAATAACATTGGAGAAGAAAATAGCATTTGGCTTACGATCCCTTTGAAGCAAAGACCCCTTGACATCTTCATTTTAATCCTATATCTTAACGCTGAATCAATCGGCATAATTGTGCTTTGGGTACAATATGTAGACTTGTAAGATGGAGATTGATGGTACTTTAAAGTGATAGTCAACATTTTTTTACACTTGAGAGGGTTACGAAGGGTTGAATCTTTTTCATATACATCAACTTTGCGAACCTTTCTTTGCGGAAAGTGGCTATGTCCCTGTACAAAATTTTACTTAATTTCCTCTTTTAATTTTCCACTCCATCTATTGAATCAAGCATTTTTGTCCTCTATCTAAAACGTGCTTCAAAAGATAACTTTGGTATAATGATATTATCACGGTGACAGATGTTGTCCTATGATAGCTGAATAAATATCTATTTCATTACGGTCATTCATATAGATGCATCATCAATTGATGGATATGAGTGGGACCTTCATTACGAAGGCACGACTTATTACTTAAAACAAAGCTTCCTTAGACCTTGAGAAATGTCAAATGTATTTCAACTCTCGAGTTTTATCCAGAGAAAGAAATATCGATTGCTTTTGGTCTAAGTGTATTTCGCTAAAAGAGAATTAGCTATATTATTAACGGATCTAAGAATTTTTTGATTTTTTTTTAGAAATGCTCTACGCATGAAATGAAAAGTAACCACCATCATTCATGTAGTATCTATGAACGATCCCTATAATTAAGATGTTGTTAATAGAGATTTACTAAATAGTTGTAAATAGATTATCTACCTCAAAACTCCAAAGAGAGAAGATGTACGATTTTAAACCATTAGGAGAATGAACATTTAGATTATCAAACCAGACAACCACCATAAACACATGAAGGAAGGAAGCCCCCATCAAGCCATACAAGAGAGAGAGACAAAAGAGGTAAAATGGAGCTAAGTCTCAATAGTATCAATGTGAGAAATCTGCCTTGCCACACCTAAAATATCCAATTTATGCAAGTCATAAAGTATACAAACTGCGGGAGCATCCAAGGAAGCATCATCTAATGTGATTGCTCTCCTATTGTAATACTAAGAACTAGACATGTCATCTAGAGGTGAAAATTAGTTTGGTAAGATGTTATGTATGATAGGCTAGGTAGGTCAGATAGAGTTGTCACCAAAAGAGTACTACTAATAGTGCAAGAGTCAAAAATAGCCTACAAATTTTAGAGCTAATTTTGGAGACCTAAACAAATGAATTAGGCCTCAAAAATGTGCAAATTACTCCTCTCCAATTAAAAAACAGGTCAGGTCTTACCCTCCCCTAAGCTTGTCTCATCAAAAGCTTTCCAACAATACCTCACCCATGCAATTCAAAAATTACTACAAGAAGATCCCTTTGGTCAAAGAGGATTTGACCAACCAGATAGGATCAAAACAGACATGTCATCCATGCATACAACTAATCTAAGGGTAGAGCTTGTTGACATGTCACCAATCCATGTATCTAATCCAAGGGTGTAGCTTCCTTTGGGGGAGTCCCCCTTGCTATATAATACAGTCAAGGTGCTCCTTTGGGGCATCGGAGATTGAGTGCAAAGTTTTGTGTTTTCTCCTATGTTTCTCTTAAGGTCTCCTATCCTTGGAAGATTACACCTATGGATTGCACTAGCCAATGCTCTTTGTAAAGCAATGAACACACAATCTAAACTATGCTGCAAAGTATGAGAGTGAGAGTGGTACCCTCTGATGTTTAATATGATAAGCTCTAGTGCACTCCTTGACAAATTTGTCAAACGCCATCGCTCCATATAATTCCAAGGCTAGAGGAACAAAGAGATGACCTCGCTAAATACCCTTATACTTAGAGACCTTGCGTGTTGCTGCTTTGCTTGCCTCCCATCTAGAGGATGAGTAATCATTGCTTCTAAAATTGCATCATGCGTAGTGTGTGTAACCACAACATCCATCTAATGTTCCAAGGATATAAGAATTTCAAGAGAAACAAAAGAGAAGAAACACAAAGCTTAACACTCAATACTCCACTGTCCCAAAAGAGCACCTTCTCTTTATTATATAACAAAGAGGATTCACTCAAAGGAAGCTCCATCCTTGGATAAGATACATGGATTGGTGACTTGTCAATGACATTTATTGGAGTGGCTTGACTTGTCCATCCTTAGATTAGTTGCATGCATGAGTGACATGTTTGATCTTGTCCTATCTAGTTGGTCAACCAATTTTGACCAAAGAGAATCTTTAGGGAATCTTTTTGTATGAATCTCATAATTGCATTGGTGAGGTACCGTTGGAAAACTCTTGAAAAGACAAACAAGGGGGAGAGAAGGCCAAATTTTTCCATCCTTAAGGGAAACTTTGACCAATTTTTAAGGCCTAATTCATCCATTTAGGCCTATGAGATTAGCTACGAAGTGTTTAGGCTATTTTTGGCTCTTGCACTATTACTAAAAGTACTCTTTTGGTGACACCTCTATCTTATCTATTGATTCCATCATATATAACACCCTTCTAGATATTACCACTCCAATTTTCACCTCTAGTTAATATTTCTAGCTATTGGTATTACAAACCTTCCTCCTTTTAAAATGCAATGTCCTTGTTGCAAAGCTGTTGCTCAAAAGATTTCACTAACATTGGTGCATGGATCACATTGGATTTTGGCTCCCATGTTGCCTCATACGATGGGTACCATTTCCAATGTACAAGATATTCCACACCCGGATGGCGAGTACCACGGATGTGTTTTTGGAGAATGCATTTGACTTCATATTCCTCTATACCACCAATGAGTGTTGGACAAGGGCAAAGTTCTTTTAGGGAAGGAAAATGGGATGGTCAAGGTGCATATTTACATAGTAAGGGAATATGGAACACTAAATAGATCTTCATGTGTGGCGGTAGCTCAAGGTGATAAGCCATTGTGTCAATTTGACAAAGGATGGGAAAAAGCCTAATAAAATGAGGCCTAAGCTTATGAGGGTGTAATACTCCAAGGACAAGAGAACTCTCCAAGAAAGATAAAGAGAAAAAACATAAGCTTCACACTCAATAATCCAATGCCCCGAGGAGCACCTTCTCTATATTATATAGCAAACAATACCCCTTCAAAGGAAGCTCCACTCTTGGATCAGAGACATGGATTCATGACATGTCAAAGATCTCCACCCTTAGATTAGTTGCGTGGATGGATGACATGTCGCTCCTTGTCCTATCTAGTTGGTCAAACATGTTTGACCAAAGGGAATCTTTAAAGAATCGTCCTATAAGAAGCTCAAAATTGCATGAATGAGGTACCATTTGAAAGCTCTTGATGAGACAAACAGTTGGGGAGGAGAAGGCTTGGAGAAAGCAAGCATTCTTTCTTAGATTGAAAAGCATGTGTCCATTTTTTAGGCCTAATTCATCCGTTTAGGCCTCCAAAATTGGCTCTAAAGTTTTTAGGTTATTTTTGGCTTCTACCGTATTAGTAGAAGTACTCTTTTGGTGACACCTCTATCTAATCTGCTTAGCCCATCATACATAAAATCCTTTTAGATGTTACTAAGCTAATATTCACCTCTAAATAATATGTCTAGTTCTTGGTATTATAGAGGACCAACTAACGTGAAGTTGGTTGTTGATAGCCAGACTTGATCTCCAACATTGAACTCCATGTGCAGGCAATGTGCGTATGCATACTATTTTTGTCAATTTTGGGTGATTTTCAAGTTGTGCTTGGTGTTCTCCATGCCTTATTGGATTTTAAAAAAGAAGTGTTGATAGCGTCAACCTTGGTAGTCATTGAACAGATCTTCATCAAGCTCAAAGGTATGAAAGGATGCTCTCTATACATGAGGGAGAATAGTGTGACTTGTGTGGATGCATTCATTGAATTTTTGTAAGCAAGTTCTACCAATGGAAGTAAGGTGTCCTACCTCTCTTGCTCATCTAAGGTGAAGCCCCATGGCATGTCTTCAATAGTGCAATTAGCCCGCTATGTTTGTTCCTTGGTCTATGGATAGTAAGTTGTAGACATGTCCAATTTGGTTTTGAAGAAACCAAAAAGTGTTCTCCAAAACAAACTAGTGAATCTAGTGTCTCTATTGGTGATGAGCACTCAAGAAAGCCCATGGTGAGAAAAGATTGCATCTAAGTACAATTGAGCTAACTGTGGAGCAATCACGTCCTTGGTGATAGGACACACATGAATCATTTTTTTTAGTTTGTTGACAAAGACAACAATGGAGTCAAACCCTAAGGTGATCTTGGGCAATTCACAAACAAATCCATGCTTACTTGCTCCCAATATTATGTATGAGTAGGGAGCAGTTGAAGGAGTCCTATGGGAGCTTGGTTAGGAGATTTATTTTGTTGATAGAATAGGTAAATTTGAATATATTCCATCACGTTTTTGCTCATCTTGGGCCAATAGTAATGGCTTTGATTGTATCTAAGATCTTGTCCACTCCAATGTGACATGCAATGGCAAAATCATAATATTCTGCTATGATGGTGGTCCTTATGTCCATGGCATCCAGGATCCATTAACCTACCATCACAAAAGGTGAGTCCTTGGGTACTAGTGATACCTTTCGATGATCAAGCTCCTACAATTTGTGGGTCAGTTTTTGTAGCAACAAGAATCCTTGGCCATAATTCTTGGTTCATCTTGACCTCTACCACCAAGTTTTTTGCCATAAGCATTTGGGTGAATGTATCTATAAGTTGCTTCTTGCCTTCCACATATTTGATTGTCATGTCAAACCGTTATCTCCACTCTGCCCATCGAATCTACCAACAAGATAAATCTTTTTGTGTCTCAAGGTAAACTAGAGATTTGTGGTCTGTCTCCACTACAAATGCTTTCTTGCTAGGATAGTACTTCCAATGCTTGGTTGCAAGGAAAATGGCCAACTCTTCTTGTTTGGTGGTGTGATAGTTGCATTCTATTGCTAATAAATTTCAAGTGAAATATAAAATTGGGTGTCATCTATCATGCCACTCTTGTTGTAAGACTGCTTCTATTGCTACACCTAATGCATCTATACCTAACTTTATTGGATGTTTTGGATCATATCATTTCAAGATTAGTGCATGTAGTAATGCATCTTTCAATTCCTCAAAGGCCAATTCTTGTATAGTTCTCTACATTCACTTTTCCCCTTGCCAAGTAGTGCCATTAGAGGTTATGTAACCTTAGAGAAGTCCTTGACAAATCATTGATAAAATTTTGTCAATCCCAAGAAACTCTTTAGTTGAGTCTGACCTTCTAGAGCACCCCATTTCTTAATACCTCTATTTTATCTATTAACATTGGATACCTTATGCACTTACTCTATGTCCCAAGTAGTCTACTCCAAACTTACCAAATTTGCACTTTGAGATTGTGGCATACAATTGATTCTATCATAGAATCCGGAGAACTTCTCACAAATATGGCTTGTGTTTCATCATTGTCCTACTATGGACTAAGATGTCATATAGAAAAATGATAATAGCTTTATCCAAGTATGGATGAAATATGTCATTCATCAAACTCATGAAAGTGGTCAGTGTGTAGGTGAGGTCAAACTGCATTATTAGGTACTCAAAGTGACCATACCTTTTTTGGAAGGCAATTTTATGTATGTCTTCCTTTGCAATTTGGATTTGGTTGTAACCACCCCGTAGATCAAGTTTGGTGAAGTGTTTTGCACCATTGCGTTGATCAAACAAGTCATCCATACGGGGTAAGAGGTATTTATTCTTCACGGTTTGTTGATTTAGGCCTCAATACTCAAGGCACATACGTATGGTACGGTTGTTCTTCTTCACAAACAAGATAAGAGCCCCATATGGTGAAATGCTAGGTTGGGTAAACCCTTTTTGTATTATCTCCTCAATTTGAGACTAACTTCCTCCAACTCATGAGGTGATAGACGGTATGGGCCTTACAAGGAGGTTTCTTCTTAGGAATTACCTCAATTTTATGATCTACTTTCCTTTTTGGTAATCTTGAGGTAGGTCATCCGAGAAGATATCTTGAAACTCATTGACCACATCTTTCAATTTCTTAGGAATTTGTCCATTGAGTTATGCACACTAGACTTTTCTTATTAGATCCATGAAACATGTATCTATCTTATAGATAGTTATTGTCCTTATGACATAGAGAAGCAAGTCTTACATGTGTGATCTTTCTTTAATCCCAATGATCTTCCATTGTTAAGTTCTTATTACTTTCTTCCTTCAATCAACCGTGGGGATGTAGTTCTCCATCCACCGCATGCTTAAGATTGTATCATAATGAGCTAACTGTATCACTTGCCACTAAATTACTTCTTGATACTCTCCTACAATGAGTACTATCTTTTTAGGCAACAACTCAATCCTCTTTGTTTCCCACTAGGTAATTCTACTTCTTCATTCTCACCTTCTCAAGATCCATCTCCAACCTTATTGCAACAAAGCAAGATAAGAGCTATGAATACTCTCAACTGATTGCCTTCTAGGACTCCATTGACAACAATCAACAATGAGTTTATTTTCCTCAATCTATTGATTGTACTACAATTTCTCTCCTCAAAATAACTTGGTCTCAATAGCCCATGTTCCTCTAAGAGGGATGATTCATGCTCTTGGATTGAAACACTCTCTTCAAGGATAGAAGAATTTCCAAGAGAAGAAATACAAAGTTTCACACTCAATACTCTGATGCCCCAAAGGAGCACCTTGCCTTTATTATATAATAAATAATATTCACTCTAAGGAAACTCCACCTTGGATCAAATACATGGATTTGTGACCTATCAGCGAGCTCCATCCTTAGATTAATTGCTTTCATGGGTTACATGTTTATTTTTGTCCTATTTGGCTGGTTAACCAATTGGAATCTTTAGGAAATCTTTATGTAATAATCTCATAATTGCATAGGTAAAGTACCTTTGGAAAGCTCTTGACAAGACAAAATGGGGGGAGTGAAGGCCAAACTTTTCTTGCTTAAGGGTAAATCTACCCATTTTTTAGCTCTAATTCACCCATTTAGGTCTCCAAAATTGAATTCAAAGTTTTCAAGTTATTTTTGACTCTTACACTATTAGTAGAAGTATTCTTTTGGTGACATCTCTATCTAATCTACTTAGTCCATCAAATATAGCATCCTTCCATATGTTAACAAACTAAATTTCACCTCTAGATAATATGTCTAACTATTGGAATTACAATCCGCCATTATCACCTGATTATCTCATACCAAATATAAATTCACTCTGGCATGTGTAGTTTGCAAAGCATACAAATGCTCCATCCAAGCAAGGGTATCCACTCTCTCATACCATAGCAGACACTATATCTCTAATAACATCATGGGTAGCTATCCTTTGTTCTCCAAAAGGACATTGTACCATATGGATTATTGTTGCATCTAGTGTAAAACCACACTCACAAGTGAAATAACAAAGATGCGGAGGGGTGGATCAAACCTAGGTGAGACCTCATTGCTATAGAGAAGTTAGTTGGTGCAAGTCAGAATGCCTTAATGCTCGGCCAAGCTAGGGTCCAAGAGCTTGCACCTTTGTCGGAGCAAGAACAAAGTGTGTGCTCTAGTGGCACAAGGAATGGATGAGTCAACTAAGAGAGAATGTAATGTATGCTAAAGGTGTCACTCCGGTAAGGAAAATTGCAAACCTTTAATCCAACCTAATGGTAGTGAAGTAAAGGATGAAAAGTACTCCCATGCCAATGGAGATAGACCATATCTCGTATGCCATAATAACATCGGGAGAGAAAATGATCACTCTTCCACCTCGATCACATATATCTCCAAAATTGACCTATTAGCAACCACAAAACAGGAGGAAAATAAAGGTGTCGATAGAGCACAACTACCCAAAAATGATATAGATATCATCTCCTGCATAAATAATATACCTACCCCTCCACACTAGATAGATAGAGATATGTGTCTACATGCCATTTGGCACTCACTCAAATGTCACTAGTCAGGCAATATCACCAAAAACTCTCATAATCCTCCAATCAAAAGCTCTCAAGACATGATAGGAAAATCAAGGAAGGAAGAACCGTGCGGAGAAGGTAAATTAGTTGATTTGCAATATTAGTAAAGGAAGGTCATCTACATGGACAATATCCTCTACAAGGACAACAACTAAAAAACATGTGACAAAATCCTTGAATTCTATTGGCACTCCAAAAATACATCATCCATATGTAGATGTGACACACCCCTCTAGAAACTCAAGGTGGGGAGAGATACTTGGAGGAGACCATGCTCTCCACTTGATACACTCTCCACTCTCAAACCTACAAGATGTAATTCAATAGTGAAGCGATCAAAGACATGCCTAATCTAATCCAAAGGGCTCATAATATGTATACAATCTACCAAGGGGGAAAATTAGTTTTGTGGCATGGAAAAAATAGTAAATAAAAGAGTTTTGAAATGAACCATAGCAGACAAAACTTCCAAAACGAAAAATTCCATTTAAGAATCTCCTTGTTGTTCTCAGCCAATTGATCCCACAACAATGATTCCCTCTTGTGACTAACCATGCTAATAATAAAAGAAAATAGGAGACCCATAGAATGAATGCAAAAAAGAGTGAATTTAGATTAGATTTAGTACATTTTGGCTCTTTTCTCTTCTACACCTATTTCTTCGACGGGTGTAAAGCATTCGGAGAAATAGACTATTAGATTTAGTGAGCAGATGACCGCTTTTATGATCACCTGACACACATCCTCGATTTTTCTCATATCACCTATTTATCGTAGATTCAGTAAAATTATACTCACAAGTATGTAGAGCTATAGGTCACCCAATAAATCAAAGTCTTTGAATACTACAGAAGGAAAAACATTGGCTAATGGGTACACGACTCATGGACAAACCATCAACCCTGTAAAATCAAAAACATGAACAGAGAGAAACAAATCATGAATCGGATGGTACTACACATAGATATTTTCGCGACAATACCATCATCTAAACTTTGTTCATGACTTCAGCCACAGCTCGTAGTACAGTAATGCGATGTAACAAGCTCCCACACACTGTTCAATCGTGTGGTGCTCGTAATTCCAAAATTTCTCTTGCCACTTGACAGTTTCTCTTAGTTATTATTTGAAAGGATAAACGGTCCCGCCAGATACGTTTCTTCAGCTATCTAAAGTTATTCAAATATCGAAATCGTTATTTATCCAACCTGTTTGAGTGATCAACGATTTTGTACAAAATGAGATCGTGGTATCTTGTTATGAAGTTTCTACGTGGCGACTAACACTCCTTACGAATAACACAATATTACACTTAACACAACGTCGATAACACCATTCACCAAAAGTCATTTGCCAATCCTGTGAGGAATCCAGTTGCTTACACAGTGAAACTGAAGGGAGAAAAAATTACACTGGATTAGAAAAAATGCATGAACTCGATCGCAAGCAGCAACATCAGTGAAGCGTCTCAGTACAACCAGATATTCTTCTGCATCCACCATTGAAACTTTGAGGACTGTATCTCCTACTGAGCAAATTCGCAACCATGTGATTGGTTGTGACAGGCGTCAGTTGGTCAGCGTAGAAGTTCTTGAAACTAAGGAAACACACGAAACATTCGCAAGAGAAATGATGCCATTAATTCCGGCCGCCGCATTACATTGGCTACTAGACCTCCACATACAGTAAAATCTTCCTCTTTCAGACTCTCTACTTCTAAGCGCGAAAAATCAAACTAGAAGCTCGTCTGACAGTTTCCTAAGCTTGAATGAATATCTACCTTTTCTTACCAAAAGCAACCCAACCTCCTGATCCCCCATCTTGACTCACAACAAAGGGGGAAAGATCACCCATCGTCTGGGGTATTTTGAACGCCCTTCTTTTCCGTCGAAGGTCTGCATATGCCAAGAGATGATATCGTGAGAACCAACCTCTTCGTCTCAAAGGATACAAATAGAAAACTGTGCCGCGGATGCAGAGCACAGGCGACGTATTGGGAACAGGCTTAGTTAGACCAGTCTCATCAATTCACTATATAAAGAGGTGGAGTCTAGTATGTGAAGGAGTGGAGCAAACCACTGTATTCATTGCTAGGAAAGAGCGAGACGAGATTTTCCCCCTCTAAACAGGAACTACCTATCGATACGCAACATGAGCATGCGGAACTTACCCTTCTTAATCGTTTGTGTTTGCCAAGTGCCCATACTGTCATGATGAAACCGGCAGCAGACAGAAAGAGATAGCCTGCCAAAGTCTGAGTGGCAATGTTGAAGCCAATCCATTGCCATATTTCTGTCGTATAATTCGCACAAGTGACGTAGTTGAAAAGAAATCCTCTTGGGATTTGGTACCCACCCTTGCCATCAGGGGCACGCAGGTTCTTCAGAATTATATGCGTGTAGAAGTTTGCGATTTGAGCCACCGTCGACAAGGCAAAGCCGAAAATAATTTGCTTCTCACCAACTGGTCTGTAAAGAGGGTGGTTGACGAAGTAGGCGATAAACGCGCCAAAGCTCCAGTAATACATGCAGTTCCGGTAAACATTGCTTATGGGAGAGGTCGCATGGCTGAATCTGTGCACGAAGAAAGTTTCCAATATACGTTTCGCGTAGTGGAATGACCACGCATAAAGAGCCCAGGTCTGAGCATGATGGTGCTCCTTCAGTAGTGGCAGACCAAAATATGTGTAGATCGCAGGGAAGAAATAGAAGATGGGGAAGATGGTAAGAGGCCCAACGTACTCGAAGAAAAATAGAGTTTTGTAGCCTACTTGGGGACCTAAGTCCTTGAATAAAACCTTTCCTTCATTTCCCTCAAAATACTCTTTCAGATTCTTTTTCGAATCCAAAACTGTAGCTCGTGCTTGGCCATTCTCAAGAGGCAGCGTGAGACGTTGCCGTGCTGGGTAGAACTTCCGGACTGAAACATTTGACAACCGCCCAATGTCAACTTACCTGGAAGATCTGTGAGTGTTGATCTATTCAAAATTTGAAGGGAGCATCGCATTACTAACTGCTTCAACGGTCGATGGGTAAGAGCTAGATTTCAGTTCCGCGCCAAGGACATAAAAGTACAAGTGATATAAGAACTAAGCAGGCAGCTTGTAGTAAGAAGATGTGAAAGTACGACTAACCTGACTTGTGAATTGCCTTCTTGAGATCGTCCACTGTGGCCTGCACGAACAAACACGGAATACGTCAGATCTTTGTACAAAATAACCTCTACTGACCTTTAACGAAATCTCATACTAGAAGGACTACGTGCACCTCTAACTGGCTCAGAACACCAATTCTCTGTTCTTGGATCACATCCTAAATGTGAGAGAATCCATAACCTCCCTCGCCTGCAAGTCCGCTAGCCAGCTAAATCGGCCAGATAATGAATACAGACACGAAAGACGTGCCCCTCCACACCAGAAGCTGTGTGATTCGAGCCTGCGGTATCCAATGCATCCACACTGGCGGTAGTGTTCATTGCCACAAACGTTATGAGAGAAGAAAAGCAAGATTTCGCTAGATTGGAGCTGCATCACCTCCACACACAAAAAACGATGGGAATACCAGCCCGTGAAGCTGCCAAACTACCATCAAGAGAGTGGGACAGTGACAGTGACAGTGAGACAGCTTACATCATCTGGAAGCTCAATGCCACCCTTGACAACTTCCCTGCCGCTCCGTGATACCACCTCCACCTTCATGTTGTCACTACTTTGACTTCACAAAACAAATTTTCCAACCCGTCAGATTGGGTCATCACATTACTCGACCGCCATCTTTGCGTCTAATAACACCACATTCAGCACCTCAAGCAAACCGACCTGCGCTACCCCCCGAAATGCTCACCTCGATGATTACCAACGCCCTACAATTCCTGTCCTTCCCCAACAAGAATGGATCCTTCCAAGTGTCCTCGAACTCCTCAAGACCTAGCCCGTCCCCTAGCCAAGGCGGGGATGGGCGTGGGTACCGAGTCCCGAGGACGCAGTGAGTGTGGTAGTTGTGAAACTCATCCATTCTTTTCAAACCATTCAATTAAAGGCTAGGAAAAGCCCCGTATTGTTGGCATTGGTTAGTTGAGCAATCAAAGTGCCCAACTTGTACAGGGTATCAAAGGGGGCGTTAACTTTTGGGTGATCTCACAGATAGCAACTTAGACTTTGCTTCATTCCCTTTAATTTCCTCTTGCATGCTGAGAGATTTCGGAGGTTGGGGTTGATTCCCTTTGATTTCTGCTTGCAAGCTGACATTTTGAAGGTTGGTTTCGACCAGAGCATCATTGCTTCAAGAACGTGCTAGCGACAATAGATTGTTTTAGACCTGACTTCCTTGATTTGGCAACTCAACGTCTTTATGTCTTATGACAATAATCGAGCCCACAAACAACATAGTTCTTTAAAATTCTCTTGCAGTAGTGTATATAGTTCTATTTTCTAGTAAAAGTTAAAAAAATAAGTAAATCAGTGTCAATATGGTATAACACTTTATTGTGAGAATTACAAAATAAATATAAATATGTCAATATTGGATATACTGATTCCATATAAATTACCGCATCGGGAAATATCAGCTAAATTTGAGAATTTCCATATTACAATTTGAAACTCCTTAATTTATTTATGATAGTAACCCAAAATTCATATATATATATGGTTCCATACCAAGTAGGTTTTGAGCAGAATAAAGATACTTCTCAAAAATCATTACTCCCCGAGAGACAAGATTTGTATGAATGAATAGCTATAGTACGTAGTTAAAGAACGGTTGAAAAATTATCAATCATACATAATAGTCAAAAATGTCATCCATTACTGTCTTCTTCTACTAGTTATCATTGAGAAAAAGTAAAATTGAAACTAATGTTGAGAAGGTGAGTTATAAAGGAAGATTATAACGCGAATTCAGTACTAGTAATATCACTAGGACACGGTCATCTTGGATAGTTACCGCATATAGTTATTAAACCTATTACAATAATAAAGTAATCTTAAAATTATATTCCTTTCTTTATTTCTTATTATTAAAAAAATTATTAAATTTTGTGTTAACAAATTAATATTGGAGAAATTAATAATTTTGATGTGGGTATTAGTAAAAGTTTGGCTGGATTAGCAAAGTTATTCCCCGAACTAAGCCAAGGATAGACCGGACTAGGCTGGCGACTTCACCGAGATACTACTAGATATTAGTACAAAATTCTAAACATCATCAAAAACTTTTATTCTTTGCTATTATATACTAAACTAGCAAAAATATTAAATTATTTTGAGATGTTTGTAAATGACCTATGCATTTAAAAAGATAAAAGAAGAAGATTGAACTAAATCAAAGAGAAATATCAATAATATAATAGGATTAAAATAGAAAAGCTAATAAAAGTTATGATAGTAGCTAATATAATATAACAAGTGGAAATGCTATTTTAATTATTATACGTTAATATCAAAGGATCTTCTTTGTCTTTAAAAAGTATTATGATTATCAAGAAAACAACTATGCCCAATGGATCTGCTAAAGATCAAGTAATATCAACTTGAGCTAAAACTATAATTAATATTATATAATTAATGGCTCTTTTATATCATACTTATGTAAATTTAATGTGGAAATAAGATAATATTATAATTTACTAATGAAAACTAACTTAACACTTTTAGATAATTTTATCAAGAATTATATAACCTTCCTAAGACTTCAAACTTTGAAATAAGCTAGGACACTTCTCCATATTTTATCTGTTTGGGATTTTTATAGATAATCACCGCGGCTGCTTGCTATCTCCTATCTGCAATTAGATATCTATACCTCAAAAAGTACAAACATATGTGCTATAGTTTCTCATTATTTTAAAGTCTCTCACTTCTATTGCTGTATATGTTAGAGTGATTATATACTAAATTATTTGGATTATAATTGAATTTAATTAATCTCCTCAATCCAGATTTCCTATTAAATAAAAAATTATTATTCTAGTGAAATAAAATAGCTGAAGGACTAGATTTTATATCTCAAGGAATCTTCAAATATAAAAAGAGTTTAAACCATTTCTTCTATATACAAAATTATATTGCTATGGTTAGACATATTCTTGTGATGTACAATCTTCATATTAATTTCTGATTGAATCATCTTCATCTTAAAGAATCTAAAACATCCTTGATAACTATAATCTTATAATTTTCTCACCTTTATATTACTCAGTGTAAGGATAATATAAAGAAGAAGAGTATGAAATACTGCAGTCAAAGTCTCTACATTTTGCAATTGTTTAGTATTACTAAAGTACCACCCAAAGAAGTAAGAGGCCAAAAACATAAAGAAGATTTTATGATGTCATGTCAAAGGAGTGTAAAGACAAATAACTTAGCATTAATGAGAAATGAAATAACATTTTTTAATAATAATATAAAACTATTTATTTATTATATATATGATCGTTATCTTAAAGAAGTATCAACCTTCACTTGGTATTATTTTCAAATATTACATATATTTATACATTCATATATTTATATTGAATCATAGATTAGGATTTAAATGAGCCCAATACCTTACTTGTGCAACACTTTATTGATATTATACAGATCTCCATCTAAGATCAAAATTAATCAAAATTAATCCTATAGAAGTCAACTTGTTTAATTGAAAAGACAAAAAATTCCAATGAAAATTAAATTTGAGAACACCATAATAGATCTGAACTTGGGGTATATTAGTGCTTGTACATTTCCATAAAAGGATTTATGGATAATTTGTAAAAAAATCATGGCTAGTGAATTACGGATACTCAAAGATTTTATGGATAAAGACACATAGTTGTAAAATCTCTATGGGAATTTGAAATTGTGACATGTAAGATTTGGGCTGGTTTATGGAGTGGTTGTAAATCTTGATTAGGATTATTAATAAGAGTGTTTTTGAATTTGAATGACAAGTGATACATGTCACTTCTTCCTTATGGGGTATTTAGGATGCCTTTCCTTCTAGTGGGATTGTTTATGATCATTGCAATGCTCAATTTTGGCATTGAGGATGATTGAATGAATTTGATCAAGAATGATTTTTCAATTTTAATCAAGGGATAGAGAATAATCAAGGGATAGATAGAAAATCATTGTGGCAACACAAGAGATTCAAGCAACCCAAAAGATTTTGGTTTCCAAAGTCCAACTTAGTTAGCTCAACAAGCAATGGGAAATTAGAGCAACCAAGATAAAGCAAGCCTAAATTGCAATATTAAAGATGTCATATATTAGTCCTCAAAAGCTTCTCACTAATCACATTGAAAAATTCATATGCAAGATTGCTTGATGAATGCTTAAAGGTAACAAATTTGGATTTGATCTTGGGAGAGATTCACCATATTTAGATTTGGGATGAAATCTTAGCATGAAGACAAGTAGAGTGGCAATGAGGACACAAACACAAGAAAATTTTTTTTAACCTAGTGGAAGTGTGCACATCGGCATAGATTCCTCCAAGAGCAAATTCATAAGCCTCAAAGTAACAAATTTGTAACCAAGTATTTTGGAGAGCTTGACCCTACCACATTTAAAAAATTGGCACACATGGATAGAGATTTATTTCATGCATTGGTCAATCTCATTAAAGGTTACCTCATTTTTGAGAAGAAGGAAAAAGGGAGGATTCAAGCACTAGTATGGAGACATAGCCCTTGATTCATTTGGACATCATGGGAATGGAGCCGGTGTGCCAAGGAGCTTGAACATATGGGGTGTTAGTGTTAGATCTTCTTGTAACTTCAAGGACAAAGTTATGAGTGTAATAATATCCATTCTTGAAGAAAGAGGTGCAATGGACAAACCTGGAAGAAAAGTCTATGATATCTTCAATCTTTTTGCAGAAGGTATTTTGAGAGTGCATAGGATTAGTTGACTAGACTCTTTTCTCTCTAGTTGTAGTATTTTGAGGATAGGAGAAACCCCAAGAGAAACAAAAGAGAAGAACACAAGGCTTCATCCCTCAATCTCCAATGCCCCAAAAAAGCACCTTGTCTTTATATATAGCAATGAGGATCCACTCAAACTGAGCTCCACCCTTGGATCAAATACATGGATTGGTGACATGTTAGCAAGCTCCACCCTTACAATAGTTGCATGGATTGTGATATGTCAATCCTTGTCCTATTTGATAGGTCAAACAAGTTTGTCCAAAGAAAGTCTTTGGAGAATCTTCTTGTAAGAAGCTCAAAACAACGTGGGTGAGCTTAGAGCATTGGAAAGCTCTCAATGAGAGAAACAAGGGAGAGAAGAAACATCATTTCTCTTAGAAAGTGGAGGATTCTTTCCTATTTGAGGCTAATTCATCAGTTTAGGCCTCCTAAATTGGCTTTGAAGTTTTTACTATGTTTTTGGACTCTAAACTATTAACGGAAGTAATTTTTGGTGACACCTCTATCTGATCTACTTAGACCATCATAAATAAAATCCCTCAAGATATTACCAAGCCAATTTCTATCTCTAGATAATATGTCTAGCTAATGGTATTAAATTAACACAAAGATCTATGATTGAAGAAGAAATTTCTTTAGTCAAAAGAGATCATATTCCATCAATCAATATGTCATTTTCAATGGCAAGCAAAGAATCATACAATTTGCTAGAAGTAAGTGATTTCATGAATGTTAAGTTAGTTATTAAGGGCTTTTTGTGCATATTTAATGTCACAAGTTAGAGTTCTTTGCAAATGCTGATTCTTTAAATGTTTGCATTTTTTGGGGATGTTGGGATCATGACACAACATAACCTATTTGAAAAGATTTTCACTTTGAAAAGATTTGAATCATAGAGTAAAATATCACTCTTTCTACCATGGTCAATATTTACTTGCTGATTTTGCCTGCATTCCAATGGCTCATCTTGTTCCTTCTTTTTGGATAGCATGCAAAGATAAGAAAAAAACTGTTCAACAAATGTGTAGCTAAAACTCAAGTATCAAATAAACACTATATAGGGATTTTGAAGGCAGGATTATACACACTTTGTGAAATAAGATCATAATTAAATAAGCATTCAAGAAACTAATATGTATTGAAATGGATCAATAACATTGTTTGCAAAGTCCATAAACATACATTAAACTTGTGGAGGGAGGCAAATATTTTGCATATGTGAGATAAAGATATTGTCAATTTGCCTAAACTCACAAACACACCAAAACCAACCTTTTATAAGTTTAGTATGGGTTTTCATTGAACTTTCAAGTGCAAAATGTCACACAATGAACAAAGTAGATGGAGTTCTTCATTTGAAAGTGACACTAATATCAACAATCTATGCATAACACTCACCATTATCACAAAGTAGCATGGTAAAGTTGCTCAAGCTTGTAAAGTGGAAATTTTGATCTTTTCTTCGATGATGATAGAGAGTTTTGTGATGGAATTACTCTATGAATTTATTTCTATCTAAAGTTTAGGGCTTGAAAAATCCAATGTTGAGACATAGATCTATCATTTGATTAGGTTCAAAATGTATGAATATTAACAATCATGTACTAGGGTTTGCCTTATTTTTGGTGCAACATGCTTTCCATACAAGTAGTGCGGAAATCAAAGAGGGATGTCCTACCAAATCATCACCCTTTAAGCAGATGCTTTCTTATGTTTTGTATGTTAAACATAACATTGGAGCACATCACAAGGCTACAAGTTAGAATTATTCATGAACATTGTTGAGTGCAGATGTTCATTTGTAGCTTTTACTACAAATACTGCTCTACAAGATGAAATTCAATAGCTTGATACATCTCAATGTGAAGCACTTGGTTATATGCTACTAGAATTTCCTACTTGCAATGGACATATTGATGGTAATTTTTTTCATATCAACCAACTAAGAAGAAAAGTCCATAAATGCTACTACAATTCGATGAAAGTAATGTATTATTTTAATAACATTGTGATCCTTGATCATGATGACCTTGTAATTTATGTAAACACTAGATACGTAGGTTCATTTAATGATGTGAGTTGTTTATGTATGGGTTATATTCACCATCATTGGCAAGAATATTTTTGCATCAACAATCATGACATTGTTTAGAAATATGTACTTGGAGATATAAGTTATATGGGTGCAAAATGTTTGTGCTTTGACTAATAGATAGAAGAGAAAAATTCCAAGCAAGCAATCTTTTATTGTGTGCATTCAACATGCAACATGCTCAAAGGAGAGTCAATGTCAAATGGGGAATAAGTGGTATTAAAATTAGTTTCAAAATATTTTTAACTCTATATCATAATCTACATGATATATTCTCTTTTATGTTTGAATCTTGCTACATACTAAACAATTACATTTATTGTTCTTGTTTGGATTTGTTAATGATGATTTTCTATCATCAATTTTGGAGACAAAATAGTTAATCACAATTTTACTACCAAAGGATTTGTTAGTGATTGGGCTTTTGACATGTAAATATTCAATAGGATTTTTACCTCTCCTTCCTTCTTTATGCCTTGTGTTGTTTTATCTTCCAATGCATTACAAGTTCAACATTGAAGAAATTGCTTCAGGGTGAATTTGGCATTGAAAAAAGTTTTGAGCAGTTTTACAATGCTTGAAAAAATTTGACCTACTTTATTTACTAGATACTCCAATTCTCCTAGTTTGAATATAAATTACTCACTTATAGAATCAAAAGCAACTTTGCAACTTTTGTAGGGTAGCACTGCTTTTCAAGAATTGACCTTGGATAATTAAGCACTTTTTTGTCCATGGATGACAATGGTTGGCATAGGAGCTTGGTGTATCTTATTGCTAAAGTACTATGTATTATTACAACCTTGGAAGTTCTCTCAATAGAGAATGTGCAAATGCAAGCAGTTGGTCTTGCTTACATTGTTGGAGCTTTATCCACCATTGGCCCATCCAATCTCCAACAACTCATTTTGAGCCAAAACCCAATTAGGGACTCACTCATGTGGGAGTAATCTTGACTATAACATGCAATTTGAAGGCCCTTGATCTCAATTACATTTCCATGAACAAAGGAAGAGCAAAGCAATTGGGAGAAGCACTTTGTCACACCATTGCAGTGTCACACATCTAGATTGCTTGAACATTGGAGTTCCAATGATAGTAGTTAAAGGCATTTTGGCAATTACTCATAGACTACTTTCCGACGGTCAGATTTTTTGTTTTGGGTAATGACTTCATGGGGGAGCCCACCATCACTTGCACCATTTGCACCGTCGGGTGTGCCGTGTAACACCCATATGTGCATGTGTGTGGTATTGTGATATTTAACTTGGTATTACAAGTACTTAAGAGATATTATTTATATAGAGATAAAGGATGGTTCTATATTAGTCATGGTTAGCTAAAGTTAGTCATAGCTAGGACAGAGGGGACCTTAATTTAGAGGAAGTAGAAAAGATGAGCACCACTATTTTGGATTTTAGTGCGTTGACTTGGTATTATTCCTAGGTGTTTGGCTTTGAGGAAAGAGTTGAGAACTCTTGGGCCCGCAAGCCTTTTTGTTTTGGATTCTTCTTTAGTCCAAGGATAGCCCATGTGAAGGAATCCTTGACTTAGTGGTTGGGTCAAGATAAGACCACATGCTTAGGGGAATATGCCCATGTGAATGGATATTCCTTTCTACTTTTTGACTTTACTTGACTTTTAGTCTAGTAACTTGAGTTACTACGGTAATTAGTAACTTTGGTACGTAACTATTTCACAAGTATATAAACAAGGGGTGAGGAGGTACTCATCATCCTTTCATTTGCAACTATCTCTCTCTCATTGAGTTCTCTAGTGAGCAATGTCTTGAGTCTTGGAGTGTTAGCCTTGGAGGAGTATGATGGAGTTGGGGTTCCTTGCATTCCTAGTCCATGGTGCGCTACCATAATAGCCATCAGAGGTTCATCCTGAGTGAGAGACAGGCCGGCTCACATTTTTGGTTCCGTTGCTGGGACCTCTCTAAAAGGCAAGATAATGTTCCGCGTTCAATTCTACATTAGGTAGAAGGAGGCTATGAGAGCTCACTTAGAGAGAACATTAGGAGAGGAGAGAGCTGAACTTATGTTAAAGAACCAAGATCCATTTGTATACCCTGTAGTTCATTATGATGTCTTTGAGGTGATTTTGTACATCTTGTACACATGAGAAGAATTGGAGAGATTGTGTGAGGTGGATTGCAGATTTTGGGGATTAAGGTGATTTTGGGCAAAATCTCAAGTTTGAGATCTGGACTTGAGATTTCTACACATGATAGCTTGGGTTATCTTTCAGTTATGTCACTTGAAATTATTGTGAGAGCTTCCATGAACACTAGGCTAGAATTTTTGAAAGTTGATAGGGTAAAGTGCTCCCGCAACTGCATGCTCTTTGGAAAATTGTACAGAGTTTGCCATTTCTTCAATTTTCAGTGAATTGTCCTGAAAATTTCCAAGAAAATTCAGTGCATTGTATCCTACTTGTTGCCACAAAAATTAGAGAGAGGTCGTTCTTGCTCAGGGAGTAATGAGTTTCTGAAGTGAAGGGGATGGTTTTCAGACCAAATCTGAAATATAGGTGCTGAATAGAAAGATGTCTAGGCCAAATGGCTCAATGAAAAGATCTGAAATTTTGCAGGGAGGGACTCCCTAGAGTTGTGATCAAGTGTGCCAAATTTCAGAGGACTGTGACATACGGGTTGGGAGATTTGAGTGATATTGTGAGGAAGGGTCAATTCTGCAGAGTGGAGATCTCATGCATGAGGAGTTTGAGATCAACAAAAAGCATGTTTGAGTGTTTAGATTCATCTTGGGAACATGGAGGGTCATCAAGAGTGGAAATTGAGATTATGCAAGGTTCCCCAAGGGTTTGAGGTGATTGTAGGGTCGGATTTAAGGAAAAGAGAGTTTACAATAGAATTTGAAGAGAGTGTTGAGAGGATCCAAAAACCTACACCACTTAGAGGAAAGAGTGAGTCTAAGTGCTTTTTGTGTGGAGAGAAGGGACATAAGGCAAGTTCATGTCCATTGACCTTTGAGAGCAAGAGATTGAGAGAAAGGAGAGGCTTACTGGACTTGGGTTTACATGTTGGACCTTCTTCACCAAGATTGGGAGGAAGAAGATCTAAGACCAAGGAGTTGTGTGAGGTTTGTGGAGTTGAAAGACTTCCAAAAGGACATGAGTGGAGTAAAATATCTTTTGGAGACTTTGGTGAAGGATCTTGGAGAGAGTCTTAGTACAACTACAGAAATACTACCACCTTCATCAGCTAGTTCTCAAGATTAGTGATGGAGATAATTTTTCAACTTATGGATAAACTATCCATGAGAGTTAGATTAATATGCACTCTAGGATTTGATGTTGCTATAGAAATCTTGGAGCAACCTGAACCTTTTGTGTTCCCTAGAGTGGATTATTCTCAGATGGTGTTAGTCATGTATATACTCTATTAGTAATAGAGTGAGAGAAAAAAAAATGAAAAAAAAAATTTGAGAGAAAAGAAAGATAGTGAGGGGTTAAGATGGGAAAACTTCCGGTTTTCTTTGGCAAGGATGGAGAAGATGTGGAGGCCTTTGTGAGAGACTTCAAGAGAGCTTGCATAGGAAACAATGAGAGGAGGAAGAATGAGTGGGCCTCATTATTACCAGATTTCTTTGAGGATGCAGCACTTACATGGTATGAGTCAGAATACCAAAAGAGAGAGAAGAGAGATGGGGAAGAGGAGTCTTGGGAGACTTTGACTTCAGCACTCATTGAGAACTTTCTTCTTGATGAGA
The DNA here is from genome assembly GCA_948567375.1 of Lunularia cruciata. Classification (NCBI taxonomy): domain Eukaryota; kingdom Viridiplantae; phylum Streptophyta; class Marchantiopsida; order Lunulariales; family Lunulariaceae; genus Lunularia; species Lunularia cruciata. The sequence goes on along the minus strand of OX419755.1, from coordinate 53,847,863 downwards.
TTTATGAGAGATTGATGAGTGAGGTTACATTTCTCAAGCAAGGAAAAGGAGAGAAAGTGAGAGTCTATGTGGAAAGAGTGGAAAAGTTAGAGTCCAGATTTTGCATAGTGTTGAGGAAGGGTGGGGATGATGGGGAGACTACAATGATTGGCATAGCGGCCATGCTCACCAAGAATTTTGTGGGAGGGTTGAGACCACAAATTAGAAGCAAGGTGAGATATGAGAAACCTTCTTCCAAGGTTGAAGCTATCAAGATTGCAATTCGTATGGAGGAGAGTTTGGAAGGGGATGAGAGTGATTTGGTGGTGAAGGAGGTTGTGTATCCTCCTCAAGGCTACAAGTATGGTGGAACTTCTGATACTTTGGTGGCAAGGGTTGCACCACAAGTAGTAGTTGCTCCATTTCTTGCACCTCCACCAAAGGATCCACTTCAAACCATCACATAACAACTTGCGGATCTCAAGATCAATGTGGTGCAACTATGGGAGAAGAGAGAGGTGGATCAGAATGTAGGGAGAGGGCCTAGGAGTTATGGAAACTATCCATATAGAGGAGGCCAACCAGCCAGCAATTTCAATGATAGAAATTGTTTTGGTTGTGGAGGAAGAGGCCATATCCAAAGGAATTGCCCAAATTCCACTTACCATGGAGGAAGGGATTATGAGGGAGGCAATAGAGGGAAAGAGGGAGGTAGTGAAACCCAAGTGGCTCCTAATCCCAACAAAGGTAAGGGGATAACATCCATAGATGTGGTTGAGAGCAAGTATGAGAAATGAGAGTGCTCAAACTCCAAGTGTCTTAATTTGGAGCTTTTAGCACAAGAGAAGAAGAGAGCTTGTTTTGCAGAGGATGTTCACTCTTCTCAAGGATTTACTTCAAGCAAGGATACTCCTATGTCTACTAGGAGCACTCGCATCTCAACACCATCAACAACAAAGACTTCAAGGAAGAAGTTGGGGATGGAGGACTTCTTGATCTCAAAGCAACAATGGAACTACAATGTGTTGGAGGATGTTGGTAGTCATAAGGCTAACATCACAGTGGGCCAATTAATTGCTTTGAACCCTACCTTGAGAAAGGAGCTTAGAGGTGGTTTGAGTTCTACAAGGAGCAAGAAGAAGAAGAAGGCAAAAGTTCTAGTATCAATGGGGGTGGTGGATGCCAAGCCAGCACCATGGGAGGCTTGTAAATATGCCTCCAAGATTGATGTGAGAGTGAATGGTCACAACATCAAGGATGCATTGGTTGATGGAGGATCAGCAGTGAATGCCATGTCAAAAAGGTTGATGAAGAAGTTGGGTATGAAACCCTCAAGACCTTCAACATTTGTGGTGATCATGGCAAACAAGCAACAAGTTCAACCAGTAGGGGTGATGGATAAAGTGGTAGTTTCAGTTATGGGAGTTCAAAATCTCATGACTTTCCAAGTCTTGAAGGATTCAAGCTATGACTTACTTCTTGGGAGGCCATGGTTGAGAGCAGCACACACAACTGATCGATGGCACAAAGGTTACTTGAGGATTGGGCCATCAAACCATAGAGTCACTGTTCCTATGACTAACACCACCAACACTTCACATTCAGATACACCATCTTCTGATTATTGGGAATCAGATTCTAAAGAAGGAGCTTCAGGTGTGGACACAAGCATGGAGGAGGAGACTTCCACGGAGGAGGATGAATCTGAATCTGATTCAGATGTGTATCCTTTGTGTGCTATGGATTTTGCACCTAAGCCAGAGGTTTTGAAGGACCCAGACAAATCACCATTGACACTTGAGGAGGTAGAGAGAAGGTTAGCTACCCTCAAGTATGGCCCAAATGTTACCAAGGAGGAGAAGGTGAGATTTGAGGAGATTTTCCGCAAGTTCATCCATGTGTTTGCTTTTAGTTACAAGGATTTGAAGGAAGTCACCTTGGAGGAGCACAAGATAGAGGTGGAGTCACATGCAAGACCAATCCGCCAAAAGCAACATTGCATTAGCCCACCAATATCTTTGGTTGTGAAGGAGGAGATTGATAAGCTCAAGGAGGCTGGATTTATCTTTGAGGTGGAGAATTCAGAATGGGTGTTTCCAATTGTCATTGTGAAGAAAAAGAATGGCAAGCTTCGGGTATGTGTGGATTACAAGAAGCTCAATGTTGTTACCAAGAAGGACTACTACCCATTGCCATTCATTGATGAGATCTTGGAGGAGGTTGCAGGTCATGAGAGGTACAGTTTTGGAGATGGTTATAGTGGATACAACCAAATCAAGATTGCACCAGAGCATCAACAACTCACCACATTCACCACACCTTGGGGAACTTATGCTTTCAAGGTCATGCCTTTTGGGCTTTGCAATGCTCCAGCCATATTCCAACGGTTCATGAACAAGGTATTTGAACCTTTCATTGGGAAATTTGTGAGAGACTTCATTGATGACTTTTGTGTCTATGGGAGCAAGGAAGAGCACTTTGAGCACCTAATCAAAGTCTTGCAATGCTTGGATGAGGCAAATGCATCACTCAACCCAAAGAAGTGCATTTTTGGATGTGAAGAAGGTCTACTTTTGGGGCACATCATCTCCAAGGATGGAATAGCAGTTGATCCTAAGAAGGTGAGGAAAATCTCAAACCTTCCATTCCCTTCAAGCTTGACAAAGTTACGCCAATTCTTGGGGATGGTTGGGTACTATAGGAGGTTCATCTTCTCATTTTCCAACAAGGCTTATGCATTGACCATCTACATGAAGAAGGATGTAGATTACATGGTGATTTTGGAAGACAAGGAGGCTCTCAAAGCTTTTGAGGGGCTCAAGCAATCCCTTGTTGTAGCTCCAATTCTTGCTAAACCTGATTGGAGTAAACCTTTCATCCTCACACTGATGCTTCTAATGTAGCTATAGGATGCACTCTTAGTCAATTAGACCAAGATGGGCATGATCATCCAATAGCTTATGCTAGTAGGCAGATGGTTTCAGCAGAGAAGAACTACTCTGTCACAGAGAGAGAAGGGTTGGCAGTGATCTTTGGTCTCAAGAAGTTTAGACACTACTTGATTGGAGGGAAAGCCACCATTGTCACGGATCACAAGGCTTTGAAGTACATCTTCAACAAGCCTAATGTTGAAGGGAGACTAGCAAGGTGGATGATACTCTTGTCTGAGTATGACTACACCATTGAGGATAGGCTAGGAAAGAAACATGCAAATGCTGATTTGTTATCTAGAGCCTATGATCATGATGGAGATGAGCAAGTGGATGATTCCTTCCCAGATGAGGAGCTCATGACAATCTCAGTCACTCAAGAGGTTCCAATGGAGTACAAGGAGATTGTGGATTTTGTGACAAGAGGTAACTACCCAGAAGGGATGCATGCTAGGGAGAGGAAGGCCCTTGCAGCAAGATCTAGACCTTACACAATGGTGGAGGATATTCTTTTTCACCAAGGAGCAGATGGTCTACTTCAAAGAGCAGTGGGTAAGGAAGAGTCTATCCTACTCATAAAGGAGTTTCATGAAGGTTTAGTATGTGGAGGGCACTTTGCAGGACAAAGGTGACTGCTTTCAAGATTCTAGATGCAGGTTACCATTGGAGAGGGATTTTCAAGGATTATCTTGATTATTGCAAAACTTGTCATGTTTGTCAAGCTTTTGCTAGAAAGTCTACATCCACTCCACCACTTAGATCAATTCCATTACTAGGACCTTTTGAGAAGTGGGGAATTGATTTTGTAGGTCCTCTCAATAGAACCCCAAGAACAATCGGTACATTGTGGTAGTTACTGATTACCTTACCAAGTGGGTTGAGGCTAGACCATTGAGGGACAAGAATGAAGATGAAGTGGGTAGATTTCTTTATGAACGCATTATCACTAGGTTTGGATGCCCTTTGGAGTTGGTTTCTGATAGAGGAGGAGAGTTTACAGGAAGCATTACTACAGCCATGCTACGACATTTCTCTATTACACATAGAGTAACTACATCCTATAAGCCAAATTCCAATGGCTTGGCAGAGAGAACCAATCAGACCTTGTGCATGATGTTGGCCAAAGATGCAGAAACGGAGGGGGCAAAACAACATGGGACAAGAGGATTCATGCAGTTTTGTGGGAGTATAGGACAACCATGAAGACTTCCACCGGATATTCTCCATTTCAATTGGTGTATGGTATTGAGTCTACCTTACCTATTCACTTTGATCTTCCTACCTTCCAAAGCATTCATAGGAGATTGAAGAAAGCACAAGGAGGTGATGCAGAGAAGTCAAGGAAGGATCAACTCATGGAGTTGGAAGAGGCAAGAGCAGTTGCTATGGTTCGAGTGGAGCAAGCCCAAAGGAAACAAAAGGAGAGCTATGACAAGAGGCAAGGCAAGAAGAAGGTGGAGACTTTCAAAGAAGGTGATTGGGTAATGTTGTTTGATTCCATTCGATTCAAGAGAGTGCAAAAGAAGTTTTTGCCTAAGTACTTTGGACCTTTCATAGTGGAGAAGGTGTGGGGCAATTACACCTATGATCTCAAGGAGTTGGGAGGAAGACACTTTGATAGAATCAACCATGATAAGTTGAAGATGTACCATAGAAGGTAGAGAGACCTTCACTTTGAGGACAAAGTGAAATTAGTCCGGGGGTAAATGTAACACCCATATGTGCATGTGTGTGGTATTGTGATATTTAACTTGGTATTACAAGTACTTGCACTTGATAGGCATCACCACTTGCACACTTGTGAGCCTTGTGCCTATCAAGATGATTCAAGCACATGATGGGGGCGATGGACCAAGTAGATATGGTATTCTTGGGACACAGCAAATAGCTACTAGGGAGAGTGGTCTACTTGGAGTCCATCTAGGTGAGCGTGGGCTACTTGGATTACACCCTTGGTCCACTTGGGATGTAGCTAGAGGACATATGGAGCTTGCAGCCAGAGTGGAGGGAGTTTTTCACAAAGAGGTTGGGACCTCTAGTGGTCAAGGGCATGACACTGTTGCTCCCAAGGGCCCAATGTAGCAGCCAGTCAATATGTCTTCCATTCCTACTATAGTTACAAAGGATACTTGGGAGCCAAATCTTGGACCCAAGCTTACTAGAGAGGAAGATGGAGAGTTTGGAGGTTCTTGAGGAGCTACACAAGTTGTTTTGCCTTCAGTATGAAGGATTTAGGTGCTTTGAAGGAACATGGTATACGGATTGAGCAGACTAGCAATAAACCAATTTTCTGATGTCCTTATTGCTATAATGACATGGAGAAGATATTGATTTAGAGCCGGAATAGAGACCTTTTTGAGGCTGGTTTGGTGGAGATCTCTCATAGAGAGTATGCATCAGCAACAATGATACCAGCCAAGAAGGATATGCATGGCAATTACACAGATAGGCGGATGTGTGGAGATTACCGTCCTATCAATTTGACAGACTAGGGCTGATTGGTATGCCATGCCTACACCGGAAGAGATTTTTGATGCAATTGGGCATGCAAAGGTCTTTAGTACTTTGGATCTTCCAACGGGATATCATCAATTGCCGATCAGGGAGGAGGATAAGTCCAAGACAACATTTTAGGCTATTGATCCTCATGGTAAGGATGTGTTATATTAGTGGAGGTTTTTACCATTTGGGTTAAAGAACGCTCTTGCCGAGTTCTAGAAGGTCATGGGATCCTAGTTGGATTGGATTTTGCTTGATGCTATATTGATAACATTTTAGTCTATAGCACTACTATGGAGTAGCATGAGAGATAGTTGTTGGAGGTGTTTGAGAGGTTGAGATCTCATGGACTCAAATTACATCCAGGGAAGTGTAGGTTCCTCCATGAGCAGGTTGAGTATTTGGGTCACACTATCTACCTTGGAGGACTTGGTGTTCAATAGACCAAGGTGGAGGCTATTGCACATATTCCTCAGCCTACGGATGTGAGCAAAGTGTGAGCATTCCTTGGGTTGGCAAACTTCTATCCCCGCTATGTTAGAGGATTTAGTGCCATTGCCAAGGCCTTGACGAAGCTGACCAAGCTTACACAGGAGTGGTGTTGGGGAGATGAGCAGGAGAGAGCTTTTGTAGAGCTCAAGGAGAGGTTGACATCTTTTCCTATTTTGAGGAAACTGATCAAAGGATGGCCATTTCAGGTTCACACTAATTGGAGTATGTTGGGGCTTGGAGCAGTGCTCACCCAACATGATGATGAGGGGAAGGAGTTTGTGGTTGCCTATGCTAGTTGCTCCAACAATTCAGCGGAGGCAAAGTATAGTTCATATGAGGGAGAGTGCTTGGTAGCAGTTTGGGTAGTAGCACATTTCCAATGTTACCTATTTGGTAATCCCTTCACTCTCATCACTCTCATCGCTGAAGTGGTTGATGGAGTCCGACAAGCTTTCAAGGAAGCTTGCATGATGGGCTCTGATTTTACAAGAGTATGATTTCACAGTTATTCATAGACTTGGAGTGGTGAATGTGATGCAGATGGGTTGAATAGAAACCCATGTCCCATCCAACAAGACTAGACTAGAGCATGTTAGCATGTTGAGATAGATGAGGAGATGGTGCTAGGTTGGCATGCATTTGCTTCTTTGTGTATATTTTTTGAGGCTTTGGTGGTATCTCTCTCAATGCAAACAAGAGGAGTTATTAAGGCCACAGATCCAGAGAGTGAAGATATTGGTACAGTTCAGCAAGACATTCATGGTGATGTCTTAGTGATGGACTATCTTTGCATTGATGTTGTGGGTGGCACAGTTAGGCAAAGGAGAGAGACCGTGTTCTTCAATGAGCCAAACGATTCAAATTGGAGGGCAAACATCTTTTGCATGTATGAGAGGATGGTAGAGTGAGAGTAGTACCACTTCCATCTCAGAGACTACAATTAGTCTGTCATGCTCATGAGGAGCTAGGACATTTTGGAGTAAAGCATACATATAGCTTACTCTAGAGTCACTATTGGTGACACGGTATGCATTTTGAGGTATAGTAGTTTGTTGCTAAATGTGTGGTTTGTGACCGAGTTAGAGCATCATTCAATGCTCTTACGCTATAGTTACACCCATTACCTATCATGGGATTGAGTTACCGTTGGAGTTTGGACTTTGCCAAACTTTACCGTTGACTGTGAGACATCATCAATACAATTTGGTGATGGTAGAGCACTTCTCCAAGTGGATTGAGTTGGTGGCACTTCTTGACAAGTCCAATGAAAGGAAGGCTTACTCGTTCCTAGATCAAGTTCTTAGTCATTTTGGTGCACCAGTTGAGGTTTTGATTGATTAAGGTACAGAGTTCTTGGAGGAGTTTTAGGTCTTGCATGACAAGGCTTTGATTGATCATTGTACTCTATCTCGAGATCACCTTGAGGCTGATGGCTTAGCAAAGAGAGTGGTTTAGACGGTGAAGAAAGGATTGCAAAAGTATGGTTTGCAGAGAGTCCACTTGGGAGATTGGGATCTCCAGTTACCTTGGTTGGCCATGGGCTATCAGTTCAACCAACAAGCCTCCTTTGCATCCTTCTCTCCTTGCTTTCTACTCTATGGACAAGATCCAAATTTACCTACAGCCATTTGTTGAGATGCTATTGTAGTCTTGGACTTGGATGATCCAGATGTATAGATGAGTGCATGCTCTCAATGGGCAGAGATCTTTTGGAGAGTGATGCCGATGGCCTTTGAGAACTGGGATAACTTATGTTATGCTACTATTCAAGGAGGAGGTTATAGACCCTTGATCCATCAATTTCATCCAAGTGACTATATACATATCTACAGCAGACAACATTAATGACACTTGATGTTTCAATAGGCCACACTATATTGAGAGTGCGTGAGGTTTTGCCATTTGGAGTCCTTGTGTTAGAAGGATGTGATGGTGTTGTTTGGAAGGATCATGTGTGCAATTGTGCGCCATGCCACCTCCCAAACATTGATGGTACTATAGACCCAAGCTTGGCACTTGTACGTGCAGGCTTGAGGTGTATGTTATGTGGCTCTTCTGGTGGAGCTGCTACTATGTTAGTGTGTGATAGCTGTTCAAGAGGATGGCATATGACATGTATGACTCCTCCCCTCATGGTGGTTCCTCACGGTCAATGGTTATGTCCTAGATGTACTTGACCTATGGCTAGTTCATTCTTTATATGGTATAGATTGCAAACATGTGACTAATGATGGGGCTCCATAGCACCCGGCCTCTTGATCTTTGCCCATCATAGGGTATACCATATACTTGGAGTAGATGACTATCTGGAGTTAGAAGGACCTAACCGCCAGCTAGGAGGGAGGGGCAATTGTGGCACTTAGAGTTTATGTATGACTTATGTGTGAGTTGTGCTTCTATAGTGTATGATGTTGAGAATGATGTATGTTGTGTAGCGATGTATATCCGCACGATAGCTATCACACCATTTGTAGTGTCACATCTAGATTGCTCGGACACTGGAGTTCCAGTGATAGTAGTTAAAGGCATTTTGGCAGTTACGCATAGACTACTTTCTGATGGTCAGATTTTGTGTTTAGGGTACCAACTTCATGGTTGGACCCACCGTCACTTGCACCATCCGCACCATTGGGTATGCCATCAGCAGGACCGTTGGGATGAGACCTAGGTCAAAATCAGGAGTATACCCTAGAAGTGCAGCTCTAGAGAGCTCACTTCTTTGATGTTGAGCCTTTGAGTTCTTGGCTAGAGTGGACAAAAAGCTGGCAAGCGTCACCTGGAGTCTCTTAGCTAGAGTGGATGTGGCTTGACTATAATCAATGCCCTATTGTTGGCAAGTTGTTGTGGATCAGATCAAGTATTGATTTGAGTTTGATTGATTTGAGTTGTAAACAATTTGATTATTGTGGCACTTTAGAGTTTATGTATGACTTATGTGTGAGTTGTGCTTCTATATTGTATGATGTTGACAGCGATGTATGTTGTGAAGTGATGTATATACGCATGACAACTTGCATAACATCAATCATTGGAAGAGTTGTGTGTGAGTTTGGAGTAGTGGAGATGAAAAGATGAAGTGTATGCTTTTCCATCGGGCATAACAAGTTTAGGATTAAATATATCATTTTTAGTAGTATAGTTTATTGCTCTACATCCCAAAAATTCTGTTCAAAAGTTAGTTAGTGTTTATGACGGAAGCACAAATAGTCTTGGAGTCTTCTTCCAAATTTTGCAAGACAATCCATCTCAATTCTATAGTTTTTTGAGTTCTTAGTGAGGACTAGAAACTTGTTTTCATCTTTGCAAGTAAATTCTGCTGTGCAAAGACTTAAGTGATAAATGTATATTTTTGGTATTGAAAAAGTTATATTTTAATTACACTATGGTTCAAATGTAAGTTTGCATGAAGTTTGGCATTGAAAAAATTGCTTTAATGATTCTTCACTACTGATATCAAAAGAAGCTATAAGATTTTGTGGTTGAAGAAGTTTATGTGATTTGATAATGAAGGTGACAAAGCAACACAATGAAGAAGCTTGTTGCAAGCTTCTTTGATTAATGGATGTACCAATCACTGAGGTGCTATTGGAAGCAAAAGCTAAATGTGCTAGTCCATGCATGGCAAATAAGATTTTTTATGAAAGCCTTTGAGGATATTTACTCTCCTACATTTAGCTCTTTGATATGTGTGCGGCCTTTGATGGAACCTACTACTTGGACTTTCCATATCATAGAATTTTTTGCCTACCATTGTAAGTACCAAAAACTCATTTTAGATGTTTTAAATTTTTTAAGTGGCTAGAGCATAGTCAACCCATGATATTTTTCTTGATTCTATGCTACTCTATGTTCAATCCCCACAATAGCAACTACTTCCTTCTAAGGTAAGATTTTGACTGTTTTGAGTGTTATAAGTCAAACATGAGTCAAGGTTGGCATGGTCTAATTATCATCTCTAAGGTGTGTTAGATTCTATCAAGAGTTCACTAACAAATAATTCCACTCTAAGTAGTTTGGAGTTGTGTAGGCTATCTCATAGTCGGTATTTGTTAATAAATTGTTCATTTATGTTGTTGTTAAGTTTGGACTAAGTAGTTGGAGCTAAAATATGGACAATTGACACATATCTACATCACATTCACTATGGATGTGACAAGGAATACATCAACATATTTTTTGTGATGGAGAAACATAGTTGATTGAACTTTTTTGCTTGCAAGGTTGGAGGCATTGTCAAGGACAACCATGATAAGCTCAATTCTTGAGTATTGATCTTGTTGCTAATGCACGTAGTGTGCAATCTGCTCCTAGAGGCAATGAGTAGAAACAAGCATCCTCCACAACTCAAAACCTCCTCCAAGCCCTTGTATCACACATGGAAAGGCCTAAAGACACTTTTGATGGCAATGATATGGTTGATATTATGGGGATTGAACTTTCATAGATTCAATATTCTCAATGCAGATTGATAATTATTTGATCTATTTTGAGTCAAACAATTTCATGGCAGAATTTGATAGTGTGTCAACCAAAAAAGGAATACAAAAAAGGAAAAAAATTTCACAACAAAGTTTGACAGTTTATCAACCCAAAAAGGAATGTAAAAAAAACAAAAGAACAAATTTTGACAATGGTTCACTTGAAACAAACATAGTTTGGCAATGATTCAACTTGAAAAAGCAATACAAGGCAAGAAAAGAAATCAAGAGTAGATTATTGCACTGAGTCTAAATAAATAGGTAAATATCAATCTCAATACAAAACAAACAATCTTTTTTCTTTCTCTAAAAATGCTTTCCCAATAATGACACCATTATCATGAAGAAAAGCAAGTTGATGTAAAATTTTGGTTGACAATTCAAGTTTATGGCGTTCATCTTTGCATTTGGCTTTTGGTTTATTTAATCTAAATATCTCTTTCAACACTCCTAATTTCTGCTTGGATATATCAACTTGCTACTAGAAAGCTTTGACAATGGCTTCTCTTGTAGTGTTCATTATTTCTACCATTCACCTCGAAGCTTGAGCTACTTTGGCTTATATTTGGACCTTCATTTCTTGAGCAGTCTTTTTTGAACTTGGCATTGGTGTTCAAATATCAACCTTCATATGGATTCCACTTGTTGATGAATTTGATGATGGCATTGATGTGTTACCAATCAACTCATTTTGTAATTTGATCATGTTACACCTTGCGTGCACATTGGTCATTTTCAACTCTTTAAGAATTTCTTTATTTTGTAGTGAAACTTTCTACACCTTTGGGATTGCTCTTCCTAATATCTTTACTGTATATTTTTATGTCATAAGGAGTCTCTCCTCATCAAGGTTTGTTGTATCTAGTGTGCATTTGTAGGGCAACTCTTTCTTTACAACTCTTTGTTTCTTTGTGCAAGATTTTTTGTGTTTCCTTGAGAAGTCCTGATAAAAACTTTCCAAATGTTTGATGGTAGCTTCTCTATAAAATTATTATTGCCCTTGCAATGCTCTAAAAATGTACCAGATAACTAGCTTTCATGGTTGCAAGTATTTTATCTTGACAATGACTTTATACTTCTTAGCCATACGAGTGCAATTCTTTATAGAAATTTCCATGGTCTTGGTTGTCAAAATGAAATTTAGTTGTAATTGACTTGTTGAACATTGGGCTAGGAAAGAATTATTGTTTTCTCATATTCCTTTGCTATAAAAACAACAAATTTAACCCCATTTTGAACCCTAACTTTTATTTTACAACACACGAGTTTCATATGAGTTAAAAAAACCTGCTATTATTTTGTAGACAATGATAGTGTATGCATTATCTTACAAAATTTTCTCATTAACAATCATGATATGTGGATAGAGGAAGGCGGACTATTTTTAAGGGAGTTGGATGACCATTCTCAAACAATCCAACATGTAAATGTGATTGAGAATGATAGAGAATTCTTAAGAAATAATGTAATGAAACAATGTCTTGCCTTCCACAGTAAGCCTGATGTATTCTTGTAAAAAAGTGAATATAACTATATGACTTTTCTCTTATGGAAGTCTAGGCCCCAAGTTTTTTTACAAATTATGTAGGTGTGTTTGTTGTTGTTTGTAGGGTTTCCTTTGTTGGTGTGTGTTGGGTTAAGGGATTTGGTGAGAGTAGGGTATATGCTCAAAAATTTCCAATTTTTTATTTGCAATGAGAGAAGGTAGTGTTTTTTCATTTGATGTCAATTGTCAAAAGAACATCTTTCAGATATTAAGAGTATCATTTCTGATTTAATAATTCAATTTTAGTTAAGATTTTTTTTCCTTCATTTCCTCTCTTCATCAAGGTTTGTTGTATCAAGGCATTACTCATAATTTAGGGAGCTCATTGTCCACACTATTGTTCATACTTTTCTTCTCATAGCTCCAATATTCCAATAGGGAGAATATAGCAGATCCATAATTTTTTGGGACAACTTGAACTTGATCTTCCATGTTCATAAATGCTTACAAAATTCACAAAAGGAAAGATTTTTGAGAATGGAGAAGGAGAATATGGAAGTTACGACCATAGCTTATAATTTTTATGATGTGTTGTTACCAAGTAAACTACCCTTCACATGCATAAGTTCCTCTTGATTTGGGTATTTAATCAGCTAGTGCAACAAGAGGAATGACTTGAGAAGTTCCAGTCTAAAGAGGGTTTTCTAAAAAGTAATGCCTTTTGAACAAGAAAAGATGTGGATTAAAGAAGTGATTGATAATGTAGCATCATGCATAGTTATGAATTCAATGTGTAGATAAATAAGGTTTACCACACATGTAGTTTATTGGTCACAACATGAAGGAAAGAGGTTGCAAGCTTATCCTGATTTTCTCATTGGTAAATTTGACATGTTAAGACTATAAGTGTAAAAGATTGAATCCGAGGAGAGAAATAGGAGAATGGAAACTCACATTGGGACACTCAAATGAGAGAAAACTCCAAATGCCTAGCATGAGCTTTGCCTTTGGTATTTATAGGACACATACAAGGCCCTTGAGAAGCTTCTCAAGAAGCTTCCTCAAGCCGCTTTCTTAGAGTGCAAGCCAAGTTAACTAGGAAGCTTCTCAAGAAGCTTCTTTCTAGAAGCCGCCTACTTGGCGTGCAAGCTAAGCTAGTTGGAAGCTTTTAGAAGTTTCCTTCTAGAAGCTACTTACTTGAGGTGCAAGCTAAGCTAGCCAGGAAGCTTCACAAGAAGCTTCCTAGATACTTTTGGAATATTCTAGGCAAATTTGTCTTATGTGCTACTTTGTGAGTCCAACTAACTTCGTCGCTAAACTCTATATTGTTGCAATAAGAAAGAGCTCTCTTACAATGATCAAGTAGAAAATCAAGCAATCACCCATTGTTAATTGACATCTTGATCTGGAAACATAGCTCATTGAAACCAAATTTAATAGAACTGTTCTCTCAATTTCTAGATTGCAACCAGACTTAGCAGAAAGGTTCTCTCAATCTCTTGTTAGTCATGCACTTTAAAACAATGTAGATAGACATCTAGGGACATTCCTAAGAAAGACCAACAAGAAAATTGAATGTATGTAATGCCATTAAACCTCAAGGTCAAGTAGAAGATATTGCATTATTGAAATCTAAGCTTTAATCTTTGATCTTACCTTTAGAGGTTGAACCAACAAGAGTTGAGACAATCACTTAGGTGGAGAGAAAAAAGGAATTTTCACCATTTAGCATATGAAATTCTCAACAAAATCAACAAATTAACTAGATGAAAGTTGTTGATGATCATGGAGCCAGTCAACCAAGACAAATACACAACAAACCACAAGATCTTTGGAAAGAATTTGGAAATGAGCCATTAAAATATGTTTTTTGGGTTGGCTAAATGATCCTCCAAATGAAATTTTTTTTCTTCTAAACTACACTCTCTTTATACATATCTTGCTAGATTAGTAGCTATATGAGATGTCTGCCAAAAGAGTAGTAGTTGTACATGCTGTTCACCAAAGCATTTGATGGTTCAAAAATAAAGATGCTTTACCTTTTCCTAGCAGCTCAGAAACTTGCCTTGCACTACACACCACACACCTTGTCCCAATTCTAAATACCTTTCATCTCGTTGGCATTGGAGGGATTGACCAAAACCTTAATTGAATTTTATTAAGACCTCAAAGACTCCTTCATTAACAATAGTTGATACATTTTGGAACTAGGCTCTCCCAAAATATGTGAGTCTAGATTATCTTGTTGTCATGTCTTCCTCAACTTGTAAAACTATTGAGTAAAAAATTCTCTTTTTGATAAAATTTTGGTTGTGAGTGGTTATGACTTTTTATAGGATTAGTAGAGACTATTTTACTAAGCACATGACACATTGAGCATAAAAGTTCATTACCTTTGGTACAATGATGCAATTCATGGTTTTAACTTGACACCCTCAAACAAGTGCATCACTTTATTTTTTACAAAAATATAAAGCACTTCATTAATAACTCAAGTATGATGACTATGGTAGATGTTTGAGACAAAGAAATTTAAGGATTCCCATGAGATCATTTAGTTCCACAATTTAAAAAATTTGTTAAGAATAAATAAAAAAGTGCATTCTTGTCAATTGTTGGTGATTGTGATCCTATCTGCTACTATGTTGACTTCAGAAATCAAACCCAATTATGCATATATACATCCACAATAGTCTTAAAACAAGAATTACTTCATATATTTGAGTCTTACATTCCATCATCATCATTTTTATCATATGTTTCTTGGGGTACATGAGAAGAGAAAATAGTTGCAAAGCCCTTAGAATAGTTTCCTAAGGGCTTTGCAACTATTTGTGAAATCATAATTATACATGTGATCTCTTCTAGACTCTTTCTAGCTCTTGCTAATTCCAAATTCATAGAAAAGATTTGCTTTGATTTTTCATTTTGCATCTATGCTTTTCTACCTTGGACCTTATTTTCTTAGTCTTTAGCATCTTATTGGATTCAATGTTACCATGAACTCTGGATCCTGGCTATCTTCTATGCTTTGATCTTCCCCATCTTGGCAAACTTCTGAGCTTTGATCTTTGCAAGTTGCAAGTTTGCACCTTTCACTCACCTCGAAGGAATCACTCTTTGTCTTTGTATAGCTAGCAAAGTCTTTAGTAAATCTTGAAACTAAATTGGAAGGTTTTGAGAATCTCTTAGAGTATTTTTTTTTCACATGACACTCCGGCTCTACTTCTTTGACTCCTTTTGCTATATTATCCTCCTCAATGGCTTCAAGAGAGGGATTATCAACAAATTAAGACTCCTCCATTCTTGCTCTATGACTTTCATTGATGGACCATCATTGGTTCTTGTGGCTTTTGGAGATGGAACACAAATAGCTTCTGATTATAACCTATGAGGATACTCCAAAGGTACTCTACTTGCCTCTTCTTGCATAATGGAGATCATAGAAGGATATAGATTGTCCTTGGAGACTATTCTTCCTCCTTCCTAAACTCCTCTTGTACAATTGTAGATACTCTTGATGCAATTTCTTCCCTTATTTCTTCACTTGTGCCCAACAAATCACATATGTTAATTAAATTTCTAACTCCCATACTTAAGGGTACAATAAGAGAAATATTCACCATGACTCCAAATATGCTATTGATTTTGTGAAAATGTGGACATTGATAATTTGACTTATCTATGCTTCTCCATCTCTTTTTAATATTGTCCTTGGTTAGACCCTCCTTGATACACTTTTCTTTCAAATCTTGGGTCTATTTGTAGGATTACATGTATTGCACACTTTTTGTACAATTTCTTGCCATTCATGGTCTCTAGAAACCCCTTCCCAAATTTCACAAGATAAGTGGTCATGTAGGAGAATGTTATGCTGTTTTGAATGGGCTTCTTGGAACAATCACCATGTGTTTGTTTGAAGTGTTTTTTGTCCTCCAAGTAGTCAAGAATTGAGAATAATGGTAAAGAACCATCCAAAACCTATCTCATCCAATTTTAATTTGCTTCCAAAAGTACTAAGAACCAATTTTCAAGATTACTAACAACCAATTTGCTTATGTGAAGACAAAGCACCAATTTTCTCACATGACTAGGCGGTATAGATAAGGCCATTTTCAAAAGATCTTGGAATTTAAGGTTATGTGATGAAATGAAATTAGATTGAGAGTTTGGACTAGACCTTGTAATGAGATGGATGTAGATTGAGAGTTAGGACAAAGCAACTTAGAAATAAGAAGTCTAGGTGAATCATAATGTGTGATGAAATGCATGTGGAAATGGAATCAAGACAAGGAGAAAGTATTGGAAGAACAAGAGAGAAAGCAAGAATAGGAGGAGAAATAACTTGCTCAATTGATTGGCTATCCATTGTTGAAACTAAATTTTCAATTTCTCAAAGTTGGAACTCAATTACTTGAAGTGTGCATGGTTACAATTTCCTTAACTTCATTCCTCTTGCCACAAAAAATTCACTACCTTCCATTTTGCTTGTCTTGACTTAGTTGAGCATAACCAAAACTCCCATCTCTTATTGCTATCTTGTAGTGTATATACATTGCTCCACAACATATATTTCTATTAACACTACACATTATAGAAACATAACTCACACATAAGTCATACATGGACTTTAAAGTGCCACAATAATCAATTTGTTAACACAACTCAAATCACACTCAATCAGATCAATACTTGATCTATCACTCCATGATCTACCAACAACTAGGCATTGATTACAGTCAAGCCACACCTACTCTAGCTAAGAGAATTCAAGTGACACTTGCCTGCCTTTGTCCACCATAGCCAAGAACTTGAAGGCTCAACATCAAAGAATTGAGCTCCCTAAAGCTTCACTTTGAAAGTATACCCGTTGGTCTCCAACCCTAATGGTCCCATTGATGGCACATCCAATGGTGCAAATAGCGTTTAAGTGACTGTGGGTGTAAAAGACCAAGACCAAGGAGAGAAATAGGAGAATGGAAACTCACATTGGGACACTTGAATGTGGAAAAACTCCAAATGCCTAGCATGAGCTTCGGCTTTGGTATTTATAGGTAGCATACAAGGCCCTTGAGAAGCTTCTCAAGAAGCTTCCTTGAACCGCTTTCTTAGAGTGTAAGCAAAGTTAACCAAGAAGCTTTCTTCCAGAAGCCGCCTACTTGGCAAGCAAGCTAAGCTAGTTGGAAGCTTCTAGAAACTTCCTTCTAGAAGCTACTTGCTTGGGGTGCAAGTTAAGCTAGACGAGAAGCTTCCTAGATGCTTCTACAATATTCTGGGCTAATTTGGCTTATTCTCTACTTTGTTTACCTTACTAACTATGTTGCCAAACTCCATATTGTTATAGTGGGCCTCACCATGTAATCAGTACTCCAAACACAAAATCTGACCGTCCATAAGTAATCTATGAGTAGCTACCAAATTACTCTTGACTACCAACACTACTACTCCAAAGTCCAAGCAATTTATGTGCAACGCTACAAATAGCATGACAATCTTCTTGTGGTTTTTGTAGCCCATAAGAGAGAAGTTTACCATGACTTATCTCCATATTATTGGAGTAGATTTATGATGGATATCATGCCATGTGAGAAATTTGTGTACATTTAAGTGATTGGCCACATGGATTAAGACAATGTTCTCTTTGAGGGCTTTGATGTATATAGGTGGTAGAAATTTGATAAAAGGGATGTGTTTTAGTTTTAAGAGTCTTGAATGGAAAATTGACATTGTGAGTGAGAGTTATAGCAAAGTGTGGAAGCTAGAGTATTGGAAGAAGAGTTAGAACAAGAGATGTTTTGCACTCCTAATTTACTACTTTTGAATCATTTTCTTATCAAGCTTTAAATTTTACAAAGTAATCTCTTTTGATCTTAGATGGAAGCACATTTTGGGCTCATGTTCATGGCATTTATGATAGAACCCCAAGTCCTATTGTCCTTCTTGTGCTTACTTATAAAAAAGCTTGGGACTTGAAAATTTATGTGCTCTTATAGAAGGAGAAGTATTAAATTCTTTTATCCTTGTGTTAAAAAGGGGAATCATAAATCACAAAGAGCAAGAATTGGATCCCAATAGAAGAAGTCAAGAGATTTTTGACATTTTGAGGGAGTTTGTGAAGGCACTTGGGAAGAAAAGATCATGATTGGAAAGAGGAGATAACATGCTATGATTTGAAGACAAAAAAAATAATTTAAGCAGATTACAAGTGGATTAGGATCAATTGAAGCAATTTGGTTGAATTCATACCAAGATGCACAAACTAGAGGATTTGGAGAGTTTTATCACATTGTCTCATGATCTATTAGTAGAATTAGGGAGTAAACAAAACTTTTATTTGCATCAATATCATATCCAATCTGATTAATTAATGTTTAATAGCTTTGGAAAGCAAGGTATTGAAGAAGAGATGATGATCAAGTTTGGGGTTTTGGGCACTTCTCAATCTCTGGTTTAAATAAATTCATGTATATTCTAACATTGTTTGTGTTAGATCTTGTAATTTTGTGCAAAGATTTTATATGAATTTGTCAAATAAAAATTTTAAGGTCTTGGATTAAGTATACATGGGTGTGTAGAGCTAAAAAATTAGCCCAATTGATTCATATCTAAAAATTGGGTTGGATTAGGCCTTCAAATTTTATAAGGGTTTAGAAAGAGGTAAAAAAACTATTGTGTTAAATTTGATTGGCTTAGGGTCTATTGAGAACAAGAGTGGATGTAACAAAATCTTTTGAAAATATTATCATAAGCTTACCCAACCATTTCTACTTCCAATCACCATTGAATACCACTTCTTCCATTTATGACTATGATTGAAGATTTTAAATTGCTTGAGTAATTGTGAGGATTAAGTGTATCTTTGAGCAAGAGATCTAATGAAATTTTACCAAGAATCAAGAGCAAACCCTGAATTAGGGATTTTGAAATTAGGGATGAAATTGTGGAAATTTGGTCAAGTTTGGGATCTTGTCAATAGAGCTATAGTGATCAGATTGAGACGTGCTTTATATCATTGGAAAGATTATCTTCCAAGCTTTCCACTAAGTTCTAGAAAATAAATTTTAGAGTTACATAATTTTATTTTTTTCATCTGAGTCTCATATAAATTTCCCCATCAAAAAGGCATAGAATTCCATTACTTTGAGTACAAATTGAAAGAAATTTGGATTACATATTGAAATCAACTTGTAGATAGAACATGGAAGGTCTAAAGTTCATTTCCACCAAAATCAAAGTGAGTTTTTGCTAAAATTCTTGAGTTTGGATCCTTTCCATGATAGTTGGCTTAGATTGGTGTGTGGGCATTGTGCTTAGGTTCTTTCTTTCCAAGCATGCTATGTATTTCTCCTTGGTAAGGTTGGAAATAATGACCAATAAATTAAGAGCATCTATTATGATGTTAGGTTAGGTTGGCCTGTGAGTTGGCATATCTTTCTCTCAAGATGAACCTCTAATAGCTATTAAGGTAATGCACCATGGACTAAGAAGGCAAAGAACCAACACCTCCATCGCACTCCTCTAAGTCTAGAACTCCAAGGCACTTCCAAGACTCAAGACATTGCTCACTAGAGAACTCAATGAGAGAAAAATAGTCATAAATGAAAGGATAATGAGTACTTCCTCACACCTAGCTTATTTACTTGTGAAAAAGGTACACACCAAAGATTTTAATTACCAAAATAATTTAAGTTACTAGACTAAAAGTCGCATAAAGTCAAAATTCCAAAAGCATATCCAAGCACATGGGAATAATCCTATGAGTAAGTGATCTTATCTTCACCTACCAACTAATTCAAGGATTCCTTCACATGGGCTATCCTTGGACTATAGAAAATTCTGCACTAATGAGCTTGTGAGCCTAGGTGTTCTCAACTCTTCTCTCAAAGTCATATAATTAGGGATAATACCAAGTTAATACACTAGAAGACAAAATAATATTGTTCACTCTTTTCCTTTCCTCTAGAATAGAGTCACTTTCATCTTAACTAGGACTAACTCTAGCTAATTAAGAATAATGTAGAAGCTTAGCTAAACTCCATATAAATAATAATTCTCCACTAATTGCAATACCAACCTTAATATCCTTATAGAGTATACATGCACCAAAAATTATTATAAACCATTATTCCCCTATGCGATAGAAGGAAGACTAAAAATAGGATTAAAAGGTTTTGGTGATGGGGTAAACAATCATGCTCAAATTAGCATCAAGTCTTTATACAATCATTGATCCATAAGCTACATAACTAGGCACCCAATGTGTTCCCAAAGAGAGAAAGGCAAAGTTATGGCACAATGCAAAATTGATAGAGGGAACTTTGGTTATAGGTAGAGGGAACTTTGGAAACTAAAAAATCATAAAGGGAAATTTATTTGTAAAGAGGAGAGATGTAGAACTTCACAAAGAGTTAGTGCTCAATTTTGCATGGTCACAAGTTCCTTAATTCTTTTCTTGGCATGCTTAATACAAATCAGTCTAATTTGCTAGCCATTGAGTAGATTGAGGGAACCATAACTCCTTTCCCTTACTCTTGAAATTTATAGTATTCCAATTGGGTTTTCAATAGAAGGAACTTAGGAACTCATGATGCATTGGAGAGGAAGGAAAGAAGTGGAAGACTATCAAGATTGAAAATTTGAAACTAGGTGTTCTTACTACAAGATTGCTTTCTTGTGACAAATGGTGTCTAGCAACTCCCTATTCCTTGATACTTGTGACTTGTGGTCTTTGGTGACTCTCTTCTACCCTAACATGGGAAGCATTAATGCTTAATGGTTCTCATAATCCTTGTATTGATTTTACCCAAAATTAAAAAAATGAAAGATGCCGTAAACGTAAGCTTTACCCTTAAAATAACTTATGAGCATTTAGCAAAAAGAGCTTTCTCTTTTACAAGTACCTATACATATTTTTATGAGTAGAGGGATCTACCCATAAAAATCATAATTGTCAATTGAAAACCCCCACTATTTATTATTTATAGGTATCGATAAAAAATTTTACAAGATTCTTTTAGGAAATAAAAAATGCATTATATATAGGAAATAATGGCAAGAGGTCAAGATCAAGTTTGTAGCCCATAAATAATAGTGCATAGGCACCATGAATTAAGGTTAAGAATTTGACTCATATTGATAATATTAAATGCTTTTTATTATGAGTGATGAAGGAGCTATTTTGAAGTATGTGTATTGATTACTAAAGAATAATCATAGTCTAATTATTATGGAAATTTTGATTATGCTTGCTATATTGATCCCCATAATTTCTTGATAGTACCACTCATAAATATCACAACAACCTTTTGCCCATACTCTTATCCCACGGTGACTCTTGCACATAGCAAGATCCTATGCTAAGTGCATATGATCTAACTAGCATTATTTGCATGACTTATTTCTATACATTGAATCAAGGTCTTTGCAATAATGATCTTTTTTTAATCTGATCTAGAGTCCAAGGCATGCTCATTCAAGTTCATGCTCCAAAAGAAAATATGAACCTTTAATTCCACTACCAATTAGTATTGTTGGATATATCCACATGAGCCTTCATGTAAAGAAATGGGATAGAAAACAATACATAATTTTGAGAATGGAAACTTTGTTTTTGAAGATGCAAAATGAACCAAAGGGATAAATGATTGTGAAAGAATGAGTTTGTGAAATTATCAAGAAGCAGATTGAGAAGAACTAAAAGAGTATGTGCTAGGAAGAATCGGGTCCCATGGAAGAAACTAAGAAAGAATAGAAAGAATCTCCTATATTCTGAGTTTGTATCCGTAGAGAAGCCAAGGAGACTTCAAGAGTGCTATGCGTTTAAGTGTCTAAAGGGATTGGGTCTTGGGAAAAAACTACAAGAGTCATATCAACTTCTGTAATACTCCGAGGACAAGAGAACTTTCCAAGAGAGATACAAGAGAGAAAACACAAGTTTCACACTCAATACTCCAATGCCCCAAAAGAGCACCTTCTCTTTATTATATAGCAAGGAGGATCCACTCAAAGGAAGCTGCACCCTTGGATCAAATACTTGGATTGGTGAACTGTTAGCAAGCTCCATCCTTGGATTAGTTGTTTGGATGGGTGACATGTCAATCCTTGTCCTATCTAATTGCTCAAATGGGTTTGACCAAAGGGAATATTTAGGGAATCTTCATATAGGGAGCTCAGAATCACATGGGTGAGGTTTTGTTGGAAAGCTCTTGATAAGAAAAATCACAAGGGGGAAAAGGCAAGCATTTTGAGCCTAAGAGGAGGAAACCATTCCATTTTTGAGGCCTAATTCATTTGTTTAAGCCTCCAAATTGGCTTTAAAGTTTTTAGGCTATTTTCGACTTCAGCCCTTTTTGTAGAAGCACTCTTTTGGTGACACCTCTATCTGATCTTCCTAGTGCATTGTACACAACATCCTTTTAGATGTTACCAAGCCAATTTCACATCCAAATAGTATGTCTAGCAACTTGTATTAGAAACCTCCTCCCTTTTAACACACAACATCCTTGTTGTGAAGTTGTTGCTCAAAAGATTGATGTATATTGGTGCATTGGTCAAGTTGGTTGTTGGCTCCCATGTTGCCTCATTCCCTTCCCAATATTCCACATGCAGATGGCAAGTACCACACATACATTTTTGGAGAATGCATTTGACTTCATACTCCTCTACCTCATCACAAGTGTTAGACAAGGTCCACTTTCTTGGATGGACAAAAAGTGGGATGGTCGGGGAGCATATTGGCATAATAAAGAAATATGAAACACCAAGTAGATCTTCATATGTGGCGGTAGCTCAAGGTGATAAGCCACGATGCTGATGTGACAAGCATGGAGAAAGGTCCAATGAAACAAGGTCTAGGCTTATGAGGATCAACTAACTTGAGGTTGGTGGTTGACAACCAAACTTGATCTCTCACATTGAACTCCAAGTGTTGGCAGTGTACCTATGCATATTTCTTTTATCAATTTTGAGTGATCTGCAACCTATGCTTGGCGTTCTCTACACCATGTTGGATTCTAAAAACAAAAATGTTGATAGCATTGAAACAATAATGTTGATAACCACCGGACTGACCTTCATCAAGCTTGAAGATGTGAAAGGATGCTCTCCATACATGAGGAAGAATGGTGTGACTTGTGTAGAGGTATTCTGTAATACTTTGAGGACAAGAGAAGAGAGAAAACACAAATTTCACACTCAATCCTCCGATGCCCCAAAGGAGCACCTTCTCTTTATTATATAGACAAAGAGGATCTCTTCCAAGGAAGCTCTACCATAGAATTAGGCACATGGATAGGTGATATTCCAGAAAGCTCCACCCTTGGATTAATTACTTGGATGGGTGACATGTTGATCTTGGTCCTATTTGGTTGGTCAACCAATCTTTGGCCAAAGGTAATCTTTTAGAGAATCTTCCTATAGGAATCTCAAAATCACATGGATGAGGTATCCTTGAAAAGCTCTTGATGAGACAAACTAGGAGGGGACAGAAGGCCAACCTTTCCTCATTTTGGGGAGGGGGGGGGGGGATTTTGCAGATTTTTGAGGCCTAATTCATCTATTTAGGCCTCCAAAATTGCCTCTAAAGATTTCAGGCATATTTTGGTTCCTACTCTATTATTAGAAGTCACTTTTTGGTGATATCTCTTTTTGATCTATCTAGTCCATCATGTGTAACATCCTTCTGGATGTTACCAAACCAATTCTCACCTTTAAATCATATGTTTAGCTATTGGTTCTAGGGTTTTAAGTCTATTTTGGTTTTGGCCTTATTAGTAGAAGTACTCTTTTGGTGATACTTCTATTTGATCTATTTTTTCCATCATGTATAACATCATTCCAAATTTTACCGAATTGAATTTCACATCTAGATCATATGGCTAGCTCTTGGTATTACATATTGCTCTTGGCACTAAATTGTTATAAGCAAATTCCACCAATGGGAGTAAGGTGTCCTTACTCTCTTGCTCATCCAAAGTAAAGCTCCTAAGCATGTCCTCAATAGTACAATTCACCCTCTCTATTTGTCCATTGATTTGTGGATGGTAAGCTGTAGACATAGCTAATTTGGCGTTGAAGAACCCAAAGAGTGTTATCCAAAACAAACTGAGTGCCTCTATTTGTGATGAGCACTCGAGACAAGCCATGATGGGAAAAGATTGCATCTAAGTACAATTGTGCTAGTTGCGAGGGCAATCACATCCTTGGTGGTAGGACGCACATGAATCATTTTGCTGAGTTGGTTGACAAAGACTACAATGGAGTCAAACCCAGAGGTAGTCTTGGGCAATTCACAAACCAGATCCATGCTTACCTATTTTGAACATTGTGTAAAAATGGGGAGAGGTTGGAGGAGTCATGTGAGAACTTGATTAGAAGCCTGAATTTTTTGACAAAGTAGGCAGCTCCAAATATATTCCATCACATTATTGCTCATCTTGGGCCAATAGTAATGGCATTTGACCACATCTAAGGTCTTGTCCACTCCAACATGACCTGCAATGGTAGAATCATGACATTTTACTAGGATGGTGGTTCTTAGATCCGTGTCATTTGGGATCCATAACCTACCATCATGGAAGGTGAGTCCATGGATGTTTGTGATGCTTTTGGATGATTGAGCACCTACAACCTATGGATTAGTTTTTGTAGTAGCAAGAATCTTGGGCCAAAATTCAGGGTTCATCTTGACTTCCACCACCAAATTGTTTGCCATTGGCATACAAGTGAATGCATCTACAAGTTGCTTCTTGCCTTCCACATATCTGATTGTCATGTTGAATTGTTGTCTTCATTCTGCTCACCAAATCTATCAACAAGAAATATCTTTTTGTATCTTGAGGTAGACTAGAGGTTTGTGGTCAGTCTCTACTACAAATACCTTCTCACCCAAATAGTGCTTCTAATGCTTGGTTGCAAGGACAATGGCAAGCTCTTCTTGTTTGGTGGTGTGATAGTTGCATTCTACCAATAACAAATTATGAGAGAAATATGCAATTGGGTGCAATCTATCCTACCATTCTTGTTGTAGGACTGCTCCTATTGCTACACCTTATGCATCTGTAGCCATCTTGATTGGATGTTTTGGGTCATATCATTTCAAGATTAGTGCATGTACTAATGCATCTTTGAAATCCTAAAAGGCAAATTCTTGTGCAATTCCCCATATCCACTTCTTCCCCCTTTCCTAATAGTGCTATTAAAGGCTGTGCAATCTTGGAGAAGTCCTTGACAAATTGACAATAAAACCCCGTCAATCTCAAGAAACTCTTAAGTTGAGTTTGATCTTCTAGAGCACTCCATTTTTGAAAGACTTCTATTTTATTTGTACACTTGGATACCTTCTACACTTATTCTATGCCCTAAGTAGTCTACTTCAGATTTACCAAACTTGCACTTTGAGATTTTGGCATACAATTGATTCTATCATAGAATATGGAGGACTTCTCCAAGATGTAGATGTTGCTTGTGCTCTGTTAGTGTCCTATTGTAGACTAAGATGTCATCAAGAAAAAAGATAACAGATTTATCCAAGTATGGAACAAATATATCATTCTTCAAACTCATGAAAGTGGCTAGAGCATTGGTGAGGCCAAATGGCATCACCAAGTACTCAAAGTAACCATACCTTGTTTGAAAGGCTATTTTGTGTATATCTTCTTCTAGAATTCTAATTTAGTTGTAACCGCTCCACAAATCAAGTTTGGCAAAGTGCCTTGCTCCATTTAGTTGATCAAACAAGTCATCCATGCAAGGTAATAGATATTTTTTCTTCACCATTTGTTGATTTAGTCATTGATAGTCAATGCACATGTGCATTGTTCTGTCTTTCTTCTTCACAAACAATACAAGAGGCCCATATGGTGATACAATGGGTTGGATAAACCTCTTCTGCAACATATCCTTAATTTGAGCGTTACACTCCTCCAACTCATGAGGTGATAGTCAATATGGGCCTTACAAGGAGGTGTCTTCCTAGGAAGTATCTCAATTTTATGATCTACTCTCCTTTTGGTGGTAAACTTGCGGGTAATTCATCCGAAAAGATATCTTTGAACTCATTGACCACATCTTTTAATTTCTTAAGAATTTGTCCATCATGTTGGGCACTCTAGACTTCTTTTATTAAACCTATGAAACATCTATCTGTCTTACCAATAAATGTGGTCCTTATGACATACAAAGACAACTCTTGCCTTTGTGATCTTCCTTTAATCCCAAAGATCTTCCATTGACTAGTTTTCACTACTTTCTTTCTTCAATCTACCATGGGGTTGTAGTGCTCCATCCACGGCATACCTAAGATCATATCATAATGAACAAGTGGTATCACTCACCGCTCAATTGCCTATTGATACCCTCCTACATAGAGTATTACCTTTCAAGGTAATGACTCAATCCTCTATGTCTGACCATTAGGTAACTGTACTTTGTCCTTCTCATCCTTCTCTAGTTCCATCTCTAGTTCAATCTTATTGCAACAAATTGAGACAAGAAATTCTCTAGTGCTCTAGGATCTATCAACACTCTCACCAGATTGCCTTCTAGTATTCCATTTACAATAATTAATTTTGTGTTTATCTTACTCCATCTTTGCACACTTTTCCTCCCCGCTTTTACTCTTTTTCACCAAGCCAGTGAGGCCATAAGGTACATTTATTGGTAATATTTGTTTTCCAATGTGGTTTCCATATCCTCCTCTTCAATTTTCTCTCCATGTGGTTCAAAGGTTGCTTGTATGGAGGTCAAGGGCCTTTAAGATGATGAGCATGAAAATTGATGGTTGTGTGCCCAATTCGACCACAATTGTAACATCATTTTTGTTTTTCTTGAGACCCTTCTTCCCATCGGACTCCTCTCTCCTTTCTTTGACCCATCCTTGTTCTCCTTGGAGAGGTCTTGCTCCTTGGTCTTGGAACCAAATGTCACCTAATTCCATAGGAATAGGTCCACCAAAATGACATGTCTCAACATAATAGTTTTGCATTGGTGTTATTGCTTCATCTCCTCCAAGCACCACTGCTATTCTTTGAGCATAGGCAATGGCTTCAAAAACCATACAAAGATTTTGCACCATTACCTCTTTACAAATCTACTCTTTTAATCCTCTCTTGAAATTGTCAAGAGCTTCAACTAGACTCATGTTGGTCATTGCAATCTATACATCTAGAAATGCCTCCACGTACTCTTGTATGTTATTCTTTTGCTTCAACCTCTAGATTTTGGTTTAGGCCATTGCACGGAATCCACAGATTGGAAATTCTTGAGCAACACTTCTTGCATGGCTATCCAAGTGACCTCTCTTCCTTCTACCAATAATGATCATTCCCAAGCGTCATACCATGTGAGGGCTTTATTGGTCAAGTATCCACACGCAAACATACCTACAAAATGATCAGTGATCTCCATTGTGAAAAATCTAAGATATCAATTCATTCTTGAAATCTGATTTTCCACTACTTCCATGGAATGCTAATTGTTGTAAAGCTCTTTGAGCCA
Organism: Lunularia cruciata; assembly: GCA_948567375.1. NCBI lineage: Eukaryota > Viridiplantae > Streptophyta > Marchantiopsida > Lunulariales > Lunulariaceae > Lunularia > Lunularia cruciata. Next base: position 53,820,504 of record OX419755.1, on the reverse strand, counting down.
GCCTGTCTCTCACTCAGGATGAACCTCTGATGACTATTATGGTAGCGCACCATGGACTAAAAAGGCAATAAACCTCAACTCTATCATACTACTCCAAGGCTAACACTCCAAGACTCAAGACATTGCTCACTAGATAAATCAATGAGAGAGAGATTGTAGCAAATGAAGGATGATGAGTACCTCCTCACTCCTAGTTTATATACTTGTGAAATAGTTACACAACAAAGTTACTTATTACTGGAGTAACTCAAGTTACTAGGCTAAAAGTCAAATAAAGTCAAAAAGTAGAACGAAATGTCTATTCACATGGGCATATTCCCCTAAGCATGTGGTCTTATCTTGATCCAACCACTTAGTCAAGGATTCATTCACATGAGCTATCCTTGGACTATAGAAGAATCCAAAACAAAAAGGCTTGTGGGCCCAAGATTCTCAACTCTTTCCTCAAAGCAAAACATATAGGAATAATACCAAGTCAACACACTAGAATCCAAAATAGTAGTGCTCATCTTTTCCATTTTCTCTAAAGTAAGGTCTCTTCTATTTAGCTATCACTAACTTTAGCTAATCATGACTAATGTAGAACCGTCCTTTATCTCTATTATAAATAACATCTCTCAAGTACTAGTAATACCAAACTAAATATCACAATGCTACATACATGCACAAATAGGTGTTATAGCTTGATGTTGCATGTCTTTTTATTTGTAGTAACAATGTGGCTTGGTTGTTGATTGGAATTGGTATTATTGGTATGCATTACTCTATAGGTACTTTGACCACTGGTGCTGGTTGTTGAGACAACTCCCCTTCTTGCATTACTTGATTGTTCTCGATAGTACATATTTTTATAATTCCTCCATGGTTTTGTAATTCCTCCATGGTCATCTTGATTTCTCAAAACTTGTTCAACATCCACTACATTCTTTGCATCAACTCTTGCAGCTACGGATCCATGATTCCTATACACAATTTATGTTCAATTGCTACTTCCTACTTCAATAAAGGATTAGAATGATCACTTGAAAGGAAGCACAAACTATGCAGACTATCATTGGGACCTTAGAGGCTATCACTCGTTGATAATATTCCTCACCAAAATTGTGCACTACAAAATCTCTTAACATCACTTTTGTCTAACTACATAACGGATTTCTATTTCCATGTTAAAAGAGTGAGGATTTGGTACATTCAGATCCAAAACATCATAATAGAATGTAGATTGTCAAATCCTACTCTCGGTTATATACCACCATAGATAGAATCATCGGGTTTATTGAATTCATCACTATGTCCATGAATTCTACTCCAAAGTGATAAATAAGAGATATTCTCATTTGCTCATGCTGAATGTACATAATCTTGATGTGGAATGGATTCAAGAATGGGAAGCTAGGTGTAGGAAATTGTCCTCATGGTGCCTCCATCCCATTTGCTCCCTAAAACACTTCCCAAGTCTAGCAATTGAACTATGTTTTCTCCCTTCAAATTACTTAATTTTAGTAGCTCGTGTTCTTCCAAGAGGGGTCATCCACTCTCTTGGATTAAAACACCTACTCTGATACCATTATAATACTTTGAGGCAAGAGAACTCCCCAGAGAGATACAAGAGAGAAAACACAAGTCTCACACTCAATACTCCAATGCGCCAAAGGAGCACCTTCTCTTTATTATATAGCAAAGAGGATCCCTTCAAAGGAAGCTGCACCCTTGGATCAGATACTTGGATTGGTGAATTGTCAGCAAGCTCTATCCTTGGATTAGTTGTTTGAATGGGTGACAATTCCATTTTTGAGGCCTAATTCATCCGTTTAAGCCTCCAAAATTGGTTTAAAAATTTTCAGGCTATTTTTGACTTCTGCCCTATTAATAGAAGTACTCTTTTTGTGATATCTCTATATGATATTCCTAGCTCATTTTACACAACATCCTTCTAGATATTACCAAGCTAATTTTCACCTCCAAATAATATATCTAACTACTTGTATTACAACATCACTTTTTTGACTCTAGTTTAGTTTAGAGAGTGAAATAGTCAAAAATCCAAAGAGAGATCAAGAATGCTCTATAGTTGAAGGGATTGGGTCTTGTGAAAGAAACTCCAAGAGAGAGAGAGAGAGAGAGAGAGAGAGAGAGAGAGAGAGAGAGAGAGAGAGAGAGAGAGAGAGAGAGAGAGAGAGAGAGAGAGAGAGAGAGAGAGAGAGAGAGAGAGAGAGAGTTGAGCAAGTTGTGAAGGAATCTCATAAAATCTAGTACTATCAAGGAGCTTGAGGAGAGAAGAGAGTGTTTGCATTTAGGCTGAAAGCTTGGCTTGGAATGTTTCACGAGAGATAGTTGGATCTTCCGCAAGGTAACTTCCATTAAACTATCCTATTGTGCATGAGGAGTTTTCATGGTAGAAATTATGTGTAAATGTGCCCAAGCTTTGTCTTGCTTTGAGCACATTTCCAATTTCCATTTTTTGCAATTTCCCTTGTTGACCATCCTTTCTCTCAAAACCCTTGTCTACCAATCTCTCTTTGTGAACCACGGTCTATGACAAAAAAGAATCAAAGGGAATTTCACAATTAACAAGGATGATTGTGAAGAATGATTGTTAATTTTGAAAATTGTGTGGATTAAAGGTGCATGAGTGATTGTGATGAACTACTTATTAATTTTGAAAATTGTGGAGGATCAAAGATGTGAGTAGATTTAATTTGAATTCCATGAGCTTGTATTTCTTGCCATGTGGCACATTTCTAGTACACCAATGGCATATAATTAAGATTAGTTTGATTGGTTTTGGATTGTACAATTTAAGCTTTTATGCATTTCACAAAGAAAGTGGAAAAGGCCTATAGCGTGTGTTCTTTAAATTATTTATGAGCATTTCCTTTCTTTGGCCCCTATTTTTTACATGCACTCTAGAATGGCTTTACTAGTATTCTTGCATTACCTGTAAACATCCCATCAATTCTATTATTAAAATACCTTATTATATGGGAGCTAGTATTTTTACTTTACACTATTGTTATCCTACTAAATAAGTAACATGAATCCCTTTCCTTGCGGTAATTACCAATCACAAAAATCTCCTAGCAGCACGTCATACCTTACTCCATTTTTATCCCACCAATAAATTGCATGAATCTCTTAGTGTAGTAGTTACTAGTCACTAATATCTCCTAATAGCAAGTAAAAAATGACATAAAGAAATTACAACGGAATTACCATAAAGAAATTGGAAGACAATAAACAAAACATGGAAATATCCAAGTCTATAAAAGAGAGTGCATGAGGACTATCTCTAAACACACTATCTCTTTAGTCTCTTTTTTTCATTCTATGCAAACATGCAACAACAAGCTTCTCTTTCTCTATATTCCTTTCTTGGTTCCAATATGCCTATCTTTGCACCCACAAATAGGCATTACAAGGAAGCCACGAAAGCAAAAAAACCCTTTGCTTTGAAAATGGTTATGCCTTAAAGATTCAACATACTCAAACCATTGGAAACAAGCCAAGATGTGCAACTAAAATATAACCTTGACTTGCATCAATGGCGGTAAGCCCACTAGTCAAACACATGTTTGAAGCACCTTCATGCTTTGACAAGAGTGTCCTTTCTAGCTCATTATTTGCAAAGAGGAGGAAGATAATGACAATTAGTCATCCACAACAACCAATGCAGAACACAACCATAAAGTTATGGAAAATGTGGTTTCATATCTAGCTACAAGAGCACTCTCTATGATGGAGGCTAAAACCGTTCACAACCTGATGCACATCAAAGCACAATCTTGTGTTGTTTTGGGTATACTAGGCAAGCATGATGGCACCAACCTCTCAACTGCTCAAGACATTTACAATATCAAGAAGGCCAAGAAGAGAATGATGTTGGATGGCAAAGCAACATTTGAAGCCTTATTGGATACCTTGATTCTTTGTGATATCCATTTGAGATCCAATGTGACCATGCACAACAATCTTACCTATCTTTTCATCTTCTTAAAGTCAATAACAAACATCACCAAAATATATTCAATGAGCGAGGTCTTCCCCATTGATATAAGACCATAATATCAAATGCCTCTATTGCATAGAATTGTGAGCCGGCCCGTCTCTCACTCAAGATGAACTTGTGATGGCTATTATGGTAGCACACCATGGACTAAGAAGGCAAAGAACCCCAACTCCATCATACTACTCCAATCTAACACTCCAAGACTCAAACCATCACTCATTAGAGAACTCAATGAGAGAGAGATAGTTGTAAATGAAAGGATGATGAGTACCTCCCCACCCCTAGTTTATATACTTGTGAAATAGTTATACACCAAAGTTACTAATTATTGGAGTAATTCAAGTTATTAGGCTAAAATTCAAATAAACTCAAAAGCTAAAGGAATACCTATACTCATGAGAATATTCTCCTAATCATATGATCTTATCTTGACCCAACCACAAAGTCAAGGATTCTTTCACAGGGGCTATCCTTGCACTATAGAAGAATCCAAAACAAAATGGCTTGTGAGCCCAAGAGTTCTCAACTCTTTCCATAAAGCCAAACACCTAAGAATAATACCAAGTCCACACACTAAAATCCAAAATAGTGGTGCTTATCTTTTCCACTTCCTTTAAATTAAGGTGCTTGTTATCTTAGCTATGACTAAATTTAGTTAATCATGACTAATGTAGAACCATCATTTATCTCCATATAAATAATATCTCTTGAGTACTTATAATACCAAGCTAAATGTCACAATAGCATATATATGCACAAATGGGTGTTACAAAACATGCATGATAGCAACACATAAAATATTCATTTTGTTCTATTGCTTTATGCGGTTCAAGATCAAGGAGTTCCTCACTTGGGCAATGCATGAGCTAGAAATATCCTTTGAGTGGCTAAGCATCTATTTTATGGCATTATCTGATTCAAGCTCAAGGAGTTCTACACTTGAGTAATGCATGAGCTAGAAAGATCCTTTGAGCATCTATGCATCAACTCTCATGGTGAATTTTTTTCACCAATGGTAAATTTGCATTGATGAATACCATATCTTTGGTATTTCCAAATGCAACCAAAATATTAGGCATCTAGCATATCAACAAAAAATGTGTTTGCAAAGCAAAGCTTGCCATTTGATTCAATGATGCTTGGAAAAAGTTCATGGGAGCATGGCAAGCTATTATAACTCCTCATCATAAGCCAAATACAAGGATTGCTTATATAAGCTCTTCAAAAAAATCCAAAAACCACATTTGCTTACTTTTTGATGACATGACTTTGCTACAAGGAAATTTTTTTTTTGGCTTGGATTCATCATATCAAGCACCTTGGCCATATTATGACAACGAGAGTCTAAACCACTCATGTAGCTCTAAAGAAATAACTACAAGTTTTCATTGATCATATGCTTGGTTTTTGTAGGAGGATACTATGAGTAGAAACACAACTTCAATTAGACTAATCACGTCGTATAGATGCATAATCTTCCCAAACACAACCATCTTCTATGGAAAAATGTCAAGAAAAGCATCTCTTGCCATGCCATTAAGCAAGCCTTGAAACAATACTACAAAGCTTTAGCGCCTCAAGATGAACCATGCAACAACATTTTTACCTCAACAATGTGCATACCTAGTAACCATTGCATAAAAAGAATGCTTGCACAAGTTCTCATCAAAATAACCTTTACCATTGATGAATTCAATTGGTATTAGTGGTTAAAACAAGCATCCACAATACCATCTCCACCTATGCCTCACACACTTTTGGTTGACTCAATAGAGCGAATCCAACAATGATAGAAATGTTGATGCTGTATCAACATCCTCTATTTGTGTGTGCACTTGTGGAAATTAATGACTAAACCTTTGAGGTACAAAATCCAACAATAATAGCAATGCACAACATACATATAAGATCAACAAGTCATAATCCATCCACTTTTGATTATGTAGAGCAATCACAGCAGCAATCGCAATAGGAGCAACCACTGTAGATAAGACACCATTGTCATATCTGCAAGGAAAGTGGTCACAATGCATAAACATATCTTCAATGTGGTACGATTGCATCTTTGTCTAATACCCTCAATAATGTAACACCTTCAAATGAGCTAGATCCCAATGGGTGAGACAAGGATGCAAATGCTTGGCCTTTGCAACACTTTTTTATAATTCATGGTTAGTATCAACTTTTCATTTGTATTTGGTAGCAAAAACACCAAGTAAAGCAAGTGAAAACCCACCTTTCAATTGATGAGTGTTCATTCAATTTAACATATAAGAATATTTTTCATGTGGCCTTTTCATACCTTGCATGCAAGATGAGTTTGAAATGTTTGTAGGAATGTCCTTCTGATATTATTCCAATAAGGCCACAGAATACAATAGAGGGTTTAGATACCAGTTTTGGGGTCCATAAGAAGCACATAAAATTTGTGTGACCACAGGAGGTGACATATAAAAGTTTATGGGATGTCTCTCCATAGTTGGAAAAGTTCACATCCATAATTCTTGAGAATTCCAAGAATAAATTATTGGTTCTTATTGTTACTGCCCTCTAGTAATGTATTAAAATTATGAAATATATTTACACAACCAACTCCTTAACCATAATAAAATTTACATTGAACCCTTAAAATTTGTACAAAATAACACAAAATTATTATCGATATCACATTACCACCCAATGCGTGAGAGGGTGGCCGGTCGAACTGTTAGCCAAGTTGTACGGGTCCGTTAGATGTTGACATGGCACATGACGATGTGACGATGCTGGCATGGCACCCGCAAACTGTGGATCTTGCCACGTCACGTATTCCTCTGGCATGACTGGATTTTGCTGCAGTGTGCCTGATTAATTATGAGGCGCCACAGAACATGGCATTGATTTGCGATGGGATTCTTGTGTTCCTAGAAAGGCGATTCTTCTTGAACCCACTGAGGAGTTTCACAGTCTCCACTCTTCAAGGGAGACCTACATGCCACGAATCTGACTGATGTGAGAGCGATGTCGGAGTAGCAGTGATTTTAAGGTCTTCGACACAAGTCAAGCAGGAGTTTGTGAAGCATACCCCGCCAAAACTTGAGGAAAGTATGAGGACTGAAGAGATGTGATTACTGTCATTTCGGGTCACCAAAGCATTCATGAATAACTGTCAGTCTAATACAAAGAGAAACAAACTTGGAGGAGCACCTAGGATAGTTACCGGGTTCTCCTCCACCTTGTAGTGCGGTAACCTCATGTTGTGTTCATGTGTTGTGCCATGCGGAACTACTTTACTCTATCGAATTTCATAGGTAAGGCCAGTGAGGAGTGAGTTGACTGCCTGTGATACGAAGGAGTACCTGATATCACGTTCTAGAAAGTTGCAATCTTGGTGATAACTACTATGACGCAATTTACTGTCTAACCCAAGACCAAGAAATGGAGGCCCCGAGATACATCAAATCAGTGCGAATTGATGACAAAAGATGCGTAAGTCGGTAATCAAAAGGAAAGATTGGAATCCTCCCCTATTGGTGATCATATGATAACATGATAGTTGATTTGTGAGACTTTTACTCTTTCTACGGTCAGGTTTGGAGAGCAACCGTTAATACAAAAGAGGAACCCCGTGAATTAACATATCAACTGAAGTGAATCTGGCTGGAGCTTGAAAGAAAAACATACAGTGATCAGAGGCTGACCCACCTCAAGGAAGCAGACAGACGCTAGACCCGTTCTTGCCATCCTCGAACTTGTTTAGTGCTGTGTAGAGTCTGCAGACCATCTCAAAACTTCTGTCCGTGATAGTCTTTTGATTCTAGGTCGTCAGAATTACTTGTAGCTCACAAATGGTGAACAGTCCCTGATTCCTGTGTACGTTGAAACTTGAAACGGTCAAGGCAGGGGAGGGATCTGCGGTATATTCTGAATCTACTCTGCTGGCCTGTTTATTTCTTCCATTTCGTTTGGGAACCAATTCCGTCTTGCACTCGCAATCCTCAATTTTCAAGAGTATTTTTTACCCGCACGATGCTCTTCCAGGGGAGCGTATGCGTGCTTGGCATGAGAGTGCTGTTCCATGGGACGTGTAATAATTCATGCAACGGATCTGACCACGGTTTAGAGATCGTCTCATTAATTTTCGTGGAGCTTCTTCTGACTAGCACTTACGTTTCTTTAGCTAGAGACCGGAACGACCACAACGACCACAACGACCCTTCTTGGCCGCTTGGGATCGTTGGACCTTGCGCTCCTTTTCCCGTTCGCACTTGTTTATGCTTTGTACTCCTGCCCTTTCCTTCGGGGTATAAAGTGACTTCCACTATTCTGTGCTAGTGTACCCTAGCAAACGAACTAATTAAAAACTGGAATAGAATTCTTCCTGTCAAACTTCACCGTGAGGAAGCGTCTGTGGCAAGATTAACGGAAGTTCACCAACCAGGATGGCCCCGCCTATACCAGTCAGACCTCAGTCAACATTTTACACTATTTCAAAATAAAGTTATCACCCTTTCACGATCTAAACTCTCTCAAACGCCTCAATGCATGTTTCCTTGAACACAAGTCTTTTACAAGTCCTACCCTTTGGTTCTTTCCGCTTTCTAGGACCTTCTACTGAATGATCAAATTGGTGGTGGGCCTCAATATCTGTTGCTTGCTGAAACGCTGGAGCCATCCTGATAATCTTTTAGCTTTTAGGGACCTGAACCACTTCCAACAAGTGGTCTAACGTAGTCTCAACCCAGATCATTCGATCACAGTCCACGGAAAATTATGATTCCGGTTAAAGCAGACAAAGAACTTGTTCGTAATTGGGACCCTTGACGAGATTCTGGCATGACAGTGAGGAGCCAAAAACTCACTGTTGAAAAGTTTGGTGCCTAGACCAATACACAGGGAGTACCTAAAGACTAGTAAGAAACAATAATCGTCGCCTGAATTGGAAATGGTCGGTCACAAGCAACTGTGGAGGGCATGATCAGCTGTGTGAGGGCTGGCACAAGCCTTAAACTGAGATGAACAGAACGGGTCTTGAAAAGACAGAGAGGACTTAACTGCTGGACCTCTAAAATTGTGAGAGCATGCTTAGGATCTTGAGAAGTAGTGGAGAAGAAGACCGCATGTGATATCTGCTTTTGCACTCTGTGACTTCTTTCTTACTTCACAACGTTCTGATTACAAGACGATGGAACATGGGGGTCCTATCCGCACATCTTCAGGAAGATTACTGGCAAGCAATGCATACAAGCAAACTACATAGCAAGCACGCTAATGCAAGGAAGGGTGCTCCTGCAAGCTCAGAAAAGCACTAAGCTAACTTGTAAAGAAAGGTTAGGGATCTTAAGTACTGCAAGTTCCTGCAGACTTTCGGTGCCTCTACCTCTTTCTCAAGTTCAATAGTCCGTTTGCCTTGCCTGATCTAACACGGAGCTGGCTTTGATTGGACGTATCCCCGAAAATTTCTCATACAGATATTCCTGGTAAAGATTGAGGGTAGAAGGGAACACTGTGGACGTTAAGATTCGGCCGCAGACTTAAAAGTTCAAAAGTCGAGAATATGAATCTCTTTCATCCAGCACCAGTCCATCAGGACCTCAAATCTTCAGATGGCTCAGAGGATGCCAGGAGAAATGAGGGGAAGTAGAGTACCACCGCTCTTGCTACAACGCCAATCCACAGAGAATTTGATGAACAGCAAGGTAGCAAAAATAATTATGGAGGCAACCGCTTCGGTGGATGTATCCAGTGTAATTCGGGTCGCTTGTGGGATACTCATGAACATGGTTGACATGTATCCTTACCGAACCATGAATCGTCAATTGATAGAACTTCGCCAGGAGCTTCTTCAGCTCGACACCAAGCTGGCGGAGCTCGAGGTATGCTCCGCTCGTCTCATACATTTCTAGACTCATGTACCTACAAACCTTCTATGTTGACAAACTAGATATCGATTTATAAAACTTAGTACCGCATTTTCTTTCTGTGTATTATGTGCAATTGGAAAGTGATTACGATCAAGCGTGCTGATGGTGTGTCCATCCGTTCTACGCAGGAGAGCGACTTAGATATGCAGACAAGTGCACAAGTTCTTCGCTGTATCAGAATTTTAGCATCGAGAGCATATGCCGAGGTGGAGAGGGAGTGGGCAGCACATCAAGTCCCATCCGGCGATGAGAAGTTTTTAGATCTATTCTTTGACTCTTACGATTGTCCGGAGAAGTGGAAGGCAATAACAGCGGTGGTGGTTGGGCTTTTGAAACAACTCGCAGCTATCGCAGTGGACCTGGTACTGAAAAATCCACCCTAGAATAAAACGCCCAGTGTTGCCAAATTACAATACATCATTGGAGTTCACTTGACTGATTGACGTCTTGCGTTTTCTGGAACATCTTCACTGCCATCAAAGACCCGAAATCAATTTTCTCTCCCCAGCGCAAAGCACAGTATTGTGAGATCACATCCAGAAGCTCCAGAGTATTGACCATGAGCAAATCAATCTGCAATGAACTGAAAACTTCGAATATTGCTTTCCGCCGCTGAAGCTTATGTATTGTTCGAATTGATTTCTTCCATGTGCACAGACTGGGTCACAGGCGATCAATTTACTCCACCCAAGTGACATCGTCGTGGGCTCTTATGGACTTATCACGCTTGGTGTTATCATTGACGAAGACTGCGACCGGGTACTAAGGAAAGGCAAGTTAGTACAATTTCCGGTTTCATGCGCCCCAAATCCTGTGGATAGTCAATGTGACAAAAGTGATTTTGTCTATCTAGCCGAAACTTGGACCGTGGATGCAGAAGGCAACACCGGCAAACTGCGGAAAAGAAAGCTTTCGGCTAGAGTAGAATTTAGAACAGAAGGAACATCCTCTGATCAACCTCAGGTTCCTAGATTATATCATATAACGAGAGAACCAAAGAGCAAAAAGGTCGGCAGGTATCCGAAAGAGCGGTATGCTTTTATTACTAGCTCATCAGGCATCTTGGAGGCCCAGGTGAAAAGTGTGATACCGAACGATCCGCCAGTGGGATGCTGGGGAGAGCCACTGGTTGGCGCAGGAACACTTCTAGAGAGAGGTCACACGGATTACGACACTGATGATGACTACGTGAGCCAGGATTATGCAGTTGACATCATCTTAGCGAGAACTGCAGTCGAGGGCCTCTTCGAGGAAGGAATCATCCGGCGGCTTAGAGTGGAAGGAGAGAAGCGATTTCGTGAAACGTATTACGTTTGTTTTGTCGAGACCAGCACGGAGAGGGAAGTGCTAGCAATTTATCGCCACAACAAGAAGCATGGAATGTCCTTGAGTACACTCAACTCTACCAAGGATACCAGAAGCGATGGATTGTTTCACTTTTTGGGGGTCGCTAATCATCCCAACCTTCGAGATCTCATCGTCTGTGCTTTTGTTGCGATGGGGCTCACAAGTGATCTTTGACACCATCGCGACCCTTCCAAATCCATCATACGTTTTTGAACCTTCCAATGTCATGCAGTAGAGAATCAACTTGAAATCCACCTGGAGAAATCGACACACGAATGCAAACAGTACTGAAGCTACTCTCGATTCCAATGTAAAATGAAACCTTCTTATTAGCTTTTCTACCAAAGAAGTTACGACTTCACAGCCATGAGGTGGTCCTTTGGTCGTAGCGACATCGATGAGAAGCAATACTCAGTGCGAATCAGTACTCTAGTACTCAACACTCAATTAGAGGAGGGAAGAAGGTCATACACTTTCGCAAATGAGAGAGAAACAGGCAACCGCGTAGGAAATGGCAAATGGACGTCGCAAATGGGAGTAGCAAAGATTTCTGCTACTTCAATGCGGAGAAAGTGAGGCTTTGCGAGAACTTTTAGCGATCAGTAAGTCGACCGATAACACAGTAGGGGCTTCCGATTCTGCCCATATGGAATTCCGAACTCATACGGTAAACGTTTTCATGTAAGGTTAGTAAAATTTATTCGAGGTGTTCTCATGGGTGGTACCTTGTTCACTTTTCTTGAATCCTTGTTCTTCAGGTCTTCCACTCATCTCTTTGTTAATTATTCGAGTCCAACCTTCCATAAAACTTCCACAGAAGGTTTTACAGCCGGCACAATTCTGACGATACCGTTAAACTTTTATGGATGATCACCCCGTATCATAACCTTTACGTAGATTCAGAAATTGAAACTCCTTGTTGTCCAATCCACATATATCAAATCTTGGAAAAGCCATAATCTTTACAATCTTGCTCATGACAGATTTCTGGAGTATAAATGAAAGAAGATAAAGTTGAGGCCAACTCTCGGCGTCGTGACGCCGAGAGTTGACCACAAGTCTGTTATAGATCCATCTCAATTCAGAAGCTAAAATGGCTTGTGTGTCCGCAAAAGAAGTTCAAAGTTTCTTTTGTCTGCTCTATGAACTTCAATCCAGCCTGATTAAGTGAAATTAAGCTGCAACCCCAAGAGAAAAGAAGGCAGAAAACCAAACACTGATTTGAAGGAGCAAGCTAAAAGAGCAACTAAATGAAACCGGCACAAAGGAGAGAACTTTGGAGCAAGACCCAAGTTGTCTCCATTTTGTTAGATAATGCGTGTATATGTACTCTTCGAATGAACGCTCCCCAATGATCCAAAACATCAGATCAGATGAGATCGCGTGAGTACATCGATTCTCAAAAGTCCTCACTGTTGAACTGAAAACTAAATCTAAAATTTCTTGTGTTGAAATTCTTAAGATATCTGTTGGCGGATGGTAAAGTGAATACGTCGTCACAAAAAAACCACCCGCACTCGTCAGGGCCAGCAAATGAAGAGTGAAAATGGAGGCGCCACAGTAAACAACTTGGATGGGAGGACAGGTGGGAAGTACAGAATAGGGGGGTTTGGGAATCCATAAAGATCCCGATTTGTTACGGGAGGTATGTAAAATATTTATGGGTGCAGATGCGGGGTTTCAAACGGTGCATTTTCGAGTCCTTAAAGAATCCATAAATTGTTTTCCACTCATCTGTTTGAGAATGACTCAACCCAAAAAGATTTGCCCCCAGGCATTAAGAAGAAATCTTTCCTTACCCACTATTTTATTTCCACAAAAACTAAGAGTTTACATTGAGTTTCATTTTTTAGCTTGACCTAGTATTTTCTTTCCACGTCACCCATGAGAAAGTCTGTAGTGAGTTTCAATTTTTGGATCCTCCCCATGGCTCAACCTCTTCTCCCGTGCTTTGTGCATGGGCATCATGCTGCATATTAGCATCTCTCAAGCATCTCTCAAGGAAATTGAAAAAATTATGCACCTCACTCTAGAGTTGGAAACGGAGGAAGTCAAGGGTTTAGTAAATTTTTAGTATGGATGAATGGGCTGGAAGGAGCTTCGATGATGACGAGGAAAGTGATGCTGACACTGAAATTGACTTGTTGGTAAAGTGGTGAGATTTTATACATAGTAGCATATAACTTACCCCTAGAATGAAAACATTGTGTTCCCCTGATTTTGTTATGAATTCTTTTCATGGGCTTGAATCTCATGTTTAAAAGCTAATGCATGTGCATATAGAATAATTCTTTGCTTTAGTCGAAATCATAAAAGATCAATCTTTCATCTCTTGAAAATCTATAGGGAAAATTCATAGTCCAATTTGGCTTCAAGTGGTAGTGGCTCTTGATTTCTTTGGACGTAATGGGAGTGGAGCTTCAGTACTAAGGGGAGTGAACCTCTAGGACGGAAATGCGTGCTCTACCACCATATTTACTAAGAGAGTTATATCAACCATATTATCTGTCAAGAGAGATTCAATGGCAGGACACAGAGGAGAGAACCCAAATATCATCCGCATTTGCATTGAAGGGATTATTGAGAGGTGTCGAGTTAGAAGACATACTTTATTCCCTCTTGCTCAAAGACCCAAGATAGATGGTGAAATATAGTATAGTAGGAAAGGATTGTACTCACTAAATGGCCAAGTGACGACTAGAGAAAGATGATCCATTTTCTAGGAGGTAAGACTCACAAAGATCCCAAGTCATAGGTTCAATCCCAAGTCATAGGTTCAAATACATCAAATATGAAATTTCATATTTGATGTATTTCCTTGCAATAGAAATTTTGGTCTTGGGATCCTCATTGTCCATTGTGGTTTATTGGTTTCATTGGTGCGGGATGTGAGGTTCATATCACAATATGACATGTTTGAAGAAGTCCTATCTCTTTGGACAGATCTAAGTCAGAGAGGTATAAGGGAACTCTTTTGACCTCCATGAATATTTTCTTGCAAATTTTGTGTACATGCCAATATTGCATCTAGATCCAGCCTTGAAAATAGCTCACTCAATTGATAGACAAGACTTCAAGAGATGTTTAACTTGCATGCAAGTAAGAAACATACATTGTATAGGAGCTTTGAAGGCTAGGTGGTACTTGTCAAGAGAGTTATAGGTTTGGTTGGATAGAAAGTGTAGAAATGCATGTTTGATAAAATGTATATCCACCTATATTATTCTACATAACTTCCTTATTAACAAAAGTGACACTTAAGAATTTGGAAGAGGAGGGAGAAGTAGTTAATATGGTCAATGATGGGAATTTAGATGATCACATTAGTAGGGAGGTTTTTAAGAGCAAAGTTTATGGAGAAATGTTTTGAGTTCAATAAGAGACAACTCGATGCCTTGTATCCAAGTTAAAGTGAATAAAGTATATTCGGTATGTTCTTGTACATATTTTTGCTATGGTATGGGTGTGGACCATGTGTAAAATGAGAAATAATGAGATTTGTGTACTTAGGTTGACTAGAATAAGCAAAGGTTTTAGTGTTCACACTTTGCCGTTTGAAAGTTGAATTTGAATTGTGCACTCGTAGTTCTTGGGATAGTGGTGTGAATACCACTATTATAGAGAGATCCAAGATTCACCAAGAGTCACCAAGAGCCACCAAGTGGAAAGAAATCCAAGAGTCACTAGGCCCTAAGCAGGTGTTGTCCAATGAAGACATAACATCACCCTCGAATGAATAAATAGTTCTTGATATTGTCACTTATTCATTAAGATATTTAGTTGTATGTATGCTCCCGTCAATTCATTCATAGTCCCACCCATTTCAACAAGTAGAGAGCTGAAAATTTTAAGGACATAGTGTGGAGATATTTTCAGCTTAATGGCATAGTATTTAGACATTTACTTATATCAGGTAGAGTTTTTTCATTCAACCACCAAGCCGCCAACTAATCTATATAAGTTTAAGGAGAACAAAAGGCCAATATTTTAGTGGGTAAAGCTATGTTTGGAGAATCTTTTTTATATTTAGAGGCCTGCAAGTTAGTTTACACATAGTTTTTGAGTTTTCAAATTAGAAACCAAAGAGGGAATTGAGAATTTTTAACTTTGGAAAGTTATATCTAGAGATTTATGTATTGGATATTTAAGGGCTAGAAATGTGAAACTAAAGAGAATATATCAGCACAAAAGATCCCAATATCAATATTTTTGGAATTGTGGAGAGATAGTTAGGGGCTAGAAAATTTTTTTTGAAGAGAAAATATCAATATAAATGAGCTCTTTATCAATAATCTGAACACCACTTATAAAAGTGGAGCAAGGAACTTTCTTGTGCAGACTAGTCTTAGGAGAGTTTAGTCTAGGAATAGGTTTGCTATAATTATTATGCATAAGATAGGACAAATATGACTTATATAAGACAAGAGAGGACGAGATAGATATATGTTTAAGGGTTGGGTGGAATTCAAAGAGTCACAATTGTCTACACAAGACCAAGAGAGGTTTAAGGGTCTTGGAACCATAATGAGAAGTGCATTTTGTGTACAAAGTTTACACCACATTTGAGACTAGAAAATCCATTCTTAGGGTGTATGCAAGTTTTCATGAATTTAGTATGCATAGAAAGGGTCTACAGAGCTGAGATTGTGTACTCAATAGATAGAATGGTATGGATAGCCTTATAAATTACTCTATTTTTGTTCCTTATTCCCTTGAGTTCAATTCTGATTTTAGATTCCATTATTGTCAGGATGGAAGAGTATGTGTGCCAATTCAAAGAAGAGAACATGGATGACACTAAAATTGATATCCTTGGTTGATCAATATCCATCAGTTGAAAGATAACATGGCCTCCATTACTGGTTGGTTAAAAAAAGCAAGTATCAAAAGATCATTGAAGGATATTTGGGAGTTGGAATTGGATCTTCTAGGCTTGAAAGTGGCAATTTGCATAGAGTATCCCCATCCACATGTGAGTATTGCTTTTGATTTAATGAAATTTGATGAAATTTATTGTTTGAATCCCAAAATCTAGTTCAAGTATGGTGTTTCTACTATGCAAACCCATTGCATTTTTCCTTTGTAGACCTTTTCTTTGCATGTCCTAGCTTTTCCCCTTGTGCATACTAGAATTTTCTCCTACACATACCAAAATTTCTATCTACAGAGACCAATTTGCTACCTATGCATACCAATTTTCAACTTGCATATCCTGGCTATTTTTGTGTGTTTTGCACAATTTTTTAATGATATTGGATTGTTCTTTGTGATTTATTTCCAGTCCCTACATGCATAAAGAGTTTTTTTGAACATGGGATAGGAATATTCATAATGGATCAGTTGGTGGGGGACACTTCATGCTCTCAATTGAACTTAGGGAAGTGGTTACATTGCCAAGGAGGATAATAGCCAAAAGGAGGAGATTTCAACACTTTTAGTAAAGGATTGGTTCCAAGTGCAAAATTTTGTTGGTAGGAGATACTTGGTCAGGTTGTGTGCATATTTGGCTTGGAGACCTTCTTCCAAATTGTGTGTTGTTTGTTCATTTTCAAAGGCTAAAGGTGGTTCATGGACACACTATTCTTCATATGAAAACTAAGATGACTAGAGCTACTAATGAGGATTATGATTTGGTAGATCTGATGATACCCACTTTTGAGGCTAAGTTGATGATCTTATATAAAGAGGTCTACCACTTGGATGACCAATAATTCAAGTAGACTTTCATAGGGAAGATTCTCACCCATCTTTTGCTTGAGTGTGGTATTATTGGTGAGGATGAGGTAAGGTATGAGAGGTTTGCAAGGGACTTG
This sequence comes from Lunularia cruciata, assembly GCA_948567375.1. Lineage (NCBI taxonomy): Eukaryota > Viridiplantae > Streptophyta > Marchantiopsida > Lunulariales > Lunulariaceae > Lunularia > Lunularia cruciata. Next base: position 53,803,435 of record OX419755.1, on the reverse strand, counting down.
GATAATTTTTGACGAGAGAGAAGACACAAATGACTAGAGTGAGTGAGAGTATAGGTTATCATCATGAGAAATCTAGGTTATTTTTATATATCCATGTTATTTTGTTTTATATACATTGTATTATTTGTTGTTGATATACACATGCTATTATTATGAATTGATGAATTCTAATGTCATCTTTTTGTAATGATTTAAATCATTTGTGCATTTTGTATGTAGATGTATAATGTTGTTTTGGCCCAATGCATCATCTTGTTGTTGTGCATGTTGATATCCCAACGAGAGGAGATGAGGAGTTACTTGGCACCTTTAGAGAGAGTCTCCAAGACGTCATGGATATGTGAAAGAGGTTTGTGATGACTTACATGTTGGAGTTAGTATAGTGGACATGGAGGTAGAGGAGCCACACCCTTCCTTGGGCATGCATAACCAAAGATACCTAGGAGTTGTTGAGCTAGGAGAGATGAGAGAACTTGATAGAGACGTAGATTGTATGGAGAGAGAGTGTATTATTAGTGAGAGGCCAGATTGTGTGGAGATAAAGTGTGCTATTAGTAAGAGGGTGGAGAGGGGGACCATGTTCTTAGTGAGAGGTTGGAGGTACTAGACATTGAGATGAGGCATTATGCCTTGATGTTTGAGGCTTATAAGATTCTAGAGAGGGAAAAGCTAGAGAAGGAGTGTGATTGCAATGAGAAGTTGGATGCACTAGAGGCACAAGTGAGGCATTGCAAGCTGATGATTGAAGGGTTATATGATTCATGAGATGTTTTACATGATAGACTTTACTATCACTATGGAGCAATTGAAGAGACCCATGCTCAATTACTTGAGACCCAAAGTTTACCAGATCAAGTGAAGACTACACTAGATGAGGCACTTGAGGAGGAGTGAGCTTTTGTTGATGAGGCTATGACCAGACACTCTTATTCATTTGAGACACAAATAGACCTTGATATACTTGGAGATCCTAGTGGAGAGACTGTTGTAAGAGAGACATGTTTATTGGAGACATTGACTAATCTAAATATACTTGTCTAGCCTATGAGAGAGCCTAATGTTATGACACTTGACATGGATATTTTTGGCTTGGAGACAATGAGTTGGAGATGCTCTTGTACCTCCACCTACATTTGTGCATACCTAAAAGGTGCTTGTGAGGCTAGAGGAGAGGAAGAGAATAAATTTTTTCAAGCTTTCTAGACTTAGGATCTTGAGACAAAGGATGATGTTATCTTGAGCATTCATTCTACACATCATGTATGCTCATGAGAGGCCAAAAAAGATATTAGTTTTGGATGGAGGTTGCCTAGTAGATATTATGTGGGATAGCAACATTTAATACATTGGTGGTTTGATGTAGTGTAGTAGGATAGATGGACACATGATAGAGGCTAGGGTCAATTTTAGTATAATTCTTGGCCACAAATTAGAGAGTTCATAGAGTATTGTATGACACACTTTGAGGTTATGATTTGGACAATAACACTCAAGTAGAGATAGAACATCTCCTTTGCTCCATGTGGGATAACGGTTTCTTACCTACAAGAGTGCATAGTGGAACCCAAATCATGGCCATAATTGGTAGAGAGGATGGATACCAAGTTAGTTGGAGAGGTTTCACACATAGACCATATAGTGCATTGACAACTTTGGGTCCATCACTTTGAGATATATTGATAGTGGATTCCTTTGATATTGTAGGAACCATCTCCACATTGTTATCCATCCTATAACATTTACTCTTTTCATTCTAGTGTAGTGGAGACCTCATTATTTGACCTCCTCATAGGGTACCTCAACCATTTGATAGATTTAGCAAAGTCATAAATGTTTTTGTTATTGAGTTCCTCATAAAGGAATAGACTTCATAAATATTATATTGTAGATTATTATAAGGGTCTAGCTATGGCTGTTTAGGACTCTCCTATGCATGATAGAGAGTGGGAGCCCATGTGGAGATATAGTCATGTGTTGATTAGGAAACCAATTATTATGCAGTTTGATTAAGCACTAGAGTGGATTAAAGTAGAGCACCTCCAACCTAATATTGATTCAAAGGACATCATGATGAAGGATATGAATCACCTAGCCTTTACCACATGAAAGTATCTTGCATGTACATATCAGCATTTATATATGTACATTTGGCATCATTTGAGCACACTTAGGTCATTGGATTCATTAATATATCTATATTTGGCATGCTTTGAGCACACTTTATGTCATTGGTTTGCATTTACCTTCATATTCTAGATTTAAATGCAATAATATATATATAAAATATATTCTAATTCAAATGAATTCATAGTAACATATCCCAAAAATGTATATGAAAGTGATCAAAAGTTGTTCTCACATATTTTTTAGATATGTCCCAAAGTGGTATGTCCAAAATGTATGGAAGTGCACCCAAGGTAAATTATTTTTTTTCGAAAAGCGTAAAATTTGAATGTGCACCATGTTTTGTTTTAGCTAAACACAACCAATATATATGTTTCTCTTAAAAATTGGCACACATAAGTCTGCACATCTCTTGGCTGAGTGTGCACAAGTATCTTTATATATTCAAGATAAGAAGAAGTATACATATATAACTGATAGTGATACTATCTAATGTTCTTTTGTATTGCGTTTATATCTATATATAAGTGTTTTCATATGGCCATTTCTCTTTAAAGTGTGAAAAGCATGAATAGTGTATGACAATAGTAGTGTGTAAAGGGTGAATGGAAACCCACTCCTCCTCATCTTCTTGGTCTCCCTCCTTAATGAAAACCCCAAATGACCCGTAAAGAGACCTCAACTTGCAATGACACCAACATTTGTTCTTCTAGTATGTGATCTCCCTCCCAAATCCTCCCATTTGGAACTATCTCCCACCCAATCCCTTGCCTTGGTGAGCCATCCCTATGCTTTCCTCCACAAGAAATCCTTGAACCCTCATCCAAGCATTCAATTAAATTGCCTAAACTTTTTATTTAATACTCATTCCAAACTCATCCCCTTGACCTATTTTTAATCTTGAATCAAATCAAATTCATCAAACAACTCAAACCTTTTTATATACTAGCTCTTGAAGTGAACTAAAGATCAGAACACAATGAAGAACCAAATGTTATAAATAATCAAAATTATAACAAGAACTGAAATTATACTATCAAGAAATTAAAATTCTACTCTCCAACATCTATTATATAGAATCATATGTTTTGTCAAAAATTGAAACAACTCAAGATCTGCCCTACTCTTATGTTTTGTCAAAATCTGAAACACCTTAAGATTCCACTCTACACAATAAAATTTAGTACATTGTAGTCATTATGGTAATCTAGGGTTCAAAATTCAAAATGTTTTGGTGTTGTAATTGTAACTCCCTAGAGCACCATTGTTGGTTTCAGGAATTGGAGGTCTATCTCACTAAGCATACTCATGATCATTTTTCTTATTAGGTGTTTTCCTAGAGCTAGCTTATTCTAATGTCATTGTGTAACAATATGGAGTTTAGCAACAAAGTTAATCGGGCTTACAAAGTAGCACATAAGACAAATTAGCCTAGAATATTCCGGAAGTACCTAGGAAACTTCTTGGAAAGCTTCCTGGCTAGCTTAGTTTGCACCTCAAGTAAGTAGCTTCTAGAATGAAGCTTCTAGAAGCTTCCAACTAGCTTAGCTTGCACGCCAAGTAGGTAGCTTCTAGAAGGAAGCTTCTTGAGAAGCTTCCTAGTTAACTTGGCTTGCACTCTAAGAAAGCAGCTTGAGGAAGCTCCTTAAGAAGCTTCTCAAAGGCCTTGTATGCTACCTATAAATACCAAAGCCAAAGCTCATGCTAGGTATTTGGAGTTTTCCCTCATTCAAGTGTCCCAATGTGAGTTTCCATTCTCCTATTTCTCTCCTCAAATTTGGTCTTTTACATTGGTATCAGAGGAGGAATAGGATGGATGGAATTTATGGACCACCAAATCCACTTCCACCAAACCATTGAGATTTTTGCATCCAAATACTCCCCAAGCATTGTTTCATACAATTCATCACCTTGCACTTTGGACAAGATTTTCTACATATGATCACCATATCTAAGGAACCCTTGGTGCTTTTGGCTGTAACTTATGGAGAACGGTGGACGTGTTGTTTCTATGTGTTAGTAAATTAGATAGATTGGAGGTGGTATGATAGAGTAGCAAGCATGGCGGCAATACCTGATATTATCCTTGCTATGCAACAACAAATTGAGCACCTTACTTGATTGTTGGATGAGCAAGATCTTTGATGACAAGAACAGGTGGAGAGAGTACCAATTTGAGAAGGAGAAGATCGGATCAGATTCCCTAAACCCAAGGTATTTGAAGGCAAGAATCTTCCGAGTGTAGTGGAGAATTTTGTGTTTGATTGTGGATGTTATTTTGAAGCTACCAATCTACAAGACGAGCAAAAATAGATTCTCTTAGCTTCTAGCCAATTGGATGGAGTAGCAAAGCTATGGTGGAGATTCCAAGTAGCAAGCTGAACGAAAAATTGTTGCACCAATCTTGACATGGGCAAAATTCAAGAGTGCAATAATTAGTCAGTTCCAAGCTATAAATGCCATACAAGCTGCAAGGGATAAGTTTGTAGAGTTGAAACAAATTGGCTCTGTAAGAAGTTACATCACATAGTTCCAGAATACCATCATGCAAATTCCAGATATATTGGAAGGTGAAGCTCTGGATTGATTTGTGAGGGGCTTAAAGGCAAGAACCAAATTAGAGGTAACCATGCAAGAGCCATAACACTTGGAGGAAGCCATGCGGTTGGCCAAACTTTTTGATTCCTTGGTGGCAACAACTTGGCCTCAACCTCGTCTTCCATAGAGCCTACCAATACACTACACACAAGTGGAAATACCAATGGGGATTGATGCCATTCATTGAAGACCACTTGGCACGGTAGATAGAGAGAAATTGTGACAAAATGGTGGTTGTTTTTATTGTCGCCAATTGTGGCATCACATTGCTGAATGTCTACTCAAGAATAGACAATCTTGACAAGTTGCCCAAGTAGAGGTTGTGGAGCGGAATGATCAAGGAAACAAAGAATCCCAGTAGGAGATTTCAAGCCGCCTACTGGGAGCTTGATTAGTTCCAATGGGATTGAAGGCTCAACCTATGCAAGTTTGCTTCACTTGCAAGGTACGATATCTAGTCGGGGTTGTAGGATTTTGGTTGATTCTAGAAGTTCAGAGAATTGTATGTCTATGCAAGTAGCAAAGGAATTGGGTATTCCTATCAAGCCAGTGATTGGAAGTGTTTGATGATGGCAGATGGTAGAAAGGGTTCTGCATTCTGCACCTCACATCCTGTTACCTTCAAGATTGGGAAGGAGAATTTGGAGTGTATGAGGTTTGTAGTGGCACCTCTATACTATGATCATTCTGGGTCTACCTTGGCTTGAATATCATAAGGTTCAATTTGATTGGACCCGATGCCAAATTCAAGTACAACACCAAGGTAGGAATTTCCGATTAGGTTGTCAGGCACCTCTGAGTAAGACACCTAAGAATAGTCAGTCCCAAGATGTGAAGTTTGTTGAGAAGGTAACCATAGAGCAAACCTAGAAGGGAGATGAGTCCCAAGATGGGTAGTTTTCTAAGAAGGAAACCAAGGAGCAAGCATGGAAGAGAGATAAGTCCATAGAAGGGAAGTTTGTTAGTAAAGTAACCATAGAGCAAGTTTTGGAAGAAGATAAGTTTGTATTTGCGGTGTGGATCAAGCTGATTGCACAAGAACAATCTATAGAGGACCAAGCGCCTCATCAAGCAATGGTTGATCAGATAGTTAAGGAGTTTGCGGACGTGTTTCTGCATGATCTACCAAAGGGATTACCCTCCGATTGAGGTATGCCCTTCAAGATCAAGTTATTGCAAGGGAGTACTCCTGTGAGTAGACCGATCTATTAGCTCTCACCAAAGGAGTTGGAGGAGTTGCAAATAATATTTCCAGAGTTGTTGGAGAAGGACTTCATATGACATAGTACCTCTACTTGGGAAGCACCGGTACTATTTGTTCCAAAGAAGGATGGAGGACTTCGTTTCTGTATTGATTATCGTGGGCTCAATAAGCAAACTGAAGAATGCATATCCCTTGCCTCGGATCAATGACTTGCTTGATCAACTAAGAAGAGCACGCTACTTTTCCAAGCTAGACCTTTGTAGCGGCTATTGGAAAATTCCTATTGATAGAGAGAATGTGCAAAAGACTGCCTTTTGTACAAGGTATGGGCATTTTGAGTGGAGAGTTATACCTTTTGGACTCACTAATGCTCCAACAGTCTTCATGGATCAGATGCATTGGGTGTTGGATGGACTATTGGATCGGTTTGTGGTGGTGTTCTTGGATGATATCTTGATCTATAGCAAGACAGAGGCGGAACACATGAATCATGTGCAAGAAGTCCTAAGACGACTACGACAATGGAAATTTTACTACAAGAAGTCAAAGTGTGCCTTTTGGTAGAAAGAGGTTACCTTCTTGGGTCATAAGATCTCATCAGAGGAGATCAAGATGGAAGAAGTGAAAATCAAGGCCATTATTGATTGGCCTACCCCGAAGGATGCTACAAAAGTACGAGCATTCAATGGATTGGCCAATTTTTACTGATGATTCATCCATTATTATGCTCATGTTGCTACACCATTGATTGACCTCTTGGGAAAGAACTCGGGCTTCCAATGGAACACCAAGAATGAAGAAGCATTCCAAAAGTTAAAACATATGGTGTCTTCAAGACCCATTCTTCAACCATATGATCCTCAACTACCCTGTGCGGTTGATTTTGATGCTTCTAACTTTGCAAATGGAGCCGTGCTGCAACAAGAATTCCTAAATGGACTCCATCCAATTGCCTTTGTGTCTCGCCGACTCAATATGGCTGAACAAAACTACTCTACTCAAGGTTGAGAACAACTTGCAATGGTATACGCCACCAAGGTATGGAGGCATTACCTCTTGGGGAAAAAAGTGATCATGCAAACTGATCACAAACCATTGTTGCAGACCCTACACTTGGAACACATGAAGAGTCGACATCATCAATGGGAGGAACAACTCCAACAGTATGACATCAAACTTGAGTACAAACCAAGTCAGTTCCATGTCATCCCTAATGCTTTATCACGACAACCTGATTTGAAGTCTCTTCTTCTCATCACAACGGCAATTTCAACGGTGTCAATTGACTCCCAGGTCCAAAACGAGTTTCAGTCAGCTCTACACCAAGATCCCTTCTTCTAAATGGTACATGGTCACCTTATGGCATACGACAAGGAGTACAACACCTTCTCCATCAAGGAGCATCTTTTATTCCATGAGGACCGGATCTATGTTCCAACCAAAGGTGATCTTTGACTTGTGCGCCTTCAAGAAGCCCATGATTTACCCATCGTTGGTCACATAGGTGTGGACAAGACCTTGAGTACCCTCCAATGTCAATGGTGGTGGCCCAACATGACACAAGATGTTCAAGAATTTGTCTGATTGTGTGAGAGCTGACAACATAACAAGGCCAACAACCAGAAGCCGAGTGGAGTCCTTCAACCACTTGCCATTCCATCCGCTTGTTGGGAGCATGTGAGCTTGGATCTCATCACATCCTTGCCAAAGACAAAACAAGGACACACCGCAATTCTGGTATTTGTGGATAAGCTTAGTAAGCAAATCCACTTGGCACCAACCTGTGATATCGTGGATGCTCCAACCTTAGCGCAAATCTACTTCAACAATGTCTTCAAGCATCACGGGATGCACGTGTACTCATCTCCGACCGTGATCCGAAATTTACCGAGAAGTTTTGCAAGCACTCTTCTAGATACTTGGCACTAAGCTTACTTTGTCCATGGCCTATCATCCTCAAACTCATGGACAACCAAATGTGCAAATCATACATTGGAGGATATGTTGCGTGCCTTTGTCAATGTCCACCATACCAAATGGGATGAATATCTTGCAGCTGCAAAATTTGCCTATAACAATTCCGAGTAGGCAAGCATCGGATTCTCTCCTTTCTTTCTCAATTTTGGCCAAGATCTGCTTGTTCCAGATTCTCTTCTTGCTCCCCCTCCATCTTAGGTTCCTCATACTTCCACATTCTTCACCACTATATCCCAATCTCTCCAACAAGCCAAGTCTCACTTCCTTGATGCTCAGAATCACCAAAAACAATATGCAGACCACCATCGTCATGATCTCACCTTTGAAGTCGGTGATAAAGTCATGCTATCCTCTAGTAACCTTCCTCTCCCACTTGATACCCAAGTTTGTAAACTTGCCCTTAATTGGATAGGACCCTTTGATATCACCCAAATTTTCTCTCATGTTGCTTATTGACTTGCCTGGCCTTGTCACATGCGTATCCATCTTGTCTTTCATGTTTCCATGTTGAAACCATTTGTTCCTAACCCCTCTTCCTATCCCTATCAATGATCATGAGGAGTACACAGTTGATTGTATCCTTGCATGTTGCCATATTCAACGAGGCCGTCGCCAACATACGGAGTACAAGGTCCTTTGGAAAGGGTATCCCCTTCATGATGCCACATGGGAACCTCTTTCTCACCTCCAGAATGCACAGATGGCCATCCAAGAATTTGAAGCTTCACTAGCAATGAGGACGTCACCAACTAGCAGCGGGGGAATATGCAACAATATGGAGTTTAGCCACAAAGTTTAAGAAGCTTCTTGGGAAGCTTCCCGGCTAGCTTAGCTTGCACCTCAATTAAGTAGCTTCTAGAAGGAAGCTTCTAGAAGCTTCCAACTAGCTTAACTAGGAAGCTTCTTGAGAAGCTTCCTAGTTAACTTGGCTTGCACTCTAAGAAAGCGGCTTGAGGAAGCTCCTTGAGAAGCTTCTCAAAGGTCTTGTATGTTACCTATAAATACCAAAGCCAAAGCTCATGCTAGGCACTCAGAGTTTTCTCTCATTCAAGTGTCCCAATGTGAGTTTCCATTCTCTTATTTCTCTCCTTGGATTCGGTCTTTTACACGTTGAGTGGAAGCACTTTGATTTAGCAAATCTTTCTTTTATGTGGAGTCTTTCTACCTTGATCTCATCTTTTAGCAGTTTAGCTTCTTTTATACCTCTGATTTCATTCAAAGCTTCTCTATCTTAGCAGTTCATTGCACTTTGATTTTTGCCAATATGCATCTTTTCTTGGCTTCCAAGGATTTTGTTCTAAGTTTGAATGGTTGGAAAGATCTTGCAAAAATGAAGCAAGTGTGGATGAAGGTCCCACCTTCTTGCAAGCTACCTTTTTTTTCCTTGAGTCACATCCTTCTTCTTTAACTCTATTTGCCCTTTCCTCCTCTATTGCCTTAGCTTGCCCCAATTCCTCCTCTATTGGTGTGTCTTTTGCAAAAGGAATTTCATGAGGTAAATGTAGAAAAGGAACTTTCTTGGAATAAGAATAAGCTTGACACAATGGAACATACTCTTTGTTACCTTGTGATCTTGTGATATATTCCAAATTTGATCTACAAGGAAGTGTAACAAAATAAGAGAATCTACTTTCCTCCTTGTGCAAATCTGTCATGGGAGTGCATTTTTTTGCACCTTATGAAAATAAAATAGAGGGGACTTTGGTACTAAGGAATAGTACAAAGATATGAAATTAAGAGAGAAGTATAAATGAGAGAGAATAGTAATAAATGAGAGAGAAGTATCATTCATTTCATCTGTCGTGCGTATATACATTGCTACACAACATATATCGTTGTCAACATCCTACACTATAGAAGCACAACTCACACATAAGTCATACATAGATGTCACGCCATTTGTAGTTCCGCATCTAGATGCTCGGACACTAGAGTTCCAGTGATAGTAGTTAGAGTTATTCTAGCAGTTTCTCAAAGAATACTTTCAGACGGTTAGATTTCGTGTTCAGGGTACTGACTTCATGGTGGGGCCTACCGTCACTTTGCACCGTTCGTACCGTCAAGTGTGCCGTTAGCGGGACCATTAGGGTTTTAGTGCTAGCTCAAGTCCAGGGGGTATAGTTTCAAAGTGAGCTCCAGAGTTCACTTCTTTGATGTTGAGCCTTCGAGTTCCTGGCTATGGTGGACAGAGGCCGGCGAGCGTCACCTGGATTCTCTATGCTTGAGTGGGTTTGACTTGACTATAATTAGTGCCTAGTTGTTGGCAGTTTATAGAGTGACAGATCAAGTACTGATCTGAGTTGAGTTGAGTTGAGAGTGTTAAGCAATCTGATTACATCAGAGAAGTGAGGTCAGGGGGAAACTGGGTGCAGGAACTGTGAGTGTTGGTGTTATCTCCAAGCTCGGTGGATCGTTGGTAGCTTGATTCAGGTTCAATGTTTCCCTTGTGTGAAAAAGCTTGTTCAATTGATGCAGATTTAGTAGTTAGGCGGATGGTGTGCGGAAGCGCTGGCCAAATTTTGAGCAAAGAAGGAGCAATTTTTGAGCAGTGGTTGTGATTTTGAGCTCAGGAGGTGAAGGCAAGACCAATTTGCTGTGAGTTGGGCTTAGAAAGTCAAATTGAAGGTGGAGTTGGGAAGCTCTTCTCATGAAATTGTGATTTGGAAAAACCTATTTTGTCAATTTGGCTCGAGTGGAAAGTTAGCGGAGGATTTGGCGGACAGCCATCTTTAGGGTTTACGTCAGATTTTACGTCAGATTTACATCAGATTTTGGCCAGACTTGGAGGAGTTTTTGCTGTTTGGCCAGATTTGTTGCTGTTTGGCCAGATTTGGAAGAGTTTTGCTAGTTTGGAGGACTTTTGCAAATTTGGAGGAGTTTCACCAATTTTGGAGGAGGTTCAAAGTGGTAACAAGAAAGGCCTCATTTGGCTGAATTTTGGCATTTTGAGGCTTTGAGGCATAGGGCTGTGGGCTATGAGAGGCTAAAAAGGTCTAGAAAGGCCAACAAGCTAGCTTGCTGGTGTGAGGCTAGCTAGTTTAGAGTAGATCTTGGTCATTGGTTGGCAAAATCTGCCTATCCTGCTAGATTGTGCACAATAGGGTTTGACCCCTAGATCTCTTGTTCCTAGACTGGTGCCCTAGCCAACTGGTCCACCCTCACTTGTTGTCCTAGTGACTGTGCCATTGTTATCTATACACATGTAGCTTTGGCTAGGAGAGGCAGTTTGATCCCATTCTTGGTGATCCTGGTAGCTTAGGACTTAGATACGAACTCCTCTTATGTCAAATGCCAAATGGTGACAGAGTCAATCCCGTGCTGTGTTATGAGATGGAGGATTTTTGTTTAGATTTCTTGTGATTGGATCCACTCCATTCTCTGCTTCCTGTTTGTGCACCACGTTTGTGTGAGGTGCCCTGACTTTTGAGCGTTGGTGCTCTGGTGTGCCCTCGGTGGTGAAGTTGGAGTGATGACTAGTCAGACTACCTTTGTTTCTCTCCGGTGATGCAAGAAGTGATGACTTGCAGACCGTGAGAGTGCGTGTTATGATGGCAGGTTATAGGTTGCCCTTTCTCCTAGTGTAGTTATCTCGGTTAGAGTTACATTAGTGGGTGGTGCTTAGTTGGTGTTGGCACTTGGTGGTGCACTTGCGGTTGCAGTTGGTGGTTTGGGTTTGCTGTTGTGGTTACTTTGTCACAACGGAGTTCTTTGGAGATTCCAAAGGAGTTAGCACTACAGTACACAGTGGGTTTACTCGGAGTGGTGCTCGGTATCAGCCTTTATCTCAGGTCCTAGTGAGGGAGGAGATTGACTCTAAGTTGGAGTTCGACACAAGAGCTGATTTAGTTGAGAGTGCACTTGGTGTGTCCGTACCGTTGTTGTGGGACATGGACAAGATTTATGGGGCCTCCAAAGGCCCTAAATGTTACTCTAGTACAATGGGTACCATTGAGTTGGATGACTTCATCCAAGAGTTTGACAGTTGGTGTGATCTGCAGCAGATGCGGAACCCAACTTTGTTCACACCCTTCATGGCATGGAAGGGGTTGTTTTAGCATTTGGAGGGTCCGCCGATGGATGACTACCATGAGTTCAGGAGAGCTCATTTGGAGGAGATTGAGTTATGGAGACAGTATTGGTCTCCACACTATGTCTCCATCACTTCAGGCTTGGTGGCCAAGAGTAGATCGGCTGTACCTACGAGTTCTAGCTCGAGTAGTGTTGGTGGAGCTAGTGGAGGTGCACTAGCTGGAGATAGTGCTACTACGAGTGGAGGTACCGCTACAGGAGGTGGTGTGGTACCGGGGTTTAACCCCATGGTGGAGTTCTTCCTATGTTTGAGGCAGAACTACTAGGGAGTGCGGATAGACAAGCTGAGGAGCTTGCAGGAGTTCCAGCGGAAGGCTAGGGAGAGCCTACGCGAGGCATACACTCCCATGAGGCGGCTGATCAGTTTCACTCAGGGAGTTACTGAGGCCCAAGCAGTCCAGTTTTGGTATAGGATATTGGATAGGGAGTTACGACGTGGAGTTTGTGATGCTACGTTGTTGCAGGCTACTTCGCCCACTTTGGCAGTAGTCTTTGGTTTGGCTGAGCGTATTGAGCTCAATATGGTGGAGGTGAGAGTGGTGACATCTGGATTTGGTAGGGAGACCTCATCCACGGCTGTGACTTCTTCTAGAGTGCAACAGAGTGCACTACGCCCAGTTGGTTTTCAAGGACAGGGTGGACAGCCCAAATCCTATGGAGCAAGTGGAGGGCCTAGTGGAGTTAGACCCTTACCCTCATTTTTGAGTCAACAACAGCCAATGAGTGGTGGTGTTGCTTGTTGGACTTGTGGTGGACCTCACCATAAGAGAGAGTGTACTCAAGGCAGCGGACCTGATACCTTTGGTGCATCACAACTAGCACTGAGGCAGTGTGAGCATTGCCAAAGATTTGGTCACACTAGTGACCGGTGTTTTGACCTACACCCGGAGTTACGGAGTGGTAGGGCTGCTATGGTAGGTAGTAGAGGAGCTCCAGTTCATGGAGGACAAGGTGGTAGAGGTGGTGGTAGAGGATCTACCCCTAGTAGGGATGCAGTACCTGCCCTTACTTCTGACACAACTATGGCTACTCGGATTGAGCAGTTGGAGCAGAGATTGGCTAGTATGGCTATTGCTCAAAGGAGATCAGATTCGGGTGCTGAGGCTTCCACCTCATATGCCGGTGATAGAGATGCTTTGGACTTCATGTGCGGAGCAGCACAGGTGGATGCATCTGCAGCAGTGACTAGGAGTGTAGTACGTGCTCCAAAGACTAAAGGAGCATCAGTGGAGTTGGACCCATAGAGAGGAGAGGTTGGGAGACAGGTTAGACTTCCCCAGTCTTTCACGCTATCTGAGGAATTGCAGACGACATCCATGGTTCCTAGACATCCCAGTGTAGGTGTGGTAGGTGGTGATGGAGTACATGATGGACTACCTGCTAGTCAACCACCTACTACTACATAGATTGAGTCTAGCATGATGTTGGGGGTGGCTCAGCTGATTATGCAACATCCTTTGTTTTCAGCCAGTGACATGTTTACATTGGGAGTTGACCTAGCCCCAGTATTCCGGTTGGCTGCCACGTTGTATGAGAGTAGGGATGGTGCAGTTCCTACTACTAGAGCAGAGGTGGTTGGTAGTGGAGCTGACTTGGTTGAGGAGCATGAGATCCGTTCAGCGACCAATGGTTTATGGCAGGCAGCAGCGACTAGATTGGAGGAGTTGCCAGCTAGACCGGCCTTTGAGAGAGCGCGCTTTACACCTGGTGTTATCCTATTGGATAACCAAAGGGGGATTTTTTGTTTGGTGGGACCTTCAAGGAAGGTCTATACACCACAGAGAGTCTTGTTAGACTCTGGTGCACAACCCCTTATGTTGGGGAAGGCTACAGTTGTTGGTCTGGAGTTACGGAAGACCGATGTGGAGAGGTGTCCATTTCAAATCCAGACATCTCTTGGTGGTGGTTCGACACAAAACATCACACGTGGAGAGCTTGTTGTCCAGGTTCAGCCTGGTCATCCAACTCATAGCTCAGTGGTGAGAGCTCAGGCTATTGCGACGATAGTTGAGTCATATGATGTGCTAGTTGGGGGAGCAGTGTTATACCCCATGGGTTTCAGCATTGACTATTGGGAGGAGACAGCCTCTTATACACCTGGTTGGCAGTCTGGTGAGGGACGGGTAAGTTGCCTACCAGTACGCTTTAGTAGTGGCAGTCTTGGCTCACTACAATCCGGGACCATGGCAACATTAGTTTTAGCTTTCAGTGGTGCAGTTACTTGGCCTGGTGACTTGTTGGAGGGGAACGCCCATGCAGAGGATACTCCAGTACCAGAGGAGATCACTCGGCTTTGGAGTACAAGTGGGATTGTTCCATCTACCTTGGAG